>OZ004626.1:2424540-3824080 GCA_963924575.1 Pycnomerus fuliginosus
GGTAGCGAGAGCATTTGAAAAATTCGGCGATCTGTCAAACAGGATTTGTTTAATGGCTGACGAGAAATGCTCAATAAGTTAATTTCAATTGTGCGAAAAATCATATACGATACACGGTTGTTAAGTACATCTAACATAATCTCGGAAATTTCCTCGATTCTGTTATACTGTACTTACCAACCTAATATCGTAATATACTATATCTCATACCTTGCAAATTTAAAATATACTTAGTGCGTCGACGGCGCCGCGCGGAACACACCAGACGCGCGTGACGCGCGGCGATATCAAACGAATGCAAGGGAATGTTTGAATGTCTTATGTGAACGTTAGGCGCTTACATAAGACACAAACATTCAACGGCATTGCATTGATATCCATGCGTGCAGTATCACGCGTTCCGTGCGCGCAAAACCAAGACAGGTACATTAAAAAGCATGAATACCGTTGGTATATTTCTTATTTTGATTGAAAACATGAATAAGCAACCCTGTGCCTTAACTCTAACCAATGACCTGTGCAGCTTTTAATCTATGACCCACCCCGAGCAGAACAGGTAGTGCTAAAGATTTTAGCAACGTGCGTACAAAAGAAATGGGCGTGGTTCAGGTGTAAGGCGGGTACTGATAGCTGTGGATTCACAATTTATGTTACATACTCCTCAAATATTAAAAAAAAAATTTAAAAAAAATATATATAATTGCCCCAGGCACATGGCCACAACTTATCGTGGAGATTTTTCCAAATAATTAGTTACATTTTTTTATAAAAATTTTTTCAATAAGCCTCACTTTCCGGATTGATTAATCAAGATATAATCAAAAAAATTTGGATTATAGGCACGACAAGTTGTAGAGACATAGTAGAACAATGTTCATAATTTTTTTCACGAAATTTTATCGAGCCATTTTGGAGTTAGGCGTTAAGAAAAATTCGGGAATTTCAACAAAAATTATTTTTTTACTGTGTTATTTCATGGGATATATTTTTTTTTATATTTTTCTAGTGTTTTACGCAGGTCCTCACAGAGTAGTATTCTAAAAAATATTGATAATTTATACTTGCATTTTTAGTGGCAAAGACCCTTAATCAATTAATTTTCCCGGAAAATTATTCAAACAAAACGCCCAAAGTTTGTTTAAGCGCGTGCGTAGTGTTCCACATCGCGCGTCAAATTAAATCAGACATAACCTCGTTTTGGAGAAATTTATCCAAATTTAAATTACAACCAGCACCAAGTACGTTTACCCATTACCCATCTGAAGGGCCTTCTGATTTGGTAAGATTTTGGAATTTCGGTCGATTTATTTAATTGTAAAATTGAAAATTTTAGGTGACGAAGATGATATGTGTGAACCCAAAACCTAGTAGCTGGTAGCATTGTTGGTGGTATCTACTCTGCAGAAGGTCCATTAGATAATAAAGAAGCTAACTTTCAAGTGTGGAAGATTGGTCAACTGAAATTGTTGTTAAATTTGAGACTGTTCCTGTTACGTTGTTAGATTTGACTCCTGATAATAAAAGCTATTCAAAGTATTTTGTAACTTAAGTAAATTGTTGAAATTCATGATGTGACAGTGCTCTGGATTTACTTAATTTCATAACGATGGGTAAGTATTAACCTACCTCCAGAAATATCAAAAATTAAGACCACACGACAGATTTTTTAACAATTTTTATTATTTTATTAATCAATTTAATCAGACAACTTGCAGTTTTGCTGTGTTTACGGACAAAGCGTCACTAATTTGGCACTGTTCATAGGTGGTACACTTGCACTGAGAAGAATAGTCCTGGTTTGTCGATTAGCTGACACTCTCCGTGATAACATTTTTGAGAATCAATTATTATGTTGCAAACAGGCTGTCTGATGAGGCTTGCAGAGAACCTACCAACAGGCCAGACACTGCCATTATTAGATTTTGGGTTCACAAAAGGGCCCCATATCGTTTTATTAAACATTTTTGGTCTCCATCTAAAATTTTCAATTTTACAATTAAATAAATCGACCTAAATTCCAAAAACTTACCAAATCAGAAAGCGTACAATGGGGAAACGTACTTGGTGCTGGTTGTAAATTACATTTGGAAAAATTTCACCAAAACGAGGTTATGTGCGTTATGTTGCGTTATGTGTCATTTTATCGATATGGAATTACGCACGCGCTTGTCTCACACAAACCCTATGCTTCAGGGGTTTTGTTTGAATAATTTTCCGGGAAAATTAATTAATTAATTGAATGAATTCGAAAATTAAGAATAATGTGGTTTGATGACCCTGCCGACATGACAAGCTGATACTGACATTTCTGAATATCCGCCGATCGATAAAGGACATACCTCGCAATGATTAGGTGTTGTTTCATAGGCGACTTGTGAGAAAAATTGACGAGATTTTTAGGTTCTGCAGTTTGGTAACCTGATGTCCAAAAAATTAAATAATCAGTTTAGTGTGATCCTAAGACCCTAAATAACCAACCTGTGGGCAAAAGTTATTTATTTCATGAAAATAGCCCAATTGAAAATCTCGTGACGTCACATTTTTGGGCCAATCAAAAAAATTTTTACGTCATCTGAAGGGCTTTTAGTACCCATACACCCTGTAGAAAAATCAAAATTCTAGCTTCAAGGTAAAGGGCAATTTTTGAGGTGGGCAATAGTGTTGGTCCACCCGGTACAATTATACGAGGTAATAACACTGTCATTGATATGCCTTACGGTTTTTCTGTAAATTCGAAATTCAAAATGGCGGACATTTTTTTTGGGTCTTCCGCTCATCGACGGTAATTGAACTGTTTTTCTGTCAAAAAGAATGGGAAGACGAGTACATTATTACAGCAAATAAATGCTTGTTACAAATTACTTCCATGAAAAACTCTAAATTGACTGTACTATACAATTATACGAGGGGTTGACAACTGGGTAAAAATCTGTACACCAAAATTTCCATGATTTTCAAAAAATTTCCAGAAAGTGTCCAAAACCATGCAAAAATATCCAAAATTTCCAAAAAAAATTCCAAAATTCTTGAAAAAAATTGTACAAATTTCTCATGCTTGTACACCAAAATTTACAAGTTGTCAACCCCTCGATCGAGGTGCTAATAGCAGTATCAAGCAGTATAGAGCTGTACAGCAGTAAGTAATCCTAGTCATATCGAGCAGAATACGTACAAAGCAGTTAAATACTGTGCAGTACCGAACAGTATACGATGATGACGATTGCGACACTAGAGCACAAGGGGTTGGCCACATGCGCGGGAAAGCAGTAAGCAGTACGAGCAGTACCGCGCAGTACCCAGCAGTATTCTGCGCAGTACCAAGCAGTACACTGGACCGAGGGGCTACTCACTAGAGGCATTTGGTGTACACTCGACCGGCATTGATGGCATTAATTGGCATTTTTGGCATTAATAGGCATTATAGGCATTAATTGGCATTTGTGCCATTAATCGGCATTTTTTGGCATAAATCGGCATTTTTTGGCATTAATCGGCATTATTTTGGCATTTTTCGTCCATCATTAATCGGACGTCCTCGGAATTTAATACTCTAAAGGTCGCGAAGCCTCGTCTCGTCAGTCGTCTCATTGGTGCAGATGACCTACGTACAGTGTTGTAAAATTAATTATTACCGGTTTCTGTTCCTACCAGTTCTGAACCCAAAAAAATTAGCTTTTCAAAAATGTAGCTAATGTGGACTTTTTTGGCAGATTGTCAAATTTTGAAAATGGCTATGAATAATTTGTAAAATCCGCCTAAACTTAGATGAAAAACAATCGCAAAAGACTACACCGATTTTTTCAATCTCTTGTGACATGTGAAAACAATTGAATCCAACGGTAATAAAATAAGCCTTCGCATGGTGCGACTCGAACTTTGATATATTTTTTTAAAGAAGCTCATATTGATTCTTAAAATTGTTCTTAAAATCCAATATGGCGGCCATAATAAAAATAAAAGTTGACTGTCGTTGATCAAAATTTGGATGGCCTAGAAAATTTCTGTCAATGCCAGCTGCCAGCTGTCAATAATATAAAAGTTCCAAGTTTCATTTGAATATCACCAATCGTTAGAAAGACAACTTTTTCTTTAAAATTGCCATTTTCAGTTTTTTCGCAATAACTCGGGAACGAATCAAAATATCGGGGAATTCTTTACAGATTCTTAATTACCTTAAAAAAGCGTCACTTTTCTCTAATTTAACCTACTCTCGATCTCTAATGGTTTCCGAGTTCCTAATGGTGGACAACGAAAAATTCACCACCCTGTATACCAGAGGACTGAAGTGACATTTAATCCCTCTCGTGATTTTTACACGCTTAGTATTAAATAATGCACTTCAGTCTTTTGGTATACCGGGTGCGAGATTGAAACTCCAAAATGCTATATCTTTCTTATTTGTAGTCCGATTTAAGTAAACGAAAAACCAGATGAAATGGCTCATAAAAGGCTACAAACACAGAGTAGTTTTGATTTTTATCAACTTCAACTTCAATGTCAACTGGTTGTCAACTTTTCATTTTCAAATGGACATACCCAGTTTTTTTTGCTCAGTCTGAAATCTAATTTTTTTTCTGTATCGTTTGATGTGAAATAAAGCGGGTTTAGTTAACAATTAGTTCTGAAAGTAATTGTAACTTTCGAATGTGCTGTGAATCTGTTAGAAACTTAACAAAACATTTAAAATATGTTATATTCTAACATGTAAAATGCATTTCGAGAATTTTTTCGCGGCACACTTGAAAATTTAGCATAAAAAGATTGAAATGTTTTTATTATAAACCAAAGTCGACTTATTGCACATCAAAAGACGCAGAAAGAAATTAGCTTTCAGACTGAGCAAAAAGAACTGGGTATGTCCATTTGAAAATGAAAAGTTGACATCGAGTTGGCATTCAAGTTGAAGTTGATAAAAATCAAAGCTACTCTAAGTTTGTAGCGTTTTATGATCCATTTCATCTGGTTTTTTGTTTACTTAAATCGGATTACAAATAACAAAGTTATAGCATTTTGGAGTTTCACTCTCGCACCCTGTATAATATACAATTAACACCAATGTTAAAAGTAAATGACTTTTAATACTGGTGTCAGAAAATGTCATTTCTAACCATTGTCAACAAACGTTATAACAACTGTTTTTAATAGTGTTTGTAGAAAAATGATTATTGTTCGTTATTTCCTTTTATTTTATTGTCTGGCCAATAAGTAGTTTCAGAAATATTTAGGTTTTATTAAAATGTTTGGCCGAATTATTACAATATACAGGGTGTCTCAGAACGCTCGCACCACCTTTTAATGGATTATTCATTCAGAATTAAATTCTGAGTCGATTTGTGTCTGAAAATTTCCAGAGTCCAATAGTTCTCGAGTTATAAGAGATTTAAGTGGACCAATCTTTCAGCTCTACTGAATTGCGACATGTTAGATGAACTATTCCCTAGGTACAGGATACTACGGGACACTATCAATGAAAATTTAATATTGTTGATGTACCTTGTTACCTAGGAAATAGTGCATCTAACATTAAGTTACCTCATGAAGCAATTCAGAGCTGAAATCTGATTGATCCTTTTAAATGTCTTATAACTGATGGAGAAAGCGAAAAAGTAGAAGTTTCTACCGTCAGCGAGATAGTCTATATGTAACTTTTTTTATTTGATCACATCAGTATGTGTTTAGGCAGGTATAGTATATTCACTCTAAATAATAATACAATATTGTATAGGTATACAGGAGTACGAAAGCGTCCTCGGGTCACGAAATTATTATTATAATTTTTTTAAATTTCGTAATTACGAAACTTTTTTCGTAATTACGAAATTTTTTTTCGTAAATACGAAATTTTATAAACGTGCGCTAGCCTTCAGACAAGTCCGTTAATCGCGAATTAAACCCTCTAGGTGGCAAAAGGGCGTTGATCGTGAGCCAATGGAGTCATTCTGGACCGCTCCAGGTGATATTTTGCCTATAGAAGCTCTTCCTTTGGTTTGGGATTGGAAGTGGGCGTGTCTTAAAAATTTCGTAACTACGAAACTTTTTTTCGTAAATACGAAATTTTCTGAACGCGCGCTATGTCCAGGCAAGTCCCTTAATCGCGAATTACACCCTCCAGATGGCAAAAGGGCGTTGAGGGTGAACCAATTGATTCATTCTCGACAGCTCCAGGTGATATTTTGCCTCTAGAAGCTCTTCCTTTGGTCTGGGATTGGAAGTGGGCGTGTCTTAAAAATTTCGTAACTACGAAACTTTTTTTCGTAAATACGAAATTTTCTGAACGCGCGCTATGTCCAGGCAAGTCCCTTAATCGCGAATTACACCCTCCAGATGGCAAAAGGGCGTTGAGGGTGAACCAATTGATTCATTCTCGACAGCTCCAGGTGATATTTTGCCTCTAGAAGCTCTTCCTTTGGTCTGGGATTGGAAGTGGGCGTGTCTTAAAAATTTCGTAACTACGAAACTTTTTTTCGTAATTACGAAATTTTATAAACGTGCGCTAGCGTTCAGACAAGTCCGTTAATCGCGAATTAAACCCTCTAGGTGGCAAAAGGGCGTTGATCGAGAGCCAATGGAGTCATTCTGGACCGCTCCAGGTGGTATTTTGCCTCTAGAAGCTGTTCCTGGGGTCTGGGATCGAAAGCGGGCGTGTCTTAAAAATTTCGTAATCACGAAAAAAAGTTTCGTACTTACGAAAAAAAATTTCGTATTTACGAAAAAAAGTTTCGTATTTACGAAAAAAAGTTTCGTATTTACGAAAAAAAGTTTCGTAATTACGAAAAAAAGTTTCGTACTTACGAAAAAAAATTTCGTATTTACGAAAAAAAGTTTCGTATTTACGAAAAATTTCGTATTTACGAAAAAAAGTTTCGTATTTACGAAGAGTTTCGTAATTACGAAATTTAAAAAAATTATAATAATAATTTCGTGACCCGAGGACGCTTTCGTACAGGAGTTTACATCCTATTTTTAAAATGTCGAGAGTTGACTTAAAATTTTTCTAGTGGTGGGATCGAATTTGTTCCGTTGAATGACCTTACTCGCCGCCTTTCTTGTTAGTGGCATTTTTGGTATTTAACCGGCATTAATTGGCATTTTTGGCATTAATTGTCATTTTTGGCATTATTGGCATTTTTGGCATTAATTGGCATTATTTGGCATTTTTGGCATTAATTGGCATTAAATGCCGAAAAAATGCCGAATCGGCATTTGGTGTACACAATTTTTCTTAGTGAATACCCCCTCGCACTGGACAGCACCGAGCAGTATATTGCGGAGTATCGATCGGTATACTGAGCAGTACGAAGCAGTACCGAGCAGTAGTTTGTACACGAAAAATCCGCGTGGCCAACCCCTCGCTAGAGCAGTTTAGTTTGTACACGAAAAATACCCCTAACAATCCTCGATAAATAATTTTGCAATAACCGTGTAACCTACAGATTGGAACCGAAATCAAAGAACTCTGTTATTTTTGTTAATAATAAACTGAGCGAAATTACCGAAAAATTAGAAAAAACGATTAATTATCGTGAATCACATAAAGGTAAAAATAGTAAATAAAAAAATGTTTGAGTGATTGATAAAGGATCAATGAGAAAGATTAGGCGGCGCGTAAATATTTATGGCGTAGTGTATTCCGTGAAACGACAGCAGGCAGGAGGCGGTGATAATTTACAGGAATAGATACCAATTCTGATTCACAAATTAAAAAAAAAACACAGACCCTTTTTTGGAAATATTAACAAAATAATTTCATATAAATGAGTGCAATGAAGCACGTGGTTTCGCCACGCCCCAAACCGTACTATACGTTACTCCATAGTGGGGAGGAGAATGTTATGACGGCGATCCGAATCAATACCTCGCAACAACATTGCAGACGCCACCCAAGAAAACAGAACTCACGAAAATTCCCAAAAATCGCGTCTTCAGACTGGATTTGATGAGTCATTGCCGAAATAATTGATCCGCCAAATATGTCGCAACGCTTTCAGAGAACAACCACAATTCGGTTTTTGACAAGTGACAATTCTGGGAAAAACAAAACATAGCCGACTTGATTTCACTAAAATCTCAATTATCAAAAGATACGTAATGTAAACAAAGTTAATTCCCAACATCGAAGGCGGTCTTGCAAGAACGCAATTGGTCGAATTCACGAAATTCCCAATAAATTTCTGGAAATTCAGGAACTGATTGATACAGAACGAGTATTTATTTACCTTTGCAATTCATGACATTTTCTATTGTCACACACACAATGGGTTTCCACAGCACAGTTTTTTGGTAAAACTTGATAGAATTATTCCACGCGCTTCACTTCCACCCAAAACCGAATTTATTGCACATCAATTCTACTAAACAAAGTCGCGTTCACTTTATCCACCATGCTTACTGGAGTTACATACAACAACTTTACTAATATTTGTTTGGCGATTGCGTTGTGCGACGTTGCCAGCTCCACCGCGCGGAAACCTTTCACCAGTCTCGAGTTTTGCGAGATTCATCACCGTTTAATACCCGCAAACGGTAGTTGCAGTTTGCGACAATCGCTATAAGTCAGTGCGAACGCTGAGAATCATTTCAGTTCAACATTAATCATTCCTCTGCAGTTTAAACTCAAACCGAAATTGACAGAACTCGGCAACGCTGTACGAGTCATTTTCACCTCTCCACCCAATGGTATTCTGCGCATGGATTTAGGAGAGGGCTTCGTCTGAATGGAGAAAGTGAAATATTATTAATTCAAATAATTTCATGCCGCAATTGTAGACAACATATTTTTACATTTTGCACGACAAGCAACATAATGAATTCCGTCGACGGAACACGCAATGAAATTCATGCAACTGTAAAAAAAAATAACTAGTACGTATTTTTACTAACGTACGTGTCTCTCATTTTTATTGCCGGGCGAAAAAGTAGAATGAATGGAAGGCAAAAAATGTGTTTTTATTGAACTTGGCGGTGGGCAGGCGACCCGTATTACGCGGCGTTGGTTGTACCGGTTGCCTCGTTGGAGGGTAATATTTTTATCGATTTTTATCTTCTACGCTCGCGGAGCAGTTACTTACTAAAATCGAAGCGCCAAAAACATGAAATCTTTACGTTTTCGGGTCCTGGGATCCCAAAAAAACTGTTTTTCAAAAATTTCTGTCTGTGAACAAGCTACCTACAACCGAAACTAACGGACCGATCTAGCTGAAATTTGGTACGTGCACATTGTATGGACCTACAGAAGAGCTGATCAGATTTTGAGTCACATCGGTCGCTTTTTTGACACATCAACTTTAAAATGTGAAATGCCAACCCCAATTTTTCGCATCACCATGGGAAAACTCTTCAAATTCTGCTTCTAGAAATGTATTCACACTTAGTGCCTTTTTGGCACTTTGGCCTTATTGTAGACTTAATGTATGTAAAAACTCCGTATACTCCCTTGGACTGGAGTTATTTAACAAACTACCTCTTGATATAAAGAACAGTAGCAATATCCTTGTGTTTAAAAGAAAATTGAAAACTTTTCTTATTATACTAAATGTTTTTACTAGAGATGAAACGGATATCCGGTTACTATCCGGTATCCGGCCTATCCGGCCACTTTTCTACTATCCGGCCGGATACCGGATAGCGACCTGATATCCGGCCGAAGCCGGATACTTACTTAAAAATTAAGAAGGCTACAAAATCTAATTTTTATTTTCAATTTTTCAAGTTTAATATTTGAAATTTAATAGTGGCAAATTATGATGGATACAATTTTTATGATTCAGCGATGCCATTGCATACTTGTACACACTTTTCTGGAGTTTTTAGATAAAATTGTATTGTACACCACCACGCACGACCATTACTCTCTTTATCACCTGTTAGCATTTCCTTTCCAGGGACAACTGGACAACTGGGCTGGGATTACCCGCTTAACCCGCTCACACACTGATCGAGTTGCATCGTGTTATCTCGCACTGCGCCGGCTATACTCTACCTACTCATTAGGGTGTATCGAAAAGAAAGAATTTTGGAATTTCGTTTTGTAATAGTCGCCAAAACTTGCCTTTTACTATCCTGAAAAGAAAGTTTATTTAACGTTTTCAGCCCTCAAATATTATGTTATTTTGAAATCTCAAATTTACAATGAAAATTTATTTAAATGCAACATTTATTTATTTTCTGTCACTTAAGTAGGCTCGGAGTAGATTTTAAAGATCACTAACAGCCGTTTTTTCATCTCTAGTTAAATTTAGCTACCTAGATGGCCATTGCATTATAGTTTCAAAGACAATTAACTCATCAATCAAGTTGCTGGTGCATGCATGACAGAACTTATGTATGACAGTACTGGTTGACGTCTAAAGTTCAAACGTTAAATTTTTGTGCGTTTTTTAGTCTTCGAAGGCCCACCAAATATAGGCCACTCGAGACTATTTCTAGTGTAAATTGCCTTTGAAATATTCTTATTAACTCGAAAGGGAAGCACAGAAATTCGAATAAAAAACGCACGAAAATATAACGTCTGAACTTAAGACGTCAACCAGTAGTGTCATAAGTTCTGTCATGCATGCACCAGCAACTTGATTAATTAGAGTTAATTGTCGTTGAAACTATATGGCAGTAGGTAGCTAAATTTAACTAGAGATGAAAAAAAACGGCCTTTAGTGGTCTTTAAAATCTACTCCGCACCTACTAGTGATAGAAAAACAATAAATAATGAATTAAAAAAAATTATTCGTTGTAGACTTGGAATTTCAAAATAACCAATATTGGCGACTATTACAAAACGAAATTCCAAAATTCTTTTTTCTCGATACACCCTACTACTCATGCCTGGAGTTTACATATTTTTGCGCGCTTAATTCAAACCGTATAGTTGGCCGGATATCCGGCTATCCGGCCAGAGCCTCGGCCGGATATCCGGTATCCGGTATCCGGCCAAATTCACTATCCGTTGCATCTCTAGTTTTTACTCCTTAAAGGAGTACCTTCAAATGTGATGTGTCTTGTTAATTTTTAACTTTCTGTTTTTATTTTGTTTTCATGTTCTACTGTTTCGACGGTATACAAACTGACCTTTTCCACGCAGTGTATCTATTGCCATTTGGAAATAAATTTTATATTATTATTATTATTATTACAATACCTACGTACAACTATAACATTTTCATTATTGAATTCGATAGCTCTTATTTTTCAGGGTCGAAAACCTTTGTACCATTTTTTTAAAAAATTTCATTTAATGGCGAAAAGCCGCCTTGACTTTATAGGTTCAGTTGCGATTTGAATCTAAACTTTGCGCTTTGAATCTAGTACCTACCTTTAGCCACAACCTGATTATATGGTTAGTTGTACATTTACAAATTCTGCAAAAAAGTATAAGTTTCTAAATTCTATCGTCTACGAAATTGCCAGTTTTTTCTACTCCTTATTGAATAATGTGTCAGTGTTTTAACTTCTACGCTTTAGCGCAGCAAATTAATAACATCGATCGAAAAATCGAATCACCAAAAATAAAATCGATCGAAAAATCGAATCGCCAAAAACATTAAACAAATCTTTACGTTCCTGGGAATCCGAAAAAGTAGTTTTTGAAAAATGTCTGTCTGTCTGTGATCGCGCTGCAGCTCAAACTATTGAACGTTTCGAGTCGAAATTTGGCACATAACGGGTGGCTCAAAAACAGAAAATGTTTTTGACAATAACTTTTTTATTCTTTGACAGATTTTTTTAAATTTTCAATGAATGCCATTCACTCCTACAACCTAAACATCCTCTTGTTTTCAACCACGCGATAAACCTTGTTAGGTAGTTAATAGTTACAGCGGTTAATTTTTCTGTTGTCTCCTCGTAAGACGCACTACAGATATCTTTCAGAAAATTGTAGAAAAATAACCTCTCAACGAAATTTACAGCAGTAAAAAGCATCTGAAAGGGCAACAATCGCTCTTTCATTTGCTTCAAGTTGCAAAAATTATTCTTTCCTGTTTTTTGAGCCACCCGTTATATTCAGTGGCCACTTTGTAGGTGCTGATTAGATTTTGGACCACTTCGGTACACGGAAAGCTGCTTTTTTGCACATCAACTTTAAAATTTCGAATGCAAATTCCCATTTTTTGCATCACCATAAGAATTAAAGCTCTTCAAATTCTGTTTCTAAAAATTTATTTGCACACTGGTGCCTTTTTTGGCAAAGAATCGATGTAGGTATGTAATTGCATACTTTTATTGTAACTGGATTTGATAGCTGATTTTTTTTCCGGTAGAAAACTTTAGTGCCATTTTCTCGAAAAATGCCATTAATGTCGTTTCGGGGTCTATTTAAATTAATTTTAGTGAAGGAATGCAATATTACGCCCGATTCCACGCCACGCAGTATAAATACCACGAACGGCGCGGCGCGGCCGTCGACATTGTTTTACACAACAGTTTTTGTTATTCCTTCACTGTATTAATAAAGCCACATTTTTAACTTCTACACTCGTTTAAATTATCCTCAAATCATCAAAATATGTAAAACAATCAGCTATGACTATGACTCAAAAGTGTGTGGAACTAGTTTATGTGCGGTGTGTGTATCCTTTTTTACGTTTGAATCACTTTTTTTGTAAGAATTTCATCATTACTTACATTAACACTCTAAACATTCTGAACTGAAGAGCTTAGAAAATGAGTGCCCTTGAAATTTTTGAAATTGTTCGCCTGCGCACAAGGATATTTCACAAATTTAAGCGGCCAAAATTCTTATTGGAATAAGATCGATTTTTATGCATCTAAGGCTGGGTTGTGCAGTCGCGGGTTATCGTCGGTTTAGCCTAACCTTTGGTTTGGTTGCTACGCAACAGCCAATCAAAAAGCTTAACTCTCGCATTTGAACCAAGAAAAATTTTTTTTGTAAGTATGTCAAACGTTAAACATAATGTTGTAAGGTAATTACACCATCAAAACCTTGGTGTGTCTAGACTATTCAGTTGAAAATTACAAGCTGAAGATTTCAAAATGTTGTAAAACGCGGTACCATTTACCCGAACTGACCATACTTAAATGTCAAAATTTGTATCCTAAAATTGATTTGCAGCGCGTAGTAGAAAAACTTGTATCTTCAAAACAATTAAAGGTTAAGGAACCAAACTGGGAGGGTTGAAACTAGAAGCTTTGGGCTTTCTTTTGATGTCCCACTTGATCATGTTGATCTAACAATATGGTGGAAAATAAATTTTTAAATGGCAAAGAAAAATTGTCCGCAACTAAATTTTCTTAAATAAGAATACATGCTGTAAAATTGCTTTAAAAATGCCTTGCCGTACGTAAATGGTAAATGGAATAGTAGGTAATAGGTAGGTACCTACGTATCAATAACTCAAAATATGGAAATCTATAAAGTAGGTACACAGGGTGGTTCATATTTCCTTGCTCACCATTGGGATCTCGGAATCGGAAACCATTAGAGTTGGAAAATTAATTTGCCTTTTTGAAGGTGATTAAGAATTTGTGCCTAAATAATTCTCTTGATTCGTTCCTGAGTTAACCCGAAAAAAGTGAAAAGTACAGTTTTAAAGAAAATTTACAAGTAGTTTCCTAACAGTTGGTGCTATTCAAATGGTACATACCATCCATTTCCATCCAAAAATTACCAAAAATGTACCTAACCAACGCGGACTTTTTTGATTTTGAATATTGGTACCTACCTATGAATAATTTGTAAAATCAGCTTATGACGAATTGTAAAAACAATTGACGGTAATATAATGTGTCTTGGCGTCGTGACTCAAGTTTTAACATGTTTTTTCAAAAAAGTCCTTGTTGGTTACATTTTTGGAAGGTTGTTGACTGTCGTTGCTCAAGATGTGAAACTAGAAGGCCTAAAAAACTTCTGTTAATGCCAATGAATTGATAGCACTGTCAAAAACATAAAAGTTCCAAGTTTCATTTACATTATTAGGAAAATCGCGATTTTCAGTTTTTTCAGGACAACTCAGGGATGAGTCAAGATATCGTAAAATTATTTACAGATTCTTAATCACCTTCAAAAAGCTTTTTTATAATTTGGTCGATCTTCAAAATCTTATGGTTTCTGAAATTCCAATGGTGAGCAACGAAATAAGCACCACCCTGTATCTGCAAATTAAAATTTAAATAATCATTATTATCTACCTGTTACTTTTATGATACCTCATTTTAAAAACATCCAATAAAATAAAATATAGACAACTGTTTATTGACATATGTTACAATACAAAAATAAGCTTTAATATAAAATATATAGATACTTTAACTTACAGACATAAATGTGTAACCATGTTTGAAATAACAAAAATAAAACCTGATGTACTTAGCTTGTTCACTGTTACAAAAGCAACCTGGCAAGATCTTTAAAAAATAAATACCTATGTTAGTTACAAACATAACAGACTTATCGATGAATATGTATCTGAACATTTCCTTCGGGTAATTTTTTCATTAGCGACCACACTTCGATCCTTGATAAATTAATTAAGCTAATTTCGTTGATGGCTAACAGTTCATCTCCAATATTGAGCTCACCACATTTCTCGGCAGCGCCACCTACAATTCAAAAATTATATTAAAAAATTGACAGCTACGGAAGCCGCTGGAACCTCCCCACTTGGTCAAGAAAATTGAACTATATTTCATATACCTAAGTTTTACCCCACCAAACCTAAGGCGTTTTTTGTGATTTTTCTAAATTTTACGATCATTTGCCAAAAGTTTGAATTTTAAAACAACTTGGTCTTTTTTTTGTTTTTGCGAAAACGTTACAGATAGCCAGAAAAAAGATAGACAACTTAAACGCTCTAGAATTTGCACCTCGCTTCTCTAATATTTTACGTCACGCATTAACTCGGTGAACACCAATGAAATTGCAGCATTGTAGATGTTCCATTTTGTATTGAAGGCGCTGCTATGACGACATCCAATCGGTTGACTTTGCAACCTTCGATTTTTGCAACTTTAATGATAAATATTCATTAGATAATAGATGTTTGTCTGACTAACAACGTCGTTGGGGGTTATAACAAATGAAGTACTTTTCTTTCCACCCTTTTTTGTAAAACTTTTTGTTTCAGTGTAATAACTCTATTTCAAACTTTGGATCGATTTTCTATCTCTTTTCAAGGGAAATGCCTACACAAGCTGAAACTATTTCAGGATTGCTGATTACCATATTGTACAACTAACTCCACGTTTTCTTAGGATTAAACTAAAGGGTGGCCCATAAAAAACCGGATAGTTTTCTTTTTTGTATATCTTCGTTAGGTTTTGGGCAATGTTTTTTAGTTTTATACTCGACGTAGCTGAAGGTTGAGTTCGTAGATACCACTCATTGGATCTAAATTCGCACCATCAGTGTCCTTCCTAAGGACTTTAATTCACCACCATTACTTAGGCCAATGGGGTTTTGTTACCCCTTAACATATGACAATGGCGTTTAGACAGGATTGAAGGTCGTTCTTTCCTCTTTCCAAAATGTCCTTCAAAATGAAAATTAATGCATCCCTAAATTTTTTGTGAATTTTCTTCCAAGGCTCTAAATCGCATAATTTGCAACAAAGAGTACAGACGATGAAAACTCGGTAGCCATTTTTCTGTGGTATCGACGACCGTCTACCTTCAGCTACGTCGAGTATAAAACTAAAAAATATCGCACAAAAACTAACGAAGATATACTAGAAAGACAACTGTCCCGTTTTTTTATGGATCAGCCTTTACATACGAGCAATTTATATTAATTTTTTTGTTACGTTCGTAGAGCCTTAAAGAGACTTCTGCAGGATGATGCAATCTTTTGTAATAGTTCATAGGGATTTACGTACTTACGTATAACAGAAAATTTCAAGGTTTAGGCTTTAGGTGGGTATCTATCTATCTAACAATGGGCAAATATATACAATCTCGGCAGTCATTAGTTCATAAATGAAAATTAATTCAAAATTCGAGCACATTTATCGATTAGCGCCATATATTGTTAAAAAGAGCATGTAATAATTGGTTGAAGCTTCAATGTGCACAAGAGACGCTATACTGCCGCCCTAAACCCAAAGGGCGTATCTCAAGTTTTCATCATATTTCAGATTTACTGATTATATCGACTCCCTAAGAATAGCAGTTCAATATTCTTAAGAAATATAGCTGTGTTTCATAGAGTAGGGCGTTAATAAAATCAAACACATGACCAAAACTACGAAAACGTAGAAAGGACATTCGAAAAAAATGATTTCCCAATAAAAGTGCGAGTTTTAAAGTCTAAATTTGAGTTTCAAAGTCGAATTTTCGAGATTCGAAGATGAATATTCGAGTTTCAAAAGACGAATAGTAGAGTTTCAAAAGTCGAATATTCGAGTTACAGAAGGGGTTTTATTTATGACATCATTCGCTCCTCCATGACGCGGGCGATCCATTCAGGCTCGTTTTTCGTAATCCAGGTATTTCTTGAGCGAAAAGAGTACACATTATGCTCAAATCTTAATGCGTTAAAAAAGGATGACAATATAATTCGCGCGCAATTGGAGGCGATCGACAGAGACCGATATTCCTTTCTTTAATGGGCGAGAGAGGGAGAAATATATTCTGAGCCTCCAAATGGCCGTCGCGTGACGTCACTCAAGAAATAGGTCCATTGACTCGATGATGGAGTTCACTTATCCCATTAAGGCCCGGTTTTTCCATCTTCGATAACCTCCGGTTTACCTAACCAACAGTTTGTCGCATAGCAACGAGTGTTCTGATTGGCTGTATCCTAGCAACTAACCGCAGGTTTGGTAAACTGGAGGTTAACGAAGATGGAAAAACCGGGACTGAGGGGGCGTTTCACGAGCTGAAAATCGACTTTTGAAACTCAAATATTCCACTTTGAGATTCGAATATTCGACTTTTGAAACTCGAACATTTGTCTTTTGAAACTCGAATATTCGACTTTGAAACTCGAATATTCGACTTTGAAACTCGAAGATCCGACTTTGAAACTAAAATATTCCATTTTTATTCTGAAATAATTTTTCGAGTGTCCCTTCTACGCTTTCGAGCTAAACAGATGCAAAGTAGTTACTAATAGCTATATGGTCGCAAATCAATTACACAATTTTTCTATAACATCCTAAACCGCAATTACTTTCGTGTTATGATGAGTATTGAAACAATAACTTTTTTATTTTTTCTGACTTGTTCTGATCAACAAATTACAAAATCCTTAATATATCAGAATTTAATACTCATGAGATACCCCCTTTGGGCTTAGGAGGGCAGTAAGCATAAGTATTTCATCTTTTATCTCTTATGCACTAGTGCAGTTGCAAATAACACGCTTTGATTTGTCACTTGCAAGGCATCTTGGGGAACGAACCAATCAGCGTTCTTGGATTCTACTGGACCACGCAGTGCAGGACAGACCGAAAACGGCATTACTAATACATATAGGGATAGAGATGAATATAATATTGGAGCGTCTGTCAGTCTTGACGGCTGTCAGTTTGGTGCTGTTGCAGTGTTAAAAGGACATGGATCGATAATTATTATCAAAATTAAAAAGTGATTGCGATTAGTTTTCAAAAACTTAACTATTTATTATAGTGAAATGTTGAGAATTTTCGTACTCGTTCGTTTTCGTGGGGAATTTGAAAAAGAGATAATTTATGAACTAACCACAGTGAATTATTTGCCCATTATTACTTCTATTTTTAATCAATTAGGTAAGCAGGAAAAAAATCGAATTTCCCACATAAATCCCTACGAACTTATTGTTGCAGTTTCAAAACGTTAGTGATCCTCATTACCTTGAAAGATTTTCTTGACTCGAAGGGGTACGTCTCCTTCAAGAGAATCCTTCCCACCCTCAATACTGAATCCTAATCCAGCTCCATCTTTGATGATCGCAACAACATTAGTTACTTTTTTAACCTCTAAAGATGGACCTAAAGAACAATTAAGAGAAACTGCTTACCACAGAAATAACTTACTTTTTGGTTCTGGACTTTCGTAAATAAACGACTTTCTCTGAGGGGACGCAGCTTCTTCCTTACCCTCTTCAACAATCAGAACGAATTTCGCGACGGGTTCCTAAAATTCAACAGTTTTTTAACGTTTTGAAACAAATCCAACCTTTAGCATCTCCACGGATTCAGCGTGAGTCAGTCCTGCCATTTCCTTCCCGTTAATTGAAACAATTCGATCTCCCCTTTTCAAAGTACCATCATTGTACGCTACACTACCATAACGTATTTTGTGGACCTGCAATTTCAATGTCATTAAATGAAAATAAATAAATGACCGACCGTTATTTCCTTTGTTTCATAATCGGTACCACCCGCTAGCGTTATTCCGATGCTTCCTCCCACAAATTCTGGGCAAAGCGTGATTTTTCTTCTGTTTTTCTGCGTGGGTTCTTCCAGTATTTTTATTTCCTGCAAATTTCAAAATTAAACTCTTTGAATACAATAAAGCTCTTACTTTAACTGTCTCGGGTTTGGGTGTTTCAAGCTGCAAAGGTTTATTCTCGATTCGAATCTTTTTTGGTTTGATTTCCTTGGGAACTATGGTTTGGGGAAGGGGCGGAGGTCCAGAACCCATTTCTTCAAATCCTTTTCTCAGGTCGTTCACGCTCATGGATTTTTGATTTTTGAATAAACTACTTGACCTGTCTTTTTTGGGAGTAGGTTTGGATTCGTATTTTTTGCAAGAGTCACCCACTGGTTTTAAAACAACAAACGTGTTGTTGTTAGTCTCCGGTTTCTTTTTGTACGAAACTTTTGCTTGTGGTAGAGAAATTTCGTCTTTATTTGGATTGGGTTGGTTTGTGGGTGTTTCCAAATCATATTTTCTATGAATGACGGGAGATCCCACTTTTAGGTCTCTCCCACTGCGACATTTTGCCGAGGCTAAAATATTTTTTCTGTTTATAGCCTCGACGCTTGCTGGTTTCAAGAGGCGGCAATGCAAATTCGAATATTTATCGTCCTGGATTGCTTCCTGTTCTATTTCGCAAGACCTAGTTGGTGAAGGTGGAGGCGAACACCTCGAAATATAACTGGACTGACTGGAACTGACTGCTGAATCATTATCACTTTCATCCTCGGATTTTCCTAAATGCAGTTTAGAAATTAGAGATTCCTTTTTTTGGGCTTTTTTGTTTGTGACATAATCAAAACTGCAGTCTGATCTCGTCGGTGATGTAATACTTTCTAAAGACTTGGGAGCATCCGATAAATTATCTAGTCTAAGTTCTTCTGTTTTGGGTTTAACACTGGCACTAATTGGTTTTATGGCAACTACAGGCTCGATTTTATTTTTTAACTGGGGATATACTTGAAGATTTTTTCTTTTAAAAGCCGGTGAATATTTCAGAATAGTTTCTGAAGTCCACGGCGGTGATGATAGTGGTACTGCAACTGGTTTAGGTTGTTCATTTTGATGCCCGGATTGAGCGATTTTACTTTCCAAGACAAAAGAAGTGTTACTTATTATTTCTGGTAAATGAACAACAGTATTCACTGGTTCACTTTCTGATACGTGCTCAGGAATTACAAGCCCTTTAAGTTTAGATAAACTTCTTTTTCTTTGTTCAGCTAATACACTCCAACGGTCACCACTTTTTGATATAGATGACATATCAATTAAACTCTGCGATCGTGTATGAAGCGTTGATTCCAAACTAGTTCGTACCTCAAAGTTGTCCTTTATCGAACTAAGATCACTATTTGATACACTATTAATCTTATTAAGTACCGACTGTACACTAGAGATATCGGAGGAACTTTTGGGGTTTACATATTCAACAGACTTGTAGTTTTTTAGACTGTAGTCGAAAGTTTCTGGCGTTTTATTTTCCACATAATCCGGGAATTCGTGTCCGTCAGGTGGTTGTCTGGAGTCGCTCGAAAGGGTCTCCATTTTTCCATTGAGACCTAAAAGAACAATAAAAGTTTTTTCGGTAGAACAAAAAAAAATATCTTTACAATATAAATTCTTACCAAATAATTAATAAAATAATAAACTAATAAAAGATTGTAGCAGCGCACTGGGCGTGTAGTATGCTAGCCATACAGACCGACACTAACGAAATGGCAAAGTTGCGCACCGTGTAGATCCGCGAATTGCTCTGCTCAAATTTTTATCGAGACGTTGCATATCATTTGTTATTGGTTGTAAAATTTTATTAATATTTTTTTATCAAAATCCCGCAATTAGTTTTAATTTAAAACACAATCAATTGGTAATAGTTATATATAATTAATTGTCAGAGGATTTGGAAAAAAATTCGAGTAAAAATAGTGTACTAAAGTGCCATCACCAAGAGAAAAGAGCGGTAGGAGGGAATTGGCAAACCATCAGGTCAGTGGACGTGGAGTCAAGGGCAGCTGGCTGGCTATGGTATGGATTGCGGGTTGTCGATCACAATATAACTGCACTCGTTATGTTTTATCTGCATCAAAGTTATTATTTCACTGAAAACCACGATTTTATGCTCAACGACATCGAATGAAAGTTTGCCATCCCAAAAATCTCCAATCCGTGACATATTCTGCTAAAACAATGCAATTTTTCTTTTTCTCGTTTCAATATCCTTCAGCAAAAAATCTCCAATCGAAACTAGATTGTCATGCTCAAAATGGTCATCGGCTTACTCAAGGTGACTTCACTCCTGTTTACTAGATATTTTGATAACAATGATTGATAGAATAAAAAAATCAATTTATTTGTTATCAACATGACGTTTATTTCATTTCCATTGGTACCTACACGTAAAGAAACCGGTTGGTGAATTCCTACATAAGTAAAAAAGTGGGTACATAACCTGCCCAATTTATTTCCAGTGTCATTGCGGTCATTGCAGTTTCATTAGGCAAAATAACTTGAATTGAGTGATTCACTAGCGACATTTGAAGATCGAAGATTAGATAATTATCGCAAAATCGAATTATTGTAATTAGATTCTCAAACAGAAAAACACCGTTTTTTGACTCATCCTGTAAATATCACACCAATACAAATCTTGTGAAAACCTGTAGCAATCTTTTTCGCAATGCAGGAAAGCAAACAGCGATTAGCATTTGGAAGACGAGCGAAATGAATGAATCATGATCAAAATTGAAAAATAGCTAAAGATTAGGTAAGTATAAACGCATTTTATTACTATTGCGTTGATATTTATGGTCACGATCGATTTTAAATTATCACAAATTCTAATCTGGCTAATCTTCTATGGTTATTATTTTCCGCCGATATCACGAATCAAAGATATTTTTTCCCTATTATTTTCCCCCCGATTTTCCCTATTAGAAATTTGGAAAAACTTTGTCCAGGTTTGTACCTCCGCTGAATAGTTATTTCGCAACTTGAACTAAGAACTCGTTTTTTCCGCTTTTTCGCAAATATCTCAAAAACTCAGCAATATAAGCTAATAGGGTATATAATACCTACATACTTTTACGTTTTCTATAGAGCGTTTTCTATAGAGCATTTTCCGCCATTGGTAGTACCTAGTACAAAAAATGTTTTTCAAGACGCAGGAGATAGATATTTCAAACGTTTTTTGTTTATTTTGCAGATTACAGAAAATTTAAAATTAACTTCCATTGCTGTTTAAGGGTTTTAAAATGCACTTGAAACAAATTTAATCAACTGAATCGTATTAATTACGAAATTTGGAACAAAAAAGGTCTCTTGTACTTTTTTCGTACATTCAACATAAGCTTATTGAAGCACGAAGTTTACATTTTACAATTCTTCAACCCCCTTCGCAATAGGTATAGGTATAAGAATGTCAACCCTCACAAAAGTCTAATTTGCATAATTGGCTCATTTTCTTATTATATTTTGTAATTATTCTTAGCCACAGTTAATCTTCACCCCCATTCACAATTTTTCAACCCACTGAGCGCCATTTTACAAAATTCGCCGAATTTTGTTTTTTTTTCGATAACTAATAACAATAATAATAAAATCTATTGTGACACAAATGGAGGAAGTCAACTTGAGTTGCTTTTCACTTCCCCCAAGAATAAACATAAGAAAGTTGCAATACATTATATAGTCCATATTTTTTTGACCTGACTAACTAACTGGGAATTTTGATTTCTGAAATTGGATTCCTGTTTTTTCATCTTAGTTTAATTTCATATGAATTTCAGGGCAACTTTACAATGTTGGCAAAATCGTTGACAAAGTGACAAATAAAAGTCAGGTTTGACAAAAATTTTCAAAAATTGCCGCGAGTAATTTTAAAAGTGATAAAGCAGTCCGTTTCATAAGTGTTTTCAGAGATTTTTCTACAAACAGTGGACAGAAAATGAATAAAACACAAATGGTTGAAATGATAGCGGAAATTCTTAATATTTGTATCGACCATTCGCAATTATTCAAAAATTTGCCAACATGTTTTTAGATAAAGCGAAGTCTTCGCAATTTTAAAAGAAGACCCAAACCATTTATGGCTAACAAAAACAGGAGATAACTTCGCCGACATACCTCCAGTCATAATTTCGTTGGCAGAGTCTGACACGAGTCAGAAAGTGAGGCAGATTATGATAATGAATCGGAGGCTGCAGATGGAGACCGATGGTTCTTTTTAAACTTCAACTTGACTTCAACTAACGTATTTTCTCCTTATGTTGCTCACTATAAAATTCACAAAACTATGGTTACGTCTCTATGTTCACAATTACAAATGTTTTGGGGACCATCCTCAATTTGATTTTTGATTTTCTTTCAAATTAAATTATTCCGACATCTGGGTGACAATTTTGTTCGACTTTGGCATTTGCAACTTAACCATAAATTCAAAAGCCTCAATCAAACTAGTGGACAGTGGAAAACACTATCCTTGTTTAACACCAAAGCCAAAATCAAAGCAAAACAGTTACTAAAGTTACCAGATTTAGTTAGTCAGGTCAAAAAAATATCGACTATAGTCCGAGGCAGTGAACATTTTTGAAATGTCATTTCAGCGAACGATTTAGCAATTTTCTAGTTATTTTTATACTGTAGATTACTAAAACAGAAGTCTGCCATAAATCTTCCGAGACAGGGGCTAATGGCAGACATTTTAATTTCTCAAAAATTGACAACTCGGATGCCGTAAAAGATAAGGAATTTATTGAATTAGAAAAAAGTTGTGCTTTTCAGTGTATATTAAGAATCTGGAAAGAAATTGAAGATGCCTGGTTTGGTTCCTGAAATATACTGAAAAAACTGAAAAATGTCATATTTTAACCTCATCTTATTCTTCGTGCAAGGTAATGTAACTGAAGCAAATTTCATAATGATCTGCCGATTAATAATCAAGTTATAACACGTTGTCAAGTCTTTTCAGTATATTTCAGTAACCAATTTAGATATTTTCGATTTCTTTTCGGATTCTTAATCTACACTGAAAAATACAAGTTTTTTCTAATTCAATAAAATTTCGCATCTGTTACCGTTTTCGAGATGTCAATTTTTGAAAAATTAAAATGGCCGCCATTAGCACCTGTCCCGCAAGATTTATGGCAGACTTCCGTTTTAGTAATCTCCAGCATGAAAATAACTATAAAAGTGCTAAACCAAACTCGCTGAAATGACACTGAAAAATGTTCACTTCCTCCCGGACTATTATTATCAAAATATTAATTCTAAAGTGATAAATTAATACTGTTAAGAAGAAAATGTTATTATATCGATATGCTTGAAGCGTAGGTGCTAAATAAACTACTCATCATTTACTCATTTGGATTATAGTTTCGCTCTTTACAACTTTTCCACCCTCTTCAAAATATTTCATCCCCTCCAAAACTCACAAAACTGTCCGCGTTACTTTTGCCTTTTGGTATTTCTACTTAACCGCAGTAATGTTTTTCTTGCCTATAGTGGTAATTCTACTAATTTTAGCGTTTTTATTTTCATTTTCTACTGCAAACACCGAAAAGGGCTATTTCAGGTTTCTCATCCCAATTAAGTTTTTTAATATTGTATTTTTCAACAATTCGCCTTTTAGTGCCTAGCATAAGCGAGGGCACTATTCATTTCAGGTCGATACCTCAACGGTTTCGAACCTGAATAAGGAGGTTTAACGTTCGTTGTAGGATAAAAATGCAAGTCATTTTAACCTCCCCACTCCACTTCACCATTAAAAAAATGCAGCAGAGAAGCGGCTGGAACCTCCCCATCGCGTGGATCTTTGTATTCTGTGTAAATGGTAGTCAATTCAACAGAATTTTTTTTGTGCTTATCATCGCAATTTTCTGACAAATACCGACATCACTTCGGACATCACCCATCGCATTTGACAATATGTTCCTTTTAAGGTTAACAGTTTGCCACCCCTTTAACAATAACTGATACTTTATGTCATCCACTGTCAGCCTGCTCCCTTTTAATGAAAATGATTTTTTTCTCTATTTTCCACTAAAATGGCAGAAACTTGAATACATTTTTAGAACCAGAATTTGATTGTCTTTCTAATGGCGACGTAAAAAAGGAGGCCTTGTGTTTAAAATTTAAAGTTGATATGCTTAAATGGCACTTCCTGTGGACCAATTGCTTCCAAAAGCCTTTCAGGTCTTCAACGGGTCACTCAATCTCCATGTAGCAAATTTCAGCCAAATCGATTCACTAATTTGGGCTATAATGTATTTTTAGTGTTATTACAAAATTTCGATTTTTTGACCCAAAGAGCACTAAATGCGAACGAATTTTGTCTTATTTAAAACCAGAATTTGAAGACCTTTCTGATGGTGACAATAAATCTTTCAAAAACTTCTTTTGGATGGTTAAATGAGTGAATAATTTTACAGTTAGAAATTGGTGTGCCAAAACGGCACTTTCCGTGGGCCGATTGAATCCAAAGTTTGTTCAGCTCTTCGACGTGCAATACAATCTCCATGTGCAAAATTTCAGCCAAATCGGTTCAGGGGCTTGGGATGTACCGCGATTTTAAAGTCCGATAAAAATCAATTTTTTTTTAATTTTTGGTCAAAAGGGCACTGAGAGTGAATACATTTTTAGAGGCAGAATTTGAAGGCCTTTCCTATAGTGACGTGAAAAATGGGGGTTTGCATTTGAAATTTAAAAGTTGATGGTCCAAAATGGCATTTCTAGTTGCACGATTGGCTCCAAAAGCTTTTCAGATCTAAGTTGGGCTATGTGATGCCTACGCACCAAATTTCAGGCCAATCGGTCTAGTAGTTTTGGCTGTGGTGTGTTTACAAACGTACGCACGTACGTACGCACATACACACAGACACATTTTTAAAACCACTTTTTTGGGTTCCTGAGACCTCGAAACGTGAAGATCTGGTGCTATCTCAAATTCGAAAATTTTAGTGATTGCAGTAACCTCCCTTTTTTTATAAGTGGTGAAGTGGATTGGGGAGGTTAAAAAAGGGAGGTTACTGCAATCACTAAAATTTTCGAATTCGAGATAAGACCGGATCTATACGTTTTGAGGTCTCAGGAGCCCAAAAAAGTGGTTTTTAAAATGTGTCTGTATGTATGTACGTACGTTCGTACGTTCGTAAACACGCCACAGCCCAAACTACTCGACAGATTTAGCTGAAATTTGGTACGTGTGCATGTGATAACCCAACTTAGATCTGAAAAGCTTTTGGAGCCAATCGTGCAACCAGAAATGCCATTTTGGCACATCAACTTTTAAATTTTAAATGCAAACCCCCATTTTTCACGTCACGATAGGAAAGGCCTTCAAATTCTGCTTCTAAAAATGCATTCATTCTTAGTGCCCTTTTGACCAAAAATTAAAAAAAAAAAGATTTTTATCGGACTTTAAAATCGCGGTACAGCCCAAGCCCCTGAACCGATTTGGCTGAAATTTTGCACAAGGGGATTGTATTACACGTCGAAGAGGTGAACAAATTTTGGATTCAATCGGCCCACGGAAAGTGCCGTTTTGGCACACCAATTTCGAAATTTAAAATTATTCTCTAATTTACCCATCCAAAACAAGTTTTTGAAAGATTTATTGTCACTATCGAGGTCACCATCAGAAAGGTCTTCAATTTCTGGTTTTAAATGAGACAAAATTTATTCGCGTTTAGAACCCTTTGGGTAGAAAAATCGAAATTTTGTAATAACACTGAAACCACTTTATAGCCCAAACTAGTGGATCGATTTGCCCGAAATTTGGTAAATGGAGGTGAGGTGACCCGTTGAAGAGCTGAAAGGCTTTTGGGAGCAATTGGTCAACGGCAAGTGCCATTTAGGCATATCAACTTTAGAATCTTAAACAGAAGTCCCTGAAATCAAAGACCCACGCGTTGGGGAGGTTCCAGCCGCTTCTCTGCTGCCATTTTTTTTGTTGCAAATTCATTGATAAAATCGAAAATTTTCATTTACAAGCTATAAAAACCGATAAAAACATCAAAATCTGCGGTTTTGATAATTCTTTAGGAAAAAACTTAACTGACTTAAAACAAAATAATTTATTTATAGTGCACTTTCAAATGCATTTCTTGCAACGAGTTTTCGAGATCCGCTGCATGTCATCTGAGCAGTTTTTAATGTACCATACCGTATAACAGGTGCGTGTTATAAATTTTATATAATATAATCTCGGATCGTGCCATAAAATTCCGCTAGTGTTGATGACGACTGTTTATTGATATTAACAAGAAGCAATCAATTTAATTTGTAGGAGCCCAAGCGGTCTATGTTGATTCGAAAAACGTCATATCCCCAATAAAAATTTAATTCATTTCTGTTATTCCTCTTGCATAAAACGGACTTGAAATTTTTTTAAATTTTTAGTTTCAATTAAAAACGTTCTGATTTAAGAATTGCAACACGCGAACATATGTTGCTATTAAATTAATAACTTTTCCTCTGAAGTTAACCAGTTTCTATGGAGATAATTATTAACGACTTATGAAAAGCGCTTGTATTAGTTTAGTGGAATGCTCTGAAATAACTTAAGCAATTCAAGGTTCTAATGAAGTGATATTCAGATTTAAATATTGCACGCCTACAATAAGTTACATTATGCAGTTATTCATTAAGCTTTACATAATGGTACAATTCTAAAATGTACCCACTCGTTTCAGGAATTAATTGACTTTCTTTACTAAATTTAAAAATGATGTCAATTTTGCGGTGGGTTTCGGTTTTTTTGTATATGCGGATGGCAGTTGTTATTTATTTCCTTTTCAAGCAAATTAAAAGAAAATTCTTTACTATACATATTAAATATCTATATATTGATGCAAATTGCACATCTATTATAAGACAATTTATTCATTATTCCATTCATTATGCAGTAAACTGTAGACGGCGAATGCATATTTATTTGGTACAAATATTTCTACATTTGTTTTTTGGGGTTGTGTAATGTTAATGTTATGGATTTAGAATTTCAACTCCTAAATGTGATTTTTTGGGGTGAAATTGAAAAATGATTTATAAAATATGCCAAATAAAATATTACCTATGAAATTACGAAAACTCGAAACTTCTAATTGTTACGAAAACCTAGAGGAGAGTTGACTTTTTCATTCTTATAATTTACAGAAAAATCAATCAAATTTAACCCCCAAATTTTACCCAAAATCAAAGTCTGTATTGATGCTTACGCTAAACCCCAAACAACGGAAGATATCGTAATGAAATTTGGCACACAAATTCAACGGACAGATCGTAGGTACGAATTATTATTTTTTGAAACAGTTTCTGGCAGCTCTATTAAGATTGTTGAAAACATGAGAATAAATAAATTTATTTCGTATTATTCTCCGCTCGATCTTGAGAAGTCTACAATCAGCTCCTCGACCTCGGCAACCAGCAATGACGTTCGCCACATTGCCGCCTGCATATGCAACAGCAGAATAAAATAAGGTCGCAAAAAATTGATATTATCCTTATATGCAGATATTTCATCGTCTTAACGATCCAGAAGGACAGTAGATACAATTTTATAACCTTGACACAGAATTGCGAACTTGTTTGCAATTGCAATACTTTCACACAAATTTAGTCAAATGTTAAAGGGTAACTGCATTCCTGGCGACAGTTGAGCCTTTTTTTAATAACAATTCAATAAGTTGAATCTTACGACGAAAATATTTATATTTATTACCTTGTTAGTAAGAAATAGATTTCACTATCGTACTGTTTGATATAATATAGCAACTAAAACTGATCATTTTAATAAAATCTGCGATAAATTGTTGACTTATTGATATCTGCCCCAGATTAGACTAGACCGCCTGTTAGAATTTTTTGAATAAATTGGATTTATTTTAGATGTCCGACAATTTTGGATACGGGTTACGGTAAATGCACCAGGCAACGGTTTCTGATTACTATGTAAGTTTCGTTCTTATCGTATAATACATAATAATTATATAACAATTGTTATTCATCACAACTCCGGAATATCTAATAGGGATTACAGGACTTTTAACATCGTCGCATTCTAATCTCGCAAATGTAACGGTCTAATTGTGGATAAAATTGAGTGTTTTTGTAATATTTACGTGATGGGTTTGTTAGTAAAAATACAACTAAAAACATAAACCAGTTAGGTTTTAAGATCGCCACACTTTCTGATGTTAAAAAAATAAGAGGATATGGTGTAAATTCCGCCATGAAAGTTTTAAAATGTAACTTCCGTCTGCTGTTTCTTGCGCTTTGCCTTTGCCAGTACTTTTAATATATTTTCCTCAAACCAATCTTGATTAAAACCGAAAAACTACTATTTTGTATATTTTTCTGATGTAAAAAATAGGCAGCTACGAAAGCGGCTAGAACGTCCCCAATGCTATATCACCTATAAATTTCAATCCACAGTCTCGGGAGTTTTTCAAAATTTTTATTATTTATTACCAAAAGGGCACCATGAATAATTGCATTTTTGTAAACAGAATTTGAAGATCCTTCATGTGCTTTCAAATTTCATAGATGACATGCCAGGAAGGCAGTTGTTAATTGACCGATTGCCACCAAAATTAGGTAAATTTTCCTACTTGCTATACCTAAATTTTACTCCACCAACCTTAACGTTTTCTAAAATTATTCAAAATTTTACGATTTTTTGCCGAAAGGGCACTAAGTTTGAAGACATTTTTGGAAACGATATTTGAAGACATTTCATGTGCTGATAAAGAAAATGGGATTTTATTATTCAAATTTCAAAGTTGATATGCCAAAATGGTACTTGCCGTTCGCCAAATTTCATTAAAATCTGTTCAGCAGTTTCCGATCTTGCTCATATTTGTACATACATACAGAGTGTCCCGTAATTGGCTGCCATCTTTTACCAGTCGATCAAAATTAGGACTAAAAGTTTAAACATTTTTCGAATAATCCATCCTAAGGGAGCTAGGGCCCCTCAAAGGGAGTACAAAAAATAGTTATTTCTTCAATTTCTGAGGAACAGCTTACGATAGAGGGTGGTATTAATAAAACGCTAGCATGTGCTGATGCTACAAGTTTGTAAGCAAATGCTACCAAATCCTGAGATCTTATTGGCCGGTTCAACGATATCTACTAGCATATGCTTATAAAATTGGTAGTATTAGCATATGCTATATTTTATTAATATGACCCAATGTCACGAAATTTTGAACCTTGCCGTAGATTTTTGGGCTGAACAAGACTAATGTAATGGTTTTTGGCAAAAGCTTCAGGGACGTGCGTGAGTGGAGGGGTCGCGGACATTTCTCTATCGAACTTTTTTGTACCACACCTTGGGTCAATTGTGAGCACAAATTTGAATTCCAAGTACATTTTTACGTAAAAAAGGTGCTAGAGTTGAAACTCGATAGCTCAAGCCGTTTTCGGGGAAAATCGATTTGAAACTTCAATTTCGTGGTATAAAAGTGGGTAACTGTGGCACTCAAAATACCTAAAATTATCAGATGCTGCGTGATCAGCAAAAAACAAACAAGTTTAACCTACTTGCATCTCATATGCTTGAAATTCCAAAAAAAAATTACAAGAGAATGGATTTTCCATACTCTATTCCATCAATTTTGCATATTTTCGGCGTGGAAAAAGAACTTCAAATCGATTTTCCTCAAAAACGGCCTGAGATATCGAGTTTCAACTAGAGCACCTTTTTTGCGTAAAAATGTACAAAGAATTCAAATTTGTGTTCATAATTGACCCAAGATGTCGTACAAAAAAGTTCGATTAAAAATGACCGCGGCCCCTTCACTCACGCACGTCCCTGAAACTTTTGCCAAAAACCATTACATCAGTCTTGTTCAGCACAAAAATCTACGACAAAGTTCAAAATTTCGTGACCCTATCGTAAGCTGTTCCTCAGAAATTGAAGAAATAACTATTTTTTTTACTCCCTTTGAGGGAGTAGAATGGATTTTTCGAAAAAAGTTTACTAAACGTTTAGTCCTAATTTTGATCGTAGAACGTACCGGTAAAATATTGCAGCCTAATTACGGGACACGCTGTATGTACCGGAAAGTAGGGTCCAACTTTCAAATTTTTAATAGCAACCTCCATTTTTCATTACAGATTCGGATAGAAGAAGAAAAATTAAGCCTAAAACATGTAACTCGCTTACACCAACCGCCTGCGTTTTATTATCATAAAAAAAAATGCGCAAAGCAGCGCTGTAGAAAAATGGCTATAACTTTTAAACCACAGGGAATAAAAAGAAGTATGACACACCGTTGCAAAGTAGAAATACTGTTCTACGTTATGCATGCCAAAAAGTCCAAAGAAAGTTGATCCAAAGTTGACTTATAGTAATTGCAATACTGAAAATTTGAAACCCGATTAAAATTTTCTTAAATGGCACCCTACAAGTTTTTCTACATGGATGGATGCAGAATTCTATCCTCTTTTCAACGGTACCTATAAAGTGTGAAAAAAGAAACGATTAAAATCTCTTTTATGAAAAAAATTTTATTCGAGTTTTAAATTTCCAACATTTCAATGACTTTGAATCAGCTTTCATATGACTTTTTGGCAAGCATAATGTAGAACAGTTTTTCTACTTTACAATGGTGTGTGACTCTTAGCATTATCGAACGTGGTTTAAAAGTTATAGCCACTTTTCCACAGCACTGCTTTGCGCATTTTTGTTTTTTCTAAAAATGTTAATAAAACCTAGGCGGCTGGTGTAAGCGAGTTACATGTTAGGTGTTTTAGGTAAAGTTTTGCCTCCTCTATCCAAATGCGCAATATAAAATGGGGGTTGCTATTTAAAATTTCAAAGTTGGACCCTACTTCCAGTATAATCGGAAGTGCCCCATAGCCGCCAATAATTTTAATAGATTCTGAATGTGTCAGTTTCTGTAACTGCCAAACTTTGCTCAAGTCCAGAGATATTCGTAAGATACCCTGTATAGACATTTTCTAAAAAACACTTTTTCGTGATGCTGAGACCTCGAAACGTAAAGATCTGGTGTTATCTCAATTTCGAATTTTGGAGTGATTGCAGTAACCTCCCATTTTTCCATTGGTTGTGGGGAGGTTAAAAACTCACGAGATATTCTAATTGTAAAATCGAAGTAAATGTATTAAAAATGTACAATTTCCTTGACACAACTATAAGCGCCAATATACCGTAAAACAACCTGAATTGATTTGACCGAAGTAAATGGTTATAATAATTCCGTAAATAATTACATCCTCCTCAGTTCTCACATTTAAAAAAGCTAACAGATACTGTAAACATTTCAGTTTCTGAAAAATGTGTTATAGTTAAAACTACTGAAGATTTTTCATCTTTTCAACTTAGGCGCCAGTTTGAAATTCTCCAAAAGAAAGCCTCAGTGAAACTGAGATGCCGCTGATTTACCGGATAATGAAATTTCTTGAAACAAATATCGCCAATTAATTATGGCCAATTTGAGAAGAGAAACCTGCAGTGTTCAAAGATGTGAATTTTACACTGCAAAGGAGAAAAAATGAAGATTTATTTGCCAGGACAAATACTTTTTACTTGAAACCTGTAATCGCCAAGCCTTGAAGATTAAAGAACACCTTACTTTCGAGTATTTCGAGGTAATAAATGTTAAATTGTAAATAATTCATTTATATGGCTTCCACGGTTCATTTATGGACCTGTAAACTATGAAACACTTGTTGATCGGTGCTTATTATAGAAGCGTGACAGTAATTTTAATAACTGGCACTTACCTTTACTGCTCGATGAATCTTCTTCAATTTCCGTGTCGGCGTTTTCTACAATTACAATCGGAGTGGAATTCGGGGATCTACAATTTTGCGATTAAGTAATTATAGAAGATTTTTATTAACATTACTTGTTATCATTGCCTTCCTCTTCATCTTCACCTATAGTAGCCAAAGGAGGTGATATACTCCACTTATTATAAACGTCAATCTCGTTGCAAATATCCGAATTTGGATCATCTTCATCCAAACCGTAAAAATAATTTTTAATATAATCAGTATCCCTTCTTTCATTTTCGAGAAAATTTCGAATAATTTCCGCGGGATTATCCAAATTTTTCGGCACGAAATCAACCAATCTCGGCAAATTGTGAATATTCATATTTTCATCGTGGATATTTTTTATTTTTGAGTTGATTAATTCACGGGAGCGTGGAGGTACCGGTGGTTTCTTTGATACTTTTTCCTCGCAATCTTTCGTAACCTCATTATTATAATTCGCAATATTTCCTTCGGTTATTCTCATGTCCTCGTTTCCATAGCTAAGCGGAGCATCTTGAAAGCAGGATGGAGGCTGCAAAGGGGTGCTATCCTCACCTCGTTTTTCCTCAGAATTTTTCGCAATTATTCTCTCGTTTTTGTTGTTAATTGCGGTTAATTCGTCATCGTTTAAAATACTAGTAAAATCTAAATGTTTTTGAATTGATGTAGGAGTCGAGGGTAGACTTCCCGACAAACTAGACGTGGTAGTGGTTGGAAAGGAAGCGAATCTATCTACAACGGTAGATATAGAACTTCCAGTATCGTCAGATTCGCTTAAACTTTGCGTGGATTCTTGAGAAAATAGATCAATGTAAACTTCTGCGTCAGGGGGTCCTAAACTTCCATCAGAGAATCTTCTGTCTCTGCGATGGGTATCAGGTGAAGAAAACCGTTTGGTGACTTCACGAGTTGTCTCTTGCGGTTTGTTTTTAAGTGATTTCTTAGGGATTTTCCGGGGTGGTACTGGTGGTGGTGGTGGTGGTGTTCTTTTTTTTTCAGCGCTTACAACTTGCGGCAATTCCTGGTTATCAAAATAATGCCTCACTAACAATTTGATAACAACATTCGAGTCTTTTAAGCACCGCACGCAATCTATTCTGGTCATAGTATTAACGGGCATACAATCAATTTCGAGCACTTCATCACCTTCGGTCAAGTTGCCCCAGGTGCTCTGCACTCGCGAGGCTGGGCTATCTGGGGCACAGGATTGAATGAATAACCGTTTAACGAATTCATTAGCTTTGGTACCACCTTCAAACTTTAGGCCAAATCCTAAACGTTCACCTGGGAGTCGATACACTAAAACTTCTTCTGTTACGTTTTTTTCTTCACTATCTCCAATGGTTAGTACCGTTACATAACCGGGAAGATTTGGGTCGTCCGGGGTTTCTTGCGAACCAACTGACACTACAGTCACAAAATTTTCTTGGCCATTTGGCATCATCATTACGATGTCATTCATCTGAAAGAAATGTATAAATTTAGATTGAATGATGTCATGATGAGGCAGAGCCACACCAAAAACATTTCTAAAGGTCGATTTGGAGAAATGTGGATCAGCAGGAGGCTAGCAGGCCACGAATGTGCTAACGGTAAATTTGACGAGTATGCAAGAATTTTGCCATAAAAAGGATAGGGAGTCCCTTAGTAAATGTTAAAGACATTACCCTTTAAATTGGCGCGCACATTTTCCAGGATTCCTACGTGGTGATATTACAGGACACTCGCGGATAGATTGTAAACAACTGTACGTTTTCACCTCTCACAGAGTCCCACTTCAAACACCTGACCTCGTGTGGGTCCGCAGCTCTTCGTCTGCATCGACCATCAAACCTGGGGGCACGGGCCATACTAATTACCAGAAAAAATCAAAAAATGAACATACGGCTCTGAAGTCCAAGGAATTTGAGCATAATACTGATTGTAGAAAGGCACGTGAAAGTAGTTCTCATCTCATGACTTCTATTATTGTGTCAATGGGCTTCGGGCGTAAAATAGCTGTTATACACAGATAAATTATAAGAAACTGCATACCAGCGTTGTGGTGTAATTGGTTAAATGATCGTACTAAATCTATTCTTCCCAGTACCGTTATACCTGTGGGTATGGTGCACGTACTTTTTTTACCGGCTTTACGGCGCGAATTTTTTATTCATTGAGGAAAGTTGTTTGATTTTATTTAAATATCGGCAACATATTTGCTGGATATAAATAATAAATAAGCTTTCTCTGGAAAATCTATCAATTAAATTCCTTAGATGGCATACTTTGGGGTTGATGGTTCAGAATAAACTTGGCTTGAAATAAGCTCAAGCGAAGTGATTTTTTATTGTTTTCGATTCGAAAAATTCATAGAAAGCATCATAAGTATTGTGAGCACAAGGCAAAAAACCAGAAAATATTTCTAGATGCAATAGCCAACTTGATAAAATCGATCTCAACTAATACTACTACTACTACTACTACTAGTACTGAAAGGAGCGATATTTTAACCTCCCCCCACAACCAATATAAGAACGGGAATTTACTGCAATAACTCCAAAATTCGAAATAGATAGAGATAGAGATAGATAGAGATAGGGATAGAGATAGATAGAGATAAAGATAGATAGAGATAGAGATAGATAGAGATCGAGATAGATAGAGATAGAGATAGATAGAGATAGAGATAGAGATAGATAGAGATAGAGATAGATAGAGATAGAGAGAGATAGAAATAGATAGAGATAGAGACAGATAGAGATAGATAGAGATAGATAGAGATAGACAGAGATAGAGATAGATAGAGATAGAGATAGATAGAGATAGAGATCGATAGAGATAGATAATGTTTACCTAGGCCGTTTTAGTGCCGTAGCAATATGCGAGGCACTCTTGTTTTACCTTATTCGTTCGCTCGCTCGTCGTATCGCTCCTCACTCTTTCTGAGCGATAACTTGGGAACGGATTTAGATATCGGTCTGAAACTTGGTATACGGCTTTGTCTCCTGAAAAGTAAGGCGGGATTTCTTTTGAACCATATTGGAGCTATAGGGGTGAAAAACAGAAAAATTATTAATTGCAATAACTCGAGAACTACTGGAGGTATCTTAATGAAGCTTGGTATGCACGTTCGACCTTCAAGTCTGTTGAAAGTGAGGGGGTGCCAATTTCGTGGGATAAAATTTAGGGGATGAAAACCACAAAAAATATGATAACTCTGCAAGGGTTGCACGCAGCTATTTCACACTCAACATGCACACATTTTTCGATTAAATCTTACGGGCGATGCATTTTCAATAAAATCGGACAGATGGGGTGGAAATTAAGGGTTGTAACTCAAAATTCCGCTTAATAAGTATTGGTCGTAAATAGCGTTATTCGATAGCTTTCCGTTAATGATTCAAAAAAAGTGTTATTAATATTTTGCGAAAACCACTCGTAAAGGCGCTACAACTCCTAACATGCAGAATCACAAAAACACGAGAACTCCAAAACTACTTAGCGTATCACGGCAGAATTTGGTAAGGTAATTTCCAGTGACACTATAGGCGGATGAACAAATTTTCACTAAGATCTAACAAGGGGGAAGAAATTTAAGGGTTGAAACTGGAAATTTCTTCTTGAATAATAATTGGTATAAAATTGCGGGGTTCGATAGATTTCTGTCAACCATTGAAAAAAGCTATATGAGTTTTCAATCAAGAACCAACCCCTAGGCTACTAACAACTCCTAAAGCTATGCAAGCGAATAAATACATTTTATTTATTTCTTCTGAAATTCTGTTGATTTATTTATGAACAGCCGAAGTAAGTAAATACGTAAGAAGTTATGTATCTCCATAGAAATAAACGCACCCCTGGGGGGCTGATCACTCAAAAAATTGTGTAATTCCAATCGGGAATTAATTCCAATAATTCCAGTTTAATTCCATTAATTCCAGCTATTTCCTACTAATTCCGGCTAATTCTAACTAATTCCATTAATTCCGGAATTAATTCCAAGTCGGATGTACAACTAATTCCACTAGTGATCAACCCCCCACTCACCCCTCCCTGTAAATCATAAAGTGGTGAAATTAGTAGGGGTTGAAAACATGAATCTATAAAATCGTCGCAATTTTTTAACGAATTGTATTAGGGCGGTGGAATTGAAAACACAACTTACTTAAGAGCATGTGGGGGTGGTGAAATAGGGGGTTGGAGGTTGGAGGGTTGCATCTTCGCGAAAGCAGGAGTGAATTTTAGGAGAAATTTATCGAAGGGGGTGAAATTTTAAGGTGGAAACTCGAATTTTCGCTAAATAATGTAGGGTTGTGATTAATACCATTCGAAGGCCTTCTATTGATGGTACAAAAAAGGTCTTGATCATAATTCCCGAAAAACCACCCCTAACCTGCAGAAACACAAAAATACGAGAGCTCAAAAACTACTCAGCGTATCAAGGCAAGTAAATACATTTTATTAATTATCCTTTTCTTAGCGTGGATATTGGTTATGCCTCATGTCTTCTCATTTTTAGTCAATTTTGATGGTTTTTATCTGATGAAGTGATGGATATTTGAATAAACATTTTTTTCACAATTAAGCAAGAATAAAAACTAACGAAAAATGTACATCAATGCGATGTGTATCCTCTTGGAGTTTATTAACGTGATGGATACAGAGTCCTGCAATAGTGCGTCGGGCTTCCATAGCGCCTAAACCTTCTAAGATAAGAATTTCGCTCAAGTGCATAAATAGGTATTTAAACTGTAAATAAGGGCGTATTTCGGGACAATATTTTTCAATGTCCAGAAAAAATTGGCAAGCTAAAGTTGACTTTTTTAAATGGGGTGCCCGATATATTTTATTATTTATGGCCCTTTCAGAAAACTTTGTTCATTCGTAAAATATTACTGCCTTTTAATCTTTGGTTTGGAAAGAAAAAAATATTTTTGAAGAAAATTGTTTAGCAAATTACTTACCTAAATGAAGCGTTAAGGGCAGTGGAAATAATGAAATAAATAATAATAATAATAATAATACCCTTTATTGAGTGCATTCGGAGATATAAAAATAACAAAAAAGAAAATAAAAAAACTATTCAAATATAACAAAATGACTGGAAGAAAATTAAATCAAATCTCCCACAGCACTCAAATGGAACAGAAACAGCTAAAGCTGATTTTAATTCTGTCCAAAATACGAGGAGAAGAAGACGAAAGGATAGCAGAGAAAGATAGGTAGGTACAGTACGGTCAGTGCGAGCATCGCGAAAATTCAATAATTAAGATACATAAGCTCAGAAAAGGGAAAGATCGACAGAGTGTAAATTGTCCTGGATTAACAAAGTTTTGAGAGACTCGAAAAATTGATGAGAAGGATTGATTGTATCACATGGAACCTGATTAATTAAATAAGCAGCTAAGTAAGTAAACGATGATTTAAAGCTGGATAAGACATGAGCAGGAATATCTATCAGGTTGTGCGTGGTACGCAAACTCCTGCCGTGAATGTTTGCGCGAAATATAATTTTCTCGAATAAATATGAAGGAATGGTAGACGCTACAACTTTGTGGACTAGTTTAAGAAACTGAATAAACCGTCTTTCAGTTATCTTAAGCCAGCCAACCTGTCTAATAAACGGAGTGACATGGTCGCGAGGAGGAATCTGACAAATATATCGCGCACAGTAATTCTGAATTTTTTGTAGTTTGAATTTTAGGCTGACGGTTAGACAAGGGCCGTACACTGGGCTGCAGTAGTTTAAATGGGATAATACTAGCGCCTCTGTGAGTTTGCGTTTAGCATCCGCATCTAAGTAGTTACGATAGGGGGCTAAGCTTTTCATGCAGCCAAAAGTTGTACGACAGATCTGGCCTATATGTTTATCGAACTTTAAAGTGGGGTCCAACACGACTCCGAGATTTTTTACGGAATTGCTGAATTGAATCGGCATATCTCCCAAATTCAAAATAGTCTCCTGACTTAATCGGGCTAACTTGGAAGTCGTACCGAATGAAATACCTTGGCATTTTGATGGGTTTATTAAAAGGCAATTTTTTTGCGTCCATTGCTGGACTTTCTTGAGTTCGGAGTTGATAATAGAGAAGGCATTTTGCTGGTTGTCAGCATCATATGAAAGATGAATCTGAATATCATCAGCATATATCTTTACGCAACAGTGAGACAGTATCTTCGGTAAGTCAGCTAAGCTTATATTGAAGGCAATTGGCCCAAGAATTGAGCCTTGAGGGACACCCGATTTTAATGTGACTGGGTCGGAGCATCGACCATTAACACGTACAACCTGAATACGATCTATGAGGTAATTGCGAAACCACTCTATATGTTTATGGATAAATTAAAATGCTCAAGGACAAAAATGGAAGATATTTGGAGATTTATTGTCCTATACCATATTAGACTAGATGCTTATGTTACAATTTTAGAAATTAAAAGCCCCCGGAAAATGTACATCAATGCGATGTTTATCACGTTAATGTGTATGTAGGGGCGGCTGGTCTTACTGGTGGAATCGGGAGCAGATGTTATCAATCTGCACCTAGTAGTAGTGCCTCCGCAGACGCACATACGTGTCAAAAAGGCAAAATGTTAAGAAATTGTTGTTACAGAATTAAAAAGTAGAAAATGAACAGAAAATTAACACGAAAATAAGCCAATTATGCAAATTTGCCTATTGGGGGTTGAAACTTGCGAAGGGTGTCGAAAAAGTGAAAAAGGTAAACACAATCCATATGAGTAAAATGTAAGTAAAATCAACGCGCGGGGGTTGAAAAATTATGAAGGAGGATGAAAAATCAAGAGGGATCAAAATGAACTGTAGTTAAGTACAACTAGCGAAAATTTTGCTTTTTCAGGATTCACATATCATGGAAGGGGTTGAAAAATTGTGGTTGGGTTAAAATTAATGAAAATGACTTCCAGTTATCGAAAAAATCACAAAAAAGCCCGAGAAAAGAAATAAAAATATTTATTACATTATTTACAATTACCTATTTATTCTTTGAGTTCCTTCATTCTGTTGAGCGAACTTCTGCAGGACGAAGTCTTTGATTTGTTGGTAACTTTTTAACGTAGTAAACATAGAAACATTAAAAATGTACTACTTTTCTTGTGTGCACTTCATCATAAAATATGCTATTTTGATCTGGGGTGGAAGTACTTTAATTAAGAAAAGCTGCCGCCAACACTTTGTGAGACGGAATCTTCACTGTTTGTGCCGTGTAGATGTTTGAATGTGTTTGTTTCATTAGACGGAATTTGGGGAAGTATCAGCGATTTACATTTAAAGACGTCAATAAATATGAGACACGCAATGCTAATATGATCTATGTACCCTCATATTCACTTGTTCAAGTTGGGAAAGGCCCACAGATAACATCCATTAGAATATACAACCACCTACCGATATACATAACTTTTCTGGTTTCAGACAAGCTGTTAAAAGTATATTATTTGATAATTGTTTTTACTCCCTTTAAGAATACTTCTCACATAAATAGTAATTCGTAATGTTCAAATCTTTATGTGTGCATATGTGTTATTAAACTGCTCAACAATTCAATTGGTCCACCCGGAAATTTGTGTCGAATTCAAAATGCCGTAACTCCTCAAGCAGTTGATCGATTTGAATGAACCTTTTTTCCACGGATAGCCCATTTCATTGGCTACGACATGACATGTGCCGCATTTTATGCAGGTATCCATTATTTGATATACAGGGTGACAGAGCCGGGTACTGCAAAAGGACGAAAATTGAAACCACCCCCGATTCTGAAAGAAATTTTTCTAATTTTTTTTAGCTGGTTGAGAAGACGTCCCAGGTTCATACCTCCAGACGATTTTTTGAAATTTGCTCCATCTCCTCTAATTAGGGTGCAGAGCCGAAAAAACTGTTTTTTCATCGGTGGTTAGTAGCGCCTTTAGTTGTACACAAATTTTAATTTCCTGGGGGTCCTTGTAACGCAAGAACTTCACTCTAAATTGTCATCAATGCAAAATTATCCTGATATAAAATGTGACAGAAAAGGGGGCCCACTGAAGTGAACCCAAAATGATTCTGCGTTTAAAATGATCTTTGATTAAAGACGGACCAAAATTGAAACGATGCCGCCATAGAGCCATTCATCCTGAACATTTTAAGATGCTCATCGTCTGAATTGGATCACATTTGGCTGTGCTGATACTAGTGCTTTGGTTGAAGGATTTCGGACAAAAAGCAGGCATTTCGCACATCTGTAATTTCGTGAAACCAAGGCGACAAAAATTTTGACAAAGCCTGAAGGATCGTTACCTTGTCAACGAAATATGGCTCTTTGTTTTCATTTTTGTCACCTTGGTTTCACGAATTTAAGGGGCTGTATTTTGTCTAAAAACGGTCCGTTGAAGAGTTGGGTTGAACACCGGTGATTCTGATCCGATTCTGACGATGAACATCTTAAAATGTTCAGGACAAGTGGTTCTATGAAAACATCGTTTCAAATTTAGTCCGTCTTTACTTAAAGATTTCTTCGAAAGCAGAATAAAATTGGGTCAATTTCAAAGGGCCCCCTTTTCTGGGTCACCTTGTTTTAGATTAATTTTGACCCCATGGTGTCCTAGAGTAAAGCTTTTACGACACAATGACCTCAAGAAATTAAAAATGGAGTAGAAGTTAAAGAGGCTATTAACTACCGATGAAAAAACAGTTTTTTTGGCCCTGCACCCTAATTAGAGGAGATGGAGCAAACTTCAAAAAAACGTCTGGAGGTATAAACCTGAGACGTCTTCTCAACCAGGCAAAAAAAATTAGAAAAATTTCTTTCAGAATCGGGGGTGGTTTAAATTTTCGTCATTTTGCAGTACCCGGCTCTGACACCCTGTATATCAAATAAGGGGCACCTGCATAAAACGCGGAACATCCGTGTCGTGGCCAATGAAATGGACTATCCGTGGAAAAAAGGTTCATTCAAATCGATCAACTGCTTGAGGAGTTGCGGCATTTTGAATTCGACTCAAATTTCCGGGTGGACCAATTGAATTGTTGAGCAGTTTATTTCGTTATTGTTATGTCACTTTTTACACTAACTTATATTTACTGAATTGACAATTCCCATACCTTGTACAGTCGACAAAGTAAGTCATGCACCCAACTCTTGAGCGTTACGCTCAGAATTTAGAAAACCAGCCTTCGATACTGATGCATTTCCATGTCATTAGAACCGGCAGCAATTAGGGGATGCAATTCTGGGTCAAAAAACCTAGGACTGTAAGCCAGTTAAGAATTATTCGCTCAAGAAATTGGCATAAAGTGCATTATTTAGTTTTTCGACTGTACTAGGTCTAAGGAAATAAAGATATTATTATTATTATTAATAAAAGTTTCAGTAAAGTAAACATTAATGATCAACCGAAACTCTATTGCTTTTTATTTATTATGTAATTACTGAGCTATAGAAAAAAATTTGAAGAAACTGAATAATCAAGCGAGAGGAAAGACTCCTGTTCAAAAACTCATTAAAACTACATAGGACGAAAATTTAAAGCGTGTTAAAAGCTTACGTAATAATGGCTAGAAAATAGTTCTGTACTTCCCCAAGGAAGCTCAACAGCTCAAAGTGTAAGAAGTAGAGAACCGAGAATAATTCAAAAATTCGTAAAATACGGAACTTTTGCTGCTGATTGTTTTTATTGGCAAGGAACATGTTTATTGACCATTTTTTACAATATTGTTGTTCTAAAACCAAAAATACAATTTAATGACACATGGGCATAAAATAATTAACTTAGGATTAATTGGAAAACTTCCCACACTCTACCAACTTCTGAGCTTCATTCTGCAAAACAAAATTCAGTTAATTTCAAAATAAGATTGACTTACCTCTATGATTTTATAAATTAGCATAATTGTGTCATATGATGCCTTACAGTTTTCATTCTCTCCAACTACTGGAGGAGTTGCACGCTTCCCCCAGTTAGGAGAAAAATTCAGCTGAGCCGAACAAATTCCCACAATTGCAATTAAAAGAACAATTACGAACACTCTGTACATTATAGAAGAATCTCCACTGAACTTCACCTTCGAATGCTTGTGAAAGAGTGACGTTATCTACAGGGATGCCTTCAGCTTTTATACTTAACTTGGAAGGAGTAATTGATAAAGCTCTACAACCCCCGCCCTTAAATTAATTGAAGAAACCCTTGTGTAAATATCTCAACAGCATGTACGTAGAATTCTCTTGTACACCACTTCCGGTCAGAATCACTAAAACTACCCTCGATTTCCGATTTAACCAAGAAAACGATTTCATTAACACTTTGGGGTTTGCAACTTGTCCACTCTCATTTTACCAAATTTTTACTTGTTTAATATAAATTACTTTTATTGATTTTAACCTAAGAAACTAAATGAATAGAAGGTTTATTTGTTCAATTTTCCAGTGATTTGATTTCTTTGTTTGCTAAGGAAATATTTATAGGCACAATAATGAACTACCCCCTTTATTTTATCTCCTGACATTAAATTACAAACAATCAGCTATTTGGCAACATATTCATATGTACTTAAATTTTCCGGACCAATTTGCCTCATTCGAGATTCTATGGAAATAAAATTATGCGATTTAAAAGTTGCGCTATGGATTTTAAACTTTTCTAACTTAATCAACGGCTTTTTGGTGATTTAGTATTTAACAGCATATTCCAGTGACATACTGAATTAATATTAAATCGTGATGTAGGACATACATAAACAGATTATAAGACTATTGCATTAACTCATTAATGGCACATTATTTAATCAATATCGTAGTAAAACTTCAGGCGTCTAACCTTTGCACCAATATTAGGTAAATAATAAACGCGTTATTGCGTATTATTTTTTATATTAAAGGGTGTCCCAAAGAAAAAGAACGATTTATTTTTGGTTAACTTTATTATTTTACCGATTTTCCAAATTTTGAACAGAACGTACCCAAATGATGAGGCTTTTAGGATCGACAATCATTTTTTGGCAGTTTTTTCCAAGACAATTTTTTGATTGTTTCATAATTATTTGTGTACCGATCAAAATGAAATTAGTGTTAGATTGAAAGCTAATGCTTTTCTTTTCCGAAATAAGAACGTGCAGAATAAAATTTTGTTTAAAAAATGGCTTTAAAATAAATACCAACAAAAAATTTGTCAATAGTAAATTTTCGAGTTAGATAAATATTTCGAGCCTCTATTTTTCCAGGAACTCCAGTTATCGGTATCTAAAACCTGATAGCTTAAAATTTCCGTTAAATTAATTAGGGAAGCAGGAAAAAAATAAAAGTCAACGGAATCAATGCGATGTGTATCCCTGTGGATGTTTATTCACCGTGAATGATTCATATATCGAGTTGGACTTGGTGGTTTTGGGTGCAGATGTAATCTGCACCTAGTAGTAGTGCCGAAGCATATGCTCCCCAGCAAACCTCAATCTTATGGCCGGTTGCCGGCCGGAATGAGGTTGCCCGGACAAGCCGGAACCGGCCCAGAAGCGAGTGCCTTATCTGGCGCGGCCCGCATGTGTGCCTCTGGTTTTGTTACGGCCGATCTACGTTGCCCAGGCACGGGCCGGGTCTGGTTCTCTTTGAGCCCACATTACGGCGTTCTTATGGCCACGTTCAGGCCGGAACTACCTCGGGACCAAAAAAACGTGATAAAACGCTTCACCACCGGGAACCGAACCCGGATTCCTTGGACGACAGTCGAGTTTCTTGCTACTAGGCCGCTTCACTTCATACTTTACTTTGTTCGTATCTTGTTCATAAACTAACTGGCAATTATTTAAAAAATATGTAATACTCTTTAATTTTGCGAATTGTATGATAGTAAGGGTTACATTATCAAATTAATCACTATCATCATATTATTTAACTACAGAAACATTTTCAATACGGTCAGAATGAGGCAGCCAGAGGCCGGCCGGGCTAAGGCTGTCAGGAGTCGGCCGGGTTAGGGCTGCCAGAGGCCGGCCGTGCTATGGCTGTCTTTGTCTGGCCGTTGTTCGTATGCCCATAGTACGGCCACGTTGAGGCTGCTTTCGTATGGCCGATTCTCGTCTGGCCAGTACACGGCCGTAATTCTATTGCCAGTGCCGGACTTGCCGGACAGTCGCCATAACACGGCCAGACCTTCTGTGTTTGCTGGGTCATGATAAAGAATTCGTGAGGGTGTATCAATTGATGAATTTTTTGCGTTCAATTAGTATCTTCCGGTTGTAAGTACATATAGGTCAAGCATCAAATTTCCACCAAGTCAATTTTTTGTGTTGGGGGTTGAAGGGGGTGCAATTTTTTCCGTTCAATTATAATCCTCAGGTGTTGAAGGAGGTGGGAAAATATTTTCAGCTCTGACGCACTTCCGGTTATACCGGAAGTGGCTGTTATCTTTATTATTTTAAATGGAAAGCCTACTGTCACCGTTTTTGACACACTTGTCAAAATATTTGTAACGAAAAATTGATTTGGAATCCGTTATAGAAAAATTTGTATTTTGTTTAAGATTAAGAAACCAAAGTTGCAGGGTTGAAACTAGCAGGTTTGAGGCTTCCTTTGATTACTCACTTGTTCTTGTTGACGCAATAACAATATGGCGAAGATTAATTTTCAAAATTGGCGGAAATAAAGATGTAAAAGATGCAAAATTAAATTTCCTTATTTTCAATATTGTCGAAGATATTACAAATTAATGTGTTTTTAAGGTTAGACGATGTAACATTAACTTTAGGAGGTCTTCAAGAGAAAAAATGTAATCTTTCAAAAATCAGTTTTTCTTCACTTTTGGCAAATTTTAGTACGGGTAAACCCCGCTGGGACACATTTGCTGAACGCATGTACAGTGTGTCTCACTTTAGACGGCAACACCCCTGTATCTGTGTTGTTTTATGAAATATCGTAACTTTTTTTTTCTTGAATGTAGACCTCAGAAAGTTGTTTTTGGAGTAGTTAACATTTTTTCAAAAATATAACCACATCCTACTATAAGACCAAAAACAAATACCAAAAATCCGAAAAACCTATTAGGCATTTTTTTATCGAAAAATTGTATTAAGAAAAGTTGCTCAGGATAACCTCAAATGGGTAAGTCCGGAGTTTCAGACCAAAATAAAAATGGTGAATTTCTGTAGAAAAAAATGAAAAATATCAAAAACGTCAATATTTTTACAACAAAAAGTGTTGCTGCGTAATAGAATACAATTGAAATGAGTTTATTTGACAGTTGCTATTAGCTATGGCTCGGTAAAATTTAACAATCGCAGAAAAAGTTGAAATTATTAAGATTTTTGGTGATACTTATAATTTCAATTTTTTCTGTGATTGTTAAATTTTGCCCAGTCATAGCTAACAAACTTATTTTAATAGTTTACTATTACGCAGCAACCCTTTTGTTGCAAAAATATAGAAGTTTTCGAAATTTTTGCCTTTTTGCTCTAGAAATTCAACATTTTTATTTTGGCCTGAAACTCCGGACTTGCCCATTTGGGGTCATCCTGAGCAACTTTTCTTAATAAAATTTTTCAATAAAAAAATGCCTAATAGGGTTTTCGGATTTTTGGTATTTGTTTTTGGTCTTAGTAGGCTGTGGTTATATTTTTGAAAAAATGTTAACTGCTCCAAAAACACAACTTTCTGAGGTCTACATCCGAGAAAAAAAATTGTCACTATATTCCATAACACAACAACATACACTGCTGTGAGTCAAACGGGAGTGGCCACCCTCTATAATTTCCTTCGTATCCGATGGATCCGAACCATTTTTGGTAATAATAATAATAATGAATTGACAACAAAATTGCCAAATTTTTTTTTTCCAAATTTTTATTATGAAAGTATAAACTTTCTTTACTTGAACGTAGAAAATAAATGTCTCAAGAATCCGTTAAGAAATCTACAGAATGTCATTTGAAGAAAAAAAGTTGTCTATCGTAATTTTGACATGTCATCATATAGACGATTTAATGACGTCATCTAATAGATTTTGTCATGCAATTTACAAATACAGGGTGTCCTGAAATTAGGCTGCAATATTTTACCAGTGCCTTTTACGATCAAAAATAAGACTAAAAGTTCCAGAAAACATTATTGTCGAAAAATGCCTCCTAAGGGAGCTATACAGTCCTTCAAGGAGGTACTGGAAAAGTAGGTTTTCTTAAAATCATTCGAATGTTGTACATATTGAAATTTTTTCAGATTTTTATTTTAGTCAGAGGCGTGTTTTCTTGGGGGGCATAACTATTTTGTCTTTATTATTTTGCTGTTAGTATTTATTTCATGAAATAGTAATGAAATCATAATCTCTGGTCTATTCCTCATAAAAAAACATCCGGTGTCTTTGTTTTAATTTTTTGTGAAAATCAGTTTGAGTGTTTGTTGTGGGCTATTTATTCTTCATAGATAAGAAGATAGGTTGTGCTGTCGCGGACTTTTTGGTAGATCTTTTCTTAGTCAACAATCCTTCTATTGTTATTTTTTTACCTATATCTTCAACTGTTTACTCAGTGTTCACGTTTTAAATTGCTAAAGGGAGATTTTTCGCGGACTTGCAGAGGCGACGAATAACCGAGACGGTCTAAATAGGGTGAATTGTTGACTTTTATTTAAATTTAACATTGTGGTTAGACTATACCGATAAATACTGGCTGCGAGTTCAATTATATTGACGGGGCTTATTATTTTATTTTAATTGAACAGATTGGTAAGTATACTGATATTGATCGAAAAATCTAATCACAAAAAACATCAAATCTTTACGTTTTATTTTCTTGCATTTCTAAAAAGTAGAAGTTTCTACTATATGTTCGAGATTGACAATTTTGGTTTCTGCATGGTATCTACTTTATGTGTGTAAAAATATAAGTACTTCGTCAAGATACCTCCTCAGCAAATAAAATGTTTCAAAACTTTGTAGCTTAGCTTTTTAATCAAGTAATCTTTAAACTTCCAAGTCAGCACATGTGACGTCACATGACAAACTAAGTGTTAATTGGTTTCGCTCGCGGAGTTGCTTCCCTCTCTACCTTGGAGGATCATCATGATTTGTATTGCGCGCGCAGGTTTTTGGGTATTTTTCTGATTGAAACCGATAAAAAGCACTTTAATTGAATAAGAATCTTTTTTTTGGAAAAATTTTATAATTATTTCTATAGATCGCTGAGTATTATTTTAACCAATCACCAGGCCACCACGTTGTAAATTGTTTAAATAATTCGAAGACTAAAAAATGCCCAAAAACCTCCGCGCGCAATAATACAAATTATATGGGGGATGATCCTTCAAGGTGGAGGGGGAAGCAGCTCCGCGCATGAAACCAATGACGGTACGCAGGTAGTGGGCGGAGTTTCTCATATGTCACATTCTCATTGGCTGAATTTGATTTAAAATTGTATGACACAAATTGCAGTTATACAATTTGGTTTTATTTTTTTGAATAATGTAGAAACATTTTACGTTGCAAACTAATTAAACAAACACCATGCACGTTGATTAAACTTAGCAAGTACAAGTAGGTGTAAAAAGTTGTTTTTTTTCGCAGGAAAGCCTGCAAATACGAACAAACACGATCGGGTTTCGTGAAATCTCGAATTGGTACCGCGTGAACACAGTATACACAGGAGATAAAGTTTTGAAATTACTTATTTTACCAACAAATTCGGCGCGTGCGCAGTAGATCTTCGGAATATCGTGAACTAACCCTACCTTATTGACGCTTTGTAGGTGTTCCAAGAAGTGTTAGTATGTCGTAGCGTAATATTTAACAATTTTGTATTTGTCAGAAAAATGAGAACCAACTAAACATTAAATTTTTATTGCAAATATAATGGCTTATAAAAAGTATTTTTTAAATGTTAATATTAACAACACAAGTCCTTTTCAAGACCAGTGCAAATTTTATTACCACTTACACGATATAAAAATAGAGGGAATAAAATAAAAGATATGAAAATAAAATAATGATCTAATGCTACAGCACTTCAGGAGGAACACCAACATCTGCAAGAAAATTTGATCAACTAAACAATATGAGATACTCCTTGAAAATGTGGTAACAACTTAAAACAATTCAGTCCAGCAAAACATTTTAATTTACTAATATATAATAATTAATCTATATATAATTAATTTACAACACAATATACAGTCGATATGATCAATGTACAACCCAAAAATAAATAAAAATTAATAGTGTCACAGGGCAGCTACAATTATCAAAGAATATCACATTTTTTTAATTCGAATTTAGTGATTTTAGTTTGCTATCGAATACAAAAATGTGTTCACCTTCTCAAAATACACGATAATTAATAAAAATAAAAAGAATTGAATGGGTGTAGGTAATCTCCGTAAAAATTAATGATCGAGTTTATTCCTATCACATATAGCATCACTAAAACAGTCAACAAATATAGAGATACTATCAGTTTAGGTTTCAATAAAATACCTCGGGGGTAATTAATTAATATAGAGTATTTACATTTTTACATCGTTATATACAGAATTTTAAAATCTCTAGGTGGATCTACGTGGACGTTTGACGGCTTTATCCGGGGGACTAGAGGGGGATACAGATCGCTGCTTCTTTTTACAAGTGGCACATAGGAACACCTTTAAAAATTTTATCATCACTAACAATTAACTACAAAACTACACTTCAATGGCTTGCCACAATATTTTCCCATTTACTTTGCAAAGAAGCGTGATTTCCTTCAATGCAAATCAACGTAAATTACATATACGTCAGTCATGATTTCCAAACAGATACCGTTCAAAGCTAGTTCAACCTTATTAAAGTACAATTAATAAGATCATAGGCTTTATATCTGAAGCGTGAAGAATTCTAAATGCAAATTTATGCCTAGATATCATCAATAATTTCTTAATTTAAGTTTATAGATGATGAGTGGACTTTTTTCTTATAATGAGCAGTTTGGTAGTTTTAAGTAAATGCAATAATACTTTGTCATTTATGTCATGACAAATAACGTGACATTTTTAAAATCAAAAGCAAAAGCAAAGGACAAAAAATGCTTAAAAAATTAATAAACCACAAAAGGTTTTAAGGCATACAGGGTGTTTTATCTGATCTTGGCATCATTGCTAATTTTGTTGATACCGAAGATTCAAAATCGGTTAAATTAGCAAGGAATTGTATTTTTTACGTTTATTACGGCAGTCAATTAAAAAAAAAAGATATCAACATCGTATTCGCTAAATAATTACTAAAATATTTTTTTAAACGCTACATCCCATACATAGGGATCTCCTAAACGGTAAAAGATACGGCGTCGGTTAAATTAGAGAAAAGTTGCGCAATTTCTTGGCGATTAAGAATCTGAAGAGAATTCCCCGATATTTTGATTCGTTCCTGAGTTATCACAAAAAATCTGAAAATTGACAATTTTATGAAAAATTTTTCCTAACTTTTATATTTTTGACAGCTGTCAATTTCTAGGCCTTCTAGGTTCTGAATAAAGACGGTCAACTTTTCTTTTTCTTATGGGCGCCATATTGAATTTTAACACCGCCGGATACACAGTCAAATTCGCTTCTCAAAAATGTAACCAACATTGACGTTTTTGAAAAAATATGTGAAAAACTGAGTCACACGACCGCAAGACGTATTTTATTACTGTTGAATTCAATTTTTTTCACATGTTATAAGAAATTGAAGAAGTTTTTTGCAACTGTTTTTCATCAAAGTTTAGGCTAATTTTACAAATTATTCATACCAATTTTCAAATTCTGACATCTGTCAAAAAAGTTCATGTTGACTACATTTTTTGATAAGCCAATTTTTTTGTGTATTTGATGGTGTCAAGATTCAATATGGCGGCCATAAAAGAATCAAAAGTTGACTATTGTTGTTCAAAATCCAGAAGGCCTAGAAAATGTCTTGTCATAATGTTAATTAATGGGAGAAATAGTCAATTATATGATATTCCTTTTCATTCCTCCTCAAAAAACCAGTATTTTTTACTGATCCTCTATTATTATTATTAATGCCATTCGATTGGCAGCTGCCAAAAATATAAAAGTTCCAAGTTTCATTTAAATAAAATCAATCGTTATGATGATATTCATTTTTCTTTAAATTGGTAATTTTCAGATTTCTTGTGATAACTCGAGAACGAATCAAAATATCGGGAAATTCTCTTCAGATTCTTAATCACCAAGAAATAGCACAACTTTTCTCCAATTTAAACTACTCTCCGAGATACTAAATGGTGAGCATCGAAAAATTAACCACCCTGTATATCTTCAGTTACTTAAAAAGACATAATTCTTAACAAAAAAGTTTATATGCATTATGTACAGTACATTAAACGTCAAATTGACAAATTTTCATACATTTTTTATTGGCGGAAGATGGCTTTGGAAGTGAATGAAATTAATATTAGTTTTAGTTTATTGTTTCTACGACTAAGAAGAGCAGTCCATTTAAGTGCGAAGCGGCACACGCTCCTTGGCCTAAGAGCTTAGGTACATAATGCTTTTCTGTTAAATTTATACAATTTTTCTCAGGAATTTTGGAAATTTTTATATATTTTTACGATTTTGGACATTTTCTGGAAATTTTTTAGAAATTATGGAAATTCAGATTTTTACCCAGTTGTCAACCCCTCGGTTATAATGCCTTTTCAAAGAAGTAAAATTACGTGGGGGGTAAAAAAAAATACCGATTTGGTGGTTATTTAACGAATATGATGTTTTTTTGGATTTACTATCGTAATCTAAAGCGACTTTGTATATTCTGTAACAGCAAACTGAAACACTCTGTACACCGGGTGTTTCAGTCTGGTAATCGCCACCCTGTAACTTTTTTATTTAAAGAAAAAGATATATAAAACCATATATATTTATAAATCGCATTAAATGACGTCATTAAATCGTCTACTTATATGATGACGTGTCAAAATTACGATAGTCACCTTTTTTTCTTGTAGATTCTTATAGACATACTTTTTCTATATTCAAGTATGTAAAGAAAGTTTATACTTTCATTATTGTTGTCAATAAACATTGGCCATGGAAAAAATTTAATTATTGTGTTAACTAATGTCGCACCTCATAAAGTGAGTATGTATTTTTTAAATTATAATTTATTTACCTTTTCAATCGTTAATGTTAACAACGTTATTGTTTAACAAGTTAATAGGCAAATATTATTGTGATTAACTCATAAATGGGGGATTACAGTACCTTTGAATTATTGTTCTGATTAAAAGACCTTTTAAAATGAGCTCTGACGTGTTTTTGCACTTTCTAATATAACCAAAGTACTAAGGCCATAAAATGAAATATTAATTTTGATGTCCATTTCATTCCTGCTTAATTTCTCGAATGTCAAATCTAAGTTTCTAATGAAAACAAGTGACAGAACTGACATCTATTTGTCATTTATGTTTTTACACTAAGAAATTGTACAGAGAGGTGAGATGGCTAGCCCATGGGTCATCAATTTTTTAAAATTGTCTTTTGAAATGAAATACTTAATAAAATCAAAATCTAAAAGAAAAACGATGAATTTCAATCAAATTTGATTGTTTCGTGTGACATACCTTAATGGTATATTGTAAATAAGTTATTATTTCTTGAGAAACTGTGGTCCTTACAATTTTTCTTCATAGTTATTCCAATTTTTTTTTCCTAAGAATTCTGCTAATGAAAATGTAAACTTCTTTACATATTTTAATATAGAAAAAATATGTCTACAAGAATCCGCTAAGAAATGCACATGTAATTTTGACATATGACATCAAATAGAAAATTCAGTGACGCCATTTAACAGTTTGTTAAGCGATTTACAAACACATATTCAGGGTGGTTCCTTTTTCACTGCTCACCATTGGCATCTCATAAACGATGAAAATTAGAGAAAAGTTGCGCTATTTCTTGGTGATTAAGAATCTGAAGAGAATTCTTCCATATCTCGATTCGTTCTTGAGTTATCCAGAAAAATCTGAAAATTGCAATTTTAAAGAAAAATTCATATCTCCTTAAACATATCGCCATTTGCCTGAAACTTGGGACATTTTATATTTTTGACAGCTGTCAATTAAATGGCATTTTCTTTTCGTATGGCCGCCAAATTGTATTTTAACACAAAAAATTAGCTTTTCAGTAATATAAGCAACATGCACTTTTTTGACAGATCTTCAAAATTTGAAAATTGATTTATAAATAATTAGTAGTCAGTCTAAAAGATGAAAAAAAAGTTTCAAAGAAGTACCCTGACTTTTTAATCTCTAGACATGTGAAAACAATTGAATTCAACGGTAATAAAATACATCATGGCGTCGTGTGACTCAAGCTTTGACATATTTTTTTAAAAAATACTGATTACATTTTTGAAAGATTTTTTTTGTGTATTGCGGCCTTATTAGAAAAAAAAGTCATTCAATCGGCAGCTGTCAAAAATTAAAAAGTTACAACTTTCATTAAAATAACATTAGTCGTATGAAAGTTTTTGTTTTTTTTAAACCGCAATTTTTAGATTTTTAACGATAACTCAGAAACGAATCAAAATACCTGAGAATTCTCTTCGGATTCTTAATCGCAACTTTTTCCAATTTAACCGACTACGTATCTTTTACCGTTTAGGAGATACCAATGGTGAGCAGTGCAAAAGGAACCAGCCTGTATATGGTGTATACAGGGTGGTCGTTTTATCTTGAGACTGGCAAATATCTCGGAAAGGAAGCATTTTAGAAAAAAATGTTTTGTATAAAAGTTTTATGACTTCGAGGGGGAAAATAGATGGAATTAACGGCATTTTGATTCAAGGTCATTTTCAAGGTCAAATGAAGGTCAACTTTATTTTTTTAATGGAAACCTAAATTTTTTATTACAGATTCTTATTCCCCGTAAAAGAACAAACAACTCTCATTTAAACTATTTTTGGATCCGATGGATAGTTTGTCAGATATTTAAATGAAAATTTTAATCTTCTTCGAAATCCATTGCTTTCCCTAGCAACAGCGGCATGACAAAAACAAAATCTACAACAATTTTTGTGGTTTATTTATCTAGAATTCATCGTTGCTAAGATACAACGACTGTTCATTTGTTTTGTCGTGCCACTGTTACTAGGGAATTTCTAGGGATTTCGAAAGATTAAAATTTACATTCATCGAATGCAAAAATAGTTTAGATGAGAGTTGTTTGTTCTTTTACGGGGAATAGGAATCTGTAATAAAAAATATATGTTTCCATTAAAAAAAATCATTGGACCTTCAAAATGACCTTGAATCAAAATGGCGATGACGCCATCTATTTTCCCCCTCGAAGTCAGAAAACTTTTATAGAAAACATTTTTTTCTAGATATTTGCCAGTCTCAAGATAAGACGACCACCCTGTATACAGAGTGTAACAGAAACATACGGCAATATTTTAACCACATATTATCCACAAAAATACAAGACGAAAATTCCCGAGAAAGTTTTTCCTAAGATCATTAATAACGGGGGTAGGGGTAGCCAAAGTGGAAGGATATGGATAACGGTTTTTGGGCCTCGCACGTGCCACATTGAAGGCGATTAAAAAGGAAAGGAATGCTCAAATGAAAAAAATTTAAGAGACAGAAAAGTTTCCAAATGAAATGTGCTACCTAAAAACACAAACAAATTTAGTGATAATTCAAACGCTGTATCTTTTTTAATTGAATTTAACAGTAGCTGCAGATGAAAAACCATTTTCCTCTTTGTCGTTTTTGGTGAAATTTTTACTTGTGTCTAATAATAAGATAAACGTCTAGCCAAAAAATAATTTATAATCAAAATAATTATTTATCCCTCCACTTTGGCCAGCCCTACCTCCGTTATTAATGACCTTAGGAAAAACTTTCTCGGGAATTTTCGTCTTGTATTTTTGCGGACAATACGTGGTTAAAATATTGCCGTTTTCTGTTACACCCTGTATTTTTCTGTCAGAATAAAAAAGTTACAGGGAGGCGAATACGAAAGTTTCTAACAGTCACAAGGGCAGTATGAGTCAGGCTTTTTCAGTTGCTGTGTCAAACGGGCTTGAGTTTATGTAAAAACTCCTGAGTGTCAAAAAGCAAAACAATTTACAATTCACACATTTATGATGAATTTTGCCTATCATTGTTATCACAAATAAAGAATAATTTTACAAACAAACCTTATCAAGTCGGCTTTGAGAATTGACATTATGTTGAATTGTCAGGTTTTTCAGAAAGGTTTCCTATTTATATACAGCAGGCATAATTTTTAATTTAAAATATATCAAGTTGGTTCTGACAATTCTGTGATTGGCTTTGAATCAACAGCTGATTTGATTGGATACTTTGAATTCATTTGTTTTCACAGATGACTTGATTGTGCATTTGGGAAAATATTGTGGGACATTGCAATACTTGTTACTTACATCTGGTATGTTACTTTTTTTAATCCGAGCACAAGAGAGATGGATCCACGTCAAACACTCTAAACACTCAATCATGGGTCTGCCGGCGAAAGGTTTTCCACAAAAACAGGTGACTAAATTAAAAGAATCACTATCTTCGTCGTCCTCACTTTGCTTGTCTTTTTGCCCCGAACTGGTGGATTCCGAATTGACACTACTCCCGGAACTATCTAAAGGGGGGCTTTGGTTTGTTTCATTGCGTAGCTCCTGGAAAGAATTACAAAATTGCTTTACTGAAACAAGTAAACTCACGTCTTTTGACCATCCCTCGTAATTTTCATATTGTAAAACCATCGTACAGAAATCATAAAAATCTGCACTTGTCCTGGGGCGTCTATATCCATTCGACATTCCAGCAACTTCTGTCACAGACTGAAAAATTGATATTAACGAACTGTTGGGGCAATTTACAATGCAATAAGGGAGATTGAATTAATTAGAGTATATTGAAATATTAGTGAATACATAACCTAGCTCATTGGAGGCCATTAATATTTATCACTGACTTACATTTTTCTGCTCCATAATTGCGGGTGGTACTAGAAAATAAAATTTTGTTAAAATTGATCCAAAAAATGGATTAAATTACAACTAAATGGAAATAGCTTGATATGCTTGTAGTACATTTTTATACTTACATGACAACTCCTTATTTGTCATTACCTGGGAGAAGACTACGTTTTCCAATCTTTAACTTTGATAAACATAAGACAAGAACTAGGAACTAAAGTTTATTTCTATTTTTCTAGCGTTCTTTGCTAAACTTTGGAAAATTCTAATGTTAGCTATGCCAAAATGAAGCGAGACGACGATCTGTTAAAAAGAGACGCACAGAATACCACCTCCATCTATTTGTTGACCCCACTGGCGCAGGCTCAAGGCGCGCTTCAAACATTTTGAAATTATTATTATTATAATTATTAATTCCACAAGAAATAAACGAAATTTTTTACCAACACATCAGTACATTTCCACAAACAGTGCCCAACCTCTCATGACATCCACAAAATTCACAGTTGAGTAACCCCCCCCTCGCTGTAAAAACCCCTAGGGACTTTCTCTTTGCAAAAGCAAAAGCGACATCTGTTGAGAACTGTCAATTTATCCTAACCTCAAATTCTTTATATATTTACACGTGCCGAAATGTCGTTTTTTATTAAATCCAAAGTAAATGGAATCGACAAAGTAAGTAAAACTATTTTTTTAATAAATTACATCTTTAATTTTAAGCGAAGAAAAAGAAAAGCAGAATCTGTGATAAACGAGGATATAACGAGCAGCGAAGAGGAAATAGAAGAGAATGAGTTTTCGCAGTCATCTGAAGATGAACGGGAGACAGCCCAGGAAAAGAAGTTGAGGCTAGCTAAAGTTTACCTTGACGAAATCGAACGTGAAGGTAAATAACTCGGCGAAATTTTCTTTAGCGGTTAGATACCCCTTCTAGTAAATTTGCACTTTTTTAGAGGGAGTTTTTCTTTGTTTGGACTCAAAAAATGAATATAATGAATTTAAATTGAAAGGGCTATATCTAACAATTACTTTTTTACAACATTTCTAATAAAATCTCATTATACCTACATGGTGGTACCTTTTGCACTGCTCACCATTGGCTTCTTCTAAATAGTAATTAGAGAAAAGTTGCGCAATTTTTTGGTGAATAAGAATCTGAAAATTGCGATTTTATAATACAGTGTGTCCCATATTAACTGGAACCACCCAAATATTTCGGTTAATTTTAACCGAATCAATGCGTTTTTTTTTTCTGCATGTAGAGCTCCAAAATCTGCAGCTGCGTGATACTTCACTTTTTTTATAAACCGAAATCCCAGCCTACTGCGATTTAATAAAGAGGCTAAAAATGACGAAATCGTATTAGGCATTTTTTTATCGAAAAATTTTATAAGGAAAAGTTGCTTAGGATGGCTCCAAATGGCTAAATCCGAAATTTCAGGAAAAAATAAAAATGTTGAATTTCTTGAGGAAGAATCACAAAATAACGAAAAGTTCAATATTTTTGCAACATAATGGATGCTGTGAAATAAAAAACAATTGAAATGAATTGATTTGACATTTGCTATTGGCTATGGATGGATAAAACTTAACCCCCAACTAATCTGTTGCAATGTGCCACAAACAGCAGACATATGCGCTTCCATTGTTTTTTTATTTCACATCACCCGTTATGTTGCAAAAATATTGACGTTTTCGTTACTTTATGATTCTTCCTCAAGAAATTCAACATTTTAATTTTTTCCTGAAACTTCGGATTTAGCCATTTGGAGCGATCCTGAGCAACTTTTCTTTACAAAATTTTTCGATAAAAAAATGCCTAATACAATTTCGTCATTTTTGGCCTCTTTATTAAATCGCAGTAGGCTGGGGTTTCGGTTTATAAAAAAAGTTGGGTATTACTCAGGTGCAGAAAAAAAGAACGCATTGATTCGGTTAAAATTAACCGAAATATTTGTGTGGTTCCAGTTAAAATGAGACACACTGTATAAAGATTTTGAGCAATGACAGTCAGCTTTTGATTCTCTTATGGCCACTTAGCTTTTCAAAAATGTTTTCAATATGGACTTTTTTGAAACATCGACAAATTCTGAAATTTGTATCAATAATTTACAAAATTAGTATAAAACTTTTCGAAAAAAAGTGTTAAATAGTACACCAACTTTTTTAATCCTTATTGACATTTAAAACAATTGAACTGAAAATTCAATAAAATAGATTTTGAAGTCGAGTGATGTGAATCAAAGTTTAACATGTATTTTCAAAAAAGTTCTTACTGGTTACATTTTTGGAAAGCTAATTTTTCTTTATTTGGACCCTAAAAATAAATAAATAGAGAATGTAAATTGAACAAAACAATTACTAAGGTAAACTAAAAACAAAGCAGCCGGCGGAAGATATTTGTTTATTTTAATGATGTCTTTAAATGATTTAAAAAATGGCCACTTATATGCTTCAAAAATAGACTTTACCTCGAAGGGTTAACCACTTAGCGATTTTGGTGTGCGGTTCTCTGGAATTTTGGCAATTTTCCAGCGATTTTCTAGCGATTCTGGCGATTTTCTAGCGATTTTGGCAATTTTCAAGCAAGTTTTCGGCGATTTTCAAGCAAGTTTGCAGCGATTTTGTAGCAATTTTGGCGATTTTCGAGCGAATTTCGCATATTTTTTTGGCGACTTGAAAATTTTCTAGCAATTCCGGCGATTTTTAAGCTCCTTCTGTGGTCTTTAATGTTCCATTTTTTAGATTCAAAAACCCTGTACTGGTTTTGGACAAATCTTACAAATACAATTTTAGCGATTTTGGCGATTTTCTTACAATTTGCGATTTTGAGTACACAAATTTACTATGTGGTTAACCCCTCGCTTTACCTGACGTAATAAAACTTTGGCGACTACCCGGTTTCGGCTCTGCCGAAAGCTCGCCTTAAGGGGAGGCATGAAACGGTTTTAGGCAACTTTACATACACTTTTTACGGAAACTTGACTACAGGCTTTATTGTTTTACGATACGATCTGAAATTTTTGTGGCATATCCAGAATTACATTCTGCGCAACGTGAGGTCAATTGCTTTATAAAGAAACACCAACTTACCAAGACAAGAATTAATTTAATGTTCTGACATTGGAATCCATTTGTAAATTATGCTGCCTACACTCAGAAATTTGGCGTTTCAATTTTGTCCGTTAGTTCAGCCTCTGCAATGCAGATGACAGTGCCCAAATTGTAGTTTATTTGATTTATCTTGAAATATAAATGTCAACTCGCCATTTAATTAGATTTCCGCTTAATAAATATCTTGGAAGAAGTAATTTGAGGTGCACGTTTTCGAAATTTTGTTGTTGCTGTTTCTTGAGATCAATATCTGCAAACAACGAAAGATATAAACCGTAGCTGAGCGGCAAGTTTGTTTTTCTCCCATTCTTCGACTTGCGTACATGGGTTCAAATCTGGAAAATTTACCTATAATTTTTTCGTTTTTTTTATTCTCCAAATCATTATTTATTATTGACTAGAATTATAGCACTTAAATTAAAGATAAAGGCATATTATTAAACAATGGCGATAAATAACTGCAATATATAAATATTTTCTCAAGGGGTGCGGCGATGCAGTGGCGGCTTTCCTCAGGCGGCACGTAAGAATAAGATCAAACAGTAAGACAATTATGCCACATCATAATGTGATATTATGCCATAAATAATTTTTCGTCTAATGATGGCCGGGAGGGAGGCAGAAGGGGTGGTTCAAAATGTGATTTTAGGCGAACTTGAGCAACCAAAAAAATTTTGAAAAATCTCTTTAAGAATCGGGGGTGCACTATCACTAGAAACACCTTCGGCTTTGATAATGAGCACGTTGTGTTCGAAACGCGTCAGCAGTGAAAAACAAGTGTTTCGGTGTAGTGGGGTGTTTCTAGTGATAGTGCATTATCTTTTCCACCGAAGTTGTCCAGTGTTTCCATAGTGAATCGGGGGTGGTTTAAATTTTCGCGGCTTTGCAGTACCCGACTCTGATGCCCTGCATATCAAATAAGGGGGACCTGCTTGAAACGCGGAACATGTCATGTCGTAGCCAATGAAATGGGCTTTCCGTGGAAAAAAGGCTCGTTCAAATCGATCAACTCTTTGAGGAGTATTACGGCATTTAAAATTCGACTCTAATTTCCGGGTGGACCAATTGAATTGTTGGGCAGTTTATTTGCATTCAATCTTGTAGGAACACTTTATTATACCTCCACGCTAAACATCAAAGTTTAGTGTCGCCCAGATCCTGATTTTCAATTTATTTCCTGGGCCACTATCGTATAGGATCCTTTAGCGTTTGAATCTAAATGATTTCAAATTATTGTAACGAAGAAAACGAAATTACGCAAATTGTAGGGGGTTAAAAGATCGTAAAGGGGGACGAAAAATCAAAGGGAATGAAATTTCATCGTAATTAAGCAGAATTACAGTAAATGACACGAAATAAGCCAATTATGCAAATTTGGCTTTTTTAAATTACAGGGCTTCATGAAAGTTTCAACCCCTAAACTCCAACCCCCCTATTTCGCCACCCCCACATGCTTTAAAGAGCCTGTTTTCAATTTGACCACCCAGATCCATTTCGTTGAAAAATTGCGGCGATTTATAGATTTATGTTTTCAACTCGCCCTCATGATTTCACCCCTTTATGGTTTACAGGGATGAGTTTATTTCTCCGGTGTTATATAAGTGCTTGCTGATTTACTGACTTCGGTTGTTCATAGATAAATCAATAGGATCTCAGAAAAAATAAAAAAATGTATTTATCCCGATCCGCTAGCTAACGGTTAGGGGTTATTAGTGGCCTAGGTTTTGGTTTTAAATTGAAGACTCATAAGACTTTTTTTAATGGTTTACCGAAACCTATCGAACCCCCGTAATTTTATGCCACCATTTAGGTACTTGAAGAAATTTCCAATTTGAACCCTTAAATTTCATCCCCTTTGTGAAATCTCAGCGAAATTTTGTCCATCCGTCTACAATGTCACTGGAAATTACCACACCAAATTCTGCCTTGATATGCTGAGTAGTTTTTGAGTTCTTGTATTTTTGTGCTTCTACATGTTAAGGGTTGTAGCGCCTTTAAGGGTGGCTTTTCGCAAAATATGAATGACCCCTTTATTAATGGAAAGCTATCGAACGACGCCAATATCGACTAGTACTTATTAAGAGGAATTTCGAGTTGCAACCCCAAATTTTCATCCCATATGTCCGAGTTTCGAGAAAATGTATACCCCACAAGACTTCATCAAAATATGTGTGTGTTGGGTTTCAAATAGCTGCGTGGAACCCTTGCGGAGTTATTATATTTTTTGTTGATTTCATCCCCCGAAATTGACACCCCTTCATCTTCAACAGACTTGAAAGTCGAACGTGCATACCAAGTTTCAGAAGGATGCCTCCACTTGTTCTCGAGTTATTGCAATTAATAATTTTTCGGTTTTTCCCACCAACTCCCACCCCCTGGGTCCGATATGGCCCAAGAGCAATCCCCGCCTTTCTTTTCGGGAGACAAAGCTGCATTCCAAATTTTAGCTCGATATCTCAATGCGTTCTCAAATTATGCGACGGACAGACTCGACGAGCGAGCGAATAATCAAAGACATGAGTACATCCGCATTCTGCTACGGCACTAAAACGAAAACTTATCACTTATCAGGTTGCGTATTAATAAAGAGCGACTCCATACTCTAATTTTTGTGGATTTATGTTACGCCACCCTTATTAACTATTTATTATCCGACTCGCCTTTACGGAACGAAATTTCGTCAGAAAATCTCGGACCTCCCTCTTTCCCATCAATTCTATTTTTAGAAAGACCGGAGCGGCATCATTGCTAATCGCAACCCCCATCCTGTGCCCCATCTATAACTAAGGTGCAAAATTAAGATCAGTTTTGTTCGCAACCTGCTGCAAGCGAATCCTATGTTGCAAAATCGGCTTTTATGCCTCGCCTTAAACTTTCAACAGGCAGAATTTGAGAATCAATTTTAAATAAAAGAAATTGGCAGTCTCGGATACGGTAGAAACTTCTACTTTTTCACAGAATTTGTAAATGTAATATTACGTCCGGCGCTCATTTGCTAAAATCTAAAATACAAATGTTTTTCACCCCTAAAATTACATTTTTTGAAAAAATGGCTCTAAGGTTTTCGATCCGGTAATGCAACAGCTATCGAATTCGATAATAATAAATGCTTTTTTGCTAAGAAACCCTCAAAACGTGGCCTTTTTGCTTCTAAAATGGCAATTTTCGAAAAAATGACACTATGGTTTTTGATCCGGCGATGCAACAGTTATCGAATCCGATTATAAGAATATGTTTTTTTGTAAAATAAATTCAAAAAGGGGCCCTTTTAATAGTTTCCATACCATGAAAATCAGATATGTAGTGTTCTTTGTTAATTCATTTAAACACAAAATAATAATGTATAAGAACAATATTGCTATCTAGTAAATATTAGATATAACCCCTTCAATTTAACCTCTGTATGTTTATTTATTTAAAGACAAAATAAAATGAAAAACGTCTCCTAGCTGTTTAGTTTCCATATTACCTTAATAGATGAGATTCTATCATATTTATGAAAAAGTGGATGTATCTAACAATTACCTTTTTTTACAGAAAAGCGAAGATTGGAGGATAAAGAAGTTAGTAAGGAAGTTTTATCACAAAGATTACGAGAAGAACATTTAAAACAAATAGGAAAGTATGATACCACAATTGCTGATAAATACCACGGATTTGACAATATAACCCGGCTGAAATGTAGAGAACAGAAAAACACAGTCACGTGTTTATGTGTGAACGAGGATTACGTTTTTTCCGGAAGTAAAGACGGGGTAGTTGTAAAATGTAAGCATTTAATTTCTTACAAAACGTAATTATTATTTTCAGGGTCACTTAAAGAGCATAAAAAAGTTGGAGTGATACCTTTTGTAAAAACAAATGTTGATCGAATTAAAGGCCACTCCGGATGTATTTACAGCATTGCAGTTTCGCAAAAATTTTTAGTAAGTTCAATTCTAACAAATTTTGTAATAATTTTAGTGATTTAGGTAGTTGGGGATGCGTCTGGGTTGATTCAAATTTGGAATCCCGACACTTTAGAACATGTAAACACTTTAAAAGGGCATAGAAAACCTGTTACAGGTCTGACATTTCAACAAAGTAGTCAAACTTTATATTCGAGTAGCTTAGATCGATCTGTTCGAGTTTGGTCTTTGTCTGAAATGACTTTCGTGGAGACATTATTCGGGCATCAGGATGGTATTACTGATATTGATAATTTAAACAAGGATCGTCCGATAACTTCAGGGGGGAGGGATGGAACGATTCGTTTATGGAAAGTTAGTGAAGAGTCTCAACTGATTTTCAATGCCCACCCTAGTAACGTCGACTGTATTAAATTAATTAATGAACAGTCTTTTATATCAGGAAGTGACGATGGGTAAGTTTTTTGACTATTTTTTTGATCTAATTTTTAAATTTTAGACAAGTGAGTGTGTGGAGTGTTTTAAAGAAGAAACCGTTAGTTAGTGTAAAAGCTGCACATGGATATGACTCCTCAAATTCACAGCCTTTTTGGATCAGTGTCGTTACAGCGTTGCCATATAGTGATTTGGCAGCCACAGGTAATTTTTTTAAAGAATTTTAATTTGGCAGTACTGGCACCCAAACTTGCAATAAAATAGAAACAAATAAAATAAACAAAATGTAGGTAAAACCGTAACATGTAATTGTAACATGAAGAAGGCTGTGAAAGTTGAACAGCACGTTGAGACCCACAAAATTACATCTCACTAATAATACTTAAATATAAACGTCACGTAAATTATCATTAGTATTAGTATCAGTAAAGTCTGGACGTGCCGTTTAACATTCACTACCTACGTCCCAGCGTTGCTACATAGTGTTATGGTAGTATTGAAATAAAACGAACAACAAGTAACAATAAACAAAAGGAAGAAAACGTAGGTGCTACCGCGTGATCATCAAAATTTAACATGAAGACGGCTGTGAAAGTTGAACAGTACGTCGAGACTTCACTGATAATATCTTCATAATAATAGATTGAGTATCAGTAAAGACTGGACGTGCCGCTTAATTTTCATTGCCTCTGTCACGGCGTTGCCACATAGTGTAGCCTCAGGTAATAAATTTTGATAATTTTTTTAAGTTGCCATGACTGTGGCTCCCAAACTATTGCAATAAGTTGACAGCAAGAAATCAAAAATCAAAAATCGTTCTGGTAAAATGTAGGTATTAGGTACTACTGTTTGATCAACAAAATTTAACATGGAAAGAAGGCTGAGACAATAATAATAGTTAAATAATGAATATAGACTAGATCGACGTGCCTCTCAATTTTCTTTGCCTCCGTCACTTTGCTGCCACATAGTGATTTGGCGCCCTCAGGTAAATATTTATTTTTAAGAATTTTAAGTTGCCAGTACTGGAGTCTCCAAATATTGCAATAAAGTTGAAACAAATACCAATAAATAAAAAAAAATCTGGTAGGAAAATGGGGGTCGAGATTTTATTGATAAGTAGAATTACATCTCATGAATAGTAGTTGAATATAAACTAGTATTATTATATTATACTCAGGGAGTCGTGCTCTACAACATTTTTGAAAAAAATTTACTCAAAACCAATTTCCATAAGAAAAGTGCGTGGTCCTTTCAGCCAAATCGATCCAGTAGTTTGAGCTATAATGTGTTTTTAGAGTTATTACAAAATTTCGATTTTTTTACCCAAAGGACATAAGTATGAATGAATTTCGTCTTATTTAAAACCAGAATTTGAAGACCTTTCTAATGGTCTATCACTAGAAACACCCCACTACACCGAAACACTTGATTTTCACTACTGACGCGTTTCGAACACAATGTGCTCATTATCAAAGCCGAAGCTAAACAACCCTACCTGCCAGAAAACTGAAATGTTTATAGGCCCACCCCTCGGCAGAACTGAGAAATCCAATGTTGCCCTACATGCTTTACACAATGACCATATAATAAGTGATAATATTAAGTTAGTTTGTAGCGTTAACAACGTACAGATGCTAGATGCGATGGAAAGTATCGTAATTTATAAGTTTAGAGATAGGCTTATGAACGCCGATACAGACCCGATTGCATATTCATCTCTGTTTACGCTACTTTAGGGAGGACTCGTTATATTTATACGTGTTCACCCACACGTGACCATTTCTCGACCTGTGATTGGTCTAACTTTCACAGCCGAGGGGTGGAGCTACGCGGGTGGGCCTATAAATATTTCAGTTTTCTGGCAAGGTAGGGTTGTTTAGCTTCGGCTTTGATAATGAGCACATTGTGTTCGAAACGTGTCAGCAGTGAAAATCAAGTGTTTCGGTGTAGTGGGGTGTTTCTAGTGCATTTTTCCACCGAAGTTGTCCAGTGTTTCCATGGTAGATATTCTTATTTTCAAATTTACTTGAAACGGTTTGTTGATCTTCCCTTTTACTACAGTATCTTTAGAAGAAAATGCCTTGAAATCTTTAGGGTAAAAATGTCTTTTGCAATAAAACAAAAGCGTTCAAAATTTGAATAAGTAATTGCTAATTTTTGTATGTTCACGTACAATGTAGTACTAAAGTAACTCGACCCATGAGGCATAAATGTTATTTTACACAATCCTTGAAAAAATATTGCTGAATTCTAGTAAAATGGTGTTTCAGAATATTTAAACATGTTTACTTCTGATATTTTTGCTTAATCTCGGAAATGACGGCAATAATAGGAGAATGGAAAAACATTGTACCCATATTTTTTTAAAAGCGAAGCGTCATTTTTTAATTTTACCATAAGACAGAAAAATTACGATAGTTCCATGAGTGGGAAAAAGATACCCTATCATGCCTCTCGCTCAAAGCGTTGTTGCATGATTTGCGCCTGCTCCGTCGAAGGCCTTGAACTGGAGGATTTGTCTCATTTTATGGAGTTTTGATCGCAAATCCGCCTTGTACGCAGAGCTGGGAAAGTTACTTTGAAATAGTAACTAGATACTTTTCAAGCTACTTTTATGAAGTAACTAGATACTTTACTGTAAAAAGAACTTAGTTACAAGTTACTTATGAAAAGTAACTAGATATAGTATCTTAGTTACATTTGAAGTAACTTAGTTACATTTGAAGTAACTTAGTTACTTTTGGTATCTAGATACTTTTAAAAAGTAGCTAGATATTTCTGTAAGTAACTAGATACAGTATTTTGGTTACTCTTGGCGTAATTTAGTTACTTTCATTCATGTCATAAACTTGCATCAAAAAATTCTGTTTTACTTAGCCTAGAAATACTGAGAATAAAGTCGTAAGATATAATTAAAACTGACGGATATTGCTTACACCTGCAACTTTTCGGAAAATTGTTGATATTATTGGAAAAGTATCTAATTGCACAAAAAGTAACTAGTTACCTACTTTGGAAAGTAACTAAATACATCAAAAGTAACTAGATACATCAAAAGTAACTAGTTACCAAGTAACTTAGTTACTTTTGGTAACTAGTTATGTGAAAGTAACTTTTTTCTAAAGATACTCCCAGCTCTGCTTGTACGCCTTTTATTGTCAATTTTCAATCCACGCTTATTGGAAAAACACTGCGAAAACACACAAAACACCACTCTAGGAGTTCCTTCGGGTTTGAGGTTATGACAAAAACATGTCAAATGTCAAATGAAAAGCACCAGAACCAGGAGATACAACCTGAAATCCCTAAAATCAAATCGAAAACACCAATCAGGAGCTTGCATCATGTTGACATGCGCAAATGAAAGCATTCAACACATGAGACATTTTCTGTCCTTATGTTTGCTTCTCTCTCTATCTCCTCGTATAGATAATATAACGTATTTGCTTACGTCACAGTGGAATGGACGCGTGGTGGGAGGCTGTTAGGGTAGGGAACAGAAACAAAATCCCCAGATCCCTACCACTTTCTGATGATGTCACTAACACGTCACATGCCCGCGTCAAATTGTTGCATTTAAAATGGAAGTGAAAATTACTGTTTTTCAATTTTTTTTTTCTACTGATGTAGGGCGTTTATCGTAATTTCTGTTATGGTAAATAGCCCCATTCTGAAACACCCTTATAGAACAGGGTTGGCTTTTGTAGACTTTTCTCTTTAAACAAGTAGAAATCTAAAGGATGATCCAAAAATTTTATTGAAAATTACTTTCTGGACAGTGGTTATATCAGATTATCTCGTTTTTTCCAGGCTCCCAAGACGGCTTCGTCAGATTATGGAAACTAGAAGACAGATGTAGAAAAATTAGCGAATTACTCCAAATTCCAATTTCCGGTTTCGTAAACGCCCTTCGTTTTACTTCAGACGGCAAATATTTAATAGCAGGATGTGGAAAGGACCATAGACTGGGTAGGTGGAGTACTATTAAATCTGCAGCAAATTGCATTTACATCATCCCACTAAAACTAGACGAATCGGGAAAATCCTAATAATTATATTTTTTAATAAATTTATTTCTATTAAAACATTTAAAAAGCTTATTTATAAAGAATTAAACAGTCCTACACCAAATAAATTACCTTGAATAAAAAATTATCATAAATACAATAACCTTCACCATTAAAATGAAAATTCTGACACAACCATGAAGATATACGTCACAACGTTAGCTGTCATTGTATTTCCTTGGAAAAGTGTCATTTCAACCTTTAGTTGGATCTCTTGAGGACCAGTAATAGATCTTACTAGATATAGATACATGTTGTTGTGCGATGGTTTAACCATTCTGAAGAATCTTTCATCTACTCTTTCAACACCAGGTGGCGCCACTACATTTATTAGTTTCATTGAAAATTCGGCTTTAACTGTGCTCCATCTTGGGCCGATTATTTGGAAAAATTGCACGTTTTCTTTCGAAATTGGAAAATTTGATACAAGGGTGACGTAGTGGTACGTGTATTGCTCAGGTTGTAATATACATTGAACATCTCGACTATCGCAGAGGGTTGGAGGGCGCTTGCATCGCCTGGAAAGAATAATTATTAATGCAAGAGTCGAATAAATTACCCTTTGTGCTGTGGGTCTCTTAAATAATTTTGAGGACAAGTTATTGTGTAACACTTATAGCCACCTCTCGTGTTTAAACATATGTCATCAGGTCTAGGACAAATGTTTTGTTGGCACTCATCAATGTCTGAAATTAGAATTTGTGAAAACCGTACAATGTACATATTCATGTCCAAACCTATGCACGTGCGTTTATCGCTGCTCAATCGATAACCTTTAGGGCACTCGCATCGGTAACTGCCTGGAATATTTTCACATTTCCCTATGCAAAGACGAGAGTCCTTGAATTTTTCACACTCGTCAACATCAGTGCATGTCCTAAAACATTTTGTGCAAATTTTGTTTTTACACACAATATGCATTACCGATTATCAAGGTTTAATGTAAATCCCGCCTTACATGCGCATCTATATGACCCCCAAATGTTAACGCAAGTCTGTTCACACAATTTTTGCGTTTCCAGGCATTCGTCTATGTCGTCGCAAAAATTATTACCCTTACTTCTAAGGCCTTCCTTGCATTCGCATTTGTAAGACCCTATTGTGTTTACGCATTCGGCGTGCTGAGAGCATGCCCTGTAGTATTTGCATTCGTCGATGTCTTCGCAGATTTGGGTAATGGGGTTCATGTGGTGGCCTGGGGGGCACTCACAAGTGTAGAATCCTTGCCCGTTTTTGCATATTTGGGTGTCTTTGCACTTGTGGGTTCCTCTGGAGCATTCGTTGATATCTACGAAAGAATAAAATCAAAAATCTTCTTGTATCCCAAAAAACATGGTTGTTTTTTGGGAATAACTCTGAAATTTCTTATTCGCTTTAGATAAACGTGGTCTTAAATCAAAGCCAAAGAATCAAGTTTTAGTACTGACGCTTGTTTCAAGAAGTTTTTTCTTTAAAAATCCCTTTTCATGAATCAGTTTGGTTCAAGCATTAATTTTCTGCAATTTCTTTTAAATGTAGGTTTTTAATGAAATTACTAAATATTGAATTTGATGAGAAAAGAGGATATTGCCAGTGGGGGACAATTTGGAGAGTTATTACTGAAAAACATGCGGAACAAGCGAAAAGAATAAAAATAAAAAGCAGAAGACATTCGAGCAGTAATAAAAGAAAACGAAGAAAATGGAAACAATATCTGTCACATAACAACACAGACAAATTATGAGATATATAATAGTAACAGCAGGAAAAAAGGACATGGAAAGAATTTGGTGAAAAACTGGAAGCAAATAGTAGAGAAAATCAGAAGCCATTTTATGGAGTATTGAAATTACTAAGAGAAAAAAAGAGGTATTAACTGTCCGAAACGAAATAATAGATGGGGTGAGTATTTTCAAGAAATAGTGGATGGAAACCAGACAACGATAATACGATAGAACAAGGAAGAACAAAAGAAGGAAGAAGAAAAAATCAGTACAGAAGAATTAAACGAGGCGATAGCAAACCTTAAGAACGGAAGAACACCCGGATATGATGAATAGTATGGGACAGAAGGCAAGAAATCAGCTGTTGCAGATATACAGGGTGGCTCAGAATTATATATAACCACAGGCTCCTTACGTAAAAATAAGACAAAAAGTAAGAATAATGCTTTACACATCGACCATAGAATAAGTGATAATATTAAGTTAGTTTGTAGCGTTAACAAGGTGCAGATGCTAGATGCGATGGAAAGTATCGTCATTTATAAGTCTAGAGACAGGCCCGATCGCATATTCATCTCTGTTTACGCTACTTTAGGGAGGACTTGTTATATTTATACGTGTTCACCCACGCGTGACCATTTCTCGACCTGTGATTGGTCTAACTTTCACAGCCGAGGGGTGGAGCTACGCGGGTGGGCCTATAAATATTTCAGTTTCCTGACAGGTAGGGTTGTTTAGCTTCGGCTTTGATAATGAGCACATTGTGTTCGAAACGCGTCAGCAGTGAAAATCAATTGTTTCGGTGTAGTGGGGTGTTTCTAGTGACAGTGCATTTTTCCACCGAAGTTGTCCAGTGTTTCCATTGTGATAGAATAACGCTAAAATTCAATTATCTATAAATTGAAAGATCGTAGTTCAAAAATATGCAACGGATTCTCGATCCAAGAACAATGAAAGTTTTTAGTTGGATTTATTTTGTAATTCTCCTGCAGTAAATTAATGAGAAGTATTTAACTCTCCAAATTGTGGATTGCCGATAATAGTCTTCTTGTTACTTTCTCAAGATTAAATAATATGGGACAAAGGGAAAAAATGTAAAATATATTGAAAGAAAGAGGTAAGTTAATGACAAATTAAGAAGAGTAATGAAGAACACAACAGTAATGTCAACTCAGAAATTAAAGATAATATGAGTTCAAACCAAAGAGAACAGAAAGAGGATTAAGCCAAGGGGGTAGCTTGAGTCCCATACTGTTTATAACATTCATGGACGAGATAATAAAGAGATGTACAGCTAAAAGTAAAAAATACACTTCTAATAGCTAATAATAGAACTTAATGGACTTAGAACAAACTCTTAACACATGGAACACAACGTCAGAAGACCACGGAATGAAAATTAGCAAAAATAAAACATTAATAAGATGATAGAGAACACTTAATTTACACTACGCTGTGAATACGAACTTTACAAGCAAAAATGAAATATCACGAGAAACGAAAATGAAAGTACAAAACAGTATACAGACCTACTGTGTTAATCTATAGAGATGAAGTACCTGAAAAGGGTAAGAGGAGTCACCAAAAAAGATAGGATGAGAAACGTACAAATAATAAGTGATCTGGAAATATACTCCATACTAGATTTTATACAAACAACTGGAATATGGTGGGGTCATCTACAACGGATGAATGAAAGATGACCTGTTAAAAGAATATGAAAGGCAAGAATAATCAAAAATAAAAAAAGAGGAAGAACGAGCATAGGATAAAGTCATAATTAAATCACTCGAAAAAAGAGGGATGTCAAACTCGGAAAAACTTTTTACGTAACACAGAATAAGTTGAAATGTACATATGAATTTCTTGTAATTTAAGTTCATTTTGTTGAGGGAAAACCCTACACCACGGTGTGGTAACAAGGTCCTGTGATTAGATAAATGAAATAAGTTAGGACTGAAAATTAAGCTGTTTATGCATGCGTCACCTACTTTAATCATTTTCATTAAAGCATGAAAATACCTGAAAACACATTTGAAAAAAAAATATTGAAAATGAATGCTTGCTTAAACCAGAAATCGACTTATGAAAAAAGGACGACTTTGAGTCGCATAATGATTGGTTGACTGCACCTGCACCTAGGGCTTTAAAAACAAATTAAAATTACGCTTATTCTAATCGGTTAAGAAATATTTTCTTCGTTTTTTTGGCTTACCAACGCATCTTTCGAACGAATCGTCAAGCTCATACCCAATCTTGCACTGCAATTCTGAAATACATTGGAACCTTCCATTTAGATTATGGCACTTCTGCCCTCTTGTACAAGGATTACTGGCACATTCATTAATATCTAAACGTTAAATGTAGTTTAAAACTTTCTTTTTGTTGTTACCTTCACAAACTCCTCTCTCCGTCATTACATACCCGGGAAGACATCTTTTGAGAGTTCCACTAAGAATATTTCTTGTTGGCAGTGGAGTGGTAAAGATTGGGGTTGGTTGTGTAACTATTTGAGGAGCAGTAAAGTACGGTATTACCTGTGGCGGTGGCGGAAAGTATCTGTAAGAATCTTGAGGCTGGTAGGTGTTTTGAGCTAGAGGGTTAACTTGAGGCTTTGGTGTGGGAATAACTTTGTAGGTGGTTTGAGTTGGAAGAGTAATTTGAGGCTTTGGTGTGGGAATAAATTTGTAAGTGGTTTGAGTTAGAGGGTTAATTTGAGGCTTTGGTGTGGGAATAAATTTGTAGGTGGTTTGAGTTGGAGGCTTTGGTGTGGCAATAAATTTATAGGTGTTTTGAGTTGGAGGATTTGTTATAAATCTGTAAGTGTTTTGAGTTGGAGGACTCGTTTCAGGTGTAGGGATAAATCTAATTGGATCACACCGGTACGACCCTAAAGTATTTCGACATCTGAAATTTACACCCAAAGTATTGCAACTGTGGGTGCCTAAAACACATTCATCATCGTCTTCACAAAGTCCATTTCCATAGTTTAGAGTATAACCAGTGCCACAACCGGCAATACGTGCACATAAAAATGAGCCTATTGTGTTGTCGCATCGTTGCCCGGATGTGCAATCGTGAGAACCCAACTGGCATTCATTAACATCTATTATTTTGTTTATAAAAAGATTGTTTGAGTTTTTTTCAACTTACCTACACAGGCCCCCAACTGATTGTCTTTAATGTAACCATTTTTACATATACAGACATAACTGCCAGGAGCATTGTAGCAATGCTGAGTACTGTCACAAGCTTGATCATCTTCTTTGCATTCGTCTACATCAATACATCTATTAACTTTTGTAGAAAATCTATAACCGGTTTGACAAGTATTTGGTTTTTTGGTAGTTGTAGTTGTAGTACTGCTAAAATCTGGTCTTGGGGGTAAACTAGGTTCAAATGGAGGTTTCATAGGAAATTCGTAACCTTTCTTGGTACAAGTATGCCCTCCAGGTTCATTAACACACTGTTCATCTTCTTTACAAAGCTCTGAGCTTTCCTCACATTCATTAATATCATCACAATTCTGAGTATAAGGATTCTTTTTAAAACCAGCAGGACAACTCCCAGCCGCTTTTTTATCAACACACGTGTAATTCCCCTTCGTATTTAAACAAACTTGCGATTCTTTATTGCAATCATTTTCCCCACTCAAACATTCATCTACATCATCGCAAGTGTCAATAGCGGCTTTATAATGAAACCCTGGTGGACAATTGGGGGTGTTTGGCGCATCTTCACCCTCGCAAATAAACGATCCTATAGTGTTCACACATTTTTTCGGTCGTGAACAGATCAGAGGAAACTCACACTCGTCAATATCTAATTTAAATGATTAAAAATGAATTTTGTGGTTTAGCTTACCGTCGCAAACTAATTTGTCAAAGTTGAATTTATATCCTTGGGGGCATTTATTGTCTACACTTGGAGTCTCCACAAAATCAAGGTCGTCGCAGTAGTAGCCCCCCACGTCGTTGACGCATTGCTCGTTGGGTTCGCACTCGTGGACCCCCGTGGTACATTCGTCGATGTCTTCGCAGGTTCTTTTGTCAGCAGCTAGTTGGTAACCGTCGTTACATTCGCATTTAATTGCTACCCCTGTGTCTACGCAAATGTGGTCGCAGGGGTTGCTAACAGAGCACCTAAAAGAACTTTAAGAGGACAAGAAACCGTAGAAGAGCCAAAGTAAATGTTTTTCCAGCCCAATTGCAACTTTTTTACAATTGTAACTTTTATTCTTGCAATTGTAAGAATGTATTCCATGTATTCTTTCATTGTAACCAGTTTTTCTTCTACAGTGCAGCCATAAACTCCGCCCCCCAGAGCTGGGAGTATCTTTAGAAAAAAGATACTTTAATATAACTGGATATTAAAAGTAACTAAGTTACTTTTATACCCTACGAAAAGTAGCTATATCTATTTACTTTATCTAAGTATGTATCTAAATACTTCAAAAAGTATCTAGTTACTTTTTCATGTGTTTAGATAGTTTCTCAAAGTAACTAATTACTTTTTATGCAATTATTCATAATCTAGTAAGTATTAAATTGTTTTAATATTGCAAAACACAAAATAAATTAAAGGTGTTATCACCTGAACCGCACGACCACGTCAAGAGTAACTAAAATTCTGTATCTAGTTACTTTACAGAAGTATTTAGTTATTCTTTCAAAGTATCTAGATACTAAAAGTAACTAAGTTACTCCAAAAGTATCTACGATACTATATCTAGCTACTTTTCGCAAGTATCTTGTAACTAAGTTCTTTTTTCAGTGAAGTATCTAGTTACTTCAGTAACTTAAGTTACTTTTATGAAAAGTACTGGTTACTATTTCAAAGTAACTTTCCCAGCTCTGCCCGCCCCCCCCCCTGTATCTCGGAAACTGCTTATGGCGGCGATCAGCTGTTTTTCTTATTTTTATGTTACAAGATTTATAATTTTGTTATACAGGGTGTCTCAGAACGCTCGCACCACCTTTTAATATAGTTATTATAATTAAATTCTGAGTCGATATTTGTTTTTGAAAATTTCCAGGGGCCAATAGTTGTCGAATTACAAGAGATTTAAGAGGACTAATCAGATTTCAACTCTCAATTGCTTCATAAGGTAACTTAATGTTAGATGCATTATTTCCCAGGTAACAAGATACAACAATCTTAAATTTTCATTGATATAGTATCTTGTTACCTAGAAAATAATGCATCTAACATTAAATTACCTTATGAAGTCAATCAGAGCTGAAATCTGATTGGTCCTCTCAAATCTCTTTATAACTCGAAAACTATTGGTCGACTCAGAATTTAATTCTGGATGCTCCATTAAAAGATGGTGCTAGCGTTCTGAGACACCCTGTATAAAGTGCTTTGTTACATAGGGATGTGGGCCCAGCTTAGGAGACTGAAAATTCCCTACAGATTTATAGAATAGGTAACTAGGTACCGAAAATAACACGAAATATAAGCTAATTAAGCAAAATATAGCTTCGGTGGGGGGGGGGGGTGAAATATTATGGAGGGAATTGAAAAAATAGGATTGTGAAAACTTAATATATCATTGAACAGTACTATTTGATCAATAAAATTTTAGATCAAGAGAGCCATGAAATTTTCATGGCATGACGTCGAGACTTTGCTGATACTCACATAGTTACATCTCACTAATACATGATGTGGAAACGGTAAAGAATATAAAAGCTGGTTGCGTGAAATTTTGTTAGTGAAACAACACCGCCGAGATTCTAGGGGAATAATATAATAATAAATTTACTAGTTTAAAGTGGTAGGTATACAGGTTGGTTAAATTAGAGAAAAGTTGTGCTATGTTTTGGTGATTAAGAATCTGAAGAGAACTCCCCGATATCTTTATTCGTTCCTGAGTTATTCTAAAAAACCTGAGAATTGCGATTTTAAATAAAAATTAATATCTCCCTAACGATTTATGCTGTTTAAATGAAACTTGGTAGTTTGAGATTTTTGACAGCTGCTAATGAAATTGCATCGAAAAAATGTTTCTAAGTCTTCTAGGTTTAAGGGATTAAGAAAGTTAGTGTACCATTTTTCCTTTTTTTCAAAAAGTTTTAGAGAGTTTTAGGGTGATTAAAGAGAGATATTAATTTTTATTTGAAATCCTAATTTTCAGATTTTTCGGAATCAACTTAGATGCGAATTAACATATCGCGGATTTCTCTTCAGCTTCTTAATGACAAAGAAATAATTTAACCGACTCTCTATCTCTTACCGTTTAAGAGATGCCAATGGTGAGCAGTGAAAAAGGAACAACCTGTATGTACGTTACAGTTCACAATCACGTCACTAAAAAAAAATTGAAAAATTTAGACTAAAATTGATTTAGTCGCGTAGATATTGGTCCATCACATTATAAAAGCACTAGGACACTAAAAATTGCCCGCAAGTTAATTATACCGGGTGCCAACGAAACGAACCCATGTAACAGATCGTCATTTCTTTATTTTTTGGATTATCAACACTTGAAATTTTTATGGGTTCATATAGGTAACTATAAAAACGGTAATTTTAACATATTTACAAACTCTTTATACTTACGGTTTCACCGGAAGTTGACTTTGTTATTTTAAATAGCAAAGTGACAGTTTTTTAACGCTATTCAAAAGACATCTTAATTCTCTTTACAATCATATCAAAAAAACTTCAAGTGACTATTCGGATTAGTACAGGAGTCCTCGAAAGTATGTATCTTGTCTAAAAGAATGAACATTTTCATAAATTTTCTAATGCAAAGTTGTTCGTTTTTTGGAAAAAGTGTAAAGATATCGAATTTTTGGTATATCCTCCTTATTGAAGTCCATTAGAGAAAGGCAGAACAGATTCTTGTTTTAGCTTAAAAAACCTGTACCTTTCCATTTGAAATTAACGTAAAATTTGGCTTAGAAAATCAAAGTTTCAGCGAATATAAAGAGTTATTAACAAACAAGTAAAAAACGAACAACTTTGCATTAAAAAATTTGCGTAAATGTTGATTTTTTAGACAATATGCACATTTTAAAGGACTCCTGTACCTACTATACTTGAATAGTCACTTAAATGTCACTTAAAATGGCATAAATCACAGCCAACTTGACTAAAAACATTTCGGTCCTCTGGCGGACATCTTTGAAACTCACATTTTTTGATATGATTGTAAAGAGAATTAAAATGTCTTTCGAATTGCGTAAAAAAACCGTCACCTTGTTATTTAAAATAACAAAGTTAACGTCACTTCCGGTGAAACCGGAAGTAGCAAAAAGTTTGTAAATGTGTCAAAATTAGCGTTTTTATAAAAATTTCAAGTCGATATTGAGACGGATCAGACCTTATGCACCACCATTTATTAATATCATTAATAAATACGACGACCAATCAAGCCAGTTTTAAATAAATCCCGGCCCCTCGAAAGACCGTGACCGCCGGAAATGTTCCTACCGTCATAAAAATAGAGAAAGGATCGACATCGGGCTACGGTGACAATTGACCAAATCTTAACCATTGTATACCATCTCGAGGACTATAGACAAGGGCCCAGACTAAGAAACTCGACACCGTAGATGTCGTGTTTCATGGATAGGGACCCGCTTTCACCATTGTCCACGCTAGTAAAGCCATGCGTCGACAAACGGGCGAGAAGAGAAATCACGGATGTCCAGCAGGGCAACATCCGTCCCTATCAAACCATGACTTTCCAGGAAAAGCCGAAGAACGCAGTACTTGACCATGCATCCTGACGTCACGATTCTATTATTCGGATTTGAATAAAAGCTGAGCGACACACCGAGATCTTCAGAAAGTTGCCAAGCTTTGACACCTACTCTAGTAGGCACAAGGAGGCAGTTTCTCAATCCACCAGGAGTCTCGAATTCCGCTGGAAGTTGGAGATTAATTAACAGTTGCTAGCTGTCCGGGTCATACCGTAGACTATTTTGAACTGCTCTGATTATTTCTGACCCTACGGCAGAACTAGGCCCAGGTGTGCTCGAACTGCGAGTTGCTTAACCTATAAACTGGTACGTGTGTCACTGAGCCATAGGGCGTTAGCACCGCTGACCGGCTCTGTAGGGTGATTCGCCCACCGTAGGTGGTGATTTAAACTGGTACGTGTGTCACTGCGTCATAGGACGTTAGCACCGCTGACCGGCTCTGTTTCGCCCTTGCGGCTAATTATTTGATCCACAGCTAAAAAGCATCTTCTGCGCCACCAAGTCCTCCAGGTCAACAAGCCCCAAGACCGGAACGATGGAAGACGAGCCCCACCGGCAGTCCGTCCCGCCAAAGGGAGAGGCGCCGCTCCCAAACACAGGCTCCACTCGAGAAAATGACTAATCTTACATTACAGCATTATTTCCGAATTATGTTTATCAATCTTTCAGTTCATTAATACGGGGATACGGGGACCGCAGGGGGTGACCGATAGGGTGATTATATTTAACTCGCATTCACGCCGCTATGCCTTAGCCGGTATTTCCGTTCGCTGAAAGCTCCTACAACCACCCACTAACGGGGCTGAAATCCAGTAAACCACACATTTTATTTCATAGCCAAATGAAGGCCTCTTTAATCTTATACCTGGATTACGGCCCCATCTATAAAAATATTTATTAACTTAGACCCAGCGACTACTACTGCCGCCGCCCTGGGTGCGGTCAGCCTTCGGGCATGTGGAGGCGCCGTCTCATAAAGGGAGGACGCCCCCCACAGAAAAAAGAGCCAAAATAATTCGACTACGATCGAAAGAGACGGAGATGCCTTCCAGGGGTAGTATGTCAGATTAGGAAAATGGCCATCCTTATCTTCCTCTTACCTGATTGCTTGAGCGAACGAAATAGTGGCAATGGTTTTACAATCAGTCATAAAAGTGGGGTGTTAACCACCCGCCTAATGGGTCTCCCTCCGCAGCTACCTGATACTTAGGTACACAATACATAAACTCTATGTACATTGGAAATAGCCTGTACTGAATTCTCGACTCCCTGATTGGGGGTAAATAAACATAGTTTTACATAAGTTGTTGTGTTTTTGTCCAGTCCCGTGAGGTGTTAGCTACTCAAAAGAATTTGGAACCAATCAAACATCAACGTGGGTCTCTCTCTAGAAAAACGATCACGCCTTTTTAACATCCGCCATTTTTTCAAAATGGCGCCAGACTTCGAAACGTCACAATATCTCAAAAAATAGAGAAATGGCGAGCTGTTACAGGGGTTCGTTGACACCCGGTATACAGTGTGTCTCATTTTAACTGGAACCACCCAAATATATCGGTTAATTTTAACCGAATCAATGCGATCTTTTTTTTTGCATGTAGAGCTCCAAAATCTGCACCTGCGTGATACTTCACTTTTTTTATAGAGCGAAATCCCAGCCTACTGCGATTTAATAAAGAGGCCAAAAATGACGAAATCGTATTAGGCATTTTTTTATCGAAAAATTTTATTAGGAAAAGTTGCCCAGGATGGCTCCAAATGGCTAAATCCGAAATTTCAGGAAAAAATAAAAATGTTGAATTTCTTGAGGAAGAATCACAAAATAACGAAAAGTTCAATATTTTTGCAACATAATGGGTGCTGTGAAATAAAAAAACAATTGAAATGAATTGATTTGACATTTGCTATCGGCTATGGATGGATCAAACTTAACAATCGCAGAAAAAGTTGAAATTATTAAGATAGTGTAAGATTTTCGTTGTTCTTAACAATTTCAAGGGACACCCCAACTAATCTGTTGCAATGTGCCACAAACAGCAAACATATGCGCTTCCATTGTTTTTTCATTTCACATCACCCGTTATGTTTATGAAAAAAGTTGCAATTGTTGGAAAAAAATATTAAAATTGAAGAAAAAAGTTGCAGTTGTAGGTACTGGAAGAAATATTTGCTACGACTTCGTAGTAAAGTTTAGACAGGTAAGAATATTTTTTTAAAATAGAACCTTAAGGTATTTACCTGTCCCCTTTTTTAGCCGAACGCTTCTCAGGTTTGCAAGAAACCCCATCCCCCATCAACGCAAATCCTTTATTACAAGCGCACTTATAAGAATTCCCCGTCGGTATACAAATCTGTGCACAAACTTCTCCAATATCGCAAACATTATCCAGCGCTAAAATAATTCAATTTATTTGCATCAAAATTTTTTCAATTTACGTGGAGGTGCGTTATTCGGCGCAGTTGCGTTAAACTTGGGAGAAATAATGTTTCTCTCTGTTGTAGTTGACGTCGTTGATGTCACGGTAACATCCTTGCAACAGTCTGTGAATGTTTTGTCAAAAGGTTCACCAAGTCCTACGGTTTCAACGCAAGGTTGCTGGGATTTTCCGGTTTCAATCCCTAACTTGCAGGCTTCGCAGCAATCCTGTTTTGAAAACGGCTTTTAAAAAAGAATTTTCAATTTTTTACAGACTTTTTGAGAACCCGAATTGGCTCTGCAACTTCTGTCGCTGTTTTTTGCATCTTCGATTCCTTTTTGACATTGCAATTCCCTAATAAAGTTGTTATTACCTACTGTGAATAAAACTGGGCTTTAGAAGGCACTTTTTCCATAATGCAACGTTAATTTCTGCTCACTTTTTGAAAATATTTTGTCTTAAATAAGGCAATAATAAAAATTGAAAATAAGTCAAAGTTGACCTTTTAAAATGGAATGCCCGTTATACTATTTTAATACACAGGGTGAGTTTGAAAGACTCCACATCCTTTATACCACAGAATCTACTGTTCAAATGATGAAGCTTGGTGCAAAAATTATTGGTCAATTGTGATTTCTCTTGATCTAAGAGTGTTGTGTCGAAAACCACGACCTCTGTGAGAGGTGGGGACTACTAGCTTCCATGATGTCAAAGACATCTAAAGAAAACTAGCGGCTGACAAAGTCAGCTCGCCCCGGGCTTCGACACTACTCCTGTTTAGCAACAGGTGGCGTGAATGCAATGATTCGATTGTGACAATGAAAAATTAAAAATTCTTCACTGCCACAACCAAAACGAAAGCGGCTGGTTTGAGCTCATGGTCTCAAACAGGGAACGACAGACAGCTGTTTCGATCTCTTGGATCTCATCAGTGTCGTGCACCCCGAATGAAACCACAAACTCAAACCAGCCAACCTTTAAACAGAAAATGCGACGAACTAAGAGTGTTGTGTCGAAAACCACGACCTCTGTGAGAGGTGGGGACTACTAGCTTCCATGATGTCAAAGACATCTAAAGAAAACTAGCGGCTGACAAAGTCAGCTCGCCCCGGGCTTCGACACTACTCCTGTTTAGCAACAGGTGGCGTGAATGCAATGATTCGATTGTGACAATGAAAAATTAAAAATTCTTCACTGCCACAACCAAAACGAAAGCGGCTGGTTTGAGCTCATGGTCTCAAACAGGGAACGACAGACAGCTGTTTCGATCTCTTGGATCTCATCAGTGTCGTGCACCCCGAATGAAACCACAAACTCAAACCAGCCAACCTTTAAACAGAAAATGCGACGAACTAAGAGTGTTGTGTCGAAAACCACGACCTCTGTGAGAGGTGGGGACTACTAGCTTCCATGATGTCAAAGACATCTAAAGAAAACTAGCGGCTGACAAAGTCAGCTCGCCCCGGGCTTCGACACTACTCCTGTTTAGCAACAGGTGGCGTGAATGCAATGATTCGATTGTGACAATGAAAAATTAAAAATTCTTCACTGCCACAACCAAAACGAAAGCGGCTGGTTTGAGCTCATGGTCTCAAACAGGGAACGACAGACAGCTGTTTCGATCTCTTGGATCTCATCAGTGTCGTGCACCCCGAATGAAACCACAAACTCAAACCAGCCAACCTTTAAACAGAAAATGCGACGAACTAAGAGTGTTGTGTCGAAAACCACGACCTCTGTGAGAGGTGGGGACTACTAGCTTCCATGATGTCAAAGACATCTAAAGAAAACTAGCGGCTGACAAAGTCAGCTCGCCCCGGGCTTCGACACTACTCCTGTTTAGCAACAGGTGGCGTGAATGCAATGATTCGATTGTGACAATGAAAAATTAAAAAATTAAAAATTCTTCACTGCCACAACCAAAACGAAAGCGGCTGGTTTGAGCTCATGGTCTCAAACAGGGAACGACAGACAGCTGTTTCGATCTCTTGGATCTCATCAGTGTCGTGCACCCCGAATGAAACCACAAACTCAAACCAGCCAACCTTTAAACAGAAAATGCGACGAACTAAGAGTGTTGTGTCGAAAACCATCAAATGATGAAGCTTGGTGCAAAAATTATTGGTCAATTGTGATTCCTCTTGATGTTATAAGCCGCCAAAAATCTTCATTTTTAAACGTTTTTTTAAATATCTTTGGAAAGGTGTATTGTAGGATTTTGAAGTTTTGCACAGCATTGTTACAGACCAAGATACAACTACTGATGGTACTTAAGACATTATCCAAAAAGCGGATCCCTGTTATACAGGGTGGCCCCGATGTTATTTGCCCGTGAACTTTTTTTTTGAAAATATTGCTAATTTGCCTAAGCGGCCGTATTCCCCGTTCAATTCTGAAACTTTTTTGGTTCTTAAAATTTTTCGAAAAAACTAACCACTCACGAGGAAAATTGAAAAAACCGAAAACATGATCATCGCGATAAACCTACAATTTGAATAAAAATCAAAGTGTACGTTGACACGCATCACATTTCAACTGTTTTTTTGCATTGAAGGTGTGGTCGTATATCTGTGCCCAGAACCATTGCTCACAACTGAAGAAAAAAAGATGGTAATTTCGCTTTTTTATGAGGTAGACTCATCATTGGTTTTAAGGTGATTACCTGCATCATGTTTTCGGTTTTTCAATTTTTCTCGTGAGTGGTTAGTTTTTTCGAAAAATTTTAAGAGCCAAAAAAGTTTTAGAATTGAACAGGGAATACGGCCGCATAGACAAATTAGCAATATTTTCAAACACAAAAAGTTCAAGGGCAAATAACATCGGGACCACCCTGTATAACAGAGATCCGCTTTTTGGATAATGTCTTAAGTACCATCAGCAGTTGCTGCTTGGTCTGTAACAATGATGTGCAAAAATTCAAAATCCTACAATACACCTTTCGAAAAATATAACGGGTGTCCCAAAAAAAACGAACGATTTATTTTTGCTTATAACTTTATTATCATTTTACCGATTCTCCCAAATTTTGCACAGGACGTAGCCAAAAGATTAGGCTTTTAGAATTAGCAATCATTTTCGAGATGGCGCCACTAATAAATTATTTTTGGCGGTTTTTTACAAAACTGTTTTTTGATTGGCTGGAGTTCAATCATTTGTGTACCGATCAAAATGAAATTTGTGTAGGATGAAAGCTAATGCTTTCCTCTTCCAAAAGAACTTTATAAAATCTTATTCTGGGCTTTCTTTATTCTTTTTGCGGTACTGTTAAACACGGATTTTTTAAAGTCTATTTTTATGTTGCTACCAATCTTGGAAAAAAGCTATTTTTAATACTTCGTAACAACAGCACTTGAGTTAAATACCTGTAAAGCAACGTTATTTTGTGAAAGATTTATAGTATTACTAAAGTTATCCGGAAAATTTAGCCAAGATCGACAGAGAAATAAATAATAAATTTTAAAAATCCATGTTTTAGAGCATCACAAAAAAAACTGTAAATTAATCAAGAACGTTCAGAATAAAATTTTGTAAAGTTGCTTTGAAAGACAAAAGCATCAGCTTTAACCTTACATTATTTTTATTTTGAACGGTTCATAGATGCTTCAACTCTAGCCAATCAAAAAAAGGCCTGTTAATAAATACCAACAAAAAATTTATTGGTGGCACCATCTGGAAAATGACGGTTGACTCTAAAAGCCTCATCTTTTGACTGCGTCCGGTACAAAATTGGGCGAAATCGGTTCAATAATAACAAAGCTATAGCCAAAAATAAATCGTTCGGTTTCTTCTGGGACAGCCTTTATAAAAATAACGTTTAAAAATAAAGATCTTTGGCGACTTATAACTTCAAGAGGAATCATAATCGACCAATAATTTTTTCACCAAGCTTCATCATTTGAACAGTAGATTCTGTGGTATAAAGGATGTGGAGTCTTTCAGACTCACCCTGTATTTACAGCCCCTTTACTGCACGTTGGTACCTAATTGGGGATTTTAAGTAGACAGCGATGTAAACTTCATTTTTTTCAAAAATAATTGTTTAAGTGGACGAACCGGGCATCCTATACTTATAAAAAGTCAAGCTTGGCTTGTCAAAATTTTTATGGAAGCCCAACGCACTTTTGCAAGACCCTGTACACAATTGAAATTATTGGACTCAATTAACAGTACATTATTTTCAAAAATCATCCCTTCAAAAGCCTCGCAAGTCCTAATTTATTACAAATTGTGCTTCCTGCAACACACTTCAATAGAGTTAATGCAAAGACTCTCATCTTCCTTCTGAATCCCGGCTATCGGGGGTTGAAAACTATCACAACTTAGCCCTTCATTAGCATAATTCGTCCCCAATCCGCAGCAATATCGCAAATTCTCAATATTCAACCCTGAAATAAATTCAAAAGTAGTCCACCAGACAAGTTAACATAAATTAATATTCAATAATTCAAAGTTCAAATAAAATATGACCCGTATTTTACTGAAAAACTCACCAGCACGTGCTATAGGCGCCCAAACCACAACAATCAAAATAATAGTCCTCATCTCGACGATTTTCACTGGACTAAATCGTGGTCTTATCTGCGTTTACCATATTTTAAGGGCGCACTGCATTTTCTTATCGCCGTAAACAAATATTGTTGTAAATAATGCGTCTTCACGATTCACTTATACACAGAACAATGTAAATAAGAATTTAAAATATATCCGGTGTGCATTTTTATAGTTTCCCTCCCAAATTTGATTTGAATGGTGATTTTGTTTGGGGTCGGTTGGCAGCATTGATTTTGACATACGTGTTCGTGTTCATTTTAAAGTGGGTTATGAGTGCGATTCATTTGTTTCTTGGTGTTTTTTGAAAATTTACAGAAAATGGTGGTGTTTTGGGGGGTAGTTTCTATATTTCATTGTTTATTATTAATTGAGGCGCAGAGGGTTCCACCGGGGGTACCACCACAACAATATCAGGTAATAAACAAGTGGTGATTTGGTGTTAAATGTTTTTTTAGCAAGTTCCACAACAGCAGTACCATCAGCCTCCGGTGCAACATCAGCAGGTTCCTCTTCAGCACCAGCAGGTTCCTGTGCAACATCAGCAAGTTCCTGTGCAACATCAGCAGGTACCGCAACAACAGCAGGTACCTGTGCAACATCAGCAAGTGCCAGTGCAACATGTACAGCACCAGCAAGTTCCGGTGCAACAGCAGCAGGTCCATCATCATGCCCATGGCCAACCAGCTCAACTTTTAAACACTGCCAACATTGCCCAAGAAAAAGAGTAATAATAATTCTTTAAAAATTGTAATAATCAAAAATTTTAGCCACATTGCTGAACATATGGAAGTGCCTATTGATACAAGTAAAATGTCGGATCAAGAACTACAATTCCATTATTTTAAGATGCATGATGCTGATAATAATAACAAACTAGATGGCTGTGAATTAATTAAGTCCCTCATACACTGGCACGGTAAGTTTGTATATGTTGTGGTGTAAATGTGTTGTCTGTTGTATTTAGAGCAAGGAAGCAAGGAAAAAGCGGGTCAAATTGAGGACAAAGTCTTCAAAGATGAGGAGCTTGTGACTCTTATTGACCCTATCCTGAATGTTGATGACACTAATCGTGATGGTTACATTGATTATCCTGAGTTTGTGAGGGCGCAGCAAAAGGCTGCGGGGCAAGGGAAACCCTCTTCGTAAGGTATTTGGGCTTTTGTCTTTTGTTTTCGCATAAACACAAAGGTGGCCTTGATTGGTTTTATATTAAGTAGGCTGTGAATCTTATTGCCAGGAAAAACAATTTTTAATTTTGAGCAGATTTTTGTTTTGAGTATGGTTTGACTTTGAAACTAAAGTTTAAAAAGTCCCTATGCTATGCTTATGGCATAGATGATAAATAAACAACAGAAAGTGGGGTTAGGTAACGGGCTATTAGCGTGACGTAGATCCGCCATCTTTGTTGGATTAGGTTGTTACCATGGCAATGAAGCTAAACAAACCGAGAACTTCCTTGTGTAGATTCAATTATTTCAACACAAAGCTGATTGTGGGCATGATGTAACGATTTAATCGATAGCGATTCTTCAATTTGTCGATATTAAGATCTTAAAACGCAACACAGTGACTGTAAATAAACAATTAGAAGAAAAATTCAGTTTTCTGGAATTTGGACATTGAAATCTCGTTTTGTTTGGCTTCAGTGAGAGGCATTGACTATGACCATACACAACAAAGATGGATGTCACCACCCCTATGGCATTAAAATCTCAACAAGGCCGAAACAATCCCTTTTAAAGTTTAAGAATCCAATTGTATCACCTGTAAATTTCAATCCACAATCTCTTATGCCCGGTTTCTAAAAGCAATTATGGAACTAATAAAGTTATGATGAGAGTACTATATGTTACAAGTGCTTCTAGAAATCGTTCATTAGTGTTTTTTTAACTTTTCGGCGAAAGGGCAGTCACGTTTGATTGCATTTTTGGAAACAAAATTGAATTTTTGATGGCTTTATGTTCTGATCAAAACGAATGATGGTTCATCTTTCAAATTTTCATACTTAAGTACTTAAGTTTTACTCCACCATCTGGGATTTTTCTAAATTTTACGATCTTTTATTAAAATGGCACTAAGTTTGAATACATCTTAGGAAACAAAATTTGAAGGTTTCATACGCTGATAGAGAAAGTGGGAGTTTATTGTTTCAATTTTAAAGTTTATACAGGGTGTCCGGAAATAACGTGACAATATTTCGGGGGGTGATTCTACACTTAATGAACAGATTATCTGGTGGGAACAAAACAGGTAATTGACGGCCATAGGCGGCTTAGAAAAAAAATCCGCACAACTTTTTTCTCCAGCTTTCTTGAATTTTTTACTTCAGATAACAATTCTCCAAACAATTATACATAAAAAAGGTACTCTTGATTAGTAGTCATAGTCATAGGATCAACCGTTTTCAAGAAAAACGCGATTAAAGCATGTCATGCCTATGGTAACATATTTATAAATGCAAAAAAACAAGTTGGCTTACTTCACAAATGTCGTTAATCAGTCACTAACGAGTACAACTTGCTATTCTAGCTCCAGCAGTTTCAAAAATAATTAATAAATACCTATTTTTGAAAGACACCTACCTAAGATTTGTAGCGCCCCCTGGAGGCACTTTCGGACATTTGTTCATATGAACTTTTCTTCCTATTTTTAGGTGTAGAATCACCCCCCGAAATATTGTGACGTTATTTCCGGACACCCTGTATACTAACTTTTTTTCGCCAAATGTCACCAAAATTATTGTTGAATTGAAAGCTTGGTATGTTCAAAGTCTTGTTCCACAAATTGTACTTACTGTTTAGGACGCGTTTCGGAGTGTTACTCCATCTTCAGCTAGAAAAGAAATTAACACCAAATACAAAACAGTTGCCTGGAAAACGCTTGGGTCAAAGAAAAATAACAGTTGTTATTATGTTGGTATTTTATGTTAATTTCTTTTCTAGCTGAAGATGGAATAACACTCCGAAACGCGTCCTAAACAGTAATTACAACTTGTGGAACAAGACTTTGAACATACGCTGTGAAATCACCAAAATTAATTCAGCTCTTCGGCGAGTTACGGTATATCTACCTACGAAATTTCAGCCAAATCGATCAAGTAGTTTGGGCTCTAGGGTGTTTTCCTTCGAAATTTCGAATTTTTTGATTTTGGGCCAAAAATTCACTTAAGTGTGAATACATTATATTTTAGATAACGAATTTGAAGACCTATCACATGCTCATGCTGATAAGAAAAATTGGTGTTTAGCTGTCCAATTTCATAGTTGATATGCCGAAAAGGCACTAAAATCGCTTGTAACACCACTAGTGCATGCTATTTAAGCAGTTAGATTTTCGGTAACAATATTTTGTTCCCAGAACTAAATTCAAAAATCAGCATCTTTTATATCCAAAAATACCTAAAATTTGGTTTGTAGCACGAATACATTACGTGCGTGTTGAATCTGTCTGTTCGTTATATTTATGGACTTCTATTTTCCATATAATTTTTGTTTACGTGCTGATTTTCAAGAATGAAAAAATGATCAAGTCGTCCTTGGAACTTGTGAAAGGAATCTAATTGGATGGAAAATTTGAAATTAATGAAAGTGATTGGTTGAAAAGGTAATTAGGAAATAATTGCTTGTACTACTAAAGCTTATTGTTGGTGGTAAAATAATGAGAACTAAATTGTCATTTATTAACTGATTAAAGAAAGCCCGATCATTTTAGCTCGAGGGCTTTAATCTACAGTGTGTCTCATTTTAACTGGAACCACCCAAATATTTCAGTTAATAAAAATAGCGAAATCGTATTAGGCATTTTTTTATTGAAAAATTTTATTAAGAAAATTTGCTCAGTATGACCCCAAATCTGTAAGTGCGAAGTTTTAGACCAAAATAAAATTGTTGAATTTCTGGAGGAAAAAATGAAAAATATCGAAAACTACATTATTTTTACAACAAAAGGGTTGCTGTGTAATTAAAAACAATTGAAATTTTTTCCTCCAGAAATTCAACATTTTTATTTTGGCCTGAAAGTTCGGATTTACAGATTTGGAGTCATCCTGAGCAACTTTTCTTCATAAACTTTTTCGGTAAAAAAATGCAGATTCTGGAACTCTACATGTGCAAAAAAAGAGCGAGTTGATTTGTTCATTCTTTACCGAAATATTTGGGTGGTTCCAGTTAAAATGAGACACACTGTATACATATGTAAAGCAAAGTCGCATTTTTCTGTGTTTGTCCGCATAAGGAAATCGGCCTTCCTGATGAGATGGCGAATTGAAATTTGGCATACCGATAGATGATGTCGTCAATAGAACGAGAAAAATCTAAACCTGCAAAATGACATTTTGTTTGCGTTTTGTGACCATCATCAGGTTTTCGACCTTTAATCGCGAACGCTGCCTCAACGCTTGAAGATGGCTCAAAAGTATGAATGGAGGCATTGTCGTTTTTCTAAATAATTAAAATAAAATAAAAATTAAATTTGATAATAATGACAATTTAGTTCGAATTATCTTACCTATGCGGCAATGAGCTTGAGTATTTCACAAACAATTTTTTATTTTCTGGTGATAAGAAAACGATTTTGCTTAACGGGGGCTACCTATTCGCGATTCAGACTAATTTTATGACGTCACATGTTCACATTTCTGACGTCGCACAACAAAAATTAACGTCAGGGTTGTAAAGCATAAATCAGATTGAGTTCGACTACTTTATGTAATTTCTTGTTGTCGCAAAATTGGACAACGTGAACCAAAAGTGCAGAACAATTTTGACTTAAAATTTAATTTTTAATGAGGTTTCGTTTTTAATAGATTTATCAAATTTAAGGCGACACTACTTAACATACTTTGGGTTTATGTTGTAACACTCCCTGTGTACCTAAGCTTTTAAGTTTTGTGAATGTTTCTTCTGTAGTAACTGTTTGAAAGTGTATATTTGTTAAAACTTAAGTAAAACACAAGAAGATCTTTAAAGAAGTACACTATTATTTGTGACAAGGTGAATAAATTTTGAGACTTGACAGCAAAAATTTCGATGTTTTTAGACGATAAGCCAGCAATCTCACAGCCGGATGCCGCCCTTGCAACCCATGTTGATAAAATATTGGAACAAGCTGACAAGAACAATGATGGTTTTTTGGGTTATGATGAGTTCAGACTGTATTCCGGTGGATTTCATAATTAAGGTTCAGAAATTTTGAGACTGTTTATTTCCGTCGTTTTGTTGTTCGTTAATGTTGGGTTGTGTTTACTTAAATGTTATTTTGTATATATTGATTAGCATTGCAAATAAAATACTTTGATATCAGGTTGATGTGTTTTTGACTGAAAGAAGCCAACGTCAGTGAAGTCAAAATTAACTACTATTCATTATTTCATTTACTAGTAAATTGGAATAGCTTTTAATTACGTGCGACAAAAGCTGCAATTTACATGAGAGCAGGTTTATTGAACGCCGACCGCAAATACCAAAGCTCAATAATATATTTATATTTATAATGATTGAGCGTACTACAAAGGCTACACCTCGAAGCAGGCCCGTACAAAGGGAAAGTTTTTTTCGGCTGATTGCGGGAGTACAAATCGAATGATACTAAAAACAAATATATTATATCACTTTATTTTGAAATTTTATGTCCATTAAACATATTTTTATGTACAGTATTAATCGTATTAACAATTTTATTATAAAAAATTTCTTTTTAATCGCCTAAGTTTTATGTAATAAATATTCATACAGTTCACTTTTACACCTTAAAAACTTATACATCGAAGATACTTTAGCTCTATCTGTTTTATGTAGTGTGTGGAATGTTAAGTTAATGTGTGTTAAATAGCACAGTAATAGTAATTAATACAAATTAAATACAATAATTAGGTATTGCACAAAATCGTGCTGGTTTATTGTTATTAATTTGTATTATCGAGCAGCTTTTACAAAATTAATAGATTTATAGTGATATTTATTTACATAGTTACATTATTAAGCAACTACTCGATGGAAGCAACTTGTGTTATGTAAAAAATGAAACACGAGTAAAACTGAATTGTTTGCGTTTATTACTTCAATCATACGATATACATTTATTCGACATAATTCATCTATTTATTCCATGAGGACAACAAAAGTCTTCTATATATTTGAAGCAAAAACACGAATTTGAAAATTGAGCATGAACTGTTTATATAAACTTTATATATAAATAATAAGAAGCCGGGAAGTGGGAGAACATTTTAACTAGTATATTTCGTAATTTCTAAAGATCGGCTACACATCTCTGCGATACTAATCTAAGAATGGACAATTGGCGGATACTAAAGACTATCTGGTTTTATATTTCATTCGATCTTCTCTCTCATCCCAGAAACAGTGCGTGTCTTTGTAAGTCGGAGGTACTTGATTTAAAGAAAAGCTCTAAGAAGTGATGGAAATCGATTTCGACAGATATGTTTACTACTCAAATGCCCAAAGAAACGTTTTTATTAAAATCGTATTAAATTCTATTGTTAATTTATCAAATATTAAAGAATTAGTTTATTGTGGCTTCATCCACAAATGGTATAGAAACTTGCGTAGTAATTAAAAATTCGAAGTTTTTTTTTTATTAAATATGATATTAAAAATGGTACATGATATAAAAGGAGGACGACGTGCGCTCGGCCAATACGATGTTTAAAACACTTTATAAAATAAATGCTAGTAGGAAGACGACTTCATTTTTTCGAATAGTCTGTGAGCAAGGAGGTGGACGTACCGTGCACACGACGTCCCGCGTCTTGTTTCGGGTTCGAATCGCCACAAGAAGGGCAGCCATTTCTAAAAGCTTCTTGAGAGCGACTCGTACGCCCTCTGTATAAAACGTTTTCGCGATCATGCCCGCGGTTACGATTCATTTATAATCCTATTTATCTAGAACTGATCATTAGATTAATTTATTAATTTGCGAAGTTCATCACAATAGTTTTAATGCAGGTGGACACCGTTTATTTGTATCAATGGGCTAACAAAAGGCAGACACGTGTGTACCTCGAACTAAAAGTACCCTACCAACTGATGGCTACTGGAGTACTGTGGTACTGTCTAGCTCTAGAGTGATTAGTAGAGGCTGCGAACTGCCCAAATTCATTGTCGATGTTTCCCAAATTTTTCCGCAGCAGCAATGCGCACATAGGTGCCTGCCTTTTAGTTGTCAGTTCAAATGTTCCACAGGAAGGCACGTTCGCTGTTTGCACACGCTGCTGTGCCGACACGAGCTGCTTGTTTCTAACTTGTATCACAGTAAACGTTCAGCGCTTTATTGCACGATGATGTGCGGCGCCGACAGCAGCACAGCCACCGTGGCGATGATGGTAAACATCGTGAATATTATGAGGCAGAAGCGGTCCACCACCATTGCAGCGAATTTCCAATCACTGATCACTTCGGCTTCTTCGTCAGCCTTCTTCATCCTGTTCGTGATGAATTGAAGCTCACGTAGAATGTGCTGGAGATCCCTCTGCGTTCCTGAACTTGGTACTGCCGCTTCCTCTATGGTGGTCGGATGGCGCATGAAAGTACCTCCGAGGCTCGTCGTCATCGAAGCATTGTTGCCCCCCGTTGAAACGTTTCGGAAGTCATCGTCGATATCCAAAACGTTCGCCAACAGACTCTTCGAAGATCGCTCTTTCAATTCCAACTCTTTCATTCTGCTGTTCATCAAGATGGTCTTGCGGGTTATCTTTTTGCCGGGACGGCCCATCCCCAACATCCACGGCAACCATTGTAAAAACACCGTCTTGATCTGAAGCCCCAAGAAAAACAAGAGGCTATATACATCAAGCTTTTGTTCTAGCAACTGAAAGCTTAACAGAACAAAAACGTACCCCTTTCTTTTCTGTTGGAGCAAACCGAAAACAAACAATACATGCAACCAAATCTATTGGAACATATTGGCCTTGTTGGATCCTGCATGCTTTTGAAATCTATTGCTTTTAGTTATAGCTGGTGGAAACAATATTTGGAAGAACCTAAAAGCCGACTCATTACGAGGGTTATAACTGTGACAATGATGCCCCGCTGCGTGGACAAACACAGGTGTCTCGTGTACCTACTAACTAGTGGGTATTTTAAATTTATTCCCACGGGCCGTACTCGACAATTTTAGTTTTAAAGCCCACCAACACATTATTAAAAAAATCGAGAACATACTAGAAAGAAACAATTATTAACACTTTATGTGACTAAAACAAGACAAAGCTAAAGACCATAAGGTTATATATTTACACTAGAATGATTGCTATTATATCTCATCATCACAACTATCGGTGTTGTAATCCTAGAAGGCCGGTAGGTAAGTAGGTACTCCTACATATCTACCAACAGCATCCCAGATAACACAAACACATACAATGAATGAACAATGGATATTCGAACTTAGTATGTATATCCTCACTATACATTGTGAATGACCCATGAACATTCTGTGTATCACCAAAATGTCGGTTTTTTGGTACCTGGTACCATCAAAATACATCCACCCGAGTTTCATAAGAATATCAAATTGATATACCTATGAAGTACATATCGATATTAGATAAATAATTTCCATGCATGAAAATACATAGAATATTCATGGGATATCCATTTTTCACATGAATATGCAGGGATAGACACAGTGTATACCATGGACATTCCTAAAATGTTCAGTTAGCTATTTTATGTCTGAGCATACAGGACTATTCACGGCATAATTGGCGTACACGACTTGAAGAAGGAAATGAATAGCGTGGCCTCAGGCCTGTGGATACCGCGTACCATTTCGAGTCCTCAGCACCAGGCACCAATCTGAATCATAAAATGATGTTATAATAGTGTGGTTAGATCTTGCAGTAAGCTTTATACCATTGAGAGGTTTTATGCGCAGCTAATTGTTCCATGCGCGCCATCTATCGGCGACAAACTTCAACCTGGATATGAGTCGCATATTCTGCATTTCATTTGGATATTCAATTCATTGTAACGAGTGTCATGTATGTACGCGCGCATGTTCAGGTGACTTCGTATGAATATTGCATTTAAATACATGTAACCATACGAAACGTTAATGTGGTGAAAATATGGCGAGGCAACTCCAGGAATATTCAGATGTTCATTTGACATACGGATGCATTTCAGAATATTTCTGGAGATGATATGAACTTATTCTTCCCGCATGAAAATGTTCATGGCAAATACATATAATATTCGGTATATTCTGAATACAAAATGGACATTTTCTGAATATTCAGTGAATCTCTTGTACTATCTGGGCATACTTTTTTAAATGCACGCTACGTTTTATGTCTCTTGTCAATTTAAAACTCATTGTAATTCCAAATTACTTGACTTATTGTCAAAACTTTATTCTTGTATGAGTTGCTTGGGTGCCTGTGCAATGATTTTAGTAGTATTTCATTATTTAAATCAATCGATTTGTGCTTGTTAGATAATGAAAATTCGCAAATCCGGCCAACCTTGGGAATTTTAAAGCCTCAGGTAAGCCAAACGTCTGGGTTTGTCCACGCAGCGGGACGCCATTGTCACAGTTACAACCCTCGTAATGAGGCGGCTTTTAGGGTCTCCCAAATATTGTTTCCACCAGCTATACAAAGAAACCATTAGAAAATCGCCACTGGTTTATGTAAAAAGTTTTGGGACATACTTAGTAAGTTAAAATAGGTATTTCGATCTCTTTGGAAAATTTCGTATTCTAAAGTTATATTTATAGTAGCTTGTAGCTATCTGCTCTCTCTGTGCGACGACAGACTGCAAACTGTACTATCCAAGTCTTTCTTGCACTTTCCATTTTTACAGATTACCCTCGAGATTATCATTCAACTTTGACAATAGCGTTGCATGATACTTTTATTGCGAATTTCCAGTGAATATATTTTTTGTTGGATCCTATGTGTTTCTATGGATCACTTGTGGATTCTACTGCTTTCCATTGGTGTCTGTTGGGGCTGCCCAGTGTGAACCAAGTCAATTTTCTATTGGATTGTACTAGAAATTACCCGTGTTGCACACATTAAAACCAGTAGAATCCTATGGAATTTTTTTTTCATTGGATACTGCTGTGCATTTGCAACAAGGAAATGTGCACCATCTGCCTTAATTTCCTGGACAGTTCGAAAGTCTGATTCCTTAGCTGTAAGGCCATGTTTATCTAAATCGGATAGAGTTATTTTCATCAAAACATTTTTGACCTTCCGAAATCACGCCGTTTGGGTCAGATTTTATTCAAAAAAATCTGTTGTAGAGCTCGACTCCCTGAGTAATTGTTACCATTGCGCCAACTTTGTGGACCTCACCGTTTCTTAGATATGAAGGGTTGAAGATGAGAGGGTGGTATTGCATAGAGTTAAAACGAATGTGAAGGCCGCTGTATTCGCCATGGTCAACGCTACATATTGTTCTAACAATAAGCAGGGCATCTTTTGAAAGTCATTAAAAATCGTCATTCTTGTTATTTCTTCTTTCTGGACAGTCGTTTATTTGGGTCAGATTTTTTTTATTTTTTAATATATGACACCTAAATGCATGTAGTCTCTCGATGATTTTTCAAAAGTTACTTCGCCCTTACCTCTTCGAAGGAGTAGGGCGCAAAATATACATTTGTTGTGCCTGGAGAAAATCTTCAACTGAGCAAAGTTTCACCGATTTCAAACACATCCATGCTTGGGAATGGTTTAATAAGACGTAATATATTATGATAACAATTTCAAAAATATTTCCTTTGTTAATCTCAATTCGCGTACCAAGAAAAAAGTCCCACATTGTGTATGTAGGTCACACCTTCACTCTACGCCCTAATTACTCGAAAAGGTAAGAACGACAAAACTTTTTAAAAATTCTCGAGAAACTAGATGTATACAGGCATGATATATCGAAAAATAAAAGAAATCTGACCCAAATTAACGACTATCTAGAAGGTGTTAAAATAGCATTGAATATACTGAAGAAATAACAAGAATGACGATCTTCAATGACTTTCAAAAGATGCCCTGCTTATTGTTAGGACAATATGTAGCGTTGACCATGGCGAATACAGCGGACTTCACATTCGTTTTAACTCTATGCATTACCACCCTATCATCTTCAACCCTCCATATACAGGGTGTTCCAATGAAAAGTATCCACCCCAAATATTTCGTAAACCAAATAAAATATGAAAATTCGCTCGGACAGGTCGATTTTTATTTGGAGGGGGACACTAAAATCCATGCTTGGCGAAATTTTAAAACTCACTCCCTAACCCCCACCTACCCCCACTTAAAAATTTTAAATGACAACCCCCCACTTGTGATACATCATTTGAAAGCTAATTTCATTGCCAATCTAACGTTGCAACAATTTTTGATATTTGTTCAACTCTAGCGCCCTCTTTGGTCAACTTTTAAATTACATTAGGGCCCTTTGTGATACGTCATTTGAAAGAGTTTGAAATTCTCTGTAAACTGATGCAAGAATTTTTGAAATCCACCCACTAGTTCAAAAGTTACATTGAAAGACATGAGCTGGTTCTGGGCCTAGGAATCCTTCAAGATTAGGCTGTAACTTTTGAACGACTGGATAGATTTAAAAAATTCTTGCACTAGTTTACAGATAATTTCAATCCCTTTCAAATGATGTATCACAAAGGGCCCTAATGTAATTTAAAATTTGACCAAAGAGGGCACTAGAGTTGAACAAATATAAAAAATTGTTACAGCGTTAGATTGGCAATGAAATTAGCTTTCAAATGATGTATCACAAGTGGGGGGTTGCCGTTTAAAATTTTGAAGTGAGGGTAGATGGGGGTTAAGGGGTGAGTTTTGACATTTCGCTAAGCATGGATTTAAGTGTCCCCCTCCAAATAAAAATCGACCTGTCCGAGCGAATTTTCATATTTTGTTTGGTTTACGAAATATTTGGGGTGGATACTTTTCGTTGGAACACCCTGTATAAGAAACCGTGAGGTCCACAAATTTGGTGCAATGGTAACAATTACTCAGACGTGCTCTACAACATAGATTTTTTTTGAAAAAAATCTGACCCAAACCCAATTTCCATAAGAAAAGTGCGGGGTTTTTCGAAACGTCTTACCACTGCCACTATTGGCACTGTTTGCGGTAGTTATTATGGGTCTTCATTAATTAATTTTGGCAGTTGAATTTCCAACGGCAAAATACACATATCGACAATATGGTCCAATATTTTTTTATTGTATTGTTCATTTTTAATCTAATTTGTAGAGTTCCCATATTTCTGTAAAAAAAGTTATGGATAGAAACAATAATCACAGAAATATGCTTCAACGTTTGTCAGTTTACTAAACTGGGAATGTTTTGCTTTGTTCTGCGAAATCTTCAGCTGCGTTTGCTAGGGCAAAAGACCTGATACATATGCCATACCACAAATCGAGGGCTTGTATTTTTATTTTTAGATTGTTAAGTCGCGTGTAAACTACCGAGTCTGATAAAAGTATAATAAACTTACCCATTGAGGCATTTCGTGAATGTCAGCAGTGCGGTGATGGTAATTAAGGACCACCACTGTCAAAACCACAGAGGATGCTACCATGAACATGATGCAGTTGAAATAGGTTCCTGCAACAGCCAATTTATTAACTACCGCTCTCCGACGTTGTTTTAACCGTTAACTAACTACGACGACACTACTATCACTACACTACCAACAAATCTACAGGAAAAATTAAATGAAATGATTTAATCTGTACAGTCGTTACGCCAAGCACAAACAAACACTCTTGTAGTGAAGTTGTTTTTCACAACAATATTAAATAGACAACTAGGAACACACAAGCATACACGCGCACACAAACAATCACATTTGATAAGTACAGACTAATGTAAATGTGAACTACGATCGTACCCTCCTCAAATTGTTTCACAAGGGCTAGAAGTTAGGCCGAGGACGGCGTGGCAGAGTCGTGATTAGGACGCGACGCTGCCACGCGGAACTTATTTACGCGCTCTTCGTTTATGAATTTTGGTTTATTAATAATTACAGGTTTCAGATGGGATGAAAGCCAAAGAATAGACCAAAGAACAAGCAAAAGCATTCTGACTGATGCACACGACATATCGACTGTTCAAAGAGAAGAAAGAGTCCTTCCATTTAATAAAAATGCTTGTTTATGTCTGGCTTAAGACTGCTTTATACCTGGTGTGGTTGCCGTGGCGTTTTTAAAGGTTCAACCGTCGGTCGATCATATTGGAGACTTGCCAACGATGTTCGACTGGCGTGCCACGGCCCCACTCCACACACCGAATTACCATAGTATTACTTTAACACAAACATAAGTTTGTTATATTAGTTTCGTTTGAGTTAAACCATTGGTTGAGTAGGAGCTGGTTACCAAGTAACTAAGCTAGTTTGTTAAGTAGCTTAGTTACTTTTCTCGGCTCTGGTTGGCTGCCGGCGGCCACGTCATCTAGTTTTTTATACTTTGTTTTAGTGGATGCACAATTTAGGTGATTCAGTTCAGTTGCTAGTTACTGGTAGCCATATTAACGAGGAGGTAACGAATCATCGCATAGACAAATAATAATAATAATAATAAAGAGTAAGTAAAATACAAACAGTAGGAAAAGAAACATATCAAACAACAAAACATACAGATAAGATACTCCTAGTGGGACAGAGCCATTTGATACTTGGAGGTGAGAAGGTCATACAATAGTGATTCGGCGAGCGATCGCACCCTAGGCGACAAGAGCAGCAATGAGAAAAGGAAACGACTAGATAATCGTCCCGCAACCTAAAATGAGACAGGGGACATTGGAGGGAATAAGGCTTTATTGTCGAATTTATCGAATTGTTGTTAAGAGAATTAGTAGTTTTAGCCTCGGCGCAGTAGCCAACCATTCACCCCAACACAGTAAGAAAAGCTCTAGTCGTGTGGTTGTGGCTGGGCGAAGTGCTGTTAAGTTCGCGCGGGCCCGACATTGCAGGACGGTAGGGCCCGCGCCCTCGCCCGCCGTGTGTTTTGCAAATAAAAAAAATCAAGGACTGATCCGTATCTAACCTATCAGGGGCACAGCGTCGGACGTCTGGGTTATCACGTGCGCCACCAGCAGGGAGAACACAGTCTGTGACAACAGGATAGTCACACCTGCAACAGACAGTTGCGTCACGCGAGGCGTCTGACCTGTGACCTGTGCCGCGATTTCGGGTTTTGCCGAGCTGCCGAACTGATGCCGTCCCATCTTACCAAGTATCCGATCCGGCTCGTCCCGATCGACGCCACTCAAAGAGGAAATGTTTACGGCCCCCCACGAGTTCCGGTTCGGTTGATCTACTTGGTTTGGTCCTCAGCACTTTGCCCGCCACCACCGACTGCCTTAAACATTTCTTCTTTGATCGCATCGAAGCAAATAAAACAGTCGCGCGCGTACACAACAATCACATATACACAATAATACACATATTTCATCAGGCAGCACTGAGGATGTAGCCAGCACAGGCAGGTCAGACAAAGAACGGTTGGTACCTAACAAAGGAATGGCGTCAGATACTTGGGGCAAGGTTTCTGCCACGAGGTTCAGGAACACAGTCAACGAGAGCAAGATGGTCACTCCTGCAACAGAACACAGGATATCATCGATCGGGTGACTTGAACGCTTAGGATCGGGCGCCTCCCCTCTTACTTACCTCGGGCGCCAGAATGGGACCCATTAACTATACTATACAGAAATTATACAATTTTGGGGAAATTGGGGGCCGCGTGCAGAGGGGGCTTGGTGTGAGGACTGCATGCTGGCACGGGCCCTCCAAGTATCAACAGGCAGTCCGGCAAGGGACACAGGGCGTTTAAACACACGATGCTCCCAGGAGGCCTAGCATACCTATCAACGGAACTGCATCGGACGTGGTTGGTATCTTTTCAGCTACTAGGTTGAGAAATACAGTCAATGAAAGAAGTATGGTGACACCTGAAATGAAGATTTCGAACTTTGAACGTGTTTCTGCCCGTCCAGCATCAATCGAGTGGCCGATTTGTAGGTGGCTGACGGAGTGGAGTGATAACGGGTTAGTTATGTTCTGGTTATGTTTAAGAACAGTGTTGATGGGTCGTGGCCGTCGGCCAACGGTCCGTGTAACATGATGACACTGCGCGATGCGAGTGATCTAGCATGGCCAGTGTTGTCAAGCGGCGCCCACACAACACAGGAGTGCAAACACACAGTGCGACACAGAGCAAGGATTAGTACCTAAAGTTAGCTTCTCGCCAGAATCCGGTGGTAACGTAAATCCCAATAGCGCCATGGAGGAAATGAGCACGCAAGGAACTATGAGGTTGAAAAAGTAGTAAAGTGTTCGCCTCCGAATTTGAATGGTAAAGGTAACATCGACGTACGGCTCAGGGCAACATTGGTAGACGATGGTGTTCTTCTTTCCGGGCATCCCTACAATCATCACGATCGTTTTTGATAAACCAACCCCTCACTCACCTATCAAATACCATTCTCCGTTCGTTATGAAGTCCGACAAATCACCACCGTCTTCTGAATTCAACACCAGATCGAGCTGTAGGAAACTCATACATGTAACGTACGCTAGATTATAGGATATAAATATAGTGGAAATATCACCACCATGACTCTTGGTATCGAGGAATGAGTAAATCTAGTCACGTTTGTTCTTTTAGTGCCATCTGTGCGAGTGATTTGATGGTAAGCGAAAACATGCTGATGTTCAATATTAAAACGTAGCTACTGTTCTAACATTAGGCGCCGGCCATGTGCGACATCTTTATTACTTATCGACGTGACACTCGAGCATGCGTGCATACAAATGGGGATGTTTGATGTATGAGTCGAATAATGTATTTACGAACATTCGCCACATAGGAGAAGCTAAAATTTGGCTCACCGGAAGATGATGCCAGACGTGTCTAACGATACGGGATCACGGAAGGTGCAGAACTGCTGCGTGCCGTTTGTGTCGGCCACGTTACTTGCAAACTACAATGAAAAGGTCTCTACATCTATAGGTATCCACCACGCGAAACCTTCTGACACAGCTTTCAACTGTAAACAAATTGATCTTCAAGTGCCAGGAAATTCAGCGCGGAGCTAAACCTTCTACTTGGATTGGATGATATATCTACTGTCACGCTATACCGATTCCGTCTACTTTACTAAATTCTTCCCGGGTTCAATAACATATAAGTAGACCGAAAATGAAGCGAAGTGTAATGACAAAAAACATAAACGAATTACGTGCCGACAGTTGTAAAGCGGCATGCTTACACATAAATAAAATCCCCGCAGCTGTGGGATTTCACTGGACGCGACTCTACCATTCATATTTGAAAACATGCATCGGAACATGCCTCAAAGGGGATGTAATATTTAAAATCTGAAAACCTCGAATACCCATATTATCCGTCACCGTACTGTAACATAAATCTCTTAAAATAACTTGTAGACTTGAAAATGAAAGCAACACTGAGAAAACATGTGCACCCTAAAAGTCAAACAGAAAAAATTGATACATTCTAAATATAGAAAACAATTTCAAGTGCTAGAATGAGATGCAAACAAGAAATGTGAAACTTGGAATATAACATTAGCAACTACATACAAAACTGTTAAAAGGTTTCTACGTTAAAACACGTGGGAAATTAAAGACTCAAAAGCGTTTGCACTGGTAATTCCAGAAAGATCATTTTGTACTTAAATGCATGCACATTCAATAAATTACATGTGATGAGATTATTCAGAAAACTCTTTTAAGTACATTGAGAGTTAGTGGTTGACACATCCAAACCAATTTTTCTTCATTTATTTAGTTTCTAAGTTAAGTTCTGACACGTTTGTCCTCATGTCAAATCAAATTGTCTCAACTTACCAATTTTAAGTCGGAGAGAGCTTAGAGAAAAGTTTAGTCTAGGCCGTAAAAGGTTGTATAGAAAAAAATATATACCTAGGTAACCTGACAAAACACATCGGCAAACCCCATCAAGTCACTCTAGGCGACTTAGCCTTCTGCGTAGGTAACAAAGGCGACACAAAAATTTTACCTTTCAAACAATAATGGAAAAATATCTCCAAGAATAATAAAATATGAACAAATTTCGTCTTTGAATTGTGATTCGATTGTTTTGTATTTGTGTCCGAAAAAAACGATGAAATGATGATTCTGCAGCATGTCCGGAAATCGCTCCTAAGGGGGTTACGGCTCCCTTAAAATTCGATTTTTTGAAGTCAATTATTAAGTTTTTGCATTCTATCTGACATCAATAAGCAACATTAGTTACTAATTTTTAGAATCCGTTCAGTTTTGTAATTTAATAAAAATGAATTGATAAACCTAGGAAATGCAAATGGATCTTTAAGTCTAATTAGTAATTTTCTCGAAAACGGTTGGTCCTACGATGTTACAACAAGTCTTTTTATGCAATTTTAGTCAGGGAACCATATCCTTTCTTTCCACGCCCACTGTTACAGTGACATAACTACATGTGGTGCCCCCCTCCGCAAGATCTAATTGGGTCCCTTCAATTTTAATATTATTATTAATAACAATAATGTTTCTTGAAAGTATAGGTAACTACACAAAAATGAAGAGTGCGCTGCAGGCGAAATTTTTCGAAAATTTCAAGGTCTCGCATTTTTTAAGCACTTCAGAATGTTAGTGCAAGGATCTAAGGATGAAATAATGTGAAAAAATTAACTTCTTTAAAAAGAATTTTTATCAAATTCGCACTTATTACTAAAAGATCTTTGAAGCAGAAAAGAGGATACCTCTAAATGAAGATTATCAACATTAATTCCACAAACGATATACCACGAGCAAAGTCAAAAAAAGTTGCATTTTTACATACATATTAGGTAGTGCTGTAAAAATTTTATGAAACTTATTTTTTGAAATATTTCATGAAATGTTTCACGAAATATTTCATAAACTATAAAAGATATTCTAACTTTGGTGGAACAATGTTAAGTATATTAACAAAAGAAATAAAAAAAACTTTGAATAATAGCGAAGCACAGTTTTCAAGTCGCAGTAAAATCAATAATAGGAGTGGTGAGTTATTTTTCGGTTAGGACAGAGGTATTAGGATCAGCATTATTAAATTCTTTGGAATATTTCTACATTTTTGAAGTTATTCGAACTTCGGTGGTGGGTGGAATGTCATTCACATGTCATTTCGACTCATTTTGCGCGCGTTTTTTAAAATAAGTTTCATGAAATATTTCAAGGGGTGTGAAATATTTCAATGAAATGAAATTTATTTGAAATATTTCAGCTTTACAACACTAATATTTACAAATCTATCTACAATATCAATTTTTTCCCCAAGTGTTGCACATTTTGGGTTAAGCATAAACTATTCTAGGTATGTATCTATACTTAATAAAGTCGCCACTGTTGACTGTTTTATGCGTCAAATTCAGAAAAGTTTTTAATAATTTTTAAAAACATAAAATTACAATTAAAAGAGCTCTGCATGCTTGGTCTGCGGGGACGTTGTTACGTCACTGCCACTGTAGCTCAAACAGCTCCTGATTTATTCAATAAAAACTGAATTTTAGGCGCAATCTTCAGGAGGGATTTCCGGACACATGTTTATAGGAACTTTTTTTCATATTTTGAGCTGCAGAACAGAACCACCCCCGAAATATTTCATCGTTATTTTGGGACACCCTGTATAAGCAACTCAGCTCTCGGACCTTTTTGGCCAGCGTTAATAAAACTTTTATATACAATTACTGTTCGAATTTAAGTGAAATGTAGGGTCAGAATTGTCATTTTAATTCTGTATCAAACGCACCCCTAGTCCCTACCAATTCGGAGGCTCATACTTACTCGTTATAATTGGCCATCCAATTCAAATCGCGTTAAATTAACTGTAAAGCCACATTATAATCGTAGCAATTGCACGATATAATTTTATAGCTCTAGTATGCAGGATTGTGGTTTTCTCGTTTCCCACTATTAGGATCTCGGAAACCATAAGAAGTTGCACTTTTTAGGGTGATTTAGAATCTGTAAAGGATTTTCCGATACTTTGATGCGTTTCTGATTTATCCTGAAAAAAATTAAATCGCGTTTTTTGAAAAAAAGTTAAATATCTCTTACGGTTTTTAATCTCTTATGTAAAAAATAATTAAATTAGTGACAGTCCTGTGACTCAAACTTTGACATATTTTTTCAAAAAAAGTCTGTGTCGGTTACATTTTTGGAAGCCCAATTCTTTTGGTAATCTAACGGTGCTAAAATCCAATATGGCGGTCATAGGAAAAAAAAAAAGTTGACTGTCGTTGCTCAAAATCTAGAAGGCCTAGAAAATTTTTGTCGACTCCATTCAATTGACAGTTGTCAAAAATATAAAAGTTCCAAGTTTCATTTAAATACGGTAAACAGTAAAAAAGATTATTTCTTTTCAAAAACCCCGATTTTCAATGTTTTCAGGATAAATCAGGAACGAATCAAGATTTCGGAGAATTATTTACAGATTTTTAGGCACCCCAAAAAAGTGCAACTTAACGAAAAAAGTAACACACTGTACACAGTGCGTGTTAACTTAATTATTTCACGTTTCTCGTTTCTTGCTCATAAAAATGATGATTTTAGAGTACAGTGTTCACGTAAGAAGCTGCTGTTTAGACTAGAAGCTCTGGACGTCAATTTAACTTGACTTGACCTGACCAAGGTCTCATTTCACAAAACTGTGGTAATAGGTCCCTGGTGTGAAATTGACGTAAAGGGCTTAGCACCACGTCAGCACGTCCCTGTCAGAAGCAACTAGAGTCAATTTCTCTGCTAAGAACTTTACGGGCGAGCTCATGGACTCATGGAGGATTGGGGAGTCTGCGGTCGCCTTGGGATTGAAAGGAAGATGTAAAGTTAGTAGCAAAGACATTGATAGCAAATGTGCTCCATGCAAAATAGTAAATCTAACGATACAGTCACATGGTTCCCAGTGAGGGCCTTGCCGTAGAGCAATGTCTATGTTCCTGGTTGTCCGACGCGGTGAGGCATCTATAGGCGTGCACTAGGTCTAATTGGCTATACGTCGACGACCCGAAGGCACCGGTGAGCCATAGCGCGGATGTAACGGTGCAGTGTGGGTAGTGTGAGGCGTGTGATGTGGTAGCAACAAAAAACATGTAACATTAGAGCAATACCTGGTTGCCGTCATAGGTCCAGCTACCAAACTTCATGTCACAGTTTTGGTCATCAAAGGGGAACCACGTAATGTCTATCTTGCATGTGCTCTTGAAGATACCCGGAGGAACGTACAAGCAGCTGCCGTTATGTTTGACCACAACGTTTGTTTGGAAAGTCCCGTCGAAACCCTCATCAGCACTTCATAACAACATAAAGCGTTAACATCGCCGATGAATTCTTAATCATGCTGGTCGCATCGTCTGCTGGGAAGAGGGTACGCGACGATTCACATGCAATACATACATTGCTTCCTATTTCCATATAACACAGAAACAGCGTGAAACCCGGTTGCAGCGGCCAAGTTAGCCATCATCTCCATTATTTTAATTTTCCGTTTTACCACTCGAGTTTACATCGGCATAAGCCTTTAATTCCCATTTTATTAAACTCTTGATTAGTTAGTAGAGTCGATTTCGAATTTATTGGATTAATTAATTGCTCTTCCCATTAGTTTATTGTTTTACAGTTGAGTGCTGTTATAGAGAGAGTTTTCAGGGACGTTCCGGCCCAGCAGGAGTCGAAGTCCAAGCTGCTACCGAACCGTCCGCAAGAAAACAAACTTTTAGGCAACAATCTATATGTAATTAAGGTGAGGTATCAACCTGTTATTCCGACTCCAGAGGGTCGGAAGAATAGATGTGGCCCACCGCAACGGCTGCTGTCTATGTACTTCCCACCCAATTTTCATGTTCAACACACACTCTGACGAGGCATTCTTTCACTCTGACGTTTACTGCTGCGTGCTCTTTGGACCCCCGGTAAACCTTAAAGACGCCACGCGATAGAGCAGGCAGAGCAGACTCCTTTTTTTTTTGTATAGAACGCTTGATAACCATATGATTATGATACCAGAACGCATGAATAGAGACAACCCTTTTCTACGTAATTCTACAGATACTAGAACAACAATCGCAGAGAATAATGTAGAGAAGGACGATCCCAGATAGTGATTTTATCGACTACTCTACATTCTCTACGTGAAAATACTGAACGTGCAAATTTTTCATGCCACTAAACTTGTTACCTGTTGTACATTAGAACGTCAGGCTTCCACAGCTTGTTAGGAGTGATCCTCAAATCTTTAACGCCCCCATATTCAGATTCATTCCACCGCAGATTGTAGTCGTTCCATTCCTGCATGAAGAGAAATGTAATAAATCGCCTTACCTAAAATTTGAATCAACACAGCTCTAGAGACGTACGGGTAGCTTTGAATCTAGTTCAATTCATAGCCACCTGCTCCCTCTATAACAAACAACATTTAAGTAGTGCACAATTGTCGGAAGCCTTGCAAATGCAACATGAAGCATCATGCTGGTGTAAAAGCGGTGAGAATGTTTGGCATAGCACCAAATAAACTCCAGCACGAGCACGAAAATGGTCTGACGACATGCTTGGGAGTATTGTTTTAGTATTCTGATTTTATCGGTTTATGTTTAGTGTATAATTTTACAGAAATGTTTATTGTAACTAAAGATTTTCCGGAATTGGATAAAGGGAAGGGATTAATCAACCAAACCCCCTGAGCAAATTAAAATGCGTTAGTTAAAGCATAGTTATAATAATGTAGTTTAAAATATGTCACACACACGGCAGTAGACCAATAGTAGTAGAATTCATGACGTCTGAACGCTGCTAATTACATAGGGCGTCTACGACTACCTCTACGCTACTCGGATCTTCGGAAAAGGGACGAAAATCCAAACCGGAATAACCGGTTCAAAGCTGGTATTGGTAATAACTGCTGCAACAACTATTTCAACTTTACGGGAGGCATGGCATACGCAGCTAAGAGGACCAGAAAGGACCAATACAATTACTAGAAAGGGCACACCATCATTCGGGTGGGTTCGACCAGCTATAAGGAATGAAAGAAGATTGAAAAAACAGAAAACCAACCAACTGCCGTGTGTGTATAGTTTAGTTATTTAATTGGTTTTCACTTACCAAAGAAAGCCAAATATTTGTTATTAGGAGTTGATTCTTCTCGTCCTATGGTAAAACAATAAAAGGGAAACATCGGTAGTTAGTCACATAACAGGGCATGCATGGCACATACAAGTCGTGGCTCGGAATTTTTTCGGAGACGCGACTATCTGTGCTAGGAAATAACAACAATCGTTCAACTTTTCTATCAACAACAGTTGAAGGACAGCTGATATCGCCTTCGTGGGAGCTATATACGTCCATAGCCACATAGCCCAGAGACAGGCACTAGTCATGAGCACCTAGTGTCCGCTCTGCAGTAACATTGCGAAAGTCGGCTGGACCACATGGCACTTACCAAATTCAACCACGCGTTTGTCGTGAGAATCTGATTCTTTTCGTCCTACACAAGGGAAAACAATAATAAAACAAATCGGCAGTATCTCATTGTACCCTCTCTGCTGTGGATTCAGGCAACAAAACCTTAACGGCTCTCTCAAGTCAATCCAATCACTGACAATTTACATTTCGCAAGGATAATCTTTACTAAATGACTCAAGAGGGCCTTTACAAGTTTCAACGGACAAATAAAATTGTGAACTTGGGGGATCGAATAAAATCATCACCTACAGTTTTCTATTATTGCTATGTAGATCTCAGAAGCTACGGTGCAACTATTAATGAGACATGTCTTCTAGAAGAGGGCAGAGACAAATTGTCCCACGAACTCACTTTCTGTAGATATTCTGTATTTCTTTTCAGTTTATCATTTGTTTACAATTACGTCATGCGAGAAACTCCGGAAGTCTCAAAATTTCTATGATTTCTCAAGAATTCCCCAGTCCTAAGAAAAATTATCTCTGGAGTGTATTCAATATGCACTCGAACTCAAACTACTCGCACTTTAATTTTTTTAAATAATTGGCCTTATTAAGAAAATTCAATGTCAACCATTGCTTGGCACAGAGATTTGACATCAACCCCGCGGAACTACAAAAATTTAGACTTTTATCACAGAAATCCATGTCTAGTTAAATAATTGTTTTTGGTTTGTTTACATATATGTTACACGTGACCTCAATTGAAGTGTTGGTTTGTTATTTCGTGGAAATGCAACATTTTCTATTGTCTCCCTCTTCCAGTTGCAGTAAAAGAAAAACAAATTTTGCTTGCGAATGAAATAACTAAATTGGTATTTTCCAACAAAAGTCTCATGCGGCGCGGTTTATTCCCTTCTAAACTCGCATCATTATTATTGCAGGTTCAGCTAGAAACGTTTCCTTCATACCTAAGATACTTATTGCTTTATAAATGTAAAAGAAGTTCTTTTAGAAAAGGTGTTGTCAGTGCACTAATTGGTTTGGCTTTGACTCTCTCGGGAGATCTAAATGAAAAGTAAGATCCAATGTGACTGGTTTGAAATAGAAATGTAGCTTTTTTTGGTCCGCTGATGTTCGCACGAGGAAATGTCGCTATTCAGCTACTGAGAAATTAATCGGTTATCAACAACAAGGACAGATATCGACCGATATTCATATTTACATCCGAACAGGGCCTATCGCACCCATCCGGGACCGACACACGTCGATAACACAGAATTCACCCTAAACAGGGAAAGCTTAACAAAACCCCACGTCGCGTTATCAACTAATTGTGTCGCCTTTCCTTTATTTCCTGTCTTTTATCAATTTTCCAAAACAATAAGAAACATACTGACCACATCAATGATTTGCTGCAAAGTTAGGCCGAACTTGACTTCTAGAGGTTCCGACTCGTTGGCCACGGGCCTCTCCAAGACGTTATAATATTCCAACAAGTTGCTCAGCAGCCGCTTCTCGTGCGGTCCCTGCTGCGAACCTGCAACAAATTCGAAATTCGTTTTCATAATCGATATCACAAAAAGCTGTTCTCTCACATAACAAGAAATACCCGTAGGAGTGCCTCGTTAATCATAAATAATTGCTAGACTTACTCTATCTGAAACCCGAGTTAAGGCAAATCTAAGGCGTAGTAATTTATTACTCCAGTCGTTCCAGCTTAATAAAACCCTACAAAGAACAATATTTGGTGACTTAGCTGTTTCGTCACGTCAAATTTAATTAACACTCCTTGTATTCCTTCAAACTTCATTGACAAGTTCATCAATAACACTCTTGACAGCTGCTATAAAACCGTCAACTTTTAAAGTTTGCAAAATTGTTTAATATAGGCTATGACCTATATTAACGCGCGGAATGTGGGATTATATTGATCTTGTTGAAAGTGATTTAAACGTGACACATGTTTCTAGACAATACTAAAAAGAAAAACTGTCATTTTATTAACAGAAATTTAAAGAGGTAAGTTCACTTCATGAATATGAGACGAGAGGTGGCATAAAAGATGAGATGGTGGTTGAATAATTGAGAAAGTGAAGGACATCAGTTAATGTTTGGTGTTTTGTCTACCTGGAGGCATGATGAAGAGCAGGAAGGCTGTGGCTAGCAGCGCCAGCGCTCGCTCGCTCCGGACCATCCTAGCTCGATGCGGGGCTTCTCATGTCTTCGGCGACAATCCTCCGGACTTGGCCGTCATGCCCCGGAGTGTCGGCGGAGTCACACGCCCACCGACCAGCCAGTAGTCACCACTACTAGCTGAGCTTAGGGGATCTCACTCGCGGAACCACTGTGGCCATTTCACAGGACCAAGACGAGGCGAGTGCACATCAGTTGCAACACCCCGTCGGCACGAAGTTCGGCGGACTCCCGTGATGGTGCTCACTGCTCAGCAGGTCGACTCCGCATCAGCGCGGGTCCAGGACTCAGGGATCGATACTGGAGGCAGTCAAGTGCGCGCGTTTCTCCCGGGTATACTACCAATTCACCCTCAACACAACATCATCGCAGCCTCAACCCTACAGGCGCAGCTTCCCAACTTCGACCTACAACAAACCCTTTGAGATGTTCAACGACCACTTCCAAACTTCACCGCAAAACTTGACGAGTCGCTTCAAAAAACATCACCCCCAAACCAACCTCCGAATCTTCTTCCGTTAATCATCCTCAAACAAATTCACTTTTAATCTACTTCAGAACAGTGGAACATCATAATCCCGCTGACGTTTTTCCCACTGGCGTAATATATTGCTACGAAATGTTTCCCAATTAAACATTCCTTTGACGTTTCCTTCATATTAAAACTAGAATAGTTCCAATGTTTCAGGCGAAAACTTTACTTTTTGTTGTTTTACTTTGAACTTGAATTAAACTAGAACGCTTTCGAATTTCAGTAATGAAATAAAAACCTCTCAAACTCGGTTTGTAGTTTGCTTTGTTTATGCAAATTGAGAGATTCCTTTGCCGCTCAGAAATCTCAGTCTTGCCTGTTAAAGAAGTCTGGAAACAGGTTCTTTAATCATTCTGAATGAATTATTAACATTTCTTAGCAATATTCTGTTATTTTTACCACCACTTTTCTTTCAAAATATTCCAAGGGCGCCTTAATGGATTTGAGGTCTAGGCCTAGGACAACTTCCACTTGGCAAGGGCGATCCTACTGGGAGATAGAGGAAGGGGGAGGGTTAATTACGCACAAGGCCACATCACCTGGTAAAAAACTCATCGCAAATCTACTGCTTGAACCGTCCTGTGTCCTTTTTTAGTCTTAACATGGGCAAATAGTAGTTTATATACCTAAGCGTGAAAGTAAATGTTTTCCGAGTCGACAGAAAATATAGCTCAGCCGAGACTGGAGACGGGAAGAAATCTGGTGAAGCCTTAAGCGAAGAGGTGTAACACCAAAACTAATTGGGACAATAAAGAGCATATACAGTAACAATAAGAACTACGTTAGGATGAAAGCTGCACAATCGGATGACTTTAACACCAAAGAGGGGTTAAGACAGAGAAGTGTCTTAAGTCCACTCTATTTATCACATTCATGGACGACATTATGAAGATTTGCATACCCAGAATGAAAAAACTGCACCTTGGATACAGGAAACTAGCACCCGTGACGGTCTCAGAATGTGCATTTGCTGACGACGTAGTAGTATTTGCACCAACCGAAAAAGACCTAAAGGAAAACCTCGAAATTTGGAAAGAAACACTCGAAAAGTTCAACATGAAAATAAACCTTGCTAAAACAAAAGTAATGGTAATATCTAAACGAGAAGTACATTCAAATATTGAGAAAAGCAACGAAAAACTGGAACAAGTGGAGGAATTTAAATATTTGGACGTGATAATAGAAAAACACGGGGCGTAGGAACCGGAAATTAATAAAAGAATAGAGAACACAGCGAAACTTTACCATTCCATGCGAACAGCTTTTATAAACCAAAAAGAAATATCAACACGAACCAAAATGACTGTCTTTGAAACAATTTTCCAACCTACGCTGACATTTGGGAGTGAGTCGTGGGTGCTGTCTAGAAAACTCAAAAGTAAACTGCAGGCCATGGAAATGAAATATCTTAGAAGAGTTAAAGGAATTACTAGGAGAGGCAGGATAAAAAATGAAGACGTAAGGAAGGAACTGGGCGGAAAGGCAATAAACGTAGAAGAGAAGCAACTGCAGGGGCTGGGACACATGTGGAGAATGAATGAGAACGCACAGGTCAAGACTATATGGCAAACCAAGACAGGAAAAACAAGAACAAGAGGAAGACCACGAGAAACTTGGAACAACGCGCTAACAAAAATACTCGAACAAAAAAGACGCAACTGGGATAGTGCGAAAACGATGGCACAAGACAAGATGCAGTGGGCTAACTTCGTGCATAAATGTTGAAATCCTTACACCACCTTACCACCCTTACACCCTTATATAATATACTTCAGAACAGTGAAACATCATAATCCCGCTGACGTTTTTCCCAACTGGCATAATATATTGCTACGAAATGTTTCCCAATTAAACATCCCTTTAACGTTTCCTTCATATTAAAACTAGAATAGTTCCAATGTTTCAGGCGAAAACTTTACTTTTTGTTGTTTTATTTTGAACTTGAATTAAACTAGAACGCTTTCGAATTTCAGTAATGAAATAAAAACCTCTCAAACTCGGTTTGTAGTTTGCTTTGTTTATGCAAATTGAGAGATTCCTTTGCCGCTCAGAAATCTCAGTTTTGCCTGTTAAAGAAGTCAGGTTCTTTAATCATTCCGAATGGATTATTAACATTTCTTAGCGATATTCTGTTATTTTTACCACCACTTTTCTTTAAAAATATTCCAAGTGCGCCTTAATGGATTTGAGGTCTAGGCCTAGGACAACTTCCACTTGGCAAGGGTGGTCCTACGGGAGGCAGGGGAAGGGGGAGGGTTAATTACGCCCAAGACCACATCACCTGTGTCCTTTTTTAGTCTTAACATGGGCAAATAGTAGTTTATATACCTAAGCGTGAAAGTAAATGTTTTCCGAGTCGATAGAAAATATAGCTCAGCCGAGACTGGAGACGGGAAGAAATCTGGCGAAGCCTTAAGCGAAGAGGTGTAACACCAAAACTAATTGGGACAATAAAAAGCATATACAGTAACAATAAGAACTACTTTAAATTTGTCACGTCCGCCATTTTGCAAATTAGATGGGAGGTTGATGAGGTTATCGGACTGTCCGATAACCTCATCAACCTCCCATCTAATAAGAACTACGTTAGGATGAAAGCTGCACAATCGGATGACTTTAACACCAAAGAGGGGTTAAGACAGAGAAGTGTCTTAAGTCCACTCTATTTATCACATTCATGGACGACATTATGAAGATTTGCATACCCAGAATGAAAAAACTGCACCTTGGATACAGGAATCTAGCACCCGTGACGGTCTCAGAATGTGCATTTGCTGACGACGTAGTAGTATTTGCACCAACCGAAAAAGACCTAAAGGAAAACCTCGAAATTTGGAAAGAAACACTCGAAAAGTTCAACATGAAAATAAACCTTGCTAAAACAAAAGTAATGGTAATATCTAAACGAGAAGTACATACAAATATTGAGATAAGCAACGAAAAACTGGAACAAGTGGAGGAATTTAAGTATTTGGGCGTGATAATAGAAAGACACGGGGCGCAGGAACCGGAAATTAATAAAAGAATAGAAAACACGGCGAAACTTTACCATTCCATGCGAACAGCTTTTATAAACAAAAAAGAAATATCAACACGAACCAAAATGACTGTCTTTGAAACAATTTTCCAACCTACTCTGACATTTGGGAGTGAGTCGTGGGTGCCGTCTAGAAAACTCAAAAGTAAACTGCAGGCCATGGAAATGCAATATCTTAGAAGAGTTAAAGGAATTACTAGGAGAGGCAGGATAAAAAATGAAGACGTAAGGAAGGAACTGGGCGGAAAGGCAATAAACGTAGAAGAGAAGCAACTGCAGGGGCTGGGACACATGTGGAGAATGAATGAGAACGCACAAGTCAAGACTATATGGCAAACCAAGACAGGAAAAACAAGAACAAGAGGAAGACCACGAGAAACTTGGAACAACGCGCTAACAAAAATACTCGAACAAAAAAGACGCAACTGGGATAGTGCGAAAACGATGGCACAAGACAAGATGCAGTGGGCTAACTTCGTGCATAAATGTTGAAATCCTTACACCACCTTACCACCCTTACACCCTTATATAATATACTTCAGAACAGTGGAACATCATAATCCCGCTGACGTTTTTCCCCACTGGCATAATATATTGCTACGAAATGTTTCCCAATTAAACATCCCTTTAACGTTTCCTTCATATTAAAACTAGAATAGTTCCAATGTTTCAGGCGAAAACTTTACTTTTTGTTGTTTTATTTTGAACTTGAATTAAACTAGAACGCTTTCGAATTTCAGTAATGAAATAAAAACCTCTCAAACTCGGTTTGTAGTTTGCTTTGTTTATGCAAATTGAGAGATTCCTTTGCCGCTCAGAAATCTCAGTTTTGCCTGTTAAAGAAGTCAGGTTCTTTAATCATTCCGAATGGATTATTAACATTTCTTAGCGATATTCTGTTATTTTTACCACCACTTTTCTTTAAAAATATTCCAAGTGCGCCTTAATGGATTTGAGGTCTAGGCCTAGGACAACTTCCACTTGGCAAGGGTGGTCCTACGGGAGGCAGGGGAAGGGGGAGGGTTAATTACGCCCAAGACCACATCACCTGTGTCCTTTTTTAGTCTTAACATGGGCAAATAGTAGTTTATATACCTAAGCGTGAAAGTAAATGTTTTCCGAGTCGATAGAAAATATAGCTCAGCCGAGACTGGAGACGGGAAGAAATCTGGCGAAGCCTTAAGCGAAGAGGTGTAACACCAAAACTAATTGGGACAATAAAAAGCATATACAGTAACAATAAGAACTACTTTAAATTTGTCACGTCCGCCATTTTGCAAATTAGATGGGAGGTTGATGAGGTTATCGGACTGTCCGATAGCCTCATCAACCTCCCATCTAATAAGAACTACGTTAGGATGAAAGCTGCACAATCGGATGACTTTAACACCAAAGAGGGGTTAAGACAGAGAAGTGTCTTAAGTCCACTCTATTTATCACATTCATGGACGACATTATGAAGATTTGCATACCCAGAATGAAAAAACTGCACCTTGGATACAGGAATCTAGCACCCGTGACGGTCTCAGAATGTGCATTTGCTGACGACGTAGTAGTATTTGCACCAACCGAAAAAGACCTAAAGGAAAACCTCGAAATTTGGAAAGAAACACTCGAAAAGTTCAACATGAAAATAAACCTTGCTAAAACAAAAGTAATGGTAATATCTAAACGAGAAGTACATACAAATATTGAGATAAGCAACGAAAAACTGGAACAAGTGGAGGAATTTAAGTATTTGGGCGTGATAATAGAAAGACACGGGGCGCAGGAACCGGAAATTAATAAAAGAATAGAAAACACAGCGAAACTTTACCATTCCATGCGAACAGCTTTTATAAACAAAAAAGAAATATCAACACGAACCAAAAATGACTGTCTTTGAAACAATTTTCCAACCTACTCTGACATTTGGGAGTGAGTCGTGGGTGCCGTCTAGAAAACTCAAAAGTAAACTGCAGGCCATGGAAATGCAATATCTTAGAAGAGTTAAAGGAATTACTAGGAGAGGCAGGATAAAAAATGAAGACGTAAGGAAGGAACTGGGCGGAAAGGCAATAAACGTAGAAGAGAAGCAACTGCAGGGGCTGGGACACATGTGGAGAATGAATGAGAACGCACAGGTCAAGACTATATGGCAAACCAAGACAGGAAAAACAAGAACAAGAGGAAGACCACGAGAAACTTGGAACAACGCGCTAACAAAAATACTCGAACAAAAAAGACGCAACTGGGATAGTGCGAAAACGATGGCACAAGACAGGATGCAGTGGGCTAACTTCGTGCATAAATGTTGAAATCCTTACACCACCTTTACACCCTTTACACCTTTACACCCTTACACCCGTATATAATATACTTCAGAACAGTGGAACATCATAATCCCGCTGACGTTTTTCCCCACTGGCATAATATATTGCTACGAAATGTTTCCCAATTAAACATTCCTTTGACGATCCTTCATATTAAAACTAGAATAGTTCCAATGTTTCAGGCGAAAACTTTACTTTTTGTTGTTTTACTTTGAACTTGAATTAAACTAGAACGCTTTCGAATTTCAGTAATGAAATAAAAACCCCTCAAACTCGGTTTGTAGTTTGCTTTGTTTATACAAATTGAGATATTCCTTTACCGCTCAGAAATCTCAGTTTTGCCTGTTAAAGAAGTCAGGTTCTTTAATCATTCCGAATGAATTATTAACATTTCTTAGCAATATTCTGTTATTCTTACCACCACTTTTCTTTAAAAATATTCCAAGTGCGCCTTAATGGATTTGAGGTCTAGGCCTAGGACAACTTCCACTTGGCAAGGGCGGTCCTACGTGAGACAGGGGAAGGGGGAGGGTTAATTATGCCCAAGACCACATCACCTGGTAAAAAACTCATCGCAAATCTACTGCTTGAACCGTCCTGTAGACTAGTAATGTGTCCTTTTTTAGTCTTAACATGGGCAAATAGTAGTTTATAATAAAGTTAGCACTAATATCGGTCTAAATGATTCTTTGTATAATAATTCTTTAATTATTTTGTCAAAAAGCGGTTGAAAGACGTCCCGATTTCGAAGAAACTGTTTATTTTACTTTTTTCTTGCAAGGACAACCCTAAAACAGCTTTTCTATTCATTCAAGCACTCATTTTAATGCTAGAATGGGCTTCACTCTTAAACGATTTTTGGTGACATTTTGTTTTGAGGAATTGTATGCCTGCATTAATTACATTAGATGACTGTCAAACACAAATCCAGACATAGTTAAGTCACTGATGTGACCAATAACCTAACTTCCTGCATTAAAATTTCCCTACTTGTCAAACTTTTTCAAAAATCAGAATAAAAAACGTAAATGAAAGCCAAAACAGAGAAAATAGTATAAAACACTCGTTACAGAAGGCTCTTCAAGCACTCGTTTTTTTTTGTTTTAATCCCGGTTTTAATATACAGGGTGATTCTTAAATAGTGACAGAAAATTTAAGGGGTGATTCCTCAGACAGAAAAGTTCCTATGGACATGTGTCCGAAAATGCTTCATAAGGGAGTACTCGAAAAGCTACTTTAAAAATATGAAAAAATGTCAAAAGATAGCTCTAAATGCTCCAAATTTCAAAATCCTGTCATTCGTATTTTATAGGAACTTTTCTTCTTAGAATAGTTTGAGGAATCACCCCTTGAATTTTCTGCCACTATTTAAGAATCACCCTGTATTATACCTTCTAATACAATTTTCTTAAATATTGCTCGTTTTATGTTATGAAGCTATGAACATAATAATAAAAACTTGGCGGCATGTACAGGGTCTTTTTTTATTATTGTCCCATTTTTAAATTGCAATATCTCATTTATTACTTGAGATATTCGCCTGAACTAAAAACAGGATATTAGACCGTACTCCCAAATTTTGTTCTGGACCTTACTCTCAGCGATCACCGTTGGATCTTAAGCGCTGTGGATGCAACTTGTTTTTTTTTTAAATGGGACACACCGGGTATATTTTTGCACGGATCGATAGAAAATTTTGTTCTGATTTCATTGATATAAAGTAGTTGATGTCTGGGGTTGATAGTTTTGGAGAAAAAAAAATCCTGAACTACGAGAAATAGCAATCATGTAGAAATTTTTAATTTGTAATGCTTTAAGGTGAATAAATAAGTTACTTGCTTTGTTATCTTTACTATTGATAGTTGTAACTTATTTACTCGTATATAATATAACGAGTGGTACTGATTTTTTCCGACAAAATTTGCGAAACAAATAAATGAGTAGCACTTGTAACGAAAATCGTCACGAGCGCTTTAGCGCCAGAGACGATTTTCCAAAAGCAAAAGCTACGAATGTATTTGTTAGCAAATTTTGCAGAAAAAACCAGACCACGAATTATATTCGGATCATAACAATAACGTTGCCATGGCATTTCATTTGACAGAAATTTTTTCGCTAGAATCCTGGAAAATCGTCCTGCTTTTCACTACCTAGTGGTGTTTTTCAGTTCAAAAACAAGGTGATTGGTCGACTGTCTATAGATTCTGACGTTTGATTGGTTCAAAATTCTTGAATTGTTTTGTCACCATAAACATACCAAATTAAAAATTTCAGCATGGATGCCATTTTCATTCGGACATTTCTCGTAGATTAGGATTTTTTTTTCTCGAAAACTATCAACCTTATATCAATGAAATCAGAGAACAATTCTCTATCGATCCGTGCAAAAATAGACCGGGTGTCCCATTTAAAAAAAAACAAGTTGCATCCACAGCGCTTAAGATCCCACGATGATGAGTAAGGTCCAGAACAAAACTTTGGAGTATGGTCTACTATCCTGTTTTTAGGTCAGGCGAATATCTCAAGTAATAAAGGAGATATTCCAATTTAAAAGTGGGACAATAATAAAAAAAGACCCCGTACCTCTATTAAATATAAAATGCGCCCTTGCCACTTGGAAACCGCATAGGAAAAAATTAACTATTTAACTATTTAATATGTACTATAGCGCAATCTTTGATTTTCCATCATAGTGTCAATGCTAAGTTTTGTTAAAAAGTTCGTGTCGTTCAACAAAACTTTTACTGTTTGTTGTTTCACTTTGATCTTGGATTAAACTATATCTAGAACGTTTTCGAATTTCCAAAATGAAATAAAAACTTATGAAACCGGGTTTCTACTTTGTTTACCTTGTTTACGTATAACTTAACGAGATTCCTTTTTCACCCGCCCCGCTCAGAAATCATAGTTTTTTTTCGTTATATGCTTGTTTTGACTTTATTTTATGTATATTTATTTCTGTCGATTTAAAAAGCACGATAGTGTATAGGAAAAATAAACGATGCACCAGCGGGTCTGTGCCATTAAATATTAACCAGCCCGCGAGTGCAAAATCCTATACTTAACGGAAAACAGCCCGTGCGGGAAAATCTGAATTAAACACTAAAATCAACAAAATGCACTTTTGACATTTTTGAAATTTATAGTCGGAATCACTAATTGAAGTGTTTTTCTACAATTAATACATTTTCCACCTTTTAACAGTTTCATGAAAATTAAATATTAACCGTGATTTAAGAGACGACTTTTCCCCCGTCGTCTGGAAGTAAAAAACTACCAACTTAACTCTGAAGTTGAAGTTTTTATTCCCGGCCTACTCACAAATCCGCTAGATGCTTAAAAATTAATTAATTAATCGAGAATTGAAAAATAAATAATTATATTTATTGTACTTGAAATAGTACTTTAAAGTTTTAAATGCGACTTATACAGTTGAAGAAACATCTAAATTTAAATCTAGGATATAATCCCAATCTCCCTTAAACATCTGCAAACTGGATTGAAAACAGACATCTCGCAAAAAGCAAAATTTTACAAACATGAAACGCGGCAGGTCCTTTGATTAAATAATTGTCATATCGACGTGACTTTAAACATCCAATAAACGAATAAAAATAATACGCTTTGGTTGAAATGTCCTGGGGGTGTTTATCGATGATCTCACAAGCGGCACGATTTTCAGTTAATTGAAAGTATAAATTTTCGGGAAAAGTAATTTATTATTTTCTTAAAACTCATCCGAAGATTCGGAGATTAGCGGGAAAGTGACATTCGACCTAAATAAATGTTTGAGATGAATATCAAACGCAAACATCTACTTATTTAGTTCTTTAAATATTTAAATTGCAAGGTTACATCTCAATTAGTGTAAATGAAACTACAACAGTTATTTCTTACACTCTGGAGTGTTTCAGTCGCGTGGGTGTTGTTTAACAAGAGTATCATTAAGGATTACTCTGCGAAAGAGTAGAAATCCCAACACTAAGTCACCGATCTCGTGTAAGATATTAAATATTGATTAAAACACTGAAGGAAGGATTTCCCCCAGGACCTTGTACATTGTACAACTCATTTAATTTAAATCGTAACTGAAACGGTAGTCCCTGCTTCCTGCTTTTATATGTTGCACATGGACAGCGCTTCGTGCGCCCAACTCCAGGATCCACTACCTACCCCACTTCGCTGCTTTTGAATGACATGCCCAGTTTCTTGGTGCAATTCTATAAAGTATCTAATAAAAATTTCATCATTTTTTTTATTACGAATAAGGGACTGAAGGTAATTGAGAATAATGTTAAATCGGAATCATTTTCGGAATTAAAAAATGCGGAAATCGCCTGGATAAACAGTGTGATTTCTTCGTTCTCGGAGACGGTAGAAACTTTTACTTTTTACAAAATTTGTAAATATACTAACTAACGTTAACAGTGTAACAATTATACAGAAATAAACTTTGATCGAAATTTAAATATACAGGGTGAGTCTGAAAGACTCCACATCCTTTATACCACAGAATCTACTGTTCAAATGATGAAGCTTGGTGCAAAAATTATTGGTCAATTGTGATTCCTCTTGATGTTATAAGCCGCCAAAAATCTTCATTTTTAAACATTCTTTTTAAATATCTTTCGAAAGGTGTATCGTAGGATTTTGAATTTTTGCACAGCATTGTTACAGACTAAGAAGCAACTGCTGATTGTACTTAAGACATTATCCAAAAAGCGGATCTCTGTATACAGGGTGGCCCCGATGTTATTTGCCCTTGAACTTTTTTATGTTTGAAAATATTGCTAATTTGCCTATGCGACGGTATTCCCCGTTCAATTCTAAAACTTTTTTAGCTCTTAAAATTTTTCGAAAAAACGGACCACTCACGAGAAAAATTGAAAAAACCGAAAACATGATGCAGGTAATCACCTTAAAACCAATGATGAGTCTACCTCATAAAAAAAGTGAAATTATCATCAATGTTTTTTCTTCAGTTGTGAGCAAAGTAAAATCATTGAGAATGGACTATCCGATCACGCTGCGCAGGGGATTGAAATTGATGACAAAAATTGTAAGGTGGAGAGCGGTGTAACAACAAGCTACCATCAAATCAATAATAAAAATATAGAATATTTTAAGAGCCTGCTCAAGGAAAGTGACTGGGGGAATGCATTTTCGGGCTTGGGAGCCGATGGGCAGTATGATCAGTTTCATGCTGCTATGCGGTCTGGGTTCGAGACTGCATTTCCCAAAATTGAAACAAAATTAAACGTAAAAAATAAGGCTAGAAGGAAAACTGGGGGAGTAAAAGATCAGGGATGGCTGACTAGTGAACTCAGTAAAGAATCCCAGAAACTAAAAGATCTCTTTATTTAGTCTAAAACGCATACTGCACTGCAACAACAATATTCAAATGCTAAATCGCGATATAAAGCAAAAACCGCCTGGTCTATTATAAATAATAACACCTGTCATAATAAATCCCATAATAAAGATGACACAATCAAATTAAACATAAACGGGAAAATTCTAGAAGGCTATGAGTGTGCACACTTTTTTAACAACTACTTCAATACAATTACCGACCATCTCACTGTCGCTATAGGCAGGGACGGGAAACGTCACATCCGAACCGAAACAACCTGCGGCTCCTTCTATCTGAAACCTGTCACAGATCAAGAGGTAGCTCGAATAATTTTGAGTTTGAGGCCGTCCGGCTCAAACGGGCATGATGGCCTCAGCTCCAAGCTTGTTAGGGAATGTGTAGATGAATTTGCCATGCCCCTGGCTGAACTAATTAACGCATCATTCCTCAGTGGTGAGTTTCCAAAACAGCTAAAGATAGCAAAGATAATACCGACACACAAGGGGGGCGCATCAGACTCAGTTGATAACTATAGGCCAATCTCAATACTAAGTACTTTCTAAAAAGTATTTGAAAAAGCGGTAGCAAGTAGACTCCTCAATTTTATTAATAAATACAACCTTTTTCATAAAAGCCAACACGGCTTCAGGGCAAATCGATCCACTAGCACGGCTGTTATTGAATTCCTAAATAACTTGTACACACTCTTGGATAGGGGCGAGAAATGCGTAGGGATTTTTCTTGACCTCAGCAAGGCATTTGACCTGGTAGACCATAAACTGTTACTAAATAAGCTAGAAAATAATTTCGGAATTAGAGGAACACCCTTGCTGTGGTTTCACAGTTACCTCAGTGAGAGAGTACACTATGTACAATTGGGTGATATTGCGTCAGAGAAGCTGACGCAGGGGTCGGTATTAGGTCCCTTGCTGTACCTAATATATGTGTCGGATATAACTGGAGTTGACACGGTGATGTTTGCGGATGACACCACGTTGCTGGTGCATGAACGGGACGGAGACAAATTGGTGGAACGGGCTGGTGCTATGTTGGAACACATAAATGAGTACTTCCATAATAATAGTCTCCATATAAACGTTAAAAAAACGGTTATGTTAAATTTCAATATCTCAGGCAAAGAAAGAGATCTTAGCTTATTAGTTAGGTACAAGGGGGGTTCACTGAGGGAAGAGGACTGCACTAAATTTCTAGGACTTACATTAAATAACAACTTAAAATGGGACAGTCATGTTACCCAAATTAGCAAAAAAATAACTAGTGCTTGCTATGCAATGAAAAAGCTAAGAACTATTATCTCGCAGGATGTACTAAAAATGTACTACTTTGCGCACGTCCACTCCCTTATTAGTTATTGCATTATATCGTGGGGTGCATCTCCGCAGTGTGGTCGTATATTCATCTTGCAAAAAAGATGTATCAGATTTATGCTCGGTTTGAGTCCACGTGAGAGCTGCAGAGATTATTTCAAAATGCTAAAAATTATGACTGTTCCTTGTGTCTACATCTACCAACTTCTCATTTATGCAAAAAGTCAATTAAAAACCTATCACGATATACAAAATCAGCATAATAAATATACTACTAGGAAAAATGCACTGGAAATCCCGTCGCATAGAACGAGTGCCTATGAAAGGTCCCCCATGTATATGTCTATAAAAACCTATAATAAACTACCTGTTGGACTGAAAGCAATACATAACTTAGACCATTTTAAAAGGGAGGCCCGTACACTCCTTGTGGAGGGGGCCTACTACTCATATGTCGAATTCATGAATGCATTACTGTAAGGTATATCCTCCTGTGTAATTGATATGTACATATATGTACATATATGTTTAATGTTTTTATATATTGTTTATTAATGTAATGACTATGCCATATTCTACTTGTAGACAACTGGTTTCAATAGAATTATTATTATTATTATTATAGTTCTGGGCACAGATGTAGGACAACACCTTCAATGCAAAAAACCAGTTGAAATGTGATGCGTGGCAACGTACACTTTGATTTTTATTGAAATTGTAGGTTTATCACGATGATCATGTTTTCGGTTTTTTCAATTTTCCTCGTGAGTGGTTAGTTTTTTCGAAAAATTTTAATAATAATAATAATAATAATATGGTTTATTGCTTTTAAATTATACAATTTTCAGCAAGGAGTTTAGTTTGCATTAAAAAATAAAGAATTATATTTTTGTTCTATGACAGTAGGTAGTCAATTACCTACGACAATAAATAACTTATTCATAATTCCACAAAATAACAGTATAGTAATAATCAGTATAATTGTGCATGATGGGTATGAGGAAGCAAAAAAGCGAAAAGAACAAACAAAAAAAAAAAAAAAGAAAGTTTACAATCATGGCTGAGGTAACAAGAACAAGGGAGGAAATTTGATCAATATTATTCGCTTAAAATAAAAGACCGTAATTTCAGGCAGCTGGCAAAGTAGTTGTATAAACTTGAAATTGTCTGTTTATCTGTGGTTGAAAGAATCTCATGGGGGTCCCGGCTCACCAACGACAAAATGTATCTGAACTCTTTATAAAGGGGACATTCGAAGAGCACATGTATAAGAGATTCTAGCTTACGTAGATTACAAATTTCGCAATTTGCGGCTGTGTCGATTATATAGGAGATTCCATTAATATATAGCCTTATTGTTGAATCGTATGTAAGTCTCAATTGCGTGTAGAATCTTTTCAGGTGCAAGGACATCTCTTGCCCGTACAGGTCATAGCTCCCCTTCATTTTATTTAAAAACTTGTACTGAGGGTTGTTTACCGACAGCAGAATATCGTTCCAGTCCAGAATTATACTGGTCTTTTCAACGGTTGATAAGGTTGCAAGAACAAAGTTTTTGGTGATTTTAGGCAACTCTTTCCAGTCAAGGGTGATTTTGTAATGAGCTAGTAATTTCGAGAATTCAGTGAACCAGTTGTATTTATCATTAATATCTGTTGTATTGTGAAGCTGTATTAATCTGTTAAGTGCCTTTGCTGGTAGTCTATTTTCTGACATACCACTTACTTTTTGTATGTAAGCTATCGCCTCTTTTATCACGGTGTATGCTAATTTGTTGATGTTAAGCTCAATGCGGATGATATAACCTGCTGTGTTTGGTTTTAAGTAAAAAAGTTTTTTGAAAAACCCTTGCTGAATTTTTTCGAGGTCACTAAGGTGTTTTAATCCCCAAGTAGAAACGCAGTAAGTTGTGAGTGGTACAAGTGTGCTACCATAGAGCTTTGTAATGGAGTTCCAATCCGATATATTGTTTTTGCTGATAATGTTTCGAAGGAGACCCCCCGATGAGTTACATTTACTTGCCACTGATTTTACGTGTTCAGTGAAGGATCCGTTAAATGAGAATGTTATTCCTAAGTAAGTGTAGCTCTTAACTATTTCTATCAGATCCGTGTTGAAATAGTATTTTTCTAGTTTTATCCTGGCTCCCCGTCTAAAAATTAATATTTTGGTTTTTTCTGTATTTATTTGAAGCTTATTTTCTTTGCAGTAAGAGTCGAGAATATTTAAATTTTTTTGTAGCGATATTGGTGAGTCTGAAAATGTAACCAAATCATCCGCATATTTCAGCATTATGACATTGCAAGATCCGTCAAGCGGTATACCGCTTGAACCCCTGTTCATAAAGAACTGTTGAAGGTCACTTATGAAAATAGTGAATAGTGTTGGACTTAAACAGTCCCCTTGCAGGACTCCTTTAGTTACGCGGATGCCTTCGGCGCACTTGCCATTTACTTCTAAGAATATGTTAGCGTTACTGTACAGACTTTTAATGGTCCTTATACATTTTGAGCTAACGCCAAAGTTGAAAAGCTTCTGCCATAGAAGATTATGTTCTACCGAGTCAAAGGCTTTACGAAAATCAACAAAAAGCGTGTATATTCTTCGACCTCTTAAAAAATTTTAAGAGCCAAAAAGTTTTAGAATTGAACGGGGAATACGGCCGCATAGGCAAATTACCAATATTTTCAAACATAAAAAAGTTCAAGGGCAAATAACATCGGGGCCACCCTGTATAACAGGCTTTTTGGATAATGCCTTAAGTACCGTCAGTAGTTGCATCTTGGACTGTAACAATGCTGTGCAAAAATTCAAAATCCTACGATACACCTTTCGAAAGATATTTAAAAAGAACGTTTAAAAATGAAGAGTTTTGGCGGCTTATAACATCAAGAGGAATCACAATTGACCAATAATTTTTGCACCAAGCTTCATCATTTGAACAGTAGATTCTGTGGTATAAAGGATGTGAAGTGTTTCAGACTCACCCTATAACTTTGACAAAGTTTGCTGAAATGACTACTGAAATTAAAAAATGTGGCCTTCCTTACTGATGCGGTATAAATGAAGGAACAACAGGTATTAATTATGTTGTTATAATTGGAGAAATGTTATGTTTAAAGTTTTTCCGCATCACTCATCGCGTTCATTGCACGTAGTAATATGAAAATTAATTTTCTCATTTTTTCCCAGAAAACGGATTCATATTAACTCAATCTAAAACTCAAAGAAACGTCTTTGTAAACAGCTAAATTTTAATTACTGTATATTAAAAAACATTCGTTATTTACCTGAAAAAAATCAACAGCTAAATTAACATTATTTCAAATATGATGTCAAACATCTTTTACAAACATAAAATATTTACACAATCCGCTTCAGAATCAGAATAACATATTAACAATTAATAAGTGTCGGAAATTGGGGATTCTTTTAATCTCACGATTAGCTAGAAACCCCGACAACGAGTTAGCTAATATCGCTTGTGTTTCAAGTATCAATTGGCATGAAGTTAATTAACATCAGCGTCAGTTTCATTATGCATGCCAGATGCAAAGTCAGGCACAAAGTCTTGTCTCGTGTATAATCTTCATTATCTCATCCAAAAAGCTACTATTTATATAAAATTATTGGGAACAAGCAGTTTAATTAAAATTGCAAGAAATTAATTTTCTCGTCCGTCATACAGAAACTAAGATATTATAGGGTGCAAAAAACCCTTTTGGGTTTAAGTCATTCAAAATCAGGCGAGTTCAACGAACGCATAAACCAATTAGCGTTCAAAAAGGACTACAAAAGCCAAAATCGAGGAAGACAAAAAAGAACTAGGCAATTCTCTACAGGGTGGTTTGGCAAGCGATTAGTAAATTTTCCCAAAAAATACAAAAAAAGGAGTTGAAACTTCATTTGATTCCAGAGCTCGGATTTAAAAAAATTCAATATTGCTAATGAAAAGCTACCCCCGTCTTCGTTCAAAAATTCAAACATGAAAGCATTATAGTTTCTATTGAAACAAGGTCCTACTGGTTTCACGTCCATTAAAATGATCAAATATGTAGAAACGAAAAATGAAATGGATTACGCAATACATCCCATAAAAATAAAAACAGGAAAACTGGTTAATTTTCACACGGCGCATGCACCATTTTTATGCAGAGATACTTATTCAATTTATCTCCTGCACCAATATTTACGCTCTTGTCGGCATTTCTCAGGTCTTAGGAACCCTTTTATGCAGATTTTTATTCCTGAAAATTATAGGCGATGCTATGCAATGAAGTGGAAGGAAAAACAAAAACAAACTCGGGCACCCGTATTGCAGCGATCCTCAAATTCTTCATGCAAACGTCGACAAAAAAGCAAAGCAAAATATTCGCAAGGCCGCAGTAACCTTGCAACCTTGCAACTTATTCGAGCTGAGCAGGACCGTATCTCCCTGTATGATAGGGGGCTCAAGATTCCCCCCCTCCCCCCGTTGCAAGTAATTTCCAGGTACAAAATATCGTGAAAATAAAAATTAGATAAACAATGATTTTTGATTTGGTTCAAATTCTAACCAGTTTCACTAAAAAGAAAGGGTATGCCAAATATCATCTCGATATCTTCTGTAATTTGGGCACACTTTTGGGTTACTAGGATCCTAAAACGTAATGTTGTGTCTAGGCAAAATTTAGCTGCTTATTCGTAATTCATAGTCCTGCAAGCTTAAGTTCCATGCCTTCTCATCATATATCTTCGATAAGAACACAAATCTCAATTATATAATTTGGCATCAGTTCAAAAACTGACAAGACGATAAATGCTCTCTTGATCCCCCTATCAATACCAATACGTGCTGCGTACCGGCCAAACCCAAAATTATCACCCTTGGAAAAAACAAATAGAGGGATGAAATTAACGAGCCTTTGTTGCTATTTTCCAGCTTTCCACCAGTCACTAATCTTATTTTTGCAGCCATAGCACAAATTACGCTTTGGATCGATCTAATTATTACCAATTTATGCAAATTTTATTCCGCTCCAATCCCTTTTTCCATAATTATTATGTATTCGATTGAAAACTTTCATGCGAATTTCCATTAACTAGTAAGCGGAATTCGTTTATTTTCGCAGAAACTTTTTATATTGAACTTGACATTTATCATTAATTTCACAAATTCAGGTCATTCGTTGCAAATTTGTTGAATGGAAAGCAAAACTACGTTGTTATGAAAACGAATTTCGCATATTTTTAAATATCGTTTAGAATTATCAATTAAAATATATGAAACCGCAAAAAGATGAAATCAGAAGCCGAAGCTATATGGTGACGTAACTAATTTGTATGGGTTGGCGAAATCGCAACAAGTGATCTCCCAACGTATAAAAAAAGTAATAAAAACGTAATGTTGGCAGTAAAATAGACGCAATTTTGTCAGCAAAACGAAAGTGATCAATGAAACACAGTCAGTGGAATAAAAATGTTTTTTATAAAAATAATGATACAGATTTAAAGCACGGATTATTGCATTTTTATGCGTTTCTTGCGCTTTTTGCCTATTTTAGCGTACACTGCCTATTTGTGCATATTTCCACGGCATATTTTGTAATTTTTGATTTCTACGGATTTTTATGATAAGGTTTTGACTTTTGTTGGTTTATCGATTTTAGTAAAATTTAGGTACATTGTAAATAAAAGGAGGGGTGGTAAACTAATTTTTGTTCATCGGGTTCATTCACAATTCATTTGCTAAATAGCTAAGTTGCTCTGTGAAAATCATGCCTTCCATTAAATTATTATGGTGGATCCGACCCTACCCGGAACTTTCTCTAGATGGTGACGGCCCACGGAATAAATAGGGTTGCAGAAGAGATCAGAAATCAGTTTCCGTTAGTAAACTCAAAACTTGATAATGATTCTTCTGCTGCAATTTGAGTTTTATTAATAACAATTACAAGTTAAAAATTGAGACAATTTCAAAATTAGAAAACAACAAATTTTGTTGCCCGAATCAGTGAAATTGGTGGAAGATTTAGAGCTGATTGTTAATAAAGCACACGGAGCCCAATCAATATCAAGAAAATTAAAGGATGTGCTCCAAAAAAATGAAGGGTTTACCACTTTAACACTTGCTTCAAGAGCTTTGGATGATGAATTTTCTGATGAGTTGACAATTGATCATAAAATATTGACATCGCTAAAATACGCCCCGATTACATCTGTCGACGTAGAGCCTAGTTTCTCCATCTTATACACACACACACACATTGTCTGACAGACTATTAGTGCCTACGCATACCTAGGGTTCGGAACTAAAACAACAAACCTTATTTATTATTATGAAAAAAGCTGTGCAGGTGTGTGTACCAAATACTACCTGAATTTAATATATGGCAAACTCAGCTGGTAGGTAAGCTACGTTAATGTGATTCAGTTAACTGGAGAGTTTAGTAAATTCCAGTTTTCACTAGTGAATTCTAGTTTTAACCCTTTTTTCGTCCAGGTGTAGGTTGGTAGGTACTGGACCGAAAGACCAATATAAGTTCTGGTAATCTCTCGATATGATTAGTGAGATGTAACTTAACATTTGGAATAAGTACATTTGCACAAAGCAGGCTATATTTGTCTCCTTTGACAAAACTTTCAGTCTGTCACAAAATTAGGATTGTATTTGTGGATCGTTTTTAAACGTGATTAAATCTAATCAGTGATCACCGATGAGTCTACTTATTTAGTTATGTTTGCTCTAGGTACGTTTCATGGAGTTTTGTGATTAAGTTTTTGTGTTATGGAGACAGAAACCTAAGCACACCTGTGCCGAGTTTTTGTGCTGATTCTGGAGCAAAACAAACGTGATCAATAAAAAGCAAGACGTAGAGTAAAAATTTATTTTATAAAAAATTAATATAATACAATAAAAAATAAAAACAACCTTGTATCGGACGGACTCGGTCAGCACTGTTAAATTTTACGAAAAAAAAATTGTGCAGGTACCAAGTACTAGATCTATTGTAAGGCACAAATTCAGCTGGTAAGCTATGTCACAGTGCTGTTAATATCTTCAGGTATGATTCTATGTGATATAGTTAATGAACACACTAAGCAGACATGCTAAGGCAACTGTTATTAGAGGTTTTGCACCTTCAGAAGCACTTCTGAAAGCAGAAGGCGGACCTACAATGAAACTCAATCAAGCAAAGCAAATATTTTTTTTCAATCGAACGCACCCATTTGGAATATCACTTCAGGTGAGCTCATGCGACCATCCCCACCATTTGAAAATGCGAGTACACGCATTCTATATGTTTTGCCTGGCTGCAGGTTTTCTACAAACACTTCGAGTTTTCCACCAAACGGTTTTATGGTGTCATTTGCAGTGCTGATGTCTTGGTCAAACTCCCACACTCGAATCTAAAGCGTTTTTAAATTTTAAGATTTCTTCTTTAAACTCACCTTGTAGCCTTTAAGTGGTTCTTCTTCCAACGAAGGTTGGACGTATCGCCATACCACTTTAACAGTGGATGGATTGATACCATAGACATGAACAGATGAAGGAGGTTTCTGTGGGGCTTTTCTAAATGTACGTTCGATAAATCTCTCACTTTCAGGTCCTTCACCAGCTGCGTTGTAGGCCATAACTTTCACAAAATAGTGAGTATCTGGTTGTAAACCAACAATAAGAGCCCAAGGCCTCGTAGTTCGTGATAAATAATAAATCGAGTTCTCTTCTATCGTATCTTTCTTCCAGTATTTGATCTACAAGTTTTTTAAGTGAGTGAAACATGTCCGCAAAGCTGTTTTGTACTTACGCGATGTCCGATAAGTTTTCCTCTGAGTGCTTCTCTTCTTTCATCAACAGGTACCCAACTGACATTAAGTGCAGTGGAGTTGTAAGAACGTGCCACTACTAACTGTGGCGCAACTTGAGGCATATCCTCAGCTGAATAGATAACATTTTCTGGACTAATCGGACCAGGCCCTATATCGTTAATGGATTGAACCTTAATCACATATTTGGTATAATAAAACTGAATTGGAATATGAACAACCGCCATTCCAGTATTGCCAAATTCTTTTAAAAGCAAAGTCTGGAAGTCTGACTCGTTCTCGTAGCGTTTCCAAAATATTTTATAGTGAATTCCAGGACCGTTCTGTTCTTGTGGTTTAAGAGGTGTCCAAGTTAGGGTAAGATCTCCTATTTTACCGCCCCCTCCCCCAACGTTGTAAGGAGATATGTACGGCTTATCCGGTGGAGTAGAGTGACGTGGACTCGGGGCAGAGGGTGGACCCATCCCCCAATTATTCCAAGCAGCCACTCTAAACTCATACACTGACCATGGTGTCAGACTATTTTCTATAGTAGATTCTTTTTTACCAGTATACCTATCTATTTCAGTGGCTTGAATACCCTGACTTATATTAACCCAAGTACTGTTCCAGTTCGTCCTTCCACTAATAGTGTAGCTATTAATTTGAGATCCGTGAGTGGCGCCATCTGTCCATTCTAGAGCGATAATATCTCTCTGTATTTTCACTTGAACACCACCAGGTTGCCCAGGTGGACCTTCAATGATCACCTCAGACTTCGCACTTATTAGTCCAACAGCTGATTTAACAATGCATTCGTACTCTCCAGCATCGGTGAAAGTCGCATTTATGACATCTAAGTATCCCCCATCAACCCTCTGCAACAACAAGAGAAAAAAATAAAGAAACAAAAAGATAAAAGAACTCACCAGACGACTGTTCGAATTTTTAATATCAATGTCTCTTATTTTCATTCCATTGTGCGTCCAAATGTAGGCTATATCTAGCATTTCTTCTGTTGTTGCTTCGCACATAAGGTTAAAGTAACGACCTACGTTCGTGACGAGGCGTTGAGTAGGAATCTGAACGAATCTAGGACCTCCTGCAAAGATCAGTTTACCACAAGGCTCCGCCCTCTTCTACTCACGTAAAACTATCAAACGCCCTCTAGATTCATCCATGCCAAGCTCGTTACTAGCAGTACAAGTGTACAACCCCTCGTCATCTCTAGAAACAGAGCTAATAATCAAATTTCCGTTTTCAAGAATTTTCCTATGTCCTCCAGCACCAATAACATTGCCATCTTTTTTCCAAACAAATCTTGGCCTAGGCGCAGCTTCTGGATTGCATTTTATAGTGACATTGCCTTGCTCTGCTGCATAAGTCTCAGCCTCCAACGGTCGTTTTTTAAACGTCGGTTTAAAAGCTAAAATTTCAATTGTAGTCATTTTCTTGGAGGAAATTCTACCTAAAACGCGCAACTGTGCCGAAGAATATCTAGTTCTGAGGGTATTACTAGCTCTGCACTGATACATTCCTGGATCTCGTTCGCTTTCCAGTGGGCTGATGGTTAAAACATTATCTTGAATCCTAATCCTACCCCTATCTTCTGGATCAAGATAGCCCATAACTTAAAAATAACCGTGAGTATGCTTCTAGAAGTTATTTAAGTACCTAGCTGGCGACCGTTTCTCCACCAAGTATAGTTGACATCTGGTATTCCAAATGCTTCACAAGTCCAAACCATTTCTCCTTTACTGTCAACATGTTTATCTGTTAAGGGAATTGTGAAGTTCGGTTCTGCTTGTATGTTTAAAATAACACTAGCTTCAGTGTTTGATCGATCGTTGTAGGCACGACATACGTATTCTCCTTGATCTTCAATTTGCACGTGGGGAATAGTAAGAACCCTGCTGTAGCTCGATAATTGTGCTGATCTTGGGAGGGGTGCACCTTTCCTCGTCCAATTGTAGCTTGGTACTGGACTGAAAGACCATTACACATGCTTATAGCGTTAAGACAAGTATACTAAAGATTTAAGTAAATTCCAGTTTTTACTAGTGAATTTTAGTTTTGACGCGTTTCTCATCCAGTTTTAGCTTAGTATTGGACTGAAACACTACATGCTATAACCTCTCTAAAGCACAAAAGAATTGAAATGAAATTCCTTACTATCCAAATGCGACGCATTCCAATCTGACTTCCTTTCCAGCAATGGGGGCGTCTGGAAAAGCCTTTGGGAAATTGTTCGGAAATTTAAGTTGTTGATAGTTTGAGTGGGGATTAACCATTAAAGGAAAGAAAGGTCCATTTCTTCCAGAATCAGAAAACTCCGACTGTACACTGCAACTGTAATTAGCCTTATCGATAGTTTCCAAAGCTGAGAAATACAACGCTCCATCATAAGACACGAAAACCCTCTTATCCTCTTCCACAAAATTAGGGAAGTAATCACGAGACCACGAAAATCTTACAGCAGGAAAATGGTTTGGAGGATCACAATAAATGGACTTGCCCCAATTTTGCTCCCCAGCTTCTGGAGAACGTTTTAAAACAAACTCGAGAATGAAACCGAAATTTAGTTGAACACTTTCTGAGATGATTGTACCAAATTTGTTAATTGCTTTGCAGTGATATGTTGCGTGGTCTAATCGTTGTTGGGGGTCGTGGATTATAAGCATCCCACCACTGACAGTATATCTACTGTCATAGAGTGGATCAATTTCTCTGGCTACTAATCTGTCGTTTTCGTAGTCTTCTCGAAACCAACTAAATGTAGGGGTGGGGTAACCCCCAGCGAGGCAACTACAAAATTCAAACTTTCGGTAATGTATTCACCCCTTGCAGAGTCAATGCTTACCTCAAGCTGACGTCATTGTACAACTTCCTCTTGGAGGTGTCAAAAGTAACATCCACAGGTTGCTGAATAAAATACGGTCCTCTAGGTATCCTCTCAGGATTATCGATTTCAATCCCATAAGTGTATGTTCTATCATCTGAGACTAACCTCTGAACACTTGCAATGTTAGCCTCGCAAATAAACTGAAGGGGCTCATCCCCCCTCATGGGCTGAAATCCCCAATGCATTCTACTCATGGAAAAATTGTATGCCAAGAAATCTTTTCCATAGGGGTGAGGATCGGGCAAAAAAGCACTTTCCATATTATTCAAAGTGGAGCCATCCAAATTAACCCAGTAATTAGGGGTCTGCTGATGAGCTCCTACGTACCATTTCTGATGCTGAGGGTCCAACCAGTTTAGTTGATGGATTAAAAATCCGTGCTCGTCTGATGAGCTAACTGAGACCAAATCTGAGCCTCCAGCATCAACAGAGTATGTCTGAAAATAAAAAACATTGATTTAATCGCCTCGAAAGTTTCTAAAATCGAGAGAAAAATTAAAATAACACAGTAGAAATAAGAACGCAAAGATCTATCGTCTAGGAAGGAATGAAACCAGCGCCTATGCCGAAGCCATAAAATGCAAATACATACAATTTTAAAGCATTTGGTACTTAATATTTGGAATAGAAAAAAATTAACTGTTTTTCCTTTCCACAAAGGTTTTACTAAAATTTTTTTAACCTCCCCACTCCAATTCACCACAAAAAGGGTTACTGCAGTCACTAAAATTTCCGAATTTGAGACAACAGCAGAGCTTTACGTTTCGAGGTCTGTGTATGTACGTACGTTCCTACATTTGTAAACACGCCACAGCCAAAACTACTAGACCGATTTGGGTGAAATTTGGTACGCGGGCAGTTAATAACCTAACTTAGATCTGAAAAGCTTTTGGAGCCAATCGTGCAACGGGAAAAGCCATTTCGGCCCATTAACTTTTAGATTTTAAATGCAAACCCCTATTTTCACGTCACCATTTAAACATCCAAAACTAATTGTTTAAATAAGACAAAATTCGTTCGCATTTAGTACCTTTTGGATAGAAACATCGAAATTTTTTAATAACACTAAAACCACGTTATCGCCCAAACTACTGGATCGATTTGGGTGAAATTTGGCACATGGAGATTAGGAGACCCGTTGAAGACCTGAAAGGCTTTTTAGTCATTTTGTAATCTGACGTCACAAGAAATTACATACTTTGAATTGTACGGAAGTGCCACACTTTTCTCTTTTTTTATTTCCAAATTACCACAAAAATGTGTAAATTTCGGAAGAAAAAACTGTAAATTTACACAAAAACTGTAAATTTACACAAAAGCTCTGAATTTACAGAAAAACTAAATACACAAAAACTGTAAATTTACACAAAAACTAAATACACAAAAATTGTCAATTTACACAAAAACTGTCAATTTACACAAAAACTGTAAATTGACACAAAAACTGTAAATTTACACAAAAGCTGTGAATTTACAGAAAAACTAAATACATAAAAACTGTAAATTTACACAAAAGCTGTGAATTTACAGAAAAACTAAATACACAAAAACTGTAAATTTACACAAAAACTGTAAATTTACTCAAAAGCTGTGAATTTACAGAAAAACTAAATACAAAAAAACTGTTTTACACAAAAATTTACAGTTTTTCTGTAAATTTACAGTTTTTTCTTTCGAAATTTACACATTTTTTGTGGTAATTTGGAAATAAAAAAAAATAAATTTCGAAAGAAAAAACTGTAAATTTACACAAAAACTGTAAATTTACACAAACACTGTAAATTTACACAAAAACTGTAAATTTACACAAAAGCTGTGAATTTGCAGAAAAACTAAATACACAAAAACTGTAAATTTACACAAAAACTAAATACACAAAAATTGTCAATTTACACAAAAACTGTAAATTTACACAAAAGCTGTGTATTTACAGAAAAACTAAATACATAAAAACTGTAAATTTACACAAAAGCTGTGAATTTACAGTAAAACTAAATACACAAAAACTGTCAATTTACACAAAAACTGCAAATTTACACAAAAGCTGTAAATTTACAGAAAAACTGAATTTACAGAAAAACTAAATACACAAAAACTGTAAATTTACACAAAAACTGTCAATTTACACAAAAATTTACAGTTTTTCTGTAAATTTACAGTTTTTGTATAAATTTACAGTTTCTTCTTTCGAAATTTACACATTTTTGTGGTAATTTGGAAATAAAAAAAGAGAAAAATGTGGCACTTCTACGCTTCCGTACAATTCAAAGTATGGAATTTCTTGTGACGTCAAATTACAAAATGTAACTAATCAAATGTCACAAAAAATGTAATTTCAGTGTAAATTTCGAAAGAAAAAACTGTAAATTTACACAAAAACTGTAGATTTACACAAAAGCTGTGAATTTACAGAAAAACTAAATACACAAAATTTACAGAAAAACTGAATTTACAGAAAAACTAAATACAAAAAAACTGTAAATTTACACAAAAATTTACAGTTTTTCTGTAAATTTACAGTTTTTGTATAAATTTACAGTTTTTTCTTTCGAAATTTACACATTTTTTGTGGTAATTTGGAAATAAAAAAAGAGAAAAATGTGACACTTCTACGCTTCCGTACAATTCAAAGTATGGAATTTCTTGTGACGTCAGATTACAAAATGTAACTAATCAAATGTCACAAAAAATGTAATTTCAGTGTAAATTTCGAAAGAAAAAACTGTAAATTTACACAAAAACTGTAAATTTACACAAACACTGTAAATTTACACAAGAACTGTAAATTTACACAAAAGCTGTGAATTTGCAGAAAAACTAAATACACAAAAACTGTAAATTTACACAAAAACTAAATACACAAAAATTGTCAATTTACACAAAAACTGTAAATTTACACAAAAGCTGTGTATTTACAGAAAAACTAAATACATAAAAACTGTAAATTTACACAAAAGCTGTGAATTTACAGTAAAACTAAATACACAAAAACTGTCAATTTACACAAAAACTGCAAATTTACACAAAAGCTGTAAATTTACAGAAAAACTGAATTTACAGAAAAACTAAATACACAAAAACTGTAAATTTACACAAAAACTGTCAATTTACACAAAAATTTACAGTTTTTCTGTAAATTTACAGTTTTTGTATAAATTTACAGTTTTTTCTTTCGAAATTTACACATTTTTGTGGTAATTTGGAAATAAAAAAAGAGAAAAATGTGGCACTTCTACGCTTCCGTACAATTCAAAGTATGGAATTTCTTGTGACGTCAAATTACAAAATGTAACTAATCAAATGTCACAAAAAATGTAATTTCAGTGTAAATTTCGAAAGAAAAAACTGTAAATTTACACAAAAACTGTAAATTTACACAAAAGCGGTGAATTTACAGAAAAACTGAATTTACAGAAAAACTAAATACACAAAAACTGTCAATTTACACAAAAATTTAGTTTTTCTGTAAATTTACAGTTTTTGCATAAATTTACAGTTTTTTCTTTCGAAATTTACACATTTTTTGTGGTAATTTGGAAATAAAAAAAAGAGAAAACTGTGGCACTTCTACGCTTCCGTACAATTCAAAGTATGGAATTTCTTGTGACGTCAAATTACAAAATGTAACTAATCAAATGTCACAAAAAATGTAATTTCAGTGTAAATTTCGAAAGAAAAAACTGTAAATTTACACAAAAACTGTAAATTTACACAAAAGCGGTGAATTTACAGAAAAACTGAATTTACAGAAAAACTAAATACACAAAAACTGTAAATTTACACAAAAACTGTCAATTTACACAAAAATTTAGTTTTTCTGTAAATTTACAGTTTTTGTATAAATTTACAGTTTTTTCTTTCGAAATTTACACATTTTTTGTGGTAATTTGGAAATCAAAAAAGAGAAAAATGTGGCATTTCTACGCTTCCGTACAATTCAAAGTATGGAATTTCTTGTGACGTCAAATTACAAAATGTAACTAATCAAATGTCACAAAAAATGTAATTTCACTGTAAATTTCGAAAGAAAAAACTGTAAATTTACACAAAAACTGTAAACCTTTGTGTAAATTGACAGTTTTTGTGTAAATTTACAGTTTTTGTGTATTTAGTTTTTCTGTAAATTCACAGCTTTTGTGGAAATTTACAGTTTCTGTGTAAATTTCCACAAAAGCTGTGAATTTACAGAAAAACTAAATACACAAAAACTGTAAATTTACACAAAAACTACAGTTTTACAGTTTTTGTGTAAATTTAGTTTTTTCTTCCGAAATTTACACATTTTTTGTGGTAATTTGGAAATAAAAAAAGAGAAAAATGTCGCACTTCTACACTTCCGTAGAATTGTGAATAGCACAGCTGACTTTGACTAATTACTGGAGAACAAAAGAAGCAAAGCTTTTTCACAGCTTACCTGGCACACTCTCCGAGCTTCATTGTAGGACTTCCGTGGTGACTTTATATACCGATAGCAAGACTGTTGGAACCTTAACCAATGCTGGGGGCAATGCAAGTCATAGAAAATATCGTTTGAGTAATAACCACCCCCTGGGCTATATCCCTGCCCTTGATTATAACCACCACCTTGGTCAAACTGTGATCCCTGGTTGTACAAATTTCCCTGTTGGTTGTATAAATTTCCTTGTTGGTTGTACGAATTCCCACCCTGGTTGTACTGTGGTTGCAACCCCTGATTGAACTGTGGTTGTTGTGATCCCTGGTTATATGAAACCCCTTGGTTGTCATAAGGGGGTGTTTGAGCTTGCACTATAAATAGTGCCAAGCACTCGACAACCAACCTTAATATCATAATACCTGAAAAAACTATTTTTAATCATTTTTACACAATTGAAATAATTAATAGAAGCAATAAAGTCATCAGTGGGAGTGGCAGGTGGTTGCGTTAATTGACCCACCGAATTATTGAAAATTTTAAATTCTCGCGCTGATTTTATTAACCTATGATAAGACTTATCACTTACCGAATCATACAGCACAAATTACGCGAGATAAAATTGATAAAAATAATAATCACAAAGCGTCTAAAACTTCACATCACCAGTCAAACAGTCATCGTTAGAAAGAGATGGACGACGACATTTTATAAACAGTCAGCGTTAACAACCTGACGGAAATTAAATTTGAATCTAATTGCTAAGTTGGGGGTAATTTTATGTTAGAATTTTGAGTAGGAGCTAGTCTGGGATAAACTCGCTAATTTTCTGGTATTTACATGATTAAGAGTGCAATAATTCATGTTTAAATTGTTTCAATAGTTTGGTCATGTTGGTTGCTCTTAGTGTTGTCAAATGTCTTGGCTGTGATTGGTCATCGGTGATTTAGAGGTTATTAGAGGACAGGGCCGTAGTCAATCGATTTGAGCCCGCTCGTAATTTTTTAATAAATAAAACTTGAAAGAAGTGCATCCCTGTTGCAAATGGACATTAGAATTTCTTTAGACAACATTAGAGATTTGTAATGCGTTGTAATGGTATCTAATGATTTGTAATGGAAACTAAGACTAATTTTGTAATGGAAAAGCCCAACTGACCAAACTTCTAATGTATTGTACTGAAATCTAATAGTCTTCCTTTTCACTCACTAGAAACCATTATAACACTGTTGCGTTTCTAATGTGTTTTCCCATTACAAAAACAGATTTGAAGCAGATGGCGCTGTATGAAGAAGGTAGCCAATCAGATCTATATACGACGCGGCTTAGGGACACTAATCAGCCGTCACGTCACCAGGAACACCAATCATATTGCTTCAAAGGAGTGTATAAGCCACTATTTTGGGCCAAATATCAGGTTAAATGAAATATTATATCTCTTTTACACCGGCAAAGTCATATTAACAAAAAAAAAGAATGAAGAAGAAAACCCATAGAGGGTATTGAAGTTTATAGGGTTACTGCACTTGCTGAAAATAAGTTCAATTAAGAAGAAATGTTCAATTTTGTCTTATTTCCAACAGTGTTTTCAAAATACCGCACATGTGATTTTTTGTGCATAGTTTCCTTATGTGTTCTAGAGTATCATATGCCAAAATGGCATGTGCGGTATTTTGAGAACTGGGTGGCCCATTTCCAAGTTCTAATCCATACACCCATTTGTAATGGAAAAGCACATTACAATTTTGGCAATTGAGTTGTAATGTGTTCTACTGATTACAGTTTCTAATGGAATGTAATGGGAAGTCTGAGATTTTACATTACGTTACATTAGAAACCAGTTTTTGTATCTGTAATGGGTTGATCTAGGAATTCGGCGGATAAATACCTACATCAATCCATTACAACTCATTAAATATATTTTTTAATTTACAAGGATGTCATAAATCCATTGAAGATGATCATCGTAATTCGCTAAATACCTACTCTCTACCTACTTAAATGTTTTTTTCTATTTCGGTTTAATAATGAACACTTTATAGCACCCAAACGCGCTCTTCTATTAGAACACGGCTTTTGTTTACATCATAACCTAGATTGTGTCTAACAATCGAATTAACTGCCAAACCTGTCTTTGAAAATGACAATAATCTAAATTTTATTTGAGAATATTAACAAGTTGTGCATCCGAAATAGAAAAAATTGTATAAAAAACGAGTTTCATAAGGCTCTTATCGCACACGGATTTTGTAAAACTCGGGCTTTTCGCCCTCGTTGTCCAAACATCCTCTTGCGATAATAATTGGCATTATGAAACGTGTTTTTTAATATACTATTGTGTGATGCCTGGAAGACAGGGTGGCCCACTGAAAAGGAGCCATCTAAATTTTGTCCTCTCTGACTCAATTGAGGAAAAATCCCTCGAACATGTCCATTTTTTTTTTGAGGGGGACACTTGAATTTGTGCTTGGTGAAATTTTACAACCCCGACTTTAAAATTTAAAATGGCAACCCCGCACTTATCATAGGTATATCATTTGAAAGCTAATTTCATTAGGTACCGATCTAATGCTCAAGTAAACATTTTTCATGCAATTTCACCCCCTAGCGCCCTCTATGGGCAAATTTAAAATTACAATAAGGCACTTTGTGACATCATTTAGAAGGGAATGAATCTGCTGAAATCCATTCACAAATTCAAAAATTACAGCAAAAACAAATTATTATTTCTTGATTTTCTTGGCTCAGAACTTCTGAACGAGTGGATAGATTTGAAAACTTCTTCCACCAGTTTTTAGAGGATCTCATACTCTTCAAAATGTTGCATCACAAGGGGCATTATGTGATTTAAAATTTGCCCTTAGACGGCGCTAGGGGGTGAACCGGGGGGTGAACGGATATGAAAATATTAACAGCACTGTACTGGTAATGAAATTAGCTTCCAAGCGATGTATTATAAGTGGGGGGTTGCCGTTTGAAATTTTTAAGTTAGAGTTCGCGGGCGTTAGGGGGTGCGTTGCCAAATTTCACCAAGCACACGGATTTAATAAGTGTCCCCTACAAATAAAAATCGACTTGCTCGAGCGATTTTTTTTTCTCACTCGAGTCAGAGAGGAGAAAATTTGGGTGGCCCCTTTTCAGTGAGCGACCCTGTATATGTACGTCAAAATTTGTGAAATGTCAAAAGCAAGAAACAATAGAGAGATAAATGGATATAAAGTGATTATGTGCTTATGTCACTTTTCACTTTATCTTAGTTAGGTACTTCATTTATTGGTTAGGTACCTGCTTGCGGCATTTTTCTTTGTTTGCCTTGATGTCCCTCGTTCGTGAGTTATCCCGAAAAATCTGAAAATTGTCATTTTTTATTTTAATGAAAAATTGTCTTGTAACGAAAAAAAATAGTTTTTTTCGAAAATGTATCAACATGGACTGTAAAACTACAAAAAAGTACACCAACTTTTTTAATCGTTTGTGTCTATGTGAAAAACAATTGAATTAAACAATAATAAAACCTAGAATTGATAGATGTCAAAAATGTAAAAATTTCATGTATCGATTAAATATACAGGATGTTCCAATGAAAAGTAGCCACCCCAAATATTTCGTAAACCAAATAAAATATGAAAATTTGCTCGGACAGGTCGATTTTTATTTGGAGGGGGACACTTAAATCCATGCTTGGCGAAATTTCAAAACTCACCCCTTAACCCCCACTTCAAAATTTTAAATAGCAACCCCCCACTTGTGATACATCATTTAATTACTAATTTCATTGGCAATCTAATGCTGTAACAATTTTTGATATTTGTTCAACTCTAGCGCCCTCTATGGTAAAATTTTATATCACATTAGGGCCCTTTGTGATACATCATTTGAAAGGGTTTGAAATTCTCTGTAAACTGATGCAAGAATTTTTGAAATCCACGCACTCGTTCAAAAGTAACATTGAAAGACATTTCTGGGCCTACAAATCCTTCGAGTTTAGGCTGTAACTTTTGAACGAATGGATGGATTAAAAAAATTCTTGCATTAGTTTACAGAGAATTTCAAACCCTTTCAAATGATGTATCACAAAGGGCCCTAATGTAATTTAAAATTTGACCATAGAGGGCGCTAGAGTTGAACAAATATCAAAAATTGTTACAGCGTTACATTGGCAATGAAATTAGCTTTCAAATTATGTATCACAAGTGGGGGGTTGCCATTTAAAATTTAGGGGGTGTGTTTTGAAATTTCGCTAAGCATGGATTTAAGTATAAGGACTGTGGTATAAGAATCGACCTGTCCAAACGAATTTTCATATTTTATTTGGTTTGCAAAATATTTGGGGTGGCTCCTTTTCATTGGAACACTCTATATAGCATCAATAGTTAGGAATAAATAAAGTACTTAACGGTATTATTAATACCGTTAATTACTTAATTATGGACCAATTCTTACGAAAAAGTTAGGAATAAGATATTACATACTTAATTCTTTTAAATTGCAATTTCCATATTTTTCGGGATAACTCAGAAACGTGTCGAGATATCGGTGAATTTTTTATAAATTCCTGTTGGTTTCCGAGATCTCAATGGTGCAAGGATCGAAAAAATAACATTAAGTCTGTTCATTTTCTATGGAACTGTACAACCCTAATTTGTAAGGGCCTGTAGTTTTGACAATTTGATCGAAATTTAGCGGGAAAACAAAAACATTACATAACCCAAATCTTCTAGGGTTTATTTTTATTGTTGGCAGCAGTGTCATAGATAAACGTACCTAAGACTTTTTCGTGAATATTTTTCTTTGCATTTTACTCAAAACTGCACGCACACAAAGGCCATTTTGGGCCAATTCAGAGCAATTGCAAAATTTTGACATTTGTCATGTTTTCTGTCGTATCGCATTGAAATCGCTTCTACCAACTCATCTTTTAGTAAAATTCCTTGCAAAATTTCCTCATACCAACCTAAAATGCAAATTTTGACGTTCTGTCACTTCAATAGAAAATGAATGGAGAGTACTTTTGCTTTTTTGTTTCCCACTATTGATTGGGATCTCAGAAACCATAAGAGTTAGAGTAAGCATCGATTAAATTTTAAAAAAGCTGCGCTTTTTGAAAGTGATTAAAAATCTGCAAAGAATTCTCCCATATCCTGATTCGTTCCTGAGTTATAAAAAAAAACTGAAAATCGCGATTTTAAAGAAAAATTCATAGCGTCCTAACAGTTGATGATATTCAAATGAAACTAGGAACTTCCATATTTTTGGTAGCTGACAATTCAATGGCATTGACAGAAATTTTCTAGGCCTTCTAGATTTTGAGCAACGACAGCTAACAAATAAAGCGAGTGTCATTTATAAAACAGAAGAATAAAACTGCACCTAAATTGCTCCCCTGTGGAACTCCTGAGTGCCTGTTTTAATTATACATCGGGCAGAATAATGCGGGTTACCTACCCAGAGTTAATTATTTTAACACGGTAGTATCTTTCGCTGAGATATGAGATACGCTTTGTTATTTTTGTGATAAGCAAAATCGTGCTCATTTATAATAGATAAAAATGCAGGTCTAAAAACTACATGTCATTCGCTCATCAGTTCTGTAGCGCGTTGCAATCGTTGAGGGGAAAATCCCTTTAATTATTAGCAATCACGCTAATAATACCCTTTAAGCCTTTATTACATTGCCATTTTTAGTTGTATTGGAGAAGCGAAGCCAGACATAAAGCAATTAGTACGAGACAGGACTCTATTAAGATACCTTTATTACTTCCTAAACTCCTTCACTGAACTTTTCAAATTATCTGCGCTTATTCTTGTCGTGTTAGTTCCTGTGCACACAGAGTGAGTATCATCAAACTACCAAAACTTTTTTAAATGTTTGAATATTCTCTTGGACGTGACAAGAAATATAAATGAGTAAATGCCTTCGCACCGCAGTTAAATTTAATTTAAGCATCTAAAATATTGCAGCAATTTCATGCAAGTGGCTCGAGGTCGCCTTGTAATTATCCACCACAATTTTCGTATAAATCAGCGCATCCACCATTTTAAATCTGAGAACCCGATTTGAATAATAACAAGTCGTATTCCTCGAATTAGTAGGAACACGTAAAGTTTAGTATCTGTGATGGGTATGTCCACGATGGACGTTTTCGAATTTTTCGACAGAATAATAAACTTGTTAAAGGAAGAAAATGTTTTGAAACCCGAGGAAAAAGTGGTCGAATTCGTTGAACCTGAAGAATTAAAGGTGAGTTATGATTCAGCACACTTTCACTAAATTACGTTCAAGACAAAGATTGACCTCACTTTGGTGCGAAGATGCGCAAGTTTGGATGAACTCGAGGCGATTTGCAGAAATGTCATAAGATACAGCATAAAAACGAACAGTCATAAGTTTCATAATCAGCTCTATGGTGGAACGGATTTGTTTGGTTTTTCAGCAACTTGCCTCTCGGAGTCATTAAATACTAATCAGCACACTTTTGAAGTCGCACCAGTATTTTCGTTAATCGAGCAAAAAATCATCGAAGAAGTGAAATTTTTAATCGGCTATAATGAGGGTGACGGAATATTTTCACCCGGGGGCAGCATATCTAACATGTACGGAATGGTGCTTGCAAGATACAAAATGTTTCCCGAAACAAAAACCAAAGGATTTAATGGATTACCGACCATAGTCGCTTTTACGTCCGAAGATGCAAGTCATCCGAAAAGATTTGTCAAAATCATTAAGTAAAATTTTAGGGCCATTATTCTCTACAGAAATCATCGCACTGGTTAGGGATTGGTACAGACAACTTAATTAAGATCAAAACAGATAATTTTGGTCGAATGATTCCCGAGGATTTAGAAAAACAAATCGTTAAAAGCAAAGCCACTGGGTGTGTACCATTTTTTGTTAACGCAACTGCCGGTACTACCGTCCTCGGGGCAGTTGATCCTGTTGAAGAAATCGCAGCGATTTGCAAAAAACACAACCTCTGGCTTCATGTTGATGTAATTTTTAATTATACCTAACCATCACTTCCTCATCGACTATATTGTTTCAGGCGTGCTACGGTGGTACTTTAATACTTTCTAAAAATTACAAACAGCGGCTAGGGGCCCTATTCAAGTGATTACGTTTTATTAGTCATAAAATTTTTACACGTTCGATTTTTTAGATCAGACTCGTTCGCTTGGAACCCACACAAAATGTTAGGTGCACCATTGCAATGCTCAATATTTATAACAAGACACAACGTAGGTTGGAAATATTCATTGTATACTTCTAACGAGACTATTTTTAGAATATTCTTCATGAATGTAATTCCGCTGCGGCTGTATATCTATTCCAGCAGGATAAGTTTTACGATGTTTCTTACGATACTGGCGACAAAAGCATTCAATGTGGACGAAAAGTGGACGCTTTTAAGCTTTGGATCATGTGGAAGGCGAGAGGATTAGCGGGTTTCGAGGCACTTGTAGACAATGCCATGGACTGTTCCAAGTACTCTTCCCAACAACTAAATAAATATTATTTTCTGTTTTAGTTATTTCAGAGACAAAATTCAGACCTTGGAAGGATTTAAGCTGGTGCAGGAAAGATTCGAAGTCACCGCGGTCTGCTTTTGGTACATTCCGAAGAGATTAAGAGGAAAGCCGCTAGACGAGGATTGGTGGTCACAAATTAGCAATGTGAGTCGTTAGTTTTTCACGCCTCATCTTTTATAATTTTACAGTTCGTTAGGATCAAATCACCTAGGATTGGTAAACGTTAATTCTAAATGCGGTTTTTAGGACCATTTATTTATTTAATCGATTTCAATTAGAAGACTTGCTGACGTAATTTTGTTGCGCGATTTTTAGTTATAATCCACTTTTCTTGTTTTTATTTTCTTCCTATTGAATCGTTGTTCCGAATCTGAACTTTTCCGGTTTCTGTTTTCGCTATAGAAGCATTAGAGAGTTGACAATTAGCTCTTTGATGGTAAAAATGCTCCACTTTTTCAATAATTCCCTACATTTAATAACAATAATTAGGTACTTATTATTCTCTTCGAAGAGGATTCTTTTCACTTATAATCTCATAAGAGCATTAATTCTTTCCGGAAATTTTTGGAGTGCATCCCAACAACGTATTAATCGGCCCGAGTGGAACACGAGGGCCCGATTACGTTGTTGGGATGCACGACTAAAATTTCCAAGAAATGAATTAATGCTCGAATGCAGATTCGGTAAGAAAATAGCAACGATACAGCCGCAGAAGCTGAATAAAAATGATTTGACATTTAATTTGACATAAAAATTTCCACTTATTAATTTCGTTTAGGTTGGTTTAGGTAGGTATCAAAAATTTCCAGGAAATCCTCGAGTTGCTATGGTAAACACACAGAAATCAATTTTTCTATTGGCTAATGCTTAGTATAGTGCGATTTTCTCTATTAATTTCAAAATAAGAGAAGAAATAATCCAAAACAGTGACAACTAGAAGTCAAGAGAATTCAATGCAAGAAATGTACGAAAATTTTGCTCCTTACTGAGGTTATCTTGTCTCTCACCAGAGGTCCGAGGTAATCCTCGGGATTTTAGGATTGTCTTTGAGGTAGTCTGAGGGTTATCTTGGGTTAATCTTGGGTAATACGAGGTTATCTTAATTTTCTTAATTTTTTCTCTACTAAGGTTATCCAGAAGATATCCAAAGAAATCTAGAGGATATCTGAGATTATCCAAAGGATATCCGAGGTAACCTGAGTAATCTGATGTTATCGAGAGGTTCATTGGAAGGTATCTGAGATTGGCTTACCAAAAAAGCCCCCGGAAGATGTACATCAATGCGATGTGTATCTCTGTAGATGTTTATCACGTTAATGTGTATGTAAGGGCGGCTGGTGGAATCGGGTGCAGATTTTATCAATCTGCACTTACTAGTAGTGCCTCTGCAGACGCACAGATATGTCAAAAAGGCGAAATGTTAAAAATTGTTGTTACAGAATTAAAAAGTAGAAAATTAACAGAAAAAACACAAACATTTTCAAAGTTGAAAAGTTAAAGGAATGACAATGTGAACCAAATGAGTAAATGAAGAGAATTGCCGGAATTGTAACAAAATTTGGCGAATTTTGAAAAATTAACACTCAGGGGGCTGAAAAATTGCGAAAGGGGATGAAAAATCAAGAGGAATGAAAATTACCTAAGTGTGATTAAGTAGAATTACGAAATATAACACGGAAATAACCAAATTATGCAATTAAAACTTTTGTGGGGGTTGAAATACATACTTATACCTACCTGTTGCGAAGGAATTGTAAAAGGTAAACTGAATCCCAAATGAGTTCAACTACCGAAGAAAAAGGAAATTACGCAAAATTTGACAAATTAGCACTTAGGGGGTTGAAAAATCGTAAAGGGGAATGAAAAGTCAATAGGAATGAAAATTATTCTTAATTAAGAATTACAGGAAATAACACGAAAATAAGCCAATTATGCAAATTTGGCTTTTGGGGGTTGAAATATTGCGAAGGGGGTCGAAAAAGAGAAAAAGGCAAGAACAATCCATATGAGTAAAATTTATTACCGAAAAAAGACAAAACTGCGGGAATTTACAAAATTAACGCTCGGGGGGTTGAAAAATTGTGAAGGGGGGGTAAAAATGAACTGTAGTTATGTAGAACTAGCAAAAATCACACAAAAAGGAAGCGGTCTGGAAAAATTTTGCTTTTTGAGGGTTGAAAAATTGTGGATGTGTTAAAAATTAATGAAAATGACTTTGAATTACCGAAAAATCACAAGACGACAGCCCGAAAAAATCAATATTTACTCCGCTTGCTAGGGGCTTAAGGGTTGTTAGTAGCGTAGGGATTGGTTTTAGATTGAAGATTCACAAGACTTTTTTTCAATGGTTGACCGAAATCTATCGAATCCCGTAATTTTATTCCACCACTTACATGAAAAAAATTCCAGTTTCAACCTTAAATTTCACCCCCCTTGTTAGATCATAATGAAAATTTGCCCATCCGCTTACGCTGTAAATTACCACACCAAATCCAGCTCTGATACGTTGAGCAATTTTTGAATTCTCACATTTTTGTGTTTAGGCAAGTTAGGGGGTTGTACCGCCTTTAAGGATCGTTTTTCACGAATGATTAATAACACTTTTTTTGTACCTTCAATAGAAAGCTATCGAATGGTATTAATTTCAACCCTATATATTATTCAGTGAAAATTCGAGTTTCCACCCATAACTTTCATCCCCTTCGGTAAATTTCTCTTATAATTCGCTCTTCCTTTCTCGAATATGCAGTGTGTAAGATGTCATAGTTTTGCAGAAGATATTGCTTGTCTGTGTCAAATTACAGGGCTCCATGGACGTTTCGACCTCTAAACTTCAACCCTATATTTCACCACCCCCACATGCTCTAAAGGAAATTTTTTTTCTATTTCACTACCCTAATCCAATTCGTTGAAAAAGTGCGGTGATTTATAGATTCAAGTTTTCATGATTTCACCCCCCAGGGGTGAGTTTATTTTTCCGGTGTTACATAACTCCTTGCGTGTTTACTGACTTCAGTTGTTCATAAATAATTCAATAGGGTTTCAGAAGAAATAAATGAAATATATTTATCCGCTTGCGAAGAGTTAGGAGTGGTTAATAGCCTAGGGGTCGGTTTTAAGTTGAAAACTCATGACTTTTTTTCAATAGTTGACCGAAATCTATCGAACCCGGTAATTTTATTTTATTTTATTCTATTTTATTGAAGAAATTCCAAGTTTCAGCCCTTAAATTTCACCCCCTTTGTTAGATCTTAGTGAAAATTTGTCCATCCGCCTGCAATGTCACTGAAAATTAACACACCAAATTCTGCCTTGATACGTTGAGTACTTTTTGAGTTCTCGTATTTTTGTGTTTTTGCATGTTAGGGGTTGTAGTGCCTTTAAAGGTGGTTTTTCGCAAAATATGGAAGATACCTTTTTTGAATCATTAATGAAAAGTTATCCAATGACGAATGCTTATTGAGCGGAATTTCGCGTTGCAACCCCTAATTTCCACCCCATTTGTTCGATTTTATACGAAAAACGCATCCCCTGCAAGATTTGACTGATACGTGTGTACGTTGAGTTTCCAACAGCTGCGTGCAACCCTTATCATATTTTTTGTGGTTTTCATCCCCTAAATTTCATCCCCCAAAATTAGCACCCCTTCACCTTTAACAGACTTGAGGGTCCAACGTGCACACCAAGTTTCAGCAAGATACCTCTACTAGTTCTCGAGTTATTGCAATTAATAATTTTTCGGGTTTTCACCCATAACTTCCACCCCCTTGGTCCAATATGGCCCAAAAGCAATCCCCGTCGAGTATTTAGGGAGGCACAACTGTACACCAAGTTTCAGCTCGATATCTCAATCCGTTCTCAAGTTATCCGACAGACAGGCTTGACGAGCGAGCGAGCGAATAATCAAAGTTGGAAGTTGGAAGTGAGTAACCTCTCGGCGCGGCGTTTCTCATTGGGGTTATCTTTTATTCCTTACCTGAAGTTGTCCGAGGCATTGCTGGGAATATCTGGAATTACCTTGAGGTTATACGAGATTATCTTGAGGCATTAATTTTTTCGCTAGTATCTGAGGTTATCCATAGAATGTCCAAGAAGATTTCGAGACTATCTAAGTTCGTCCAGAGAAAATCTGGTGATATCCGAGGATATATCTGAGAATATCTGAGGTTCATGGAGGATTCTAGGTCATCTGAGGTTATCTTGAGGTAACCTTTTTAATCGATATTATCTGAGGTTATCCAGTGGATGGATAACCAGGACGCAATCCGAGGATATGGATATCTGAGGTTGTCTTGTCAAAAAGAAATATCTTTCGTCACAAAATTGGACCGTGAGTAACCCTTAGGAGTTTCTCACAGAGGTTATGTTTTATACCTGACAGATATCTTGAGGTACTACGAGATTATCTAAAGGCATTCTATATTATCTAAGGTTATCCAGAGAATATCTGAAGATATCCAAAGATCGGATCTGATGAGTTGATCTGAGAATATCTGAGATTCATTGAGGGATTCGAGGTAATCTGAGGTTATCTTGGGTTATAAGACGTTAGTGTCTATATCTAAAATTATCCTGCGGATATTACGAGGAAAGCGAGATTAGTTGAATTTGTTTCCATCTCTGAACTCATTAATTGAATAATAAAATAATGTTCTCTGTTAACATTACATTTTGTCGTAATGTTTCCACTTGAATTTTTTCTTTATTTTTCTAGTCTAGCAAGCACATAATCGCAATTATCATCAATTTAAATAATTAACTTTTTCCAGGTTGCTCCGCTAATTAAAGAGAAAATGGTGAGAAGTGGCCAATTAATGATAGGCTATACGCCTTTGCAGACCAAAGGCCTGTGCAATTTCTTTCGAATGGTAACTACCTGTCATCCGGTGCTAACTCACTCAAATATGGATTACGTAATAAACGAGATAATAAAATACGGGGAGGATTTGTAAAAATTTTATTAAATAAATAATTATAAAGCGGTGAGTTATTTTTTTAATTAGCGACACGACTGCAACGTCGTCAAAGATATTACTCCAATTAGTGTTACGACTCCGCAGACGTATGAGAGAACGTCCTCGTAATAGTGTGGGCACATTTCCTTCGGGGTACATTGCCTGAAAAAACTGTCTATAAAACTTGATCTGAAATGGGAAAAAATCGTACAGGTTTTGTACGAGGAGAACGACGCCGCCTGATATTAACTTATCTGTAAATGTTACGGTGCTATAGACAGAAGCCCCACCATATCCATTGACTTTAACGAATTCTGCTGTTAAACACAAACTGGAAACCATAGTTGCAGAACCACTTGCACCTGCACCCAACATCATTTTCAAATCAAGTACGATGATTCCCAGAGGCGCATACATTTCATTTTACAAAAAAAAGCAAAAATTATTATTACATGAATTGTTCTGAGACGAGCTTTGAAGACCAAAACGTTGCTATACAGGATGTCCGGAAATTAGAGGATAATATCTTAAGGGCGTATTCTACAATCAAACATATGAAGAAAAGTTTTAATAAACATGGGTCGAAAAATGCCTCCTAAGGGAGCTAGGGCCCCTTAAAGAGGTCACTTTGAAAGTGTTTTTTTCTAAATTTCTTCAAAACGGGTAAAATAACCGTCAAATTGAGCTTCTTTATTAAGTTTTTGATGCTGAATTCATTACCGTGGTAAAAATTTTAAAGTTCCGATCATAAGCGTCCCGTACAGGGGGGCTAGGACTAAATTTGTTCAAATAATTTTTGTAAGTCATTTTTTCTCAAATTTAGCATCAAAATCTGGATGATTGAAGTTTTTTATGTAAAAATGATGCTCTTGTTCGAAGTCGCTAGGGCGCACCGTTTTCGAATAAATTGACCCTATACGACGAATGGCCAAAATGGGGTTGTAGAGAACATGGAAGGGGGGAGAATTTTTCTCTTCGGTAATGTGTTGGGGGTAGTTAGGAGGTAAACATACTAAAAGTCCCCGCCCCTACCCCGTCCGCTGCAGGGGGAGGGGGGTGGAAAGGTCCCTTTTTTGGTTTTTCGCTTATAACTCGAAAATGGTGCGTCGTAGCGAAAAAATCCTTGTATGAAAATGAAAGCCTATAAAATTTTCTACAATATTGCTGTTATACATTATTAGGGAAAAATGCACCGTTTTCGAGATATCCGCTCTCAAAAGACGGCAATTGTCAAAACAAACTTTTGCTTCTAATTCCTCAGTCTTTGGTTTTGCCAAAAAGTCGTCAGGAAGAAAGTTTTAGAGCGTTAAATTTCCATCAAGAATATATATATACAGGGTGAGTCTAGTTGGACAAATCAGTCGCTCTAGCGTTTAAGATATTGATATTGGAAATTCTGTTTTTGGATATGCTGTAGCTGAAAAGGTCCTCTACGCATGGGACCCAGAAAGAAAGCTCCAGTTTTATTCAAACCCAAATTATTAAATAAAAATAAGGGCCTAAAATTTTTTTTTTCAATATTGTTGAATTTTTTAAAGTCATTTCGTTAGAGAATCATTTTCTCTTCATGGAAACATAATTTTTTGCAGAAAAAAGTTAATAGTGTCCGAAGGGTAAATTATTTAAATAATAAAGATTTTCAATTAATTCGTAAGGAAAACCACGAGTGCCGTGATTTTGACAACTGAAAGGCAGCTGAGATGCTAGACTGCCCACGAGACTGCATTTCAGTTGTCAAAACCTCGGCACTCGTGGTTTTTCTTACGAAATTATTAAAAATCTTATTACTTTCATAATCTATCTCTCGGATACTATTAACTTTTCTGTGCAAAAAATTATGTTTCCATAAAGAGAAAATGATGCTTTAACGAAGTAATATTAAAAAATTGAAAAAAATCGAAAAAAAAAATTTTTAGCCTTTGTTTTTATTTAATAATTTTGGTTTGAATAAAACTGGAGCTTTCTTTCTGCGTGCCATGCGTAGGGGACCTTTTCAGCTACATCATATCAAAAAATAGAATTTCCAATGTCAATATCTTAAACGCTAGACGACTGATTTGTCCAACTAGACTCACCCTGTATATACAGGGTGGTTCCTTTTTCACTGCTCACCACTGGCATCTTCTAAACGGCAAGAGGTACGAAGTCGGTTAAATTAGACAAATATTGCACTATTTAAATTTTACTTACAGCTTTTAACTATATTATTCAAGGTCAAGGTTCGCGTGGCACGATTTCTAGATTTATTATATTATCGTTCAAAATTCAATTGTTTTTAACGTCATGAGATATGAAAAAGGTTGGTGTACTCTCTTGAATTTTTTTTCATAAGTTTAGACTCATTTTACAACTTACATCAATTTTCAAATTTTGACGATCTGTCAAAAAAGTCCATTTTGATTAAATTTTTGAAAAGCTAATTTTTTGTGTGTCGGATGGTGTTAAAATACAATATGGCTACTACAAGGGAATAAAAAGTTGACTACCGTTACTCAAAATCTAGAAGTCCTAAAAAATTTCTGATGATGCCATTCAATTGACAGCTGTCAATAATATAAAAGCTCCAAGTGAAATTTAAATAGTGCAATATTTCTCTAATTTAACCGACTTCGTATCTCTTACCGTTTAGAAGATGCCAGTGATGAGCAGTGAAAAAGGAACCACCCTGTATATATATATATTCATGAAGGAAATTTAACGCTCTAAAACTTTCTTCCTAACGACTTTCCTGCAAAACCATAGACTGAGGAATTAGAAGCAAAAGTTTGTTTTGACAATTGCCGTCTTTTGATAGCGGATGTCTCGAAAACGGTGCATTTTTCCCTAATAATGTATAACAGCAGAGTTGTAGAAAATTTTACAGGCTTTCATTTTCATACAAGGATTTTTTCGCTACGACGCACCATTTTCGAGTTATAAGCGAAAAACCAAAAAAAAGGAATTTTCAACCCCCGTCCCCCTTGAAGCGGACGGGGTAGGGGCGGGGACTTTTAGTATGTTTACCTCCTAACTACCCCCAACACATTCCCGAAGAGAAAAATTGTCCCCCCTTCCATGTTCTCTACAACCCCTTCGTTGCCTGGACTACTAGTGGTTTTAGAGAACGAAAATTTGTCACAGATTTTATTTAGTTATTTATCAAATTATCAAAAATGAGTTCAGGGGTTGATTCCTTGTGTTGTTTTAGGAAGAAAAGATCGTATGGACATATGGCCGAAAACGCTTCCTAAGGGAGGTATGGGGTACTGAAGAACGTCAGCTTTCCCTGACCCCATAGGTCCCATAGGAGGCATTTTCCGCCATATGTCCATACGAACTTTTTTTCCTAAAACAACACAAGGAATCAACCCCTGAACTCGTTTTTGATTAATTTGGTAAATAAACTAAAATCTTCTGCGACAGATTTTCGCGCTCTAAAACGACTAAGGTCAATTTACTCGAAAACGGTGCGTCCTAGCGATTTCAAACAACAGCATCATTTCTACGCAAAAAACTTCAGATGTTCAGATTCTGGTGTCAGATTTGAGAAAAAATCACTTTCAAAGTGTCTCCTTTAAGGGGCCGTAGCTCCTTTAGGGGGCATTTTTCGACACTTGTTTATTAAAACTTTTCTTCGTATTTTTGATCCTATAGAACACGCCCTTAAGATATTATCCTTTAATTTTTGGACACCCTGTACATAGAGAAAATGTGTCTTACCTACCCATTAACGAGGCAACCGCGTACAGTTGCGTGGCCGAAGAAAAGCCGATTTTAATCCAAACACTGGCCATAAAAGCTACCAAAGTTCCGATTAAATAGACCACCTACAAAATTAAGCATTAAAAATAAAACAAGTTCGGAGATTACTTTGTCATTGCAGGTTGTGGTTCTGTATTTTAAAACAATGGAGGTAAGAAATGACGAGACAAAGCAGACAAGCGGGACGCTGGCTATTGTTTGCCTAATCCCATCACCCGTTTCTTCAAAAGCAGCTCCTCTTTCATCTAGGTACAATGGAATATAAATAAGAGTTAACGTAGTAAATAGCCTTGAAGCCATATACCTGAAGGAGAAATATGTCTTATAAATTTATTACTAGTCTAATCCTTATTGGTACATTAAAGAAACCTTGTAAATAATTGATGATTTTAGAAAATGTGTGACATCTTCATTCGTGGAGCTTTCAGAATCACTTATTATTTCGTAACTCGAATTTTTGAATGTGCCACAGTAAAATATCATGGAAGAAAATACGCCAACCAGTGTGATTATCATGGATATTTCCTAAAATAGAAAATTACAAATTTTCAGTGAGAAAATCTAGGTTTACCTACCTTAAACTTGTAGAAATCATCAGGTCCGATTTTGCTGAGATCATTGCTGTTATTTAGAATTAATAAAGTAATGACATACACGGAGATACTGCAGCACACAGAAGCGGTATATCTAGTAATTATGATGAGTCAATGTAATTAATTAATACATTAAAATCACAATTTACGATGTGATCATGGTGATTCATGAAATTACCTGATCGCAGTCAGATCAGAGCTCTGGGCATGAGTCCTCGCAATTTCCGGTATAAGAGATAAATGCGAAATTTGTGTTACAGCCCACCCTATTTGAAATAAACTAATGACCATACCGTAATATACCATCATCCATATATCCATCGAATTCGGTTTTAAACAATAGATCAAAGAAAATCCTACAGCGACCACTGATGTTCCTAGAAACACGGTACATAGAAATATATATTTAAATAACATTTATTATGCTAATACAAACAGACAGGTTTTTGTTGTATGTCAATAACTCTTTTTTTTTCTAGTTCGTCTACTTCGCAATTAGATTGCCGGTACGTTGATTTAAAAGATTAATGCGACAGGGATTCGGATTATATTCCATGTCATTTAAAAACCAATTAAATTACAAAAGTTTTGTTTGCCCAAAGGCGAATTTGAACCCACCCAGATACTTGATCGAATCTCTCTTTTCTCCTCGGCATTAACCAAGTAAACATCATTGAAATTATTATTGTACCTTGCCAATGTTTACATAAGTATAATTTGGTAAAATGCTTAATTGTGCCCCTGGGCCACGATTTTACAAAGAGTTTCAAATGTCTTTCAAGGAGCCGAATATCCTCATGAAAAACTGAAGACCACTCAAATTCGGATATTCTTTGAGCAATCGATGCGTCTTGAAATGTAAATTATTTCGTATCATTGCGCATTTTCAATACCTAATTACAAATCAAGACTCAGCCATGAACGTCGCTTTACGCCTTGCTTCGCAGATAAACGATTAAAGCTAGATTGCCCAAGTGCACGAAACTGGGCCATAAAGATTACCTTAATAATTATATTGTAATAATATTAATTTAGATAATTTTGCTTGAAAATGCGTCAACGGGAGATAATGTTGGAGGGAGGTGGAACCTGGATTAACACTTTCAAAGGTTCATTCGGGGGATGTTGCATTAATTTTAATAACGGGCTGTCTAAAATGGGGTTGTTCACTAATTTTAATAACGGGCTGTCTAAAATGGGGTTGTTCAGCAAAATTCTAAGTGTCAGGGGGTAGTTTCAAAGAGTTGGAAAGGGATGTAACATGGATTTGCACTTTTAAGGTCCATTCGGGGGATGTTGCACCAATTTTAATAACCGCCGCTGTCTAAAATGGGGCTGTTCATCAAAATTCGATGATTCCGGGAGTAGTTTCGAGGGTTGGAGGGAGACGTAACCTGCATTTGCTCTTGTAAGGTCCATTCGGGAGATGTTGCCCTAATTTTAATAATTTTCTGTCTAAAATGGGGCTGCTTAGCAGAATTCAGCAAAATTCGAAAACTCAGGGGGTAGTTTCCCAATGTTGGAGGGAGGTGGAACCTGGATTAACACTTTCAATGGTTCATTCGGGGGATGTTGCACTAATTTTAATAACGGGCTGTCTAAAATGGGGTTGTTCAGCAAAATTCTAAGTGTCAGGGGGTAGTTTCAAAGAGTTGGAAAGGGATGTAACATGGATTTGCACTTTTAAGGTCCATTCGGGGGATGTTGCACCAATTTTAATAACCGCCGCTGTCTAAAATGGGGCTGTTCAGCAAAATTCGATGATTCCGGAGGTAGTTCCGAGAGTTGAAGGGAGACGTAACCTGCATTTGCTCTTGTAAGGTCCATTCGGGAGATGTTGCCCTAATTTTAATAATTTTCTGTCTAAAATGGGGCTGCTCAGCAGAATTCAGCAAAATTCGAAAACTCAGGGGGTAGTTTCCCAATGTTGGAGGGAGGTGGAACCTGGATTAACACTTTCAAAGGTTCATTCGGGGGATGTTGCACTAATTTTAATAACGGGCTGTCTAAAATGGGGTTGTTCAGCAAAATTCTAAGTGTCAGGGGGTAGTTTCAAAGAGTTGGAAAGGGATGTAACATGGATTTGCACTTTTAAGGTCCATTCGCGGGATGTTGCACTAATTTTAATAACCGCGGCTGTCTAAAATGGGGCTGTTCAGCAAAATTCGATGATTCCGGGGGTAGTTCCGAGGGTTGGAGGGAGATAACCTGCATTTGCTCTTGTAAATTCCATTCGGGAGATGTTGCCCTAATTTTAATAATTTTCTGTCTAAAATGGGGCTGCTCAGCAGAATTCAGCAAAATTCGAAAACTCAGGGGGTAGTTTCCCAATGTTGGAGGGAGGTGGAACCTGGATTAACACTTTCAAAGGTTCATTCGGGGGATGTTGCACTAATTTTAATAACGGGCTGTCTAAAATGGGGTTGTTCAGCAAAATTCTAAGTGTCAGGGGGTAGTTTCAAAGAGTTGGAAAGGGATGTAACATGGATTTGCACTTTTAAGGTCCATTCGGGGGATGTTGCACCAATTTTAATAACCGCCGCTGTCTAAAATGGGGCTGTTCAACAAAATTCGATGATTCCGGAGGTAGTTCCGAGAGTTGAAGGGAGACGTAACCTGCATTTGCTCTTGTAAGGTTCATTCGGGAGATGTTGCCCTAATTTTAATAATTTTCTGTCTAAAATGGGGCTGCTCAGCAGAATTCAGCAAAATTCGAAAACTCAGGGGGTAGTTTCCCAATGTTGGAGGGAGGTGGAACCTGGATTAACACTTTCAAAGGTTCATTCGGGGGATGTTGCACTAATTTTAATAACGGGCTGTCTAAAATGGGGTGGTTCAGCAAAATTCTAAGTGTCAGGGGGTAGTTTCAAAGAGTTGGAAAGAGGTGTAACGTGGATTTGCACTTTTAAGGTCCATTCGGGGGATGTTGCACTAATTTTAATAACGGGCTATCTAAAATGGGGTTGTTCAGCAAAATTCTAAGTGTCAGGGGGTAGTTTCAAACAGTTGGAAAGAGGTGTAACGTGGATTTGCACTTTTAAGGTCCATTCGAGACATGTTGCACTAATTTGAATAACCGGCTGTCTAAAATAAAAATAAAATGGGGTTGTTCAGCAAAATTCAGCAAAATTCGAAGAGTCAAGGGGTAGTTTCCGGGGGCTGAAGAATAGAAGAACCTTAATTTAATTGGCTCTTTCTAACCTTTTATACGTCTGTGGGAAGTGATAAAATTAAGTCGTCATAAAATTAAGTCAAAATAAAATTAAGTCAAAATAAAATTAATTCGACCTATTGGGTGTCGACCTTGGGGAGTTAGAAAAAAAAAGTGGTGGCCCTTCTGCGTTTCCGCAGTTTTCGTATTTGCTTTGAAAATGTCGTACCTACTTTATTGATCACTCTGTATAAATAATAACTTAAAATTTACGTTTACTTTTACGGAACGCTGAATCAGAAACCATTTAGGTATAGCTGGCGGAAATAAACCTATAATAATGTCAATTGAAGAAAGATTCATTATTGTGTAGGTGCAAAATTTCAAGGATACATTAGCGAAGAAATGAAACAGTTCGAAAGGAAACTGCACATTTGTCGAATGACTTCTGAAGCCTGAAGAAGGCAGCGGAACCTCATAATATTACACCTTTCTCTGAAACTAATGAAGAATTTGAATAATCTTGATGAATTCAGGTAACGAGCGGAATTAAATGATTATTAAACACGTTTATCCGATTATTTAATCTTTTTAATCCCAGGACGTCTTTGCTTTTAAGATTTGTAGTAATTTTATTAATTTGCTGAGTTAAGTCGATATTGAACTGTAGTGACTTCCTTGAACTAAAAATACAGGCGTAATCTGTTCTTTGCAAACTTCGGAGTTTGCATTAAAGTAGTATTGAAAACGTGACGGAAACGAAAATGTTTGTGAAATTATTGTAATAGCTTTCCGTCTCACGTTTCTATTTGGTTTTACTGAGACTGGCATTATTCTCCCGGCGCACAGTGGTTCAGAATCCAAAAAACGTGAACGAAAATCCCTGCTTCCAAACAATTGGACCAATTTTAAAAAAATTGTACCCCAGGGGCTTTTGACATCGTAGAACACACTGGTGGTGTTATTTTTCTGAAAATCTCAACACCAACCCCTCTACGGAGGGTTGAAATCGACAACAGGTATAACGAAGCAACATTTAAAGTAAAAGGCTCAATTTTTTGAAATTGAGTGTGCAAAATGGTTCAGTTTTCTAGTCTAAACAATATTAACAGATAATAATAATACCCCGTGGCGTCTAATAACATATCTTTATCTAGAATTAGTCTAGCAATTTAATTGAGACATCAAAAACGAATTTTGAAAGTTTTTTTTCTTCAATTTTAGTCGTCTTCCTCATCCTCTATGTCTTTTTCCTCATACTCTTCGTCCTCTTCGTCACACTCTTGATTCTGTTTCTCCTTCGAAAAACTCTTCATTGTCCGAATCGATTTCGACGAGGATTTCGACATCCTCAGGAACTATGACGATGACGAGAGAAGCAACTTCGGGATCTTCGGGTCTTCTTGGATTAGTTTGAATATAAAAGGTGCTTAAAAACTGTTCAGAGCTTGATATCAATCGGTGGAAGATATCTTCATTAACTTTGAGGCGGTTCACTTTCCTGGTGTGATGTTCTCTGTACCTTTTAATCTTTATTTTTGGCCTCTTGAGCCTCTTCAGAAAGCTCGCCTATTGACACAACGACCTGATCAATCATACTAGCTCCATGTATTAAAATTTTGTAAACAGAGGGTGGCATATAATACCACCCGTACAGTGACACAAATTTTTCGGCCGTTTGCAGAGAATACTCTTCGAACTTTTCTCTTTTGATTTCAAGTCCACTATTGATGCATTTCAGAATGATTGCAAAATTTTTAATCAACCCTTGGTCTATCTCCAGATAACTTGGGGTTAGAAAAGAGCCTTCTTGTCGTATTTCCGTCATTTGAAATTCCAGCACCTTGTTATCCACAATTAATCCCATTTTTGAATGAAACTCTGACTGAATTTTTCGCTTTTTTTCTTCAAATTGTTCTCTTTTGTGGCTTGGCACCTTCCACATTTTTATTTCCAGTTTGTATGAAACATGCGATTCTCTAACGAATGTTTCCCGTTGTTCTGTGGCGGCTTCATCACCATTGGTTTGAAATTTAAGCTTTAAAAAGTCCAAAACACAAATTTTACGAGCTTCAAAAGTTTTTTCTCGATTTTGCATCATCAGATCAAGCAACATCAGAAGCGTAATTCGGACCATGCTGAACAAATAAATTTGCAACTAAATGTGCAATAACAGACAAAACAACAAATATAACAAAAAATTTAACAATAATAAGAGATATGAAGCACTATGGAATTATTTAAATCACTGCGAACACTTCGAGAACAAGAGACGCACTGAAATTTAAATTTTGCAAGAGTGCAATAATTCACTTAAAAGCTCATTATGCCTAGATGCGCAAATATGCGCAGCCAAAATCGTTTTAGTTCTCTACCTGAGTCCCTAAGCAAACATCTGATACAAATAAGTTCACCATAAGCACCTATAAAAAGTTTTTTGTGAAAATCTTAAGTCCTTTCTGTTCACAAGCTAGCGATCTTTCCGTTTTTCCCGGCAACGTAAAGCACAGCCAAATTGCTCGTTTTGTACGTCATTGATTGCCCTAAAGTTATGAAGAATAAAATATGTCAATTACTCATTCCTACGAGTTGGAAAATCCGAATTTCGTTCACGTTTTTTGGATTCTGAACCACTGTGCGGCGCCTCCACCAATTTCGCTAATGAAATCATTTCCCCCGGAAGGTCCAGCGGTTAAATATTTTGGCAGCGTTAACTTCAAGGTTCACCGCAGATGTGTCATCTGAATTCTCAAACTAATTTACTTTTCATTAGGCACGGTTAATATTTATCTACTTCTTAGTAGTGGAATTACAAGACATTTCCGTTAAGTGCAAATCAGATTTGATGGGAGTCAGTGGCGTGGATGTGGGTGAGTCTTGGTGAAGGTATAAAGAATCACGCCACTGCATATGGATAGTGACCATGAAGCAGTCTACATAATAAGTTGACGCACCTGCTAAATGCCACGCCCTTCGGGCTCCGGTGAGGTCCACCGCCCAGCCGGCCACGGGTGTAGCCAAAGAGTCTACGATTTGTCCTAAAACGAGGAAACCACACTTAGTCATTGGTCATTACTCTAAAAAATACAATTCACCAACTGTGAAAACCTTTTTCATACCCGAGTTAACCTTTACGTGCCTTTACGTTTCGTCGAACATATTTTCTACAAAACGTTGCATTACACGTAATATTTACAATTAGTGGTTTTGATTTTTTACTATTTTGCTTTCACAGCCAGTTTAAAGTTGAACCATTAAATGCCAAAAACGAGTTTTTGGCGATAACAATAACTTCGACTAATCTCAAGTAGTCAAGTAATGGCATATGGCTCATCTCGGCAAATAACGTCACGGTCGCGCATCTATTAACAATGATAATTAATGTCAATAGCTAAGATACACCTTGACATCTGTTGCGAATTTTATGAAGGGTTGCAAAACGGAACGAATTGCCTCAATCGAGCGTAAAAATGAAGTCATAATTAGATTTAAATAAAACAAGTTTCCTAAGTGTAAAACAAAAGGAAAATTCGCTTTCGAAAAGAAATTTTGTAACAAACTGATCAAGCATTTACGGAATATTCTCTTCACGCATTATCCTTGGGTTTTGTTATAATTTAAACTTGGATATTTTGCAGGTGTTCACTTGATATCCTTGCGACTTATGTTATGATTTCATCAATAAGAAAACTGTACACCATCTATCATTCAAATTATTTATTTAAATCGCCTTTATTAAAATAGTTCGCCCACAAGATTAGCCATTCATATGATAATTAAATGCTTTGATTATAAATGCCCTACTAAACGTAACTAAATCAATACTCCAACTCTCATTGTTCGCAAAACTTTTAATTTTTAATACTTACCTGTCATTATTAAAATCCCGGCAGTTTGAGATTCCATTTGCAAAACGATTTGGAGATAAAAAAGTGTGTAAGAAAACCACATAGCCGCACAGAGATCATTATAAACGTGACCCATTCCGTAGCATAATTTTTGTACCCAATTGCATCTTCTGTCTTCCTCCTCCATTTCTCCTGTAAATAACTGAAAATCATAAATCAGAAATACCTGAGCGTTACGTGCCAGCGCCAAAGGGACTTGTTTGCCCTTCAGATTAACGAGTCGCAGACGTGACCAAAAATGAATTCCTGAGTTTTTCGAGGTTCGTACACAAAACGATTTGGAAATCTATGAAAATGCTAAAAAGCTATTTTTAATGTGCCAAGGCCAATAATTGTAACAGTTTATTGTCATAAAGCGTTGGGTATTGTTAGAAGTTGGATCAATCGACAGCAAACTCTGGTAATATGAAACTATATCCATGTTTGATGTTGAATAGGAAGCCTTAAGGGTCGGTGATTAAGGGTAAAATAGTAATCAGTACAGAAATATCGACAGGGCAAATATTTTTATATGCTTATGTATTTTTATTAAGTTTTCTTGGTATGTTATCAAATAAAGGGTGGCCCATCAAAAACCGGACAGTTTTCTTTTTTGTATATCTTCGTTAGGTTTTGTGCAATGTTCTTAATTTCTACGCTTCGCGAAGCAAGTTAATAAAATCGATCGAAAAATCGAATAGCCAAAAACATCAAATTTTTACGTTTCAGGGTCCTGGGAATCCGAAAAAGTGGTTTTTGAAAAATGTCTGTGATCACGCTGCAGCTCAAACTACTGAACGTATCGAGATGAAATTTGGCACACATATTCTGTGGGCAATTTGTAGGTGCCGATTAGAATTTGGGTCCCAACTCCCAACGCTTCATGCAAAGTGCCTTTTTGGCACATCAACTTTAAAAAATTAAATGCAAAACCCCAACTCTTCAAATTCTGCTTCCAAAAATGTATTCACACTTGGTGCCCTTTTGACCAAAAATCGGTGCCGTGAAAAAACCTATGTATAACTGTATATTTTTATTACCGGACGGGATAGCTGATTTTTTTTCAAGTCGAAAACCTTAGTCCCATTTTTTCGAAAAATTCCATTTTAGTGGCAAAATGGCTCTTTATTAAATTTTTCTTAGCAAAATTGTATTTTCTTACTACAGGATTTGATGGCTATTGTATTCATGGATCAAAAACAATAATGCCATTTTTTCGAAAATTGACATTTTAGGGGCAAAACTGCCCGTTTTTGAATTTTTCTTAGCAAAAGGGCATATTATTGTTATTGAGTTCGATAGCTGTTGCATTGTTGGATCAAAAACTTAATGCTATTTTTTCAAAAAATGTCATTTTTGGGGTGAAAATTATCGACACAAGTTAATTTATTGCTACTGCTACATTTTCAAATTTTGTGAAAAAGTAGAAGTTTCTACCGTCTCCGAAACTGCCAATTTTTTAGTTTTACACGCGACCTAGCTGAAGGTTGAGGTCGTTGATACCACTCATTGGATTTGAATTCCGAGGGGTTAACCACATGGTAAATTTGTGTACACAAAATCGCAAATTGTAAGAAAATCGCCAAAATCGCTAAAATCGCTAAAATTGTATTTGCAAAATTTGTCCAAAATCAGTACAGGGTTCTTGAATCTAAAAAATGAAACATTAAAGACCACAGAAGGAGCTTAAGAATCGCCGAAATTGCTAGAAAATTTTCAAGTCGCCAAAAAAATATGCGAAATTCGCTCAAAAATTGCTACAAAATCGCTGGAAACTGGCTTGAAAATTGCCAAAATCGCTAGAAAATCGCCAGAATCGCTTGAAAATCGCCAAAGTCGCTAGAAAATTACCAAAATCGCTAGAAAATCGCCAAAATTGCAGAGAAATCGCCAAAATCGCTGGAAAATTGCCAAAATCGCTAAAAATCGCCAAAATTGCTAGAAAATTGCCAAAATTCCAGAGAACCGTACACCAAAATCGCTAAGTGGTTAACCCCTCGTTGAATTCACACCATCAGTGTCCTTCCGAAGGACTTTAATTTAACACAATTATTTAGGCCAATGCGGTTTCGTTACCCATTGACATATGACAGTGGCGTTTAGACATGATTGAAGGTCGTTCTTTCCTCTTTCCAAAATGTCCTTCAAAATGAAAATTAATCCATCCCTAAATTTTTTGTGAATTTTCTTCCAAGGCTCTAAATCGCATCATTTGCAACAAAAAGTACAGAGACTCGGTAGCCATTTTTGTTTAAGTTGTAAATTATGCAGATTATTAGCTTCATTTACAACTTAAATAAAAAATACAGATTAATCTGCTCAATTTACAACTAAAATCAAAAATGCCTATAGAGTTTTCATCGTCTCTGTACTTTTTCTTGCAAATTATGCGATTTAGAGCTTTGGAAGAAAATTCACAAAAAATTTAGGGATGGATTAATTTTCATTTTGAAAGACATTTTGGAAAGAACGACCATCAATCCTGCCTAAACGCCACTGTCATGCGTCAATAGGTACCGAAACCCCATTGGCCTAAATAATGGTGTTAAATTAAGGTCCTTAGGAAGGACACTGATGGTGCGAATTCAAATCCAATGAGTGGTATCGACGACCTCAACCTTCAGCTACGTCGAGTATAAAACTAAAAAATATCGCACTAAAACTAAAGAAGATATACAAAAAAGAAAACTGTCCGGTTTTTGTATGGGCCACCCTTTATTTCATATAAATATGTCAATATGTCAAAATTAAAAAATATTGTCATGGTCGTCAAATATGCATCAAGGCCAAGCAATGAAGCTGTTTGCCTGTTTGTGCAACTGTTTGCCCAGTTTATTTGTGAAAAGCTGTGTATCTTGTATTTTAAAAAATCAGAGTTAAGCTAAGCCAATAAAAAGAATCTACAGAGGTTACTCATTTTTAACAGATTTTTTGACTCCAGTACAGCGATTGCATTTAATGGCATTATCAGCGATGAGCTGCATGTCTTTGATGTGAATTTATATGGAATGCTAAGAAATTTACATAAGTGTCTGATGGTTAAAATAAAAAATGAAGAGGAAAAGGAAAAGATAAGCGGAGCAAACGGAGGTAAAATGCAAATATTGTAATAGTGGAGGGGCCTGTGTCACCAAGCCGCACCTACTCTAGTAACATGCAATATAAATGATTTTGCGAGGGTAATTGGAAAATAAAAATAAGTTCTAGTCATATGGTCTGCATAATAAATTGTTGACTCACCGGAAAATAGGGTTCAAACCCTTCGTGCAACTCTCTTATTGAGACTGACACGCACCTTTCTAAAGTCTTGTAGGGTTTCGTCAGCTTGAAATGCAATACTTATAACAGTATTAATTAAAAATGACAATCTGCTATTAGTTTCCACAGGCAAGAGAGTATTAATTTACACATAAAACTTAACGGTTCAACCTACTACACTTAGGAGGAAGGGTTAAAATCATCCTACGTTATTATATTTTAAAAACTAATTAATGTGACAAAATGACAATTTTATGTAAGGCTAAGTTATAATGATATTTATGACCAGGTGTTGCGTTGTTATACATGAATGAAATACGCCTACCACATTTTCAGTGCAGGAAACTAATAAATATTTGATTTGTATATTTCAGAACCGGACTAGCCACTCATCTATTGCATAATATTTGTATTCATCGTACGGTAAAATTTCAGTTAAAAATGATTGAACAGGTTTTACAGAAATCAAAGCTAAAAATATAAAAATAATCTATTTAATGATCGTAGTTTCCGCCCATCACATCTGCGAAGTTTTTACAATTCGATTTTCTCTATACAGCCAGTCTATTATACGATATTAATATGCCGCTAAAAAGATCACGGCGCATGGTGGACTTAGCATATTCGCAAACTTACGCATGCGTGCTGATCCCGCACTTAAGTGTATAAAACTCGAAAGTGAACCAGTGGAACCGGTCTTGAAAAAAATAAATGTAAAGCATGTTATATGTCAACGTCTCGGGCCCGATTCAATACCCAACACAATCCATGCAATATTAGCAAAAATCGGATTTTTATATAACAGGTTACGATCTTACACCTGCTATTTGATTTCACAAATACCTATTATCCCCTACATAATTATGCAAGCCTCTATTTGGTCAAATATTTTAATCCATCCATTGAGATATTAGGCAATTACTAAGGTTCAATTCTAGATATTTACATATATTTACAATAATTCTTGTCTGAAATTATTAATCCATATAACCATCTATTATAACAACATAATTTTGGACGTTGCTCCAATTTCTACTTTCCCAAACCTGAATTTTTAATAGCTCGTGCCGTCTTTTTTCAGGTCTGCAGTCCACTTTCGGTAACATTTTTATTACCTAATCACCGTTTATTTTCTAATTAATATCACCCACGCTGATTTTTTTACATTTTGGTAAATTGTGTAATAATATTGCTCATAAATCTCTGAATTGTAGCGTGGGAAATTTTTTTGACGGCTGTTATGAGTAATTGTTCCTTAATTTTTCAAGTAGTGCGATTTCAAAAGAAGGCAAATTGATGAAAGTTCTCTTTCTGGTTTTTAATGAGGCTTCGCTACCCCAAGGCCAAGGTTTATGAGCCACACTTTTATATTTATTTGTAAAGTTCTCTTGCACGCCACTCTTTAACCAATGACTGATAAAAATACGAGATACTCTGATCTCAGGATATCTGAGGCTCATTATGGAAGATTCGCTGTAATTTGAAGTTATTTTGGGGTAATGTAATAAAAGGTTATCTTGATGCTAGAGGTAATTTGAGGCAATTTGCAGTATCGGAGATTATCCAGTGGATGGATATTCAGAAGATAATCCGAGGATATCTGAGGTCTTGTCGAATAATGTTTATATTTCATTCCAAAATTGGACCGAGTCTACAAGCTTTTAGTCTGTCCGTCGGATATCTTGAGGACGGATTGAAATATCGAGCTGAAACTTAGTATACAGTTGTTTCCCTAAGTACTCGGCGGTAATTGCTTTTGGGCCATATAGGACCTAGGTACTAAACGTAAAAAACCGAAAAATTATTAGTTGCAATAAGAACTCGAGAAGTAGTGGAGATATCTTACTGAAAGTGTGGCAATTTCGGGGGATGAAAACCACAAAAAATATGATAACTCTGCAAGTGTTGCACGCAGCCATTTGAAACTCAACGTAGACATATGTTTTGATGTAAATTGACGAGGGATGCTTTTTCCGCAAAATCGCTTATTTTATTGATTAAACAACTCAAGAATTTGAAGTCACACTGTAAATTCATCGAAAGACGCTCTTGATCGTATTTCGATGAATTTCCAAGTGTGACTCAAAAGCTGTTATTTTTCTTAATTATTTTCTTTAACTATTCTTTAACTATTTTAACTATACCTAAGTTTTATTCCAGCAAACCTAAGGCGTTTTCTGTGATTTTTCAAAATTTTACGATATTTTGCCAAAAGGATATTAGTGCCCACAGAATTTCAACACCCATCACTTGCTGATAAGAAAAAATGGTGTTCATCAGTGAAATTTCATAGTTAATATGCCAAAAAGGCATATTCGGATTCACGACAAAATTAACCGGGCTCACCAGAAGGCCAACGCTAACCTCCATACCAAATTTCATTAAAATCCCTTCGGTAGTTTCCGAGAAATTGTACTCACATACGTACATACATACGTACGCACACAGATATTTTTTTAAAACAATTTTTTTGTGATCCTAGGACCTTGAAACGTTTCGAATTTTGGAGTGATTTCAGTAACCTCCCATTTTTAACTTCTACGCAGCGCGAAGCAGTAGTTACTGGAATCGCTCGGAAAATTTAAAAAATCGAATCGCCAAAAACATGAAATCTTTACGTTTTAGGGTCCTGGGAACCCAAAAAAGTAGTTTTTGAAAAAATGTCTGTCTGTCATCACGCTGAAGCTCGAACTACTGAACGTATCGAGATGAAATTGTGCACACACATTCAGTGAGCAATTTGTAGGTAGTGATTAGATTTTGGGCCACATCGGTCCACGGAAAGTACCTTTTTGGCACATCAACTTTAAAAATTTAAATGCAAACCCCCATTTTTCGCGTTACCATATGAATGCTCTTCGAATTCTGCTTCTAAAAATGTATTCACACTTGTGCCCTTTTGGCCAAAAAATGGTGCCGTAAAAAAAACTTATGCATAACTGTATATTTTTATAACCGGATTTGATAGCTGATTTTTTTTCAAGCCGAAAACAATAGTGCCATTTTTTCGAGAAATGTCATTTTAGTGACAAAAGGGCTCTTGTTTCAATTTATTTAGAATTTAGAAAATTTTCATTTTGGGGACAAAAAAGCCCCTTTTTGAATTTTTCTTAGCAAAAGGGCATATCATCATTGTCGAATTCGATAGCTGTTGCATTGCCGGATCGAAAACTTTAGTGCCATTTTTTCGAAAAATGTCATTTTAGGGGTGAAAAACATTTGTATTTTAAATTTTAGTAACTGAGCGCCGGGCGCATCAGCCATCGACAACCGCCCCTACGTCCGACCTTTGTTAAATAAAGTTAAATGCTACATTTACAAATTCTGTGAAAAAGTAGTTTCTATTTCTACCGTCTCCGAGACTGCCAATTTTTTAAATTGGTCGTGGGAAGGTTAAAATGTCTATGGATTAGGAGGTGAAAAGCTGCGAACAGTTGAGAGACGTTTTGAATTTCACAAAAAATGTCGTTGAAACGAAAGAAAACAAAAAAAAATGAGGAACCCTTCAAATCCGTGGTGCTAACTGCCACAAAATTCTGCTTTTACGATAAAAATTTTGGGGCAAATTACGTGTTTTTCGTGTTTTGTCTGACTCGGGGTTAAGAAAAAAGTGTTAAACCTTTATCTTTCTCTTGGTACGACATGGCAATCGTGGCATGGTTTAGCGACATCGATTCTATTGAATAAAAACGTGCCATCCTTTTAAAGAAACACCTGACGAAAACGTTCCAATTCTTGAAGATCCTTAAGTGATTCACTTAATAAGAAAGCTCCCGTGCGGTTGGGTGCCCATCGGGCGCGTCCCCGGATGGTGGATAGGGGAATGGCCAGTCCGCTGGTTAGTTACGGCCATACGTGCAGACCTGGGGCTTAAAACCCTCACGTGTCTGTACCAAAGCCGCTACCGCGAACCAACCCCTCTGAGACACCGGGCGCCCTCTCAGAGTAATAGCCTTACCCTCATGCGCCGAGCTCCATGAGGGCGGACCGAACTCCCGGGGTTAACTGGGAATTTCAGACCAGATTTAGGAGGGTACCGGAGGCCTCAATGCAGCAAATGGGGTCGGAAGACACCCATAGCTGCTCTGAGACTTAGGGACCTAGCAGCCTGAACAGAGGGACTGGAAGACTGATACTTCTGTTGTCTGTACGGAGGGACAAAAAAAAAATTAAAAATTACCTCACGGTTGCGATAGGGATAGGCTGATAACTGGACCTATCAGATTTTTGTGACTAGGGACTAATTGTGACTGATGGGACTGAAAAAGACACCGCAGTTGCACAGGTACCGTGACACTGGCAGACCCTCAGGGAATGAGGGCGGACCGAATTCCCGGGGTTAACTGGGAATTTCAGACCAGACTTAAGAGGATACTGGAGGCCTCAATGCGGCAAATGGGGTCGAAGGACACCCATAGCTGCTCTGAGACTTCGGGACCTAGCAGTCTGAACAGAGGGACTGGAAGACTGATACTTCTGTTGTCTGTACGGAGGGAAAAAAAATAAAAAATACCACGCGGTTGCGATAGGGACAGGTTGACAACTGGACCTATCAGACTTTTGTGGCTAGGGACTAATTGTGACTGATGGGACTGAAAAAGACACCGCAGTTGCACAGGTACCGTGACACTGGCAGACCCTCAGGGACTGTGGCACCAACAACCAGTTGTGGCTGATGGGGCTGTCCACCAGGAACCATCGGCCACACGGGGGGAAGATGTCTGCAGTCTGTACGGAAGGGTAGTTATAATAGTGCTGCGCAGGACGCTAGGGACTAGTTGTGACTGATGGGACTGGAAAAGATACCACAGCTGCACAGGTACCGTGACACTGGCAGACCCTCAGGGACTGTGGCACCAACAACCAGTTGTGGCTGATGGGGCTGTCCACCAAGAACCGTCGGCCACACTGGGGGAAGATGTCTGCAGTTTGTAACAGAGGGACATAAATTGATACCTCAACTGAACCCTTTAAGGGTATACTTTAAGCTGCCTTCGACACCAAGAAACCAGTTGTATCCGGCAGGGCTGAAAAAGACCTGCCGGTTATAGTGGGTTCGCGGGACGAAGCTTCAACAAACTCCCTAAAGAGCAGAAGTACCCGCCGTGGTATAGCAAAGCGGGGTGGCTTTTCTAGCACCCGACTAACACTATTCAGTTTCTACAGCAGAAGTACTGGGTCTTTGCAGAACCGGGGTTCCTGTAGCAAATGGATAACTGTCACAGTGCGGGCATAATGGACCATAAGGTCTGAATGCAGCGGACCCGTCAGGGAAACGCACCGCAGAACGAAATACGAATACGAATACGAATAATAAGAAAGCTTCTAAAGTTTTAGGATTCTACTGCAGCAAAGATAATTAAAATCGAATCTCAAACAAAAAAGTTAATACTACATAAACAAAAATATGGCAACATGGCCCACGGTGTATATTGAGATAATATTGAGGTAATTATGATGTTATGATGTATACCTTTTCTTTTTTTGAGGCTATTAAGAATTTCTAGAGGTAATACGAGGTTATTTTGAGACAACTGACAAACCATGATGGAAATTCTTCGCTATAACATCTGGGATTGACCAGGATGTCCAAGTAAATGTAAAGGATATCTGAGGTTACCCAGAGAAAAAAAATATCCGGGGTAATCCGAGGTTATATCTGAAGTAATCTTTGGTTAATTGGAGGATTTGAGGTTATTTCAGTTTATCTTGGGATAAACCATGAAAAATTTCTTAATTTTGTTCGCTATTCGAGGTTATAAGAGGATATCCAAAAGGTATTAGGGGGTCTTGCCAAAAGAAGCAAACTTTCGCCCGAAATTTGGACCGTGAGTAACCTGGCTAATGGTTATAATTAATAAACATTATTTTGAATTGAAGACAAATTCATCCTTATCGATTCTATGCCAGTCCGTTTTTGAATAATAAAACTATTCTAAACTTTATTAGAATTTGTGTTTTATTCTAAGAAAAGATGGGAATTCACATTATACTCAAGTAAATAAATAGTTTCATGCTTTATCATCTTTTTATTCGCTAATTTGGAAATAGCGGTGTGCTTCCTCCAGTTAAATGCGGGTTCGCATTAATATGTAAGATAATATTCGTTCCGTGCCCTCGGCCAAGGTTCTAGATAAGATTTCTTCGGCCAAATCTGGCGTGAGAAGGTCTCTTTTCACCCCTTGAGTCGATTCCAATATAAAATCAACCCTCCGGGTCACCTTAGAAATTTTCCACGCTCGGAGAGATGCTATTAAGATAAAAATAGTGTGAAATATGAAAAAACACCCATCCACTATATTTGTTTTATCGGGGTTAAAAATAAGACAGTGTGGCTCTTGTAAAGCGAAAACTGATATTTTAAGTGTCGGTTGACGAAAGATAGAGCTATAAAAATGTGTAACAAGTCGGGATATTTAAATTCTTCTGATCATCTCTTTAATAAATATGCATGGACTGCCATGAGGGTTTACAGGTGATAATTTCGCTACATTAAAACGTCTGATAAATTCGTGAAAGAAATTTTTTGAATAAATTGGTTGGGCGTAACGATTAGATAATGGAACCTACTTGTCGGTACCTTACATGCGCTGATAACAGATTTCTTAGTTATACAATCGCAGCTTGACCGTAGGCAATAGTTAGACTGGAAAACAGAAAGCACCTGTCTTATACCGTGCGGTCGCTGATCCTAGTTCATTTCTTCTGTGATCGTTAATCCTTGCTTCTCATTGGACGCCGGTGGCGACAATGCAGCTACATACGAGGTCTATGACAACGTTACAAAGTAGAGAACAAGAGTATTCAGTATTCACAGCTCTGATATCAAAAAATTTACAATTTTAAGCTACAAATTAAGTGTGATGTCAAAAAATTAGGCAACAATTTCCCAGCGTTATCAAAACAACAGCAGGAGCAAATTTCGAAAACAGCGTGCATGTAATTGTTTTCTTCCAAACGTTGTACAACATCATGTATTTATGATTCCTTATATGGCGTAATCAAATCGTTGATGAAATATGGCTAAAGCATACGTGTTAGAACCTTTCGTAATTAATTACCACCAGATTATTAAAAACGCACTATAGACTTGTAAAATATCGTAAAAATTTTGATCTCGCAATATAGCTTTTAGTATGTTCATGCAATATATTTCCGGTACTTTTCAATAGTAAACAAGAAGCCCTTAGAGAGAGATAGAATCGCTTGGTTCAAAAGAGAAACGAGGACGGTTATATTTTGGATTCTTTACAATTACCTGAACAGGTAGGGCAAGCTACCTTCAGGTAGGAATTGTCACGGTCGTACGATGAGCTTAGACCACCGACTCTCTAAAACTTAAAAAAAAAACGATCGAACAGCCCCTATAGCTAGACTATACAGATCATTAGCATAATTGTTATTTTATTACAGCGACAGTTCTGAAGAAATATCAAGGTTGACTAATTACCATTCCAGTAGTTTACTCTTCAAAATAATTATTGCAGTGAGGAAATTTTGTTGCCTCACCGATAAACAACATTTGATTAAATAATCATTGAAAATTCCAGGAAGCGGAAAGTACGATTAAAAAATCAATTCTTTGTTCCAGAGCGGGGAAAAAGAAATCTTTCCTTGATTGAAGGCAAGGGCTGTTCTATTATTAAAAGTTGACCTGATTTGGGCACTCTTATATGGATTTCCGTATACCTGTCTTTAGAGTAGTAGTAGTAGTGTTTTTGACATGTACAAATATAGAAACTTTGTTCAAACATTCTTTATAGGTGGTGCAATTGAGGTGTGACGCTGTCACTCTAAATTAACTATTCTTTGGATAATGTATGTTTTAAGGACTGGTCATAATGATCGGTTTTATTGTATGGCTAAAAAATGGACAGCTACGGAAGCGGCTGGAACCTCCCCCTTGGTAAGTAATCCAATCCTACTCCCTATAAATTTCAATCCACCACATCAGTCTCTAAAGTGTTTTCTACGGTTTTCCAATTTTTCGGACTTTATTTTGGCAAAAGGGTACTGGATTTCAAGAATAATTTGTGTTCCATCTTTCAAATATCAGAGTTGACATGCCAAAAACGCACTTGCCGTTCGCTGCTGATTGCCCCCAATGTTAAATCAGCTCTTCGGCAGGGTATGATACCAAATTTCAATCAAATCGACCCGGGAGTTTGAATTGTAGCAAGTTATTTAGCGTTCCGTCGAAATATCGAATTTTTGGTTTCTATGACAAAAGGGTACATTTTTGGAAACATAATTTGAAGGCCTTTCATTTCCTGATAGAAAAAATTGCTGTTAATCTTTCAAATTCCATAGTTGATATGCCAAAAAGGCACTTTCCGTTCGTCGATTGTCACCAAAATCTAATCAAAGCACTTACGGGCTAAACCTATCCCACATGCCAAATTTCATGAAAATCCGTTCTGTAGTTTCGGCGGAATCCTGCTCACATACGAACACACACATTTTTTTAAAACTACTTTGATCCTGGGACCTCGAAACCTAAAGATCTGGTTTTATCTCAATTTCGAATTTTGGAGTAATTGCAGTAACCTCCCATTAATATATTATGGTTGTGGGAAGGTTAAAAAATACTCCTCCAACTGATGATAGGAATCCGTCAACAGCTCTAGATAACATGCATTTTTATTAAACTTATGTAAATAACGCAGCACTGCATACTACATTTGTTGGGTTTTAACAAATAATCGTCAATTTAATAATCGCCAAAAACAATATCAACAATATTTCCTATTGAAATCTTAGGTTTTTTCAACAAAAATATTGAACTTGCTTGAAATTCTTTAAAATTTCGTTACCATTTCTTTCTCTTTTTCTTCCGTTGTAACAAAATGTCTCACAATATGACCAGTGTAAGAATATTCCTAAAAACTATTTTGTTTGTTGTGTATTTAGTGTAAATAGAATATTGCTAAATAAACATACATTATTGTTATCCTCTCTTATTAGCGTGTGGCCTATTTACCTCAGTTTTCTAATTTCTCCTGCGAATGGCTTGTTTTATTTAGGTTCTTGTTATGTCTTTTCCCATAATTCCTTATTACAGTTTTTCTTCGGGCAATATACAGGATGAGCCTGAAATCATAGTGGTTACTGAAATGGTTGATCGTCCACCCAAAAATAGAAGCGGAAGTTCCTATGTACGGAAATGCTTCGCAATTGACTTGCACCGCTTTAAAGGACTCCTCAATAATTCGTTTTTTTTTAATTATTCAGAAGAAAGTGTAAAAGACAATGTTTTGAAATTAGGAGCGAAGGTTAATGTTATAAAAGGCTTTCTCCTGAATTTTTTTCAGATTTTTATTTTAATCAGTGTCTTTAAGAGGAGTCATTACGCACTTCACCAATTTCAAAAAGTTTTCAAACAAAAAACTCTGGAAACGCTTAAGAGACTGGACTGAAATTTATAGGTGATAGGATTGGATCATTCACCAAGTGGGGAGGTTCCAGGCGCTTCCATAGCTGAATATTTTTTCAAATGCTAGTACTATAATTGTATGTATCAAAAATTAATAATAGTTCATTGTACAACTTCAAAAATTTGTCATAAAACTTGCTGGAATCAATTTTTTTAATTTGCAGTTTGCACAAACATTTATTTCAAATATTTTCAAAAATATCGAAAACTTTTATACGGAATGCTAATACTTACTAGCCTAAATGGAATTTAATTCTGCATCTTTTGGATTCATAAAATTATGGTACTCGCATTTGAAAAAATTGAGTTGTGGATTCGTTACGCCCTTTTTAAAAACTATTTTCCGCCATAATCTTAATTCAACATGATCAAGTGAGACATCAAAAGAAAGCCCAAATCTTGTACTTTCAACCCTACAAGTTTGGTTCCTTAAGGTTCAACCGTCTGGAAGATACAAATTTTTCTATTGCCGGCTAAAAATCATTTTTTTACACAATTTTAACATTATATCAAAAATTATGAGTTAGGTAGGCAAGGTGGGGGTGCAATAAGCTCACAATTAAGAGGTCAGTTCGAATTTATAGTCAAAACACATGCTTTCCATTTAAACTATCAAAGATGGCGGCCACTTGCGTCAGAGCTGAAAATATTTTCATTCGATGGGCAATGAAACGAATTTTCGTTTAGCTCCTCAAAACGATTTACTGTGGTTTTCTTCTATCAGATTTTTGTAACCAATTTGTGTGTCATGTTTGTAGAGAAAATTTAACCCCCCCCTCCACTGTCCCCTACCCTTAATGGCTCTACAGGGTGTCCGCGCGAGAACTTTGACCTACAATAACTCAGAACGAAATGAAATATGAAAATTCGCTCGGACCGGTAGATTTTTATTTCGAGGGGATATTTAAATTCGTGCTTGATGGTGAAATTCCACAGCGCACCCCCTGACCCCCACCAATCCCAACTTCAAAATTTCATCTTCATCGTATATTTCGGTGAAATATTCTATCAAACTTTTGCCTACTTTTTTTTCGTTTTTAATTACTTATCTCTCGTTTTCTATTTCTGTTTTTGTTGCACAGGGTTGTTACGAATAATTGTACAATTGTATGTGGCTTTGATGCTTTGTTTTGACATTCTATTTCCACAGCAGTCAATTGTTTTGTTTTTAAAGCCACCTACGATGGTAAAATAATTTGTAACAACCCTGTATTTATTTCCTCATAGTCTCCTCGTTACGTATATTACTTGCTAAAAATAATTTTTCCTGCAAAATCACGTCAGATTCATGATTTATGTCGGACAATAATAAACATAATATTCGTGTTTATTATTCTTCAAGATTTTATACAAGAGAAAAGTTATCAACGACCACGAAAATTTTCGTAATTTGGAACACATCCAGAACGTCTGGATACACAAATTTGCGTTATATTTCTGGCCTTCAATTCAATTCAGAATTAGGTAACTAAATCACAATTAAACTATGTGGTGGTATAAGTGCGGGATTTCGATTTCGCATTGACATTTAACCCTAAACAAAAGTTCGATCGGAAAATTCAAACAAATCGAATCGCCAAAAACATGAAATATTTACATTTTTGGGTCCGGGGAATCCAAAAAAGTGGTTTTTGAAGAAATATCTGTCTGTCTGTGATCACGCTGCAGCTCAAACTACAGAACATATCGAGATGAAATTTGGGACACATATTCAGCGGGAGATTTGTAGGTGCTGATTAGAAATTGGGCCACATCGGTTCACGAAAAGTGCCTTTTTGGCACATCAACTTTAAAAATTTAAATGCAAATCCCCATTTTTCGCGTTACCATATGAATGCTCTTCAAATTCTGCTTCTAAAAATCTATTCACACTTGTGCCCTTTTGGCCAAAAAATGGTGCCGTAAAAAAAACCTATGCATAACATATTTTTATTACAGGATTTAATAACTGATTTTTTTCAAGCCGAAAACCTTGGTGCCATTTTTTCGAAAAATGTCATTTTAGTGGCAAAATGGCCTTTTTTGAATTCATTTTACAAAAAAGCATACTCTTACTATCGGATTTGATAGCTGTTGCATTGTCCGATCAAAAACCTTAGTACCATTTTTTCGAAAAATGCCATTTTAGAGGCAAAAAGACCCCTTTTTGAGTTTTTCTTAGCAAAAGAGCAATTATTATTCTCGAATTCGATAGTGGTTGCATTACCGGATCGAAAACATTAGTGCCATTTTTTCGAAAAATGTCATTTTAGCGATTACGGCATAGTCCACCCGATTGTTTTATAATTGTTATAATAGCTGATTAAATTTACAAATTCTGTGAAAAAGTAGAAGTTTCTACCGTCTCCGAGACTGCCAATTTTTAACTTCTACGCTTAGCGAAGCAAGTTATAAAATCGATCGAAAAATCGAATCGCCAAAAACATCAAATCTTTACGTTTTAGGGTCCTGGGAATCCGAAAAAGTGATGTTTGAAAAATGTCTCTCTGTGTGTCTGAATCCTTTGACATCAAAATCGACATTCTAGCATGTGTACTTATGCTGTAATAATGAAAATAGCGAATGATCCTTATGTCCCGAAGTATAAGGTAGAAAATCCCGATTCACGCAATCGATGAGCGGCAGCGCGATGCTGAGGAAACGGTGCGTCGCGCACTAATATTAACAATTTGTCCCTCAGAACGAGATACGTACCTATATGTATATATACTTGAAAGAAAGAGGAAAAAATTCTGCAGTTTTCCAACATATAATTAGAATTTTGATCAGCGTGAAATCGAAAACTACAGGTGAATAAAGGCAAACGGTAATTTTATTCTCAATATAATATCTACGTTTCGCTTCAAATTAAACAATGAATAACGCAAATTATGCCCATTTTGCACACACCCGTAGATTCGAATCATTTGGAGCCAAAATCAACTTTCCAGTTTGTGTACTAATCCTGTAATGATGAAAATGGCAGCGAAGGACACACATTTTTTGGAAATTTGCTTTTAGGGGTAAAACTACCCCTTGGCCCGATTTTCCCATTGGCTAAGAAGTACTTTCGGATGTATCTCGTCAATATGTAGTGGTGTACATATATTTTGTTTTGTTCTAAGCGATTGATAGGTTACTCGATAAATAAACCGAATTTCCAGCGCCCCGCCGCTCGACTATGACATTTTATTGGCAAAACTGCCTCTTTTTGAATTTATCTTAGCAAAAGTGCATATTATTGTCATTGAGTTCGATAGCTGTTGCTTGTTGGATCAAAAACCTTAATGCCATTTTTTCAAAAAATGTCATTTTAGGGATGAAAAATATCGTCACAAGTTAATTTATTGCTATACTGCTACATTTTCAAATTCTGTGAAAAAGTAGAAGTTTCTACCGTCTCCGAGACTGCCAATCTTTAACTTCTACGCTTAGCGAAGCAAGTTATAAAATCGATCGAAAAATCGAATCGCCAAAAACATCAAATCTTTACGTTTTAGGGTCCTGGGAATCCGAAAAAGTGATGTTTGAAAAATGTCTCTCTGTGTGTCTGAATCCTTTGACATCAAAATCGACATTCTAGCATGTGTACTTATGCTGTAATAATGAAAATAGCGAATGATCCTTATGTCCCGAAGTATAAGGTCGAAAATCCCGATTCACGCAATCGATGAGCGGCAGCGCGATGCTGAGGAAACGGTGCGTCGCGCACTAATATTAACAATTTGTCCCTCAGAACGAGATACGTACCTATATGTATATATACTTGAAAGAAAGAGGAAAAAATTCTGCAGTTTTCCAACATATAATTAGAATTTTGATCAGCGTGAAATCGAAAACTACAGGTGAATAAAGGCAAACGGTAATTTTATTCTCAATATAATATCTACGTTTCGCTTCAAATTAAACAATGAATAACGCAAATTATGCCCATTTTGCACACACCCGTAGATTCGAATCATTTGGAGCCAAAATCAACTTTCCAGTTTGTGTACTAATCCTGTAATGATGAAAATGGCAGCGAAGGACACACATTTTTTGGAAATTTGCTTTTAGGGGTAAAAGTACCCCTTGGCCCGATTTTCCCATTGGCTAAGAAGTACTTTCGGATGTATCTCGTCAATATGTAGTGGTGTACATATATTTTGTTTTGTTCTAAGCGATTGATAGGTTACTCGATAAATAAACCGAATTTCCAGCGCCCCGCCGCTCGACTATGACATTTTATTGGCAAAACTGCCTCTTTTTGAATTTATCTTAGCAAAAGTGCATATTATTGTCATTGAGTTCGATAGCTGTTGCTTGTTGGATCAAAAACCTTAATGCCATTTTTTCAAAAAATGTCATTTTAGGGATGAAAAATATCGTCACAAGTTAATTTATTGCTATACTGCTACATTTTCAAATTCTGTGAAAAAGTAGAAGTTTCTACCGTCTCCGAGACTGCCAATCTTTAACTTCTACGCTTAGCGAAGCAAGTTATAAAATCGATCGAAAAATCGAATCGCCAAAAACATCAAATCTTTACGTTTTAGGGTCCTGGGAATCCGAAAAAGTGATGTTTGAAAAATGTCTCTCTGTGTGTCTGAATCCTTTGACATCAAAATCGACATTCTAGCATGTGTACTTATGCTGTAATAATGAAAATAGCGAATGATCCTTATGTCCCGAAGTATAAGGTCGAAAATCCCGATTCACGCAATCGATGAGCGGCAGCGCGATGCTGAGGAAACGGTGCGTCGCGCACTAATATTAACAATTTGTCCCTCAGAACGAGATACGTACCTATATGTATATATACTTGAAAGAAAGAGGAAAAAATTCTGCAGTTTTCCAACATATAATTAGAATTTTGATCAGCGTGAAATCGAAAACTACAGGTGAATAAAGGCAAACGGTAATTTTATTCTCAGTATAATATCTACGTTTCGCTTCAAATTAAACAATGCATAACGCAAATTATGCCCATTTTGCACACACCCGTAGATTCGAATCATTTGGAGCCAAAATCAACTTTCCAGTTTGTGTACTAATCCTGTAATGATGAAAATGGCAGCGAAGGACACACATTTTTTGGAAATTTGCTTTTAGGGGTAAAACTACCCCTTGGCCCGATTTTCCCATTGGCTAAGAAGTACTTTCGGATGTATCTCGTCAATATGTAGTGGTGTACATATATTTTGTTTTGTTCTAAGCGATTGATAGGTTACTCGATAAATAAACCGAATTTCCAGCGCCCCGCCGCTCGACTATGACATTTTATTGGCAAAACTGCCTCTTTTTGAATTTTTCTTAGCAAAAGTGCATATTATTGTTATTGAGTTCGATAGCTGTTGCTTGTTGGATCAAAAACCTTAATGCCATTTTTTCAAAAAATGTCATTTTAGGGATGAAAAATATCGTCAAGTTAATTTATTGCTATACTGCTACATTTTCAAATTCTGTGAAAAAGTAGAAGTTTCTACCGTCTCCGAGACTGCCAATTTTAACTTCTACGCTCAAGGCGGAGCAGTATATAAAATCGATCAAAAATTCGAAATTGAACTGACATCAAATCTTTACGTTTCGGGGTCCCAGGAACCCAAAAAACCTATTTTTGAAAAATGTGTGTCTGTGTGTCTGTGTGTGTGTCTGTCCGTGTGTCTGTGGACACGCTACAGCCGAAACTACTGAACTGATTTTGATGAAACTTGGCACACATATTCAGTGGGAGATTTGTAGGTGCTGATTAGAATCTGGGCTACACCGGCTCACGGAAAGTGCCTTTTTGGCACATCAACTTTAAAAATTTAAATGCAAACCCCCATTTTTCGCATTACCATATGAATGCTCTTCAAATTCTGCTTCTAAAAATGTATTCACACTTGGGCCCTTTTGACCAAAAAATGGTGCCGTGAAAAAAAAACTATGCATAAATGTATATTTTTATTACCGGATTTGATAACTGATTTTTTTTCAAGCCGAAAACCTTAGTGCCATTTTTTCGAAAAATATCATTTTAGTGGCAATTTATTTTATTGTCTGTGCGGGAGAGGAGCTGATTAGATTTTGAAGCCGATCAGTCAACCCGAAGTGCCCTTTTGGCATAGCAACTTTCTTATTTTAAATATTTAAAAATTTAATAAATGCTGCTGTTAATCCAATGCAGTGCGGCGTAGAAGTTCCTGCCGTCTCCGAGACCGCCTTTTTTTTAAATAGGTATGTAAATGTGGATTTCAGTTTGTAATTTTTTCCTGCCGATTGTAGAATTCCTAAAATCTTTTACGAGTTAATTTGTAATTAAACCAATGCCGGAATATTCCGTGGCCCAAAACGTGAAAACCGATTGTCCAACCGTTTTGTAACTTTTTGTGGGCGAATTCGGCACACACAAAGCCAAATTATCAAACATCTAACCTGGCAAAAAGTATAAAGTGCAACTTGAGAATTAGCTGAATCATCCCGTAATATTAAAAGTACAAAAATATGTAATTAAGGTCGTAAAAAATTAGGCGGCAGGCCCCAGTCTTAAGAGGTGCTGGAAAAAATGAGAGTTTGCGTAATGGTGATGAGTAAATTTAGGTTCTTGGAGGTGTCGAAAGAGCTGGCGATGATGCAGCAGGATCTGTTGGTTGATTGGTTTTATTGTCTACCTGTTAAAGATTGGTGACTTTTATATTCTCGGCTGGCCTCGATTGAAGAGAAAAAGTGGTTTGATTAAATTTTTGAGGCAATTTTGACAAATTAACTCCGACGAGTAATAAATTGCCAACTTTGGCAAATGCTACTGAAACAATGAGTACGAGTAAGTTTATCAATGGCCCTCCTCCTCTACTCGCATGGCGGTCAATTCTTTGGTTTGTTTGTTTGAAAGTTCTCCGAGTTTACCCGAGTTGTTCGTAGCTTGACGAAGAGGGCACGTAACAGTAGATTTGTCCCGCTAGCCGAGTGAAACAAGCTTAGCCTAGAGCTGCGTGTGCTTCAAATACAACTTAGTTTGAGTTTGTTTAGATTGTTGTTTGTAGTCAGAGCGCTCACTTTAAATTTTCGTAAATAAAACACGAACTGTTTTTTTGTGGTGAACCATCTTTTGTGACTTTTGATTTGTGTTAAAATGTTTGTGCCTTTAAATTTGGGATAAGCTTTTTAAGCGTGGCTTCAGCCTCGGCTTCACCACCCCTTCAACTAGGCCTCAACGTGAGTTAAAATTAAAATTTCTAACATTCTTGTTTGTCGGTCTCAATTGTACATTTAATTCAATTTAACTATTGAAAAGATAATTTGACAGTTCAATTAGGCCGTTTTCAATTAACTGTGTCTTGCGCCTACGTACCTAACTATTTATCACTACTAGTGCATTCATTTTTTCTTAACTGTACTATAATTACTCTTGCAAAATGCAGTCACGACTCTGCTACCTTTTTTACTTTCCACATCATTAATAATTAGAATAAACTTCTTGACCCCGTCGATTTCGTATAAATAGTGCAGACAGTTGAATGAGTTTTTAAAAATAAATGTTCCCCCAGATTGTACCTATTTAAAATTACATCACTTCGCACGAAGTTCGTAAAATTGTTTACCCTCAAATTAACGAGAATATTAAAACGCGCAGCTGTGGTGGAATGACCGAAATAAAATATTTATTTTTATTAGTACTACGAGGCAAAAAAATACTTTCCGCACGGATTTTACACTCGACTTTAAAAGCCGTGTAATCAAACAAAAACATATTTTCAAGTGGTTAAGATCCATGTGGTCGTTTACAATTTCCAGCGTCCAGACGCAGGGGACAAAAATAGAATTTGGGTTGGCGTGCGTCTGCATATTTTGGAGGGTCGCGTCATTTGGGTTTTCCATAATCAAACCAATCAAACGTAAATCAACTTTAATTCTGTTAATCTGGTAAATCAATTCCCCGCTGGGTAGTCATCATAGTCAAAGATGTTTTATTCAATCAACTACTCGAAATTGGCTTCATACGATGATATTTTCTTTAATTTCCATAACACACAAAAGCATTTGCATTATTTAAATAAAACGGCTTTCATAAGTTGTTGGGCAATCAGGAAAGAAATGTTTCAGTTTGGTGGAATAGCATCGAGATTCTGTGATTCAAAAATCAATCAGAACTTCGAAATACAGAATTTGTGGACAGAAAAAAGTATGAAAGACTAAATATCATCCCCTAGCTCTGCCCCTTACTTTGTTACGTTAATTTTGGTAATATAACAGAATGAAGACCAAAGCCAAAATAGTCAAAATACACTCAGCGACATAATATTCCAAGAGGCCAGCAGAAGATAAAACCGAGGGGTTAACAACGGCGTAAATATGGTGTACGAGGGCGCGACAATATGGAAATATATTGGAAATTGAAAATATATTGAAAATGTGAAAATAATCTGGAAATATGAAAATAATACTGATTATTTTATACATTAAGTATTGAACTAATCCAAAGCAGCATTTATACCAGTACACCAGTAACCAATCACATCCTGATTACAGTGATAATACTACAACGTCAACTTTACACTACTTACTCAATACTTTAATTTATAAAATAATCTGTAAAATACGATTCGTAGTCTTTTGGTTGCCTTGTTGAGTCCTCATGTCTGCACTACTTGTCAAATGGTGGACTACTCGTCGAATTACTATTGAAAATATGAAAATATACTGAAAATATGCAAATATTCTGAAAATATACGCCAAAATATGAGAAATATACTGGAAATATGGGAAATTTATTGGAAATATGAAACAAATGTACCGAAATTTAGCTAATTTTCCGGAAGCAACCATACAAAAATTATTGTGAATCTGTTCAAATTCTTATTTAGGGATGATATTATACAAATTTTAGAAAATTTCCATAGTGATCCAGGTTTTCGTAAATCTATTTCTTGCCAACAATTCTTCCGTATAAGATTTTCTTCCATCTCCAAACGTATGAGCAGCGTTCGCAAAAGAAGCGCATTTTTTCTCCGTATTTATTGGAGGGAGATCCATGTAAACGTATGGGAGACGCTATAAACGTATAAATCTGGATATAATGTAATCGACCGATTTGGAAAAAAATCGCATCATCATTCATCACTAGAGGGCGGATTTCTGGCATTTTGCTTTTTTTTAATATTGTAAGCAGAACGAAATGCTCTTGTTTCTTTCCGTTTCATAAAATTTCGAATCATTTGACACTAATTTTATTTTGCTTATTTTGCTTATTTTTGCCTAAAATTCGCGTAAGTGCTTATTTACGGATTTTGTTAGCTTTTTTAAGTCTTTTCTAGCTTATTAGTGCTTTTTCTTGCTAGCTTACCACGTTTTTGGTGGATATTATATTTTTACTTATTTCCCGGCGCATACAATCGGAGAAGCAAGTTTTTTTTATTAAACTGTTCAATACAATTTTTGATATAAGAAGCAAGTTTCATTTCTGTTAGGCATTTCCTGCAATTAACGAAAATTTATATTTTCCAATTTTGAAATAGTTAACTTTTAGGTGCTTATTTTTACTTTTTTGTATAGCTTAATTTTCCATCTTTGAAGCTTTTTATAAGCGCTTATTTCTGGAAAATAAATGCTTTTTATTCCGCCCTTTATTCATCACCTACAAATTGCTCACTGAACATATACAGCGTGTCTCATTTTAACTAGAACCACTCAAATATTTCGGTTAATGTTGAGCAAATCAACTCGCTCTTTTTTTGCACATATAGAGCTCCAGAATCTGCATCTGTGTAATACTTCACCTTTTTGTTATCCCGAAATCTCAGCCCACTGCGATTAATTAAAGAGGCCAAAAATAGCGAAATCGTATTAGGCATTTTTTTACCGAAAAAGTTTATTAAGAAAAGTTGCTCAGGATGACTCCAAATGAGTAAATCCGAACTTTCAGGCCAAAATAAAAATGTTGAATTTCTGGAGGAAAAAATCAAAAATATCGAAAACTTCAATATTTTTGCAACAAAAGGGTTGATGTGTAATAAAAAAACAATTGACATAGGTTTGTTTGACATTTGTTGTTAGCTATCTCTGTGCAAAATTTAACAATCGCAGAAAAAGTTGAAATTATAAATAATAATTTTAATAATTCCAACTTTTTCTGGGATTGTTAAATTTTGCCCAGTCATAGCTCACAGCAACTGTCAAACACTTATTTCAATTGTTTTTAAAGACACAGCAACACTTTTATGGTAAAAATAATGAAGCTTTCGATATTTTTCATTTTTTCCTCCAGAAATTCAACATTTTTATTTTGGTTTGAAACTTCGCACTTACCCATTTGGGATCATTCTGAGCAACTTTTCTTAATAAAATTTATCTATAAAAAAATGCCTAATACGATTTCGCTGTTTTTGTCCTCTTTCGATCTTCTCGAAGATTTCGACTTCGAACTCGAAATTTCGGCTTCAAACACGAAATTTCGACTTTAAACACGAAATTTTAACTTCGAACTCAAATATTTCCACTTCGAACTCCAAATTTCAACTTCGTACACGAAATTTCGACTTCGAAGTCGACATTTTCGAGTTCGAAGTCGAAATTTCGGGTTTGAAGTCCAAATTTTGAGTTGGAAGTCGAAATTTCGTGTTGCAAGTCGAAATTTCTATGCCTTCGTATGAATGTACCTAAACGTGAAAGAAATACGGTAGAAATATGGAATTAACATGAAAATGTGGAAATATAGTGGAAATATGAAAATAACTAAAATGTATTTGAAATATGAAAATATGTATGAAATATGAAAATATATTTAAAATATGGAAATATAGAAACAGTGAACACCATTTTTTCCCGTTGTCAACCCCTCGGATAAATCTTGCACTCCTTCTTGGTTACTGGGAATTTGAAAAGAACTTCCCGATTTATTCTTTGGAAAAAACAAACTAACGTTTCTAAAAAACTAGTGTTCTGGAAAGTCTGCACAGGGCAGTTTCGAATCGTAATTACGTAAAAAATTTTCAAAAGCTGTCGTCTCATGTTTTTTTTATAATTATGTATTTGAGCAAAATGGGAAAGTGAATTTGTGGTTATTACAAGTAAATTGAAAAATAGAAACATTAGATTAAGTACATACAATCATAGAGAATGAAATCATCATCTACGTAAAAGATTAAGTAGATGTTTGTGTCCACTCGTATTGTACACAAATTACCACTACATTCTTTTCTTCGAAGAATAATAGAAATATGTCTGGTCTGATCATGACCCAAACGGAATTCAATAACAAACTCTTTAAACTTATCGAAATTCGTGCATAAAATTTTTTATTACCTAAGCCCAGGTCAAGAGTCAACAAGAAACCATGATAAGCTATAAGTGTCTCAATTATCATCTAAATATATTTTTAATTAAACGTCATGAAGTTCAAATAGCCATAAAATTGAAGATGTAGAACCAAACGGCGGGTCCTTGCGGGAAATCCAATCGCTAGGCTACTTAAAACCCATATTTATTGGACCTTTCATTTAACGTTTGTAATATTGTTAATGATGTTTGTCATGTTTGGTAAAAAATCGAAGTTGCAACCTTCATGCCCTGGTAGATTAGAAGGCAATTTTAGAACGAGGAAACGAGGTTTTTGACAGATTATAATCGTTCTATTTACATCGTGATATTGGATAAATAGTTCAATTGATTGTAAATTGAAAGGATTTTGGGAGAACAAGTTGTGGGTTTAACATAATAACAGACGATCTTTTGTTTGGGAAATTAATCTTTCGTTTACGAGGAATTTTATTGGGGGACAACCTATAAAATGTCAGTTCAGTCGTGAAAAGCATTATTGAAAGCCCGACTGAACAGACCTAGGCCTTGGGGGAATATTAAACCACAATTCTCAATTCTGTTTTTGGTTTTAAATAAACCCTTTAAAACATGTTTGTGAAACTTATCTACTATCAATAATAATTATTTGTCCTCATTAGTGTACGTGACAACCGACCTAAGGTTGCTTGTCCACAAATTGCTTTTTAAAGATTGTTTTCTAAAAAGGCTTTCTCAATGCCAGTACTTAGTGTAATCGCATTTAGAAGATTCAAGGTTCGGGGGCAAGTTTTTTTAAATATTGCAACAAATAGCAACTTTCCTTGTTGGGTATGGTGCCCCCCTTTTCTCGCGTAATCGTCGATTTCTCTCAGTGAAATTAGTTTAATAAGTCTCGTCTACGATAACTTCAATATCTCTTTGCTCATTAATCATGAAGAGTCGAGATCAAATTACGAGGTTTTCTAGTAGGAGTGATTCATCTAGATTACACCCTGCATGGGTGTAGTGTAAAAGTGATTATAATAAATGAATTTTAAACCAGTTAGGCAAGCGATTGTGATTGACGTTAGCATGACATACTTAGCGAATTGACAATGTGTAGCGCCTTGAACTTTGCCGATTGTTTACCAGGAAAAATCAATGGTTAACATTTAAAAATGGTGCGTGCATCTAAAAAGTCCAATTGATGCTTTAATAGGAAGTTATTTACATAATGACGTTTGCAGTCTCCAGTCGAAAAGCAAACAATGCAAAATCAACAAACTTCCACATTGTGTGGTCAAAATAAACGAGAATGGACAAAACGAACAAAAATAATAATCAAGGTGTGTCGTTCGTGATGTAACAATGCCTGCCTAGAGCAAGTTAATGGTCTCATCTTCACGAGGAGAGCGTCGGTTTATGGTAAATGTCATCTTCGAGTCTACTATTCTATGTAGGTTGTATGTTTATAGCGTGGGATTTCGTCCACCTTATGCGACAAGTGTTTGATGTCATTTGATCAAAGGCCATACGTTTTGCTTGGGTGTTGCTTCCAAAACGACTCTAAAACTCCTTTTATGCACGTGCTCCAGAATAGCCCATTCTCCTCAAGGACAATTTTACTAAACAATGCTCAACCATGCAACTAATAACGTTTTGCAACTCACATTCCTCCAGCATCAGCAACTATTAATTAAAATACATTAATAATGCATTTTAACAAGAAATGCCGTATTATAAATATTTATCAATTTTTAAATATCGCAGCTTTGTGACCTTTTTAACTTTCTCTCAATATTCAATTATTACGAGTTTCACGCAAACTTTTAAACGCAAGTGCTGCTGATGTAAGGATGATTCGATGATGAAATTCATTTTGCCAGGACATTGAAAGGGCGGTTCTCAAACATGACAATGGCCATGAATCATCATGGGTTTGACGAGAACAAGTGCACCTGGCTTCAGGTAACTTGCACCGATTAGGCTGCACTCCCTTTTTCTCAAGACCAAAGTTTAAAAATGCTGCCAACTCACTTGAAGAAGAGCACTGAATCAGGAATTGTAAGAAATTGCAAAAAAATCGGCAAAAATTTTCCTAATTTCCAAAGGGCTCTGGTTAAGTTAGTCGTTCTAAAAATTTTCAATTTACAATAATTCTATCAACTTCCCTCGCAACCTCCTCACAACCAATATAAAATGAGATGTTAATGCAATCAAATCTCGTGAAGCGAAAAAAGTAGTTTTTGAAAAATCTCTGTCTGTGTATTTGCATGATTTTATTTGTATTTGAAGAGTGATGAGTCTGTTTGTTAACCTCCCCACAACCAATACATACAGGGTGAGTCTGAAAGACTCCACATCCTTTATACCACAGAATCTACTGTTCAAATGATGAAGCTTGGCGCAAAAATTATTGGTCAATTGTGATTCCTCTTGATGTTATAAGCCGCCAAAAATCTTCATTCTTTTTAAATATCTTTCGAAAGGTGTATCGTAGGATTTTGAGTTTTTGCACAGCATTGTTACAGACCAAGAAGCAACTGCTGATGGTACTGAAGACATTCCAAAAAGCGGATCTCTGTTATGCAGGGTGGCCCCGATGTTATTTGCTCTTGAACTTTTTTATGTTTGAAAATATTGTTAATTTGCCTATGCGGCCGTATTCCCCGTTCAATTGTTAAACTTTTTTGGCTCTTAAAATTTTTCGAAAAAACTAACCACTGTCGAGAAAAATTGAAAAAACCGAAAACATGATGCAGGTAATCACCTTAAAACCAATGATGAGTCTACCTCATAAAAAAGTGAAATTACCATCAATGTTTTTTCTTCAGTTGTGAGCAATGGTTCTGGGCTGGGCACAGATGTAGGACACCTTCAATGCATAAAACACAGTTGAAATGTGATGCGTGTCAACGTACACTTTGATTTTTATTGAAATTGTAGGTTTATCACGATGATCATGTTTTCGGTTTTTTCAATTTTCCTCGTGAGTGGTTAGTTTTTTCGAAAAATTTTAAGAGCCAAAAAAGTTTTAGAATTGAACGGGCAATACGGCCGCATAGGCAAATTAGCAATATTTTCAAACATAAAAAGTTCAAGGGCAAATAACATCGGGGCCACCCTGTATAACAGGGATCCGCTTTTTGGATAATGTCTTAAGTACCATCAGCAGTTGCTTCTTGGTCTGTAACAATGCTGTGCAAAAATTCAAAATCCTACGATACACCTTTCGAAAGATATTTAAAAAGAACGTTTAAAAATGAAGATCTTTGGCGGCTTATAACATCAAAAGGAATCACAATTGACCAATAATTTTTGCACCAAGCTTCATCATTTGAACAGTAGATTCTGTGGTATAAAGGATGTTGTGGAGTCTTTCAGGCTCACCCTGTGTAAAAATGGGAGGTTACTGCAATCACTCCAAAATTCGAAATTGAGATAACAGCAGATCTTTACGTTTCGAGGTCCCAGGATCACGAAAAACTGGCTTTAAAAAAATTTCTGTCCTCGTGATGTCAGCAGGATTTTTCGAAAACTACCGAACGGATTTTTTTGAAATTTGGTATATAGGTTCGTTGGCCTTCTGGTAAACCCAGTTAATTTTGTTGCCAATCCGCAAACACTAATAAGTGCCTTTTTGGCACATCAACTATGAAATGTGACTGATGAACACCAATTTTTCTTACTTATCAACATATGAAAGATCTTCAAATTCTGTAGGTATCTAAAAATGTGTTCACACCGAGGTTCACGCTCACCTTTTTGGCATAAAATCAAAAAATTTGAATTTTCATAAGAAGATTGAATAACACGCTACATCCCAAACTAGTGGATCGATTTGGCTAAAATTTGATAGGTAGAGATACCAAATTTTGTGCCCTTTCGACAAAAGATCGTAAAATTTTGAAAAATCCCAGGAAACAGTTTGGTGGAGTAAAATTAAATTAGCATTGTTTCCAAAAATTCAATCAAACTCAAGTATCGGGTGTCCCAAAAAAAAAACGGACAAAATATTTTTGGTAATAAGCCAGCCGTTTCTTAACAGATTTGTATGAGAATCAGGCTTTCGAACTCACTAAGAAACTACGACAGATGGCGCTGTCGTAGTATTCCTATTAATAGTTCGACGAACTAAGAGTGTTGTGTCGAAAACCACGACCTCTGTGAGAGGTGGGGACTACTAGCTTCCATGATGTCAAAGACATTTAAAGAAAACTAGCGGCTGACAAAGTCAGCTCGCCCCGGGCTTCGACACTACTCCTGTTTAGCAACAGGTGGCGTGAATGCAATGATTCGATTGTGACAATGAAAAATTAAAAATTCTTCACTGCCACAACCAAAACGAAAGCGGCTGGTTTGAGCTCATGGTCTCAAACAGGGAACGACAGACAGCTGTTTCGATCTCTTGGATCTCATCAGTGTCGTGCACCCCGAATGAAACCACAAACTCAAACCAGCCAACCTTTAAACAGAAAATGCGACGAACTAAGAGTGTTGTGTCGAAAACCACGAGCTCTGTGAGAGGTGGGGACTACTAGCTTCCATGATGTCAAAGACATCTAAAGAAAACTAGCGGCTGACAAAGTCAGCTCGCCCCGGGCTTCGACACTACTCCTGTTTAGCAACAAGTGGCGTGAATGCAATGATTCGATTGTGACAATGAAAAATTAAAAATTCTTCACTGCCACAACCAAAACGAAAGCGGCTGGTTTGAGCTCATGGTCTCAAACAGGGAACGACAGACAGCTGTTTCGATCTCTTGGATCTCATCAGTGTCGTGCACCCCGAATGAAACCACAAACTCAAACCAGCCAACCTTTAAACAGAAAATGCGACGAACTAAGAGTGTTGTGTCGAAAACCACGACCTCTGTGAGAGGTGGGGACTACTAGCTTCCATGATGTCAAAGACATCTAAAGAAAACTAGCGGCTGACAAAGTCCTCTCACAGAGGTCGTGGTTTTCGACACAACACTCTTAGTTCGTCGCATTTTCTGTTTAAAGGTTGGCTGGTTTGAGTTTGTGGTTTCATTCGGGGTGCACGACACTGATGAGATCCAAGAGATCGAAACAGCTGTCTGTCGTTCCCTGTTTGAGACCATGAGCTCAAACCAGCCGCTTTCGTTTTGGTTGTGGCAGTGAAGAATTTTTAATTTTTCATTGTCACAATCGAATCATTGCATTCACGCCACCTGTTGCTAAACAGGAGTAGTGTCGAAGCCCGGGGCGAGCTGACTTTGTCAGCCGCTAGTTTTCTTTAGATGTCTTTGACATCATGGAAGCTAGTAGTCCCCACCTCTCACAGAGGTCGTGGTTTTCGACACAACACTCTTAGTTCGTCGCATTTTCTGTTTAAAGGTTGGCTGGTTTGAGTTTGTGGTTTCATTCGGGGTGCACGACACTGATGAGATCCAAGAGATCGAAACAGCTGTCTGTCGTTCCCTGTTTGAGACCATAAACCAGCCGCTTTCGTTTTGGTTGTGGCAGTGAAGAATTTTTAATTTTTCATTGTCACAATCGAATCATTGCTATTAATAGTTGTTTTTATGGCTTATTTTAAGTGCGTGGGGATTGGTGAAAAAACAACCAGACTCAGAAATCCTTGAAGATCGTTCTTTTTTTTTCAAAAACCTTTTATCAGAAGTTGATTTGGTTTAAGCATTGATTTGAACTAATTTTTTGAAAAAATGTGTTTTCCCTTATTTTCACGTGGTGCAAAAACAGCTTAATTTTCAGTAATAGCTCTCCAATTTGTCCCTTATTGGCAGTCACCTCTGTTTTCATCAAATGCGATAATTTATAACCAAAAACTATGATGTTTGTGCGTCACTAACTTTACTCATCAGTTATTAGGGCGTAAAAAGACATTTTTAAAAGATTGCCGAAGATGAATGCATAAGCCAAATCGGCTTTTGAAAAAAGATTTTTGCAGAAAAAAGAACGATCTTCAAGGCCATTTGAGTCACATAACGATTGGTTCTAGTCTGACCAACCCCCAAGCACCTAAAAAAGCCTTTAAAAAAGTATCAATAGGGTCACTACGGCAGCGCCATCTGTCATAGTTTCTTACACAATTCGAAAGCTTGGTTCTTTAGCTTTAATTTGAGACGAGGTTCATCCAAATCGGTTGAGAAATGGCAGACTTATTCCTAAATATATTTTGTCCGGTTTTTTTTGGGATACCCGATAGTGCTGTTTTTTTATTATTGCGTTGTTGTGATGATTAATGCACGCCACTTTTGCTAACCAATTACAACAATTGATTGTGTTTTTATAACTGACAAAAAGTTACTTTACTTTTTACAACTGGGCATACTATTCAAAAACTGTGGAAAATGCCTTCAAATACCCTCAAAACAAGGTCAGTATCTACAATAATTATTTTTCTTTTTTCTGCTTCAGTTTTTGTTCCATATTTTCCAAAAAACTCAAAAAACTCAAAAACTCAAAGATTATATTGGATAATTCCAATGTAATCTTTGAGTTCGTACCATTATAAAATCGTCTCGAGAATCGTCTAACTTAACATCTTAACATTACTATTTAGGCCAATGGGGTGAAACGTTCACTCGTGATTAAGGCCCGTCTTTTGCTCTTTCCAATATGGATTTCAGAATAAAAATTGATGAATCCTTTAATTTTTTTGTGAATTTTCGATTAATTTTCTTCCAACACTTAAATATAGGTAATATTGACAACTAAAACCAAGGGGACGATCAAAAATTGCCGCGGGTTTTTTGGTTTAAGACTGTACCGAAGAAGCTCTTAAAATATGGATATATTCAATTGGTTCAATAAATTTTATTATTATTATTATTCAGAAAAAGAAAATGTGCAGAACATATTTTTTCTTATATTCTAGAGTGATAGTTGTTTTAAATTCAGTTCTGCCCTCATTGTCCTAAATAATGGCATTAAGTTAGACGAATAAGGGCATAATATGTTATTTAAGTAAGTAAAACTAATGCAGATATACCGTATGCTTACTCGGGGAGGTGTCCATAGGGATTTACGTGGGGAATCCGATTTAATTTTTTTCCTGCTTGTGTGCAGTATTTTGAAAACACTGTTAAGACAAAATTGAACATTTATTCTTAATTGAACTTTATTTTCAACTTGACGCAAGTGCAGTACCCTATAAACTTCAATACCCTCTATGGGTTTTCTTCTTCATTGTACACTATTTTCGTTCTTTTTTTTGTTAATATGACTTTGTTCGGTGTAAAGAGATATAATATTTCATTTAACCTGATATTTGGCCCAAAATCGTGGCTTATTTCATACACTCCTTTACACTTTTTCTGTAAATTTACACTTTTTCTGTAAACGCTTTCGTAGCTTTCCTATGGTGATGCGAAAAATGGCATTTTCCATGCAACGATTTGACCCAAAATCTAATCAGTTCTTCCGTAGATCATGCAATGTGCACGTGCCAAATTTCAGTCTGTTAGTTGTAGCGTGTCCACAGACACAGAATTTTTTTCAAAAACCACTTTTTCAGGTTTCCAGGACCCCAAAACGTAAACATTTCATGTTTTTGGCGATTCGGTTTTTTTTTAAAGAAAAAATCCGTTTTTTAAAGGGCCACCTTTGGTACCGTGTAGTGCACTAATCTCCCTAATACATTCGAAGTTTTGTCTTTATATCTGGATACTGTCATTGTATATTGGATAAACAACGAAATAAACTCAATTCGATTACTTTTAAGAAATAATTATACTCGAAGAAACTGGACTAGATCAAAACATTCCTACTGTAAGTTTCTTCTCGTTTAATTTGATACCTCTAATGTTAATGTATGCCCAAGATTTCCACTTCTGTTGTATTGATGTAACCTCGCCGGATTTGGTGTTAAGGCTAATCTCACAATAATGGGACTAAGTGACGAATAACAATAGATTCGGATAGGTTCCTCTCATTAATTCTACAGGAAAGTGTAATCGACTGATGTAACAAGAAAATAATTTCGTGATTACAACGCGTGAGGAAATTCTTAATCGATAATGACTTATGATTAATATTCAGTACCAGGCGGAAAATCTTGCAATTAGAAAGCTTTAATAAATTTGATTTTTTAATTAAGAATTAGCGGAAGCAGACGTCTGTTGTTTGGCGTGCACTTAACAGCTGAACCCATGTTCACACGAGTTTCTCCGTATTTATCTTCACACAAATTCGCTAATGAAAATTATTGTCAACTGAAGTTTTCTCGAATTAGCGAAGTCCACATTGAGATGCGAATAACTAAATTTCGCCAATCCGGAGGCGAATCCTTAAAAAAAAGGTTCAAGGCAACGCAATGTTGGCAAAAGTATGAATTATTCGAAGAAGTGCGTGTATATAATCAGTATGGGTGTGTTATATTTTTGTAATCCTCGAGGATTAATTAGCTACTTCGTGATATGGGAAAATTTAAAATGGAATAACAAGTATGTCCAAGGGCCATAGAGCGAAACGAGTGCACGAAATGCCCTTAGCTTAATCAAAATTTGCCACATTTACAGATTTGCATCGATTATTATCTCCTCGATTATCTCGAATGTCGCTGTTGTGGATTTTGCCATTCCTGCAATAAATAATAAAATATACCGTTACATATTTTAATACCGTAAACTGAAGCGTTTGTCGTCAGCTATTATACCCTCACCTCACTTTAAGGTTGTCGATCTTACCTTCCCCTACGCATGCAAGCATGCAATTGCACCCAACCGTGACATTGAATTTGAAATTTCTGTAATAAAGTGAAAATGCTTTCTTGAAAAAAAATCGCTGTGGCTACAAAAACTTTTCTGTCGACATTATAAAATGTCATTTTTGCGGAAGTAGTGATGATGGTGCGAAATTCCAAACCGTGCATAAGGTCGTCTTGAATTACTTATTTTTTTTGCAAAATCTAAAATATCGTAGAATTACACAGATGCCGGTCTGTTTACTTAAATGGCATGAAAGAAAGTAGTCCGATAATAATGAAGTACGTAAGCTTTGTGGTTATCAACCAAGATTATGGATTGGTCGTAAATTAAAGCTCGTAGGTTGGATATTAGATTTCAAAAGGAAGCGAAGATCTTGCATTATAAACGAGATAATGGGCAAGGAGGTGGAAAATAATGGCATATTGTCATTAAGAATCGCATTATTTGCTAAATTTACACTTGCGACTACACCTTACAATTGGAAGATTTCCATAATGTATAAATAAACGTAATCTAACTAGTGATATCGATTATTTCCAGGATTATTTACATTTTTTTTTTAAATAACTATTCAATTAAGCTAATATCGGTATTAATTTATTGATTAACAAAAATCTATAACGTAGGTTTTATCGAGGGTTTTATACAGGGTGGTGATAAAGATGGAACATTCGCCATAATTTTGCAATCTGTAATTTTTGAGAAAATCTGTTGGACAGGTCAGGTTTGACGTCATTTTTAAGTCCCTGACATCCCTAACATCAAATATATGTTACGTCATCCGTGTTTTTTGCGGAATTTACTGGAAACGACCGAAAAATTGATGCGTCAAAAACATGAAATCTTTACGTTTTAGGGTTCTGGAAACCCAAAAAAGTGGTTTTTGAAAAATATTTGTCTATGAACACGCTAAAATCAATTCGTCAAAAATATCAAATTTTTACGTTTTAGGGTTCTGGGAACCCAAAAAAATGGTTTTTGAAAAATGTTTGTCTGTGAACACGCTACAGCTCAAACTAGTGAACCGATCTGGCCGAAATTTGATACGTGCACATAAGGGCTAATGGCAGCTAAACTGCCCGACAATTGAAATGGTCCACCCGAAAATTTGACTCACATTCAAAATGCCATAACTCCTAAAGGAGTCGATGGATTTGAATGGCCTTTTTACATCGAATGGCAAATTTAATTGGCTATCACACAGTATATTGTACGTTTTATTTAGACCTCCCTTTATTTGTATACAGGGTGTCAAATGCAGGTACTGCAAACTAGCGAAAGTTTAGACCACTCCCTATTCTTCAATGAAATTTTCTGGTTTTTTTTAACTGGTTCAGGGAACGCATGAGGTTCATCCCTCGAGACGTTTTTTTGAATTTTCCTCTAGCCCTCCTAGTTAGGGCGCAGTGCCAAAATATCTGTATTTTCGTTAATGGTTAATAGCGTCATTAGCTTTAAAGAAATTTTTAATTTATTGGGGGTATTGTAATCCAAAAACATCACTCAAGAACACCATGGATTTGAAATTGGCATGAGACAAAATTTCCTAGAAAAGGGGGCTCATTGAAACGGACCCAAACTTATTCTGTCTCCCAAAATGATCTTTAATTGACGCGCCTTAAAGGTCAAGCGATGTCCTCATAGAGGCATTTCTTCTGAACATTTTGAAATGCTCCTTGCTGGAATCCGATTACAATTGCCTATGTTGATACCAATTCCTTTGATGACGGTTTTTGGATAAAATGTTCGTCTATAAATTCATGAAGTCAAGGAGACGAAAATTGAAACAAAGGGTCGTACCTTCGTTGACCAAGTAACCATCCTTCAGGACATGTGACAGTTTTGTCAAAATGTACGTCGCCTTAGTTTCATGAAAATACAGGCATGCGAAATGACTGCAATCTGTCCGAAAACCGTCAGACAAAGCGCTGGTATCAACACCGGCAATTGTAATCGGATTTAATCAGGGAGCATCTTAAAATGTCCAGAAGAAATGCCTCCATGAGGACATCGTTTATACTTTAAGGCGCGTCAGTTAAAGATTATTTTGGGAGACAATATAAGTTTGGATCCGTTTCAATGGGGCCCCTTTTCTAGAAAATTTTGTCTCAGGCTAATTTCAAATCCATGGTGTCCTTGAGTGATGTTTTTGTGTTACAATGCCCACAACAAATTAAAAATTTGTCAAAAGCTAAGGCCGCTATTAACGATCCACGAAAAAACTGATATTTTGGCACTGCGGCCTAACTAGGGGGGCTGGAGGAAAATTAGAAAAAACGTCCCGAGGGTTGGACCTAATACGTTCCCTGAACAGGTCAAAAAAAATTAGATATTTTTTTTCAAGAATTGGGAGTGGTCGAAACTTCCGCTAGTTTGCAGTATCTGCATTTGACGCCCTGTATATAAATAAAGGGAGGTCATAATGAAACCAACAACATACTGTGTGATAGCCAATGAAATTTACTATACGATATAAAAAGGCCATTCAAATCCATCAACTGTTTTCGAAGTTATGGCATTTTGAATGCGACTCAAATTTCCGGGTGGACCATTTCAACTGTCGGGCAGTTTATTTTAATTTCTCAAAAATTGATAACTCGGATACTGTAAAAGATACGAAATTTTATTAAATTAGAAAAAACTTGTGTTGTTCAGTATAGATCACGAGTATAGATTAAGAATCTGGAAAGAAATTGAATATATCTGGTTTGGTTCCTAAAATATACTGAAAAAAACTGAAAAATGTCATATTTCATAATGATATGCCGATTAGTAACCAAGTCACGCGTTGTCAATTTTCAGTCTTTTCAGTATATTTCAGTACCCAATCTAGATATCTCGATTTTTAATTGTTAATCTACACTGAAAAATACAACTTTTTTCTAATTTAATAAAATTTCGTATCTGTTACCGTTTTCGAGATGTCAATTTTTGAAAAATTAAAATGGTCGCCTTTAGCCCTTGTCCCACAAGATTTATGGCAGACTTGCGTAATCTCCACCATGAAAATAACTATAAAAGTGCTAAACCAAACTCGCTGAAAAGTTTAGTTTGGTTCATAATAAATTTTGAAAATAATTAAAATTATTGTCAACGTTTCAATCTTTTTATGCAAAATTTTCAAGCGTGCCGCGAAAAAAATTCTCGAAATGCATTTTACATGTTTGAAAATAACATATTTTAGATGTTTTGTTAAGTTTCTATCAGATGCACAGCACATTCGAAAATTTTTAGTAAAAAATATTCTAATTTTGGCAAAAATTTATAATTATTTTCGGACCTAATTATAAACCAAACTCAACTTATTGTAATCAGAAGACGTAGAAAAAAATTAGCTATTAGACTGAGTAAAAAAATGTGGTGTGTCCATTTGAAAACGAAAAGTTGACATCCAGTTGACATTCAAGTTGAAGTTGATAAAAATCAAAACTGTCTTTGGTTTGTAGTGTTTTATGAGAAATTTCATTTGGTTTTTAATTCACAAAAATCTGACCACAAATAACAAAGTTATAGCGTCTGGAGTTTTAATCTCGCACCCTGTAGCTGAATGAAAAAATGACGTCAAAATTTGCGCAAAGATTTAAGTCGATTTGACCTATCCAACAGATTTTCTCAACAATTTCTGATTGCAGACTTATTGCTAATATTCGATACTTTATAAGTTTCCTTTTTGCATTAGAATTTGATAAAATTTTTATACGGCTCAAAAGACTCGAGAAAAGTATAAGCTGTGTAATCAAACATCAGTTCCTCTTTGAAAAATGGACCAAGCTTTCAACCAACTATAAGCTACCATTTAAAGAAACGGTAAAAACGTAGAAACGGTAGAAACTTCTACTTTTTCACAGAATTTGTAAATGTACCAGTTAAATTAACCAGCTATTATAACAATTGTAAACAAAAATTGATTTAAAAATGTAAATCGACCTGCCTGGCGCTCATTTACTAAAATAAATAAATAAAAAATGTTTTTCACCCCCAAAATGACATTGTTCGAAAAAATGGCATTAGGATTTTCTCTCCGGCTATGCAACAGCTATCGAATTCGATAATAATAATATGCTCTTTTGCTAAGAAAAACTCAAAAAGGGGCCTTTTTGTCCCTAAAATGGCAATTTTCGAGAAAATGCCACTAACGTTTTTGATACGGCAATGCAACAGCTATCGTATCCGGTAGTAAGAATATGCCCCCTTTGCTTAGAAAAATTCAAAAAGGAGCCTCTTTTTCCCTAAAATGGCAATTTTGAAAAAGTGCCAATAACGTTTTTGATACGGCAATGCAACAGCTATCGAATCCTCTAGCGAGAATACGCTTTTCTGCTAAAATAAATTCAAAAAAGGACCTTTTTGTCACTAAAATGACATTAAGAAAATATAATATAGACTTTTTCACGGCACCGATTTTTTGGCCAAAAGAGCAGGAAATGTGAATACATTTTTAGAAGCATAATTCGACGAGCTTTTCATATGGTGCCGCGAAAAATGGGGGTTTGCATTTAAATTTTTAACGTTTGTGCCAAAATTGCACTTTCCGTTTACCGATTTAGCCCAAAATCTAATCAGTTTTTTCTTTTCTGATGCAAGCTGCGCAAACTAAATTTCAGCTATATCGGTCCAAGTTTGGTCTGTAGCGTGTTTACACACATCGATTTTAGTAACTGCTCCGCGAGAATTTGAATTAGTTTGAATTGTCCAATAGATTTTCTCAAAATTGCTGATGGTTGCAAAATGTTACAATATTTATTTATCAAACCAAGGTCTTCCCCTAATATTAAATTACTAACTTTATGATAGAAATACGTTAAAAATTAACTAAGTTAATTTATAAAACGAACTCGATGAAAAGCTGAACTAATTCTAATAATGCGACTTGACAGTTTTACTTTTAGAAACTTCTTCAATGCCACTAATAGATTGTGGGACTTTCCCATTGACTATTATTCTAAATTTCTCGTTTAGATGACGAGTATTGTTCCAGTTGGATGTTTGATAATTTTCAGCGTTAACTTCCCGAATTATCTCAATTGGCAAAAGGAAGAATCCTTGGAACAAAATGCAACATTACATCATTTTAAAAAATACATGTGTGAAGTTGAAAATTACATAATCGGGCGAGCGTTTAATTATATCCAATTATAAAGTTTACAGCGAATGTAGCCCCCAGTATTTTGTAAACGATTGTTTATAAAAAAATTGGATATTATAATAGTGCTGCTGCACACCTGTTTGTTCGTTTAAATAACATCTCAAATCCCTGAGATTTACATGAAATTAGAATTAATTCTGGTATCCATTTTCTGATGATTGAGAACGTTGTCGCTAGATTAATTTAAATAATTAACTACGGTATGATAATTAATTTAAAAGATTTGGTAATTTAATTCGAAAGCCAGCCAGATGGTAAAAATGTTTGATGTCCAACCTATAATTGTTTAAAATATGTGATTTAAACGTTCCGGTGTGTGAGCAACAACTATATCTACGATATATCACATGTATGCACGGCTGACCAGTCAGTTCCAAGGTTTTACTTTCAAAATTAAAATGGTCATGTAATTCCTATACATGGCCATATCTGGTTCAACTCATTGCCATTGAACCTGGACCATTCGACCATTAGTCTTCCGTACAAATAATTTTGACCATAGAACATCGAGGGACACGTGTAGCACGCGAAGCGTCATCTGCATGTACAATCACTTTAATCAAATTCTGTTGGAATAAGTCAAACATGCGCCGCTTTTTAAAAGGCCATATTGGCATAAATTGTAAAACAGCAGCTAACCAGTTCTTTGTGATTAAATCAAAACCTACACTCTCTTGACATTTAAATAGCCAATGCTGAATCGTTAATTTAGTGATAATAAATAAAACGGAATAGAATCTGTTTTGGTTTGTCACAACTACTAGTACAAGTTGTTTACGACGGTTTGTTTTGTAGGTAAACGCACTCGGCACGTTCTGCTTTACTTCACTTAGATCTAGAAGACCTCTATGTAATTTATGTAAATTCAGGGAGTTCGCACCACTTATCCTCCTCCCACGGATGACCTGATATAACCGATCCTACCCACATAAAACATGTCTTAAGTTTCCGGTGGAAACCACTCTCCTTAATACTTATATGGTTTTAGAAATCACCCAAACCAGATCAGATCTTAATTCGTCATCTTTGCTTCAGAGATCTCTTTGTCTATTGCAGACGCGTACACATAGTCAATTTACATTCCACTTTGTCGCCAATTGTCAATTCAAACGTAGTATTCGCAAATAATTATAATACTCCACAGTACCATTATTCAAAAGTTTTAACATGCAAATCAGTTACAAGAACAACATTGTGCATTTCAACTTAGCACTTATTCAATGTTGTTTATTAAAATAAAACCATAAGTTTGTGTAAAGAAAAATGCCGAGGCGACTTGTGTTTCGTAAGGTAGAACTTTCGCTGACACTATTTAGCCTTTGTCAAAAAAATACGTAAAAACATTAACATTACATCCGTGCATCTAATGGATCAATTTAACAAAATCACTGAAACTAGTTTCCTGTGTAATACCGGAAGCCACCACACATCATTCCAGCAATTAACAAGTATTGTAAAAACATAGGAAATTGTTTTTATCTGTCGGTATTTTCCTCGGAAATCCTCCGCCCTAATTGATTCTATAATATAATATTCTTGACCAATGTCCTACCAGCGGCAGTTGTGTACGGCACTCGCTACTAATCTTGCTCAAGATCAAGATGCAAGAACAGGTTTATACCGTCTACTATAATGAGCCAGGATGAATTTTCGCGTTGACTGTACCACATCACTTTTATCAGAGAACATCTAGTTCTCAATTCACGGAGAGTATAATGATTCAGGAGTGGGAAAAAGGATTCTGTCATTACAGATGCATCTAATCTCACGTGTGTAAATTATAAATCGCTCTTCGTAATAACCACTTAAATATAGAAACTTATTTTAATTGTCTTTCCTTGAAATTAGTCTAAAGCTCGCCTCACCTTACCTATTCCAAGGAGAAAAGAGCACGATGCAGCTGCCACCCGCAATTATTGCATTGTTCGGTAGCCTTTATTCGTGTATTTGCTGATAAATCTCTGCCGCAACTATTGATTTGTTTGTTTATGCTTTAATGAGGATATTGTTTTTCACATTAATTGCTTCACTGGTTCTTGATTCGATTGAATTTCAAGAGATTGTTTTTCCTTTTCGGATATTTTTGGACCAAAATGCTTTGAAACCTTGAATAATAGCTGTTCAAATCAACAATTTTTAAACTCGAGGGGAATTTGGATTACAGTTACAGGCTAGCTCGAATGTCATCGGAAGTTTATATAAATCTCGCCAAATCTGATTTATAAACATTTTTGTTCAGTTAGCTTTATTTTGCTTGCTATCAATTCTCGATTATTTCTTACCGATTTGCCTTGAAACTTTGTTTTTTTTTGACTTCCTTTTCTGACTGTTCAGGTTCGGAAATTGCAATTTTCATTTTAATTCTCAGCTGCTACATATTTCAACTCTGAATTCTTTTCTTTTGAAGCCTCTTGCTGTGTTTTATAGCTTTCATAGCACCTAAGCCGTAAGCCATCCAAGTTAGGAATTTCCGAAGTGTCAAAATAGATGCTATTTGGTCAATAAATTTCCGTAATTCATCATAAAGCCTAATATAATCTGTAAATCCACCGAAAATCTCCGTAAACCTCCACAGGGCCGGATTAAACAATAGAGGCCCGGGGGCCGATCAATATGAGGGGGCTCCTTGGTTGTGGGCCAGCTAGGGTGTGGTCCGTATTTCGTATTGTCAGGAGACTCTAAAAAGACCAACTGCCATTAATTTTTCACGTAAAAAACCGAAAATGCCAATTTCAGCAATAGGTATACACTGGAAGGTGATTTTTTTAAAAGCCGTTAGCGACCTAAAGTGTGACCCATCTTGCTTCCTCAAATTTGAGGAAGAATCAATTGGCGTAAACTTAGAACTTTTAAGAGCCACCCACTTCGAGAAAAGTAGATTTTCATTGGTTTAAAACTTCAAAATTCCATAAAATCAATAAGTCATGGCAAGTTTTAATTAAAACCGGATTTTGTATTATAAGAGATGCTAGTAAAACCATTGCCACCAGTTTTTCTCAGAAAAAACGCCGAAACTCAGTAGAAACTAGATATTTTCACATTTTCTAAAAGTTTTTTGCGACCGCAAGTGTGACCCATCTTATTTCCTCAAATTTGAAGGAGAATCGATTGGTGCAAATTTCAAACTTCTAGGACTCGCACACTTCGAGAAAAGTAGGTTTTCTTTCATTTAAAATTCCAAAATAGAATAAAACTAATAAAAATTGCATTTTGTATTATCAAAGGCTCTAGTGAAACCAATTTCCAGCAATTTTTCTGATAAAAACTTTAAAACGCGAAATTCACTAGAAAGCATAATTTAGAAAAAGTTTTTTGCGACCGCAAGTGTGACCCATCTTATTTCCTCAAATTTGAAGGAGAATCGATTGGTGCAAATTTCAAACTTCTAGGACTCGCACACTTCGAGAAAAGTAGGTCTTTTTTCATTTAAAATTCCAAAATAGAATAAAACTAATAAAAATTGCATTTTGTATTGTCAAAGGCTGTAGTGAAACCAATTTCCAGCTATTTTGCTGATAAAAATTTTATGTATAAGTTTTTTGCGACCGCAAGTGTGACCTATCTTATTCCCTCAAATTTGAAGGAGAATCAAGCGGTGCAAATTTGAAACTTCTAGGGCTCTCACACTTTGCGAAAAGTAGCTTTTCTTTAATTTAAAGTACCAAAATGTAATAAAACTAATAAATATCGGCAAGTTTTAATCAGAACTACATTTTGTATTATCAAAGACTCTAGTGAAACCAATTGTCAGTAATTTTCCCGATAAAACTTTAAAACACGAAATTCACTAGAAAGCGTACATTTTGTAAAATTTTTTTGCGACCGCAAGTGTGACCTATCTTATTTCCTCAAATTTGAAGGAGTTTCGATCGGTGCAAATTTAAACTTCTAGGGCTCACACACTTCGCGAAAAGTAGCTTTTCTTTAATTTAAAGTACCAAAATGTAATAAAACTAATAAATATCGGCAAGTTTTAATCTTTAACACCCGAAATTCACTAGAAAGCGTACATTTTGTAAAAGTTTTTTGCGACCGCAAGTGTGACCTATCTTATTTCCTCAAATTTGAAGGAGAAACGATCGGTGCAAATTTTAAACTTCTAGGGCTCACACACTTCGCGAAAAGTAGCTTTTCTTTAATTTAATGTACCAATAAAATGTAGTAAAACTGATAAATATCGGCAAGTTTTAATCAAAACTACATTTTGTATTGTCAAAGACTCTAGTGAAACCAATTGCCAGTAATTTTCCAGATATAACTTTTAAACGCAAAATTCACTAGAAAGCGTACATTTTGTAAAAGTTTTTTGCGACCGCAAGTGTAACCTATCTTATTTCCTCAAATTCGAAGGAGAATCGATCGGTGCAAATTTGAAACTTCTAGGACTCACACACTTCGCGAAAAGTAGCTTTTCTTTAATTTAAAGTTCCGAAATAGAACAAAACTAATAAATATGGGAAAGTTTTACTCAAAATTGCATTTTGTATTATCAAAGGCTCTAGTGAAACCAATTTCCAGCGATTTCGCTGATAAAAATTATATGTATAACTTTTTTGCGACCGCAAGTGTGACCTATCTTATTTCCTCAAATTTGAAGGAGAATCGATCGGTGCAAATTTAAAACTTTTAGGGCTCACACACTTCGCGAAAAGTAGCTTTTCTTTAATTTAAAGTACCAAAATGTAATAAGACTAATAAATATCGGTAAGTTTTAATCAAAACTACATTTTGTATTATCAAAAACTCTAGAGAAACCAATTGCCAGTAATTTTCCCGATATAACTTTAAAACGCGAAATTCAGTAGAAAGCGTACTTTTGTAAAAGTTTTTTTGCGACCGCAAGTGTGACCTATCTTATTTCCTCAAATTTGAAGGAGAATCAATCGGTGCAAATTTAAAACTTCTAGGGCTCACACACTTCGAGAAAAGTAGTTTTTCTTTAATTTAAAGTACCAAAATGTAATAAGACTAATAAATATCGGCAAGTTTTAATCAAAACTACATTTTGTATTATCAAAGACTCTGGTGAAACCAATTGCCAGTAATTTTCCCGATATAACTTTAAAACGCGAAATTCGCTAGAAAGCATAGGTACAGGAGAAAAGTAGCTTTTCTTTAATTTAAAGTCCCAAAATAGAACAAAATAATAAATATGGGAAAGTTTTAATCAAAATTGCATTAGATAACAAAATATTCTCCGCCAATAAATCCAGTTTTGTACCATTTTATAAGGAAAAGGGGCTAAGTGTGAGTACATTTTTAGATACAGAATTTGAAGCCCTTTCACGTGCTGATAAGAAAACTCGGTGTTCATCAATCAAATTAAAGGCACTCGATGTTTGCGGATTGGCAGAACAATTAACCTAGAAGAAAGCCCACTTTTCGAATTTTCCACCAATTCTTAGTTTTTCTCAGTTGTTATTGGTCAAATTTCGGTCAAAATTTTGCTTTAATTTCTCTCCATTTATCTCGGTTTAAATAAAAATTAGAAAATTTTCATTTTTTTTTTTGTTTTTGAGGCTCACTTTTCCAATTTTCCATGAATTCTTAGTTTTTCTCAGTTGGTATTGGTCAGATTTCGATCAAAATGCCCCCAATCGCTTAGTTGAGGACGATTTACTATGAAATGATAGGTCACAACGTGTGTCTACGGCAATTTTGAATTAGACCTTAACCCTGTAGCTTTTTCGGTTTTAACTTTTATTACTGGAAAAATTGGAGATTTTTTTTTGATTTGAGCCAAATAAATCCAGGAGCTTGAATTGTAGCGTGTTAATTAATGTTCCTTTGAAATTTCGGATTTTGTACCATTTTATACCAAAAAGGGGCTAAGTGTGAGTACATTTTTAGATACAGAATTTGAAGCCCTTGGTGTAAATTTCGGGGATGAACGACAAAAATATCAGAGCAGAGTTCCCTATTCTACAACGGGATCTTCATCTTATTTTCTTATAAAAACTGAACCCACGTAAATGGGGAATTTTTAAGTTGTGATGTAAAATCCGATTTTCAAAAACTAAAAATTTAAGATTAGGGGCTGTAAATCTGATAAAAAAAAGTCAGCTTTGGCTTGTAAATTTGTTTTTAATGCTTGTAGACCCATGAGGTACCACAATGTAAATAAAAAGAGAATTGTAGAACGCAGAGCCATTACTTGAAAATTGAAAAGCATTTATCAAAGTCGTGAATTTCTGGAACGAATACATAGGCAGAAATAAATCTCTTGCCTTTAGAGTTCATTAAAATTTATTCCCTTCTTCCTTCTAAGTTTCCGCGTTCGGCTTGCTGCTGGTTTTCAAGACAAATTGCAGGTACGATCTAACATTGTCTGGCATCTCACTTTATTACTTATTGTCTGCAAATTGTATGTAGAAACGCTGTCTCTCGAAAGCCGACACATTCCCGTTTAATTACATAATTAAACCTGAAGAAATTGAATTAAAATCGACTTGAAGACAAATTCAAAATTGTTGTGTTTTTACATTAGTGGGTTTAATTGACTGCATTGTTGCAAGTTTTTGAAAAGTACATATGCATGTTCGATCCTGACACAGTTTAGCATTGCGAAAGCACCACATAATGTCACAACTAGGAAATTCAAATTCCCGTTTGTCATTCGTTATAGAGTTCACATCGCCTGATCCGTTGCGGTTTAAAAATATGCTGTAACTTGTAAAAATTAGATAATTCACGCTAGGTGGTACTTTTCGAAGGTTCGATAATATGTTGTCATTTATCGTTAATAAAAAAGTAAAAGGCAAATCCAAGGTAATCAGAACTGTCAGCCGATTAATATAAATAAAGAATGGCCAATAAGTTTCGTACAATTAGTATATCACGAGTATAATTGGAGCTTATTTAATATTAATTTGTATAAATGATTTTTTCTTGCATAATAACAGTAAACAATTATCGTTATTATTACTAGAAAGTCCGAAAAGGTTGCTAACCCTGTCGCTTTAATAACACTTTCATCGTCAGCTCGTAAATGATTGCACAGTTAAATTTGCCGTAACAGCAAGTTGAAAAGTTGATTCCAAAGCCTTTTTCGCAGCTGTTGCTGTATTGTACACAATATTTTTAGCGCGTTGTTTTTCTTGGCAACCTCGCTTGAATTTAATTCAGAAATTACTATGAAACCCACGAGCTAAAATTGTTAATAAATTTAGTTTTTATCGTTATTGTTTAATTAAATAATGCATGCCCTATCAGACGACTCAAAAAGGTAACGACCACGACCACGTCTGTATAATTTTTCTTGCACAATGAGTCATAAGTGGTTCTGTTCCTATACGAAGGTGTCTTAACTCTTAATCGTGAGAACCGACCAACTCATTTCCCATAAAAAATTGCTTTGGATTTTATCTAATTTATGTTAATCTTTATTTGCCCCGAGGTTCACTTAGGTTTTTTTGTTGCAGGTGCTTTTGGAAGATGACGAGACTATAACAGGCCATGGATCTTCAAGTGATTTTAAGGCAGTGCAGTTTAGTGATATGTCTCTTCACGTTTTGCCATACATGGCTTCCGGACAGTTCTTCCAAAATAACGAACAGCTTCAAAGTTGTTTCGGCGACTTTTCAGAGTGTGAGTTTTTCTGGAAACGCGACGTTTCCAGACTATTTCACTGTCTTGAATCAAGACGAAAACTCAATATTGATAGGAGGTAGAAATAAAGTTTACAATTTAAGTTTGTACGATTTCCATGAACGGAAAGAAGGGAGGATAGATTGGCCATCGTCTGATGCGCATCGACAGTTATGTGCAGTGAAGGGTAAAAGTGAGGATGATTGCCAAAATTATATAAGAATTATGTATAACACTGAACCCGGAAAGCTAGTTATTTGTGGGACCAATTCTTACAAACCTTTGTGTAGGACTTATGCCCTTAAAAATGGGCAGTTTACTGTCGGAAGAGAAGTAGAAGCAAAAGCTTTATGTCCATACAACCCGGAACATAACAGTACTGCCCTTTATCATAATGGGCAGTTATTTGCAGCAACTGTAGCTGATTTTTCTGGTCGAGAATCATTAATTTACCGAGAACCTCAAAGCACAGAATCATCTGATCTCAAACAGCTGAATGGTATATCATTCTAGAAACGGCATTTTATAAAATTATTACATTTCAGCTCCTAATTTCGTTAGTTCGATGGCCTATGATGACTACATATTCTTTTTCTACAGAGAAACCGCGGTTGAATACATGAATTGCGGAAAGGTTAGTTAGAAGTATTATTAGCGAAATAAAAATTCTATTTTTAGATAATATATTCGAGAGTGGCTCGAGTTTGTAAAGACGATAAAGGTGGTCCCCATCAATTCCGAGATAGGTGGACATCATTTTTAAAAGCTCGCCTTAATTGTTCCATTCCAGGAGAATACCCGTTTTATTTTGACGAGATTCGTAAGATCGACCATTCTCTTATGTAGCTCACGTTTTTTTTTAAGAATCAACGAGTGATATAGTGGATGGAGTCTACAATTCAGAGGTACCTCAAAAAATTATCTACGGTATTCTAACGACGCCTGTAAACGCCATAGGAGGTTCGGCAATTTGTGCTTATCACATGGACGATATTTTACGAGTTTTCGAGGGAAGCTTCAAACAGCAGCAAGATATTAATTCAAATTGGCTTCCCGTGCCTGAAAATTTAGTACCGGAACCACGACCGGGCCAGTGTGTTCAGGACAGTCGAATTTTATCAGACAAAAATGTTAATTTTATTAAGACTCATCCTTTGATGGAAGAAGCTGTTCCAGCGCTTTTTGGGAAGCCTCTCCTCGTCAGGGTTAGCCTTCAGTATAGGTTTACCGCCATCACTGTTGATCCGCAAGTCAAAACCATTAATAACCAGAGATTTGATGTCCTATACATCGGCACAGGTAAGATTAACATAACAAAAAACGTTTCCTGATTTGTTACTCACGTATGTTAATTGGTTTGTCAAAGCATCGGTATTTTGGTGTTCAATGCTGAAAACAATTTCATCATTGGACAATAGAATCGAAATTTTAATCTGACTCGTTAATTTAAAAGGCGGAAATCACAGCCAACTCGACATATTACTTTTCGGCCTTCTGTCGGCCGTCTTTGAAACTGTGAGATTTTTTTTGCTACGTAGGTACGACTAAAGAGAATCAAAATGTCTTTCGAATAGCGTAAAAAACCGTTAGGTTTCTTTCCATTTAAAATAACGAACTAGACGTCACTTCCGGTCAAACCGGAAGCAACGAAAAGAATGTGGAGATTTCAAAATTTGCGTTTTTAGACATACAGGGCTAAGACAGTCAATTTTTCTTTTTCTTATGGCTGCCATATTGGATGGACTTTTTTGACAAATCCTCAAAATTTTGCAAATTGATATCAATAATTTTGTAAAATCAGCCGAAATTTACGTTAAAAACAATTGCAAAAGAGTACACCGACTTTTTTTAAATCTCTTATGACATGTGTATTCACGCTTTGACCTATGAAAAGGTAATTTGTTTGTGTCTGGTGGTGTTACGGTGGCCATAAGAAAAAAAAGTTGGCTGTCGTTGCTCAAAATCTGAAAGACCTACAAAGTTTTGTCAAAATGCCGTTGAATTAACAGCTGTCAAAAATATGAAGGTTCCAAGTTTCATTCGAATACCACCAATTGTTAGAAACATACAAATTTTTCTTAAAAATCGCGATTTTGATCAACATAATCACCTTGAAAAAATGCTTCTTTTCTCTAATTTAACCTACTCTCGATCTCTTACGGTTTTCAAGTTCCCAATGGTGGGTAATGGAATTCACCACCTTGTATAAGTCTCTTAAAGATTCCAAGTCGATATTCCAAAAAAAAAAACAAATGGGGATGTTTTTATTTTGATACTAGAAGGTTTGTCCAAGATTATGCTGCAAATGCACAAATTAGACTCTGAATATGCTATACGCATATACCACGCCACTTCGTGTTTCTAGCACATTCTGTGTAAGTCTTTTGACTAGATGTCAAAGTGTTAAAATTTTCCCTTTATGTTCATGTGTTGATTTAAAAACTTTCCACCCTGATGAGGCATGAAAGTTCGCTCGGACAAGTCGAATTTTATTAAATCCGTGCGTAGTGATATTACATAACGCACCCCTTAACCCCCAGCAACCCCAACTGTGAAATTTCAAATGACACTTGTGATACATATGATTTGAAACCTAATTTCATTACAAATTCAACGATGTAAAACTTTTTTCTCTATTCGGCCACCTCCAGCGCCTTGTATCGTTAAATCGAAAGCCCTTTGTGATGCATCATTTTGAAGCACAAAGAATCCTCTGTAAACTGATGTGAAAATTTTCGAAATCCGTCCACTCATTCAAAAGTTACAGTGAAGAATATAAATGGGTTTTGTGTCTGCAAATCATTATTGTTAACCTCCCCACAACCATATAAAAATGGGAGGTTATTGCAATCACTCCAAAATTCGAAATTGAGATAACACCAGATCTTTACGTTTCAAGGTCCCAGGATCACGAAAAAGTGGTTTTTAAAAAATGTCTGTGTGTATGTACGTACGTACGTACGTATGTACGTATGTGAGCACGATTTCTCGGAAACTACCGAACGGATTTTAATGAAATTTGGTATGTATGTTAGGGTTAGCCTTCCGGTGAGCCCAGTTAATTTTCTTGCGAATCCACAGACGCTAAGTGCCTTTTTGGCATGTAAACTCTTTTTGGCATGTAAACTATGAAATTTGACAGATGAACACTAATCTTTCTTATCAGCGCATGAAAGGCCTTGAAATTATGTATCTGAAACTGTATTCCAACTTTGTGTCTTTTTGGCACAAAATCTAAAAAATCGAAATTTAGAGGAAACATTAAATAACACGCTACAGCCTGCTGGATCGATCTGGCTGAAATTTGGTAGGTAGAGATACCGCTACCCGCCGTAGAGCTGATTTAATTTTGGTGACAATCGGCAAACGGCAAGTGCCATTTTGACATAAAAACTTTGAAACTTGAATAATGAACTCCCATTTTCTCTACCAGCACATGAAAAGTCTTCAAATTTTGTTTTCAAAATTGTATTCAAGCTTAGTGCCCTTTTGGCAAAAGATCGTAAAATTTAGAAAGATCACAGAGAACACCTTAGGTTTGGTGGAGTAAAACTTAGGTATAGTAAACAGTAAAATTTACTTGATATTGGTGATAAGATTGGATCATTCACCGAAGTGGGGAGGTTCCAGAAGCTTCCGTAGCTGCCCATTTTTTTACTGTAACTTTTCAAGGAGTGGATGGATTTCAAATATTCTTGTATCACTTTACAGAGGATTTCTTACCTCACAACGGTCTTTTCCCCAATTTAACATTTGAGCCTAGAGGGCGCTTTACATCGTTGAATTTGTAATGAAATTAGCTTTCAAATGATGTTTCACAAGTGGGGGGTTGCCAGTTGAAATTTCAAAGTTGGGGTTGCTAGGGGTTAGGGGGTGCGTTATGTAATATCACTACGCACGGATTTAAGCCTCCCCTCGAAATAAAAATCGACCTGTCCTAGCGAATTTTCATGCCTCTTTTCAGGGTGGAAAGTTTTCAAATAAACATACCCTGTAAAAAGATTTGTGGCATATTCATAGAAAATGCTTTAAATATCATCGTGCACATCGATTAAACAAACTTCAACATAACAAATACATTGATTGTTTTTTTGGACAAGCATAAACGAGAAAATGATAAACACATGCAGTGGATATCCATAGTATGCTATCTGCTACCTTCAGCACTTTTCCAGAATATTCAGTGAACATTCCGGATCACATATGCCGCGAATATTGTTTTTATTTAAATTGAAAGTTAGGTCGATTAATTGTTTTTATTATTTCAAAATTACCTTTAAAACAAATGCTTTCAGTCATTTTGAAAAAACGTCAAACGTCAATAAAGGGTCGTTCACAGACACATCCCGATTAAGCAAAATCGTTTCTTTATTATAATAAACAAAGTTAAAAGTCCAATTTGCGGAATAATTTTACCGGATACCACTCGTGCATTATTGTAAATCGATCAAATTTTAGAAGTAATACTCGCTTGTTGCCGTATACAGGGTGGTTTTTTTTGCACTGCTCACCATTGTCATCTCGTAAACAGTACTTAAAGATACGAAGTGGGTTAAATTAGAGAAAAGTAACACTATTGCTTGGTGATTAAGAATCTGAAGAAAATTTTGCGATCCCTTCATTACCTTGAAATTAGAAACTTTTATATTTTTGACAGGTGCCAATTGAATGACATTGACAGAATTTTTCTAGACTTGATTTTGAGCAACGATAGTCAGCTTTTGGTTTTCTGATGGTCGCTATATTGGATTTTAACACCATCGGATTCACAAAAACATTAGCTTTTCAAAATTGTACGATGAACGATGAAATATTTCGGGGGGTGATTCTGCAGCTCAAAATATGAAAAAAAGTTCCTATAAATATGGGTCCGGAAATCGCTCCTAAGGGGGCTAGGGCCCCCTGAAGGGGTAGCTCAAAATTCGATTTTGATTTTGTCAATTATTAAGTTTTTGCACACTATCTGACATCGATAAGCAACATTAGATTACTTTAGATACAAATTTTTAAAATCCGTTCAGTTTTGTAATTTAATAAAAATCGTTTGATAAGCCTAGGAAATGCAAATGGATCTTTAAATCTAATTTTTTCGAAAACGGTTGATCCTACGGTGTTATAACAAGAGAGGCTTTTTTATGTAATTTTAGTCAGGGAACCATATTCTGGTGAGAAATTGTCAAAAAAATAACACGTAAAAAAATTTAGGTGGGGAAAGCTGAAGCCCCCCCTATTTTCCACGCCCCTGGTTGAATCTGCTTTTGGTAGATACCATAATCTGATGGCGCTTACTGATGTTAGATAATGTGCAAAAAGTCGTCACAGTATCTTAAGCGGTTCCTGATTTATTCAATAAAAACCGAATTTGGGCCACCCCCTTCAGAAGGCCGTAGCCCCCTTAGGAACGATTTCCGGATACATGTTTATAGGAACTTCTTTGCATATTTTGAGCTGCAGAATCACCCCCCGAAATATTTCATCGTTATTTTCGGACACCCTGTATAAAAGCTCAAATAGAATGTTATAAATGCAACGTTTGTTCAACGTGCAAAAGTCTCTGTTGGTTATACGTAAGTCATGATTTGGACGTCATTTTAGCCACGACTAAAACACGTTCATATTGCAACGTGTCTATAACGTCAACAATTACACATTTATTTAATGTTGAACGTCATAACCATTTCAGCACGTCCATGTTAAAACTGAAATATCACGTTATAAATGCAACGTGCAAAACTCTTCGTTGGTTACACATAGTCGTTATTTGGACGTCATTTTAGTCACGATTAAAACACGTATTATAACGTTTATGCAACGTCCAAAATCACACGCATTATCAACGTGTTTTGTATGTTATATCGACGTTATTTTAACGAATAAGTTTCAACTTATAAAAAAACGTCATATTTACGTAACGTTTCAAAATGTACCAAAAGTAAACGTAATTTTCACGAATCAACGTGACTTTTTCAATGAGTAACGTGAAATTAACCGCCTTAAGGTGATTTTGACGTTAAAAAAACGTGTGTGTCCGTTGGGATATTGGTTAAGAGGACACTAGTGGTATTATAAGCGACTATTCCATTGTTGTTTTGACCGCGCTTTGGGGGGGTAATTGGGCGACAAAAATATTATTATTATTATTATTAATGTTGCATTGATTATTACGTTTTTGACTTCATGAGTTTCACTTGCACAATTACAAAATCGTGGTCGGAAAAAGCTAAAAAACTTGAAAAACTTTCAGATGACGGAAAAGTCCTCAAGGCTGTAAACCTTCCGAGCGGAGACACCGCAAAAGCAATCGTAATCTCGGAAAACACAGTCCTACCCCACGGTGCTCCCGTGAAACAATTAAAGTTGGCCCCCGGCTACGGAAAGATTGTTGTGGTCGGAAGAGACGAGGTCAGACTGACAACGCTAAATCATTGCGGTACAATAACCCGTTGCAGGTATGTTTTTTAACAATAGAATTGTTTTTATTCGGAAATTTTAGCGAATGTGTTGAACTGCAAGACCCGCATTGTGGCTGGGACGCCAGACAGAACCTGTGTGTCAGCATTGACGCAGTTACGACACCAAGATTTCTCATCCAGGATGTTCTTAGAGGCGATGGCAATAAATGTTGGTCGTTCTCATCGACGGATAAGAAACCTGCCATTAAAAATCCGGAGGAAAGCGAACAAAGCAACGAGATTTTCACTAACGATATCGACGAGAAAGAAAACGACGATCCATTAATCAGAACTAGTTTAGAAGATCCTGAATGTAACACAACGGATGATAATAGCATCGGAGGCTGTGCAGTACGCCAACAATTAGTCAATTACACGGCAGGGACTTTGCATATGATCGTGATAACTGTCAGCATTTTGAGTTTGCTGTTGGGTTTTATTTCTGGTTTTGCGTTTTCCCGGAAATTTCGTTCTTCTTCGCAATATCCTGATGCCCCCTTTATTGAACAACACAATCATTTAGACAGGTGTGTTCTTTGTGAAATATATTTATTTTGACTAAATCTTTATTGCAGGTTGGGCGCCAACCAAACCGGTTATTTGACACCGAGAGTGAACAAAGCAGTGAATTTGGTTGTAAATGTTCCGTCTCCTCCACCAAAAAAGGACAATTTAGATGTTGAAAAAGACTTGAATATCGCTAGTGATGGGACATTACAAAAGATAAAAAAGACTTACATTTAGATTATACTAAGTACCTGCAAAGTGCAGATGGTACTCAGACATCTGCAAAAAGCTCAAAATGTCAACGTAAAGTTTTATTTACGTTCTTTTAATTGACTGTAACATTTGTCATTTTTTGTGATACTCAATAGAGACAAGTTTATGTTGATTTTTAATGTTTTTTAGCCAGTATTCAAAAATTTTTTAACCGTCGACCACTGTATTCCGTTCGTGTTTTGTCTCTGTTGTTCTGTTATAACTTTGAGATATATTGTAAATATTATTTTAAGTATCTATAATATTAATTTTACAATTTATTTTTAAAATTCGATCTGTTTGGCTGTGAATGCGTATGTGTATCTAAAATTTATCATGTTGCCTTTTTAGTGCCTATTAGTTTTGTTGGGGCAGTCACACAGATAAAAAAAAACTCGATTTTTGTACAAATTTTAGCGTAAGAGAGACTACATTCCATAGGATATAATTGTATATATGAATCACTCTGTAAGCATTAAATATTTAACATAATAGTTGTGCTTTTTCTCCCCGATTGAGGGGCCAATTTTGGAACAAAAACTAAATATTTTGCCAAAACTATGCTGGTATACTCCAATGAACCTCAGACATCTACCTCTGATTACCCCGAATAATCTCAATTCATCCAATGATATCTCAAATGACCTCGATTGCCTATTCCCTTCCCAGGCTTTTTTTGGAGGAGGATTTCCCTTCTATAACCTCAGCTCAGATAGGTACCACCGAAAAAAAATTAGAAAATTTCCATGTTCTGCGTCAAAAGATAACCTCAAGAATGCCTTCTTAAGATTTCCTCCATTTATACCTTCAATCCCCAAATTTCCTCTGGATATCTCAAGATACTGACAATAATATTAAGAAAATTTCCGCGGTTTGCCTCAACTCAAGATTAACGTTAGGAGTGATTCTGTAACTTTCGAGCATCTACGTTTGAGCACTTCCTTCTGTCATTATAACATTGATATTAAAATTTACAGAATCAGGGGGTTAGATGACATCGAATTACTTCAATGAACATGTGATATCCTCACATTACCTTAAATATACCCAGATTTCCGCTGGATGACCTCACATATCTTCTAGATTTTCTTGAAACTTCCGATACTAGCAAAAATGATCGTAGAAGTTATAAAAATTCACGGTCTGACTCAAAATAACCTTTAGAATGCCTTAGGGTGACCTCAAATTCATCAGTGAACCTCAGATAGTCTCACATTTTACCCGGATATTACCAGATATCTTCTAAATGTTCTTATAGACATATTTCAAATATCTTCAGATATACTACCAAAGAAAATAATTTCCACAGTCTGTTCATCAGATATTCTTGGATTGCCTGATATTCTCACATTACCTCGTATATATCCTCAGACTCCTCTGATATTCTCACATTACCTCGTATATCCCCAAATTTCTCTGGATGACCTCAGATCTTCAAATTTTTCTTGGATATTCTTCGGATATCTTCAGATACTACAACGAATAAGATACCCACGAACTCGAGATAACCTTAAGAATGTCTAAAGATAACCTCAAGTGCTTCCTCTGGATGACCTCAGATATCTTCTACATTTTCCGCTGGATGACCTCACATCTTCTACATTTTCTTGAAACTTCCGATACTAACAAAAAAGATCGTAGAAGTTACAAAAATTCACCGACTGACTCAAAATAACCTTTAGAATGCCTTAGGATGACCTCAAATTACCTAAAGAAAAACTCAAATTCATCGGTGAACCTCAGATAGTCCCACATTTTACCCGGATATTCCCAGATATCTTCTAAATGTTCTTGGACATATTTCAAATATCTTCAGATATACTACCAAAGAAAATTTCCAGTCTGATGTTCATATCAGATATTCTTAGATTGCTTGATATTCTCACATTACCCCTCGTTATATCCCCAAATTTCTCTGGATGACCTCAGATCTTCTAAATTTTCTTGAATATCTTCAGATACTACAACGAATAAAATATCCACGAACTCGAGATAACCTTAAGAATGTCTAAAGATAACCTCAAGTGCTTCCTCTAGATGACCTCAGATATCTTCTACATTTTCTTGAATATCTTTATAGATACCTTATATATACTTTATAGATACCAATAAAAATGAAGACAATTTCGACGATCTGTCTCAAGATAACCTCGTAATATCTGAAATATCCCCAAATATTCTCCAAATAACATTGTCACGGGGAACGAAAGATGCCTTTTATATTTGACAACCTGATATTCTCGGGTATCTTTTGGACACTGGACACCTCATCCACTGAACCTCAGATATATCCTCTGGATTTCCTTGGATATTTTCCTTATAACCTCAAATCGGCATAGGTAGGTACCTACCCATATGTAAATAAAGTTAAAGTACCTATCTATAGCTAAAAATCCAAAAAAAATTGAAAAGGACCCCGCACCATCCTTATGGAAAATGGATTTCTGTCGGATTGGCTGAAATTTTAGTATGTTGTAGATTTTGACCTCCTGATCAAATGTTATCATTGCCCCAAAGAAATCGTACGGACAGTTTTTGATATGAGTCTGCCGAAGATAAACTTTTCTCCATAAGGACATACACATTTTTCGGACCGTCGTAAAAATACTTTTTTCAGCATAATAAGCAAACACACCCATAAGACTCCTGTATAAAAGTACCTATGTTAATAATATACGTAAGAAAAGTGCCCCTGGACGTATCATGTGCTATTATGATGGTAAAAATGCAAATTAATTTTCGCTGCATGCAATTCTTATGGGAAAATTTTATCTTCGGCACCCTCTGGAGCAAAAACTGTCCGTACGATTGCTTTGTGGCAATGATAACTTTTGATCAGGAGGTCAAAATCTACAACATACTAAAATTTCAGCCAATCCGACAGAAAGCCATTTTTCCATAAGGATGGTGCGGTCCTTTCTGATTTATTATTGTTTCAAGATAGATCAAAACATCCTTAGAATTACCTTACGATTACATCCCTGCTGCAAATGGACATCAGAATTTCTTTAGAAAACATTAGAGATTTGTAATGCGTTGTAATGGCATCTAATCAATGAGCCTAATGATTTGCAAGGGAAACTGAGACTAATTTTGTAATGGAAAAGCCCAATTGACCAAATTTCTAATGTATTGTACTGAAATCTAATGGTTCTCCCTTTCACTCACTAGAAACCATTATAACAGTGTTCCGTTTCTAATGTGTTTTCCCATTACAAAAACAGATTTATATAGCAGATGGCTCTGTATGAATAAGAAGGTATTGTTGTCTCAAAAGACAACTAGACGCCATTATTGTTGTTTGCCTTTAGGTATCAAGCCGGTAAGTACGTGTAATACGTGTTAATTGTGTTGTGTGGGGGTCTTATTGTCAGTATGTATTCTGCATTATTTTTAATAGGTTCAATGAATTCCCGATGTCGTTTTACATGAAACTCGTTGAGGAAGTCAGACGCTGATTGCGTAGCATACTTTTGTTTTGTTTCAGATTCACGTTATTGCATGCTCTTTGCATGTTATCTAACGCCATGATTGTGGAGCAGTTGTGTAGTCTACACCTTTAGTATTGAAGAGAAGGATTTTGAGATAAACTATCATATTGCTTCCAATTTGTAATGGAAAAGCACATTACAATTTTGGCAATTGAGTTGTAATGTGTTCTATTTGTATATCCTATTACAGTTTCTAATGAAATGTAATGGGAACTCTGGGATTTTACATTACGTTACATTAGAAACCAGTTTTTGTATCTGTAATGGGTTGATCTGGGAATTCGGCGGACAAATACCTACAGCAATCCATTACAACACAATACATATTTTTTTTATGAATTCTAATGGGCATTTGCAACATGGATATGTGTTTAACCTCATCAGTGTCCTCACCCCTTCTCTAAATTCTAAAACAATGTTTAGTTAAACAAAATAATAGGTCACCCTCATACCAAATAGATAGTTATTCCTTTAGAAAAATTGAAACTGTCAGAACTTTTAACGTTTCAATATCACATGAAGTAAATCTGAAAAGAAAACAGTGTCACTTCACTATGAATCTCATCAATGTGGTACGGTCCAGTTTTGGCAAATAACCTCAATCATGTAATTAAACGTTTGGTATAGTTTATTGAAAACAAAAATAATGCAACTTTCCCTAACAAGACGATAGCTAATAAAACAACTATTAATCAAATTAAATAAATATAATGTACATTATTAATGTCCCACTCAAACTGCAACATCATAATTAATAATTAACGTGACGGTATAAAAGCTTATTAGTAGAGATCACAGACTTTTGAAAACGGTAAATTCCATGCAATTATTTTGATACCCCAAATAATTATTTGAAAAGGGCGGCAAGTTGGGCTATTGTGTGTTCTTGAGCAAGCGCCGCCAGTTCCTTCAACCATTCGTCCAACAAAACGGCACATAAGGCTACGTGTTGCGCTTCATTAAATTTCGGATATACCAAACTACAGTCGTCTGAAGGGGTTGATACAAGTGGAACACTAACTTCGGCAACCTGACTAGGCCTTCTACCAAACATACTCGTAATAGATGGTAGATTCAAACTTCTTCTTTTAGGTTCATTTCTTTGAAATGGTTCTTTTGGTTCCTGTGTTTCTGGAGGACTTTCCAATGTATTTCTCCGTACATTTAACAATCTCGTCTCACGATCAACTAGAAACTCTTGTGCGCTTCTTATTAAACTAACGTGGTTTTGTTGGCGTCTCATGTATTCGTCCACGCTTTGCTTTAACGATCCTATAATCTATTAAAACGTTACAAGTTATTGTAAAATACGTAGGAACGATATTTGCTTAGCAATAGAGTGGGACCAAATGTCGTTTCTACCCACTTTAACATTCAAAAATGAACTTACTTGAAATAATGATGGCACGTTTGGTTGTAGTACTAAACTGTCGTCGAGAAGGTACGTGCGAAGGAGTGGCTGCGGATAAACGGCTAACCTTGAAATTAATCCAGTTACATGTAAGTTAGTGTAGAAGGAATTTGATAAAAAGTTTTTTAGTTTCTCTAAAAGGACGGTGAGGAAGGGACCGGCACTCCCAGAATTGTTCAAATGGTCACTGTTGTCGATTATGGTGTTGTTTTTTCTGTGGTTTGACGATATTTGCCATATTGGAACGAAGTTGTCTTCGTGAGTTTCGTCGAGCTTCACTTTTAGACTTTCGTAGCCACTGCTCTCTCCTAGGGACGGCAAACTGCCCAAATTTTCATCTGAAACAATGAAAAAGCACATTTAGTGAGGCACTCGTAATGAAATAGTAATTCAACTTTAATCACTGTGATTTCAATGTACAATACTAATCAAAACATCCTGTATTATGCAATGAACGAAATATAGAATTTTCTACAAAAAAAAATCGATTTAAAAGTACATTCTTTATCGGTTTTAATACGGAACGGTATTGAAATGTATTTGGATTAATCAGCAGTTACGCCTTTAAAATTGTACGATAGAAAACAATTGGGTAAGATTTACCAGACGCGACGAAAACTCATAAATCCATATAGAGTATTCCGTTCAAAATATTCCGTTTATTTATACGGATTCTCTCAGGATTTTCGTATATCTACTCTGAACTAGTCTATGCGGATTTCCGGAAAAGGCGTTCTGTACATGTATCTGGAATTCACGGTATGAATATACGGTTTAAGAATAAATTCTGGTTTCCCATTTCGCAAACTAATTCCACAAAAACCCATTAGACATATCCGTTTAATGCCTAATTTTTATCAGGATAAGAAATACTATCCAGTATTTGCTGTTTCCGGATCTGCGGTACATGCTTCTGGAATTCACGATATGAATTCATATAGGTACGGTTTAATAAGCAATTCCGGTTTCATATTCCACAATAAAAACCCATTAGTTTTATCTGTTTTAATGCGGAATTTATACCAGGGAGCTAAACAGACTAACCAGTATTTTGTTGTGTTGACATAATTTATGCGGATTTGCGGATAGTTTATGAGGATTTTCTTCTGTACATATATCTGGAATTCACGACATGGATCCACGACTAACAAGTATCTGTTGCGCTTTGAACGATTTCACATAATTTATGCGTATTTCCGGAAAAGGCGTTCTAGAATTCCCGATGTGGATCCACATTTAGTTTAATAAGGAATTTCGGTTTCACATTCCGCATTAAAATCCAATAAAAACCCATTAGTTTTATCGGTTTTAATGCGAATTTTTTAGTACTAGATAGTAAACCTGATATGGATTTCCAGCAGTTTATGCGGGTTTCCGGTATGTGGAATTCACAATATACATTTACGGTTTAAAAAAACAATTCCGGTTCACATTTCGCAATAAGAACCAATTAGTTTTAATGGAGAATTAATCTTTGAACGATTTCACATAATTTATGCGGATTTCCGGACAAAGCATTCTGTTCATGTATCCGGAATTAACGATATGTATTCATATACGGTTTAATAAGAATTCCGCATTGAAATCCAATAAAAACCCATTCGTGTCTCGGTTTTAATGCGGAATTTATACCAGGGAGCTAGACAGACTAACCAATATTTTATTGTGTTGGCATAAAGTATGCGGATTTGCGGATAGTTTATGAGGATTTTCTTCTGTACATATATCTGGAATTCACGGTATGGATCCGTTCACTTTTTTTTAATGTGGAATTTTTACCAGGGTACTAGACAGACTAACAAGTTTCTGTTGCGCTTTGAACGATTTCACATAATTTATGCGGATTTCCGGAAAAGGCGTTCTGGAATTCCCGATATGGATCGACATTCAGTTTAATAAGGAATTTCGGTTTCACATTCCGCATTCAAATCCAATAAAAACCCATTAGTTTTATCGGTTTTAATGCGAAATTTTTAGTACTAGATAGCAGCATAGCTTATGCGGGTTTCCGAAATTCACAGTATTCATTTATGGTTTAAAAAACAATTCCGGTTCACATTTCTCAGTAAGAGCCAATTAGTTTTAATGGAGATCTTTGAACGATTTCACAAAATTTATGCGGATTTCCGGACAAAGCATTCTGTCCATGTATCCGGAATTAACTATATGGATTCATATACGGTTAAATAAGGAATTCCGCATTGAAACCCAATCAAAACCCATTCGTTTCTCGGTTTTAATGCGGAATTCTTACCAGAGATATAACTAGACAAACTAACCAGTATTTGTTGTGCTTTGGACGATTTCATCACAGCCGGTATAGGAATTGTTCCACGCCGTGCACGCGGACTGACACGACCCAATCTTACTCCTAGCGTCATAAAGATACGCATGGTATTTCCCATAAAGACTCTGAGGCCTGCCATAGTGATTCCAATGAATGTCAGCTTTGGGCGAGGCTGGAATCTCACAACAGGTAGGAGCTAGATTCAACAATTTTTCAAAACTTTGGCAATGAGGATCCAGTGGAAGATTTAGTCTCCTTTGCGACAGCATTAGGTGCAAACAGGGTTGTAAATGTTGAAAAATCAGTTCCAGCATAAGATCTTCACAATTTAAATTCACCATAGTTTCGAAGAGCGACAACGAAACTAGACATAATTCTTTATCGGAGTTGATTCGTTGGATTAGAATACTCAATAATCGTTGGCCGTCATAGTCCATTTTGATTAAGAATTGTAGCATTGCATATAATAGTCCAGGTTGAGTAACTGTTCTTAGGATTAGTTCCAAATATGCAGTTGCTGCTACTTGTTCGTCGATATTTGTTTGGAGAAGAGCTGGACCTAGCACTGGGATTAAAAAACCTCTATACAGGAATTCTTGCAATTGTCTTCTAATCATCGGATGTGCTACTTGAGCGACAGCATTGCTAAATTCTAAAGAAGTGACGAATGTTGAAAGACCTTTTATATCATTAACATCATCTGGAGTCAGTCGGTGCCAATCAGGTACTGATATATCATCTAAAACATTTGGTAACACTGAATACAAGCCGTTCAGACCCGTAGCGGCTAAAACCGCAAAATTTGATTTTTCAGCAATGTACGTTGCTACAGCTTTATTTTTCTTCGACAAAGACATGCAGAGAAGAAGGCCATCCCTTGCCCTCATCCCAATCGAATCTTCTCTGTGCACAAAAGGGATCAATAACGAAAAAATAATGAACCTAAAAATTAGAATAAAACAACAAAACATACCTACAATTCTTACCTAGACTGGTCGCCGGTTTTTTGGAAAAACAGATCAATAAGATCGATGTTCTGCATCAGCAAAGCGCATAACTGATTCAACAGGTCTACAAGTAGTTTTTCTAGTTCTTTGGAGAATAGCTCTCCTTGGCAGGAATTCAATAACTTTAACAGAGGTCGCAAGAAGGGCTCGTGAACTAGAAGGATATGTCTGGATCTGCTTATTAGAACTTCGTATAATTTTAATTGCTCGCATCTGACGGCATTCGTGTACCTGAAACAATTGTTTTACACATTTTTGAATTAATTAATGATAAGGGGTGACATTGACCCACATGATGATTGCAGCTTTATTCTGAAGGTCGACTTACTGACCCCAATTTGTATTGAAACAAAGCAAACAATAGCAGTGAACAAAAATTCAAATGGCATAAAACTATATTTTTGTTATAAACTTATAAAACATCCTAATTTAGTGAAATCAGCAAAATCAAACTCGCCTTTTGTATCCGCCTCTATCAGAGGAGTGCATTCAATTTCAGCACCTATTGCAGTTATATTTTTAACCCGTTTTAAACCGAAAACTACAGTCCAAAGAAATATTAGACCTGATCTCAAAAATTTACGGTAACTTCCCAATAATAGGCTTGTTTTTGCAGTGGTTACAAACCGATTGTAAACTGACTACGCCTGCGCAGTTGTGTATTTTGATTGGCCGTAACTAATTAAAATTAGAATTCACTTTCCAGCCTCAAATAGGCAGTTTATCCGAAATATTAACCCATTAGCCTTTTTTTCGCGATTTCGCCCGGTTGACCGCAAATTCATAACTGTGATTGGTGCATTTAGCCATTTTGCAGATCGTTGCTTAGCGACAATGTCATAGCGCTGACCGTTTAAAACCTTTTCACGGAGGTGACATTAGGCTTGTTTTTGCAGTGGTTACAAACCGATTGTAAACTGACTACGCCTGCGCAATTGTGTATTTTGTATTACTAAAACACAATTGCGCAGGCGCAGTCAGTTTACAATCGGTTTGTAACCACTGCAAAAACAAACCTATTAGTTTGACAATTTTATGAAACAAATTTCTAGGAAATGTGGTAAGTGCACCAATCACAGTTATGAATTTGCGGTCAACCGGACGAAATCGCGAAAAAAGGCTATTACGTTACTGTCAAAATTTTTATCAAAGACTGCCATGAAACAACGAAATTTGCTTAATGTCAAAACAATAATTAACAATTTAGTGCGTGCGTGCGTAATTAATTAACGAAATTAGACTTGCGCCTCAAACAGTTTCCAAAATATTGTGGGCCATTTTGTTAGAAAACTCAAATTTTTTTTATCAAAAGCTGCCATGAACAATAAAATTTGGTCATAAAATCTCCATAGAAAAGTGCGTCAATGTCATAGCGTCATAGCGCTGACCGTTTAAAACCTTCTCACGGAGGTGTGTTAAGACTCTGACATTAGTTTGACAATTTTATGAAACAAATTTCTAGGAAATGTGGAAAAGTGCACCAATCACAGCTATGAATTTGCGGTCAACCGGACGAAATCGCGAAAAAAACGCTATTATGTTACTGTCAAAATTTTTATCAAAGACTGCCATGAAACAATGAAATTTGTTTACATGTCAAAACAATAATTAACAATTTAGTGCGTGCGTGCGTAATTAACGAAATTTAACAATTTAGTGCGTGCGTGCGTAATTAATTAACGAAATTAGACTTGCTCCTTGGCCTCAAACAGTTTCCAAAATATTGTGGGCCATTTTGTTAGAAAAGTCAAAACTTTTTCATCAAAAGCTGCCATGAACAATAAAATTTGGTCATAGAATTTCCATAGAAAAGTGCGTCAATGTCATAGCGTCATAGCGCTGACCGTTAAAACCTTCTCACGGAGGTTGTGTTAGACTCTGACATTAGTTTGACAATTTTATTAAATAAATTTCTAGGAAATGTGGTAAGTGCACCAATCACAGTTACAGTTCATTTCAAGGGTTTAGTCCGTTAGATCGTAAAATGCAAATGAGTTCCGCTCATCCTCGACCTGACCGTCGTAAGTAACAGTGAAACCTGGTTATTCCACCACAGTCAACACAAAGTACCTACTTTTAAAAAGAATTGTGTTTCTACGGAATCAATGAGTTTATGAGTGGTGGAATAGTTTCGCGCCCCGATCGAGTCCTAGAGAATACTTTAACGGGTGATATATCCGTCTCTTCCATTTATATGTGTTAAACAGAGACGCGATAGTAGACACTCTTAGGACTGTACGTTACAACGTGGGTGAATTGCCAGACGTTGTGTAGAAAAAGACGGAGCTAACCTAGAGCGTTGTACCTGAACCGGACTGACCGGACTAAACCCTTGAAATTAACTGTATGAATTTGCGGTCAACCGGACGAAATCGCGAAAAAAACGCTATTATGTTACTGTCAAAATTTTTATCAAAGAATGCCATGAAACAATGAAAGTTGCTTAATGTCAAAACAATAATTAACAATTTAGTGCGTGCGTGCGTAATTTAATTAACGAAATTTAACAATTTAGTGCGTGCGTGCGTAATTAATTAACGAAATTAGACTTGCGCCTCAAACAGTTTCCAAAATATTGTGGGCCATTTTGTTAGAAAACTCAAAATTTTTTTATCAAAAGCTGCCATGAACAATAAAATTTGGTCATAAAATCTCCATAGAAAAGTGCGTCAATGTCAGCGTCATAGCGTTGATCGTTTAAAACCTTCTCACGGAGGTGTGTTAGACTCTGACATTAGTTTGACAATTTTATGAAACAAATTTCTAGGAAATGTGGTAAGTGCACCAATCACAGTTATGAATTTGCGGTCAACCGGACGAAATCGCGAAAAAAAGGCTATTATGTTACTGTCAAAATTTTTATCAAAGACTGCCATGAAACAATGAAATTTGTTTACATGTCAAAACAATAATTAACAATTTAGTGCGTGCGTAATTAATTAACGAAATTTAACAATTTAGTGCGTGCGTGCGTAATTAATTAACGAAATTAGACTCGCTCCTTGGCCTCAAACAGTTTCCAAAATATTGTGGGCCATTTTGTTAGAAAACTCAAAACTTTTTCATCAAAAGCTGCCATGAACAATAAGATTTGGTCATAAAATCTCCATAGAAAAGTGCGTCATAGCGCTGACCGTTTAAAACCTTCTCACGGAGGTGTGTTAGACTCTGACATTAGTTTGACAATTTTATGAAACAAATTTCTAGGAAATGTGGTAAGTGCACCAATCACAGTTATGAATTTGCGGTCAACCGGACGAAATCGCGAAAAAAACGCTATTATGTTACTGTCAGAATTTTTATCAAAGACTGCCATGAAACAATGAAATTTGTTTACATGTCAAAACAATAATTAACAATTTAGTGCGTGCGTGCGTAATTAATTAACGAAATTAGACTTGCTCCTTGGCCTCAAACAGTTTCCAAAATATTGTGGGCCATTTTGTTAGAAAAGTCAAAACTTTTTCATCAAAAGCTGCCATGAACAATAAAATTTGGTCATAGAATTTCCATAGAAAAGTGCGTCAATGTCATAGCGTCATAGCGCTGACCGTTAAAACCTTCTCACGGAGGTTGTGTTAGACTCTGACATTAGTTTGACAATTTTATTAAATAAATTTCTAGGAAATGTGGTAAGTGCACCAATCACAGTTATGAATTTGCGGTTAACCGGACGAAATCGCGAAAAAAACGCTATTATGTTACTGTCAAAATTTTTATCAAAGAATGCCATGAAACAATGAAAGTTGCTTAATGTCAAAACAATAATTAACAATTTAGTGCGTGCGTGCGTAATTTAATTAACGAAATTTAACAATTTAGTGCGTGCGTGCGTAATTAATTAACGAAATTAGACTTGCGCCTCAAACAGTTTCCAAAATATTGTGGGCCATTTTGTTAGAAAACTCAAAATTTTTTTATCAAAAGCTGCCATGAACAATAAAATTTGGTCATAAAATCTCCATAGAAAAGTGCGTCAATGTCAGCGTCATAGCGTTGATCGTTTAAAACCTTCTCACGGAGGTGTGTTAGACTCTGACATTAGTTTGACAATTTTATGAAACAAATTTCTAGGAAATGTGGTAAGTGCACCAATCACAGTTATGAATTTGCGGTCAACCGGACGAAATCGCGAAAAAAAGGCTAGTATGTTACTGTCAAAATTTTTATCAAAGACTGCCATGAAACAATGAAATTTGTTTACATGTCAAAACAATAATTAACAATTTAGTGCGTGCGTAATTAATTAACGAAATTTAACAATTTAGTGCGTGCGTGCGTAATTAATTAACGAAATTAGACTCGCTCCTTGGCCTCAAACAGTTTCCAAAATATTGTGGGCCATTTTGTTAGAAAACTCAAAACTTTTTCATCAAAAGCTGCCATGAACAATAAGATTTGGTCATAAAATCTCCATAGAAAAGTGCGTCATAGCGCTGACCGTTTAAAACCTTCTCACGGAGGTGTGTTAGACTCTGACATTAGTTTGACAATTTTATGAAACAAATTTCTAGGAAATGTGGTAAGTGCACCAATCACAGTTATGAATTTGCGGTCAACCGGACGAAATCGCGAAAAAAACGCTATTATGTTACTGTCAGAATTTTTATCAAAGACTGCCATGAAACAATGAAATTTGTTTACATGTCAAAACAATAATTAACAATTTAGTGCGTGCGTGCGTAATTAACGAAATTTAACAATTTAGTGCGTGCGTGCGTAATTAATTAACGAAATTAGACTTGCTCCTTGGCCTCAAACAGTTTCCAAAATATTGTGGGCCATTTTGTTAGAAAATTCAAAACTTTTTCATCAAAAGCTGCCATGAACAATAAAATTTGGTCATAGAATTTCCATAGAAAAGTGCGTCAATGTCATAGCGTCATAGCGCTGACCGTTTAAAACCTTCTCACGGAGGTGTGTTAGACTCTGACATTAGTTTGACAATTTTATGAAACAAATTTCTAGGAAATGTGGTAAGTGCACCAATCACAGTTATGAATTAGCGGTCAACCGGACGAAATCGCGAAAAATAGGCTATTATGTTACTGTCAAAATTTTTATCAAAGACTGCCATGAAACAATGAAATTTGTTTACATGTCAAAACAATAATTAACAATTTAGTGCGTGCGTGCGTAATTAATTAATGAAATTTAACAATTCAGTGCGTGCGTGCGTAATTAATTAACGAAATTAGACTTGCGCCTCAAACAGTTTCCAAAATATTGTGGGCCATTTTGTTAGAAAACTCAAAATTTTTTTATCAAAAGCTGCCATGAACAATAAAATTTGGTCATAAAATCTCCATAGAAAAGTGCGTCAATGTCAGCGTCATAGCGTTGATCGTTTAAAACCTTCTCACGGAGGTGTGTTAGACTCTGACATTAGTTTGACAATTTTATGAAACAAATTTCTAGGAAATGTGGTAAGTGCACCAATCACAGTTATGAATTTGCGGTCAACCGGACGAAATCGCGAAAAAAAGGCTATTATGTTACTGTCAAAATTTTTATCAAAGACTGCCATGAAACAATGAAATTTGTTTACATGTCAAAACAATAATTAACAATTTAGTGCGTGCGTAATTAATTAACGAAATTTAACAATTTAGTGCGTGCGTGCGTAATTAATTAACGAAATTAGACTCGCTCCTTGGCCTCAAACAGTTTCCAAAATATTGTGGGCCATTTTGTTAGAAAACTCAAAACTTTTTCATCAAAAGCTGCCATGAACAATAAGATTTGGTCATAAAATCTCCATAGAAAAGTGCGTCATAGCGCTGACCGTTTAAAACCTTCTCACGGAGGTGTGTTAGACTCTGACATTAGTTTGACAATTTTATGAAACAAATTTCTAGGAAATGTGGTAAGTGCACCAATCACAGTTATGAATTTGCGGTCAACCGGACGAAATCGCGAAAAAAACGCTATTATGTTACTGTCAGAATTTTTATCAAAGACTGCCATGAAACAATGAAATTTGTTTACATGTCAAAACAATAATTAACAATTTAGTGCGTGCGTGCGTAATTAACGAAATTTAACAATTTAGTGCGTGCGTGCGTAATTAATTAACGAAATTAGACTTGCTCCTTGGCCTCAAACAGTTTCCAAAATATTGTGGGCCATTTTGTTAGAAAATTCAAAACTTTTTCATCAAAAGCTGCCATGAACAATAAAATTTGGTCATAGAATTTCCATAGAAAAGTGCGTCAATGTCATAGGGTCATAGCGCTGACCGTTTAAAACCTTCTCACGGAGGTGTGTTAGACTCTGACATTAGTTTGACAATTTTATGAAACAAATTTCTAGGAAATGTGGTAAGTGCACCAATCACAGTTATGAATTTGCGGTCAACCGGACGAAATCGCGAAAAAAACGCTATTATGTTACTGTCAGAATTTTTATCAAAGACTGCCATGAAACAATGAAATTTGTTTACATGTCAAAACAATAATTAACAATTTAGTGCGTGCGTGCGTAATTAACGAAATTTAACAATTTAGTGCGTGCGTGCGTAATTAATTAACGAAATTAGACTTGCTCCTTGGCCTCAAACAGTTTCCAAAATATTGTGGGCCATTTTGTTAGAAAATTCAAAACTTTTTCATCAAAAGCTGCCATGAACAATAAAATTTGGTCATAGAATTTCCATAGAAAAGTGCGTCAATGTCATAGGGTCATAGCGCTGACCGTTTAAAACCTTCTCACGGAGGTGTGTTAGACTCTGACATTAGTTTGACAATTTTATGAAACAAATTTCTAGGAAATGTGGTAAGTGCACCAATCACAGTTATGAATTAGCGGTCAACCGGACGAAATCGCGAAAAATAGGCTATTATGTTACTGTCAAAATTTTTATCAAAGACTGCCATGAAACAATGAAATTTGTTTACATGTCAAAACAATAATTAACAATTTAGTGCGTGCGTGCGTAATTAATTAATGAAATTTAACAATTCAGTGCGTGCGTGCGTAATTAATTAACGAAATTAGACTTGCACCTCAAACAGTTTCCAAAATATTGTGGGCCATTTTGTTAGAAAACTCAAAATTTTTTCATCAAAATTTGGTCATAAAATGTCCACAGATCAGTGCGTGGTAATTAATTAAAATTAACGAAATTAGAACTCACTTTCCAGAGCGTACACCCCAATCGAACAGTTTATCCAAAATATTTTCGTTGAGCATATATTCCAGGCACCTGGACGAAGAAGAAATTGGCACCCGTAATTGGTCAATTTTCTTAACATCATACAACAGCAAGGTAACCATTTGCTCCAAATGATTCACAACCCCAAGAACATCATCGTGACTGGGTAATTGCTAAAAAAAAATAATTTTGACATGTACATAACCTAAAACCAGAGCATACCTGGGTCCTGTTAATAATTTTAAGGGATTGATGCCAGTGCTCCTTAAAACTGTCATAGCAGGCTTGGGGGTCACATTCTTCCTCTGTGCTGGTTATGGCCCTTTGTGGTTTGTTTAAAAAGTGGTAACTGCGTAACCACTCCATTGCGTTACCTTACTGTAGGCATATTGCAAAATATTATCACAGTTTTAATAATGCATTTATTATCATCGCCTCATTTTAATCAACTACAATGGCATATTGTCGATTTGTTATCTGTTATTATTTACACACGACCCAAAAGAAACTTTCACTGTTTTGAGGATGGACTACGGGACGTCATTTTTGGTCACGTGAGGCTGTCGCTGCGTCAGCCAAATAATTTCCCGCCCACACTTAAAATTTCCACTGAAGCAATTTACTGTCAGGCGAGTAGCTTCAGGGAGGGGGGCATGCCCCCCCTTGAGAGTAAAATTGCTCTTCCTACACAAAAAATTTAATCAAACTTTTCGATGCTTTTTTTAACTTGAAACTTCTACTTTTTTAGAGAATTTGTAAATAAATAATAAATAATAATAATAGGTAATAAAAATAAATGATTAAGCAACTTAAAACACTCTTCTCATCTACTATGTAAATAAATAATTTAAAAAATGTAGTCTTATTAAGGTAACGTTTAGATATAGCCCATTCTAGTAAATTTGCGATTTAATAAAGAGGCCAAAAAGGACTAAATCGTATTAGGCATTTTTCTATCGAAAAATTTTATGCAAAAGTTGCTCACTATGGCTCCAAAAATGGCTAAATCCGAAATTTCATGAAAAAATTAAAATGTTGAATTTCTTGAGGAAGAATCACAAAATAACGAAAAGTTCAATATTTTTGCAACATAATGGGTGCTGTGAAATAAAAAAACAATTGAAATGAATTGATTTGACATTTGCTATCGGCTATGGATGGATAAAACTTAACAATCGCAGAAAAAGTTGCAATTATTAAGATAGTGTAAGATTTTCGTTTTTCTTAACAATTTCAAGGGACACCCCAACTAATCTGTTGCAATGTGCCACAAACAGCAAACATATGCGCTGCCATTCTTTTTTATTTCACGTCACCCGTTATGTTGCAAAAATATTGACGTTTTCGTTATTTTATGATTCTTCCTCAAGAAATTCAACATTTTTATTTTTTCTTGAAACTTTAGATTTAGCCATTTGGAGCGATCCTGAGCAACTGTTCTTTATAAAATTTTTCGATAAAAAAATGCCTAATACGATTTCGTCATTTTTGGCCTCTTTATTAAATTGCAGTAGGCTGGGGTTTCGGTTTATAAAAAAAGTTGAGTATTACACAGGTGCAGATTTTGGAGCTCTACATGCAGAAAAAAAGAACACATTGATTCGGTTAAAATTAACCGAAATATTTGTGTGGTTCCAGTTAAAATGAGACACACTGTATTAAGGTAAAACGAAAATATAGCAGTCGACGAAGAAACTGTCAACAGGCAGAATTTATGAAACAATTTTAAATTCAAATAAAAAAAAACTTGATGTAGACCTGAACTGCGGTTGCTTCTCATACTGCAAGACTGATATTTGGCGACTACTCACTTTCGGCTCCGCCAAAAGCTCGCGTCTAACGTTAAACGGGCAGCATATGAGAAATTTTTTTTTCAAATTTCGACGGGCAGAATTTGAGAAAAAATGGTTATTAAAAAAACTTGACCTGACATAGACCTGAACTGCCTCAGCTTCTCGCACTGCAAGACCGATAATTTGACGAATATTCGCTTTCGGCTCTGCCAAAAACTGGCGGTTCACTTTCGATGGGCAAAATTGGAAAAAATATAATTATTAATTAAAAAAAAACTTGACCTGACCTGACATAGACCTGAACTGCCCGCCAACAGATGGTTTTCCATTTTAACGTAGGTAATTAATGAGATTGTATCATAATATTTATGAAAAAGTGGAAATTTATAAGAAAGGGCCATACCTAACAATTACTACATAGTAAATATTAGATATAACATCTTAATTTAACTATTTTTATTTATTTAAAGACAAAATAAAATGAAAAACTGTCTTCCGCCAGCTGAATCAATGAGATTCTATCATACTATTTATGAAAGAGGGGAACTTATAAGAAGGGGGGCTATATCAACAATTACCGAAATTAGAAACTGATGTTTAAAACAAAGTGGCGTGGCGCCTTAAAATAAATTTGAAAATGGGCTTTTCATCCCTAAAATGACACTTTTCAAAAAAATGGCTCTAAGGTTTTCCCGCCAAACAAAACATCAGTCTTATCAAATCTAATAATAAAAATATACAGCTATAGATATGTTTTTTCATGTCGCCGGTTTTTCTCCAAAAGGGCACTAAGTGTGAATACATTTTTAAGAGCAGAATTTGAAGGGCTTTCCTATGGTGACATGAAAAATAGGGGCTTTGCATTTAAAATTTTAAAGATGAGGTGTCAAAAAGACACAAAAGGTGGATTTAGCTCAAAATCTAATCAGTTCTTCCTTTTATCATGCAAGCTGCGCATACGCGCATATCAAATTTCAGCCAAATCGGTCGAGTGGTTTGGGCTGTAGCTGGGGGGCAAACCGCTGGGGATGTCCGGTGCACAATTTAGGGGGAACTCCGAGGATTTCAGGGGGATGTCCGGGGATTTCAGATAATGTCTGGTGTACAAAATACGGTTAGCGGTTTACCCCCCAGCTGTAGCGTACTGACAGACACACATTTTTCAAAAACCACTTTTTTGGGTTTCAGTGTAAAAATTTGATGTTTTTAGCGATTCGGTTTTTCGATCGATTTCAGTAACTGTTCCGCAAGCGTAGAAGTTAAAAATGTAAATCAAGTTCTTCGACCGCCTTAATTTAATTTAAATTTTAAATAATTAGGTGTGTTTAAAATATTTTAAATAATATTGAATGCATTAAGCAGGTGGGTATTTTTTTACCTACCTAGCCTAGACAAGGTAAAGGAATTCTCCAAAAAATCCGGCATTGTTCATGATCATATTTATCCATTAATAATTCTTTTTCTTTCTCTAACGCATACTATTTATTTTATGTATACCTAATGTACTGTAGCTGACCTATCATGATGGGAATTAGTGTCAGATTGGATTGTGAGGGGGGGGGCGGTCAAATTACCTACCTCTCTGCCCCCATTACATACCAACGCTTCTAAGCCTGTAATTCTGATTTCTGTTATGTTACATGTTACGTATATTCTGAGTCTGAGCCAATACAATTTCAACATCCCAAAAAAGTTAGCGTGGAGAAAAATTTTCCCTTGCAAAAAGTCACCCCATTCAACCCTGAAAAGCCAAAAATGGATATGGGGAAAATTTCACCATAGGAGACTAATTGATTGCAAAAGATTGCACCCCCAAAACAGGGTGTCCCATTAAAATATTCCAAATCATGGCCATTTCCGGCGTACCTAACCGGAAGTGATAAAAAATTGTATGTCAAAAAATGACGTTCTGTGAGCATGTTGCATGCATACTGCGAATTTTTTCAGATTTTTATCTCAATAATTGAAAAAGTTATTGGAGCATTACATGGTTCTATCTCTATCCTTATCTAATACAATAAGAAAAACTGATGGTGTTTCTATCCTTTATTATTAATGCAAGTTTACGCATTTAAGCATAACCCACCTAAAACCTAAGCTCTTTTAAATCTTTCTACCAAATGAACAAGAATTTAAAACCACCTCAACTATTCATCAAAATAAAATATAGACGTACGAGCATTGAAAAACGTGTAATTTAAAAAAACAGGAACGTAAAAATACAAAAAACTTTAAAAATTCTTGTAATGATGTTCGAACTTCTGATCTCCACTGACATTGATCTTATTACAAGCGCTTTTAACCGACGACGTCATGGATGGTGGCCCACAACTGAACACGCCAATGGTGTTCACCTAAAACAAATTTTTTACCTCAAAAGTCAAATAGTTTTATAGTGTCGCGAAACTACTTTCAAACCTACGTTTTGGTGCACAGAAGCGACGGTTTTGAAAAATTCCGCGAAATTTGGACGGCCGAAATGCGTAACTGCTTTCAAGTTAGTGAACAACGAACGATTAGAGATTCTCTGATAATGTCTTTCACAAATATACAATAAGGTTGTACGTAAATCGAATTTTTCGAAAAATTGTGTGATGAAAATATGACAGCTGATGATGCTTTTCTTGTCCCTATATTCCAGTTCTCGGATTATATCAACCAGCCATTCGAATTGTCTTTGAGTTCTTGACACCCAAATGAAATAGACCTGAAAAGTATTTAGCTTTTAAGTTTCTATTAACAGATTTTACCTTTTTGCAACGAGTTTGGTTGGATTTAGCCACCACGTCTTTTAGAATACTTGCAAAAGGTGTTACTCCAATTCCACCACCAATCAAAATTGATATATCGAATTTATTCCAGTCTTGGTGCCCTTCTCCATATGGCCCGTCCAAATATAACTACAAACATTTATTAATATGGATTAGCAGGAAATAGGAAGTACATACTTTTGGCATCTGAGCTTTATCTCTCAAGCTTGTGTCATAAAGAGTTCTAATGTGAGTTGTCCAAGGACCTACAGCTCTAATATGCACTGTTAAATTGTCTTCATCAGGCGAAGAAGACAATGTAAAAGGATGATATTCGTTCCTGTTCAAACCTAAAGAAGCTATTCTAACCCATTGTCCAGATTTGTACTGAAAATTTTCAGGTTTTCTAAACTCCAACATTGTAACATCTACAAACAAACATTAACGTACTTAAGTATTCTACTAAACTTACTTGATGGCAAAATAACTGCTCTGATCACAGGTATTTCCAGTTTTTTTCTACTAGTACTAATAAGAGAATCTGCAGTGAATAATATAACAGGCCCCAAGAAGAAGTAGTAGAAGAATGGAGGCTAAAAAAACATTACAATAAAAGAAGCTCAAAAATATTTACCTGAATCAGTCGTCCAGCTCCATGCAAGATCATTAAAATGAAGAAAATCGGATACATGCTGTGCATATACCAAAACCAGTTGTAGAGTTTTCTGCGTACGATATTTTGAGCGAATATATACATTAGGGCCCAAATTAGAGTTAAAAGTATTCCAGTGACACCAGTGATCGTTTGCCAACACCAGTAGTGGAATTTTGGTAACTCGTGGGTGCTATGGAAGAAATTTCTGAAGAGACAGGTCAGATCATCTGCTGTTTGCGTTGAAATATGGTAGAAGTTAAACGCATGACCCACAATATGCATGACTGTGAAAATAAACGCCCAAACGGATATATACTTATGAATTTCCACGGAATAATCGAATGGGAAATACTTATTTGCAACTGTATCTCTCAAATAAGTTATAGTATTTCGACACATAGTCACCAAAAGTGAAGAATAGGTGAACATCATAGCTGAAGCAGCCCCTCTTGTTATTGTTACACCATAACCAGCTATTCTTCTCAATCCTGAATGTTCCCTTTCCACAGTGTAATCTAAAATTTCATGATCAAAATTAAGATAATTTAGTTTATCTAACAATAAGCTCTTTCCGCAAAAATAGCTAGTAACACCAATGTATAAAGGGTTAACCAAAAAATTTCTCTCGACTTCAGTTCTATATATCTCAGAAAACCGAAGTGGTGAACACTTTTGGGATCACTTTTACTCAGAAGTTTCTCTTGGGAATCGTCAATTATTTTGCTCGTATCCCTGTCAGGATCTCTAGCACCACCCTCAAATCTGGCTTGAATCTCTTGACGGCTCCTGAAATAAAAAATTAACACAAATTTACTTTCGTTTTGCGTAGGTACTCATAAATATTTTCTATTGTATTCCTGGCCTTGTCCAGGTGCGATGCTTGATTGGACGGAAATCCTTTAATGTTAAGTTTAGCCTTATTAAGATTTTTGATATCGCTTCCAAGCAATTTCAGAAAATCTTCAAAATTGAATTGATGTTTTGAGGTAAATCCTGCACGTTGAATCATGGTTTTTACCGTCTCTTGTAACTTATCGTCTTCAACTGTACCATCAACTGTTGCCAAAAACGATCTAGAATTTAACTTTAAAGCAAAGAAAAATAGGAGTGTTTTTACTTTATCATGTTCAAGAAAGTTTGCTCTGTTAAATAACCTAAAGCATTAATATCATACATATCGAAAAGTAGCTTAGCTTTTTCTTTCTCCGTTCCATTTGCAAAAATAACTAGTAAATTAACAAACTCCCTGAAAGAGATAAACCCATTTTTGTCTTTATCAATGAAAATAAACATTCTAGAAACGAATTCGTTGTCAGCACGCATATTCATTGCCTCGGCAAACTCATTAACTGTCAGTTCAGTTTTTGATATTTCCTCTTCAACAGATTGGTCCACGTTCAAAAGTTCTTTTTTGGAGTGAGCAATATTGAAAGCTTGGGCAAAAACAACTCTATAGAATTTCTCTATGACTTTCTGCCTTTCCTCTTTCGTAGTAACCTTCTTCAGAGCTGCAGCTAAGTTGAAAGACGTAATAAGGTGCCTCCTAAGTCCGTCATTGAAAAATGGATCAAAATCTTTAATAAAATTGTCTCTTAGGAAGTCGGATTCAAATTCCACCACCTAGAAGTAAATAGAAGTTTTCTTGATAATTTTAGTTTTTTTCCTTACTAAATCGTAACTGTGGATGCACTTTATTATTACGTAACATGCATCTGAGACTAGATAGACGTCCACCGGTTTATCAGCTAGGCTGAAGTCGATGGCTCGCAAGAGGATTCCTTTAGGTGACATTACTTCTAGGAGTTTTTTAACTTTTTTGATCACTAGAACGACTCTTCTTGGTGGTTCTTTGCCTCGCCATTCGTGTACTGCAAGAAGATAGAAGCGGATAAGAAAACCAAAATTAAAGCGAATTTACTTACCAACAAACAGTGGGTACGTAATGTGCTTCTCATGTTTGAATGTATCTCTTGTACTCTCATTTTCAGCCTGCAATATGCTTCGGTTTTGTCTTTCCTTCAGACGAATTAGAAGAAACACTACTCCTATAGCACCTAAAATTGATTTGAGTAGCCTCTAGCGATCTTAGTTTGTCCTACCAACAATGAATGTTCCTACGAATGTGAAAGTCAAGATATAGGACACTTCACTTTTACGAAAATAATCGTAAGACTCGGGCTGTACACAAGGTTCATTTAATGTTTCTTCGTTTAATAGCGGCAAATGGTAGCAAAAGTATTCTGTGCCACCAAGTGTGCAGGTGGAGTCGTTCACTAATCCGCAACGGTTTATTAAATTTTGATCTGCAAAATTTTTAAAAATAAAAAAATCGAAGTCATAGTTTTACCTAGGCTAGCAGAGCGCCCGGTAGCGACTTTTGCAGCAGTTGGAACTCCAAAAACCTCTCGTGGTATATCATCAGCGTCCATTTTGGTTACTGCCATTATTACGTCATACAAAGTAACTTTCTTGATCCTCGCTATCTCCAGATCTGTGAATAAACTACAAAACCTCATAAAGCATCTTCCACTAATGTGTACGTTACTTGTTCGCCTTGTTCTCAAACCAGAATCTATCTCCATCACGTATTCTTCTAAACTGATCCATGATCACCGTTCTAAACAAATCTCCAGGCCTATCAATCGTCTCAAGAAGTCCACCAACCCAAACATCAACATCATCGGTCGAATTATTATATAAATCTTTTAAGTTATCAAGAACTTCCTTCTCAAGGTGGGCAAAATGTTCATCAAACGATGTAATTCTACTTAAACCAAAAGCTTTTCTGGCGGTGTTGTAATCAGGAAGACCATGGTCTCTTCCTCTTTGAATATTGATAGCCATCAAATCTCTTCTAGGAAATTCCAATGGACCAAAAACATTGCCTCTTAAATCTTCTACGATTTTATTATCCTCCCTTTCTGAAAATTGAACAGACATTCCCATCAAGAGCCTATCAATATCTATAACTTCATCTTTTTCTGCTTTTGTAACAATTGGATCTTGAGGTCGCCAAAATATATTGCAAGTGCGAACAGCATTTTGCTTCCAATTTTCAAATTTGTATTTACAACCATTGCGAATATAATCCCTGAGATACACGCCAGGGGTAACTAGAGTATGTCCGAATCGAAAAGCAGCAGACTGAAAAAACTGATCAATTTGAGGATCAATGCTAGGATCGTATTTCTGGTATTCCCCAAGTCCTTCCAGCATTAGTTTTGGTAACCAGTCGTAGACTACTATTTTTTGCTGCGTGGCTATCACCCATTTCCGGGCTTCATTATAAATTTTTTCGCTACTCCATTCTGGTTTTAGGTTGCAAAATGTTTGGGCTATGTAATTATGCCATCGGAACCACATAATTCCAAATGTTAGCAAAAACGAGTTTTCGTTTCCTCTCGGATTTCCCAGCTCTGAAATTTCAGCTATAATTCTGGAATATTTTGGGGGGTGTTACTGAAAAATCTGGAGACTTTAGCAGTTTCATGCATTTTTATGAACTGCGCGTGATGAAAAGGTGGGGGAGGGTTTGCCATCGGAAGCCTGTCAGTATTTTCTTCTGGAAATAATCCTTCAAAAGAGGATGCAAGTCGTCCACAACGATCTATACTTCCATTTTTGTAGGTTCTTAACTGGTCCGACCATTGCTTAGTAATTCCGTAAAATAATCCCCCGTCTAGATAAGGAGTGATTTCATTTAACTAAAAATAATGTGTAAATAATAATTGAGTAATAAAATAAATACTTGTTGTCTGGGATTATTAGGGCTATAGCCTGTTCTTTGATCATATCTAGTCCTCAAAAGCGGTAATTCCGTGTGTTTAGGCTGAGTTGTTCTATACACATGATTTTCAGGAATATGAATGTTAAAGTATTCTGGTGGACAAGCTGGCCTTTGGGCATCCAAAATTTCCTCAACTACCTGCTGGCCTGCCCAAAAATTTTAATAAAAGAGAAAACAACAAAAAATCAGTACCAAAAAACACCAGCAATGCGTTCCTTCCAATTTTTGATCTAGTCCCAATATCGCCTTTCATCAGCTTTTCGCTTAGTTCTAAAGGATTTGGTCTTCGGGAACCCGAAGGCTCGTAGGTACCATCTTCGTAGGCAGCTGGCCATCGCCTGAATAATGGACGATCTAATTTTATTACAGTAAGACTGCAAATTCCAACTTACCAATTGCTCCAAGGTCTGGTTTTGCTATGTTATTGTACCATCCGTCGTAGCCTTCATATTCGTATTCTCTCTCTTCCAAAGGGCAAGTGGTGTTTGGGCAACCGGTTATTAGCCAGTTGCCGAGTTGATGCCGATTGTTTTGGTTAGCGTTGTATGGTCCGGGCCAGTCTGCTATATCTGTCATGGATATTCACAAATTAATAATGACCTGACCAAGATGTTTTAACAACCCTTTTGTTCATATTTCTTTTTTTGTAGGGTCGTCAAAAAGAAGTTACGAAATAGTTTATACATAGATATGAAGGGATAAGCTGAACCTCAGTTGACAAGGTTTTTTGCCCAACAAAATTTAAGGACAGTTTTCAGATCTGAAAACAAACTGAAAAACCTTTTAGGCAACCCGAAAGATAAAGTAGGGAATAGCGAAAAATCTGGCATATACGAAATCAATTGTCAAAACTGTGATCTAAAGTATGTAGGTCAAACACCAAGGTCTCTCAACACCAGATTTAAGGAGCACTTAGCCCATCTTAAATATGGCAGAACTGAGAAATCTAGTGTTGCCCTACATGCTTTACACAATGACCATAGAATAAGTGATAATATTAAGTTAGTTTGTAGCGTTAACAAGGTGCAGATGCTAGATGCTTGGGAGAGTATCGTAATTTATAAGTCTAGAGATAGGCTTATGAACGCTGATACAGGCCCGATCGCATATTCATCTCTGTTTACGCTACTTTAAGGAGGACTTGTTATATTTATACGTGTTCACCCCTGTCCTTTTAATAATTTTTGTTATTAAAAATTAATAAAAACTAATACCTACCTATGAGAATGCAAAAAATGTATTTTTATTTTTTTACAATTAGGTCTGGCAGCTGCAGCAGGATTATTTATTATAGCTTTCTGTCACCTAAGCTCAATAGTACTCATTCCTGAATTTTTTAATAATAATAACAATAATAATGTTTTTGGCCCGTGAAACAGTCAACAGTTGGGAAAAAAGTGCATATACCTAGCAGCGATATCTACCTATGTAAAAATGCGACTTTTTGTCTTTGTTTCTATCACTACATAACTCAAATTTGTGGAACTAATGTCGATAATCTTCATTTAGAAGTGTCCTCTTTTATGCTTCAAAGATATTATATTGCAATAGGCGAATTCGATAAAAACTCTTTTTATGGGAGTTAAGTTTTTCACATAATTTCATCCTTACACTTTCTGAAGTGCTTAAAAGATGCGTGACCTTGAAATTTTCAAAGATTTTACCTAGCCACTTTCAAAAACATTATCATTAATGGCAATAATATTGATAATAAGGGCCCCAATTAGATTGTTATGTGGATTTAAGAGGATTTAATGGGATTTACGAGAATTTATGGGGATTTAAGAGGATTTATGGGGATTTATGAGGATTTATGGGGATTTACGTTATTTATTAGGATTTACGTGGATTTATTAACCAAAAAGGATTTATGGTGTACAAATTTTCATTGGTTGTTTCCCCCTCGTGTCAATGTATACAGTATACACGTTCAGGTGAGCGGGCAGAATATGAGAAATAGTTTAACTAAAAAAAAGCTTTACCTGACACAGACCTGAATGGAAGTTGAAAATAAAGGAAATTAACAAATATTAACAGAATTTATGAAATAAATAAAAATAATCCTTCCCCGGGACGAAAAGTACGAGGGCGAAATGATCGGGGGCGAGAAATCCCAGGGGCGTGAAAAGGGGGTGAAAAGTCCCAGGGGCGAAATGTCGGGGGCGAAAGTTCTGTATCCCGAATAAAACATGCTATTTTTTCTTCGAACGTGGAAAAAATAAGGAAAAAAGAATTAAAATCGCTTGCGAGAAAAAAAATTAAAAATTTGACTATTTGAAGTTTGCGAAATTGAGAATTTAAAGGGTCAAAAGGTAAATTAAACCTGTACGTAGAAAGATCATTTCATAGTTTTCAACTTTTAATTTTGATGGCCCGGCTACTTCTGTTACTAAGAAAAGGTTTTTTTTTTGCCAAATGTGAAAAAGATAAACTTCTACATCGCATAGTAAGTTGAAAAAAAAATTAGAAGAAAGTTTCCTTATTGCAAATTTATGGAATGCCGTTTTACATTTTAATGGAACATACACGCTGTGATAGCCAAAGAAATAAGATAATTCAAATTCAAATACTGTTAAGAGAAAATAAGTCTATTCTTATTATCTGAAATACAATTTCTATTATCACTCCCAGAATTTCTCTTAACACTAATTCAATTTCTGTTAACAGTAATTCAGAGAGATAATGGAAATACGTCTTCCTTCTCTCTCGCACCAGTTGAAATTATATCTTCTGTCTCATTCGCGCAAGCGCAGTCGTGATAATGGAAATTGAATTTCACTTAACAGAAATTCATTTACTGTTAACATTAATTCATTTTCACTTAAGAGAAATTCTATTTCAATTATCACTGCTTAGAGAAAATAGAAAAACAATTTCACTTAACAAAAATTCATTTAGAGATAAATTGAAATAAAACCGTAGTTTTAGGAGCCGTTTTACTTTTTAATGCAACCCATACCCTATGCATTTCAAAAAAATTCAAACATTTTAAATATATACAATAAAAATTAAAACGGCTCGTAAGATCAGTGTAAATCACCAAATTTATTTCGATTATCACTGCACGAATTTTTGTTAAGTGAAATTGTATTTCAATTTTCTCTAAAGCGAGATAATAAAAATTCTATTTCTGTTAAGTTAAATTGAATTTCTCTTAAGAGAAAATGAATTAATGTTAACAGTAAATGAATTTCTCTTAAGTGAAAATGAATTATTGTTAACAGTAAATGAATTTCTGTTAAGTGAAATTGAATTTCTATTAACACGATGCCTGGGATTGCATTTCTTTGGCTACCACAGCGTGCTGTTGCATTAAAAAGTAAAACGGCGTTCCGTACATTTCTTTGACTACCACAGCGTGATGTTGCATTAAAAAGTAAAACGGCGTTCCGTACGAGATAGATATCGTGTTTTTAAGTGGTACGAAAGAGAAAGATGACAACCCAATGGGCCAATGGCGTATTTTCATTATCTCTCCGAATTACTGTTAAGTGAAATTCTATTTCTATTATCACGACCGCGCATGTATGAACTGCGAGTGCGACAGATAATGTATTTTCAAGTGGTAGGTACGAAAGAGAAAGATGACAACCCAATGGGCCAATGGCGTATTTTCATTATCTCTCCGAATTACTGTTAAGTGAAATTCTATTTCTATTATCACGACCACGCATGCTCGAGTGCAACAGAAGATGTAATTTCAATTAGTCCGAGAGAGAAGTAAGACAGTCCAATAACGTATTTTCATTATCTCTCCGAATTACTGTTAAGTAAAAATAAATTATTCTTAAGAGAAATTGTATTACTGTTAACAGAAATTGAATTAGTGTTAAGAGAAATTCTGGGAGTGATAATAGAAATTGCATTTCAGATAATAAAAATAGGTTTATTTTCTCTTAACAGTATTTGAATTTTAATTATCAGTACTTGAATTTTAATTATCTCATTTCTTTGGTTACCACAGCGTGCTGTTACATTAAAAAGTAAAACGGCGTTCCATACAAATTAAATAGAGATTATGCACTTGGTAAATATTTGCTGTTCGTTGAGATTATTACAGCTCGTATTTTAAGTGCTGACGCATAATGCGGAGGCACTTTAGTTCTTGATTATTCGCTGACTCGCTCGCACGCTAGTTTCCGCTCACCGAGCGATAACTTGAGAACGGATTAAGATATTGAGCTGAAACTTTATGTACAGTTGCGTATCCCTAAAAAGACTCGGCGGGTATTGCTTCTGGACCAAGGGGATGGGAGTTAGGGGTGAAAGACAGAAAAATTATTAATTGCAATAACTCCAGGACTAGTGGAGGTGTCTTGCTGAAACTCGGTATGCACGTTCGAAGTTTGTTGAAGGTGTCAGTTTCGGGGGATGAAATTTAGGGAATGAAAACCATAAAAAACATGATATCCGCAAGGGTTGCACGCAGCTATTTGAAACTCAACGAACGCACATATTTCGATGAAATCTTGCGGGTTACCAGGAATGCCTTTTCCGCAAAATAGGATATAGATGGGGTGAAAATTAAGAGTTGCAATTCGAAATCTTGCTTAATAAGTATTGGTCGAAAGTGACGTCATTCGATTGCTCTGCATTAATGATTCAAAAAAGGTGTTATTCATATTTTGCGAAAAAACACCCTTAAAGGCGCTACAACCTCTAACATGCAGAAACACAAAAACTACTCAGCGTATCAAGGCAGATTTCGGTGAACCACAAAAAAAGTCTTCAGGTTTTCTACCTAAAACCAACCCCTAGGCTACTAACAACCCCTAAACGTACGTACGTAATTGTGTAAATGTGTGTCTATAAAATAATTTAAAAATACTTTGAGAAACCATTTTATGTCTGAAAAAATGTTTATTACAGAATTATCTTAAAATTTATGTAGGTACTTATAGTTATTTTGTTTAATGTATAAGCTTGTATTACCTAAAGGTTATATTAATATTTTTGTTTGTTTTAGCTTTTTGCTATTAATAAACCATTATTATTATCTTCCGGTGACTTTAATGGTTTGCTTTATTTATTTTTGCAGACCGTTTTCTAATTTTTTACCAAACTATACCTACTAACTTACCACTATTAGTAATAGAATGACAGATAAGTGGCCAAGATGAACAGTATAACAAAAGGAAAATCCGAATCATGTCAAAAAAGACCGCACCACCAAACTTGCACACCTCAAATGACGATATCATAATGCAGCGAACGCTTAAAAAGGAAACCACCAGATATGTTATCAATACGAATTTTTCGAGTTTTCTTTCAAATTTCCTGCTGGGGAATTTTTATTAGATAAATTTTATTAGAGGCATTTCGCCGTATTTATTGCAAGGCCTAGTAGGTAAGATTAAACAGGTGCGGCTAAATCAAATAAAGCTCCTTAAAAAGTTTAATTTCGTAACGTTATTTATTATTTTCAAGAATTAATTTAATTATTTAGATAACGATGGATTCAATGCAAAATAGTTAAAGGTAGTGTTGCGAATGATTATATTTAGCAAAATGATATATATCACATTTTGATGGCAGATATTTAGCGTTTCACTATTAGTTAAAGTAACAACCTAAGAAGTGAGGAGAAAGTTGTAAATTTTGATTAGTATCATAAGAAATGCCTTCCAAAATAACATCTTATGGGTTGCAAAAAAGATTTAGAACTTAAACATTTCAGAAAATTTAAGAAACACACAAGAAATCTTTCTTGGATAATCCAAAGCAAATGAAAAAATATGATTTAACGTAATGCAAACGCAGTGCAACATAATTTAGAACACTTTTTGATGTTGTCTTTCATCCGCTGTACCCGAAAACTTCAGAATTTTTAGATTTTCAGATTTTTTTCGCTTGGGTACAAAATGGCAATCTGTTAACAACGCACCGATTCTAACATAAACTTAACCACAATTTAAATATACAAGTTTATTATAAATGAGGGATTTATTTTTATCCTAAATTCCATTAATTATCAAGGATTACGTAAAACACCTCTTTTAAAATTATCGAGATTTGGGTACCTACCTCAATACATTTTCGTTTCATGCTGCATACTAAGTTGATGTTCGCAAAGCTGCTCATTTAATTTTAGGCGCTGAGTCATTTGATAATTTAAAATTAGAAGTGTTGATTACAATCGTCTGCATGAAGTCTAGACGAAAAACATTAGGGAGTTTTCTTTAAAATGCACAGGCAGGTATATTATTGTTATTTTTCAATCCTGACTTGTCTTATGTATTGTACCAAATAGCTCAAAGATGAATATATATTATTATTATTATTATAATTATAGAAATTTTTGGCTGAACAGCCCCCGCGAAGAATGTTAGCTCTTGCCCTAAAGATCAGAGAATTCATTTTAATAAACTTTAGAGGACTTTTCTGTAACTTAACATCAGATTTACATGAAAGGGTTTAAGTAAAAACTTATTGTCAATTCCTGAGAAAATGTAACTTTTGTTCATGATAAACTAATTTATCGAAATCGGCTTGAGGGCCCAGTGATATTACGTTAAACGCGCTTCTGTTAATTGAAATACAAAATGAGAATTTTCCTCTAAGAATCTTCTGAGATATAAAGCGTAATTTTCCCTTCTTTGATCATTACCAACTTACTAATGCATCTAATTGAAAATGTCAAAACCTCAACTACAGACCCACCTGCAATAGATACTAAAATATTAAAACCCATAAATATAGATCGGGTATATAAGACTGAAAAATCACTTTTTCGCTTAAGCATGAACGTGTTACAAATAGCTGAAGTTCTAGTTTGCCTAACAATAGTTAACTCCGCTTTACAGAGAGAACACGAAAAAACCCAACTGGAAAAATGGGAAGACGCCTTCCTCCGAAGAACCGAAACATCCGACCAAACTTCCTCTTTAATCAAACTAGTCAGCGCGATAGTACTAAACGAACTTCAAGGATGCTCTACGATAATTCTTTACGATAATTTCACAGAAAGCACCGGCGATCTCCTCTTGGAAAAGCTACTCCGAAATTTTCCTGTTCCATATCGCCACGGGCAAATTTCAGAAAATTACCACATCAAAGAATCGAAATTAATTTCAGAACCAGAATCTTGCGTTAATTATATTTTGTTTCTGAAAGACGTGATGAGATGCAAGAGCGTTATTGGTCCTCAAACTAAAAATAAAGTTGTAATAGTCGCTCGCTCGTCTCAATGGAGAGTTTACGAGTTTTTGGCCAGTGAGGAGTCACGTAGTTTCCTCAATCTGCTTGTAATTGCGAAGTCGGAGAATATCGTCTCTTCAAATATTGTGAGTTATCGAGTTATCGGATTTATCTGCATTTTTTTTGTTTACATTGCAGGAATTGCCGTTTATTCTTTACACGCATAAACTGTACACCGACGGGTTAGGCTCGAGTACGCATCAAGTGTTAACTTCCTGGAAAAATGAGAATTTTTCAAGGACTTATACCAAGCTGTTTCCAAGAAAAATTACCGAGGGATTTTCTGGGCATAGGTTCATTATTTCTGTGGCTAATCAGCCGCCGTTTGTTATTAGAAGGTATAATATAGATAGATAGTTAGATAGATTACTTTATTACTTTGCCTTTCGGCTTGTAATGAGCCCTGCCCTTTTACATACAATTTTCGATGGGTTAAAGAGCTTACACGCGGTTAGAAACACCCTGTATACATAATAACATTTAAATCAAATTCTTCTCCAGATGTCTCCAGTCTATCTTCCATTTCTGTCTTCTCTTCCCTCCCTTCTCCTTATTTCCCTCGCCCTCTCTACTTCCTTCATCCATTCTAGTCCCGTTCCCCTTTCGCTCAATATACATTTTCTCTCTCTTTCTTCTTCTCTCATTCCCACGTACCCTTTCAGCATATGCTCTATCGTCTCTCTTGCTTCCCCACATACTCTACACACTCTCCCTTCCTCCTCCCATCAGAATTTGTTTTCTCTTTCCTCATTTCCGCATCTAAATCTCGCTATCATTCTTTTTTCTTTCTCACTCACTCTGTCCAAGACGCACATATGATGTCGTCATACTTTGCATTATACCTTGATTATTTTATTCTTGTTCTCATCCCTTGTACATCTATATCCCTATCTCTCTCCCACATCTTTCCAGATCATTCGTACCACCTTATTTACTTTTTTAACTAGTTCTCTTACATGCGCTCTCGTTGTGTTTCTTTCATTAAATACATACCCTAAATATTTGAATTCTCTTTCTTGCTTTATTATCCTTCCGTTCCACCTCCATTCACTTTCTTTTGCTCTCCCTCTTCCTTTCCTGAAAACCATTATCTTGGTTTTTTCCACGTTTACTTCCAACTTTTTTCTCTTCATATACTTCTCTGCAATTTTTATCATTTCTCTCATGCCTCTCTCCTCATTCGCTACGATCACCAGGTCATCCGCATACGCCAAACATCACACTTTCTCTTTGCCGACCACAATCCTTCCTGCCTGCCCCTTTTTGAACACCTTATCAATATCATTTATAAAAATTGTAAACAGCGTTGGGCTGAGTGTGCACCCCTGTCTTACACCTTTTCTCGTCCAGAAACATTCACTCTAACTACATTCTTGGTTTCTTCATATATTTCTTTTATTCTTATTAGAAGGTCTCTTGTCAATTTGAATTCCAAACCTTTCAAAAACAATTTTTTGAAAAGCCACACGCTTATGACAGATACAATCTTTTCAGACTGGTGGAATTGTGGGTTGATCTGCATTATTTATTTAATATGTTGACATATCTCTCCGGTGTTATGGTTTGGTTTGAATTTACACTTTGATAAAGCGCTTTTTAACTTAACATTTTATCTGCTGCTGAAAAAGATACCCAATAATCATAATATTAGCCTATTTTTTTTCAGAGGCAGAGACGAAAACGAAGACGTCCAATGGGACGGAATCGAAATTCGCCTCATCGACCTCCTCTCCAAAATGTTCAACTTTACTACCGACTTCCGCGAGGCCCAGGAGTTTAACACATTTGGGTTTGACGAAATTTCCTTCGTTTTTCTACCCTTAAGTTTCAGGTCAGCTGAAACGGTTGCTGAAACTGTGAGGTTCAATAGAGCTAATTTGGGAATAGCTGGTGTATACACCACCACAAACCGAATTCTGTACACGGACATGTCCGCATCGCATTCCCAGGATTGCGCTGCTTTCATTTCCCTAACTTCCACAGCCCTTCCTAGGTATCGAGCTATAATGGGACCGTTCCATTGGAGCGTTTGGTTAAGTGTTGTTTTCATTTACTTGTTCTCAATATTTCCCCTCGCATTTTCCGACAAACACACCTTAAAGCATTTAGTGGAAACGCCGGAGGAAATCGAAAACATGTTCTGGTACGTCTTTGGTACGTTCACAAACTGCTTTACCTTCGTCGGGAAAAAATCGTGGAACAAATCTGAGAAATTTGCCACAAGATTATTGGTTGCATTTTACTGGTTGTTCTCCATTATCATAACAGCTTGCTATACTGGTTCAATAATAGCTTTTGTAACTCTTCCTGTCTACCCTGCTACTGTAGATAGTCCTAAACAGCTTCTATCAGGGCATTACCAAGTAGGAACCCTAAATAAGGATGGATGGCAGTATTGGTTTGAGAATTCTTCCGAACCTCTTACAAAAAAACTTTTGGATGATATAGACCTCGTGCCTGATATAGAATCAGGACTGAAGAATATCACAAAAGCATTCTTTTGGCCCTACGCTTTTCTAGGCTCTAGAGCACAACTGGACTATATAGTTCGTTCGAATTTTACAATGCTGTAAGTGATTTACTAAAAATAAGTTATTACCTACTAATCAATTTTAGAGGCAAGAGAAGTTTGTTGCATATAAGCAAGGAATGTTTTGTTCCTTTCAGCGTAGGTCTCGTCTACAACAAAAATGCGTTATATAAAGAAATAATCGATTCTGGTTTATTGCGGGTAGTTCAAAGCGGTATTATCAATAAAATAAAAAATGACGTTGAATGGTTGATTATGAGGAGTGCCAGTGGTAAATTACTGGCAGCAAATGCACAAGCGTCAAACTTGAAGAGTTTAAGCGTTGAGGATAGAGCGCTAACCTTAGATGACACTCAAGGTATGTTTCTATTATTAGGAATTGGTTTTGTTGCGGGTGGCGCTTCTCTATTGTCGGAATGGTTTGGAGGATGTCTGCAGTTATGTAAAAAACGGAATTCAAAAAGTAGTTCTAGTATTGTAAGTAACTATAGGTCTCATGAAACACCAACACCAAGACAAAAACTTGATTCTCTTCGTTACAACGAGCTTATCGATAAGTCGAGACGACAATCAGAACAAGAACCTAATTGCATCGTCCACAATGAAAACATCGACAAACAAATTGACAAATACTTTAATTTTGAAGAAGTTTTTGGCCAACCAAGCGGTAATAAAGGATCAAATGAAGAACTCAATCAAGTGAAATAGTAGGTACATTTATAACAATAAATATAAATTGTATCTGTTTAACAATAAATTAGCTAGTAGTGCAGCAAAACTGATTGAAATTGTTGACGATTCTCCACAAGTTTTTATTTCGCTTTCCTAGAAACCCCTGTAAATTTGAAGTAGCTACTTGAAGAGAACTTACCAGAGGATGTTCGTTGAAACAACCTTTGAGTCTTCTTCTTGTCAGGTTGTTTAGATCCAGTTTTTGGCATGGATACACGGTATCATTTTCATACTCGATCTTTCTTGGTGAAGTTGAAAAGTTAATAGAAAATTGTCTCGGCATCGTCGAGTTGATGGCGACAAATAAAAGGTTACTGTGAGGAATTTTTTTGATATAATAAGGTCGCGAGGATGAAATTCCCACAGGAAAATTATCGTGCAAAAATTGTTGCTGCTGGAGAATGTAAAGGTCCCTTTCTTTATCACAGGCGTAATATTTATCTTCATCATCATCGTCATCGTCATTTACGAAAACTTCTTGGGTTGAATTACTAGAAGAGTCTTGTGCGTAGGCGAAAATAGGCAAATTGCAAAGGTTGACTTCGAAAATTATAGAAGCCAAACGCACAAAACAATATTCGAGTATCATCACCAAATAATCCAAAGGCTAAAATCTAATATTATCGATAATCTGAAAAATTTTTCATACAGTTTGAATAATGTTGCCACTACTCAGCTCCATGTCATCATCGCTGTTGCAAAGAGACTGGTAATCGTACACAGTGATTTTTTCAAAAACATTCTTTTCGACCATTGACTCCAAAACGTCTCCCTCAATTTCGCCGAAAAATTTGCCGCTATCGTTGTTGTTATTCCCAGAAACAATGATGTAACCGTTATTATCGATGATGTAACACTCTAAAGTCGTGTTACAAGTGCCACATTCAGGGCATTGATTCTACAAACAAAATTATTTAAGGTTACAATTTAGATTATTACCGAAACTTTCGTAAATAACTGATCAAATCGATCCTTTAAATTTTTGTGTGAAAACTGAAAGCCCACGACAGATCCTGGTGCTTCACGCCCAGCATCACTTGGGAATATGGCATAGCTCCCAGTTACTACCAAATCCTCTCTGCCACCAGAATCAAAAGGCACAGAATAAACCATTGACTCAGAATCGTACCGATGCTGAAAAACAGCACTTCTATACCAAGTCTCGTCTATGGCTTTCATGTGGTTAGCTTCAAAATGTTTTTCTTTTTTCGTGCTACCAGCTGGTTCAGAAATATATTGCCACCTTGTAAGACCACTCATTGTCGCCACGAATCGTAAATTAGCATTGAATCTCTCAAAAATAACGTCTTCTCCAGCATTATACATCCATGGACTCTGTCCAAAGGCTTCCAAAGTATTTTTAGCGTCAAAAACCAACCTTTGCACCAGCTGTTTATCACAATAATAGTCATCGTCTCCATGGGTTTTCCTACCACATTCAACTTTCTCCAATTTTTCTTCTTCGTTTTCCTCATAATACTGTTTTTCCCATTTGAAATCGGGATCATACATTTTACTTAAGAAATGAAGCAACTCCTCTTCCGGAGTCGCAAATTCATGCCCTTCCAAATAGTGATACTTACAGTAAACCCTAGAACTCAGTTTTAGATTTGAAATAAACTAAAAATTAACCATTTTGGGTGGATTTTCCAATTGGAGCCTTTGAAGAAATCAGTAATGTCTGCTCCAGTATGACGGTTTTTTGCTATTTCATCTCCGACTTGTAGGGAATAATTGCCATAGCCGTGGGGTATGGCGAAAGCTATTGAAAATGGAGTTCCTTCAATAGGCTCGTGGAAGTAATCGTAAGTTTGTTTAGCAATTCTTCGCATTTTGTCGTAATGGTATTTTACTGTAATGTTTAAATTGCTTCCCCATTCACCGTTAACTAGAGCTTCTCTCAACGATTTTAGAGTTTCTCCTATTTGTCTGGGAGGCAAATCGTCGTCGAGTAGTTCAACTTCGGTTAAATCTATGCTGTTGTAGTTGACCGTCAGCATATCTTCAAACTTCGAGAAAGAATTAGGAAAAATTGAAATAAGTGACTTACAACTGGCCTTAGATCGCGATGCATCAAAACATAACCATTATTACTAACTATAAACGCATACGCGTTAACACCAATCTGGAAAAAAATGCAATTAACAGCTGATATGGTCTGACTTACCTTGTAAGGCAAGGTTAATTTTTCTATGTCTGCAATAGGGACGTCAGTCCCTGCAACACCAAGTAAATCTGCCTTCCTAGTGTCATTATCTTTGTTAGTTTTGGTATTGAAGGCAGGAACTGCCGCTGATGTTAATAATCTATAGGGTTCATTAATCACCATATCATTTTTGTCATCATACTAAAACCACAAATTGAATTTTGAAGTCAAAAACTTTAAAAATTACTGTTAAATCTGCATAAGCGTGCGTCCAAGACACTGGGTGACTCCCATGCAACACCAAAGGTCTGGCAATTACGTTAATGTATTGCAAAACCGAGGCTGTAACTTGTTCCAGAGTTTGTACAGGAGTGTAATATCCTCTGTTGGCACAAGCCATCCACTTTATCTCTTCAACGTTTGAAACTTCTTGCCCTATAAGGTAGGTAAAAAGTCTCACAGGAATGTTCAATCCATCATTAAAATAGTTAAACTTAATAACAACATCACTCAGGTTTCCTGCAATACCATCGGTAATCACCATTATGGCTTGGTTGCATTCTTTCATAGTTTCAGAGCTGTTACAACCTCTCAAATTTCGATACTAAAATAAACTTTGGAAAAGTCGAAAGATATAATTAGTTTGCGGACCTTTTCCAAGATTCCAAAACTAGTTTCCAAGGCTTGCGAGACTTTCGTTTTGCCGTTAGGCTTCAAGGTTTGAATAGCTTGTTTAAATAGGCTTATGTTCTCCTCAGTTGCCTGCACAAGCATGTCTTCAAAGCAAGGAATTGTATAGTTTGTAGTTAAATTGTAGTATAAGACATTGATAAAATCGTTGTTGGAGAATGTATCTAAAATACTATAGGCAGTTAAGGCCGCAATGTGTCTTCCCATTCCTACAATGCAAGATTATTATCACTTTTGATTAGTTAATTTACCGTCCATAGAGCCAGAATTATCAATAAGAATGATCACATCTTTTGTACAAGTTGCTGCTTCGATATACCACGTTCTGATTCTGCAGTCGAATAAGTCTTTCTTGGTTTCTTCCCATCTTTTTGCTATAGGAAAAAAGTGAAAAATAAAGAAAATACAATGAACAAACCTGGATAATGCCTCATTATCCCTGCAGAACTCCCGAAGTACTGCCAAGAAAGCGCTGGATCAGAATTATAGTTTTGCACAAAAACTTCGTCCAAAGCTTCAGACCATTGAATAGCAAATGCAGCTTCAGGGTCTAAAAGTACATAAAATAAAAAAACCTACTATATTTCTTCTTACGTCTGTCATAGATATTAGTTGGTACATGCACTGAGCTGTGAGTTGTATTCACAGGCAAATTATAAAAATGTGTATCATTATTCAGCACCATAATCTGGTACATATCCATATTCGATATGATCGAATCAAAAAATAATTCTGTTGCTTGTTCAATATCTTTCATACTTATATTAGAATATTTAGAACTGTAGTATGTATAAGGCGGTATTGGTTTAGTATCGTTGAACACAAAAGTTTCAGCAACTTCTTCAGCTTTATTAACTATACACTGAAACTCAAAAATATATATATTTTTTTCAATTCTCTATTTACCACAATAGAATCCATTTTTCTATCCATCATCGTCTCAATATCTTTAACAACTCCTTTTAGAACTTCCTGTGGATCTTTAATTTCAACCTGCGCGTTGAGATAATGATAACTCTGCAAAAATCGCAAATAGAATTTTTTTTTGGTCAGAGGATATCTACAGCTTCAATTTCCATAAATCTTGTGATGGTTCTTCCTAAATTCCATAGTTCTTTTCCCAATTCATTAGCCCATCTTGATATTCTGAAAATTTAACTTGGAAACTAATTTTAGATCATCACTTACTCTTCTTCCTGAAGCTGGAAGCAATTGTTGCGAGGCAATAAAGCGATTAATAAGAACACCAGGGAATAATTTTGCAAAAACATGGCTTATTTTTATTCATCGCTGTTCTACTTTATTGCGGTGCTCTCCAAAATATACTGCTTTATTTTTAGACGGAGCTAACTACGCTTGCATGACATTTTTTGCCAACTTCTAACATCGTACTGCGAATTTCCCCGTAGCTAGAATGTAAGTTTGATTTAAAGGATTATTGGTATGATTGGTATAATTAGTCCGAATAGTCTTAAATAAATTATAAATAAAATGCATTGGCGGCTCGTGAACACCAAAATAGAGACGAAAAAGCTTTTCCAAAATCTTTTAAAACGTCATTCATTTTGTGATTCTCACCAAGCACTATGGTTACACTCGCTCCTAAAAGCAATAAAAAGGACCAAGAAAGAAACTAGTGCGTGGTGATCATAATTATACAGAGTGTTGCTTATTTCGCTGATCACCATTCATTGACATCTCGCAAATGGTAAAATAATACGGGGTAGTTTCAAAAACATGGTGCCACACGCTTAACCACGGGTTTTTAGGCAAAAATAAGGCGAAAAGTGGAAACAACTTTTTGTCCTAAAATGGATTCCCTGGGAGTTACGCCCCCCGCAAAGGGGTGGTTTTTTAAGATTTTGAAATTTGCAACAAAGCTTCCTATCATAACCGGGTTTATTGTGATTTTTTTCAGGTTTTTCATTTAATCAGAGGGGTGCGTTTCATGGGGGGGCCTTAACATTTTCTGGATATTTTTTTCTGTAAGTCCTTTTTTTCAAAAAGTGAGGGTGTCATGGGCATTCATTGTGACACCAAAATGTACATTTGTTAGATTTCGCTAACAAGATGCCTGGCTTTCGAGTTAAACGCTTCTAATTAATTTATTGCAGGAAAATGAATATTTTTTTCTGATGTTCCTCATTTCTCGACTTGAAATCAAGCATAGATGAAGTAGATATCATTTAGTACCCTAAACTGTCAATCAGAATTTATTTCGATGCTTCAGATTAAGTAAGTTATTAAAGATGAGTACCTAATAATTTTAGTGGTTGTAGTGCATACAAAATTGTCGTTTTTTCATTAATCTTTATTCGATTCCGACATGTTTCGCCGTTAAGGCGTCATCAGGGAACAGATTCTACAACAAGTTATTCAGATATTTTTGTTTTACATCATGCGACTTACCCAACAAAAAAATGTATTATTCCTTACAAATTTAATTCTTTTGTTGGGTAAGTCGCATGATGTAAAACAAAAAAAAGATCTGAATAACTTGTTGTAGAATCTGTTCCCTGATGATGCCTTAACGGCGAAACATGTCGGAATCGAATAAAGATTAATGAAAAATCGATAATTTTTTATGCACTACAACCACTAAAATTATTACTCATCTTTATCCATAAGTGCATACTCACCGAATTCAACAAAAAAAGGCAGCAGAGAGGCGGCTGGAACCTCCCCAACGCGTGGGTCTTTGATTTCCGTGACTTGTGTTTAAGATTTTAAAGTTAATATGCCTAAATGGCACTTCCCGTTAACCAATTGCTCCCAAAAGCCTTTCAGCTCTTCAACGGGTCACCTGACCTCCATGTACCAAATTTCAGACAAATCCTTCCATTAGTTTGGGCTATAACGTGGTTTCAGTGTTATTTCAAAATTTCGATTTTTCTACCCAAAGGGTAATAAATGCGAATAAATTTTATCTCATTTAAAACCAGAATTCGAAGACCCTTCTAATGCTGGCAATAAATCTTTCAAAAATTTGTTTTGGATGGGTAAATGAGAGAATACTTTAAATTTGGAAATTGGTGTGCCAAAACGGCACTTTCCGTGGGTCGATTGAATCCAACATTTGTTCAGCTCTTCGACGTGTAATACAATCCCCATGTGCAAAATTTTAGCCAAATCGGTTCAGGGGCGTGGGCTGTACCGCGATTTTAAAGTCCGATTAAAATCTCGATATTTCTAGTTTTTGGTCAAAAGGGCACTGACAGTGAATACATCTTTGGAAGCAGAATCTGAAGGCCTTTCTTATTGTGACGTGAAAAATGGGGGTTTACATTTAAAATTTAAAAGTTGATGTGCCAAAACGGCATTTCTGGTTGCACGATTGGCTCCAAAAGCTTTTCAGATCTAAGTTGGGTTATCACATGCACACGTACCAAATTTCAGCCAAATCGGTCGAGTAGTTTGGGCTGTGGGGTGTTTACGAACGAACGAACGAACGAACGTACGTACGAACGTACGTACGTACATACGTACGTACATACATACAGACACATTTTAAAAGCCACTTTTTTGGGTTCCTGAGACCTCAAAACGTACAGATCCGGTCTTATCTCGAATTCGAAAATTTTAGTGATTGCAGTAACCTCCCTTTTTTTTTAAATGGTGAAGTGGAGTGGGGAGGTTAAAAAAATTATAAGTAAGTTATTGTTAAAATGAAGCTATAAACTTGAGTTAGGTATTCCTAAATCCATAAGAACTCGCATAACAAGTTATAATATGACTTGTTAATAAACTTTAAGATGTTACTACATTATCTAAAGTTATTTTCAAGGCGGAAAAATAAAAATCATTAATTCCATTTATTTTTAAATTTCCTGCACTAAACTAATGGACGACTCTGATGAAATGAAAAACCAGAAAAAAATACAAAATAAAGACAGTTATTAGGTACGTAAGTAAATATGTTCCAAATTTCAAAGTTGTACTTGTGGCAGTTTTTGAGCAAATTTAAAAAAAACTGATTTTTGGGGTACCCTTTCGTGGGGGCGCAGCTCTCAGAGAATCCTGTTTAGGACCCCCTAGGTTTTCAAAAATATCGAAAAAAATCGTTGAAAAATCAAGATTTATTAAAAACGCAAAAACACGTCAACTTTATTTTTTGAATAATAACTGCACTTTTTTTGGTGGTATTGCTTTTTCAATTATTTTCTATTTTCACATTAAGTAGGTAGTCAAAATTGCCAAACGAATTTAGGAAATTGTAAGTGCGCAGTTCAATTCAAATCAAAAAAAAAGTTAGTTGACGCGGTTTTGCATTTGTCAAAAATCTTCATTTTTCTCCGATTTCTTCGATGTTTTTGAAAATCTAAGGTGTCCGTGACTGCACTTCCGGTCAAATATGACACATGGTTCTATCTTAAGAAAATTCGTAGATTCCGAATTAGTTGAGAAAGCCAAACGGAAGATGTTTATCAATGCGATGTTTATCATGTCCGTACATGTTGATGCAGTAATGGTCCGGATTTGTTAGTTGTATGGGTGCAGACAATCCGCACCTAAAATTGAGGCCCTTGCTTCCGCACAGAAAAGCATGGATAAGGTCAATTTTTTGTAGTTGTGGGCGAAAAGGGGTGAGTTTCGGGGGTGCAATTTTTTGCGTTTAATTAGTCTCTTCCGGTTATAGTCAGTTATCAAGGGTTAAATTTCCTCCAAGTCCCATTTTCGTCTTGGGGGTTGAAGGGAGTAAGTTTCGGGCGTGGGATTTTTCCGGTTGTAGCAAGGATTAATTTTCCTCCAAGTCAACTTTTTGTGTTTTGGGGTTGAAGGGAGTGATTTTCGAGAGTGCAATTTTTCGCGTTCGATTGGTTTCCTTCGGTTCAAGGGTTAAATTTCCTCCAAGTCAATTTTTTTTATTGAAGAATTTGAGTTTTCTTGTGTTTGGGGGTTAAAGGGGCTGATTTTCAGGGGTGCAATTCCGCCCAATTAGTCTCCGGTAATAATTAGTTCAAGAATTAAATTTCCTCCATGTCAATTTTTTGTGTTTGGGGGTTGAAGGGGGCGAGTTGTGCGGCTGAAATTTCATAAGTTAACTTTATTTTCTTCAAGTTATGAAATTTGATGAAAAAATGCTACCTCATAATGTCTGTTCATAAGAATATATGGTTACAGGAAGTCAAGAACATCAAAATTCAAGTGCCCTTTTGACACCTTTCCCGTGGGCCAATTTCAACCATAAATGAACTTACGGTATCTACCCACCTTCCAAATTTCAAGTCAATATCTCAAAGATTTCAAGTTTTATCGCGTCCAAAAGAAACAACGAGTGGTAAAAAGGGATTTACAGATGGTCAAGATAGTCATATAGGGTTAATACCTTGAAAAAATGACGACTCCACGGTCAAGGGTTCACGAGTTACAGCGAATTTAAATCTCAAAACATCAAAATTGAAATGTCCTTTTCACCCCTTTACCGAATTAAATAGGAACTTGTCCGAGATATTCATGAGATATTCATCCCTCAAATTTCAAGTCGAACTCTCAAAGATTTCGAAAGTTATCGCGTCCGAAAAGAAAAATGATGAAAAATGGGGGGTACCGTCAGCGCTACTACAGGAAGTGTCGAATACTGAAAGAAAAAAAATGCACCCCCAGAACTCACTCCCTTCAACCTCCAAAACACAAAAAATTGACATGGAGGAAATTTAACCCTTCTTGACATCTACAACTGGAGGAGACTAAGTGAACGCAGAAAATGCCCCCCCGAAACTCACCCCCTTCAACCCCCAAACACAATAAGAATTTGACTTGGAGGAAATTTAACCCTTGACCTATCTACAATCGGAAGACTAATTGAGCGCAAAAAATTACACCCCAGATTGTCCGCGCCCGATACAAATCTAACAAATCCGTTTGGCTTTTTAACATAAAAGTCTTCGTTAAATATTGGTTTTTGAATTATCCCAGATAGCACAAAATATTCCCTGAATATTCAGAAAACGTCTATTTTATATCCAGAATATACCGAATATTATATGTATTTGCCGAGAACATTTTCATGCGGGAAGAATAAGTTCATATCTTCTCCAGGAATATTCTGAAATGCATCCGTATGTCACATGAATATCTGAATATTCCTGAAATTGCCTCGCCATATTTTCACCACATTAACGTTTCGCAAGATTACATGTATTTAAATGCAATATTCATACGAAGTTCACCTGAACACGCGGTATACATACTCGTTACAATGAATATCCAAATAAAGTTCAGAATATGCGACTCATATCCAGCCATGAATATTCCTGTATGTTCATGGAATATACATAAAAGAGCTAACTGAAAATTTTAGGGATGTCCATGGTATACACTGTGTTTTTCCTTGTATATTAATGTGAAAAATGGTCATCCCATGAATATTCTACAGGGTGTTATTTTTAAAACTTCCCACCTTGAATATCTTTAGATGTAATAAAGATATTGAATTGAAATAGACGCTGACCAATCCCGCATGGAGGGGGACACTTGCGCGAATATAGAGGAAATTTTTTCCACTTCCGGTTTAACCGGAAATGACCTTAACTTTGTTTTTTCAGATGGAATGATACCTTTTTCTCAACGAATTCAGAATCTACGATTTTTTCTGAGTTATAAACATGTATCATACTTGACCGGAAGTGCAGTCACGGCCACCCTAGTTAGTTAGTTTTTTTGATGCAAATTTACCTGAGCAATTTCATTTTTTGATTTCTCTTATTTCTATCAAATTTTCTCTTACCTCACAATCTGTCAAAATCTCAAAAGTAAATAAAAAGAAAATGTCAATGGGCAGATGAATTTGCATAAAAAAATTAAAGTAGACGTGTTTTTGCGTTTTTCGAAAAACTCAATTTTTCACCGATTTCTTCGATGTTTTTGAAAATCTAGGGTGGCCGTGACTGCACTTCCGGTCAAGTATGATACGTGCTTCTAACTCAGAAAAAATCGTAGATTTCGAATCCGTTGAGAAAAAGGTGTCATTCCATTTGAAAAAACAAAGTTAGGGTCATTTCCGGTTAAACCGGAAGTGGAAAAAATTCCCTGAATATGCGCGCAAGTGTCCTCCGTGCGGGATTGTCCAGTTTTTATTTCAATTCAAAATCTTTATTACCTCCAAAGATATTCAAGGTGGGAAGTTTTAAAAATAACACCCTGTATGTATTATCATGCAAGGAAATTGTTTATCTTTCAATACTTTCTAAAACTTTCAAGGGATCCATCTAATTATTAAAACATGCGAGTTGGTGCGCTAACCTATGCAACCAACTTTGATATCTCACTAATACTTTAATCCATATGTACTTCTTAGGTAAGTATATCAAATTGATATTCATATGAAACTCGGGTGGATGTTTTTTGATGCTACCAGGAACCAAAAAAACGACATTTTGGTGATACAAAGAATGTTCATGGGTCATTACCAATGTGAATACACATACTAAGTTCACATATTCATGGATGAATATCCATTGTTCATTCAGTGTATATATATTTGTGCAATCTGGGATATTTCGTCGCTTTAAGTACATATAGTAATAAATAAGTAATAAGCTGATGTCCCAAACATTCTATTCTACTGTCCGACACATAGGTACCGTAAGAAGGCACCTACGACGTTTCTTACAAAATGCAGCATCAGTCACAAAAACAATTAATTTTAAATCGGGTAATCAATTTTAAGACGTACTTAAATGTATACTGTCAAGTACTGTGCCTAGAAGCTAAAAATCGAAGTAGGTACTTTATAAGTGGTCTATTTTATGGATACCTACTTCAAACAAGTAAAAAGTTAAATGTTTTTTTTGATAAAAATGTCCGAACGGTATTCCTACACCCCTATACGGATTCTAAAAATTAGCAAGTAACAGCAGATGTCTATTGATGTCAGATAGGTGCGAAAATTGTCTAATTTACTGATATATGTAGGTACCTACAATTTCATTTGATTTTTAATTTACTAAAATCAGACCACAAATAACAAAGTTATAGCGTTCTGGAGTTTTAATCTCGCACCCTGTATAAATCTCGATTTTATTTAAAATTTAAAATATCGATGAATAGGAACCGTTTTCAATATCAATAATCGATATTTTACTGTAGTACCGATCTTAGGTATACCTTCTGCCAACTGCCCTGCGAAATCTGAAATATATGAAAGAAAATAATTTGCTTATAAACTCTCGAGCCAAAACAATTTTGATTCAAAAAAATATAAATATATGAAGGACACTGGTCCAGCGTACCGACCCAAAACTAAGTTTCTTTTTCAAGAATATTTGCAAAATATTGATAAAGCGATTAATGTGTTATGTGCTGCTTACCTAGAAAAATTAAAGGGATCAGTGTGCTAGTGTTGTGGTGACTTCTACCTACTACAAAATTGTGTGCCAATAACAAAGTGCATGGCGATTAGTAAAGTGCTGAAAATTAATAAAAATTTCCTAACGATACCTCGATTTGCTAAAAGGAAATATGAGGCACCTCTATTAAAGCTCAAAGACTGATATAAAATTCCTTCAGGCTTTATAGTCCTTCATCAGCAGAGCTTTTAATAGAATGGAAATAATAAATGGCGCATGTGCTGTCCAGTAATCAATAACGTTCTCATTAAGGGTTATTGCTCATAAATATTACAATTTTCGGAATGTGCTAACATTTTTGCCAATCGTTGTTTGTTATTTTTATTATTATTGTCCACTGGACGTCATAAGTATTATTTGGGGAGTAAATAGTATAATTATCGCTTAAAATATAAACAACCAAAGCAATCTCCCAATTTTTATTACATGAAAAATAGTTTCGTTTGATTTGACATTTAACATCAAGTGATTTAGAAAGCGACGTGCTAAATAAGAAACCACATTCAATATTTTCAGAACATGCGCAGAATATTCCTGAAATACCTTCTAATAATATTCGGAAAATATCACTATGGATATTACAAGAATGTTTTTAGGGATGGTATAAACTGAACAGATTTACTTTGAAAGAATTTATTAATGACATTTTTACAGGTATAACTAGAATAACAAAATCTAAAGTAAAGGACTCTCATAAGAAAATCCTGTTAAGACAGTATTCTGCCCCCTCCAAAATTTATAAGCTAGAACCTGATCAGTTTACACACCTTTCACTACAGTTTTATAAATTCTAACACCTAACATAGGAATTTGATTTTATAAACATGTATAAAGCTTAAAATTACATCCACAGAATGAAACAAAACAGATTTTGAAAAATTTATTCATATCCAGACAAAGATATTGCCAGATACAACAGAAAACAAGCAGAGCTGATAGCAATTTATTTTTAATACATATTCATACATTTATATATAGCACATCCAAAGTGAGTCGACGGTAAACAAAGGGGAGGAGGGGAAAGGCAGATACGGCCCATGCAGCAGGGTGCAAAATAATTTTGTGGACTAAGGTACAGGCGTTCTTCTTTAATGTATAAAGAGGTATAGGTATGATTTTATTTTGTTTTGGAGATTTCAACAATGGATGAATACAAAAAAAATAACTAAAACAAGTGTTAAATGATAAATTTAATAGTTAACAAGTTAGAACTTAAGGTACTGAAATTTCAAATAAATTACACTGATGGGAAATGAAACGCAAGTTACAAAAAATCTTTATAAAGGAATATTATGCAAAAATAAAATACATTCATCACACAACTCCCAGTACATTAACAAAAGATGTTTAATAAAAATGTTGTGTTGAAACTGTTGGTTGTGTGAAATGTGAATAATAAATTTTTAACGTTTTACACATCTCCTAAAAACATTGTTAAATATCAAGTTTCATCGTGTGAAACCTTAAAAACTGTCAATGAAACTTCACAACCAAGTTCCACGAATACGTTAACTTACATGAAACTTCATTTTTAACGAATAATTTTAAAACGGACGTCACACTTCAATTATCACCAGTCTCTTGAGGTTCATCCGCTTCACCCTACAGCAAAATTTGACGTTAGCAGTATGCCAAAGATTACGTTTTATCTTACCTGTGTATCACTCGTCCAAAGTGTGAGGTTGTCTCGGAGGAGCTGCATAATAAGGGTGCTATCTTTATACGAGTCTTCATTTAATGTGTCCAACTCTGCTATTGCATCATCGAAGGCCTACACAAACAAATTAGTTTTTGATCCACTATTATTGTTATTGTTAGTACGGCAGAAATTACATGTGGTGTTAATATTCAACTGTTAAAACCAAACACACACTAGTAACACATCTATAACCTGTTTGGCAAGATGGCAGGCGCGTGCTGGAGAATTTATAATTTCATAGTAAAACACCGAGAAATTTAAGGCAAGTCCCAGCCGAATTGGGTGTGTAGACTGCATTTTGGATTTTGCGATATCAAAAGCTTCCTGGTAAGCTTTTTGCGAATCCTCCACCACCTCTAGCAATAGAAACCAACAGTTACTACATTAACATACAAATCAAAACAACAATTAAAAAAGAAACCACATGTAATTCCGCCCTTGTATTATCAAACATATTAACCTGTTTAGCTAACTGACAGGCCTTGTCAGGTGAATTTAATATCTCATAGTAGAAGACTGAGAAGTTTAGGGCAAGGCCTAATCTGATGGGATGTGTGGGCGTCATTTTTGCCTTTGAGATTTCAAAAGCATCTTGGTAAGCCTTTTGTGAGTAATCGACGACGGCTGAAACCGGGCGATTATAAACATTTCACCGCAACATTTCACCTCCAAAAGAAAAAACAAACAATCTCGGAGGTACTTACCATTTCTTGTGTCTCCTGTAGCTACTTCAGCCAAGTACCGGTAATAGTCCCCTTTCATTTTCAGGTAAAAAACTTTTGATTCTGCGTTGCTGGCTTTGGGAATCAGGTATTTGTCCAGAAGACCCTGTAAGGATAGTTTTTATCAAACATTGACATTACTAGCAATTGCAGGGTTGATTCGAGGGGGAAATTCAGTTTGAAAGTTGTCTACAATTTGGTTCAGAAGAACGAAAGTTAATAAAATAACATCATTTGAAATAGGCTACTTGCACATTTCTTAACTTCAGGCTATTTTAATAAAGATACAAGGAATCGGCAGCGAACATCAAATTTATTTTAAAAACGTTTGCTTATTTGTAAATAAATAAATAATTCAGAAACGCCGTTGTACGACTTGTGACGTCATAAATCGTACGTTCGATGCAATCTGACAACAGTTTGAGGGTGACGTTTAATAATTAATTTGAAAAGTCAACCTTGACAGTTGGCAAAAAGAGGGATCAAAAGTAACCTCTAACGTTGAAAAAGGCGGTAAGTAGAATGTTATTAGTACCTACTGGCAAAGAGTACTTGTGACTACTATAAAATATTTAAGATTTATGAATTAAAGACGTCGGGTCAGGTTAGACAGCGACGTTGCCACATGTAAGAAAATTGAGTTCAAATGGCTGTGGGGGTTTTTTGGCGCGAAGTTTCAAAATGCTACTTTCTCATTGTTTTTCTGAGCTCCACGAACAAGATATTGGAATTTAAGGTATCTGGAAGGATTAAATATATCCCGAACATCAAAAACAAAATTGATGCAAGATGCCTATTGACAGTTGACCAATGAGCATGACTAACAGGAAATGTCAAGTAGGCTTACCAAAACGTCGTCACAGATTTCCCTTAGTTCCTTTTCGACTTTTTCCCGGTATTCTTTGGCCATCTGTTGTTTGCGTTCTGAGCCTTCAGTCTTTTGTTCAATAGACGAGATGACCCTCCACGAAGACCTCCTAGCCCCAACGACATTTTTGTAAGCGACTGAGAGGAGGTTCCGTTCTTCGTTACTGAGTTCAACCCCAGTTTCTGTGACAGATTTCATAGCCGAAGCCATGTCATCGTACCTTTCAGCCTGTTCGGCTAGTTTTGCCCTTTGCACTAACTCATCCTTATCGGGGACAGACATTTTGCTCTAATTCTAATCTGGAAGAAAATAAAGGTTACATCACAGCCGGTAAAAGTGATAAAATTGCAGTAATATAATCAGGACGCATCAAATCCGAGTCTAATATGAAAATTCCCTGAATTTCTAAAAATAGCACAGGTTATACCTTAAGGACAACGAAAACCGACGTATTTCCACCCCTTGTGTCGATAAAATGGTACAAGAGGCTTGCCGGCGGTTCGACAATATGGCGTCTGCCACACCTTTCAAAGTAATGCGTAGTTCGTGGGGATTTCCAAAAAAGAGGAAAATTTGAACACAGAACACGAATAAGAATATCTTAAACCCCAAAATGACTTTTGCGGCAATATCCGTCAATCAAATGTCAACGATCTAATTGCCAGCAGACATCACGCGAAGAATTTCAAGAACGCGTGTCCCGGTTTTTTCACTAAATTCAGAAAAATCAGGTTTTCACTATTTCGAAATCGCATAGTTTGAGCGTTGGAAAAATATCCTTGAAGGTCAATAGCTGGTGACTTGATACTTGATGCACGTTGCGAGGCAATCGGCGGGAATCAACCCCCACGGTCGATTTTATCACAAAACACCACTGAACGATATTTTCAACCACAACTTACTTTTAAATTCGAAAAATTTGTTTAAATCAGCTTCAAGAGCACTCACTAGCAAACAAGAGAACGACTAGACCACGACTACTTCGATCGATGCGGTGTGGCCGAATGAACGATAGCGCACCGACTTTAATGGCGGCGGTCGGTCTCAATCCAACTGGGTTTTCACGGCAATTTTATCAAATCACCGACTATTATTTGCGATAATTTCTACTTTCAACGTCGATGAAATTATTGAAATAGGTTTTACTCACGTGTTACGGAGATTTACGACAAGATTTAGATGAAAAAATGGAGCGTCCACACCACTAACCACAATTCGACTGTGAAAACGTGAGATGGAGATAGAGTTTGCGTCTTTGTTTTCGCGGTAGCGCCAACGCCAACAAAAATACTGTCCCTAGGTTTTAATTTAAATTTTATCTTTTACTACATCTATGGGATATGACTAATATCTGCCCCTGGCCGTAATTAAACTATTACGCTGACTTGCTTCTGCTTTTGGCAATGAAATTTCAAAGTTTTTCAAAAATTTTACGGCTTTTTGATGAAGTGACGTCATGTAGCAAGAAAATTTGTTGGTGGGGTTGGGATGCCAGTGATTGGTTGACTACCGGCATACAATGAGGCTCTGTGATGAGGCTCGTGCCTAAAACTAGAGTTGGGGAATTGTTACTTTTTTCCGGAACAGTAGCAACCTGTTCCTGTTCCGTGGGAGGAACAGTTCCAAATAACAGTTATTTTTGGAACAACTGTTCCTGTTTTCTGAGCTGACGTGCCGTCGTGCTGATAAAATTTTGAAACGGAAAAGAGTACGTATACTGATACTGCATAACAAGTAACAGAAACGATATAACAGGAACAGGCAGAAACAGGTGTCCTTGTCTAGACTACTGGCCGATGCCAGCACGCTGTCGCGCTCGGGATAACAAGTCGCAGTTCACTCGGTTCACTCTTCACAAAATCACAGATCAAAATCAAATCCAGCTCCAGAATCAAGTGGAGCAGTTTAGAAACGAGCCGGTTCGGCGCGGAGTTCGGGTGTTCCATTACTCTAATCTGTTATTTTGATAACTGTTATTTTCCCATCGGAGGAACAAGTTGCTATTGCTCCTGCTCAATAACAGTTCCAAAATAACAGTTCCGTTAAATACTCCCCAACTCTACCTAAAACGAGAACCACAGCAGAATGAGACGTGATAAGACGGTTTAACGATTCTATTCCAAGTCCACTTTCGATTTCGATTACATTGAGCCTGACGAGGTTTTATAGGGCTTTTCTTTTTTCTGTAGTCTTTTCAAGTTGTATAAACGATTGCGCTAGTGGATTAAAACAATATCTACAGATAAAATATCTAATAAGCACTTCCAGAAACTCAAAATTTTAAAAAATTTTGATATAAGTGCTTATTTCTGGTAAAACGATAACATAAAATTTATGAAACCAATTTATAGATTAGGTATTTATTATATCTGCAAGCGGGTAACTTTTCTTAAAGTTGAGGGGTAAACCGCTAACCGTATTTTGTACACCAGACATCCTCTGAAATCCCGGGACATCCCCTTGAAATCCTCGGACTTCCCCTTAAATTGTACACCTGACATCCCCAGCGGTTTGCCCCCCATTAAAAGTTGCAATTTGGTTTTTCTCTGGAACTAAAAAAGATTTAAAAAATTGTTCGAACAGGTCGACTTTTAAATCTGGGCATGGTGAAATTTTACATCGCACCCTTTAACCCCCGCCAGTCCCATCTTGAAAATTTCACATGGCAACCACCACTTGTGATAAGTACCTACATCATTTGGCATAGCCAGGTCCGGATTAAGAGGGGGGCTAGGGGCCCCCCGACTAGTAGGAGCCCCGCAATTTTGTAATTCAGTAATTATTGCAAAAAATATTTCTAGCAACAAAACAACTAACTACTTACTGTTGTGTATTATGATGCATTATACGTTATTATACCGCTACCGCCATTTGTCAAAGTATTTCGAGTGCTAGAAATCTGAAATTTGCAAAAAACGATTCTCCCTCAAATTTGAGGAAATAAGATTGGTCACAGTTGCGGTCACAAAAAACTTTTACAAAATGTATGCTTTCTAGTGAATTTCGCGTTTTAAAGTTTATATCAGGAAAATTGCTGGCAATTGGTTTCACTAGAGCCTTTGATAATACAAAATGCAATTTTGATTAAAACTTTCCCATATTTATTAGTTTTGTTCTATTTTGGAACTTTAAATTAAGGAAAAGCTACTTTTCGCGAAGTGTGTGAGCCCTAGAAGTTTTAAATTTGCACCAATCGATTCCTCTTCAAATTTGAGGAAATAAGATGGGTCACAATTGCGGTCGCAAAAAACTTTTACAAAATTGTGCTTTCTAGTGGATTTCGCGTTTTAAAGTTTTTATCAGGAAAATTGCTGGAAATTAGTTTCACTAGAGCTTTTGATGATACAAAATGCAATTTTTATTAGTTTCATTCTATTTTGGAATTTTAAATTAAAGAAAACCTACTTTTCTCGAAGTGCGTGAGTCCTAGAAGTTTGAAATTTGCACCAATCGATTCTCCTTCAAATTTCAGGAAATAAGATGGGTCACACTTGGGGCCGCAAAAAACTTTTAGAAAATGTAAAAGTTCCTACTGAATTTCGACGTTTTAAGGTTTTTTCTTAGAAAAACTGGCGGCAATGGGATTACTAGCATCTCTTATAATACAAAATCCGGTTGAATTAAAACTTGCCATGATTTATTGAATTTTGAAGTTTTAAACCAATAAAAATCTACTTTTCTCGAAATGGGTGGCTCTTAGATGTTCGAAGTTTACGCCACTTGATTCTCCCTCAAATTTGAGGAAGCAAGATGGGTCACACTTTAGGTCGCAAACGGATTTTAAAAAAATCACCTTCCAGTGTATACCTCTTTTTGAAATTGGCTTTTCGGTTTTTCACGTGAAAAATTAATGGCAGTTAGTCTTTTTAGTCTCCTGACAGTACGAAATACGCACCACACCCAAGGGGCCCCCCTCATATTGATCAGCCCCCGGGCCTCACTATTGTTTAATCCGGCCCTGTCCATAGCGCCTAAACCATCCGAGTTAAGAATTTCGTTCAGGCACATACTTAAACTAATAATGAAGGCGCATTTCAGGAAAATATTTTTAATTATACAGGGTCGTCCGAAAAATTTTGAAAAGGAAAAGTCGTCATTTTTTAAATGAAATGCCCGGTATATTTAAGCATATTTGCAACTTCCTTAGGAGTATATTTTTAGCTAGTGTAGCCGTTGTACCACCGTTGTACCACCGTATGGAGACATTCTCGCCCAGAAAAAGTTTTTCGTACATTATTTTATCCTGACTCTATTTTTTTATTTTTTCAAAAAAATGAAAAAGTAACTACAAATTTATTACGATTTTTATTTTCGTAATTTACCGTAACTTAGGAAGAATTTATTTCCAAAATTTCCATTAAATTACGTTAATTTACGAAAAATTAATTTCCTGTTTACCGAAATTGACCAAAACGTACTGAAAAATACGATAATTTTTTCTATTTTTTCTATCATTTCATTTCAAATTGCCTTCTTTGTTTTGTTCAATGTGGTATGCAATCGAATGAGAATATAATTTCAATTTCACTTTTGTGGTCTTTTAACATGTATTTCCACATCACATAACACGTCGTCAGAATTTTTTTTTAATGGAGGTTTTTAAGGTACCTAGGTGTTAAAAAATTATAGTGTCAAAAGTCAACAATGCCCATCATTTCAATCATTTATTCCTAAAGTGTTATTATAATTTGACATTTGTAACGTTGCGAAATATACATATGAATATGAATACGTATGGATTTTGCACTAAAAAAAAAAATTACCGTAAATTACGCTTTTCTTGGTAATTTACGGCCGTAAATTAGCAAAAAATAAATTACGCTAATTTTACATCTCTGAATATGATAGGTTGTGGTTTGAAGTAGGTATGGCTCACCAAAATTTCATACCCTTATTTTGTCATTTGTTTTGCATACAGGGTGATTAATAAAATAACCTAATTTTAAGGGGCAACTTCGGACAGGATGCAAGCATATAAAAAATTTTCGGTGGTCGGCCATACCCACCGGACAATTTACTGCCAGCAGTATATGACGAAATAAAGCAGAAGAATTCGTTGAGAGAGGCAGCAACATATTATAATATAGCGTACCAAAATCGACAATTTTTGATAAAATAACAGAAAAACACAAATTGAAACACGGAACCCTAAGTCTATTTCCGAAGAAGACGAAAAGAAATTGGCGGATGCCATTTTGCTTAGTTTTTTTAACCTCCCCAATCCCAGCACAATTTAAAAAAATGGGGGCTTACTGCAACCACCAAAACTTTCGAATTTGAGATAATACCGGATCTAGGTGTATGTTTTGAGGTCTGAGGGACCCAAAAAAGTGGTTTTACGCTCTGCAGCCCAAACTACTCGACCGATTTGGCTAAAATTTGGTACATAGGCATTTCATAACCTAACTTGGAGTCGATCGTGCAACCGGAAATGCCATTTTGGCACATCTGCTGTGAAATTTTAAATGCAAAGCCTCTTTTTTTGACGTCGCCGTAAGAAAGGCCTTCAGATTCTGCCTTCAAAGATGTATTAACTGTAACTGCTATTTTGGCAATAATTTCACGAATTCAAGATTTTTATTTCGATATTATTATTTCGACAAATCGAACTGTCAACCGTAACACACTATAGTCATCTCATTAATTTTTGCGATTTAACTCTCGGACAGATAATTTTTATTAATTTAATGCAGTCTGAGCGTGCTGTCAAATATGTTTTTCCACTTCCGATTTAACTGGAAATGGTCTTAACTTTGTTCTTTTAAATGCATGCAATATGCAATCATAAATTTTTCACAACGGATTCGGGATCTACGAATTTTTCTGAGTTATCGTTACGTTATCGTACTTGACCAGGAATGCAGTCACGGTCGCACTTCCTGTTCGAGTGATTTTTTTAAATCTTTTGTAATTCCAGAGAAAAATCAAATTATAACTTTTAGAAATTCGCCCTAGGTATGTATGACTTAAAGGTACTAGGTATCAGATAAAATTTAAACAATCGTTTCGCAGCTGAAAACTTTGCAAAAAAGTGCAAATAAGTAGCATAGGTATGCAGAGGGTATAGGTATGACGCTTTGATATACATCATTACCATGCATTAAATTGATACCTACCTTGCATTGTAACAAAAACTATATTTAACTATTGTTAGACAAATAGATACAGTTGCTTACATTTTGTCACTGGATTCTTACATATGTGTATAATTTATAATAAACATAAACAATGTATGATATGGTGTTAATTTCAGATTAAATATTGAAGAAAACGATTCCTGTTTAAGTACTCTAACAGGAGTAGGTCAAGGGTTCTCTTAGAATTCTTACTTATTGCATCACATTTTTTAAGAAAAATTTCATGTATAAGGCCTTTTTTTATTATAGTCCCACGTTTAAAATGGAAGTTCAGGCGAATATCTCAAGTAATAAAGAAGATACTCCAATTTAAAAGTGGGACAATAATAAAAAAAAACCCTAGTACCTACATATCATGAAAAAATAAGATGTAAGTAGGTAGGTAGAGGCGTAACATTTCGTGAAAATAAAAAATAATTATTGGGTATATTATACTAAGTTTGAGCCGAGCCGATCATTCATCAAGCCTTTATGAAGTCCATTAGGTACTTAAGCCATATCTTATTAAAATTGGCACTGGGGGTTTAACCATTTAACTGTATCTATATGTTCCTAATTCATTATTGTTATCATCATGATGAGACTAACAGATCAAAAATTATTTTTGCACACCGCAAAAAATGTATCATTTTAACTTTTTTAATAAAAATGTATTTGGTAAGTAGGTAAGTAGTTAATAACATAATTATTTAATACATTTGACCAGAAAAAATTCCAGGAATTTTTATGTACATGTTACCTGCAGGTAAAAATAAATTTTATCATTTTCGATTAACTCACTATCTGCATATTCAACGTATGAGTCGAAAATAGATTTATTAAACATCACTGAGTCACGCGAATGCTGCTGCAATATTACTCATCCCTGCACTCATTAATGAACATTTTCTTCCAACATATTTCATGTTTTTGGATTTTTTAAATAAAATCAAGCTAAAAAAAATGAAATTTATGGCGTAAACTTTTTTTAGGTTTAAAAATAGCCTCTGCCTTTGATGTATTTCCTCCTCTCCAATCAAAACTAGTTTTTAGTATGACGCGCTATGATGTAATCGCTTGATAAGCCAATGTCCTCCTCAAGGTCAGCTACCCTATTACTTTTGGGGCCGGCGGTTGTATACCTCAACCCGAAAGTACCAAAACACCTTTTAGTTATCCATTCAGTATCTTTTTTTCAGACACCATTATCAATAGGATCTAGCTATAAAAATACATACCTACCCCTATCTGTTCTACAAATTAAACAATTCGTTAAAATTGCTTTTTCCACGAAAATTGCCTAAGTATTTTTGTAACTAAGTTTCGCAGCGCGTATATTGAGGGAATTTTTTCCACTTCCGGTTTAACCGGAATGGAATTATAGTTTTTTCTCAACGGATTCGGAAGCTACAGTTTTTTCTGATTTAGAAACAAGTAGGAATCATACTTGACCGGAAGTACAGTCACGGCCACGCTACATTTTCAAAAATATCGAAGAACGGTGAAAAATTAAGATTTTTGAAAATCGCAAAAACAGGTCTACTCTATTTTTTAGAAATGTATGTGATGATATAGTTTAATAATTGTTTTCAGCTTCCGGTTTAACCGTAAATTGAAGCCTCCGATAGATCTCGTTTCTTATAAACTAATGAAATAAAGACATACTTTATAGAAGAAAATGTAATTGCATATATGAATTCGCTTCAAAAAAACTAACTTGACGTGTTTTTGCGTTTTTTGAGAATCACAGTTTTTCAGCGATTTCTTCGATGTTTTTGGAAATCTAGGTTTTTACTCTGACATTTTCTTTTAAAAATTATTATTTGAGAAATGCAACATAAGGTGCGTTCCTTTTACACATTTATTCGAGGAGCCTCCGTTAATCTCAGCAATTTGATTGGTTCTTTTGAATATTGACCAATCAAATTGCTGAGATTAATTGACGCTCCTCAGACAAATGTGTAAAAGGAACGCACCTATTGTCATAGCCAGTGTGAACGCACTCTTAGCATACTACCACCGGCACCGCTGTCACTGGTGTTTTGTTGGTTGTCTACCTTACCTGTCAGTTTATGACATCCGCGTTTTTAAAGTTTAATGTTTTAATTACTAATTAATTTCGATTTAACTAATTTAATAATAAGAATTGTAGCGAGTTTAGTAATCTTTTATTTAATATCAATCGCATCTTTATATTTTATATTGAAATTATTGAGGTTATGATGTCAACATTCCTTCTCCGAACATTAGGTAAAAAATCTAAAGTAAGTATAAAATTTAAAAAACCGATTAATTGTAACTATATTTAAGGTATTGTTTCACAACAACCAACTTCGAAATTTTGGTTTAGTCCCTATCGTGATCGAGCAAACTGGAAGAGGTGAACGGTCGTATGACATCTACTCCCGGCTGTTAAAAGAGCGAATAATTTGTTTAATGGGCCCTATTAACGATCCAATGAGTTCCTTAATAGTTGCACAACTGTTGTTTCTTCAATCCGAGTCAACAAATAAACCTATCCACATGTACATTAATTCTCCGGGTGGAAGTGTCACAGCAGGTTTAGGGATTTATGACACTATGCAATATATTTTGCCTCCAATTGCGACATGGTTTGGTGAAATAAAAGTTGTTCATTTTGTACAAATAATTTTAGGTGTGTAGGACAAGCTTGTAGTATGGCTTCGTTGCTGTTGGCTTCAGGGAGTCCGGGTTTGAGGCATTCCTTGCCCAATGCCAGGATTATGGTTCATCAACCTTCGGGAGGGGCTCAGGTATAAAATTTTGTAGTTTTAGGGGATGGAAAATGAAGTTTTGGAATTTGGTCTATTGATATTTTTTTATACAGGGTGTCCCAAAATTTGTGGTCGAAACTACCAGTAGATTCTTCTATGAAAATTATGAGAAAAAGTCCCTGTGAATATATGTCGAAAAATAAGTCCTAGGGCCCCTTAAAGGGGCCACTTTGAAAGTGTTTTTTTCTAAATATCTTCTTTACTAAGTTTTTGATGCTGAATTTTACTACTGTGGTGACAATTTTAAAATTTTGATTATGAGCGTCTCGTACCGGAGGGGCTTAGGGCTAAATTTACTCAAACATTTTTGTAAGTAGTTTTTTCTCAAATTTGATTTCAAAATCTGAAAATTTGAGGTTTCTTAAGTAAAAATGATACTCTTGTTGACGATAGAATGCGCCCTTTTCGAAAAAAATCTGTTTATTGGTTTAGGGCTCCAAAATTTGTGACAGAAGACATCAAAATAACGTAAACAAGTTCATGGGACGGTTCCTTACCTACGGAAGCGTAGAGGTGCCACATTTCTCTCTTTTCTTATTTCCAAATTACCACAAAAAATGTGTAAATTTCGGAAGAAAAAACTGTAACTTTACACAAAAACTGTAAATTTACACAAAAACTGTAAATTTACACAAAAACTGTCAATTTACACAAATTTTTTTAAAATTTCCGTCAAACAACGGTCATCGCGCGGCACGGACTAGGGGTACGGTCGGCACGTGGCGTGACGGGACGGGGCTAGAGTGGGTGTTGCAAGTGTAAATTTACAGGTAAAGAGAGAAAAATGTGGCACTTCTACGCTTCCGTACTTACCTCATTCTAGAAAGAAGTTCTTATGGGTATGGGTCGAAAAATCTTTCCAAATTTTACATTGCTATCTCTAACCGTTTTGAAGATATTTAGAGAAAACACTTTCAAAGTGGCCTTAGGACTTATTTTCCGACATGTTTTTCATATTTTTCACAGAAATAAAGTTTTGACCACTAATTTCGGGACATCGGACATCCTGTATACGTCAAATTTCATGCAGATATCTTTAGCTGCTCGAGAGTTATGTGTTTAAGAAATATTATTCCTACATATTGCCGGTGGAGATTTTTCAAACGATATGATGTCTAGGAGTATTTGCGCTAGACTTATGATTTAAACGTTGATATACTTCTTTGGGTATATGTTTTTTGCGGTCCAAATTTCATGTACCTACATATCTGCAGCTGTTGAAAAGTTTTGTGTTTAAAATGATATCTATGTTACCTATGGAGATTTTTAAAAAAAAAATTTTTGTAAGTAGTTTTTTCTCAAATTTGATTTCAAAATCTGAAAATTTGAGGTTTCTTAAGTAAAAATGGTACTCTTGTTGACGATAGAATGCGCCCTTTTCGAAAAAAATCTGTTTATTGGTTTAGGGCTCCAAAATTTGTGACAGAAGACATCAAAATATCGTAAACAAGTTCATGGGACGGTTCCTTACCTACGGAAGCGTAGAGGTGCCACATTTCTCTCTTTTCTTATTTCCAAATTACCACAAAAAATGTGTAAATTTCGGAAGAAAAAACTGTAACTTTACACAAAAACTGTAAATTTACACAAAAACTGTCAATTTACACAAATTTTTTTAAAATTTCCGTCAAACAACGGTCATCGCGCGGCACGGACTAGGGGTACGGTCGGCACGTGACGTGACGGGACGGGGCTAGAGTGGGTGTTGCAAGTGTAAATTTACAGGTAAAGAGAGAAAAATGTGGCACTTCTACGCTTCCGTACTTACCTCATTCTAGAAAGAAGTTCTTATGGGTATGGGTCGAAAAATCTTTCCAAATTTTACATTGCTATCTCTAACCGTTTTGAAGATATTTAGAGAAAACACTTTCAAAGTGGCCTTAGGACTTATTTTCCGACATGTTTTTCATATTTTTCACAGAAATAAAGTTTTGACCACTAATTTCGGGACATCGGACATCCTGTATACGTCAAATTTCATGCAGATATCTTTAGCTGCTCGAGAGTTATGTGTTTAAGAAATATTATTCCTACATATTGCCGGTGGAGATTTTTCAAACGATATGATGTCTAGGAGTATTTGCGCTAGACTTATGATTTAAACGTTGATATACTTCTTTGGGTATCTGTTTTTTTGCGGTCCAAATTTCATGTACCTACATATCTGCAGCTGTTCAAAAGTTTTGTGTTTAAAAATGATATCTATGTTACCTATGGAGATTTTTAAAACTACACATGGCAGGAAGTCTATGATTTAAATGGTATTATACTTCTTGGAATACCTGTTTTTTGTGTTCTAAATTCTATGTAGATATCATTACCCGTTCGTAAGTTATATTATATATGTTTAAGTGGAGATTTCTAAAACTACTTGTGGCTGTTAGTATACTTCTTGGAATACATCTATTTTGTGTTCCAAATTTCATGTACATATCTTTAGCCATTCGAAAGTTATGTTTGAAAATGGTACTTATGTTCCGTGTGGAGATTTTTAAAACCATCGTATGGCTGGAAGTATTTGCGCTAGACTTTTGATTTAAATGTTATTGTATTTCTATGATTTAAATGTTGTATTTCTTGAAGTACCTGTTTTTAGTCTCAAATTCTATGTAGATATCATTACCCATTCAAAAAAATGTCTTTGAAAATAGTACGAGAGCTTGCTCGAGTCCTCTTTGGCCGAAAAGAATCTACCATTTGACAAGTAGTGCATCCATGAGGACTCAACAAGGCATCCAAGAGACTACGAATCGTATTTTGCAGATTATTTTATAAATTAAAGTATTGAGTAAGTAGTATCAAGTTGACGTTGTAGTATTATCACTGTAATCAGGATTTGATTGGTTACTGGTATGCTAAATGCTGCTTTGGATTGGTTCAATACTTAATGTATAAAATAATCATTAATAATTTCGAAAATCTATACGCCAACCGTTAGTTACTACTGAAAATGTGCAAAATGTAAAAATATATGAACTCGCAGGGGCGACTCGTGCAGGGGGGCCAGCGCAATTACTTTTAGTTAAATGGAACACCCTATCACTAGAAACACCCCACTAGGCGCAAATAGTTGATTTTCACAGCTGACGCGTTTCGAACACAACGTGCTCATTATCAGAGCAAGGTTGTTTAGCTTTGATAATGAGCAGCATTGTGTTCGAAACGTGTTAGCTGTGAAAATCAAGTGTTTCGGTGTTTCCACCCTCATTGTTGTCAGTGTTTTCCATTGGGAAATGGAACACCCCATTCTGCGCAACTTTTGTATACTTAAATTCAACCGTTTTTAAGTTACATAAATGTTCACATAAATGGACTTTGACGCATCGTTGAACATCTTGTACATATTTCTGGAAGTAGCTGCTATTTATGTTCCAAACTTTATATACATATCGTTAGCCGTGTTCCAGAGTTATGTGTTTAAAAATGATACTTATAACCTGCGAATTTTTAAAGCAAAATGTCTAGAAGTATACTTTTTGTTCTAGGGCCAAGCAACAGACATCAAAATTCACGCTGAAGAAATCCTGAAGTTGAAAAGTAAAATTAACGAACTTTACGTAAAACACACTGGTTTGAGTATAGAGAAGATCGAGCAAAGTCTTGAAAGGGACACATTTCTAAGTCCAAGTGAAGCACAAAGTTTTGGTTTGATAGATAAAGTGTTGACTAGTCCTCCAAAAATTAAAACTGGTGAAGAATCTGAAGAAAAAAACCAACATGAAACTAATTAGTATATACTGTTTAACGAGAATATGGATTAATATAAAATTTTAATCATGAAATTTAAGTACTTATTTATACTATATGGAAAAGACAAAGTTAAAATTCGTTAAATGAAATTTGGCATTAATATAGAATATTTTAATCATAAAAATGAAGTACATATTTAAAAAATCTTATATAATATTGCAAATCATAACATTGTTCTTTAACTTAATGATAGTTACGAGTAGGTACTCTTACATTAGATAAAACTACATGCAGAGAGCTATCTTAACAATTCTAAACTAGTCTAGTATCAAAAATAACATGTATACAACAGACTACAATAGTTGCATACAACAATAAATTACTCAATATACAAGACTAAAATTTAGTCATTCAGTACCAGTGGAATGTTGGAGTTGAAATTCCACGTAATTCATGGAAGGATTGAATTTATCGTACCCAAAACTTTCAATTATTTGATAAAGCATAATTCAGGTACTTAAATTTTTGCGAAATTGTTTACGCAATGTCGTTCTCTGGCTAATGTTCATATTCTTATCACAAGAAGGGACATCTAATCTAGGTCATGGCTTCAACTATGTACATCTTTTGAAAATTATATACAAAATGAGTAATTTCATTATTCCCAACCCTCAGATCATTTACATGATTCAATTTTGAGATCATTGGTCACATAACCAAAACTGAAGAAAATAAAAACATCTAAAGATAAAACAACACAAAATTAACATTGATCCATGTAAATAGAATTTTAAAATTACATCAAGACGCTTCATAAATAAGAACATTGGATGTTATCATCATTTATATTTTATAAATAAAAGGATCGCAAGTAGAAATAAAAACAACACTAACAAAACTGATAAATGCTAAACAATTATAAAAAAAATCTACAATACTCTAATCAATACATTTTATAAAGACATCACAAGGTCATCAAATAAAATGGAATTAATGTTATTTATGGCAATTCTTTCAATGGTCAGAGAGTTCTACAAATGTTATATCGAATAAATCTTCTTCCACTATCTTCAGCTCTAGCAAGAATAGGTCTTCGTTACAGTAGTACGCCACCATGTCATCATCCATCTTGGCCGTAATGCTGCAACAATTCCATTAACTATCTTATTTTATTACAAAAATGCCGTTTTCGGCTTAAAAATAACTACTTCTAAACTTATTTTGGTTTTAGTGCAGGTTTTCGTAGAAGCAGAAGATATCTTTTGGAAGAAAGCTGTACAAATCTTTCTATCATTAGAGAAAAGTACAGAGTACCCACGTTTAGATTCTTCTATAAAAAGTGGGAAAGTCTTTGGAGGCATGAAGACATTTCCTACTTTTAGAAGAATGGAGATGCACTTTCACGAAACTGTCAAGTATATAGATTCTTCTCTAAGAACTTTTTCTCATAAAATAAAAAAAAACGGGTTTGTAGAGTTTAACTTAAGCCTTTTGAAAACAAGACGTGTCGGAAGGACAGAAAAATGGTCAAAACGTATCAGTTTTCGATTTGCAAATATCTATATTTAGTTTGAAACTATTCAGAAAGAGCCCCAGAATGTAGAAGGCTTCATATTTGAAAAGACCGTAAATGACGGAACAATTTGTAAGACAGTTCGTAGAAGAATAGCAACACATACAAACAGATGATTAGTTTTCTTCTAAGTTGTCTTCTGCTTCTAAGAAATACAGAAAACATGAAATATTTTGAATTGTAATTTGTGTTTAACTGGAAAGCATTGCGGGAAAGACAGCTGCAAAACTAGGTGCAAAAGTGCAAGAGTTAGTAAAGGCGGACTGTTAGCATTAGTATCAAGTTCACTCTTCACAAATACTCCAACAAAATAAAACTAAACTTACCCCTTTTTGTTTTTGCGATACAAGTTATTTATGCTCGAAGCGCTTATTTTGTACTTATTCTCAATCTGCAAAATAAGGAAAACAGAATTAATTTTGACTCAAAGACGCAGTTCTGTCTTTCTTGATTTTAGCATAGATTTAGAAGAAGTACTGAGCTTTTTGAAAGTGAAAGTCTACGTGGAGCTAGCAAAAGTGAACTGATCCCACGTTTTATGAATGATGTTATTATCCCAACATGCCAAGTTTAGTTTTGTTATTATGTAAATATTTTGATGATGTGTAAAAAAGCCCAGTACGTCCAGGTCCATGCACATTAGCAACAAGCTTTAAGCGTTATTTTGGGCTTTTTTTTACACTTACCGCGTTCAGGAGACCCGCGGTTGTGGGGGGGACTACGTGGAGGGGGGTGTACACATCGTCTACTTCTTGACGTACGTAGAGCATCACCCTTTCGTGTAAAGGAGGTGGACCTGCACTTCCTGGCCCTGACAACATCTTAGTCCTTTTTAACGGCGGTGAAAATACATTTCCATCTGTTGTCAAACTATTGTCAAGAATATTGTCTTTTTTATCGGCATCAGGGGGGAAGTGATTGTGAAATTTCAGTGTAGGGGTTGTAGGGGTTTTGGTAGCTGTATGCAGAAGAAAAGGAGAACCAGACTTAACATGATCGACAGGACCAGCCATTGAACTGTCAGTGTCATGAGTGTAAAATCCCTGCAGTTCCATTGATGTCAACTAAAAACTTGTTTTATTTTTTAGAAAATTTTTCACAATTTACCTTATCTATATCTTCAGCAGGTGAAAACAGGACGGGAGGTTTCGTCAAATCACTCATTGTATAAAACTCAGAACGTTCACACATCGGATGATATAACTCATCCAGTTTTTTCCGACCAGTCGCAGTCATTTTTCTCTTAGCGGCTCGTCTCTCCTCGTCGCGGGTCTTTCGCTCAGCACCCTTCAATTTTTCATTATAATAATGAAAGAAAAAAATTCCTACCTTATCACAAAAAACTTTTATTTGGCAGTATCCTCGATGGAAAATGTTGGTATCACGGGGGTCTTCGTAAGTATCTATTTGTAAATGTAGAGGTAAACCTTTTACTCCTTTTTGACTACTAAAGTCTGTACTTAAACATTGCACTGCTATGTTAATCTGGAAAGAAACATGTTACGGGCGTTGTTAAAAATTAAACAAACCTTTGCGGGGCTTTCGAGTGGGTTCCAGTAAATTGCGATCGCGTTATGTGCCACCTCTTCTATACACCCCACGAGGCCCACGCTGTTTTTCGTATCTGGATAGAAACAATCATGTTATAGGTATACTTACAAAGATTTTCGCACATTTTTTTACTCACCCTAGCATCGTATGCATAAACAAAAAAAAATATTGTAGAATGGTCAGCGCAAGTTATATTCGATTGAGGGGTTACTCACTGTTCAATTTTGGGACGAAACTACTTCAGGATATCTTTGGATCAAGTATTCTGTGAATAACTTCAGACAATAGCGAAGAAAAATTAAGAAAACTCCTTTGGTAACCTCAAAATGCCTTAAGATAATCTCAAATTTTCTAATTTCCACAGATATCTTCTGAATAACCTGGTTTGTCTCAAGATAACCTCAAGAATGCTTTAAAATTGACCTGACAACCTCCGATTACATCAAGACAACCTCAAATACTCATAAACCTCAGATATCCTCGGATATACCCAAATTTTCGATATCCCGTGGATATCCTCTGGATAAGCTCTCCCAGATACTAGCGAGAAAATTAAGAACTAGCGGGAAATAGATAGAGATAGCCTCAAATGAACCTCAGATATATTCGGATTATTTCGGATATCCCCACATTTTCTCTGGTTGACCTCAGATATCCTATAAATTTCCGTTGATATCCTCTCGGGTACTTTCTAGCGAAAAAAATAAGAACATTTCCATTTTTTTTTTCAAGATAACCTCAATAATGTGTTAAAATAACCTCAGATAACCTAAGATAACCTCTAATTCTCAAGTGATTCTCAGATATCCTCGGATTATCTCAGATTTCCGTGGGTAATTATCCTATGATGGATAAGCTCATTCACTCAGATTTGCGGATTGTCCCGATTGTCTCAAAATAATCTCAAGAAGGTTTTAAGATAACCTCAAATTTTCAAATGAACCTGAGATATCTTCGGATTATCTTGAACATCACCAGATATCCTTCATGGTTCGTCTCAAAATAACCCCAAGAATGTCTTAAGATAAGCTCAAGATATCCTCAAATCCTCAAATAAACCTAAGACAACTTCGGATTATCTCGAATATCTTAAGAAATTTCACATGGTTCCTACCCCAATATAACGTCAAATGTACAGGGTGTCCCAACAGTGCGACAAAGTCCATTTATGTCCACATCATTAATAATATCGAAAATCTGTGTACGCCAACCGTTAGTTACTGAAAATGTGCATAATCTAAAAATACTGTGAAATGAACTCACATGGGCGGTTCGTGTGGGGGGGCAGCATAAAATTACGTTTGTTAAACGGAACATCCCATATATTCTTGGTTTGTACATACATGTCATTCTGTGCAATTTTTGTCAGGTGATAAATTTAACTGTTTTTGAGTTACTTAATAAAAAGTGTAAAATTTGACGAGAACAAGACTTCAGTTAAAAATTAATACAGTGTGTCTTACTTTAGACGGCAACACCCCTGTATCTTTGTTGTTTTATGGAATATCGTACCAATTTTTTTTCTTGGATGTAGACCTTATTAAGTTGTGTTTTTGGAATAGTTAACATTTTTTCAAAAATATAACCACAGCCTACTCCAAAAACAGTGAGTTCCCGGTAAATTCAAATTAACATTGCAACATCCGTTAGCCGTATTATTTTGAATTATACGTTGTTATACACTGTAGAATTTACCGTTTTAGAGACGTGAACATAAATGGACTTTGTCGCACCGTTGGGACACCCTGTATCTGGAAAACCTTAGACCAGATACTATCAAAAAATTTAAAAAACTCATGTCTGGCTCAAAATAACCTCAAGAATCCTTAAGATATTACCTCGAGGTAACCTCAGATCGATTACCTCAGATACCCTCAGAGTTACCTCGGTGAGGCAATAGATATAACCTCAGTGAGAAACCCCTAGTATTCGATTAACAAAAAGGGCACGATTATTTTTTATTTTATTATTATTTTTTTATTTTGCCCGATTTAAGTAACTATTATTATTCGCCCCCCTCTAATTTTTTTATTTTAAGAGAAAAATATACAATATATATTCGTAAATCGCATGACAAACTCTATTAAATGGCGATATTAAATCGTCTCTATGATGATATATGTCAAAACGGCGACATTCAACTTTTTTTTTCAAGTAACAAGCTGTACATTTCTTAGCGGATACTTGTAGACATATGTTTTCTACATTCAATTATGTAAAAAAATTACACTTTCACTAGAAAAATTTCGAGAAAAAAATTAATTTTGATAAATCATTTTGGTAGTTTTGTTGTCAATAAACGCAGTTAGCCGTGGAAAAATAGGTTTGTGGTGTTGACTAATGTCGCCCTCACTTTAAGGGTCGTGTTTTTTCAAAATTGTAATTCATTTACCTTTCAAACCGTTGATAACTAATAATGTTAATGTTATTAAAAATTATAAGCAAGTTGGGTGTTATTGTTATGTTATTAATGAATAAAAGGGCAAATAATAATAATTTTTTGTGAAACTACGGTCATTATGATGTGTGACATTAGACTAAACAACAATTCACTTTATTTTCAGGGCTAACTACGTTTATTGACAAGAAATTTTAAAATTGATTTTTTTTTATTTATTTATTAGGCATTTTTTTATCGAAAATTTTTATTAAGAAAAGTTGCTCAGGATAACACCAGGCCAAAATAAAAATATTGAATTTCTGTAGGAAAAAATGAAAAATATAGAAAACTTCAATATTTTTACAACAAAAGGGTTGCTGCGTAATAGAAAATAATTGAAATGAGTTTGTTTGACAGTTGCTATTAGCTATGGCTCGGCAAAATTTAACAATCGCAGAAAAAGTTGAAATTATTAAGATTTTTGGTGATAGCTTATAATTTCAACTTTTTCTGTGCGATTGCTATTTTTGCCCAGCTATAGCTAACCACAAATGTCAAACAAACTTATTACAATTGTTTTTTATTACGTAGCAACCCTTTTGTTGCAAAAATATTGAAGTTTTCGATATTTTTGCCTTTTTCCTCCATAAATTCAACATTTTTATTTTGGCTTGAAACACCGGACTTGCCCATTTGGGGTCATCCTGGGCAACTTTTCTTGCCGTCGATAAAAAAATGCCTATTAGGTTTCTCGGATTGTTGGTATTTGTTTTTGGTCTTAGTAGGCTCAGGTTATATTTCCGAAAACAGCTTTCTGAGGTCTAAATCCAAGAAAAAAATTGTTACGATATTCCATTAAACAACAAAGACAAGTGGTGTTGCCTTCTAAAGTGAGACACACTGTATATTTGTCTCTTCAATTAAAAAAGTTACAGGGGGCCAATCACCCTGTAGGTATTTCATTGGAAAATAAAATTTTATTGTCGTCTTCACAAATGTCTAATTCACTTGACAGTGCTTAAAGCGAGCATAATATTAGCACGCAGCCTTACGGCGAATGTCATTGTTTGTCCCTGTACAGAAAATTGCGACGTTGACAATGACATTCTCAAACGACCGACCCCTATTTTTTCACCGTTGTAATAACAACGAAATTTTATTGCAGATACAATATACATTTAATGTAAACGTTTTTTAACCCCTTAGCTACGAGATATTTCATAATCGCATTCCTTGCCTTTCGGAAATCAGCCCGTTTGACATTCATTGCGGCGTAGGAGTTAAATATTTTACATCATTATTACAATGTAACATAACCGTATAGTTTGGTTGTAAAATTTGATAAAAATTGCAGTGAAACAGCTTCGTTGGAGAAACTAAATTTTACGACAATAGCATTTTAAACAAACGGGCTTAAAGCAGTATTTTACGAATGTAGACCGAAATATTTTCGCATTTGAAAAACACCCCGATTCCCACACGAATCTGTAACAACCCACACGCGAAATCCCACACGGCAATAATTGCAAAATAAATTCGATTCAAAATCGAGTGGTATTTTTTTCATTGCAGTCCGTCGAGTACCTAATTGTGGAAATAAATTTAAAGACGGAGGTGGGTTGCATAAGCTGCTAAAATGATCCGACAGGAAACATTAATTTATCAACAATTTATGTTTAACTATTTGCAATAAATAATTTTAGTTGAAAATAAAAAAAAATGAGATAAATGTGAATATCCCTCTGTTACATGCAGACATATTTACTTGTCTGCAGGTGGACGTTTGACCTTTACAGAGCATCACATTAGCAATTTATATTTAAATGAAGCAACTATTTATTCGGCTATAAAATGTCTTTTATGAAACAAACAGTTAAAAATGACGCCTCTCGTTGCTTCTCATGCTCATTCGATTATCGGAGTTAAATTTTTTGGATTTTTGCCAGTAAATTACACGTACGTTGTGGAAAATTTATAGTTAAACGGTAGATGTTTAGAAAAGCTGTTACGGCACTTTCGCGCATAATTTCCGTATTTATTATTAATCAATCTGTGATCATATATCAATTGCAATGGCAACAGTGTTAGGGTTATTTATAACTTCATTTTTAACAAATATGTTTACTTAATTACTTAGCGCAAGGATGTAGAAGCACTTTACTTATAGGTACCTTCATGTATATTCACATATTACTTACATACAGGGTGATTCGAAAATAAAATTTCTAATTTCAATAGTTTAATGGTTTAACTAGAACCACCCTGTATGTATAGGTTAATATATATATAGACTAACCTGCGTCCAAAATGCGTTGCTTGACAGAATGTTGCCGGCCATGCCAAAACTGCCAGGCTTTGATCTCATCTTCAGGACTCTTTTCTTCCCGAAACATCAGCATTACTATACTCTGAAAAAAAAAACGAAATAAATCATTTCATCCAAGGTTGCCCCATCAATTATTAAATTGCGAATTATAACATTTACGCAAAGAAGTCATTAATACATGGCATGCAATCATAATAAAACAATTACAGCGATTGATTTTAATTATATCAACAGTTTTTCGTTTGTCGTCCAGTTTTTCTGTTGCAGTCTAATAAGGGGGATCTTAATTGGATTTTACACAATTATTCCGCCGATAGTGAATTATAAGACTTATTCTAATTATTTAGTTTTTACACGATGCTTATCAAATTTTACTGTATATGGTCTAGTGCTATACAAGGTTATGCACTTTGTAGCCACTCATTTATATGCAAATTTGATGCTCGCTCTATGCTACAATTGCTTCGATTTTAACATTTCGAGATAACGAATTTTCATCCTCAAAATGAAGGATATAATATACTGGCCCTCGACCTATCGCGTCGAGAGGAAATGGTGTGTCGATGACCGTTTTAATCTCCTTTAGATAAACCAGTCCTTGTAAGGTAAAAGGCTCGTCATTTAATTATTTGACAGAAATAAAACTAAATGGCTTTTTTGTATAACTGGCTAATAAATTATTGTCACTTGAACTCATAATTTATTAATACACATGGTGGATATTAACATTTCTCAACACATTCACGGTGCAAACTGGTCAATATAGCGTTCTTTAATATTAGCATGCAAAATGTCTGCAAACATCGCAAAGCAGGACATCAAACACATGTTGCTTGTATCTATGGAAATGTGCAATGCGCTGATACATACCATTAAAACACTAAAGTACAAATGTAATTGGAACAGTTCACGAAAAATTCACGCAACTCAGGAATTGCAGATTTTCCTTTAGAATAAACAATATAAATCCAAGAAGAACGTAATAGCAACCAAAAAAACCACCCTGGGTCTGTTTATTTTATCTTTTGATTAATCATAAAAAGATAAAAACAGAAGTTTATTAGTATAAAAAAACTGAAGGGAAGTAGAGAATGTAGTATTTAGATGAATCGCAGATTATAAACGAGGTATAAAAAAACAGCTAATGGCAAATCAGAAATTGCAGATTTTCCTTTCATTGAGGAAGAAAAAGCAGTGGAGAAAGTACCTACGAACGAGAAAAAGAAACGACTATAGTTAAAAGAATAGTAAAGAAAGAAAAGGTAATATGAACAATACATTTAGCGAAAACCAAAAACTATTCTTTAGGGTAATAAAAAATATGAAACAAAGAAAAGCAGTGACATTAACGAATATTAGAATTTAAAAAAGCGAGGTAATAGCAAAAATAAGCAAATTGTAGAAAAAGCAATAAAGGAAGAAATGCTTCATGTTTCATAGACTTAAAGAAAGCGTTCGACGGAATCACCAGATATAGGGAAAGTCCTACAGAAAAGGGAAACACCACAAAATTTGATAAAGGGAATATAGAAAGAATTGTGTATGGACAAGATCAAAAATACTTGAAACAGTAGGGGGAGTAAGACAAGGATGCATATTAAGCCTAATGCTATTCTGTGGTTAAGCAGGGGGCCAAGCCGTATGAAGTGGGATAATGAAACGTGGAAAAGTATGGCTACAGGGTGATTCAGTTTGGTATTCGCCCCCTTGCAACTTTTTTATTTCAAGAGAAAAATATAACGGGTGTCCTAAAAAAAAACGAACGAAATATTTTTGGGGACAACTCATCCATTTTTTAACCGATTTGGATGAACGTGGACTTACATTAAAGCTAAAGAGTCAGGCTATCGATTCATTCAAGAGACCACGACAGATGGCGCTGCCGTAGTAGCCTTAGCCATGCTTGTTTTAAAGGCTTACTTTAGGTGCATGGGGATTGGTCAGTTAACAACCAATGGTTATGAGATAAAAATAACCTTGAAACACGTTTACTTTTCTTCAAAAAGCGTCTTTCAGAAGTCCGTTATGATTCACCAATTTTTCGTGACCTTTTAAAAATCATATGTTTTCCCTTATTTTCACGCCTAATGACCATAACTGAAGTAACAGTGATGCATTTTCAGCTTAATTTTCAGTAATAGTGGATCTAATTGACTGAAAAACCCAAGCGGATGCGAATTGGAGGAAATTTAAAGGCTATTACTGAGAATTAAGCTCTTGTTGCTTCATTGTTAGTCATGGTCATTCAGCATGAAAAAATGTGAAAACACATATTTTTTGAATAATCACAGAAAGTCAATGCGTGAACCAAATTAACTTCTGAAAAAAGATTCTTAAAGAAAAATGAACGCCCTTCAAAGTTATGTAAGTCTCATAACGATTGGTTAATAATTGACCAATCCCCACGATCCTGAAATGAACCTTTGAGACAAGTATCACTAAGAGAACTATTGCAGCATCATCTGTCGTAATTTCCTTGACAGTTCGAAAGCCTGATTCTTTGGCTTCAATTTAAGGCCAGGTTCATCCAAATCGGGTAAGAAATGCACGAGTTATTACCAAAAATATTTCGTTCGGTTTTTCTTAGGACACCCGTTATAAACGACTATGCCGTGAGAAATGTAGTCGAAAAATCCTTTGCCATTTTGGGCTAAGAAGCATTTTTTCTTCATAGTAAGATTTTTAAATATTCTCAAAGTTTGGGAACTGCTGAAAACATGTAAGAGACAACAATATAAAAATAAAAATATCTGGCAACAAAAAATTACCTTCCAAATCTTGTCAAATTGACAAATTGTAATAATTAAGTGGCTTGGTAAATGCAGAAAATGGTAGGAATTATGACGATTGCCTTTAAAATGTTGCCACAAAATTCGAGAATGACAATCACAGGTAACAATTTATAGTGCGTGAAATTAATTTTTTGTTGTCATAGTACCGATACTTAATGGAGCTATCGTGGAAAGAAATATTCCAACAGTTCCCAAACTTTCAGGAAAATATTTGAATATTAAGCTCTGAAAAAAATATGCGTCTTAGCCCAAAATGGTTAAAGACTTTTCGACTACATTTGTCTTGGTTTAGCCGCTCTTAAAATTACACCGTAAATGACGTCTATATGATGACATAATGTCAAAATTATGATAGTCAACTTTTTTTCTTCAAATTACATTCTGTATAGGTTTCTTAGCGGATTCCTGTAGACATTTTTTTTCTACGTTCAAGTATGTAAAGAAAGTTTATACTTACATCATAAAAATTTCGAGAAAAAACATTTCATTAAACAATTTGACAATTTTATTGTCAATAAACGTAGTTAGCCATGGAAAGGAAAGAATAATGGTGTTCACTAGCGCCACTCTCATTGTAAGGATCATAGTATTTCACAAAATATAATAACTTATTTACACTTTGTGCGTTAATAATAATAATTCAATTTTTCCCTATTAGCTCCCTAATAACAATAACGTTATTAGGTAGTATTAACGATAGAAAAGTTAAATGAACTATAATTTAAAAAAAAACACTTTCCTTAGAGTGAGTACGACATTAGTCAACCCTACAGTTAACTTCTTTCCATGTTTAACTACGATTTCTGATAATAAAATTGTCAAATTATTTTTTTTTCTCTAAATTGTTATAATGAAAGTAGGTATAAACTTTTCTTACATACTTGAACGTAGAAAAAAACACGATTTGTATTAAAAAAATAAGGTTGACGTGTACTCAAAAACATCGAAGAAATCGGTCAAAAGCAAGATTTTTCAAAACCGCAAGTACACGTCAACCTTATTTTTTAAATACAAAATTCACTGCGCAACTACATTTCCTTTTATTTGTTTTTGCTTTTTTGAAATTTATTAAATGTTCACAATCAGCCAAAATAAAAAAAAAGAATTTTAAAAATGTAATTGCCCGGTTGAATTTGTATTAGAAAAATAAGGTTGAGTGTACTTGCGGTTTTGAAAAATCTTGCTTTTTGACCGATTTCTTCGATGTATTATTCAGACGACATAGTTATATTATAACGAAAGATGAGAAGACCCTAATTGACAAATGTGGAGATCTAATAGAAAGCAGCTGGAAAATATGAAATATAAATGTTAACAGGAAAGGAAAAACAACAGGAAATTACAGTTACAAGGCGAAAAATTGCAACAAGTACAACAATTCAAATACTTAAGAGACACAGGACGGGAGAATCAAGGGTGAAGTTAGAGAAAGAATAGCGGTTATTTAATAATTAATAATCATAATAATTTAATAATAAAAAAGGGTATTTTATAAGAAGGTGTCAGTTCCTATACCTATTTATACCGGGTGTAGACGAGACCAAGCGCAACCCCTTTTTTCTTTATTTATGTATGAATCGATTTGAATGAAAGGTGGGCGATAAATGCCAATATTTGCATACTAATTAAATAATTTTTACCGGAACTGCCTTGGGGACAAAACATTTAAATGGGACAGCCTGAATGTGTTTGCATTTTTCGAATCTAAATAAAATTCTGAATCTAAGAATACTTTGACCATTTTGACGACTATAACAAAATTTCATAAAAAATTATAAATTATTCTTATGTCCTGATGCAGTTCCCCAAAATCATTTTATTGGTTCAAGATATTTGATAAAAATAAGCTTTACAATAATTGGAGGCGTTGAACTTAGGAAACATAGAAAGATTTTGAATTAAATCTTATAGTTTTGGACAATAACTCATTATTTTCAAATAAATACATAACCACAGTGGCGCACTGGCCAGAATAAATAGCAAATTGTGGTTGCATTGATTACAGGGTGTTCCAATGAAAAGGAGCCACCCCAAATATTTCGTAAACCAAATAAAACATGAAAATTCGCTCGCACAGGTCGATTTTCATTTGAAGGGGGACACTTAAATCCATGCTTGGCGAAATTTCAAAACTCACCCCCTAACTCCCACCTACCCCCACTTCAAAATTTTAAATGACAACCCCCCACTTGTAATACATCATTTGAAAGCTAATTTCATTGCCAACGCTGTAACAATTTTTGATATTTGTTCAACTCCAGCGCCCTATATGGTCAAATGTTAAATTACATTAGGGCCCTTTGTGATACATCATTTGAAAGGGTTTGAAATTTTTACAAGCCTTACACCCTTGAGGTGAGGGGTAGATAGGATAGGCTACAGACTAACTGAGTAAGTATTGAATGTGTGTGTAATAATAACCAACAAATGTATACCTGCAACTGTTTGCTTTATTTTTTGATCAAACGAGATATAAAAAAAGACAAAACCAGAAGTATACAAAACAGAAGTGAATAAAAGGGAAGCAAATAGTGAAGGGTATGAAATATTGAACATTCAAAGCCAGCCTTCAAGTTCCAAGACGCGTTACAATGTCTGAAAGCGAAACCCACGAGATGTAAGCGATATTCGCCTTGAAGTAACCTATAATTATCCGCGAGAAGTTTTTCAATTTTATGATTAATTAAAATAGAGACCTGGTGACACTGCAGGAACTTTGATCAAATTACGCACACATAATTGTATAATTGAATCGGCAATTTGCATGCGTATAATAAATTGCGGTCCAAAGATGAAAATAATTATAAATTAAAAATATAACCGCTGTTTATTTAATAGAAAATAGAACGTTACCATCGTTTCCAACTAATCAGAGGAAGATTGATAACTAGTAAGTTAATGGTTTTAATTACAGGTGATCATTGTTTTACAAGTACGTTCTAATAAATTCATAAATAATTGTAAATTGTCCCCTTGTTAGAATGTGTCAGATCTTATAGATGGAATAGATTGGTCGTTACAGTATTGCCATAAGAGGCAGTGATGTTTCGAGACTTGTTTTTCGGCCAGATTCTCTCTCGGTAATTGGCTGTTAATTCTTTCATAATTTAATAATTAACTTAAGGAAACCATACCATATCAAGAGGACTGACTCTCATTACACACAAAAATGTATCAGATTTTTGCGCTTGATTAAACGGCCATCTTAAAGAACACTCATCAATTATGTATTCTAGCTATAAATTACACAAGCTAACTGCAACTTATTTTGGTTTTTCTCGGCATTCCGAGAAAAAATCACTGTTAATTGGTATTTTGAACGACGCGGTATGTGCTATAATAAGGACACGGAGGTGCATTGTTTTCCAATTTTTAAATTTACTTTTTGCGAACCTTCATCGACGGTTGCATAAATGCTAAAATATTCTAATAATATACTTAGTATTTACTCAGGTGAGGTGGGAAGGGAAGGGAACTCATCTTTTTGAATTTGAACCCTTATACCAACACCTAAAGTGCAGGTACAAATTCCCCAACCTCCGTATTTGCACTCACTCGTTAATTACTAAAAACACACTGTTGGGTATCTTAGAAATAATAAAATAAAGGTACAACAGCGCCCAGGGAGGGACATAAAAAGGCTATAATTTAAAACGAGAGCAGCCAAAGAATAAGTGGAAATTAAATTTTCCTTTACTTCACCTTTTCGAAGTTTCAAAATTAGTAGGTATGTTTTTCCTTGCCTGATTATGGAATAAATAAATCGCAGTTCAATTCTCAGAATCCTCTGTGTGAATATAATTATTTTATGCATAAATGTGAATTTTTTTGTAAACTAATCTGTGAAAACTGACAAATTAGTATGATTTGCTACACAGTGGATGATTTACAAGCGTAAACATGTTTTCCGGTGGCGATTATGCTTTTGGGAAAATCCGGGATTCGTGAAATCGACAGCCAGTCGTGATACAAACATGTTTTTCTCGAATAAATAAAATTTCAACATAATTACCTGCTTTTATTTATTTGACTACGGCGTAAGTAATGATTGTTGTTGAACCAAAAGAATTATAACTTTCCTGTATGAGAATTTAACATTTCATGAAAGTTTCTTTTTGTGTTGCGAGGTATACTTTATACCTACATTCTGTACAGTATGTATGTTACAAAATTATTTAATGAAAATATTATTTTTTGCAGTGTTAATTCTAGTACCTATTGTTTGACAGCTCTTGAAAGTGTTAAGAAATCGATTTTTCAGTAAGATCTCCGTTTCTGTTGATTTTACGACCAAAACAACAAATAAGAATAAATAAGGTGGTTTTCCCATAATAAGGTGCTAAAGCTGCTTAGGGTTTTTTTCATTACAAAATAAAAGCAAATGTTTTGTCTCAGACAAATATAATGAACCAACGCGCGCATAATATTACAGGCATTGATCATTCTACTTTAGTTCGCAATTTTCCTGTTATTTATAAAAATGTGTTATTTTTAATCAGTCTAGCCCATTTAGGCTTGAAAAAACATGCCATAGAAAGTAGGTGCAATCTTAAAAGCGAGTTAAAATTATTTTTTAATAGTTGTTGTGTACTAAGGTCCGAAAAAACGATTTTGGTGGACGAGCCAGGAATCTTGCGAGACGAGCGAAGCGAGGTCAGACGAGGATAGCAAAGTCGTGTCTTGATAAAATTTTATAGTCGGCGACCTGATTAAGTGATTATTACTATTTAATCAATTGCATTTATCGTAATATTGTATAATGTAAAAGTTATAAGAAATATACAGGGTGAGTAATTTTTCGATGCTCACATATCGCCTAAACGATAGAAGATACGGGGTCGGTTAAATTACAGAAAAGTTGCGCTATTTCTTGGCGATTAAGAATCTGAAGAGAATTTCTCGATATTGTGATTAGAGAGCGGAATTTATATGCGTCAAATTTCACCAAAATATGCATATAGAAATTCGTTAAAATATGCACGATATATGCAGCTTTTGAAAAACTTTTCAGGCATAAATTTTTGTACACAATGATAACGGTTGGTTACAAAATATTGTGCCATCGTAGGTGACTTTAAAAACAAAAGAAGTGACATTTAACGCATTTACGGCTAAAACAAAGCATCACCAGCCACCTACGATGGTACAATATTTTGTAACAACCTTGTACATGTAGCATGTATAGGGTATATACAGTATATAAATATAATCTAAGATAAGTTCGAGTACATCTTTTATCCACGAAGACACCGAATAGTTTTTCACCTTCGGCGTTTTTAATTTTGAAAAACGCTGTGCTTAGGTATATCGCAAAATCGCACACGCACGCACGCAAAATTTGGTTTCTATATTTACCCCTTCCCTAATAACATCCCCAATAATAACAGTCAATACAATGTCGAAATATTAAAAGTAAATTGACCAGGTAGAACACTTGGTACCCCTTATCGCTACGTGCGTTACTTAAGTTCTTAACGATTTTTAAGAAGGAAAGGGGTAGTTTTAGGTTGTACCTGATCCTAATGGATTATTTCTATTTTCAATATCTTTGATTCTAAAAGGCAAAATTACTTATAATTTGAAAAATGTTTGTTTTTGACTTGGTCGTTTGGGAATAACTACAAAATATGCTTAGATGTGCACAATATCGCAAAATATGCCAAAATCTGTCAAATATGCGAAAATTAATTAACGCCAATCGACTCTAATTGGTCTAATTCGGATAGATACTAAAGGATTTTGCAAGATTGGGGGAGAGGGGAGCAAGAACCTGGACAGAACACAGAGGAAATGCAAGAAGGGAAACAAAAGACAAAGTGGAGAATAAAGAGGGAAGAATCCTGGAAGAACTGATAGAAGAAAATGGGTGGGAGGTATTAAACGGAAATAAAGAAGGAGATGAAAGGGGAGAGTTAACATATGCAGGGGCAAATGGAGAATCGGTTATAGATTACGTAATTGTAAATGAAGAAGGGTGGGAAGAAGTAGAAAGGTTCAGAATAGGGGAAAGAATAGAATCAGACCACATGCCGTTAGAGGGAGAATTAAAAACAGAAGAAAACTGGAATAGAAATAAGGAGGACACAACAAGAAAAGTAATAAAAAAGGAAAAGTGGGACGAAGAAACCATCAAAGAATACAGAAAACAGCTGGAACAAGTAAAGTTTGAGGCAAAGAGTGTGGAAGATAAAATAAGAGAGCTGGAGGATGCAATAAGGGGGGCAGTAAGAGAGGAAATAATAGTAGGGGAAGGGAATAGAGGAAACGGGAGGGGATGGTTCGATAAAGAATGCAAAAAAGCAAAAAGGGAAACGAGAAGAGAGTTACGAAAATGGAAAAAAGGACAAACGAAAAGGGAAGAATACATAAAAGCCAAAGGAAGATACAAGAAGAAATGCATGGAAAGGAAAAAGCAAATGAAAGAGGAAGAAGAACAAAAAATTAAGAGAATAAGTACAGAAAAAGAAGCGTGGAAATACATAAACCAAGAGAGGAGAAAAGGGAAAGAAGTAAACAAGAGAAAGATAGAGATGAAGGAATGGAGAAGACACTTCATAGAGCTATTAGAGGGAGAAGAGCGATGGGAGGAGAAAGAAAATGAAGAAGAAAAGAAACAGCAATACATGGTAAAGAACGAAATAACAAAAGAAGAAGTGAAGAACCAGATAGCAAAAATGAAAAAAGGGAAAGCACCGGGAAGGGATGGGATAAGAAATGAAGCGTGGATGTATTGTACGGAAGAGATGACAGACAGGTTGGTGGAGGTATTTAATGAAGTGTGGAAGGGAGAGGGGTTCCCCCGGAAATGGCGGGAGGGGGTAATCTGCCCGATACATAAAAAGGGGGATGCAAATGAAGCAAAAAATTACCGGGGGATAACCCTCCTAAATACAGCGTATAAATTGTATGCCATGGTGTTAGGAGAGAGATTGAGGGAAGAAATAGAGAGGAAGGATATCTTGCCGGACGGCCAGGCAGGTTTTAGAAAGGGGAGGGGTACGGCGGACAACGTGTACATACTAAATCATTTAGTGGAAAGAGAAATAAAAAAGAAAAGTGGGAAGATGTACGCGTTGTTCGTAGACCTGAAAGCTGCGTTTGATAGTGTGGATAGAGAAAGGTTGTGGGAGGACATGAGAGTGAAAGGAGTGAATGAGAATCTAGTAAGAAATATAAAAGAGATATACAAAGAAACAAAGAATGTAGTGGCCATAAATGGAAAAGAGAGTGAGTGCTTTTGGACAAAAAAAGGGGTAAGACAGGGATGTCCACTCAGCCCAACACTGTTTACGATTTACATAAGCGATATAGAGGAGATGCTCAAAAAGGCTCAAGCAGGAGGGGTTGTGGTGGGCAAGGAGAAAGTGTGGTGTTTAGCATATGCGGATGATTTGGTAATGGTAGCGAACGAGGAAAGGGGAATGAGAGAAATGATAAGAAATTCAGAGAAATATATGAAGAGAAAGAGGCTGGAAGTAAATGTGGACAAAACTAAAATGATGATATTCAGGAAAGGGAGGGGAAGGGCAAAAGAAAGTGAGTGGAAGTGGAATGAGAGGAGTATTGGACAAGAAAGAGAATTCAAATATTTAGGATACGTATTTAATGAGAGGAACACATGGAGGGCACATATCAGAGAATTGGTTAAAAAAGCCAATAAGGCGGTACGGATGGTATGGGGAATAGGAGAGAGGAAGTTTGGACACGATTTTAAACGGAGATTAATGATGTTTGACAGCTTAGTGAAAAGTATGCTGATGAATGGAGCGGAAGTCTGGGGATGGGAGGAGCAGGAGGAAGTAGAGAGAGTGCAAGATAAGTATTTAAAGTGGGTCCTAGGAGTGGAAAGAGAAACACCGGGTTATATTATAAGAGAAGAAACGAAAAGGAGTAAGTTGAGAGTAGAAGCAGGAAAAAGGGCGGTGAAATATGAGGATAGAATGAGGGGAAGAGGGAGCTGCAAAATATTACAGCAGTGTTTTAAAGAAAAGGGAAAGGAAAGACAAAAATATTACGAAAGGAACGGGTATGCAAGAGAAGAAATAGAAAAGAGCAGAGAACAAGGGATATGGATGAACGTAGAACTGAGAGAGAGAGACAGAGACATAGATAAGCAGGAGAGAAGAACAAGAATTAAAGACTCAAGGTATAATAAAAAATATGAGCTCATATTAACCGAGGGATTACCAAGATATCTAGAGAAGGAGAGTGTGCAAGAGAAAAGAATGATAGCGAGGTTCAGATGTGGGAATGAAGAGAAAGAAAATAAGTTCTGGCTGGAGGAGGAAAGAAGAAAATGTAGAGCATGTGGGGAGGCAAGAGAAACAATAGAGCATCTACTTAGGGAGTGTGGAGAAATGAGAGAGGAGGAAAGAGAGAGAAAGAATATATTGAATGAAAAAGGAGAGGGAATAGAATGGATGAGAGAGGTGGAGAGGGCGAGGAAAAGAAGAGGAGGGGAGGGAGGAGAAGGAAGAGAAGAAGGAAGAAGGGAAGATTGAGTTAAAAGAATTTTCACGGTTGATTTAACTATGTATATATATTTTTATTTAATGTTAATTATTATTGTTAACAAAAGGATGTCAGGATCCATTACAAGCCCAAGGGCAGTAATAAAATTGGTACTACTACTAAAGGATTTGGTTGTCATATCAAAAATACGTGATATGCAGGTTTCATATATTCCGCTCTTTAGTGATTAGTTCCTGAGTTATCACAAAAAATCTGAAAATTGCCAATTTAAAGAAAAATTAATATTTTCCTAACGATTTTGCAAATTATTCCTACCAATTTTCAAATTCCGACATCTGTCAAAAAAGTTCATGTTGACTACATTTTTGAAAATACAATTTTTTTGTATATTTGATTGTGTCAAAATTCAATATGGCGGCCATAAAAGAATCAAAAGTGGACTGTCGTCATTTAAAATCTAGAAGGCCTAGAAAATTTCTGTCGATGCCATAATTAACAGCTGTCAAAAATATAAAAGTTTCAAGTTTCATTTATCGATCATCAATCGTTAGGAAGATATTCATTTTTCTTTAAATTGGCAATTTTCAGATTTGTTGTGATAACTTAGAAACGAATCAAAATATCGGGGAATTCTCTTCAGATTTTTAATCACCAACAAATAGCGCAACTTTTCCGAGATACTAATGGTGAGCATCGAAAAATTAACAACCCCTTATCCCATCATCAGCCGTCTAAAAACGTAAAAACATCAAATTATATTAATAAGCAAATGATCAATAAATGATTAAAAAGAAAATGTTTTTCAGGACGGAAACGTAATTTATTTTTTATTAATACTTGCCGTGCGAGGAGGATGAAAATTTTAACTTTCAGTATATACGCAAATGGGTACCGAAACAAGAATTGCGGATATAGTCGACTAAAATATAGGTATTTTGCGCAGATTCTTAGTCGACTAAAATATAGGTATTTTGCGCAGATTGTTAGTCGACTAAAATATAGGTATTTTGCGCAGATTGTTTAGTACATTATTTTACACCGAAAAATGTGACAATTGTTGGTTTTATTTTTAGTGGCGAAAACCCTTAAGCAGCTTTGTGCCAGATTGTACGAAAACCACTGATCTTTAGAAAAAAATAACAAGATATACCTTATTTGTACCTTTATTTTGATATAAGTATAGGTGTATTATCTATAAAAGTCAATACTGCCTATCTTAACATTTTCAAGATCCGATATGTCAAATAATACGCACAGTCTATAATGACCTGTTACTTGTAATCAGTATTGGTAGGTAATAAATAATAGGTACGAAGGTTTGTACCAATTTTTAGTTCTCATGATTTAATTCTCCCCAAGTTTTGTTGCATTTTTTGGGGTGAACTTGAGTTGAAAGTAATTTTGAAAATCGAAATTCGCCGAATGAAAAATAGAACCTGGAATTTTTTCCCGATTTCAAATTATTAGGAAAATTGTAGAAATTTTTCCTTCAGTCGTCCAAAACTTTTGCAATGTTTTCTCTGTCGATAAAAAACTACACTCAAGTTCACAGTACATTTTTTGTTGCAAATGATGAAAGCTTGTCATAACACCAATTGAACAACCATTAGACGTTTAAATAATTAATTACAAGGTTGCACTTTAACCATGATATGGAATCTTCTACTTGCAAATGAATTTTGAACTACATATTTTCGATTTATGAACTTTCTTTTGGAAAGGGATCAAGTTTGGCCTTCCCTCGCAATTAGATCCTTTGAAACTCGCCCCTGTTCCAGATATTATATTCAAAGACAAACAATAATGTAACTTACCTTTACAGTTTGTGACTTGAGCTGTTTGTCAGGGTCCGGTATGTAGTCCAAAGTGATTCCGTAAAACTGTCCCTTGTTGATATACGTGATCCTATCGTCTTCCCGCCTTTGCGATGTCGAAATCGGTGTTTCCAGAGCATACTTGAAACCATAGGGGGAAAATCTGTAACAAAGTCATATTTTTGTAACGAGGTAATTTGACCTCCTAGTTAACATGACACCGTACCGTTGTGAGAATTAGCTTTTATGGAAAGAAAGCGAGAAAAAACGTAAATGGTGTGCAATTGTGCGAGTTGTAAAACAGGCTCCTTCATAGTATTACAACTGTTGTACCACATGACATAAGGCACTTCGAATCGAGTTTGTCCAGTTCAGAGGCACGAGGTCATTTAAAATAATTCACAGTTTGTTTCCTGAAAATTTACATAACTTACATTTTTGGAATTTGGATTTTATCCGCGTCATTTTGACGACCAAAATCGTGCCAAGGACGGCTTCGGCTTGTAGTTTGAGATCCGGGGGATTGAGAGGAGGTGCTATTTCTTTGCGAAATTGTTAAGGGGTCCAGAATGTTGGGGTTTGGGCATATATCTGGATATTCGTAGTTCTAGAACAGTAATTGTTTTTTAGTGTTTAGAATTAATTGTGTTTTTGGTTAGAAGTAGAGATTTGGGTCTGTCTTGATGCCTCACCTGTTGCAAGGTATTCTGGTCACGGGGTGTAATTGCATCAGCTCCAATACCGCTGTCCGGACTTGGCAGGTCGACAGTGAGGCCAGCAGCGGTGGCGGCAGCGATAACACCCTTGCTATGGTAAGATTGCCGCACGTAACGTTCAAAAGTGGCAGTAGCGCCGCCACCCCCTACTTCCTCACTATAATTTTGACTCTGGCGAAGCTGACCTGAATAAACGGGTTCAGGGGTAGTTCCACCAGAGGCAACAGTATTAAAATACTCGCGGTAGTATGGATCGGAAACTGCGAAAGCCACAGAAGTAGCATTTCGACTTACAGGGGCGGCATAACTTGAGCCTCCACTTTGAGTATATTGCGTCACATGATCACTGTAGGGGATGGGTGACGGAGTTCCACTACCGCCATGACCATTGTTGCTCATGGCGGCGAAAATTTGTGTGGCATACATGGCTGGCTTGATGCCATCCGAGGAGATGAACTCGATGGGTCCTGTGTTGGAGCCGTCGGCCAATAAGCTGCTATGACTGTGAGTAGATGTTGGTGTAGCGTTTACACTGCGGGAATCGTGTTGGGGTGAGTTCAACCCCCGGTGGTTTTCGTCCTTGACAGAATTCACATCCACCACCAGGTCTCCGTGCTGTCCCGCAGAGGACACCAGCACGACCTATAATAATCAACAACACTGTTGATTGAAATTTTAACACCATCACAACTATAGTAGATACTCTAGAAGTAGTAGCCTGGAAATGTTAAATACACTACAACATGCATCACTACTAGACTACTGCTCTGGAATGATGCCCAAAAAACTGTATATCATTCCAGAGTGGACCGTCACACCCCATCACAAATCACTGCAAAGGCGAGCGAAAGACAGACCCGAAAGATCATCACTACGAATAACACCTAACACTATTCACCTTATGCTTGGAATGCTTTCCACTGATGATCGATCCGTCCAAACTAGCCGAACTAGGTGAAGAGCAATCCAATTTCCGGTGGTGGCTCAAATCTTCAGGTTCTCGTTTCACTAATTGAAAATTCTGCGCAGAGGCGGGTTGTGCATACCCGACGTGTTGGTTTATAAATAATCCTTGCAAGTCTTGAGAACTAAGTTGGGGTGGGGTCGTCAATTCTAGCCCCGCCCCACTTACCAATCCATTGGTTGCTTTTAGCTGCGACGTTAGGATTCCGCCGGCTTGGGAACTTGCCCTGCAACAAATTATGATATGTAATCTCAAGTGGGGGGTATGAGTTAGGATACCATGCGTACGTACTAATACTATCATCACACTCCTAACCGTAACAGGCGCTAGACCATTCATTTCATCCATTCACCAAAGTTTCGCGCTTCTCAATTTTCGAATCTCAAATCAAAATATTTGCCATTAATTAGTATTCGCACCGGTTGGCTGCAGGAATTTTTTGCCGGGCTGGAATTTAGTCGAAACAATTGCGGGAGCTCGAGGCAGAAGCGATGTCATCACTCATCCGACGTCATTGTGCTACCGAACCCTTACATGTGCGATTTCTTATACAAATTTTCTTTCATTGTGTTGGGACTATTCTTATTCATATCGATGAACATCCTTGGAATAATGTAGTCTTTTTATAATTCTGGGGGAGAGGGTTCCTTGAAATGTGATAGCATATTGTAACATTCTATAGTTTTCCATTACTAATTTTCACTTCAAGCGCCGATTCTGGTTCAAGCTACGAAAATGGTGGATGCGCCACACTCTAACGATGACGGCGACGAATTTTAAATGGTTTACAATCGATATCTATTATATATTTAACATTTTAGTAGGAATTCCACGGTTCGCCAATTAAATGACTTATCAAGACGAAAAAATCCGAGCTTATTTCAGAGCTTAAACTGATCTGAATATGATCGCTTCAACTGTTGAGCCATTTAGATGATGTATAATAATTATTGCCCAAGTAACACAAACCTATTTATAAAAGCTGTATGTAAACATCAAGTAATTTGTACCGATTTAGGTTTTATAAGGAAGCTGTAGGTAAGAACTCAGTAGATATTTATAAAGCACTTAGGAGATATCTACAACCAAAATTACTTAATAATTTTTTGTGGCTCTCAAATCTACAATGTTTTCTCTAAGTAAGAAAAGAATTTGGTACTATACTCCATTAAGTATAAAAGCAATACGGATTTGAGAAAGAAATTGTTAGGTGTTGCGATAGGCCCCATTCAAAGGGCAACAGTCAGAGTGCAGGGGGCATGTTACAACACATTCTTGAGATCCCTCAGCCTCATCAGACTGAGACACCACAATTAAATTTTATTAGGTACAATCTTATTTATTGATGACTATATGTATCAATATATCTGACGTTTTCGAAATTCGAGTTGTAATCTTGCTTAATCCCCTTTTTTTAGCAATAAAACTGCCAGAAGCTTAATATTTTTCTTATTTTTAAGTTTTTTGACTTTCAGTGTTTGTGCTCCCAAGCGTGTCTATCAAAATAACCGTCTTAATTCTTTTCTTTCTTCTATACTGCTCGTATAGTTAACACCATATAGTTGCAACTTACCCTACTTCCACAACTAAGTGTTGCAATGTACCCTGAATGACGTAATTTTATGCAAACTACTACATACTACCTACTACAGCTTATCACGGTTTCCCCTATGTAAACCCAAAATAAGCGCAGCTTATTAAACATTTTTATATTTAATTTGGCACACATATAAAATGATAAACTGCACCATTGAAATTTTAAATGAGACACTCCGCCGTATACCGTATCCTCTCGTGAAAGGGCAACAATAAGTCAGTAGGCTGTAACTTTGACTTTTTATCAACTTTTGACGTTTTCACGGACCAAACTAACATTTGCTAACACACTAGGGGCAATTTAACACAAGCAAAAAGAAATAAAAAAATATTTAAGGATTTGAGATATAATGACGAATAAATAATTTTCACTTCCATTTTTCTTCAAATGAATCAAGGGTGGCTCGTATGGTATTCTGAAAAGTAGATCGATTACGATCGTGAGACAAAAATGATGGATATATGCGAGGAGGCAACCACTCACAAAAAAAATGTACCACGAACTAGGACTAGGCCGGACTAGCAGGACTAAATGGAACTAAATTGGACTAGACTGGGCTAAATTGAACTAAAGCTAACTAGACTGAACTAAAGCAGGCTAGACTGGACCAAAGCGGACTAGCCTGGGACACATTGCACTAAATTAGACTAAACTGGACTAAATCAGACTACATTGCCTCCTGCGACGCCCAAAATGTGTACTCTACCGCGTCCAAATTTCAGAGATGGGTGCGGTTTAGTTCGATTTAGCTCAGTTTGTCCCAGGCTAGTCCGCTTTAGTCCAGTATAATCTGCTTTAATCCAGCCTAGCCTGATTTAGTCCAGTTTGGTCCGCTTTAGTTCAGTCTAGTCCAATTTAGTCCATTTCGTCCTGTTATTCCTATAACAGTCCGGTCTAGTCCTAGTCCGTATGTATGATCGAGACATCTTTAACCCTCAATTTTCCAGTAATTGATTACGAGAACGTTTATACTCGAGGCAAGAGGAATGTTCGCCGTATACTACAAAATTCTAAAATGCCAAATGATGAAAATCAAAATTTTACAGAGCGCCACTAACAAATTCTAGAAAGTGACCAATCTCACACCGAAGGCCAAAGTCATCCTACTCCCACTGTACAGTTTTAAATGTTTTTCTAATTTCATATAATATTGTTTTTCCTTACAAAACATAGACGCTAATAAACAAATTATCAAGAGTTACCTACTACTTCAAATGATTTTTTTCAATTTCCAGCAATTTTACATAGACTAGTGTCAGACTAACGCAAAATAAATCGGACTAAACTGGATTAAATTCACTAAGCTCTTGACTAAATCGGACTAAACTGATGGTCTAAGTCGGACTAAACTGGATTAAAAGAGACTAAATAAGACTGAATCGGACTAACGAACTAAAATCGGACTAAATCCAAGGGTGTACCACGGACTAACGCAATAGTTGTCCCCTCAGATATAGGTAAAATTCGTTGTTTGTAACCATTCGTGAACAATTCGTCTCGTTATAGTGCAGAACTAGTCTACACTCTACACATACAGGGTGTAACAGAAACATCATACGGAAATATTTTAACCACGTAAATGTCACACAGAAACATAACGAAAATTCCCGAGAAAAATTTTCCTAAGTAATTATTAAAGATGAGTCAGCACATTAAAAATTGCTTTGATTAGACGAAATAGACAAAATTAGGGAACAAAACGGTAATTTAAGGCAATTTGAAAGAAAACCGAAGCCTAAATAAAAATTTGTTTGGAGACAAAAAACTAAACACTATAGCAAAAGTGATAATTCAACCTCTGCAGTTGTTCTAATAGTAAATTGTTTAATGAGGGTATATAATATACTTAGGAGTAATTATATATTAATCAAATACTATACTATATCTACAACTACTTAATAGTTTTCGACAATCAAAACGTGAATTATTTCATTTAAAGGTGAGTATCAACAAACCTTTGTTTTTGGTGACTGAGACTGTTTTCCACCATTTACCATAACAAGGGGGCGAAGCTCTAACATGGGGTTCTTAGTTTGGATGGAGCCCTAACAACGGGGCTCCATGTGGGCGAGACCCATCATGGAGGCGAAGCGCTAAGCAGGGGGGCCCTTAGGGGCGAAGCCCTAACAGTCAACAGAAACGAAATATAAACTTCTTTGGGGTTTTTTTTTCAGATTTTTAGTAATATAGGCGTTCGTTATGTGGGGGGAGGCACGTTTTCCCATTTTTTTGTCGTGGGCATGTTTATGTCGCTTAGATACCTCGTTTTTGAATAAAATGGCCCTAATTGATTGAAATTTTGTTTTATCTCCATCCTAATTAGTAAAAATAATTAAGTCCTGGGGATAAGTTATTTTAAGAAGAAAAGTTCATACGGACATAATCTTAAAATGAGATAACGAACCATCCACTGAACTTATTTTCACTAATTAGTGAGATTAAATAAAATCTTCACTCGAAAAACACTTTGTTCCTGTTATCAGAGAAAAATTATAGTAAATTTCTAAATTATAGTAGTAGTAGTGAGTGTAATAAAATAAGTAGGACAAAAGGACTGGTGCTTCATTTTACCAACCCCCGAAGCCCACTAGAGAGCCACGCAACCCCGAAAGGTACAAACATTAACCCAAATCTTACAGTAGGTACCTAAACGGGAAAGAGATACGGTGGAAATATGGAATTAAAATGAAAATATGGAAATATGAAAATAACGATAATGTATTTGAAATACGAAAATATGTTGAAATATGAAAATATGTTTAAAATATGAAAATATATTTGAAATATAGAAATAGGGTACACAATTTTTCTCGTTGTCAACCAAGGAAGAGTAAAACATCCAGCAGCATTTAGAATATAAAAAGAATCAGACGAGGAATCAGAATAAAGATCAGCACATGATAGATTTAGAATTTAGAAAATAGGCTGAAATGGGTCAGTGCTAAAAAATGAGATACAGCACACATGTTTTAAAGCAACTAATAGCAGAAACAACCTATTAATAATTATATACCTAATAATTATTTTCTTTTGCGCTTTTCAACGCTGTTTTAAAGCTGGTTGGTTTTTTGTTTGTTTCCAGCATGAAAAAATAAATAAGGTCTAAAGGTAGTCCTGAATTTCTCATGTTGAAGAAAATAATCGTTAAAAATTGTACGAAATGAACACAGGGGTGCCCGCATCACCTTATAATTTGTTAAGCGGAGGGTTTCAACCTGATACTATCAGTATCACGTTACAATTGAGATGGCAGATAAGCATTTTAATGAGCCGGGATTATAAATACATAGGTATGTAGGATATTGTAGTGCAAAGCCAAGGATATCGCTTCCGGACATAACCAGAACCACCCCTTTGGGAATCCTTCGCACATAAAGCACGTTGCCATTACGGAGCTTTGAATTATTTAGATTTATACAGAGGATAACCCGTCAAATTTTTTCTCGATGCGATTACATGATGTTGAAGATTTTGTCTCTACGTAAGTATTTCGGGAGTTTTTCATAATTTTTATTATTTATTGCCAAAACGGCACTGATGAGTTTAATTTCCATTTTTGGAAACAGAATATAAAGATAAAACAAAAAGTTATCAATTTAGAAACCGGATAAATACCTAGTATGCTACGAAGGTGTAGAGGGGCCACATTTTTAACATGGCTTTTTAATCCAAAATTGTCGATTTGCACTCAACAATAAGGGTTTATAGTATAAAAAGACGGAAGATGTGCGCGTGGCTTTTGCGCTTAGTACGCTTGCAGGGGTGGCGCCTGAAGAGAGATAAATTGTTACAGACACGCAAGTTAGCACGCAATAGGGAATGTATCACCTGAGCTCAAGCACCAATTACGTCGTAGGGCGCTAGACGACGTCACGATTAGAAAAGGACCTTCTTATACTAGAAACCCTTATTGTCGACCGGATGGAAAATTGTCGACTCGCACTCGACAATTGTCGACCCGATCGACAATTGACCACTCGACAATTGTCGATCGGGTCGTCAATTGTCGATCGGGACGTCAATTGTCGATCGGATCGACAATTGTCGATCGGATCGTCAATTGTCGATCGGGACGTCAATTGTCGATCGGGACGTCAATTGTCGATCGGGTCGACAATTGTCGAGTGTGGGTCGACAATTGTCGAGTGTGGGTCGACAATTGTCGATTGCGAGTCGATAATTGTAGGGTGGGAGTCGACAATTGTCGGTCGGGTCAACAATTGTCGATTGCGAGTCGACAATTGTCGAGTGCGAGGCGACAATTTTGCATTAAGAAGCGAGTGTTAAAAATGTGGCCCCTCTACGCCTTCGTAGTATGCCTAGCCTATTTTGCTTAAAACATTGACTTTTCTCTTATTTTGCATAAAAAGGCCTATTTTGTTTATAGCGCCTGATTTAGCACATCACGTTTGCCTAAAAAATTCATAAAACGAGTCAAAATGCGAATTTTTCGATTTTTAGTAACCTTCAAAAACTGCGACTTTTTTCTAATTTACCCGATTTTCTAACTCTTAAAAGGTTTCCGAGAACCCAAAGGTAAGCAACGAAATATGCACCACCCTGTAATAATATTGTTCATGATTCATCAATAAGGAACAATGGTAAATTCTAATACATAGGTATGTAGGATATTGTAGTCCAAAGTGGGGGGCTAATCACTAGTGGAATTAGTTGTACTTACATCCGACTTGAAATTAATTCCGGAATTATGGAATTATTACGGAATTAGTCTGGAATTGATGGAATTTAAAAGGAATTAATGGAATTAGTTGGAATTAGCCGGAATTATTTGGAATTAGTTCGAATTAGCTGGAACTATCGGGTGTCCCAAAAAAAACCGGACAAAATATTTTTGGAAATAATCCAGCCATTTCTTAACAGATTTGGATGAGCGTGGTCTTAAATTAAAGTTAAGGAATCAGGCTTTCGAGCTCTCTAAGAAACTACGACAGATGGCGCTGTCGTATTATTCCTATTAATAGTTGTTTTTAAGGCTTATTTTAAGTGCGTGGGGATTGGTGAAAAAACAACCAATCGTTATGAAACTCAGAAATCCTTTAAGATCGTTCTTTTTCTCAAAAACTTTTTATCAGATGTTGATTTGGTTTAAGCATTAATTTTAACTAATTGTTCGAAAAAATGTGTTTTCCCTTATTTTCACGTTTTTACGATATGACTAAAGTAATACTGATGCAAAAACAGCTTAATTTTCAGTAATAGCTCTCCAATTTGTCCCTCATCGGCAGTCACCTCTGTTTTCATCAAATGCGATAATTTATAACCAAAAATTATGATGTTTGTGCGCCACTAACTTTACTCATCAGTTATTAGGGCGTAAAAAGACATATTTTTTAAAAATTGCAGAAGATGAATGCATAAACCAAATCGACTTTTGAAAAAAGATTTTTGCAGAAAAAAAAACTATCTTCAAGGCCATTTGAGTCACATAACGATTGGTCCCTAAAAAAGCCTTTAAAAAAAGTATCAATAGGGTCACTACGGCAGCGCTATCCGTCATAGTTTCTTACACAATTCGAAGGCTTGGTTCTTTAGCTTTAATTTGAGACGAGGTTCATTCAAATCGGTTGAGAAATGGCTGACTTATTCCTAAATATATTTTGTCCGGTTTTTTGGGACACCCGATAGTTGGAATTAACTGAAATTATTTGGAATTGATTGGAATTACTTGCCGCTGGAATCTCCCCACTGATAAATAATAAGTATACAGTGCGAACGGTGGCTAATGGAATTAATAATGAAACTAATATGGAATTGATGGAATTAATCTGGAATTGATGGAATTAATCGGGAATTGATGGAATTAATCGGGATTTGATGGAATTAATTTGGAATTGATCTGGAATTGACGGAATTAATGGAATTAATGAATGGAATGGAATCACAGTAGAAGTAATGGAATTAAACTGCAATGATTTTTTTGAGTGATCAGCCCCCAGTGCAAAGCCAAGGATATCGCTTCCGGACATAACCAGAACCACCCCTTTGGGAATCCTTCGCACATAAAGCACGTTGCCATTGCGGAGCTTTGAATTATTTAGATTTATACAAAGGATAACCCGTCAAATTTTTTCTCGATGCGATTACGTAATGTCGAAGATTTTGCTTTGCCGCGGTCACGAACGGTACTCGAGTGTCTGGCTAGCCCCGACCGAAGGTCTAGTTAAAGTGTTAACCGGTAGGAACTATTTGGTCGACTTATTGCAATTATCTGGCGTTAGAATCTAGAATCTAGCCTAAGACTGGTTCCGAGGTAATCGTGATCGGCGCGACCTGCACCCGGTCACCTTCACAATGCCGCGTCGGTATTAAACCAAACGCACCGCCACGTGACTACTACAACTTTGCGTTGGAAATTTGTTTAAAATCTCACTCGGGTTCATGGGAGAATTTTCAAGGGATGGCCTATATTTCAGGGTTGGGATCAAATGGGGCTTAAAAAATTGAGAGGGCAGGTATAGGGCGTGATGGGTTTAATGACTCGCAACGACTTGGAACCTTGCCCGATTTTGTTTGAAGAAGTTTCCTGATAAAATTCCTTGATAAACCTATCTCTGATTTAGGTATTATTTTACCAAAACTAAAAATTTAGCCAGAAATAAAGTTCAAAATCGAATCCTCAGCGCCGCCGGAAAATAAATCCACACAAATTATGCAAACCGTCTGGGATAGCAAACAGGCGCTATTCAAAGCATTTTTTACTTTAATGCTATTGTGTCTTGTAATATATAGTGCAATAATGCAGACTGTGGCCATAAATTTTACAGCAGACGTTTTTAATTCACGGATGGCACTATTTTTATTTTGGCTCTTTTGGAATGCTTCGGCCGTGCCTTTTCGTCTATTAAATTATTCATTTTATTATGTGGGTGGCGAATTAGACCGCTTTCTCACGGCGGCAGATGCTATACCTGACGGAGATTTCAACGTTCGCTCGCGAAACGAACCCTCGCCGCGTCCAGTAAATCTCCGCGGATTAACACGCCAAAGAAACAAAACTGCATTCATTTTTGCTTTTATAAAGTTGTAAACACATTTTAATGGTTATCCTCTATTTTTTATGTTGATTAATGTTGGTATTGGCTTTTAATCTTTCGACCAAAATGTAGTTTTATTTGAAGCGGCTAGAACCTCCCCACTTGGTGAATGATCCAATCCTTATCACCTATTTTATTATGCTTTTGCACAAGGAAAGGAGTAAGACAGGGATGCCCACTCAGCCCAACGCTGTTTACAATTTATATAAACCATATTGATGAGATGTTTAAAATGGCGCAAGCAGGGGGTAGTACCTATGCCTATAGCCTATTTTGCTTAAAACATTGACTTTTCTCTTATTTTGCCTAAAAAGGCCTATTTTGTTTATAGCGCTTGATTTAGCACATCGAATTTGCCTAAAACCTCCATAAAACAAGTCAAAATCTTAGATCATGGAGTGAGGGGGTCTAAGGTCAAAATGCTAATCCGCATCCCCATTAAAGCAGGTAGTGGACACCAACCCCCATTAGCGTAGATATGATGCTGGACAATGATCCCTGTCAATGTATAGTCACAGCAGGTACGCAAATTAATTAAAAAAATCAATTAAAACTGAGAATGTTATTGGTTTGTTTAACCCTCCTTGTCAAATATAAATAATCTCCTGTTCGTCAATAATTACTCAGTTTGCACGTTTTCAGATATTTCGAAATTCCACCGATGAAGCGCACAGTTGGCGAAAAATAGGGTGAATGGATAAAAATGTGAAATTTGTGAAAAAACGGTAACCTTTTTAAAATTTTCTTTAACAAATTTGTTTTCTATTGCAGTTTGCACATGATTTCTTGATTCGTTCGTGAGTTACAGAATTTGAAGACCTGATAAAACTAATTGTTTTCATCTTTCAAATTTCATAGATGACATAATGCCAAAAAGGCACTTGTAATTGACCGATTGCCACCAAAATTAAGTAAATTTTCCTACTTGCTATATGTAAATTATACTCCACCAACCTTAAAGCGTTTTCAAAATTTTACATTTTTTGCCAAAAGGATACTAAGTTTGAATAAATTTTTGGAAATTGCATTTGAAGGCTTTTTATGTACTGAGAAAGAAAATTTCGAGTTTAATTATTCAAATTTCAAAGTAGATATGCCAAAATGGCACTTGCCGTTGGCCGATTGCCACCAAAATTAAATCAGCTCTTAGGCCGGTACCTACTGGTATCTCTACCTATACTAAATTTCAGCCAAATTGATCCAGTTTTATGCCGAAAAGGCGCTAAGTGTGAATACATTTTTAGACACAGAATTTGAAGACCTTTCATATGCTGATAAGAAAATTTGGTTTTCATCAGTCAAATTTCATAGCTGCTTCGCCAAAAGGCATTTGGCGTTTGTGGATTGGCAACAAAATGAACTGGGTTCACCAGAAGGCCAAGACCAACCCCCATTCCAAATTTCATTAAAATCCGTTCATTAGTTTTCGAGAAATCGTCCTCACTGACATTTTCTAAAAACCACTTTTTCGTGATCCTGGGACCTCAAAACGTAAAGATCTGGTGTTATCTCAATTCCGAATTTTGCACTGATTGCAATAACCTCCCATTTTCAAATTGGTTGTGGGGAGGTTAGGTTAAAAGGCAATATTTCACAATGAGAAAGTACAATAATTCTAACGGGTCAGTGTGAGTCAGGCCTTCAAACTCTTGTGATGAGATCATTACTGTTTTTTGACACAGAGGAATTGTAGGTACCGTAAATTCCAATCCGTTTAGCAAAATAACGGAAGAACCTGACTCGCACTGCCCCTGTGTCCGCCTGAAAATGATTCTACTTTATAGGTGAAATATTCCTATTTTTGAGTAACTTCATGGTAAAAAGATGTTGGAAGACACAAAAAACGAATAAAGTAATAAAAAAGTTAATTAAAAGAGGAGGTGTAAGTAATTAAAATCAATCAGAGATTCGCAAGCAGTAATCGCGGCAGGAAGAGAAAGAAACAACAGGGAAGATTGAATTTAAAAACGTATCAGACAAGGTAATAGGTAATGTACCATCTGCAGTATTTATTACGTCGTTAGACTCTATAATTAAAAAGATAACAAATGCAGTCCAGATTAGCGTATGCAGCAAATAGAAACAGAAAACACAATTAAGTATAACTGAAATTGTGAAGTATCTACATCACTGAAACTAAAGGGTGGCGCGTAAAAAACCGAACAGTTTTCTTTTTTATATATCTTCGTTAAGTTTTGTGCAGTGTTTTTTAGTTTTATACTCGACGTAGCTGAAGGTTGAGGTCGTCGATACCACTCATTGGATTTGAATTCGCACCATGAGTGTCCTTCCTAAGGACTTTAATTTAACACCATTATTTAGGCCAATGGTTTCGCGTTACCCTTTGACATATGACAGTGGCTTTTAGAGAGGATTGAAGGTCGTTCTTTCCTCTTTCCAAAATGTCCTTCAAAATGAAAATTAATCCATCCCCAAATTTTTTGTGAATTTTCTAATTTTCAACGCTCTAAAAATCGCATAATTTGCAACAAAAAGTGCAGAGACGATGAAAACTCGGTAGCCATTTTTATTTAAGTTGTAAATTATGCAGATTATTAGCTTAATTTACAACTTAAATTAAAAATGCAGATTAATTTGCTCAATTTACAACTTATGCAAATTATGCATTTTAGAGAAGAAAATTCACAAAAAATTAAGGATGGATTAATTTTTATTTTGAAGGACATTTTGGAAAGAGGAAAGAACGACTTTCAATCCTGTCTAAACGCCACTGTCATGTGTCAAAGGGTAACGAAACCTCATTGGCCTAAATAATGGTGTTAAATGAACGACACTGATTGTGCGAATTCAAATCCAATGACTGGTATCGACGACCTCAACCTTCAGCTACGTCGAGCATAAAACTAAAACATATCGCAAAAAAACTAACGAAGATATACAAAATAGAAAACTGTCCGGTTTTTTATGGGCCACCCTTTATCTTAGATTTGAGGCGGAAGATACAAGCAGAAAATAAGAAAGATAAAAGCTACTTAAGGGACAAAAACTCAGCATGCAGAAGTGAGATTCGTAATGTCCAACATCAGAAACGATTAGAAACAAAAAAGCGCTAAAAATTATCCCTATACCTATACCTGATTTGGGCTCGGATTTGGGTCGTCAAAGTAAGAGAAAAGGTATAAGAAGAACGTTTTGCGTTTAAATAATTTCTAAGGGAACTACGTCTTTCTTCGTTTATTCGAAAAGTATAAATTGATAAGGATCTGAAATTTGGAAAAGGGACTATTAGGACTATAAGGGCTTTCTTCTCAAATTTTTATTTTCGTCTGGGTCAACATTTTTCACATAATTAGTTTTGTAAGAATTTTTTTGACAAAATTATATCAAAATTATAATTAACGGCTCATAAGACACAGAAAAGGTGCTAATGGTAAAAGCCGTTAGAAGGCACCGTTTTCGAATAAAATCTAATTGGTTCAGAGCATAAAAATTTTACTTGGTTTAATGCCTAATTACTGAAAATAAGTACAAGTACAAAGTACAAGGTACAAAGTATCGGGTGTCCCAAAAAAGACGGGACAAGATATTTTTGGGAATAAGTCTGCCATTTCTTAACCGATTTGGATGAGCGTGGTCTTAAATTAAAGCCAAAGGATCAGGCTTTCGACTGTATGAGACACTACGGCAGATGGCGCTGCCGTAGTAGTCCTATTGATACTTGCTTTAAAGGTTTATTTTAGCTGCATGGGGATTGGTGAGTCAACGACCAATCGGTATGACACTCGAATAGTCTTGAAGATCTTTCTTTCTTATTCAAAAATCTTTTTTCACAAGTCGATTTGGCTTAAGCATTAATTTTCTGTAATTTAAAAAAAAAATGTGTTTTTGAGTATTTTCACGCATTAATGGCCATGACCAAAGAACAGTAATGCATATAAATCTTAATTTTCAGTTATAAATGAACGAATATGGTGAAAACAGTGGCGCGGACGCCAGTGGGGGGCAACTGAACAGTTATCATTGAAAATTAAGCCCTATGTGCATCAATGTTACTTTAGTCATGATTATTGAAGCATGAAAATACGCAAAAACACTTTTTTTAGAAAAATCATAGAAAATTAATGCTTACGCCAAATGGACTTCTGAAAAAAGATTTTTGAAGAAAAAAGAAAGATCTTCAGGGCTATTGGGGCCTCATAACCATTGGTTGTTTCCCGACCAATCCCCAAGCACCTAAAATAAGCCTTAAAGACAAGTATCAATAAGGCTACTACAGCAGCGCCATCTGTCGACGTTTCTTACAAACTTCGAAAGCCTGATTCTTTAGCTTTAATTTAAGACCAAGTCTATACAAATCGGTTAAGAAATGGCTGACTTATTTCAAAGAATATTTTGTCCGTTTTTTTTGGAACACCCGATAGTTCTTATGGGAAAAGTTCTATCTTCGGCATTTTTTGTAGAAAAGACTGTCCATTGGCGCAATGATAACCTTTGTCCAGAATCATGAAAACTACAACATATCAAAAATTCAGACAACTTCAGCGAAAGCTACTTTTCATAAAAATTCTTTGAGCTAACTTTATTCCGAGCTTTATTCGAAAACTGTGAATTCTAACAACTAACAACAAGAGCACCATTTTGTATCTTTATAGGCCAATAATTACGATTTAAGACTATTTTGTGAAAAAAATGCTAACAGAAAAAAATTATACAGTTTTTGAAGTAGGCACCTCTTTGAGGGGGTGTAGCTCCTTTACGAGTCATTAGTTTTTTGCACATAAACCTGTTACACCCTATACAGGGTGTTTTGCAACCGCGTGTAAGTTTTTTAACATTAGATTGCCCATCAAAAATGGTGACGATTGGCACAAAATTGTTTAGGTCGAAGTCGTCTCCTAAGGAAGTTAGGGCTTTACCATAGGGAACAGTTTTTCTTATTTGGATATCTCTAAAACCACTCATTAAATAAAAAAATACCAAGAATAGTAAAAGTTGCAGTTTAAGCTGCTCTTTACAACAGGCACCACCATTTTTAAAATGCGTGACCTTGAAAAAATTTCCAGTTACCTCAGGTACGGATATCTCTAAAACCACGCATTAAATCAAAAAATACCAAGTATAGTAAGAGTTGCAGTTTGAATTGCCCTTTCTAACGGACACGACCATTTTTAAAACGCGTGACCTTCAAACATTTTCCGGAAGAAAAATGTCAAAGGTGTCTCCGTTTTCTGGGATCCCGTGGTCATAATCCAACGAAATTCCCCATGTAGATGTATATTCACTGACTACTAGTGTCCACCAAATTTCATTCAAATCCGTTAATCCGTTCCTGAGATAACTAAGAAAAACTGCTCCCGATGGCTGACTTTAAAGCCCTATAACTTCGTTAGGAGACGACTTCGACCTAAACAATTTTGTGCCAATCGTTACCATTTTCGATGGACAATCTGAGGTTAAAAAACTTACACGCGGTTGCAAAACACCCTGTATAGGACGATAAGGACAAATCATCAAGAATATAATAGTAATGAAAACCATCAAGCTTCTCGTGTCGTGATGAAACACCATTTTGCTCAATTAAAAAAAACGAATGTTGTGACTTTTGCGCTGATCTTTGTTTAAAATGTTGTCCTTTAATGCTATTTTGCTATAAAGTTAATATTCGCGAAAAAACAGAAGTTTTATCGTTAACAAATAAAAGAATATTCAGGACGCAATAAAAATAACTTAGACTTCAATCTTGTTGCCTGTTTGTCGCAAAGATGCTATCTATGGGTATCTCGACATTAAGAGTTGAAATCAAGCCATAAATGAACTTACGGCCAGATATCTGCCAATTTGTCTTTGGCTTCTCCCGGAATGGGTTGAAATTTGTAATATTCGTAAATAAGTCCCATATTGGTTGGCTGATCTTCAGGACCGCCGCTGATGTTCAGCATGGCTGTAGTGGCGGCAGTTAGGGGGTGTTCATAAGTACGCCAAAGGTGTTGATCCTCAGGAGGCGCTGCCCCCTCGGGCAATTCCGCCATACCCCGTTGGACAACTATGGGCAAGTCTCCGCCACTGTTAGATTGGTGAAGCGAATTGCTCTCAGACTCTAAATTATCTCTCCGTTTCCTGCAACAAAATTGACTGCCAAAAAGTGATCGCGCGGCACCGTACGGCGAGCGCCGCACCGTGCCGGACAAAACAATTAAAGCTATACATCTCCACCATGATTATGTGTAATTACCCCACAAAACCATTTACTTAATGGGATAATTCCCATAATTGTACTAGTCTAACCAAAAACGATACATACATTATTATAAATGTTTATAGCAAAAACAAAAAGCAACCACCAGACTACTACATGATCTTAAAAGCAGTTAAACTCGTTTACGTTTCATTCACACTCTGTACTTAGGAAGTCGTATAATTATTTAAAATATAATTATAGTTTAAAATGTGGCATTTTCATGGACTAGCACGCGTAGTCCCAACTGTTCTATTAAATAATTAGATCGATGGCGCCACCGTCCTTCAATTAAATCTAACATCAACTGAAATGTGCGTAACTCGCTTCATCTAACAACCATGGAAAGGAAGGGTAAGGACCTCGATGGAATAAATTACTCTCAATCTATCAACGTCGCTCTTTTGGTTACACATAATATTAAGTACACAATTCATTTAAAAATTTCACATCAATTTTTTACCGGGTAATTGATAGTTGCTCATATTTTATGCTTTGTGATTTGAGAATACTCCCTTGTTTCAGGTATAAATCGTGCTTAGCCTCCCTCTTCAAATCATTTTGAAGTCTTTATAAACTATACAAAATCGCCAACGCCCGGCGCATAATTTGGGCAACGATTAAAATCGGTTGACATTTAAAGCCATTATAGATAACCAGATTCCTATGGACAGTGTTGATATATTCGCGAAAGTTGTTTTAAAATGACGAATAGCCATCCAAGTTCCACGAAGAAAAAATTTGACCACACCCTTTTAATTAATGTCAAAGATTTCAATAGTTGTCATAGTGTAAAACAAGGACGGAATACTAAATAACGATTTTGTGAAATTGTAGTATTTTCTCTATGGCTTTTCTTGGATCACTTTCAAATCGATTTATACCAATGTTCTATACTTTCCACTCGATCTATAAAACTGACGCCCACTGTAACGATAAATCACAATTTTTTAACACTAATGCCCCACGATGCAAATGCAGCTTTTACACCTGACTGAGACTTGAACAAAATAAAATTTTACGACCCGACTATGATACTAATGAGACAATTATTATTTCTTCATAATAGAAAAGAGGACATTTAAAATAAACTGGCGGGATGATTTAGGAAAATTAATTATTGACAAGCCATAAACATGAGATGCGTTTATCACAATGTAAAATATTGTTTACAAAACGTCAATAAATCATGAGTTATAGATCCAGCGGTTCTCCACAGGGACTACACGCAACTTCATTGTTCTAAAATAGCTACTTGTTATGCAATGATGGAGACATTCTATATATGCCTATAAAAATTTACGTCGTCATAAATTCTAAATGCGAAACCTAAATCAAGCAAATTTGAATGAAATATTTGAGCATCACAGGACTCAATTTTTCTCAACGATCTGCAAGCGGCAATTTTATGTTCAATAAATGACATTAGGTACTTCGCGGGAGGAAATAAACATCAATGTTTACTGAATGTTGCATAACTTCGATTATTTTGGCTAACGTAAAGTGATGTTAGTTTTCTTAGCTAACAACAGAAAATAAAAATACGCAAACGATTAGCAAATACTTTTATAACTTCAGACAGAGGTCGTTATTTGTAGGTACCGGCGCAGAGGCCGACGGTGCATGAGCACCCTTAGAGTCGAGGTGTTGACAACTTGGAAATTTTGGTGTACAAGCATGAGAAATTTGTACAATTTTTTTCAGGAATTTTTACATGATTTTGCCCATTTTCTGGAAATTTTTTAAAAATTATGGAAATTTTGGTGTACAGATTTTTACCCAGTTGTCAACCCCTCGCTTAGGGTAGAACCACACGGGCGATATATCGCTGGCGCTTTTTTTAACGCATTTTGTACACTCCAAGGAAGGAGTAATTGGTTGCAATGATATGCTTATTATCCCTTCATCTAGAATTAAGTAGGTAATTTATCCAACCAAATTAGCTAGATTAATTATTAGGTAACGGGTGTTCTAAAAAAACCGAACGAAATATTTTTGGCAATAACTCGTGCAATTCTCATCCGATGTCAATAAACCTGGCCTTAAATTGAAGCTAAGGAATCAGGCTTTCGAACTGTCTAGGAAACTGCGACAGATGGCGCTGTCGTAGTAGAATTAGTTGTAGTTGTTTTAAAGGTTCATTTTAGTTAACAACCAATCGTTATGGCTTATGAGGCTCGCATAACCTTGAAGTACGTTTTTCGGAAGTTGATTTAGTTTACGCATTAATTTTCTGTGATTATTTAAAAAATATGTGTTTTTGCGGATTTTCACGTAGAATAACCACGACTAAAGTAACAATGAAGCACATAAGAGCTTAATTCTCAGTAATAATTTCAATTAGCTGTAATTTAAGACCACGTTCATTTAAATCGGTTCAAAATAAAGGGCTCAATTATTCCCAAAAATATTTCTTTCGGTTTTTTAGGACACCCGTTACTATAGCAAATTATTATAAATACAGGGTGTCCGGAAATTAGAGGATAATGTCTTAAGGGTGTAGGTATTCTACGATCAAAAAGATGAAAAAAAGTTTTAATAAACATGGGCCGAAAAATGCCCCCCTCTAAATGGGACATTTTGAAAGTGGTTTTTTCTAAATTTCTTCAAAACGGTTGAAGATAACACAGTGAAATTGGGTATCTTTAGTACGTCTTTGATGCTGAATTCATTACCAAGAAAATTTTAAAGTTTCAATCATAAGCGTCCCGTGGCTTAGGACTAACTTCGCTCAAACATTTTTGTAAATCGTTTTTTCTCAAATCTGAGACCAGAACCCAAACATCTGAAGTTTCCTGCGTAAAAATGATGCTCTTGTTTGAAATCGCTAGGACGCACCGTTTTCGAATAAATTGACCCTAGTCGTTTTAGAGCGCGAAAATCTCTCTCAAAACATTTTAGTTTATCTACCAAATTATCAAAAACGAGTTCAGGGTCTAATTCCTACGTGATTTTAGGAAAAAAAGTTCGTATGAATATATGGCGGAAAATGTTTCTTATGGGACCTATGGGGTCCTGGAAAGCTGATGTTCTTCAGTACCCCCATACCTCCTTTATGAAGCGTTTTCCGCCATATGTCCATGCGAACTTTTCTTCTTAAAATAACATAAGGAATCAACCCCTGAACTAATTTTTGATAATTTGGTAAATAACTAAATGAAATCTGACAAATTTTCTTGCTCTAAAACCACTAGGGTCAATTTATTCGAAAACGGTGCGCCCTAGCGATTTCGAACAAGAACACCGTTTTAATTTACGTACAAAACTTCAATCATCCAGATTCTGATGCTAAATTTGAGAAAAAACAACTTACAAAAATTATTTGAGCAAAATAAATTTGGTCCTAAGCCCCTCTGTACGGAACGCTTATGATCGAAACTTTAAAATTTTTACCACGGTAATGAATTCAACATCAAAAACTTACTAAAGATGCTCAACTTCACGTTGTTATTTGTAACGATTTTGAAGAAATTTTGAAAAAAAAACTTTCAGACCCCTTTAAGGGGCCGTAGCTCCCTTAGGAGGAATTTTCGACCGATGTTTATTAAAACTTTTTTTCATATTTTTGATCGTAGAATACGCTCTTAAGATATTATCCTCTAATTTCCGGACACCTGTATAACGAAAAGCAATGAACTGGGTTTTCATTTTGGGAGAAAATTGACGCTGACGATGATATCGTAGGGTTTTGAACGGCCGTGTTCTTCTAGAATCTAGATCGAATCCTATGAGTTTCGTTATGACGATAAAAATCGCAACGATAATGTCGCCTGTGTGGGTCTACTCTTAGTCGCTTAAGAATAGTTATTCCCGGCAATCGAATTTTTAGAGGAAACCGATCTATTACGTTTAATTACATATGTAGGAATTTATGCATAACCGAGGAATAAATTAAAATATTTTAAAGTTATATGAGCAAAACTCCGCACAGAAAACAATTTATCATAATAATTATTGGAATACAAATTAACGTCCATATTTGGCATGCAAATTTTTGCTGCGTTTGGCTTTGAAGTAAACGTGATTTGTAATTAACTGGGTGATCACTATGTGCTCCGAGTCTTGCAGAGAAAGCAACCTAAAAAAAATCTCATGAGACAGTTCCATAAAACCAATTTTTAAGAAATCTTGATCGAGGACTATATTATTCCATTAGTCGATTAGAAAGTGTCCACTAAGATATCAAATAATTTTAGACAATGATGATCGCGACCTTTAATAAAGAGAGTCACTGACATTTGACCGAGGAGATTGAATAATTTTGCAGCAATTTTGCTGCATCTTCGCTATATTTACCAGGAAAGTCACTAAGTCCTTGATTAATTGTGGTGTTTACGTCAGTTGAATGAAAGACGCTAAAGCCATTTTGTTTATCGCAGTCGTGTCGAAATTTGCATGATTTTAAAGCGGCATAAATACTGTTGGCAGGTCCTAATGGTGAAGTCCCACAAAAAGTTGAAAAAACCTCCCCTGACGCGTATAAAATCTCAGGTAGATAAGTTATTGTTATGCAACGCTGTAAAGTGTAGGAGAGCTTTAACTTGGTGTACACGATCAAGAATTTAATAATATGGTTTGATAAATGTGAATATTTTGGTCACGGAGTCCAATGTTTAGGTTTTACTGCGGTTAAATAAGCTAAAAGAATATAAAACTGACAAAATATATAAATTGTTGCCGCTTTACAATACAAATGTCTAGGACATGTCCGGAATTATTCAAAGTTTTATTGGAACCTTGGCATCTAAATATCTTAATGGATTTCTGCCACCCTTTTGCTAACAGTTATGAAGTCATGAACGCCTGTCATTAAGCCATCAAGAAAGTCATAAAGTATAAAATCGATATGCGTATATAATGTGATTGATATATTGGGGTGCCGTAGGTAGAAAATGCACAGCATCACATCTTACCTGCTTTGCACAAGTACAATAGTTTCATGCGTGCACACCTTTTTATATATACATATACACACACTAACATATCTCATCAAAAAACAACCCTTTTGTTCCTCACAATACTCATCATGTCCTTTGTGCTCAACATCTCATCTCGTTGAACACTTTAAAAAATCACCCAAGCGTATAACTTGCTAACTTAAACGACACCGCAATTTAAAACGGACCAACGCCCACCACATAACTTTCTTTTGCTTCTGATTGACTTTTGGTTTTTAACCATTCATCAAATTGTCCTTTAATCTTCTAGAAGCAGAAGCCTAGCTAAGATGATTTATTTTAAGATTCCAAAGGGAAAGAATAATGTCCATCATTTGTGGTAAATTTGGGGGTATAAAAGGTGATACCAGAAATCAGAATTACCAAGTCAAATTTTGTCATCTGGCCGCCATAAATTTTATTAGAACAGTCTTAGTGTGGATTTACGTCGTAAAACGAATTCATTATAAAGATGTTAAACTGTTGAACGATTTTTAAATAACGCAAGACCGGTTGAGCAAGTCCTTAAAGACAAGATAATAATACCTAAACCAACCCCAAAGGACTCCCGAATTAAAAGAAACCGGTATTTTTTGAATTCCTGCCAAAACGCTAACCCAATCGATTATGACTACTTGTCATAGTGATAAAATTTTTAAACTGGATTTTCGTTTGGAACAAACCCCAAGTTTATTAAGCATGTAGACCTTGTCAACTGGCACAATAGAATACGCACTTAACATACAGGTAGCCTCGGTAGTGAACACAAAAAATAGCACCTTCGTTTATTACGATTTGTTTCCGTTACGAAACCAATAAATTTTTAACTGTAAAATAGTAACTCCACACCAAAGTGCCGTTAAAAATAGGTTTCTCACTGGGCAACGTAATTAACTCGGTCAAATTCTTTGAGAAAAAATTAAATTAAAATCTCAACGGGTATAAGTCGGGGGGAAAAGGTGCAAAAGGACCTCCACTGCATGCACAAAATTGGTTTTTAGATGCAAATAAGGCGTGAGATATGGTACAAACGCAAGAAGGTTTTATTTATTGGCGAAATTTACACAATATGCAAATTGCGCTATGTAGCCATATATCATCCATTTAACGGTTACATTTTATAAAAACCATTGGAAAGCCAACCATGTGAAAGCCCAAAGAATGTTTGGGATATTTCCAAAATAGTTAATTGGCTTTGGGCGTTAATTAAAGGGGCTAAATCAAGTCTATAAAAGAAATTATGCAAGTTGTAAATGACAAAATCGCTAATTAAACAACTATTAAGAGATACGTCGTTAAATGATGGCTCGTTTAATGTTTACGAAAAATTCGAATTAAATTTTTATTGATTTTTCATTATGGTGGAAATTGTGACAAGGGAAGCATGATTAGGTAATGCCAATCATGCATTGTAAAGCGTCGGACCGAAGCTGATTCTCAATGTAAAAATATAAAGTAGGTAATGATGGTGATGTGAAAACAATATTAGTAATATTAAAAATAAGAATTTGTATTTTTTGAAAAGTTTCAGTTAATTTAGCTGATATGGCCATTTCCGGTCCTAGGAACTTGTGTTTTTTTTAAGTCTGTCTGTGTACACGCTAAGGCGTAATCTGTTGTACTGATCTGACTGAAATTTGGTATCAGGAGAGTGTGTGGCAGATTTTAGAGGGTGGGTAATTTTTCGATGCTCACCATTGGGATCTCCTAGGTTAAATTAGAGAAAAGTTGCGCTATTTTTTGACGATTAAGAATCTGAAGAGAATTCCCCGATATTTTGACTCGTTCCTGAGTTATCACAAAAAATTTGAAAATTGACAATTTAAAGAAAAATTAATATCTTCCTAACGATTGATATATTTTTGACAGCTGTCAATTGAATGGCATTGATAGAAATTTTCTAGGCCTTCTAGATTTTCAATAAAGACAGTCAACTTTTCTTATATTGAATTTTAACACCGCCGGATACACATTGAGATTTTGAAAAAATATGTGAAAGCCTGAGTCACACTACCGCAAGACGTAATTTATTACTACTGAATTCAATTGTTTTCACATATTATAGGAGATTGAAGAAGTCGGCGTACTTTTTTGCAATGTTTTTCATCTTTTAGGCGAATTTTACAATTTATTCATACCAATTTTCAAATTCTGACATCTGTCAAAAAAGTTCATGTTCACTACATTTTTGAAAAGCTAATTTTTTTGTGTATTCGATGGTGTCAAAATTTAATATGGCGGCCATAAAAGAATCAAAAGTTGACTGTCGTTATTCAAAATCTAGAAGGCCTAGAGAATTTCTGTTAATGCCATTCAATTGACAGCTATCAAAAATATAAAAGTTCCAAGTTTCATTTGAATAGCATCAAATGTTAGGAAGATGTTGTTTTTTCTTTAAATTGTCAATTTTCAGATTTTTTGTGATAACTCAGGAACGAATCAAAATATCGGGAAATTTTCTTCATAATTTTAATCACCAAGAAATAGTCCAACTTGTCACCATTTTAAACTACTCTCCATCTATTATGGTTTCTGAGATACTAATGGTGAGCATCGAAAAATTACCCACCCTGTATACTGATTAGTAAACTAACATTTACAGCTAGAACTAACTGATTTGAAACAGACAGTTTTTAGTCAAATTGTAATGGACTAGAGATGTGAGCTTGAAAAGTTTCAGTTGAAATGAAGTGAAATACTACTTAAAAGATGAATTTTAATGTTTGATGCTTTTATTTTGACTTATTAACTTGTTTACCTATACACTTACTATTTTTGTCATATAATATTATATTATGTTCCCTATTCAGCTGTTGTAGGTTTATTTTAATTCTCCAGAATACTTTATACTACCGTAGGACAACTTTTCATTTTTTTTTTAAACTTTTCAAAATTTCATGAAAAGTTTCAACAAATGTACTTTTCATGAAAACTAACATCTCTAAATGGACATAAAAGCTTTACGTTGCGATTAATTTGTTAGTTTGTTTCATTAATTTATAATTCTTTAGTGCAAGTTTTGATTCTATTGTTATTTTCGGATTCTTATAGGTACTACACAACTTTTACTTCAAGTTTCAGTGAAATCCTAATAAATGTTAAACGATTTTCTTAGGTTGCCACCAACAAAGTTTCGTCTAAATTTTGACGATAACGAAATTAAAACGAATCTTTAAGATATAGAAATAATTTTGGCCACAAATTTCCCGTTGCGCAATTGTTCAATCCACGAATAATTTTCAGATGATTATAAACTGTTATGGGCATGATTAAAGATTAAACTATTAGACCATCCGGTTGAAAATAATAGCTTAGCCTTTGATATATAGAGTCAATTAACTGGTTAAGTAGTCTCCAGTTAATTACAACCTACCCATACTATTTTCGTATTTGAGCCAGAATAAATGTCCAGACTTTTATACTGTGCAATGTTAAAAAAAATGTACAGTATAAAGAAAAAGTCTGCATGATATCCCCAAGAATAAAGCTTGCTAATGACGAGACGTAATTAGAATCGGAAGGGTTGGTCTATTCTTGAGAACTGCATGAGCAGGTATACTGGGCAGTATATGGACGCGGGAATGCGTACTTTTGTCCCCTGAATATCTAATAGTGACAGGGGCGCCCAAAATTTATACTTAAATATAAACAAAATACAGCGATTTTTACAATAAATTGCGGAAAGAAATTTCATTTACATTAAATCGTTTTTTTGTTCTAATGAAATTGTTGTGTTAAGGTTAGTCTAGTCCGAATTTGTTCACCCCTGTCCATTTTGAGCTTTTTATGGCCGCAGGTCATCGGCTGGTTTGGGTCTACCCTTGCCGGAGTAAGTCTGCGACACTACCATTCCTTTACTCGTATTGACATTGGAAAAACATTATTGTAGACCCTATTCCCGTAATGGGAAAATTTGAAAACTTCGCGGAGATTTCAACGTTGCGCCAAACCGCGAACTCAAATTTTGGTTTAGTGGGGTAATTGCGAATAATTTTGCACCTACTTTGGTATACATAAAAGTTAATTATCCTTGTAATAATTTGATATCACAATTATCACAAATCACAATGTCACCTCACTACGATTCACACTATGTTCAGCACATGGCACTCGTTGTCCAAAGATTGACCTCCATGCGTTGTAATACACACGAAGTCTACAGCAACACTGAACATTGAATAAAACTGGCCAGGTTAGCTGGTATAAGTTACCGGCTGCCGGACGGCTCAACAAGTAGCCGAGGAAATTTTAGTAGTCGACGTCTGGCACGCATGCGTTGCCTGCTGGACATTGGCGAAATTATCACAGAAGAATACAAAGTCTATTAGGATCTCCAGACTCCAGCAAGTGACATTGTTTAGATAAACGAGAAAAACGACTTGAAATCATTTTATCACTAGAAACAATTATCTATTTTGTTTTCAGTTTTTTGTCGATTAAAAAAACTTTTGTGTTATCACAGTTTTTCAGGCCAAGTTACTACACAATGTTTGAATACAGGGTGTTTCACGACGAGCGGCAGTTAGCCGTATCTCGAAAAGTACTTCGATTGGTGTGGAGAAAATTTGCACACTAAGGTTTCAGCGGAAGCCGAATTCAATGAAAATATTTTGAGTTTGATGGCACTTCCGGTTTTACCGGAAACAGATACAAACTTTGTTATTTTAAATGGAACACCCAGAATATTATTGCATTTTTGGATTCTTTGTTGAATTTTAGGTAAAGTTTCATCAGAAAGTGGTATACCTAAAGTCAGCCGTTCTTGAGAAAATTAAGTCTTTCAAAAATTTTTACCAAAAACAATGTTGACTTCAAAAAATTACATCTTCGCTGTGGTGCCAATTATGGAAACGAAATTACACCGTCCTTTAAACCAATGCATATGTGCTAACTAATGGTGTATTGCAAACTTCCTTTTCTCAAAGAGGAGGCGCCTCACGATTTTTTAAATTTCGGGAACTTTGATCATAAAAATCTCCGTTTTTCTAAATGGGATGCCATAGAAATTGAGTATTCATAAGAAAAAGAATTTAATTCTCTTTCTTTTGATTATCTCATTCCTATACCTAACTATCTTAGATTTTGTTTTATTTTAGATTATTTGTCATTTTGCTGCATTTTTCAATAATTTTCCCTTTAACAATCTCACAATCATGATTTCTATAGCAACGCCACTGTTACCAGTCGTAAGAAAACCTTTTTTAATTGTAGTTTATGTACGTAATTTAAAACATTCTTGTTGCACTCACTTAATCTCAGCAATTTCATTCGTTAAATTTAAATGAACCAATCAAATTCATGTAAAAAGGAGATGCTTTTTATTTGTCAATTAATAACCAAACAAAAAAGAGGGAAGGGGTCCTGGCACTACTGGCTAATTGGTTAACAATCTTCCGGATGAGGGAAGGACACTGCATTAAAGCCAGCACGATAAAAATTGGGTTTATTTAGCAACCGGTTTCGGCCGCTCCCCGGCCATCATCAGGCTACTACAAAAGGATAATTACAATATACAGTACAGCTAATCATAGTTACCAAAACCAAACAACGAATCAAATCGGAACAAACCGCGACATAAAAACTGTGAGCTCAATAGGGTACCTATGTCCTATTAAAAACGATAAAGTTAAAAAGTTGAAAATTTAAAAAGTTAAAAATCCTTTTGTAGTAGCCTGATGATGGCCGGGGAGCGGCCGAAACCGGTTGCTAAATAAACCCAATTTTTATCGTGCTGGCTTTAATGCAGTGTCCTTCCCTCATCCGGAAGATTGTTAACCAATTAGCTAGTAGTGCCAGGACCCCTTCCCTCTTTTTTGTTTCGTTATTAATTGACAAATAAAAAGCATCTCCTTTTTACATGAATTTGATTGGTTCATTTAAATTTAACCAATGAAATTGCTGAGATTAAGTGAGTGCAACAAGAATGTTTTAAATTACGTACATAAACTACAATTAAAAAAGGTTTTCTTACGACTGGTAACAGTGGCGTTGCTATAGAAATCATGATTGTGAGATTGTTAAAGGGAAAATTATTGAAAAATGCAGCAAAATGACAAATAATCTAAAATAAAACAAAATCTAAGATAGTTAGGTATAGGAATGAGATAATCAAAAGAAAGAGAATTAAATTCTCTTTCTTATGAATACTCAATTTCTATGGCATTCCATTTAGAAAAACGGAGATTTTTATGATCAAAGTTCCCGAAATTTAAAAAATCGTGAGGCGCCTCCTCTTTGAGAAAAGGAAGTTCGCAATACACCATTAGTTAGCACATGCATTGGTTTAAAGGACGGTGTAATTTCGTTTCCATAATTGGCACCACAACGAAGATGTAATTTTTTAAAGTCAACATTGTTTTTGGTAAAAATTTTTGAAAGACTTAATTTTCTCAAGAACGGCTGACTTTAGGTATACCACTTTCTGATGAAACTTTACCTAAAATTCAACAAAGAATCCAAAAATGCAATAATATTCTGGGTGTTCCATTTAAAATAACAAAGTTTGTATCTGTTTCCGGTAAAACCGGAAGTGCCATCAAACTCAAAATATTTTCATTGAATTCGGCTTCCGCTGAAACCTTAGTGTGCAAATTTTCTCCACACCAATCGAAGTACTTTTCGAGATACGGCTAACTGCCGCTCGTCGTGAAACACCCTGTATGTAGTTGTAAAAATAAACCTATACCTAATCGTAATGATAATAAATGGTGAATAATTGTTATGGTGTAGTGCCTGTAAGTGCAGAGTGCAGGTCTCAGGATATGGAAGTAACAACAATTACCTATTGAAGGTTTTGTGTAAAAATATCATATATTACTTACACTAAAGACAAAATTGCGGAAACTTTGCGGAAAAATCTCGTGGCACAAGTTAAATTTGCTGAGATTACTTCACGTACGAAGAAAAAATCGATTGTGACTACCTTACTGGTTAAAATGAAAATGAAACAAGTAACAAGCTTCTACATGTGATGTCGGGGTATAATCGCTTATAATACCACTAGTGCATGCTATTTAATCGGTTAAATTTTGAGAATGATTACGAAAGCTTGTTGATGGTGGTGAAATAATGAGAACTAAATTGTCATTTATTATCTGATTAAAGCCCGAGAGCTTTATTTAGCTCTCTTTGATAATAAATGGCAATTTAGTTCGAATTGTTTTACCTATACGGCAACAAAATTTGAGTAATTATTTCTAAAATTTAACCGATTGCAATAGCGATTCACGAGTGGTATTCGGTAAGGTTATTTCGCAAATTAGACTCTTTATTTTCATAAGAGTTGCCTATACTCAAAAGCCCATCAATACGATGTTTGTGAGCGAGCCTTTATACCGGGTGATTCAGTTTGGTATTCTTCGCCCTGTAACTTTTTTATGTCAAGAGAAAAATATATAAAACCATATATATTTGTAAATCGCTTGACAAAATCTATTAGATGACATCATTAAATCGTCTATATGATGACGTATGTCAAAATTACGATAGTCAACTTTTTTCCTTCAAATGACATCCTGTAGATTTCTTAACGGATTCTTGTAGACATTTATTTTCTACGTTCAAGTATGTAAAGAAAGTTTATACTTTCATAATAAAAAAAAAAAAGTAAATTTCGTAAAATAATTTGGCGATTTTGTTGTCAATAAACGTAGTTATTTATGGAAAAGAAATGAATTATGGTATCGACTAACGTCACTCTCATTGTAAGGACCATAGTTTCTCAAAAAATAATAACTTATTTACACCTTATACGTCAATAACAATAATACCCCTTTTGTCTATTAACGTTGTTACTATGAACGATAGAAAAGTTAAATGGACTGTACTTTAAGAAAACATTTTGTTAGAATAAGGGGTGCGACAATAATTTATTTTTTTCCATACAGTGTGTCTCATTTTAACTGGAACAACCCAAATATTTCGGTTAATATTGAGCAAATTAATTCGCTTTTTTTTCTACATGTAGAGTTTCAAAATTTGCATCTGTGTGATGCTTCATCTTTTTTTTAACCCGAAATCTTAGCTCACTGCTATTAATTAAAGAGGTCAAAAACAGCGAAATCGTTAGGCATTTTTTTATCGAAAAATTTTATTAAGAAAAGTTTCTCAGGATGACCCCAAATGTTACCCATTTGGAGTCGGAGTTTCAGACCAAAATAAAAATGTTGAATTTCTGGAGGAAAAAATGAAAGATATCGAAAACTTCATTATTTTTTCAACAAAAGGGTTGCTGCGTAATTAAAAACAATTGAAATGAGTGTTTGACAGTTGCTGTTAGCTATGGCTGGGCAAATTTAACAATCGCAGAAAAAGTTTCGGTAAAAAAATGCCTAATACGATTTCGCTGTTTTTGGCCTCTTTAATTAATCGCAGTGGGCTGAGATTTCGGGATAACAAAAAGGTGAAGTATTACGCAGATGCAGATTCTGGAGCTCTACATGTGCAAAAAAAGAGCGAGTTGATTTGCTCAATATTAACTGAAATATTTGGGCGGTTCCAGTTAAAATGAGACACACTGTACGTAAGAAAATTATTGAACTGTTATATCAAATTAATTTTTTCCTCGGAATTTTTATAATGCAAGCATGAAGTTTCTTTACATACTTGAGCGTAGAAAAAAAATTTCTACAAGAATCCGCTAAAAAAATTATGGAATGTAATTTGAAGAAAAAAGTTGACTATTGTAATTTTGACGTAATGTCATCAGGTAGATGATTTAACGACGCCATCTAATATAGTTTGTCATGCGATTTACAAATATATATGGTCTTACATATTTTTCTCTTATAATAAAAAAGTTGCAGGGGGGCGAATACCAAACTGAATCACCCGGTATACATTGACGTTTGAGGTTACCTAAACGTCAAAACAAAATATCATTTAATTTTTAGGTTATATCTAGTCCAAAAATACCTAAAATATGATTTGTGGAAAGAAGACATTACGTGCGTCTATAGGATCTGTGTCGGTTGGTGTGGTCATATTTATGATGGAACTTTATTTTTCATGATAATTTTGTTTACATACCTAGTGATTTTCAGCAGTGAAAAAATTGTGTTAACGATCAAGTCGTCGAGGGAACGATTCAATACAAACTGCGATAAAATGCATTAATCGCTGTTAAATGAATTTGACTGGATAAAAATTTCGAAATGAATCAAATTGGTTTAAAACGTAATTTGAAAATAATCGCTTATAATACCACAAGTGCATGCTATTTAATCGGTTAAATTTTGAAAATGATCACGAAAGCTTGTTGCCGGTGGTAAAATAATGAGAACTAAATTGTCATTTATTATCTGATTAAAGCCCGAGAGCTTTAGCTCGAGGGCTTTAATCTTTGATAATAAATGGCAATTTAGTTCGAATTGTTTTACCTATACGGCAACAAAGCTTGAGTAATTATTTCTAAAATTTAACCGATTGCAATAGCGATGCACGAGTGGTATTCGGTAAGATTATTTCACAAATTAAACTCTTGTTTTGATAAAATTATGATTTTTTAAACCGGGGTTGCCTATACTCAAAAGCCCAATATGATGTTGCGAACGAGCCTTTATAGCTCATTGACATTAATGACGTTTGAGGTTAGGAACCGTGCAAACAAAATGTTATTGAGTTTTTAGGATATATCCAGAAGAAATCAGCGTTCTTTATGTCCAAAAACACCTAAAATATGGTTTTTGGAAAGACTTGTGTTTGGTGGTCGTATTTGTGGACCTTTATTTCCCATAATTTTGTTTAAGTGGTGATTTTCAGCAGTGAACAAATTGTGTTTAAAATCAAGTGGTCATCGGAAACGATTAAATGACTCGTGCAAACACCGATAAAATGCATTAATCACTCTTAAATGAACTTGATTGGATAGAAATTTAAAAATGAGTCTAATTGATTGGTTTAAAAGGAGATTTGAAAATAATCGCTGTAAAACAACGTAGTGTTGTTTTATCAGATAAAACGGATCTGATTGAAAAAACTTTGACATATAGTTTTGACATAGTTTCTTATTAAGTGAAAATAGTCATTATAAAACCGTTTCGACATATGCTGCTGTTTTATCATTATAAAAAGGATCTAATTGACAGAAATTTGACATATAAAAATGCCTCTTAAATATTGCTCGAATAATCGTAAGTGAAAATGGTCATCAAATAAGACAATTAGATAGAATTACCCAGCTTTTCAATAATTTGATGGGGTTCTGCGTTCAGCCTTCCTTATTAACCTTTTGTTGAGAAAAACTATGAAAATCATGAAAATTTCGAATTTTCGACAATATTCATCCCTTTTGCTTTTATGAAATAATTAAATGATGGTAATTGTTGGGCAATTGCAGAAAATAAAATTAATTATACCGCGAAATGTAACATTCATATGACAGAAATAATTTCGATCTGACTTTTTGACAACGACACGACAGAACAGAAACTAACCCATTTGATTTTGATTGCCCTATTAAATCAGAATTGACTATTCGATGGCCCATTCTAATGTAGTTTTTAGATCTCACGGTATTTAAGCAGTTCCGAGTCATTAACGAAAAATGTTTAGTTTTTCATGGCGTGACATTTTGACAAAAAATAACACGTGTACTCTATCGAGATTGCTCAATAGACATCAAAATATGAATATTAATAAAAATAAAATGAATTTATCTATTTTTGCTTAAAATTAGTGTAAGAAATTTCTTCTTTTTTTATTTACCTAATGAGTACCTACATAACCATTTGGAAATAATTATTGAGGGAAACTGTTACTAATCAATTGGCACGGGTCAGGTTGATTGTTAATAATAATAATAATAACTTTATAGTATATCTGGATTTCAAAGATTTTATTTCGCCTCTTCCAAGACGAAAATATCTAGTTTTGGACCAAATAATTAAATAAAAAATTGGCAATCTCGTAGACAGTGGAAACTTCTACTTTTTTGTCAGAATTTGTAAATACAGGGTGTCCCAGAACTCGCGGAAAATCTGTTGATGGCAGACTCCTGAACCTAATCTGAGACGAATTTTCCTTTGCGAAAATTGCGAGGGTTCAATAGTTTTCAAATGGGAAGCAATTCAAATCCTCCATTAACAGATTTTTCGCGAGTTCTGGGTCACCCTGTATATGCAGCAACTGACATATTAATATACACCCTTATGGCTCCTCAACTAAATAAATTTAAAAAATATGATTTTCAGCCCCAAAATATTTTTTCAAAAAAATGGCTCTAAGATTTTCGACCCTGAAAGGCAACAACTATCGAATATACATATTTTCCATGGTCTTCTTATTTTATTAAAGGAAAATGGACGATATCAAACCTTTTTGGAATTTGAGGAGACTGTGAGACTATTGAAAGATACATACTAAGGTAGATAAATAAATAAATTATCTCTTATTTCCTATTATTAAATTTTTCTTTTTTTTGTATTTTCGATCTTTGCCGAGAGAGCAACAGGGCCTATTTAAATACAATAAACATTTATTTATTTATTTTATTCATTTAAATAAGTAAAGAAGTTTCTAGTCGAGAACTTCCTTTATACGTTTCAAGAATAATTTGATTATTGTTATAAAAATACCCGATCTCTTAATATGGATTTAATTTCGTTTGTTGTTAAAACTTGCAAGGCAATAGTGTTTATTTTATTATTATTATTATTAAGTTGAAATATGAGTGTTCAATTTTCTGACTGAAGGTGCTTTTTTCATTTTATACAGCGTGTCCTCGAACTCGATCACACACATTCTCTGGTCAAAAATAAAATTAAAAATGCAGCAGAGAAGCGGCTGGAACCTCCCCATCGCGTGGATCTTTGTATTCTGTGTAGACAGTAGTCAATTCAACAAAAAAATCTTTATGCTTATCGTCTGTGACTAATTTCGCAATTTTCTGACAAATACCGACATCACCCATCACATTTGACAATATGTTCCTTTTAAGGTTAACAGTTTGCCACCCTTTTGACAATAACTGATACTTTATGTCATCCACTGTCAGCATGCTCCCTTTTAATGAAAAATATTTTTTTCTCTTTTCCACTGAAATGGCAGAAACTGTGAATACATTTTTAGAACGAGAATTTGATCGTCTTTCTAATGGCGACATAAAAAGGGAGACCTTTGTATTTAAAATTTAAAGTTGATATGCCTAAATGGCACTTCCCGTGGACCAATTGCTTCCAAAAGCCTTTCAGGTCTTCAACGGGTCACCCAATCTTCATGTACCAAATTTCAGCCAAATCGATTCGCTAATTTGGGCTATAATGTATTTTTAGTGTTATTATGAAATTTCGATTTTTTGACCCATAAGAGCACTAAATGCGAACGAATTTTGTCTTATTTAAAAACAGAATTTGAAGACCTTTCTGATGGTGACAATAAATCTTTCAAAAACTTGTTTTGGATGGTTAAATGAGTGAATAATTTTAAAGTTACAAATTGGTGTGCCAAAACGGCAGTTTCCGTGGGCCGATTGAATCCAAAATTTGTTCAGCTCTTCGACGTGTAATACAATCCCCGTGTGCAAAATTTGAGCCAAATCGGTTCAGGGACTTGGGCTGTACCGCGATTTTATAGTCGGATAAAAATCTTTTTTTTTTTAATTTTTGATCAAAAGGGCACTAAGAATGAATACATTTTTAGAAGCAGAATTTGAAGGCCTTTTCTATCGTGAGGTGAAAAATGGGGGTTTGCATTTGAAATTTAAAAGTTAATGTGCCAAAATGGCATTTCTAGTTGAACGATTGGCTCCAAAAGCTTTTCAGATCTAAGTTGGGTTATCACATGCACACGTACCAAATTTCAGCCAAATCGGTCTAGTAGTTTTGGCTGTGGCGTGTTTACAAACGTACGTACGCACGTACGCACGTACGTACGCACATACACACAGACACATTTTAAAAACCACTTTTTTGGGCTCCTGAGACCCCAAAACGTATAGATCCGGTCTTATCTCGAATTCGAAAATTTTAGTGATTGCAGTAACCTCCCTTTTTTTTTAAATGGTGAAGTGGAGTGGGGAGGTTAAAACATTATAAAGAATTTTCGATCTCCGCTTCCTAAGGGAACTGCAGCCCCCTAAATTTGGGGCTATGTTTGAGCTGTTTGCGGATAATTTCTGAACCCTTTAAGGTACGACAAGCAAATTTGGGTCACTTATTTAGCTTATTGGACTACATAATCCCAGATAATTTTACCAAAATCACACGACGACAACCCTGATATTCTTGCCTACAATGATTTTCATTTCTTCCAAATTTTTTGTTAATTCACTGGAAAAATTATGTTGTACCTTTTTCAATAAGCCTGTTTAAAAGGCCTCTTTCATTTTTGTCATGCGGGGCTTAGTTTTTGAGAAAAATGAAACCTAATGCAGGGATGTACTCCAAATTGAAGGCAAAATCCATATTGTAGTGTCGACTTATATGTATACATAAAGGTGGTTACTATGGTTTGCTTTCATGTTTTTCCAAAATGAAGTTCCGTATCGAAAAAATGAAAGAGCCAAAAAAGTTCGCTTTTTAAAGAAGCTTTATGAAAGTCGCATCAAATAATTTTTTTAATGGTATAGAAAAAAGTTATCCGCAAATAACTCAAACAGCCTCACTTTTAGGGAGCGGAAATCGAAAAATTGTTATAGGTGTTTTTAATTTTATTTTTGACCAAATAAGAATATGCCCGTAAATTTTCGTAGTCGAATTCGAGGACACCCTGTATGTTGGCCGTTTCATTTGCAATTTTCATTGTTCTGGTTGCTTAAAAACTACGGTTACAGTAGATAAGCTACAAATTTTAAGAGCGGCATTAGAGAATTTGACATTTTTAACAATTCTGAGTCAGTGGAAAAGTAGTAAAATATGGCAAGACCGCAAGATAGTAAAACATTAGTTCTCTATTCTTGTTGTTTTCCAATTTTAAATTTGTGTTTCTTTATCTGTTAAAATAAATAACAATTTGGTAAATTGTATACTTTTAAAATTGACAGTTTATTTGGATCATAAATATTATATTGACGCCTTGTGTTTCGCCAGAAAGGCAAAATGCGATAAATTGCAGGTAAATTGAGAATTTGGGATTACCTGCGTTGGGTCCACGACAGGTACAAGACGCACCCTTCGCGCACTATAGCATCGTAAATACAAGTGGGCGTAGTGACCCATCACTTTATAGGGGTGTAAAAATTCGTGTATAAAAGCGATTTATTGCTCCTTCAAATTACTTTATGTGTAAAGTAATTCGTGACGACAATAACATAATGGAATAAAATATGAAACTGGTATAGCACTTGGTAATTCAGGATCATGCTGCGTATCGATATGCAAAAGAAGTTATACGCTACGTAAATTGTTAACTGTAGTGATGCAGAAGAAGCATTTATGCCATTTTTTACTGGCTACTAGTTACCTTATCAACACAGCTAAATAAAATCCTTAAGAGTGTTTATTAGCTAACTCGCCCGTCAACAAGATTAAATGCGACGGTAATGCTGTCATACTAACTGTATATTTTTATGCTGACGGTAAAATGGGAATCTGGCGATGTCCGGCAATAATATTATTTCACTTCAAAACGTAAAGGCTATAATCATAGAACAATGTCTTGCCCTAGCACTAACAAATAAGTAATTAGTTACCATTCACTTTGTCACATTACATTATTGCAGGTTGGGCATGTATATTGCCGGTTGAAGTGAAACACTGTGTAATTGCACCAGGGCGGTATTAAATAAAACAAATCATGTAAGATACCTGCTTCACTCGTTCAAATTGTCTTCCACATCAAACCAACATTTAAATCAATATCTCTGAATTATTATTATTGCCCAGTTTCTTGCTTCGACAAAATTACGTTCCATGTTGCCGATAGTTAATGACTTACTCGTGTTGTAAAAATTAAGATTCATAACCACCCACTTTGACTGACGAATCAGTGGGCACTGACCTATCAGCTTACAGTTAACTAAATATTTTCCTTTAACTTTTACAGGCGGGAAAATTGTCCCAGGCAACAAACGCTCGGGCGACGAATTGTCGCCCGCGTTCAAGCCCGGTCCAATAATTTATTGCTCCCAAATCCTAATGAATCCGAATTGTGTGCGGCTTATGTGTTGAATAAATTAAACGTTTTTTTGTTGGTCCCAGGAACGCCGTGAATAGCCGATTTTAATTAAGACCGGACGATAGAATTTTTGCGATCTCCATAAAATGAAAGTGTGACCTTTAAAAACGATAAGATTTTGAAGAAATTATATGAACTGTATCGCTCCTCCCTTGAATCGAGCACATGACTTTCTTATCTCGGAAATCTACGGTTATAAATAAATCAGTTGATGGGGAAAGTTCGATTTTAAAAAAATACATAAAATATTAGCCGCAATGCTAAATTGTCACTTTGAAAGATGATGCAATCGGTGTTTAAAAAAAATAAATGTAGGTTGATTTAGTGAATTTTGCATTTCCATAATTTCATAACGGCAAAAACTATAAATTAAAATTTTGTTTAATTAACGGACCCACCCACCGTCTTATCATTAGATAAAAGCTAAATGTTTCTGTAAATTTATTTAGACAAAACATGTTGTTTGCAAGCATTGTTCAATCAATTATTATATTAATACGTAATAATAATTGCATTTACTGGGTGTGGCGTTCCAGTACTGTCGCTAATTTTCAAAAGAATATGATAGATAGTCATATTTTAAAGCTGTATTATTGTAATCTGCATCTTAATTGTAATTTGATTTCCTGTACACAAATAACCTTTGAAGGCCACATTATTCTTAAAATCTAGAATAATATAAAACCATTAACCAACTGATAACTTAGAGAAGTCCCAACCGTGGGACAAGAATTTTATTTACACCATTATATATTGCCTGGTATGTTAGATGTTCGTTGCTGCACTATCAAAAGAGTGGACCAAACATATTCTCACTTTCCATTTTGATTCTTTTGTACGATAACCTGCATGCAGGCAGTTCTTTTTTGGGATGCTATCTTTATGGGTATAGTTAATTAAACTCAGCCTTTTGGTATTTCTCGAATAACTGATTACAACTTCCAACATTCTCATTATTATTATTTCGATCGAAAAATTACAAAAAACCCTGTATTTGACACCTGTGGAATGGTAATCGGATCTCGAGTCACTCGAAACCTTTTGTTCTTTCATTGTTTGGTAACTTAAAAGTCTTCCTTTACCGTATTTTCCATTTAATGAACAATTGAAAGATGATCGTTTCTTCAAGGCTGGGAGAGGACCTCACTTTCTGCATTTTATTCAAACTCATCCCCCTCAGATTTCCTATCACATTAAATTAAACCTCTGTTAATTAAAACCGTTAATTTTTATGGCTTTCATGTGTTAATGACCAATAAATACCGACGCCATCTTTGGATTCAAATATATTTTACGAAGTTTTCTAATTATTACTTGGGATTAACTTGGAACATAATTTTGCTCCTAAAGCTACTATGTAGGAGTTAACTGAAGAGTTAGTAATGAACTGGTAGTGGTGTTTAAAACCCACATCATTATACAATTTTCTTTATTTTCAATACATATTTCTGATGAAAATATAAATGGTATTAATAGAGCGATCTGATTTTAGAGCCGTTGTTTTCGCTTATTCGCTCGCTCGCTCGCTCGTCGTATCGATCGCTCCTCATGTCTGCCCGTCGCATAACTTGAGAACGGATTGAGATATCGGGCTGAAACTTGGTATACGGCTTTGTCTCTCGAAAAGTAAGGCGGGGGTTGCTTTTAGGACATTTCGAACCAAGGTGGTGGGAGCTAGGGGTGAAAACCCGAAAAACTATTAATTGCAATAACTCGAGAACTACTGAAGGTATCTTACTGAAACTTGGTATGCACGTTCGACCTTCAAGTCTGTTGAAAGTGAGGGAGTGTAGGCGGATGAACAAATTTTCACTAAGATCTAATAAGGGGGATGAAATTTAAGGGTTGAAGCAGGAAATGGTGGTATAAAATTACGAGGTTCGATAAATTTCGGTCAACCATTGAAAAAGGCCTAATGAGTTTTCAACCAAGAACCAACCTCTAGGCTACTAACAACCCCTAAAGTTATGCAGCGGATAAATACATTTTATTCATTTCTTCTAAAATCCTGTTGGTTTATTTATGAACAACCGAAGTAAGTAAATACGCAAGAAGTTATGTAACACCCTAGAAATAAACTCACCCCTGCAAATCATAAAGGGGTTGAAAACATGAATCTAATAAATCGGCGCAATTTTTTAACGCATTGGATTAGGGCGGTGAAATTGAAAACACATCTTTCTTTAGAGCATGTGGGGTGGTGAAATAAGGGGTTGGAGTTAATTTGACACAGAGAAGCAATATCTTCCGTGAAACTGTGAGGTCTTACACATTGCATTTTCGCGAAAAGAGGAGTGAATTTTAGGAGAAATTTATTGAAGGGAATGAAATTTAAGGGTGTAAACTCGAATTTTCACTGAATAATGTAGGGTTGAAAATGTTGAAATCAATACCATGCGATAGCTTTCTATTGATGGTACCAAAAAGGACAGGATCATCATTCGCGAAAAACCACCCTTAAAGGCGCTACAACCCCAACCTGCAGAAACACAAAAATACGAGAACTCTAAAACTACTCAGCGTATCAAGACAGGATTTGGTGTGTCAATTTTCAGTGACGCTGTAGCCGGGTAGACAAATTTTCATTTAGATCTAACAAGGGGGATGCAAAAGGGTTGAAACTGGAAATTTCTTCAAAAAAATCGTGGTATAAAATTACGGGGTTCGATAGTTTTCGGTTAATCATTGAAAAAACGCCTTTTTTTTTGTTCTTTTCGCTTTTTTGGTTCTTCGTACCCATGTACTGATTATATTATACTGTTATTTTGTGGAATTATAAATAATAAGTTATTTATTACCGTAGGTAATTGACTACCTACTTTCATAGAACAAAAATATCTTTTTTTTATGTAATGCAAACTAAACTCCGTGCTGAAAATTGTACAATTTAAAAGCAATAAACCATATTATTATTGAAAAAACGCCTTATGAATCTTCAACCTAAAACCAACCCCTAGGCTACTAACAACCCCTAACCCATATTTTTTCGATAAATCGAAGTCATTTTCATTAATTTTAACCCATCCACTATTTTTCAACCCTGTTCATGGATATGTGAACCCTCAAAAAGCAAAATTTACACAGACCGCTTCTTTTTCGTGTAATTTTCGCTAGTTATACTTAACTACTCACAGTTCATTTTAACCCCCCTTGACTTTTCATCCCCCTTCATAATTTTTCAACCCCCGAGAGTTTATTTTGTAAAATTGGCCCAATTTTGCCTTTTTTCGGTAATACATTTTACTCATATGGATTCTGTTTGCCTTTTTCACTTTTTCGACACTCTTCGCAAGTTGAAAAACTCCCAAAAGGCTAATTTTCATTATTGGCTTATTTTCGTGTTATTTTCTGTAATTCTACTTAATTACGATTAATTCTCATCCCCTTTAGCTTTTCAACCCCTTAAAAGTTTATTTTGTATAATTCGCGTAATTTAGTTTTTCTTCGGTAATAATTCGAACTCATTTGGATGATGTTTACATTTTTCACTTTTTTTCTTCGCAATGTTTCAAATCTTCAAACGCTAAATTTACATAACTGATGGGTTATTTCGGTGTTATTTTTCGTAATTTTACTTAACCAGGGTTAATCCTCATATTCTTTGACTTTTCGTCCACCTTCACGATTTTTCAACCCCCTAAGTGCTAAAGCAAAATTCACATAATTTCATTTTTCGTCGATAATAAAATTGAACTCACTTGGGATCCAGTTTACCTTTTACAATTTTCCAGTTTCGTTAGCAATAGGCAGGTATAAGTACATATTTCAACCCCCACAAAAGTTTTAATTGCATAATTTGGTTATTTTCGTGTTATATTTCGTAATTCTACTTAATCACACTTAAGTTTCATTCCTCTTGATTTTTCATCCCTTTTCGCAATTTTTCAACCCCCTGAGTGTTAATTTTTCAAAATTCGCCAAATGGTGTTTTAATTCCGGCAATTCTTTTGGTTTATATTGTCATTCTTTTTACATTTCAACTGGGGGGGATTTCACAGTCGGCAGTGGTGTACAAATTTTCGGCAGTGTTAGTGGGAAATATTAGGCAGTGGTTGCAAAAATTGGGCAGTGGTTGCAAAAATTGAGCAAATTCGACAGTTGGGGGACTTCACAGTCGGCAGTGGTGTACAAATTTACGGCAGTGTCCTGAAAATTCGGCAGTGGTGTACAAATTTTTGGGGTGTGAAATGCCCCCCAATTTCAACCCTCAAAATTTTTGTTATTTCTGTTCATTTTCTACTTTTTAATTCTGTAAAAACAAATTTTTAACATTTCGCCTTTTTGACACATCTGTGCGTCTGCGGAGGCACTAGTACTAGGTGCAGATTGATAAAATCGCATTGATGTACATCTTCCGGGGGCTTTTTTAATATATCTGGTATAACAAGCAAATTCACAGGTTTTGATTCTCATCTAATTTGGCAAGAAAAAGCAGAACATTTCTAAGTGAGAAGAACATTAAGAAGTAAAAAACATCATTTAAAATTGAAAGACAATAAAAATAGCAATATAAAATGCATTTTGAAGCTAAAGAAACGTTTTTTTATAAAGTAACGAGGAACGAAATAAGGGTTTCTAGTATAAGGAGGTCCTTTTCTAATCGTGACGTCGTCTAGCACACTACGACGTAATTGGTGCTTGAGCTCAGGTGGTACATTTCCTATTGCGTGCTAACTTGCGTGTCTAACAATTTATCTCTCTTTATACGCCCCACCCCTGCAAGCGTACTATGTGCAGAAGCCACGCGCACATCTTCCGTCTTTTTATACTAGAAACCCTTATTGTCCACCCTTCCCAATTTTAAATATCCTGCTGTTCTTTCTTTTTAATCTTTATTTTTGCATAGTCGTAGAACTGTATCTGTAACTTGTCTTCTTTTGAAAAAAGATAGATATTAAGGTAAAATAGCGATAATAATCTACACAAACGAACTGATAAGTTTAGTAATTTTAGTAGCATAAGTACACGACGTACTTTATTAGACATATAATCAAATAAAAGCGTTAAATTATAATTTAATGGTACAAGAAAGCCGATTGTAAATATAAGTAATTACCAATTATTATTACTCTTTATGATCATTACAGTTTTATTACAAAGAGACAGTTTTTTTTGTAGCAACTACCAGTGATTTATAGTTGTAAAATATCAGATCTCGCTTAGTTATAAAAAAGCACCTGCACATGTATCCGCTTTTATTTATTCCAAATGTTTTGAAACACCGGACAATACCAATAAATTTCGTATGATGTTGCCTTGATTCACATAATTTTATTGAACGATCGGATTGGGCAAGTAACCTTCAAAGGAACATAAAAATTATGAAGACGTGTAAAAATTCGCTTCCTTAATTTACACAATCGGTCATGATCATTTACACTCACTTCCAAGAGGAATTTGGCAATAAAAGTTGTCGGACGTTGTTTTAAAATTACAGTGCAGTCGAGTACAGATCACCCTTTGATCTTTAAGAGGACAACATTCGAATTGGTTTTTATTTTATTTTTCGTCTGGCTCATTTGTACCTTTCTAAAGTCGACCCATATTTTAAACGCTCCATAAAATGATTTCACCAGACTTTTTTACAGAAGCGTACAAATCGGAACGGTAAACCGACTCGTAAACTTCGCTCTCTGATTCTACGCTTTAAAAATATTTATTTTTTTCAAGTTTAGGGGCCTGATACTTTTCTATTCAACGAAAATTCAGCGTTCAAGTTTTAGATTGCCTCGATTGAAAGTAGAGCTTTTCAAATTTCCCGCGAATACGAACGTGCCCGACCGATCATTCGCGGGAAATTTCAAATGGTCAACCTACCCGACTTGCGGCCTTAATTTTCAAAAAAAGAACGTTTCTTTATACACGTTTTGTCCCAAAAAAAACCGAAATATTTATTTTCGGTTGTAACTTTATTATTATTTCACCGATTTTTCCAAATTTTGCACAGGACGTAGTCAAAAGATGAGGCTTTTAGAATTGACAATCATTTTCCAGATGGCGCCACTAATAAATTTTTTTTGCTGTTTTTTACGAAGCCATTTTTTGATTAATTGGAGTTCAATTATTTCTGTACCAATCAAAATGAAATTTGTGTTGGATGAAAATGATGAAATAAGCTAATGTTTTCCTCTTCTAAAAAAACCTTATAAAATCTTATTCTGGGCGTTCTTAATTTTTTTACAATTTTTTTTTGCGGTACTGTTAAACACGTATTTTTTATGTTGCTACCAATCTTGTAAAAAAAATATTTTTAATACTTCGTAACTACAGCACTTGAAGTTAAATCTGTAAAGCAACGTTATTTTGTGAAAGATTTATAGTATCACTAAAGATCCGGAAAATTTTGCCAAGATCGGTAGATAAATAAACAATAAATTTTAAAAATCCATGTTTTAGAACATCACAAAAAAATTGTAAATTAATCAAGAACGTTCGGAATATAATTTTGTAAAGTTGCTTTGGAAGAGAAAAGTACGAAAGCGTAGAGCTGCCATGATATTTGCTGACTTTTTTTATTTTGTAATTTACAGAAAAAAGTGTAAATTTACAGAAAAAGTGTAAATTTACAGAAAAAGTGTAAATTTACAGAAAAAAGTGTAAAACAGAAAAAGTGTAAATTTACAGAAAAAGTGTAAGTTTACAGAAAAAGTGTAATTTACAGAAAAAAGTGTAAATTTACAGAAAAAGTGTAAAGCAGAAAAAGTGTAAATTTACAGAAAAAGTGTTTTATGTTTTCGTTCTGCGAGCACCGTTATCGAGTTGTACAGGGTAGTCCAAACGCATTAATACACGGCTCTTACGGCGAAATTTTAAGATGAATAGAATAAAAAATCCATGGTAAATGCTTGTATAATTTAGCAATAAACATAAATTGAGCAGTAAATTTTTAAATTTAAATTTTTACTTTTTTCTGTAAATTACAAAATAAAAAAAAGCACAAGCTTTAACCTTACACTATTTTTATTTTGAACGGTTCACAGATGCTTCAACTCTAGGCAATCAAAAAATGCATTTGTAATAAATATCAACAAAAAATTTGTTGTTGGCGCCATCTGGAAAATGACGGTTGACTCTAAAAGCCTCATCTTTTGACTACGTCTGGTACAAAATTGGGCAAAATCGGTTCAATAATAACAAAGCTATAGCCAGAAATATATCGTTGTGTTTTTTTTGGGGCACCCGTTAGTTAAATGGCGTAACTTCCCAAGAATTCTAGTAGAAAACCGTCTATTTCCTGTTGTGTAAATCCATATAGACATCAATAATTTCGCGGTGATAATTACTTGTAGCAACCTGATCGATTTATGTACCATAATAATTATTGATATCCACATAATTTTTAGGCTAGCTATAAATATGGGAACACGCCCGAATAATTACCTTATGCAAATTTAATTGAAATAATGTTTGGGTGGCAGATAAGCCTATTAGGAGCAAGTATGTCCCTGATTTTAACGTATCTGCAACATTATTATTATCCACAAATGTTCGTCTTGGAGAAAATGTGAAGGTTGTTACATTTGTCCAAGTACGAATTAACAAAATCAACTTTTTATGTGAGAAAGTGACACGAAATTTTAACGAGTTCTAATTTAAATGTCAAAGTGTGTGTTGATTTAAAGAATGATTTCATTGACAGAAGTCACATATCTCTTATCTTCAAAAATCTGACACACGATACACTGATGCATGAGAATTATCACCAGTGTGCATCTCATTGTTCTTCATTTTTATTATTGCACGATTTGCTCTATTGTTATCAAGCATTTTGATCGCCGCTATATTTTTTCTGTAAATGTGTCTGTTAAACAAACAGACTTTCTTATCTCATTAACCTTTAAACTGAATTAAAATTTCAACATAGTAATTATTGCTTCATATTGTTATGGCACGCGGAAAGTCAAAATTGACAATAAAATCGCCGAAAAAATAACCAGAGCAAAGTGTTATATAAGGCACCAGAATTTTAAAAACAAGTTGAACTTTAAAACTGGGCGTATTAATACACATAAATCAAATGTATTAAAACGAATGGAACCTTCTCATCATAAAGTTTTAAACGATGATCGTAAAAGCTCATATCCCAATTTAATCGAATATTGATGGTTTCAATAATGCTTGGCGAAAGTCAAATTGCACAAGAGCTAACCTTGTGCAGTTCAGTTATATTATATCCTGAATGTAGCAGGTTACCGACTTTTTATCTTCCGAAATTATATCTGCAAGTCAGGGGAAAGCTTTTGCTGTCTTGCCCTAAAAACGGCCCTTCCTTTGACTTTAATTAATTAATGCTTGATGAACAATTGCAGGTTGATTCAATCTTTACAGATTTTACTAAAGCCTTTGATCAGATTGATCATGGGATAATAATTTCTAAACTTAAATCTTTTGGTTTAAGTAATAAGATGATAACTTTTCTCACATCTTATCTTTCGAATCGGGAGCAATTTGTTTATTACAATGGCTTTTCATCTCATACTTATCTCGCTACTTCTGGTGTCCCACAAGGGTCAGTTTTGGGCCCTTTACTTTTCCTTTTAGTAATTAATGACTTACCGTCTGTTGTTGACTGTGAGATTCTTATGTATGCTGATGATGCAAAAATATTTCGAACTGTTGGTAACGTTGATGATGCTAAGCATCTGCAGAATAGTCTGGAAAATCTCAATTCCTGGTGTGTGCGAAATAAATTAAAACTGAATTTAGCCAAATGTAAGGTTGTATCTTTCAACCGTAAAAAAAACCCGATACATTTTAATTATGCTCTAAATAATATTTCTATCTTACGTTATGACCATGTTAAAGACCTTGGAGTTATTTTTGATAAAGAATTTAGATTTCACTTACACTTTGATTACAGTATAAGTAGAGCCTCATCATCTTTAGGGTTTATTATTCGCAACAGTAAAAGTTTTACAAACATAAGCTGCTTGAAGACCTTATATAATTGTTATGTTTTGTCAGTATTAGAATATGCTTCATTAATTTGGTTTCCTATATATCAATGCCACATCCAATCCATTGAGTCAATTCAAAGAAGATTTCTTAAATATTTATTTTTTAAAAGGCATAAGACTTATCCACCTCAGGGGTATGATCAAGATCTCTTACTTTCTGAATTTGCATTATTGTCGCTAGATGACAGAAGGAAAATTGCTTCGCTTATTTTTTTATTTAAAATAATTAATTTTTTTATTGATTCCTCTGCTTTGCTTAGCAGACTTAATTTTTTGGTTCCTCGACTTGGGTCAAGATCTCCTGTTACTTTTCGAGCCTCAATACCACGTACCAACATTCTGTTACGCTGTCCGATTTCACTGATGTGTTCAAGATACAATGTAATTTGCCATAGTGATGTTGATATCTTCAGGCTGAGTTTATATAGTTTTAGGAAATCAATTTTCAGCCTTTTCTCGGCTAAACTGAACTCGGTTTGATTTACCTACTTCTTTGTTCGCTTCTGTTTATCTTTCTCTTTACTTTGTATATTTATATTATGTATATCAATTCTTTGTCCTGTAAATGGTCTCTACTGTTGGGCAAATAAACTATATTATATTATATTATTATTATTATTAATAGTATGATTGCCGGTTATAAATGCATTCGTCATATGTAGGTATATAATTTGATGATATATGAATAACAAATTAGAATAACTAATTTGAGAATGTTTAAGTAGTACATTGTTCATATTAAGATATATGAGTTTGATTATATAAAATAAAAATGGCATTTAACAAACAATTGCGATAACAACAATAAGACAGCGGCATTTTAACAATTTGCTGTAGCCTTTCATAATTATTTCAAAGTTAATTACAGTACAGTTGTTGTCTTATTAATTTTCAACGTAATCGTAATTTCGATCAAATAACTTTTCGAAAGAAACACTATCTCAATTGTTTAAAAGACTATAATTTACAAGGATTAGTTATCTGGCATTCCGAGAAAGGCACTTGGGATGAAATTCGTGTCATTAATTGCAAATTCCACGAAAAGATCGTCCATTTTTGGGATTTAAAACGTGAAAAATAAAAACTTATTAAATTTGCATGTGATCCGATTTCGCAAATTGCTTTTGCCACATTGTGCTACATTTTATGATACGTTAACGAACAAGTCTGTCGATTTTAAAAAGCCATTCTCTTTGCACAATATTTAGGGCAATGAAAAGGTAAATTTCCGGCAACGAGAAAAATAAAAATATCGTCCGAGTGCGGTGCGACCTTTAAGACAACCGTATTTAGGCCATACTTTAATGCTCACATTTTTATATTTCGAATACTCAGACATTTCTCATTCGGCTCATTAAGTCGCATACCTGCGCAGGGACATTTAAATAAGTTATTACATCTCAGTGCCATTCTTATTCCTGAATATAAATACTTAAAATCGTAACAACATTTTTCGCACAAAACTCATCCATTTCCAAACGGCCAGGTTCATTACTCATGCCTCGAATTGCTCAGACAACCTAATTAAATCCGTTTTTTAATTTCAGCTAAACCTTTTTCAGGACAAACACTGATTCGGGGATATTTACTTAAATTACATTTTATGTCTGCCCTCTGTCTTCATTTATCATTATTTCTCTTAATCTTTTTTTATTTCGATTCGCGGTTAAAAAGTATAAAAGCAAAAACTTGTTTTCGGCTACTCAGGTATAGGTCATTCCACTCTTTTATGCATTACGCATGCGTTTTGGAAACTGCACTCTTCCAATATCGACAGGAGTCCGCCTTCACGCGCTTGTTATCGTCATTGAAAAACCTTCAGGTGAAGGTAAGAACTATAGCGCTCAGATAAGGGTGGAAACTCTTAGGTCCGGTTTATCATTGATTTTCTTCGGGCCTTAATTGCCTAATCCTTCTTGTTTTTATTCGTTCTCTGAACCTCTAAATTGACAAAAAGAGAAATATTCCTATCCGCCTACACATTCTCATCAAGGAGCACCCTTGTTAGAATAAAATTTACAACACCTCACCGCGGAATTCTCGTTTGTCTCTTTGGAGGCCAATAAACATTTAAAGGTTTTTATAAATTCATATAAAAGCCAATTCATTTATAGAGAAATGTAATGCAACTAAAAATTTCCCTGATTTTACAATGCCTCTAACAATTTATTCGTTTGCAGTAGCATCACTAAAATTTTGAAAAAATTCATCATCTGAGGAACATTTCTCATTACGCAATTAATACAGGGTGGTCGACTGAAAAGGCGACATCCAGATTTTTTAGTCTCTAACTCAATTGAGGAAAAACTGCTCTGACGGGTCGATTTTTGAACTTGAAATTCGTGATTGGTGAAATTTTACAACCCCCGTCAACCCCACTTAAAAAAGGGTGCGAGATTTATAAACTTCAATTTGAATATCAACTGGTTGTCAACTAGTCATTTTCAAATGGACATATACCCAGTTTTTAACTTCTACGCTCCGCGGAGCAGTTACTGGAATCAATCGAAAAAGTCAGAAAAAATGAATCGCCAAAAACATCAAATCTTTACGTTTTAGGAACCCAAAAAAGTGTTTTTTGAAAAAATGTCCGTGTGTCTGTAAACAATGTACGGCCCAAACTACTGGACCCATCTGGCTGAAATTTGAAACGTGGACATCTTATGGATTTCGGAGGAGCTGAAAAGGCTTTGGGCTAAATTGGCCAACAGAAAGTGCCATTTTGGCACCACAACTTTAAAAAATTTAATACAAACCCCTATTTTCCGCGCCCACATATGAAACCTCTCCCAATTTTGCTTCTAAAAATGTATTCACACTTAGTGCCCGTTTGGCCAAAACTCAGTGCCGTGATAAAAACCTATGTATGACTGTATATTTTTTTCACCGAATTTGATAGCTGATTTTTTTTCAAGTGGAAAACCTCGATGTCATTTTTTCGAAAATGTAATTTTAGTGGCAAAAGGGCCCCCTTTTGAATTTTTCCTAGCAAAAAGCATTTTCTTACTATTGGATTCGATAGCTGTTGCATTGACGGATCGAAAACCTTAGTGCAATTTTTTAAAAAATTTACATTTTAGGGGCAAAAGTTCCCGTTTTTGAATTTTTCTTAGGAAAAGGGCATATTATTATTATCGAATTCGATAGCGGTTGCATTGCCGGATCGAAAATCTTAGTGCCCTTTTTTCGAAAAATGTCATTTTAGTTGTGAAAAACATTTTTATTTACAAATTTTGTGAAAAAGTAGAAGTTTCTACCGTCTCCGAGACCGCCAATTTTCTTTACTAAGTCAAAAGGTAATTTTTTCTGCGCATTTTGATGTGCATAATTCCAGTTTGGTTTTCTAATTTAGACCTGAAAATAATTAAAATTTTTTGTCAACATTCAATTTGTACTCAAATTTTTCAAGGGTGCTGCTGTGGATTTGGTACAAATTTGGCACAACAATTTATTAACAAAGACTATTACCTAACAAAACATCCACAACTATTTTTTTAAGGGCAAGTTCCAGGGAAAGTTTTAATTATTCTCAGGTCTAATTATAAACCAAACTAGACTTATTGCACATCAAAAGACGTATGTCCATTTGAAAATAAAAAGTTGACAACCAGTTGATATTCAAGTTGAAGTTGATAAAAATTAAAGCTGAAGTGAGTTTGTAGTGTTTTATGAGCCATTTCATTTGGTTTTTCTTTCACTTAAATCGAACTACAAATAAGAAAGTTATAGCAATCTGGAATTTCAATCTCGCATACCCTGTAGAAATAATTATTGTTTCTGCTGTAACCTTTGGAGAACGAATTTCAAAAATTCAGAAGAGTTCGTACCCTTTAAAATGATGTAGCGCACAGGGCCTTAATGCAATTTTAGAGCGTGCATGATATATAAAGTTTTTTTCAAAATTATCTTTCAAAATGTGATGAGGGGGTTGGCGGGGTTGGCCAAGCACGAATTTAAGTGTTTCGAAATAAAAATCGAGCGATTCTTTCTAAATTGAGTCAGGGAGGAGAAAATCTGGATGATCCCTTTTTAGGTTAGAAAAAATAACAAATGTAACTTAATTTTTTTTCTCGAGTCAAATTTCATTGCTCTTTTTAAGGGTTTTAGAATTCACTTCAGACAAATTCAATCCTATTATCTACAAAACTTGCAACAAAAAAGGACTTTTACATTTTTGTCCTACAACGAACATTAAATGTGTCATTTTTTGCTCCGCGTGAATTTTATAAACGTTAATAGGAATATCACTTAAATTTTTTATTTTCCTATTCACGTGCGAACAAATAAATTGACAAAAAACGTTTGAAATATCAACTGATGTGGCAAGAAAAGCATTTCGCAAGGTTCTCAGATCATGATGTGAGATTTTTTCAAATTTTTATTGATATAGTGTGTCTCATTTAAAATGAAGACAGTGCCATATTTTGGTTACTTTTAGAAGCAGACATTTAAATTCTTGCACGATCTTGATTTTCAAAAAATATAAATTGCAAATTTTACGTTAAGAGACTACATGAGGTCATAATTGACTTCAGAAGGCCCTTTAATCACTTTTTCGACATCTTCAGCGCAATCTGACATTATTATTATTATTATTATTATTATTATTATTATTATTATTATTATTAAAATCGAGTTTTAAAGATTCTTTTCAGAATATTCAAAATGCAAATGGAAGCGGCTAGAACCTTCTCATTTGGTGAATAATCCAATCCTCTCAGCAGCCTATCACCTACAAATTTCAATTCAATGTCTCTAAGATTTAGGGAGTCTTTCAGAATTTATATTTTTTATTGCTAAAAGGACACTAAGTTTGATTGCATTTTTGGAAACAGAATTTGAAGAAATTTCATGTGCTGATAAAACAAATGATGGTCATCTTTCAAATTTCAGATGACATGCTAAGAAGGCACTTGTCATTGGCCCATTGCCACAAAGAAAGGGCAGCTAAGGAAGCGGCTAGAACCTCCTCACTTGGCGAATGATCCAATCCCAATTTCAATCCACAAGTGTTTCGGGAGCTTTTCAAAATTTTTATTTTTTATTGATAAAATGGCACTGCCTTTTATGACATTTTTGGAAACAGAATTTGAAGACCTTTCATCTTTCAAATTTCATAGATGATATGCCAAAAAGGCACTTGACATTGGCCGATTGCCACCAAAATTAAGTAAATTTTTCTACTTGCTATACCTAAATTTTATGATTTTTGCCGAAAGGGCATCTTTGGAAAAGACATTTGAAGACATTTCATGTGCTGATGAAGAAAATTGGGGTTTATTATTCAAATTCCAGTAGTTTAGGCTGCAGCGTGTTATTTAATGTTTCGAATTTTTTGACTTTATGCCAAAAAGGCGCTAAGTGTGAATACATTTTTAGACACGGAATTTGAAGACCTTTCATATGCTGATAAGAAAAATTGGTGTTCATCGGACAAATTTCATAGTTGATATGCCAAAGAGACACTTGGCGTTTGCGGATTGGCAACAAAATGAACTATGGGCTCACTAGAAGGTCAACACTAACCCTCATTCAAAATTTCATTAAAATTCGTTCGGCAGGTTTCGAGAAATCTTGCTCACATACGTACGGTCATACGTACGTACTTACATACACACACATACATTTTCTAAAAACCACTTTTTCGTGATCATGGGACCTCGAAACGTTCAGATCTGCTGTTATCTCAATTTCGAATTTTTTAAATTTGTTGTGTGGAGGTTAAAAGATACCTAAATGTACCTTGTTAGCCTATCTTATTATTTATTTTTTCAGATATTTGCAGAAACGAGGAAGAAAGCGAACTCTTCGCTCTTAAATTTGCCGATAACTTTTCATGAAGTACAAAGCGGTACAAAGTTTTTGCGTTGAGGACCTCTAGAAATATGTAAATCAGGAAGCTACAATTCTGTTTAATTCTTAGGATTAACAGTAAAAAATAGGACGTATTGTATGGCGTTTCAAGTATTAGAAAAAATTCCTTTTGTTTTCAACAAAATGTAATAAATCGAGAATAAAATTTTACTTGACTACTGTATTGTGCGGTACGCAAAAGTTGTTGATTGAAAAAAATCAAACATGATTAATTACGCCTGTCCACAACTCGTGTTTGCCGTTTCCGTTCTGTATTAAACTAGCTCCGCTTAAGAGGGATGACAATGAGATTTGCTAAACCAGGTGGCGCCTGAAAACCGGTTAGAAACTGTGGTTGATTTTGGCTAGAAAAAGCCATTTAATGAAAGCCTTTTTATTGTAACAAGCGCGACCAGCAAGGATAAAAAAATACTTTTATGTAATTAATCAGAATCGAAGTGACTTTTAAAATCATAGCTTCTCAAAGAGGATTATTTTAATTTCCAAAGGTAGACAAACGTCAGGATAGATTAAGCTGTCAAGGAGTGAAATGGAGTGCATAAAAATTAGATCGATGGATTGATATCATGCTTGTCATCTAGAATTAATGACGAGAGACCCATAAGATAGGCAACCTTTGTAAACTAAATGTCAAAGACTCACACAGGTAAATTCTTTTGCGCAATACTTGATTAAGATTATTTTAAATTATGCTCATACTTACGGGTAAGAAGAAATTCTCAACGTACCTGCAACAAAAAATAATATATAAGTTTGGGTAAAAGGGTAACGTAAGTCATTAATCATAAGTGACTTTTAACCCGTGAAACTTTCATCAAAGGAACACTAATCGAAAAGTCATTAAAACACTATTGTCAGATTGTCAGATTTCTATCAAAATGTTGCTCTTTATTTTTGATGCAATATTACGTAGTATTCAAATGATCCCCATTTGTCAATAAGTGGTCCCAGTTTATTAACTTTCACAGAACTCATTTACAGATTAATTAAATAAATATTTTATTGATTTTGAAATTCGTAAATGAATGAAATATGTAAAGCGACTTAAGATTAAATTGATCGAAATAATTATGCAATTTTAAGAATTTTTATAGCTACCATTAAAACACCAAAACAATCGCCAGATATTCAAGAGATATAAAACGGCCCCGAATTTTAATTGTAGGACGGAATATGTATAGTAAACATCGACTATTTTCCGCATACTAATAGCCTAATTATTTCGAAAAATTTAATTAAACCTATAAATAAACAATTATGATAATTAGATTAAAATTATCAAGGTTTGTGTAACGGTTCGTGGTGTGAAAATTGTATATCAGTTAGTAAAAAATTTGCAAAAATAATTTGTCAAACACTTTGCTGACAACACTAAGTAAACATACTACGAACATCTCTATGCATATAAATCATTTATTAGAAGCACAATAACGACCTTTTCTCAAAGGGACGGGGCTGGAAACCAGGTACCAAGGGCCTCTTCAAACGTTCTCTTATTATGAAAAAATTATCGCTCCCTGGCTAATTTATTTAGCACCGAAACGATAATTTCTAGGTGCATTTAACTTAAATCTATTTTTATTCAATGTCAATTTTTAAAATTCACTGACATTTAGCCTTATTAGGAAAATTTCATTCTTTAATCACTAATTAAAAAAAGGGCGTAGCCATAATCTCAGCTTTGTTGACTGGTTTGATAATTAACTCAATCAACAGTTGTTAAACGTATCTAAACTACTGCTATAAATTTCCTCTTCTACAGAATTCAGTGTAAAATAAATTGAATACCTACTGAAAAATGCATAAATTGATTTCATGAGCTTAATGAAGCGTTTATGATGAAAGCGAGGTGCGTTTAAATATAAATAATAGTTTTCGCGTCGAAAATTATTTGTTCTGAAGATTTAATTTAACCTTAACTAGCTCGTTTTTCATGCGAATCGACTTTGCTCTAACCTTCTAAAGCCACAATCTTCTGCTTTTCACAAGCTAAAATCGAAAAATTTAGCAAAAGAAGAATTTGATTTGACAGAAGACAAAAAGCGAACGGAAGATGTATATCAATGCGATGTGTATCCCTGTAGATGTTTATTCACCGTGAATGATTCATATATCGAGTTGGACTTGGTGGTTTTGGGTGCAGATGGTATCTGCACCTAGTTGTAGCGCCGAAGCATATGCTCATGATAAAGAATTCGTGAGGGTGTATCAATTGATGAATTTTTTGCGTTCAATTAGTATCTCCGGTTGTAAGTACATATAAGTCAAGTATTCTATTTCCCCCAAGTCAATTTTTTGTGTTGGGGGTTGAAGGGGGTGCAATTTTTTTCGTTCAATTATTATCCTTAGGGGTTGAAGGGGATGGGTTTCGGGGGCGCTTACTTGGTACCTATCCTCCAATAACAGTGGTCCAAATCTTAAATTCATTTGCGCTCAATTAGTATTTTCCAGTAACAAGTAGAAGTAGTCTAAGGGTTACATTTCCACTGAGTCAATTATTTGTATTTTTCAATTTTTCGTATTTGGGGGTGGTTTTCGGGGTTGCAACTTTTTGCGTTCAGTCAGTCTGTTTATGTTGTAGATAGTCTAAGGGCTCAATTTCATCCAAGTCAATTATTTGTGTTCGAGGGTTGAAGACTGTGGGTTTTGGGGGTACAATTTTTTGCGTTCAAAATAGTCTCTTGCGATAATAAGTGGTAAAAGGATTAAATTCCGTCCAAGTAATTTTTTTGTGTTTCGGGGTTGAAGGGGGTGAGTTTTAGGGGGGGCGTAGTTTTTTTGTTCAATTCAACTCTTTCGGTTGTAGGCGGTGCAAGGGTTCAATTTCCTCCAAGTCAAGTTTTTGTGGTTGGGGTTGAAGGGGGCGAGTTTCAGGGGTGTAATTAGTTTCCTCCGGTAATAGTTGGTCCAAGGGTTACATTTCCTCTAAGTGAATTTTTTGTTTCAAGGGTGAAGGGGTTGAGTTTTAGAGGTGCAATTTTTTCTCTTCCTGTCATAGGTGATCTAAGGGTCTAAGGATTAAATATACGCTCAAAACTTTTTCTGGGCCGTTGATTAAAAATTATCGAATTACTTGAATTTCAAACAACACTTATGTGAAATTTCGAGTTTCAACCCCTAATTTGCACCCCTTTCTGTTCCATATTGCAGAAAAAAAACCCCTTATCAAATAATGTCAAAATATATGTGGTTTCAGACCTCCATGATGTGCAAAATATTTGAGAAGTTCTCGTATTTTTGTGATTTTCAACGCCTAAATTTAATCCCTAAAATTGACACACCCTCACCTTCAACAGACTTGTACGTCAAAAACGCATATCAAGTTTCAGTAAAATATCTCCAGTTTCTCGAGTTATTACAATTAATAGTTTTTCGGTCCCGAAAAAACCTCGCATTCTGGCGCTTTTACTGCGAACGCTACCTAAACGCTTGAAGATGGATTAAAATCGTATAAGGGAGAAATGTCGGCAACGAATAGACCTACAAAAAAGTCCTCGACAGCATATAAATATCTGTTACGGATAGCCGACAATAAGCCACTGAAGCTATTTTCGTCAAAAATTAAAACACAAAAACGATCTCGCTGGGCTACCCATCGTAGATAGCTATATGCCGTCGCGGACTTTTTTGTAGATCTTTTCATTGCCGACAATTCCTCCTTACAAACTTTTGCTCTAGCTTCAAGCGTTGAGGCAGCGTTTGCGATCAAACGTCGAAAATTGTAATTTCTTTCAGTTTTTCACCCCTAACTCCCACCCCCCTGGTCCGATACGGCCTAAAAACAATCTCCGAAGAGATTTTCGGAGTATACACATGTGGACAAAATGTCAGCTCGATATCTGCTTTCGTTTTCAAGTTATGCGATGGACAGAGTAGACGGACGGCCGGTCGAGCGAGCGAGCGAATTCACAGAGAAAGTTTCCCTGTAACCGATGATGAATTTAACCTATTGCACGAGTGGTATTCGGTAAGATTATTTCGCAAATTAGACTTTTTACTTTAATACACTAAAATATGATTTTTTAAAGAAGTGTCGAATAAGATGTTTGTGAACGAGCCTTGATGGTTCATTCACGTTTCAAAACAAAGTTTCAAGCACAAGAATGAAGAAAATTCTCATTCAAAATTAATAAAAATCTGAGGATCTTGCTAACTAGAGCGATGACATTTGTAGAAAGAGATCGATACAGAGACATTTGAATGTGGGAGAACAATAAAAAAATGTGCGACGTGCGTGAAAAAGAAAAAAAACATCCCTTATCAAATAATGTCAAAATATATGTGGTTTCAGACCCCCATGTGCAAAATATTTGAGGTCTTCGTATTTTTGTGATTTTCAACCCCTACATTTCATCCCTCAAAATTGACACCCCCTCACCTTCAACAGACTTGTGCGCCAAAAACGCACATCAAGTTTCAGTAAAATATCTCCACAGTTTCTCGAGTTATTACAATTAATAGTTTTTGGTCCCGAAAAAAACCTCGTATTCTCGCGCTTTTACTGCGAACGCTACCTAAACGCTTGAAGATGGATTAAAATCGTATAAGGGAGAAATGTCGGCAACGAATAGACCTACAAAAAAGTCCTCGACAGCATATAAATATCTGTTACGGATAGCCGACAATAAGCCACTGAAGCTATTTTCGTCAAAAATTAAAACACAAAAACGATCTCGCTGGGCTACCCATCGTAGATAGCTATATGCCGTCGCGGACTTTTTTGTAGATCTTTTCATTGCCGACAATTCCTCATTACAAACTTTTGCTCTAGCTTCAAGCGTTGAGGCAGCGTTTGCGATCAAACTTCGAAAATTGTAATTTCTTTCAGTTTTTCACCCCTAACTTCCACCCCCTGGTCCGATATGGCCCAAAAACAATCTCCGCCGAGATTTTCGGAGTATACACATGTGTACAAAATGTCAGCTCGATATCTGCTTTCGTTTTCAAGTTATGCGATGGACAGAGTAGACGGACGGCCAGCCGAGCGAGCGAGCGAATTCACTAAAACTACAGTGCCTGCGCATATGCTTCGGCATTAAAATGGTGCAGGCGCCGGGAAAGTTTCCCCATAACCGACGATTTCAGTTAAAATTAGTAAAAATCTGAGGATCTTGCTAACTAGAGCGAAGGCGTGACATTTGTAGAAAGAGATCAATAGAGAGACATTTGAATGTGGGAGAAAAATAAAAAAAATGTGCGATGTGCGTGAAAAAGAAAAAAAAAACATCCCTTATCAAATAATGTCAACATATGTGTGGTTTCAGACCTCTATGTGCAAAATATTTGAGAAGTTTTCGTATTTTTGTGATTTTCAACCCCTAAATTTCATCTCTCAAAATTGACACCCCCTCACCTTCAACAGACTTGTATGTCAAAAACGCATATCAAGTTTCAGTAAAATATCTCCACTGTTTCTCGAGTTATTACAATTAATAGTTTTTGGTCCCGAAAAAAACCTCGTATTCTCGCGCTTTTACTGCGAACGCTATCTAAACGCTTGAAGATGGATTAAAATCGTATAAGGGAGAAATGTCGGCAACGAATAGACCTACAAAAAAGTCCTCGACAGCATATAAATATCTGTTACGGATAGCCGACAATAAGCCACTGAAGCTATTTTCGTCAAAAATTAAAACACAAAAACGATCTCGCTGGGCTACCCATCGTAGATAGCTATATGCCGTCGCGGACTTTTTTGTAGATCTTTTCATTGCCGACAATTCCTCATTACAAACTTTTGCTCTAGCTTCAAGCGTTGAGGCAGCGTTTGCGATCAAACTTCGAAAATTGTAATTTCTTTCAGTTTTTCACCCCTAACTTCCACCCCCTGGTCCGATATGGCCCAAAAACAATCTCCGCCGAGATTTTCGGAGTATACACATGTGTACAAAATGTCAGCTCGATATCTGCTTTCGTTTTCAAGTTATGCGATGGACAGAGTAGACGGACGGCCAGCCGAGCGAGCGAGCGAATTCACTAAAACTACAGTGCCTGCGCATATGCTTCGGCATTAAAATGGTGCAGGCGCCGGGAAAGTTTCCCCATAACCGACGATTTCAGTTAAAATTAGTAAAAATCTGAGGATCTTGCTAACTAGAGCGAAGACGTGACATTTGTAGAAAGAGATCAATAGAGAGACATTTGAATGTGGGAGAAAAATAAAAAAAATGTGCGATGTGCGTGAAAAAGAAAAAAAAAACATCCCTTATCAAATAATGTCAACATATGTGTGGTTTCAGACCTCTATGTGCAAAATATTTGAGAAGTTTTCGTATTTTTGTGATTTTCAACCCCTAAATTTCATCTCTCAAAATTGACACCCCCTCACCTTCAACAGACTTGTACGTCAAAAAGGCATATCAAGTTTCAGTAAAATATCTCCACTGTTTCTCGAGTTATTACAATTAATAGTTTTTCGGTCCCGAAAAAACCTCGCATTCTCGCGCTTTTACTGCGAACGCTGCCTAAACGCTTGAAGATAGATTAAAATCGTATAAGGGAGAAATGTCGGCAACGAATAGACCTACAAAAAAGTCCTCGACAGCATATAAATATCTGTTACGGATAGCCGACAATAAGCCACTGAAGCTATTTTCGTCAAAAATTAAAACACAAAAACGATCTCGCTGGGCTACCCAACGTAGATAGCTATATGCCGTCGCGGACTTTTTTGTATATCTTTTCATTGCCGACAATTCCTCCTTACAAACTTTTGCTCTAGCTTCAAGCGTTGAGGCAGCGTTTGCGATCAAACGTCGAAAATTGTAATTTCTTTCAGTTTTTCACCCCTAACTCCCACCCCCCTGGTCCGATACGGCCTAAAAACAATCTCCGAAGAGATTTTCGGAGTATACACATGTGGACAAAATGTCAGCTCGATATCTGCTTTCGTTTTCAAGTTATGCGATGGACAGAGTAGACGGACGGCCAGCCGAGCGAGCGAGCGAATTCACTAAAACTACAGTGCCTGCGCATATGCTTCGGCATTAAAATGGTGCAGGCGCCGGGAAAGTTTCCCCATAACCAACGATTTCAGTTAAAATTAATAAAAATCTGAGGATCTTGCTAACTAGAGCGAAGACGTGACATTTGTAGAAAGAGATCAATAGAGAGACATTTGAATGTGGGAGAAAAATAAAAAAAATGTGCGATGTGCGTGAAAAAGAAAAAAAAACATCCCTTATCAAATAATGTCAAAATATGTGTGGTTTCAGACCTCTATGTGCAAAATATTTGAGAAGTTTTCGTATTTTTGTGATTTTCAACCCCTAAATTTCATCTCTCAAAATTGACACCCCCTCACCTTCAACAGACTTGTACGTCAAAAACGCATATCAAGTTTCAGTAAAATATCTCCACTGTTTCTCGAGTTATTACAATTAATAGTTTTTCGGTCCCGAAAAAACCTCGCATTCTCGCGCTTTTACTGCGAACGCTGCCTAAACGCTTGAAGATAGATTAAAATCGTATAAGGGAGAAATGTCGGCAACGAATAGACCTACAAAAAAGTCCTCGACAGCATATAAATATCTGTTACGGATAGCCGACAATAAGCCACTGAAGCTATTTTCGTCAAAAATTAAAACACAAAAACGATCTCGCTGGGCTACCCAACGTAGATAGCTATATGCCGTCGCGGACTTTTTTGTATATCTTTTCATTGCCGACAATTCCTCCTTACAAACTTTTGCTCTAGCTTCAAGCGTTGAGGCAGCGTTTGCGATCAAACGTCGAAAATTGTAATTTCTTTCAGTTTTTCACCCCTAACTCCCACCCCCCTGGTCCGATACGGCCTAAAAACAATCTCCGAAGAGATTTTCGGAGTATACACATGTGGACAAAATGTCAGCTCGATATCTGCTTTCGTTTTCAAGTTATGCGATGGACAGAGTAGACGGACGGCCAGCCGAGCGAGCGAGCGAATTCACTAAAACTACAGTGCCTGCGCATATGCTTCGGCATTAAAATGGTGCAGGCGCCGGGAAAGTTTCCCCATAACCGACGATTTCAGTTAAAATTAATAAAAATCTGAGGATCTTGCTAACTAGAGCGAAGACGTGACATTTGTAGAAAGAGATCAATAGAGAGACATTTGAATGTGGGAGAAAAATAAAAAAAATGTGCGATGTGCGTGAAAAAGAAAAAAAAACATCCCTTATCAAATAATGTCAAAATATGTGTGGTTTCAGACCTCTATGTGCAAAATATTTGAGAAGTTTTCGTATTTTTGTGATTTTCAACCCCTAAATTTCATCTCTCAAAATTGACACCCCCTCACCTTCAACAGACTTGTACGTCAAAAACGCATATCAAGTTTCAGTAAAATATCTCCACTGTTTCTCGAGTTATTACAATTAATAGTTTTTCGGTCCCGAAAAAACCTCGCATTCTCGCGCTTTTACTGCGAACGCTGCCTAAACGCTTGAAGATAGATTAAAATCGTATAAGGGTGAAATGTCGGCAACGAATAGACCTACAAAAAAGTCCTCGACAGCATATAAATATCTGTTACGGATAGCCGACAATAAGCCACTGAAGCTATTTTCGTCAAAAATTAAAACACAAAAAAATGGGCAGCTACGGAAGCGGCTAGAACCTCCCCACTTGGTGAATGATTCAATCCTACCACCCATAAATTTCAATTCAGTTTCTACCTGTGTTTGGTAATTTTTAAAATTTTTTATTACTTATTGCCAAAAGGGAACTAAATTTAATTGAATTTTTGAAAACAAAATTCGAAGACTTTTCATGTGCTGATAAAACAAATGGTGGTCATATCTCAAATTTCATAGACGCCATGCTAAAAGGCACTTGTTATTGGTCGTTTGCCACCAAAATTAAGCAAATTTTCTTACTTGCTGTACCTAAATATTACTACTGGTATTTTTCAAAATTTTATGATTTTTTGACAAAAGGGCACTAAGTTTGAGGACATTTTTCGAAACGAGATTTGAAGACATTTCATGTTCTGATAAAGAAAATGGGAGTTTATTAGTCAAATTTCAAAGTTGATGTGCCAAATTGGCACTTGCCGTTGGCCGATGACCACCAAAATTAAATCAGCTCTTAGGGGGGTACTGTGTGTCCCTACCTACCAAATTTCAGCCAAATCGATTAAGCAGTTTGGGCTGTAGCGTATTATCTAATGTTGCTTCGAAATTTCGAATTTTTCGATTTTATGCCAAAAAGGCGCCAAGTGTGAATACATTTTTAGACACAGAATTTGAAGACCTTTCACATGCTTATAAGAAAAATTGGTGTTCATCAGTCAAATTTCTTAGTTGATACGCCAAAAAGGCACTTGGCGTTTGTAGATTGGCAACAAAATTAACTGGGCTCACCAGAAAGCCAACACTAATCTCCATACCAAATTTCGTGAAAATCTGTTCGGTAGTTTTCGAGGAATCTTGCTCACATACGTACATACATACGTACATACGTACATCCGTACATACACACAGACATTTTTTAAAAACCATTTTTTTGTGATCCTGGGACCTTGAAACGTAAAGATCTGGTGTTATCTCAATTTCGAATTTTGGAGTGATTGCAGTAACCTCCCATTTTTATATGGTTGTGGGGAGGTTAAAACGATCTCGCTGGGCTACCCATCGTAGATAGCTATATGCCGTCGCGGACTTTTTTGTAGATCTTTTCATTGCCGACAATTCCTCATTACAAACTTTTGCTCTAGCTTCAAGCGTTGAGGCAGCGTTTGCGATCAAACTTCGAAAATTGTAATTTCTTTCAGTTTTTCACCCCTAACTTCCACCCCCTGGTCCGATATGGCCCAAAAACAATCTCCGCCGAGATTTTCGGAGTATACACATGTGTACAAAATGTCAGCTCGATATCTGCTTTAGTTTTCAAGTTATGCGATGGACAGAGTAGACGGACGGCCGGTCGAGCGAGCGAGCGAATTCACAGAGAAAGTTTCCCTGTAACCGATGATGAATTTAACCTATTGCACGAGTGGTATTCGGTAAGATTATTTCGCAAATTAGACTTTTTACTTTAATACACTAAAATATGATTTTTTAAAGAAGTGTCGAATAAGATGTTTGTGAACGAGCCTTGATGGTTCATTCACGTTTCAAAACAAAGTTTCAAGCACAAGAATGAAGAAAATTCTCATTCAAAATTAATAAAAATCTGAGGATCTTGCTAACTAGAGCGATGACATTTGTAGAAAGAGTTCGATAGAGAGACATTTGAATGTGGGAGAACAATAAAAAAATGTGCGATGTGCGTGAAAAAGAAAACAAGTTGAAGTTCAGGTAAAGCGTGCTAAAAAGACGTCGACCACGACAGACAAGGTTACTAGGAAGGACAGAATAATAATAATAGTTGAATAGCGTGTAGTAATTGTTATGTAGTGGAATGCCGCAAAGAAGATGATCCAGTCAGTAGTGTGGGTGAGAGCGTGTCTTTAGTTGATATTCCAGTTTGGGACACCCCAACAGTTGCTCTTTAACCAGTTGCATTATTGGAAACCTACCTCAACATACTTTTTGTAGAGGTTTGCTCTATTATAACTGGTTTGCTGGCTAGTTTTGGAGCTAGGTACAAATCATTCAATACTGAAATCAGGTTTTGTACCTGTTATTCATTATTACAATAATGCAGCTCCTTTACTACTTTTTACTCTGTTTACGATACCCGTACTACTATTAATTCATGGAAGGTTAAATAAAATGTGACAGAGAAAGCGCACTGTCTTAATAACCGACCATGGATTTAATGAATTGACATAGAATCATGCGTCAAATATTTACAATTATTTTTATCGCCCTACCCGCAATTTCAAGCGAATCATGAATCAAGCTGGAAAGTTTTTAAAATAAATATTATCCCATCATTTTGAATTAAAATTTCTCGGAGATGGGGTTGTAAACAAGCAAATTTATTTCGTTATTCGAGAATCTAAGTGTCAGTTAGCAGATTACTGTCAAACTAACTTACATCTCAATAAGAAAAAATATATAATCAGAATATGTCCATTTATATGCAAATAAATTCTTATTACGAAATAAATTGTATCTCAAGATAAGTAGTTAGATGAGTTTGTCTGTCTTTATTTTATCTAGCTTTCAATTAAACTGTAAGCTATATAATTCGGATCGACTCAGTGACACTTCGAGTGCTCTCATTGGACGGCTGGATACATTCTTAATTGTTTTGTACTGATACAGTTACCACACCCAATGTATTCATATATTCTACAGCCCACTAAATAAACAAGAGTGAAACCAATTAGTGATACCAGTTGCAGCGAGAGGAATACAATATTCTAAAAAAGGTGAAGGGCGATTTCAAAATCACAAATGCGCGCGCATCTGCTACTCATTACGAAAATAACTATCGGAAATATACTAATTGTTTTTTGAGAGTTAAAAACAATAACGTAATTACATTTTATGACTATTTAACGAGAAGTTAGTAAAAATAAACTATCCATATGCGGTTTTTTATACTAAAGCAAGCTACTATGTTACACTTTAAAACGTTGAAAAGTAAAACAAGTTTATTTATAGCAAACAACTAATCATGTGCATAGATTGATTTATACAATGAATGGACGTCGCATCTGCAACTTCAGTGCAGTCGCGTTTTATCATAATTAAGACACTTGCACAAATGTTTACAAAGATTTATTGTTATTGCGCTATATTTTACAAGTTACTGATAATGGCATATATCAAATTTACGAAAACCCAGGAGCCTCATTTTTACCAGAAGCTTGTCAAAAAATCTCACGGCTGGGGATTTGAAAAATGTCGACCGGCTCTTACATAAGTCAATGTCCGTGAAGAATTCGAAAGTGCCAGCTCCAAAAAGAGCAATGGATATTCACTTATGGCATAAATCCGACTGCTGGTGACACCAGACGACCACATCGTATCAACGGTTTTACTTGAATTACCTAGTTGGTAACACTGTTTATATTCGCCATAAAACCGCAAATGTCAAACCCGAACAAAAACTTAACGCGCTTCAATAGAATGATTCGACGATTATTTCTTTTTTCTTCAAACACACCTTTACAACTTTACATAATCATTGCTATCTCACAAGAATTTTAATCGGCGGCTAGATTTGAATTCTCTGCGAGGATTTCGCTATCAAAAAGGAATTCCTTGTAGTAATTTTTAGCAGGCGCTTTTCGACCCAATCTTGGACACAATTTGTGAGTTGAAAGCAAAAAGCTCATAAACTTGATAAAATTAAATAATTAGCTACAGAATATCAATCCTTTTTAAGATTTTCGTGCCTAAATATCAAACTGGTCTGGAATTTTTGGAGTTCTGTTCTTCTTGAAAGCTTTTTGTTTGTATACCAATTCTGTGTCAATTGCTGGCTCAGCGGTTTCATATTTCAATAAAATTCCAAAAGCTCTTAATTCTTCAACTAATTTCAAATAAATTAGGCAACATTTTTTACCGAAACAGGGAGCACATGAGAGAAATAGGATTGATGGGAATCTGGTAAGAAGAATAAAAGAAATATGAGGAAACAAAGAACGTAGTTAGAGCGAATGGAATAGAGAACGAATGTTTTTGGACGGGAAAAGGTGTAAGACAGGGGTGCCCACTGAGCCCAACGCTGTTTACAATTTTTACAAATGATGTTGATGATGTGTTCAAAAAGGGCAGGGCCAGGCAGGAGGTATTGTGGTGGGCAAAGAGAAAGTGTGGTGTTTGGCGTATGCGGATAACCTGGTGATCGTAGCGAATGAGGAGAGAGGGATGAGAAATGATAAGAATTGCAGAGAAATATATGAAGAGAAAAAAGCTGGAAGTAAATGTTGAAAAAACCAAGATAATGGTTGTCAGGAAAGGAAGAGGGAGGGCAAAAGAAAGTGAATGGAAGTGGAACGGGAGGATAATAGAGCAAGAAAGAGAATTCAAATATTTAGGGTATGTATTCAATGAAAGAAACACAACGAGAGCGCATGTAATAGAATTGGTTAAATAAGCAAATAAGGTGGTACGAATGATCTGGGGAATAGGAAAGCGAAAGTTTGGGCAATGATGTTTGATAGTTTAGTGAAGAATATGTTGATGAATATGGAGCAGAAACATGGGGGTGGGAAGAAGAGGAAGCGGAGGTGGAGAGAGTGCAGGAAAAGTATTTCAAGTAGGTGCGTAGATAGAGAGACACCGGGATATATAATAAGAGAAGAAAGGAAAAGGAGTAAGTTAAGGGTAGAGACAGGTAAAAGGGCGGTGAAATTTGAGGACAGAATGGGAGAAAGGTTGGACTGCATAATATTACAGGAGTGGTGGAAGGAGAAAAAGAAGAATGGAACGAAAGAGAGAAATGGGTACGCATGGGAAGATATAAAACATCGCAGAGAACAAGGGAGATGGATAGATGAATGGAGCGATGTGGGAGAGAGATAGAGACATAGATATACAAGAGAAAAGAACAAGAATAAAAGAATCAAGGTGTAATACAAAGTATAAGGACATCATATATGCGGGGCTACCGAGTTATTTGGACCAGAGTGCGAAAGAAAAAAGAATGATAGCGAGATTTAGATGCGGGAATGAGGAGAGAGAAAACAGATTCTGGTTGGAAGAGGAAGGGAGAGTATGCAGAGTTTGTGGAGAAGCAAGAGAGACAATAGAACATATGTTGAGAGAATGCGAGAGAATGAGAGAAAAAATGCATATTGAATGAAAGGAGAACTGGACTAGAATGGATGAGGGAAGTAGAGAGGCAGAGGGAAATAAGGAGAGGGGAGCGAAGAGAAGACAAAAGAGGAAGATAGGATCTTAATTTCATTTAAATACTATTTGTATATGTAATAATTATATTGTAAAAAAGGCAGGGCTCATTACAAGCGAAAGGCAGAGGTAATAAAGTATTCATTCATCTTTACCGAAACAGGTGATGCAAAAAACACAAACGGAACTCAAAGGTAGACTCAAATTTTCATGCCTAAATATCAAATTGGTTTTTCGTAGAATTGTTGAGTTAATTGCTTTGAAATTTATGTTTTACGTCCGTGATGCAAGTTCTTCAGTCCTTCAACAAAATCCAACTCTTCTTCTATCTAAATCATTTACAAAAAAGACTCCTGTCGTCCATTCCTCACTCAGCAGTTTCATCTTTCATTAAATTCCAAAAGCTGAAGCAATAAGATGAACTTCAAAAGAACCCTAACTCCAAATTTCAAAGAAATTGTCCACATTTGCTACCGAAACAGATGCAAAAACATAAAGACGTGAAAAGGAAAGATAAAAAAACGGAAAGTTGATTTCAAAAAAAGGTTATGAGAAAGGAGGGGTTGGTTTTATCGTTTGGAAATACAAATTCACTCACAGGTAAGATTAAGGGAAATAGATTTAAACTACAAAGAGAATAAAAGCCTCAAGACATGATGATTCATCCTGCAAATAACTTCATCAGACTAAATTTCTGTTTAAAAGAATCTGTTTAGACACTACTAGCCTTGATTTAACTTTAAAGATCAAAAATTGATCGTGGAATTCGGAAAGCGAAACACAAATTAGGAAATTACGCCCGGGAACAGAAATTAATGTGCGAAACTTTCAAATTTTTGAAGTCTGAATCACTGTCGTAAGTAAATATGTAAAATCAGTGGTATTTTTTCATAGCAATGTAAATATACTGCAGCGTCCTTTGTAATCCTTCTGCAAGGTTAAAGGCATTATGGTAAGGTAACACGGTTTAATTAAGTTTTCCAGCCTTTACTTATTAAATATTGATACATCCGCTATCTCAATCTAGCGAAAAAGGTGTATTTACCATAATCAATTAATCAAGTTCGTCCTATGTCAGATTGGGATGTATGACATATTACGATCAATGAACCAACGACCGTGAGAATTGAGTTCTATCAAACTGTCCTTGCAAATTCAAAAGTAATTAATAATTACTTCTGGCATCCTGGCTCAAAATAAAACCACGGTGCATATTATTGTAGAACGTCTCCTCGTGGATTTTTATTAAAACAAAACTCACAGATTAATTTCTAAAACGACCGTCTTCATCGTAAACAACACTTTTTCGTAAAATCGTGTGTAATAAATTTATTTATAAAATTGCTTATATTAAGACTAATTAAATTGTTTTTGTAAACATGTTGCTGTTAAAAAAATAGCGTCTGAAAGTTATAAAATGGTAGTTAATGGAATAAATAAATGACAATTTCTTCAAAATTTTCTTGAAGGAGACCCGGATCTGGTCCACACGCTGAAGAGAAGCTTGAAACGCAAGCGCGGATTTATTCAGGTGTTCAAAGCGGACGCGCTAAGCCGTCATTGATTATTATTATTATTTTACCTTCTTTACCTTGAACCTGGCTCTTATGACCGAGAGGGGCCTTAAAAAAGACTATACTTTATAGCAATAATTTATACCTATTATGTGCTTTTTAATAATTGTTATTGCAATAGAAAGTCCTTGTGAATTTTTCGTTTGCAATTACATTCACCCAGAATTCTATTGCAATACCCGCTTATGTTTCATATAATAATATAATAAACATTGTTTATTAACATTGGGGAATTTTCACTTCTAACGCCTAAATAGGACAAGCTCCATCGACTTCAAGGTATGACATTCCTTCAAAGTCATAAATTATATCGCACTTATTTTTCATTTTTAAATTCAATTTAAGACAAGTAAATAAGGTGTTATTATTTAAATTTATTCATCACGTAAAACGCAATAACAAAAATTCAATTTGTTTCTATATGGATATCAGATTGTATTGGATAGAAGAAAGGGTGCTCTTAAGATACATCTGAGGAACGTTAAGTTCATGGCCAAACGTTTCAGCTCGTATTCATATGTCTATGATTTTTAACTCACGCTTCTACGCTATAATTTTTTATTCTGTTTACCTTGCCTCACACGACTTACGTATTTTTACGATTTATTGCCGGGGCTAAAGTTACATTTGATCGCCTCGTACAAAAATCCCGCTGAGCACAACTTACATCCATCATTTTTCCAATATATTTTTTCAAAACTTGACACAAAAGCAAACTGAAGGCCCACAGAAAAAACTGCACAGAATTTTTAACTATTTATAAAAGTATTAATGGGAGTAAAACTGACTATATTAATTGAAAACGAAATCAATTCCTAATGCATTTGAAAAATGACGGATTGAAGCTAATCTAGGATTAAGTTACGGGTAGCCTTTCTACAGGTAAGAATTAAATTTGAAATCAAAGTATGAATCATTGTGTCACGCGTTATTTTCTTATCCATTACTATTGTGTATTAAGAAACTTGATAGATATTTTTTCTCAAACCGCTTCTATCTGCTGTCTAAAGTTTCAATTACAATGTTAAAATTTGCGATAAGAATCCTCAAGAGTACTACACGTTACAAAAACGTTGCATGAAACGCCTTCAGTCACGAACTTCGAAAAATAGCCATTCCATTTTTGGTTCGTCTGCCCTTGAGCAATCATGAAGAATCTATAATATGCGGTTATTGTAGATTGTTAATTTAAACACTACACTCCATTGCAGTAGATTTTATTTACATAAATCGTTGTATTTAGCGCATCTTGTCACTAAAATACGAAATACGTCAGCAAAGGAGTCAAGGTTCGGACTTTATTTCTCAATAACCACCTTTGCAATTAACTTAACGTTCCATTAACAGGAAATATCTACACTTGACAAATTGTTTGAAACATTAGATTGTTAAATTTATGAAATTACGCTAAATAAAACAATAAAATAATGTTTATTACTCTAAAAGAGCACTTAAACGGCAGTTAATAAGGCTTCAAGTAGGTATGTAAGAAATCCCAAATGGTGACCGTTTTCGAAAAATAAAAGAATATTCTGGGTAATTTTAAACTGTGGTAATTATTTTATGAAACGGTTAAAAATTGACTTATTATTGCATTATGTGTAAATATCAGAACTGTTAAAATTGAGCATGCTAGTAGAACGGATTTGATATTTCATTAAATATTTTAATTTTAAAAAAATGGACAGCTGCGAAAGTGGCTAGAACCTCCCCACTTGGCGATTGATCCAATCATATCAGCAGCCGATCGCCTATGAATTTCAATTCAATGTTCTAAGATTTAGGGAGTTTTTCAGAATTTATATTTTTTATTGCTAAAAGGGCACTAAGTTTGATTGCATTTTTGGAAACAGAATTTGAAGAAATTTCATGTGCTGATAAAGCAAATCGTGGTCATCTTTCAAATTTCATAGACGACATGCCAAAAAGCACTTGTTACTGGTCGTTTGCCACCAAAATTAAGCAAATTTTCCTACTTGCTACACCTAAGTTTTACTCCTGGGGTTTTTCAAAATTTTATGATTTTTTGACAAAAGGGCACTAAGTTTGAGGACATTTTTGGAAACGACATTTGAAAGACATTTCATGTGCTGATAAAGAAAATTGAAGTTTATTAGTCAAATTTCAAAATTGATATGCCAAAATGGCACTTGTGATTAGCCGATTGCCACCAAAATTAAACCAGCTCTTCAGATAGTAATGGTATGTCTACCTATCAAATTTCAGCCAAATCGGTCCAGTAGTTTGGCTGTAGCGCGTTATTTAATGTTTCTTCGAAATTTCGAATTTTTTGATTTTGTGCCAAAAAGTGTGAATACATTTCTAGATGCAAAATCTGAAGGTCTTTCATGTGCTGATAAGAAAAATTGGTGTTCCTGCGATTTACGGGAAAAATGTTTGTCTGATGTCTATCTGAAAACAGGCTACAGCCCAAACTACTGGACCGATCTGGCTAAAATGTGGTATATGCAGCTTGTATGATCCAGAGAAGAACTGATTAGATTTTGGGCCAAATTATTCTATGAAAACTGCCATTTTTTACCAAACTCTGCGTCTAAAAATGTATTTACATTTAGCGCTCAAAAAACATAGGTACAGAGCGTTCCAATGAAAAGGAGATACCCCGAATATTTCGTAAACAAAATAAAATATGAAAATTCGCTCGGATAGCTCCATTTTTATTTCGAGGGGAATTTCACAACGGACCCCTGACCTGATCCACCCCCTCTTCAAAATTTGAAATGGCAACCCATTTGTGATGATGAAAGCTAATTTCTTTGTGAATACAATTTTGAGATTTCTAACTGCTAACTTCTGCGCTCGCGGAGCAGTTGCTATAATCGATAAGTTACTAAAATCTTTTACGTTTTATGGTCCTGGGAACTCAAAAAAGTGATTTTTGAAAAATATCTGTATGTGTGTCTGCCTGTGGACTCGCCATAGTCTAAAAAAGCTCTTCAAATTCTACCTAGAAAAAAAATATTCACACTTGATGTACATTTTTATTGCTGGGGTGATAGCTGATTTTTTCCAGGTCGAAAACTTTGGTGCAATGTTTTTTAAAAATGTCACCTTAGGGTCATTAATTAATAACGTAATGTTAATTGTTATTATAGAGTATTATGTTTTTATCTGTTGCTTTGCCTTTGCCCTAGAATTTTGTTTTATTTTAAATTATTATACTATACCTATACTTAATTGTTATTTCCTGTAACTGGGTTCTTCCCGTAAGAATAAATTATTATTATTATTATTAGACGCCTAGTTGTCTCCCTCTATGCAGAGCTCATCAGGGTTCATTTCATTTTAATATCTTTTCTGCATACAAACGCATCAATATTCAAGGCGGGAAGTTTAAAAAACACTATGTTACTGTATGTTTTTATTGTTGGATTCGATAGCTGATGTCTTACCGCGTTGAAAACCTTAGCGACATTTTCTCGAAAAATGTTATTTTAGAGGCAAAATACCCTCATTTGACTTTATTTTAGTACAGGAGTGTAGTATTATTGTCATCCGATAGCCGTTGCATTGCCGGATTGAAAACCTTTGCGCCATTTTTTTCGAAAAATAAGTGCTGCTATGGTCTTTTTAGGGACATTTTTAATTCGGCTTCCAATCACTAGAGGCGCTACTCTTTTGATCCAAAACAATTGTATGGCCGTAATGCATCCATAGAGTGAGTGGTTTGTGGTCGGCATTATTTAACAGATTGAAATGAAAGGACCGGATAGTTCGATTTATATTATTACATTTATTTCTTTTTACATAATTGTTATAATAACCGGTTAACGTTGATTGCTGCATTTTTTTTGTAGTTTTGGCAAGTCCTCTAGCTAATTATGGCTTTCGTCGTATTGATCATTCTGATACGTAAAATGTGAATTAATGGGTGGAATTAATAAAGAGTTAAGCTTTGTTCATATCCACTTAAATTAATATAAATTAAGGAATTAAGGACACATAACCTTGGTAACGATGTAGTTTCCATGGCAATTCCTTTCTTAATTTATGTTAATTTAAGAGGATGTGAACAAAGCTTAACAAGATGCTTAATAACTTGAATTATTGGATAAAAAGTTTTTCAGGCAAAAGATAGGGATAAAACTATAAGTATATGCTTTGGTACTGTTTATTAATACTGGTGATTGAAAGCATAGCCTATTTACTGCATTTTTGGAATTGGTTTTTCTCCTTTTTCTCAAAAACGACTTATCATAAAGGAAAAACCAAAGACAACGATCTTCTTCAGTTTTAGCCAGTCAATAATATTTTAGTTGCAAAAGGGCCCATTTTTGAATTTATTTTACGAAAAAGTATTTTCTTATAATCGGATTCGATAGCTGTTGCATTGCCGAATCAAAAACCTTATAGTGTAATTTTTTCTAAAATTGCCATTTTAGAGGCAAAAAGGCCCCTTTTTGAGTTTTTCTTAGCAAAAGAGCAATGCTTATTATCAGATTCGATAGCTGTTACATTACCGAATCGAAAACCTCTGTACCATTTTTTCAAAAAACGTCATTTTAAAGGTAAAAAACATTTGTATTTTAGATTTTAGTAAATGAACGCCGGGGGCAATGCGCACGACAGCATCAGTGATCGACAACCGCCCGCACGCCCGACCTCTGACTCATAGATTCTGACTTGGTTAAAGTCAAATGCTACATTACTTTTCTACCGTCTCCGAGACTGACAATTTCTTTCTTTAATTTGTACACCCTGTAACTTGGGCATAATTACGTAGGAAGTTTTCGTCTCAGAATATAAGACGAAGAATCACCTTCTGAAGTTTGTCGGTGTACTTAGGGAACACTCTGTATACAGGAAGTTATGGTGTTAGGGAATGGTTCCATGTAATTTTAAGGGCGGCTATACCATGCATGAGAAATGTAGTCGAAAAGTCCTTCACCATTTTGACTTAAGAAGTATTTTTTCTTCACGGTATGATTTTCAAATATTTTCCTCAAGTTTAGGAATTGCTGAACACGTGCAGGTGATAACAGTAGAAAAATAAAAATATCCGGCAACAAAAAATAACCTTTCAAATCTTGTCAAATTGACAAATTGTAATAATCAACCTGCGATCATGTTTTAATTTTTTGTTGTTGTGGTACATACGAGATACTTTATGGACCTATTATTGACTGAAATATTCCGACAGTTTACAAACTTTCAGGAAAATATTTGAATATCAAGCTCTGAAGAAAATATGCGTCTCAGTCGAGGGGTTAACCACATGGTAAATTTGTGTACACAAAATCGCAAATTGTAAGAAAATCGCCAAAATCGCTAGGAAATCGCTAAAAAATCGCCAAAATCGCTAGAAAATCGCCAAAATCGCTAAAATTGCCAAAATCGGTAAAAACTGCCCAAACTTGCCAAAAATCGCCAAGTTGCTGAAAATTAACAGAACCAGCGGAAATCGTCACCAAAGTTCCCATAAAAAATAATAAAGTTCGATGATAATCGACATAGAATACCTGATATTGCTAAAAAAAACATTAGCTGTTTGATGTGGCTCTTAATTTAATAAGAAAGAGGGTCTAATTCATGACTGCCATTTTCTTCACTGTTTTGGAGAAAATAATTAATAATAATCGGCTATGACGTCATTTATATGGGTCTAAACTGAGTTCCACGAGACTTTGCTTAATTTATTAATTATTGGCTTAAAAGACAAAGGAAAACAAAGTATATGCATCTAAATGTGCAACTCATTTTCACAAAAAAATTTTGGTTACTGTGTAGCAGCCGCGCTTCAACCCTTTTTCAGTCGAAGAAAAGTAATAGTAAATGACTGGGACGACAGGGTTTTTGATTCTAAAAAATGAAACATTAAAGACTACAGAAGGAGCTTAAAAATTGCCGAAATTCTCAGAAAATTTCCAAGTCGCCAAAAAAATATGCCAAATTCGTTCGAAAATCGCCAAAATTGCTGCAAAATCGCTGGAAATTTGCTTAAAAATCGCCGGAAACTTGCTTGAAAACTGCCAAAATCGCTAGAAAATCGCCAGAATCGCTAGAAAATCGCCAAAATCGCTAGAAAATCGCCAGAATCGCTAGAAAATCGCCAAAATCGCTGGAAAATTGCCAAAATCGCTAAAAATCGCCAAAATTGCTAGAAAATTGCCAAAATTCCAGAGAGCCGTACACCAAAATCGCTAAGTGGTTAACCCCTCGGTCTCAGTCGAAAATGGTTAAGGACTTTTCGACTAAATTTGTCCTTGTTTAGCCGCCCTTAAAATTACACTGTATAATTATAGTAATATTTTTATTGTTGGACTCGATAGTGGTTGTTTTGCTGGGCGGTAGTGCCATTTTTTCGAAAAATGTTATTACGGGGACCAAAAGTTTTTTTTAACTTCTATGCAGGAAGTGTCATTTTGGCACATCGACTTTAAAAATTCAAATGTAAACAGTTATTTTTCGCGTTACCATATGGAAGCTGTTCGAATTCTGCTTCTATAAATACTGCATTCACACTTGGTGCCCTTCTAACCAAAAATCGGTGCAGGGGAAAAACCTATGTATAACTGTATATTTTTATATTGAATTTGACTCGGAATTTGATGAAAACCTTATGTGACTTTACAGCTTCTGTGAAAAAGTAGAAGTTTTTTTTATTAATTTTAGTTCACGGCCTTCGATTCCTAATGGAGGGGTATCATTGTGCATATTTTACTACTTATTTTAAATCTATTTTGTTAAATTGTTATAGACGGTTAATATCTACGCTCGCGGACTAGTTCGAATAGCCAAAAACATCAAGTCCTGGGAACCCAAAAAAGTGGTTTTGGAAAAATGTCTGTAAACACGCTACAGCCCAAATTCCTGAGGCGCTTTGCCTGTAATTTGGTATGTGCAGCTATCTATGATACAAGTAAGAACTGACTACATTTTGGGCTAAATCGGTCCATGGAAAGTGCTATTTTGGCACATCAACTTCAAAATTTTAAATGCAAATCTTCATTTTTCACATCACCATAGGAAAGCTCTTTAAATTTTCTTTCTAAAAATGTATTCACACTTGGACTTTTGCGTAAAAAACCGGTCATGTGAAAAAAACACATTTAAGGCGAAGATATTTTCCTTATTTTTCAATATTTTGCTTTGCGGTCAAGATGTGCAGCTATCTATGATACAAGTAAGAACTGATTAGATTTTGGGCTAAATCGGTCCATGGAAAGTGCTATTTTGGCATATCAAATTCAAAATTTTAAATGCAAACTTTTATTTTTCACATCATCATAGGAAAGCTCTTTAAATTTTGTTTCTAAAAATGTATCCACACTTGGACTTTTGCGTAAAAAATCGGTCATGTGAAAAAAAACACATTTAAGGGGAAGATATTTTCCTTATTTTTCAAATTTTTGCTTTGCGGTCAAGATGTGCAGCTATTCAAGTAAGAACTGATTAAATTTTGGGCTAAATCGGTCCATAGAAAGTGCTATTTTGGCACATCAACTTCAAAATTTTAAATGCAAATCTTCATTTTTCACATCACCATAGGAAAGCTCTTTAAATTTTCTTTCTAAAAATGTATTCACACTTGGACTTTTGCGTAAAAAATCGGTCATGTAAAAAAACACATTTAAGGCGAAGATATTTTCCTTATTTTTCAATTTTTTGCTTTGCGGTCAAGATGTGTCTATGATTCAAGTAAGAACTGATTAAATTTTGGGCTAAATCGGTCCATGGAAAGTGCTATTTTGGCACATCAACTTCAAAATTTTAAATGCAAATCTTCATTTTTCACATCACCATAGGAAAGCTCTTTAAATTTTGTTTCTAAAAATGTATTCACACTTGGACTTTTGCGTAAAAAATCGGCCATGTAAAAAAACACATTTAAGGCGAAGATATTTTCCTTATTTTTCAATTTTTTGCTTTGCGGTCAAGATGTGCAGCTATCTATGATACAAGTAAGAACTGATTAGATTTTGGGCTAAATCGGTCCATAGAAAGTGCTATTTTGGCACATCAACTTCAAAATTTTAAATGCAAATATTTTGCTTTGCGGTCAAGATGTGCAGCTATCTATGATACAAGTAAGAACTGATTAGATTTTGGGCTAAATCGGTCCATGGAAAGTGCTATTTTGGCACATCAACTTCAAAATTTTAAATGCAAATCTTCATTTTTCACATCACCATAGGAAAGCTCTTTAAATTTTCTTTCTAAAAATGTATTCACACTTGGACTTTTGCGTAAAAAATCGGTCATGTGAAAAAAAACACATTTAAGGGGAAGATATTTTCCTTATTTTTCAAATTTTTGCTTTGCGGTCAAGATGTGCAGCTATTCAAGTAAGAACTGATTAAATTTTGGGCTAAATCGGTCCATAGAAAGTGCTATTTTGGCACATCAACTTCAAAATTTTAATGCAAATCTTAATTTTTCACATCACCATAGGAAAGCTCTTTAAATTTTGTTTCTAAAAATGTATTCACACTTGAATTTTACGTAAAAAATCGGTCATGTGAAAAAAACACATTTAAGGCGAAGATATTTTCCTGATTTTTCAATATTTTGCTTTGCGGTCAAGATATCGAAAACATTCATAAGAGTAGATTTTGCTTTGACCCTAGAAGATTCAATTCAAAATTCGGGTTTTTAATTTTAGAAAAGTTGGGAAAAATTGAAATAAAAAACAAATTAAATTGCGAATTTTGTGTTGATGCGGTTGCGTGAGGACAAAAGTGACTTTTGCACAAGTTTTTCTTCCTTTTTGAAGAGAAATTTAATTGGGAAGTAAACGAGAAGAAACCGACTGATCAAAACACGAGAACTGGAGTGTTTTCGACTCGTCTAGTTTCCCCGAGTATAATTTCTTAAAAACAATAAAAGTGATTGTGTTTATAAAAATATATTTTATGAACTACACTGTACTAACCTTTAGAAATACTGCTTTTATCGGTTATATAAACACATGTATCACGTCATTGCTGATTGCTGGATTTTCAATAAACGAATTATTGTTGTCATTGGGCGAAATAAACGTGATCGTGCATAAGGAACGTTTGAGGTATAATTTTTATTCATAATTTTGAGACACCCTGTATGGTTGGGATGGGCACAGAATCGGAGACAGAAACCGGTGACGCTCCGATTTTGTAATTCGCTGATATAATTCGGATCCGAGATTTCGACACATTAATTACGCCTTAGCAGATTTCACTTCGTTCCCATTTAGAAATTGAGATAATATATGATTCGCTGGGCTCTGTAAATATTTCCAGCTAATTCGAATTTAGAGGCATTAAAAATAGGGATTTAGTGGCCGCCGTTTAGGTTGTAAACCTCAACCGACAATTAGTTGTAGTCTCGGTTGTAGTCGTATCAACGGACTTAGTTATTAGACCATAATATTTAACCTTGAAATATTTGTATGGGCCAGCCAACCTCTCTCAGAGAATTGAGATGAGATGAGATGGAAAATTACTCTGTCGTTTTTTAATTTTTGACTTACCTGAGTCCAATGACTGGCACCCCCTCATCCTCCGTCATTTCTGACAGCACCAAGACGGTTGGTACTTGAGCTTGGGGATACTGAAGAAGTCCTTGATTTCCTTGAAGAACCACTGACACTGTCCCTGGGGGGCTCCCGGCCGATTCGCCTCCCGTGGGATTGCCGTCAATCAAACCGTCTGTTATTTGCCCCCCGTGTATTTGATGAGCACTCAAATTATTAATAGTGATCTCTCCACCGTTATCAGATGAATAAATCTCCAAGCTTTTTTGATCAAAAGCTGTAGTATAAATGACGGTTTTATTTCCATCTTCGTATATTAAATCTATCGGAGTATCAGTTTTATCCTGCATTGTTTGAGCATATAATTCGTCCTTATCGTAAGAAATGACTTCAGTTTTGACTTGAGTATATAGCGGGGTCCTTCCCATGGCACTTTCCTCTTCCATTTCCTTTTTGAGTTCGATCACGTTCACGGGAGTCATCGTGGCGAGCATTGCCGGTGACTCTGGTGCATCTTGACTTGGTGATCGGTCAGCGGGAGAAGCCTGAGGAGGAGGAGGAGACAACATAGTCCCATCGACTTCGAGAGATGGCGAAGAATTTAAGGGCATATCTTCCATGTTACGGCGAGTCATTATGGCGTTTTATCACAGTTCACTTAACGCGATTGCACTTTTTACGTATCGAACGTTCTATGGCACTTTTATGGCTATCCGGACGATTACCTGAAAGAAATTTTACATGTAAGGTGCTTTAAATTAACAGGTTTGGGGGTGATTCAAAAATCCGGTTAGAGGAAACTCGGCTGGAGGAGCCGTAAACTGATAGACTACGGTAGCAAACCGGAACCTCCACGTGCCTGAGCTGGTTTGACGGGCATATGATGACGATCTCCCAAGAAGTTAGTATCGTCACTTGGCCGAGGGGGTGGTTCTAACCGGTTCCTTCCGAGATAACTGTAGAACTAACTGCAATATTTTTTGTCATGCTTTAGGGGTTATCCCATAGTCGATAAATAATAACGACGCTGGAAAGGTGATACAGCGGAATGTATGAGATAGTACATATGTGATAAACTTACTGTTTGTAATTGATATGCGGGTACACGTTTATCTAATTTGAAATTCATTGGAGGTAGAAAAATGTGATTGGCTGGTAAGTTATCGATTTGATTGGTAAGTTAAGAAAATCTGTGCTAGACAAGCGGCGCCAAAGATGACAGACGAGAGCAAGGGCAGACCAGGTAAACTAGTAGGGGCGTACCAAACCAAGTCGCCATTCAAGATCAAGTGTGAGCAATAGTTGATGAACAGGTCTGCCGGCTTCTGGATAACAGGTACTATTGTAATCGTTCAATATTGAAAACAACTAGGTGCAAGTGAGCACGCTTAGTAAGTATAGTACCACTGCACTGGTACCACCGGAGTGAGGGAGTACAAACTAGTTTTGGTGGTTCAGTGGTGGTGTTTTAGTGAATTATACTAGTACCGATGAGGTTTACCTCTTTCGTTCCTTTGTTTGACGAGTCACAAACTCACTACACGACACATTGCCCTAGAGGTTCGTGTCCTCCACATTGTGACAACATGCTTTGTGGTATTCTACATTTAATCACATGCTAGCGTCTACAGGTGGTTCGAACTAATACTCTACTGACTGTTAGTTGCGGCAGCTCAAAGCCAATCGAAGGTAAAGAACATCTCGCCGATGCGCTTTGTTAGCTGTCTTCGTCAGAACTGGAGAAAGCCAAATTGGTCTATACCACGCTTGTCTTTGATTACTTCGAAGGCCACTCGCTGTGTTCGTAGCCGAGTCGCCTCCGGGCCCCCGCAGCGACAGCATCCGACAACTGTTCTTCTCTTTTTCTAACGCACTTAGTTAAGTTACACGTGGGAGTCCGATTGGGCGCCTCTGATTCCACTCAGCTGTGTGCGAGGGCAGCATCGAACACTCTCGGAATCATGGCCGCTGTCCAGGTATATCTCGGGAATCTCAACGAGAGAAAGAGACATCCCATCTTCAAGACCATCACCAAGACAAAGACAAAAACAGTTTCACCTGCATGAGTCGACGATCAAACACACGCAACGACAGAGACCAACAATAAAACGATCGAAAAAAGAATGACGTAAAATAGGAACAATAAGAAGTAAAAGTATAATCCCAGACATGCCTCAAGCTATTCCAACATTCTCAAATACACACTGCGCGTGCTTAGTTTATATTTAAACTGTTATTGATTTTCGTTTATTTTTCCTGGAAACGTCTCCGAAAAATTACATCGATTAGTAGAGATTTCAACGCAACGGCAAGCCACTAACCCCCGTTTCATTTCATCGCATTTCAAATCCCTCAAAGTTGAAACTGTGATTTAAAAAAATAAATAATAGCACCTGCTGCGTAATGACTATACAAACAAAATTCTTCGTCAGGCTGTACCATCAAACGAAAGGGTTAAGAAAATAACCATAAAAAATCTCAACTAATGGGCGTTCGTAACTTTAGTGAGATCTCGGTTGTTTACCACGAGGCCGATGCAGACAAGAGAGAACACTTCTGGACCACTACGAAACATGACAGGGAAAAAACACTAACAAAAAATAAACAGGTAGATAGGTTATATTCCTTCGATATTTAATGAGAGCCATCATATTAAAGCAGTTTCAAAAACTATCCGTAATGTAATTAACCGAAGTAACTTGGCAAAGAGTATCATACAAACACACCTAACTTTGTCTTTAAGCGCCATCAGTTGAACGGATCAATTCGACCAGTCATTGTCTCAGATGTCCTTTATGCCCGTGGATCGAATGTTTGTCCTCACGGTTAAGTGCTCTGATACACAATATCCTTAATAAATTGAAAATAAAAATCCTCAAAATAATTACTGGCTATGCAAGATTCGATTGTTAAGTTTGATAAAAAAGTTTTATTGGCTTCAAAAATTAAAACAAATGTTAATTTACATTTTATTTACCTAATCAAGGTTTCACGGCATTTTTATCGTTTTTCAATTTTTTGTATTTTTTTTAAGATGATTTTATAACTTGTCTGAAAATTTAAGTTTATTTGCATAGGTATTGTAAATAAAAAAAAACAAGAGATGCTGGACAATAAACAATAAAAGATTTGAGGTTTCCATTAGCATTTTTAATGTCTTAAAATTTTCAGGCCTAGAGCAGAGCACAATAAATTAAAGAATATGTCAAACATATTATTATGTTCCAGCAATCTGTTTATAAAAAAAAATTGGCAGTCTCGGAGAAGGGAGAAATTTCTACTTTTTCACAGAATTTGTAAATGTAGCATTTAACTTTATTTAACCAAGGTCGGGCGTGTGGGCGGTTGTCGATGGCTGATGCGCCCGGTGCTCATACTAAAATCTAAAATACAAATGTTTTTCACCCCTAAAATTGGACATTTTTCGAAAAAATGGCACAAAGGTTTTCGATCCGACAATGCAACAGCTATCGAATTCGATAATGATAATATGCTTTTTTGCTAAGAAAAACTCAAAAAGGGGCCTTTTTGTCCTTAAAATGGAAATTTTCTAAAAAATTGCACTAAAGTTTTTGATCCGACAATACAACAGCTGTTGAATCCTATAGTAAAAATATGCTTTTTTGCAAAACGAATTGAAACAAGGACCCTTTTGTCACTAAAATGACATTTTTCAAAAAAATGGCACTAAAGTTTTCGGCATAAAAAAAACAACTATCAAATCCGGTAATAAAAATATACAGTTATGTACAGGTTTTTTCACGGAACCATTTTTTGGCCAAAAGGGCACAAGTGTGAATACGTTTTTAGAAGCAGAATTTTAAGAGCATTCATATGGTAACGCGAAAAATGGCGGTTTGTATTTAAATTTTTAAAGTTGATGTGCCAAAAAAGCACTTCCCGTGAACCGATGTGGCCCAAATTCTAATCAGCACCTACAAATCTCCCAGTGAATATGTGTGCCAAATTTCAGCTCGACCCGTTCAGTAGTTTGAGCTGCAGCGTGATCACATCGAGACAGACAGACAAGACAGACATTTTTCAAAAACCACTTTTTCGGATTCCCAGGACCCTGATAAAAATAAAAATACATTTTCTCTAATTTGTAATTTGTTGATTTCATATTTATGTTTCATGTTTTCTTTGTTTATTGCCATGTTTTTGTTTAATTATTTTGTTATAAATTATGTCTAGAATAATAATTTGCCTTTTGATGTTGAATTCGCCACAAATAGCTCCAGAAATCATCAAGATTATATACTATTAATATTATTATTATTGTTGTTATTATATCCACTTTCGAGCCGTGCCCCCTTCGCAATTTCCAAGTTCCGGCGCTTATAGTTCCAGTAACGGGTATAACATAGTTTTAGTATTTTTACAAAATTTCGGATTTTTCTACCCAAAGGATTTTTGTCTTATTTAAAACCAAAATTTGAGGAAAATAAATCTTTCAAAAACTTGTTTTGGATGATTAAATGAGAAAATAATTTTAAATTTGGAAATTCATGTGCCAAAACGGCACTTTCCGTGAGCCGATTGAATTCAAAATTTGTTCAGCTCTTCGACGTGTAATGCAATCCCCATGTGCAAAATTTCAGCCAAATCGGTTCAAGAGCTTGGGCTATACCACGATTTTAAAGTCTTTAAAGCCTTATGGTGACGTGAAAAATGGGAGTTTGCATTTAAAATTTAAAAGTTGATGTGCCAAAATGGCATTTCTGGTTGTACGATTGACTCCAAAAGCTTTTCAGATCTAAGTTGGGTTATGAGAGGCCTACGCACCAAATTGCAGCCAAATCGGTCCAGTAGTTTTGGCTGTGGCGTGTTTACGAACGAACGAACATACGTACTTACATACACACAGACACATTTTAAAAACCACTTTTTTGGGTTCCCTATCTCGAATTCGAAAAGTTTAGTGATTTTAACTTCTACGCTTCGCGAAGCAAGTTAATAAAATCGATCGAAAAATCGAATCGACAAAAACATCAAATCTTTACGTTTCAGGGTCCTGGGAATCCAAAAAAGTGGTTTTTGAAAAATGTCTGTCTGTCTGTGATCACGCTACAGCTCAAACTACTGAACGAGATGAAATTTGGCACACATATTCTGTGGGAAATTTGTAGGTGCTGATTAGAATTTGAGTCATGACGGTTCATTGAAAGTGCCTTTTTGGCACATCAACTTAAAAAAATTAAATGAAAACCCCCATTTTTCGCATTACCATATGAAAACTCTTCGAATTCTGCTTCCAAAAATGTGTTTAGACTCGGTGCCCTTTTGGCCAAAAATCGGTGCCGTCAAAAAAACCTATCTATAACTGTATATTTTTATTATCGGACAGGATAGCTGATTTTTTTTTCAAGTCGAAACCTTAGTCCCATTTTTTCGAAAAATGTCATTTTAGTGGCAAAAGGGCTCTTTAATTTCTCTTAGCAAAATTGCATTTTTTTACTAAAGGATTTGATGGCTATTACATTCATGGATCAAAAACTAAAGTGCCATTTTTTCGAAAATTGACATTTTAGGGGCAAACCTACCCCTTTTTGAATTTTTCTTAGCAAAAGGGCAAATTATTGTTATTGAGTTCGATAGCTGTTGCATTGTTGAATCAAAAACCTTCATGTCATTTTTTCAAAAAATGTCTTTTAGGGGTGAGAAATATCGACACAAGTTAATTTATTGCTACTGCTACATTTTCAAATTCTGTGAAAAAGTAGTAGTTTCTACCGTCTCCGAGACTGCCAATTTTTTTTAACGCAATCATACTTTTTCCTCAACGAATTCGGAATTTACTAATTTTTTTAAGATAAAAACATTATGACCCTTTTGTAAATCGCAAATACACGTCAACCTTATTTTCTTGATACAAATTCAACTACGCCCTGACATTTTAAAAAAATTCTTTTTACTAATTTGGAAAATTTTGGAAAATCTAGGGTGACTTCACTTCCGGTCAAGGGTTGCACATGTTTTTATCTTTCAAAAATTCATCGAATCCGAATTTGTTGAGAAAACAAAATTACGAACATTTACGGTTTAACCGGAAGTAAGAAAAAAGTTATTCAAAAAATGTAATTCACCTGTCCGAGGATTTTTATTTTTACCAGAAATCACTCGTAGGTATACTGTACATGTAAGCATTTTTTCTCTTAATCGACCGTTTTCAAAAATGCATTCACTGATATAATGCATAATTATAGCGTAAGAAAATGCTTCATAGACTAAAAACATCCGAACCCTGAGCCAAATTAAGTTGTCTCCCACTGCACCACTCGGTGATATCAAAAAGTGCAATTTATGGCAGCACACAGCCAATGATGTATCCAAGATACAACTTTTATCTAGTATTATTTATTCTATTTTTCGAACTCGCAGTGTATACCCATACATATTTTATTTTATGTTTTAATTCACCGAATCACCGAACGAAATAATGATTTCACTGCTAGAATAGACAGACGATAGATGGTTAGATATAGAAAAGTGCAAGTACTAATAGTGACAATACCAAAACAAGGAGACCAGTCGTTAGGTAAAAATCACTGAGTCATAACGCTGCTGAATGTGGCATACAAAATAATGGACTGGGAATAATAAAAGAACGACTTACACAACATACGGTAAAAATTATAGGAAATAACCAATATGGATTTAGGAAGGAAAAGTCAACAATACACGTACCTACTAAAGCAAATAATGAAAAAAACGTACGAACATAATATAGATACTCACATTTTATTTATTGACTTTAAACAAGACTTTGATACATTGAGAAGAAGAAAGATTCTGGAAGACCTAAGAAATAACGAAGTACCCGAAAAAAGTTATTAGAATAATAGAGATATGACAATGAGGGGCTCGCAAGCAGTAATCAATACAGAAAAAGTTTATGTGATGTGAAGAAGGGCGTAAGGCAAGGCGCTCTGATATCAGCGGTATTATTTATAACATCGTTAGATCGTATTATTAAAAAGCTAAGAAATGAAGGCACAATAAATAAAAATGTAATTCAAATAATAGCGTATGTAGATGATGTAACAATTGTAGCACGCCGGGACAAAAGGAATCTAGGAAAAATCTTTCAAGAAATTGTATATTAAGCAAAACAAAGGGGTCTAGAGATAAATAAAGAAATTACAAAATACAGTATGCCTATACTCGTCCACAGGGATTTACGTGGAGAATTCGATTTTATTTCATAAACGAATGTAAAAAGAAAAATATTCTTGACGAGATATCAGCTCAAGATTTAACCTCTGATAAGCCTAAATTAATTAGGGGAGCGGGAAAAAAATTAAATCGAATTCCCCACAGAAGCCGAAACAAGAAAACACACTTGGCAGGAATAGAGAGTATGATGGATATTTTTTTAAGAGTGTTTATCAGCAGAACAAACGAAGGGATATATTACAAGCAGGAAACAAGCAGAAAAAATTATAATACTTTCACAGTCCTCTTTAAGCAAGAAAATCTTATTTTCCGTAGTTATAGTATGTAGGAAAAAAAAATCTGCAGTGTTTTTCAAAAAGTGGAGAAAGGAAATCAAAAACTCCTAAGGCAGTTCACGAAATATAACAAACCTTGTCTCTAAAATTTGAATTTGAATATAGGTAAAATTTTATTGCGGGGTGCGGTCAAAACATTTTTTTTTATTTTCGAAATAAAGACAGACGATTTGCCGAATAATATTTGGTTTCTCTGCTTCCACTCGAAATTTTCTGAATAGATTGTACAAGTTCTAACATTCTTGTCCGCTTTCTGCAAGAAACTGATGCGTTAAAATCTTACAGGTATATGCTATTTTCGATTTCATTATTATTTAAAACCGGTATAGCCGAATAAATATGGTAAAATTTGGCGGTTTTATGCACTACGTTTTAAAGCAAATGAGCTTAAAATAACAATTTCGCAAAAAATTAACGAGTTTTTGATCTCCCTGCTCCATTAAGTACCTAAGTATAATTAATACATTTTACAATTTGGAATCATAATCATGATTATCGTTTAGGCAGGTATTCTATTTTTTCAGTGTTGAATAACATGAAACATCTGAAGCGCGTATTCTTGACACTTTTTTTTACTTTTTACGCACAAGTTAAAAAACCCATTGATGAAGATTTTATATTTTTCTGCTTAATCGGCTATTGAACTCTCCGCAAAATGTCCAAAATATAAAATCCTAATGAAATCTAATGACACTAATGGTGTTAACAAAGTTTCGCGCTTGACCGACTACTGAAGTCTCTTTCATAGTAGGTATGCAATAACTACGCTATTTTGTGATGAGCTGAACGCTATTTAAATTAAAAACTTTGTAAACTGCAAAAATTAAATTAAATGCGAAATTATAAATTATTCAGGGTAGGTGTCCAACTCAACAAGAGTACCTTTTTTATGTGGAATAAAGCGGAGATTATGTATGATTTAATTACTATTTCATGAAATAAACATTGACAGCAAAATAGGTACCTAATAAACAAGAAATGTGTGATACACCGATTAAAATAAAAATCCGGAAAAAAATTCAAGATATAGTTCTTTATATAACACTAACTTATGCTCCAAATTTCAAATTCCTGTCATTATTTAGGGATAGCATTCAAGTAATTTTAAGAAAACTGATTTTTCCAGTATACGCACCCATTTGAAGGATAGTGTAGCTCTCTTATGATATAGGTCCATTGTCCATCTTCCTAAGATAGTGTGAGGAAGGAATCACGTCTTGAATTTTGTAAAACTATTAAAGAATCACGCTGTTAAGTTTATTAGCCATTTTTTGAAACCTTACAGACTCACATAGGCTGAACATCTGGGGAATGCGTGTCATTTAGTGCGATTTCGTTTAGGGCGAGGTTTAGGAGTATATTGTAGTAGGATTAGAGAACGATACAAACGTATTTTTTAGTCGACTATATCCGAAAGTGTCTGATGTTTCGGTATAGGTACCCATTTGCGTACTGAAATTTGAAATTATCATTCTTGTGTTTAAATTGTGTTCTAACCGACTGCGAATTTCATACATTGACATTACACATTTACGATAAACTAAATTAATAAAATAACGATCAATTCGTCGACTAAAAAATGTTATGTGCACCCAGCGAAAAAAAAATTTTGCTCTGTTGCTCGCTCGGTTTTTGCTCGTCGCGCAAATTCCAGGCTCGTCAGCAAAGTCGTTCTTTCGGGCCTTGATATATACAAATAACTATTTCACGTCGCCTTTACTGAAGTTGTCTTTATAATCACACAGGAGAGATAGATTACTTCCAGTCAAGCATTAATATGCAGATTTAACTAGCATCCATGCGTTTTTTTGATTGGCCAAGATAATCTCAACACTGAAAGTCGATTTGAAAAAGTTTATTTCTCAGCGAATTTATTGAACAGCCATTTTCTTACAATGCCCATCGAAATTGTATTCAATCCATGTTCGAAACGTACTGTTTACATAATGCGCCTTCTGACAACACGCATTGTCTCATTCGAATGCGGTTACCTTTAAAGTGAAGAATTTAAGAGTTCTGTTTATTTTTATTTTATATAATCCAAAGATTCCGATCGATATCAGATAAAATCTTATAATAACACTAAAGGGTAATGAGCGGTATTTTTCTCGGTTAAATATTTTTGTGGGAACGTTGAGTGCTATCTTGAATGAGTGTTTAAAAGATGGCGGTCGTTTACCTGCTATCAGCAGTTAATATCGAATTGGATATGTCGCTATTGATATTCTGCGATCGTCGAAACGTCAGTGGATGTCATTATAGCCACGCATTACAGTGTTTTGCGAAGCTGTGTCGCCGTTGCAACATAGCTGTACATTTTTACTCGGACATACCTACAATTATCCGTCTATATACATAGTGCGTGAGGCGATTTTCTTAAACACCACTTCAAAATGGCGGAAAAATGTTAACTATTTGTCGGAATAATCGTGGTCGTAAAAAACCACCATGCAAATTATCCAGTAGGATTTCTTGTAACACCTGTCAAAAATTCTAGCATTGTTATTAATATTTATTTGTGCAAATGATTCTGGGCCACTCGAAAATATTGACATTTATTATGTTAATTTCAGTGTGGGTTAATTCTGCAATAAACTACGTACGTAATGTACGAAATGTGTGGCAACATACCACACATTCCGAGGAATTCACAAAAGTGAAAAAGTCGCGGTCTTATACCCTAAAAGTAGGTATTTCATGTCATATTCACAACCTTAAACGCACACTAATTTCATGCATGATAATATCTAGACGGAGTCTGCTGGGAAATGTGAAGGCCATTGAAGGACATATTTACTGTATAATACGTGGAACTTTCCATGAAAACGTTGCAATTCACGCGCGTTAATTTTTTTTTTCTTTCGTTTATCTGACAAAAGGACACTCAAGATTAAAATTTTTTTCAAAAAATTAAGGCCATTGCTTCAGTTGCATAGAAAAGCTATGCTGAGCTTACGAACAGGAAGTGGAAAGAAACGATACAATAAAAAACGCAGTAAAAAACAACAACAAACAGAAGAAAAGTAAAAAAGTTAGTAAAAGAGGAGGATAAACATAAATCATGGTCGGAGTTCGGGGAAAAAGTGGAGAACGCATACAAAGATAGATAACCAGAAACTATTTTTAGGAATAATAAGAAAAGCGAGACAAAATAAAGTAACAACGATAAACAATATTAAAGGTGAAAAGATGACACGGGACAAGTTCTAAGAGAATAAGATGATGGAGCTAAGGCGGCAATATTTTAAAGCCCTGTTAGAAGGAAACTACGAAACTCCGAAAAAGAAGACGAGTAAACGTAATAAAAGAAGAAGTTCAGGAAGCTATAACGAACGTGAAGTCAGACAAAGTTTCAGGGGATGAAGTAACCGCAGAAGTAACAGAAGAAGAAATATAACAAATAATTATTACTAGAAACAGGAAAAGCTTCAGAAGATCAGCTAACAGGAATAATAAGATTAGATATAACTTTATAACGCCAATGCGAACACTGCCCATTGTACCCCATTTTTATTTTTTTGTTGTTGTATGTCTTATGTCTTATGTCTGTAAGTTGCTCGGGTACAATAAACCATTTTATTATTATTATTATTATTATATTACTTTACCTTTCGGTTTGTAATGAGCCCTGCCCTTTTACATACTAATTTAATACATATTTACATGTTTTGGTCTAGTTTTCTTTCTTTTTTTTTCTTCTTCAGCTACTTCTTTCTCTCTCGGTTGTCTTCTGTTTTCTCTTCTCCCCCCTTCTTTCCCTCGCTCTCTCGACTTCCTTCATCTATTCTATTTCCTCTCCCTATTCGTTCAAAATACTCTTTCTCTCCCTTTCCTCCTCTCTCATTCCCACACACTCTTTCAGCAGGTGATCTACTGTCTCTCTCTCCTCTCCACATACTCTGCACTTTATCTCTTCTTCCTTCAGCCAGAACTTGTTTTCCCTCTCCTCATTCCCGCATCTGAATCTCGCTATCATTGTTTTTTCTTTCCCACTCTCCCTCTCCAAGTAACTTGGTAACCCTTCACTTATTATATTCTCGTATTTTGGGTTATATCTTGATTCTCTGATTTTTGTTCTTCTTTCCTGTACATCTATGTCTCTATCTCTTTCCCACATCGCTCCATTCATCCATCTCCCCTGTTCCCTGCGTCTTTCTATATCCTCCCTTGCATATCCGTTCCTCTCGTAATATCTTTGCCTTTCCTTCCCTTTTTCTTTCTCTCTCTTTTTCTCTTTTCAGCACTCCTGTAATATCTTACACTCTCCTCTTTCTCCCATTCTGTCCTCATATATGTATAATACCTATTCACAAGAATGCCTAAACGACTGTAATAATTACAGAAGAATTACCTTGCTCAGCTCTGTAGCGAAGGCATACATACGAAAAAAAGAGAAGGGAAGAAAACAGTATGAGTTTAGACCAAACAGATGCTAATTTTATTTTAAGGCAAATGAGTGGAGGAGTGAGAGGAGTAGACGAAATCTTGATCAGAGGGCTAAAAAACTTGTTTAAAGAAACCAAAAACTTTAAGACCAAGACATATGATAAATCAAGACTATATCTGAAACAACGAAAGGAGTAAAACAGGAAACAGGGATGCATACTAAGCCAACAACTATTTGCTTTAGTTCTATAGACGAAGCAATCAAAGAACATGTGAAACAATGCCACACAGGGCACTGAAGAATGAAAGAAGTAAATATATCAGTAATATGCTAAGCCGAAGAACATAGGATGATATCATAGGACGGAAGATTAAAAGTAGACATAATAGAAAGTATGGAAGCAGCAACGGTATAAAAAACTCCTTTCTGTCAAACAAAAGCACAAATTTTTAAAAAAATTGCAAAGCCAACCTTAGTTTATGGTTCAGAAGTGTAAACAACAACGAAAAATCAGAAAAAAACAGTACAAAGCATAAAACAGACATTTAAAGCAAATAACGGGAAAGACAAGATTAGGGAGGATCAGGAACACAACACACAGAAAATCTTAAAACAACAATAGAAAAAGGGCAATTACAATGGTTCGGACATGCAATGCGAGTGAACGAGAACCATCTAGGAGGGCAAGTGTTCGAAGAGCGAAGGGAAAGGAGAAGCAAAGGCGAAGACCAAGAAAAACAGAACGCAGCAAAGCTTTACACCCAAAAAACATCGTTTTTTTTTAATTATTAAGTTTCTATTTTGAAATTCTTCCACTCTCTTTCTGCTTTTACTTTCTTAGTCAAATCTGCTAGAATCAGCATTCAGTATCCGAAAATATCATCATAGTTTTATCTCACATTCTTTAATGATAATTCCATAAATTTTGATAAGTTCAAGAAATAGTTCCGAACCAAGGAAGTGGGCTCTAATGTATTCGCGACTAGTTTCTAATGTTTCCTTAAAGGAATTTCAAAATAGCTCAGTATGGCAACTTTCCTTTAGAATCCGGATCGAAAACATAAATACCTAAAATATTTGTTTCTAATCCAGGGATGTTACACCCAAACTTTTATTTCTAGTTATGCAATATTATAATTCCGAAATCTGCATATAAATACAACAAATAATAAATTGTTGCAATTTGAATAACAGAAAATTGGCTGGGCAAGACGCACCTTTCAGTTCAAACTAGACATTATCATCGATCGATATTCGAACGTGATTATCTTAACATTTAATTAATATTTGAGACGTGGTTTCAGAGGAAATCACATGTCTTCTGATTTGAAAGTGTAAATGAGATTGAAAAAATTGACGAGTCATGTGTAGGTATGGGCATAAAATAACGGTACAAATGATACTTAGCGGCAACAATTTTCCTTTATCTGTCCCGAACAGATCTCTTGTGCAAAAATTTCTTCGCAAATAAATTGCAATCGATTTTTTATAACGAGCAAACTGTTGCGTACAGATAGTAGTATGAGTATATCAAGATCTTGTGAAGCAGATGTCCAGCTATAAACCGAGATCAAGGGTCACAAACAATGGCTGTTTTTTGCATGTTTCTGTCCGTTTGAAGGGCTAACCCATCATAAAATAATTAGTGGGAAGGTTTTTTTTAGAAAAATGCCATAAAAAATTATATCTGTTGCTTTGCAGGTCGTCAACAAAATAGTGTCATAAATAACGTTATAATTATGACAATTTACTTTGTTTTCTCAGCATGAACTGAAGTAGAACTTGTTACACAAGGGTCAACAGTGTCTATTTTAAAACATTTACACATTTCACGTAATTTGTGTTAGAGACATAAAACTGATAAGATCTGATTCAGTTATGTGTCGTTTCAGGTTAACAAAATATTTTTAAGTCACAGGACTTTGCGAAAATTTATTATTCAAGCATTATTGCGTGTAATGGGAAAATGATTAAATCGTTTATTATTTTTGCATGCAAATTACTCTATCCCATATATTTTCCAGGTAGGTTCACTCTACTATTATGTTCTCCTATTTACAAATTCAGCGGACAAAAATTATGCCTGGAGGACAGATTTTAATTGATAAAACGAAGACCACGGTTGCGCTCTCTAATAATTTTAAAAGGCACATGCCCGGCATTTGCATTTCATATTCTGTGCTCTCCTACATTTTGATGTATTATTTATATAAAAATAACAATGACCGTCTTTTTCTCTTTCTAATTGGTCGGGCAAGGACAGCAATTTATTTTGCCGCTCTTGACTCAGCGTTTCACAAGAAGTCGCTTTTGATTGTTTATAACTGCATATAAGAGCAAATAAATAAAGATAATGAAAGAAATATTGAACCAAAAGAAACACCTGAACATGAAAAACTGAATAAAATATACTAAATCACAGAAACGAATTACGTGTTTTCTTCCATTACGAAAATTTTCTTGCAAAAAGATGAGGAAGAAAGAATATTTCTCAGTATTAAATTTAAGGCAGAAAATTATTTAATTTTTTCTTCTTTCATCATTTCAAAATTATCGCACATTTATATATTTCTGTTGAAACGAATTTCAACCACTGTGAGAAGAGGTGGAGTCAATCACGAAGTTGTTACTTACGGGCCGCCAGTTATTAAATCAAATTTCATACCCGATCCTTTTCAACGAACGGATTTTGACCTAGAAGCGAATCCCGGATCGTAAATTTTGAAGGAAAGTATACCATTCGCTTTCACAGATTCACATTAACGTGAATAATTAGTATACAGATTATGTTTTGTAGTCGATTAAGAGAATTTTAGTGCATGGGAGATGAAAGTGAATCGAAATAATTTTGTACAAACAACAAAATATCATCATGTGCTTTAAGCACGCAATGCATATGAATGTAAATCGATGTGTCTTGTAATATATTTTATAGCATTAGAAATAATAACATGAAAGTTTGTTTATGGAATTCAAAATCATAATTTCTTGCCATTGTCTTGGAATAAATTCGGAGTTATTGCTCACGCTAACGAACGAACCATTTATATGGGTATGTAGAAAAAATACAAACCTAGAACAATAAATTTGAAAAGTCATCATAAATTTAGCGAAATGTGAAGCAGCTCAATTTAAATTTAAATCCTTGCAGATCATTTAATTATAGAAGTGGCGTGATTATTAAACTATTGCACATTTCTTTATCTTTTGATACATATATCAATATTGGCAATGATATATTGAAACATGTAAAACCAGTAAATGTGATATAGATATTACCACTGTATGTTATTCCAGCGTAATTCTTGTTCCAACTCTTCTCGTCTTCGGTGGGTTTAAACAGATTGTAAATCATTAAAGCTATCGATTATACCAGCAATATATTTAGGAAGGTACTATTAAAATTATTTTCATCGGTACTTTGCAGTACGATTTTGTATCAGACCATTAAAATTGACATGATTAGTAGTTCCTCTGTGACAGAAGACAAAGATAAATATTTTCTTTTCATTTATAACAACCTTCGTCCTATCAAGATTTTAGGCTAGGTGGTATGATCTGATGACATTTCAACACGTACTCTTGGAATTTTTGACCCAGGTACCTCTACCTACTATTCCTTAACTTCTTTATAAGATGATGTAAAAAGTTTATTTATAGAGCGCTAAAATATGTTTATTACATTTTAAAATCGAGACAAAAATTTCAAGAATTATTTGAGGTTGCGTCGTTCAGAGCAGACTCAATTGAATATCCGTAACAGAAGGTAAGAGAAATAATTTATATGATATATGTGATCAACGTACCAAGTAAGGAATAACTTTAAATGATACTTTTAATAGTGTAACTCGACTTTTATGCAGGACTATCACTAAATCAATAAAGTTGTTCGAAAAAATGATTAATTTATGTACTGGTAGCAAGATATTTATTAATGAATAAGCTGAAATCGTGAGAAATATAGATACCTACACACGCACGCATCTCTCGATAAATTCAGTACGTAGGTGTTATTAGTTATTAAAGAGATTGATTGTCTTCAGCTGCTCTAAGAGTGGATTTGTCTGGATTCCTTTATTCTACTAAATAACGTACAGAAAACGGCCTCATAAATAACTAATGAGAATTATTCTAATGTTATGTTCATGTTACAGGAGTGTAAATAACGATGTATGGTTTACGCTATACGTACACATCCGACTATAATGTAATAACCAGTCAAAATCAGTATGTGGCAACTTCTGTACACTAGATATTAATCGCTTTATATTATCAAGTACTAGCAATGCTACTCTAGTCGTATATTCTGTGACGGATTGAATTATAAAACCAACCCTGACAATCTAACAGCTCTCAAACTAAAAACACACGAAAGTAAAAGAATCAAAATGTTAAAATTATTGAAATTTTCTTATGGCATACTAAAATTTTTGTACCATTTGTGGTCGTTTTACAGCGTCGGTCGGTGCAAAAATAGAGCGAAAGCTCGGATGTAAAATTTGCCCGGCGCCTCCACCATTTCTGCCATGAAACTAGAAAAGCTTATTTCCCTTACATTTATACATTCATCCTACGTTTACCTAATACATTTTTAAACTTTTTGTTGCAAAATCAATTAAACTAGATGCTAATGTATTAAAAAATTTCCGTGTAAAAATGCTTGAAGAAGCTCAGGTGTTTGGGGCCCTTAAAAATCCGGCAATGTAAAAAAGAAAATATGGAACACTTTATAACCATGAGCAGACCTCGCTGTCATATCTCAACGATTTTTTAGGAGGTAAGTAAAAAATGTTGATGATTTATACCGCGATGCGGTTACTGCTAAGAAATATGCCAGGATGGCCGTTAAAATCTGATGATCGTTCAGTTTTATATCGAAAGAACAATTCCAGCATATACATTTTAATCTCACATACACATTATGTACTTACAATCAGTCATAAAACAATAAATCGTATTGTCAGCCGAAGCGTATCCATTTGAAATATCTTTAGCGGAAATAGACCATGGTAAAAAAGACAGTGGACATACGATGGCTGCCTCTGTCCATATAAGCACCCAACGATACCAGCATACAAATGGGCCGTAATGAACTCAGATATAAGTAAAAAGTAGGCGGCAACATGCCTGAACTCTGCAACAGCTACTTTGGCAACATCGCTACTTTTAGGCATTTCATTTTGCAATTTGATAGACTCAGATTCTTATCCGAATATTTCCAATTACCACTTCGATCTAATTAAGTGTAAAGCGATGCGGCTAACGGTTCCTTAATAGTATTAAATTTATTCTCGGATTTAAGCTGCAAATATTTTCATTACAGTTCTTTGGATTCCTCCACAAGATTAAATAGGCAATGCCAATGGTCATTTTCCAACTACCTAATTATATCAAAGGATGAGAATTAATTGATTTTTTTTTAGTAAATAGTCGCCATTATGAATATGTAAATTAGCATATAAGGATAAGGTAATAACAATAATCTCCTTTGATATTTCCAGTATGGAGTACTTAAAGTCAAAGCAGAGATAAATTCTGGCAATGATGATGACGTTAAGAACATGGAATAAGTAGGCGTAATATTATCACAGATTAGTGCATTCTCGTGATTGGAAATGCTGTGCGATGTAATTAAAGCCGTGACAAAGAATTTTACTTAGGTCTCTTCTTATTTGCACAAACAGGAAACAAGAAATTGACACAAATGTCTTTTATGCTTATATTTCTTTGCTATGACTTTTGGTGCCACTATTCATCTCCATATGGTTTTCTGTCCGCTGTTCTCTTTCTCCATAATTCGCTATTCTAAAAGCTCTAATATAATTAATTTGTTGTAAGTCTCATACAGGGCGTACCTAAACCTCGTACAGATATTTCAAGATATGATTGCCCTATTGTTTTTGAGTCAAAAAGTTCATATGGACATATGTCCGGAAATTGCGCCCCTTCAAAGGGGTAGGTACCCAAAATTTCAGTTTTCTGCTTAAACTAGAATTTTCATTAAGTTGTCTTCAATTAAAGTTTTCAGGTAAACTTTCATTATATGTCTTAATTTTAACTAATCTGGTCAATTAAATAAAAGCCCATTATGACACTAACCGTTGGTCCAAATTTCAAAATCCCATCATTGGTACTTTTCGAGTAATTTAAAGAAAACTGAAATTTTGGGAGGTACCCCTTTGGTGAACCCTTACGAAGCATTTCCGGACATATGTCCATAGGAACTTTTTGACATAAAATCAAAAAGGCAATAACACCCTAAAATATCTGTGCAAGGTTAAGGAACACCCTGTAAAATTTTCAACTTGTTCACTTCATCTTATTTCTCATTATTAGTGTACGTCTGCTATAAACTCTTATTAGATTTACCTATGTCTCTCCTTCCTATAATCCCGTACCATCTTAACCATTCTGCTTTTATTGCTCTTCACTATATTCTACTTCTTCATTTCATGGTTCATCCAGCTCTTTATTTCATTTCCATTTTCAATCTTTGGGCCTACTATATTTTCTAACTATCCTCCTCCTGAAAAATTTCAGTTCTTCTTCTGTTTTGTCAAACATATCGTTTCTGTATCGTTGTTTTATAAATGTTCATTTTCGTTCTTCTGCTTAAAAAATTAAGAATAACCATTTCTAGAACAAGGAAGGGGAGTATTAAAAAAGGAACAGATCAAAATGGGAAACATCATTGAAGAAACAGCAATTTGAAATAAAAGAGAATTGTGCGATAAAACAACCCAACAAATTAAGAGTAGGTATTATTTCCAGGGTCGTAGCTCCCTGTTTGACTTGGGGGTGGAGGGCTATCAAAATTTGACAACTCAAAACGATCGAATTTCCAACTGAAAAGCAAATGTCTGGGGGGCAGTAGGCGAAATTTTTTGCTTGTCTCTCCAGTCTCTGCTCAGCGTGGCAAGATTTTCAGTATTTAGACAGTCCAAAATCCAAATACAAATTGAGGTTGTACACTCAACCGCATTAGTAATACGCGGGTGAGATAAAGGGGGAAATACGATTAGAATGCATGGGTCTGCTATTCTGTCTCCATCAGCCCGCTTATTATTAATGCGGTTGGGTGTACATACGGGGTGTTTCAGTTTAAGTGGAAACACCCGGGCACCCGGCCAACGTTATTTATTGAACGATTTCAAAAATTTTTCTTTACTTTGTAGTGAATTGGAAAGCAGACATTATTTGTTAAAACAGTTTTTTTGTGAACCAATTACCCAATCGGTTATAACGGAAAATACGTGTCAAAATATCAGAAAACTTATTAGGTATTTTTTTATGGACAAAACTATTGCAGATTCTTGCAGAGGACCATTAAAACTACCCAAATACTAAATTTGGCAGAAAATCGATAATACAACAAAGATAATTTTTTTAATTTGAAAAATTCGCAAAAAATCAATGATTTTGTGCATATTTCTCCTATTAAGGTAGCTAATAAATGGCTTTAATCAAGCAAACGTTTGTCACTGTCACATTTGTCAACAAGTTTACACTGAAAATGTGCGCTGAAAAATTAACAAGTAATAAGGCTTGTGGGTGAGAATAGCCGCTCGGTATTGATTAGCTACCTTGATAGAAAAAATATACATAAAATCTTTGATTTTTTTGGGAATTTTTCAGATTTAAGAAAAAACATTTTTGTTGTAGGTATATGATTATCGGTTTCCTACCAAATTTGGTATTTGGGTAGTTTTAATGGTGCTGCCCATAAAAAATTGTCTAATAAGTTTTCTGATATTTTGACAAGTATTATCCGTTATAACAAATTGGGTATTTGGTCCAAAAAAAGAGATTTTTAATTTGCGAACAAAATCTCAAACGCTTGAGCTTAATGAACATATTCCTACGCTTTGTTGGCGAGAAAAACTTGAAATCAGTCATTTCTTAAAAAAAAAATCCGCCTGTTGCTGCAGAGTTTCAAATTTTCCGGAAAAATATGTAAAATTCAGAAAATTGGAAAAATTAAATCTATTGTAACATTTACCTACTAGCGCTATTTCAATGTTGTAACGCTAATTAAAAATGTAATTTATGCATTTTTCTACATTACCATTAATTTAAAGCTATAAAATTTCATTATTTTCTGTATTCGATCTATTCAGTCCACTTAAAAATAAGTGGAAAAACGCAATAGAACGGCAATAGTAACCTTAAGCTAATTTCCTTTCATAACATGTTAACAATACGGATAAGAATGATCAGATTGACTTAGAAGCAGAAGACAATTTGAAGCATCAGATTCCATTAAATGTTCTTGCAAACAAACAATATTATACAGGGTGATTCACGAAGACCGATCATTAGAAAATTTTTGGGATCCACTTGTAGTAGTATACTTTGAAATTTGGTAATACAGGGTGGTAAATTTTTCGATGCTCACCATCAGTATCTCGGAAACCATAATAATGGAGAGTAGTTTAAATTGGAGAAAAGTTGCTCTATTTGTTGATGATTAAGAATCTGAGGAGAATTCTCCGATATTTTGATTCGTCCCTGAGTTATCTCAAAAAATCTGAAGATTGTCAATTTAAAGAAAAATTAATATCTTCCTAACGATTCATGATATTTAAATGACACTTGGAACTTTTATATTTTTGACAGTTGTCAATTGAATGGCATCGACAGAATTTTTCTGGGCCTTCTAGATTTGGAATAACGACAGTCAACTTTTGATTCTTTTATGATGGCCGCCTTATTGAATTTTGACACCATTAAATACACAGAAAAATTGGCTTTTCAAAAATATAGTCAACATAAACTTTTTTGACAGATGTCAGAATTGGAAAATTGGTAAATTTCTATCTGGCAAAAAAATATAATTATTATGGAAAACCTGCTTACATTTGGTGATGTGATTGCTTAAGTAGTTGATAATGAAGGCTGCTGAGTGCTGACCACCCGTTATGGTAATAAAATTAAATTGTGACTTAATACTGTAAGGTTCTGTGCTCCAGATAAACTTTTATTTAACTTTAAAAGAAAAATCCGAAAAAAGCTAATTTTTCCGATGCTGCGGTAAAAAACGGAAAAAAAACATTGTTTTTTCCAAATTTTCCCTTTTTTTTCCCACCGTTTCCTACAAAATTGCAAATTTTCTTATAACGTTCTCACATCGAAATCTTTATACCCAGGCGTACCTATTTATATTTTTCGTCGTAACAAGTAGGGTTTCGCGAGACCAAGACAAGACAAGACTAGAGCCTATCTTGGTCTTGGTCTTGAACAAGTCTTTAGGAGACCGGTCTTGTCTTGGTCTTGAATGGCCAAGACCAAGACAAGATTTGACCAATATTGGTCTTGGTCTCGAAAGTCTTGTTTATGAACCGAATTCTAAGAAAGAAAACAAAGGTATTGTGGTATTGTAACATGAAAATCTGGAAAGCCACGTGCTCTATGCTGTTTTGTCTTCAGTTCAGTTTAGTAGTTGGTAGGTAGTTATCAGTTAGCCAGCTTTTGTGATTGCAGTAGGGTTATTTGTGATGGGATACAAAGAGACCAGGAAAGTCTTTACTAATTAATTTCTATTACTTATGGGCCGTTATTTTCACCTCCAGATAGACCTATCTGCCGGTTAATTCTCATTGAAAGTATGGGAATTATCCGACAGATAGATTTATCTGGATTTATCGGCCCTTATTAATATTTCTAATTCATAACAAACAATTAATAGTAACTTACTGACTCGGACCGCCACTTCAGTGCCTGTTGAGAGGTTGTTCTCACAGGCTCCGCTTATCGTTCAACCCAATCGAAATAGACTGCTACCCAGTGTTGTTAAAAATACTTTTTTCTAAGTATTTAAATACAAATACAAATACTTTTCTAAAAATGTATTTCAAATACAGGCGATATCAATATAAATATTTTTGACAATAAAGAAGAAACACATAATTACTTAAATATTCTAAACGAAGAAGGCTTTAGCTCAGCCATCAATCGCTGTACAAGGATTGAAGGCAATACTGGGAGTTGCATTGACCATTTATTTACTAAATTTAAAAACGATAAGTACAAGTGTATACCAATCGTCCTTGAGACTTGTATTACAGACCACTATTCCCTGGTTGCAAAAATAAGTCTACCTGGAACGAAAGTAGAACACAGGCTTATGGAAAAGGTCACGAAAAAATACTTAAATACAGACAAACTGAAGTCCCTATTAGATGATGAAAGTTGGAGTGCAGTATATGAAGCGGGTGGTATAAATGAGGCTGCAGATTGTTTCATGTTACGATTAAGTCAATTGACTAAAAACTGTACAAACAATGTCGTATTAAAAAATAAGGAGTTAAAGAAAAACCCTTGGATAAATAACGGTTTAATGAAATCAGTTAATGCGAAAATGAGACTGTATCGTATCATGAGACAAGATCCTACAGAGTTTAATATATCAAGCTATAAACGCCATCGCAACTTACTAAACTCACTAATAAAAAAAGCAAGAACTGATTATTTTCAAAATTTCATCTTAGCCAATAAAAATAACTCAAAAAAAGTATGGGAATGTGTCAAGCAAATTTCATGCGATAGTAAGAGATCTGAGATTAGAGAGATTTATACTGAAAGCGGTGTCACCAATAACACTGAAACTATAGCAAACACGTTTGTAAATTTTTTCACGAATGTTGGGCGAAATCTAGCTGGAAAAATAAAAAAATGCGCTCATGCTAGCCCAGCAAAATCAAATAGGCTGCCCAACTCTATGTTCCTTTTACTTACAGATGAACAAGAAGTAACAAAAACAATGTTAGCTTTAAAAGCAAATAAAGCGCCTGGTCAAGATGGCCTTAAATCAGAAATGTTAAAACTCATAGCACAACAGATAGCAAAACCGCTCACGTTTCTAATAAATAAATCCTTTGAAACAGGTGTATGTCCACAAATCTTCAAGGAAGCTGTCATAAAACCCCTATTTAAAGTTGGTGTTAAGCGGGATGTAACCAACTACAGACCGATTTCGCTGATTACAAATTTCGCTAAGACTTTTGAGAGGATATTAAAAACCAGAATGACAAATTTTTTGACAAAGTACAAGGTTCTCTCGGAACAACAATACGGATTCAGGCAGGGGAGATCGACGGATGATGCTATTGTTCATCTCACAACTAACATTTATAAAGCATTGAATAACAGAGAACCATCAATGGCGGTTTTCGTCGATCTCGCCAAAGCATTTGATACAGTCGATCACGCTCAGTTGTTGGACGTATTGGAGAGTATTGGATTTAGGGGAACGCTACATAATTTAATGAGATCATATTTGGAGCATAGAACGCAGAGGGTTGCTATTGGGGAAACATACAGTGAGTGTAAAATTGTGACATGCGGCGTACCACAAGGTACAGTTTTAGGACCGATTTTATTCAACATCTATTTGCATGACCTCTATAAAATTGAGACAACAGGGGATATTATAAGTTTCGCAGATGACACAGCAATATTTTTCAAAGATAGCAATTGGAACAGCTTAAAAAACCAAGCTGAAAAAGAAATGGTAACGGTTATGCATTACTTTAATAGTAAGAGCCTGACAGTTAATGTCGACAAGACTTATTACGTGCCATTCGCGTCATATTCCAAAAGCTTGCCTTCATACTTGTCGTTATCAATAGAGGATGTGTGTATGAATACGAGCATCACAAGCGCGTCGAATGTGAAGTATCTTGGTGTCTATATAGATAACCATTTACGATGGGACATACACATAAATTATACAGTGAAAAAATTGCGGTCTATATTATATAAATTCAAATGTTTTAAAGAATTTTTTTCACTGCAGCAACTGCTGACGCTTTACTATGCGCTTGTAGAGCCTCATCTCAGATATGGGATCATAGCTTGGGGGGGGACAACCAACAATTATTTAGATAATCTGCAGAAAATTCAAAAATGGTTTTTAAAGGTTATTTATAATAGAGAGTATACCTACCCTTCAGAGAACCTCTTCAATGAGGCCAAAGTATTCGATTTGAGGCAGATCTTTATGTATACATCGTGCTTGTGAGGAAATTTCTACATAGAAATAGCGATTTGAGATTACAGCACGCGTACCACACAAGGTCTAAAGAAAATGCAACTCAAGTACCTAAACCAGACAAGACAATAACTCAGAGGAGCTATTATTACCTAGGGCCAAAATTATTTAATCTAATACCCCCTGAGATCAAAAATGTGAATGCAGTGAGTACATTTCAGTTTAAAATTAAAAAGTGGATAGAAAATAAGACCCGCAGCTACGTACACAAGTTGATTGACCCAAAAAGTTATTATTAATATATAGGAATATTTGCATTAGTTAACTGTTATAATTTATAATATATAGGATTGAAGTAATATACCTACACAAATTACTATAACATTTATTTATTTATTTCATAAAGTGTATTATATAGTTTGTTACTCCTACTGACAAGTCCTAGGACTTTTAGAGTAGTCGTATTATTTATTTATGTATTGGCCAGATGTATAATTTGCATAATGTAATCACCTAACCGTAAATAAATATTATTATTATTATTATTATAAATACTATTTAAATACATTTCTTACAGATGTAATTAAATACAAATGCATTTAAAATGTATTTAAATACTTTTTTCTACAAACACTATTAAAAACAGTTGTTTTAACGTTTGTTGACAATTGTTAAAAATGACATTTTATGATACCAGTATTAAAAGTCATTTACTTTTAACATTTATGTTAAAAGTGATTTGCTTTTAACACTCAGTGTTAAAAGTGACAAATGCAGCAACAATTAAACAAGACCCGGCAACAAATTGTCACCATTCCTTAGTTACAGCAAATTGCATGGACGTTTTCAACTAATAATATGAAAACTTTTGCTTTTAATCGTATTTGTAGAAAAAATTGTGTATGATATGCGTGTTAAAAGTGATTTTATTTTGTTTGAAGGGATGGGCCACTCCGCTGCGCGTCGTGTCCCAAACTTCCCTTCTCACAAAATAAAATACCACTTTTAACACTTATATCATAAATAACTATTTTCTACAAACACTATTAAAAACAGTTGTTTTAACGTTTGTTGACAATTGTTAAAAATGTCATTTTATGATTACCAGTATTAAAAGTCATTTACTTTTAACATTTATGTTAAAAGTGATTTACTTTTAACACTCAGCGTTAAAAGTGACAATGCAACAACAATTAAACAAGCCCCGGCAACAAATTGTCACTATACCTTAGTTACAGCGAATTTCATGGACGTTTTCAACTAATAATATGAAAATTTTTACTTTTAATCGTGTTTGTAGAAAAAATAGTGTATGATATGAGTGTTAAAAGTGATTTTATTTTGTTCGAAGGGATGGGCCACTCCGCTGCGCGTCGTGTCCAAACTTCCCTTCTCACAAAATAAAATACCACTTTTAACACTTATATCATAAATAACTATTAAATACTCAAAGTCAAAAAAATCAAACTTGGTCTGTAGGTCTGTAAGAACTAAAAAGGGCGAAAAATTCAATATAGGCGATCATATACATTTTCATTCTTCTATTGATGGCAACATCAGTTATGGAGAATAGATTCGTGGCACTACCGGTGGATTTAATTTTTGAAACCTTTATTTTTATTTAAGAATAGGCAGGTAAAAAATTAGAGGTCTTGTCACTTGAAATTATTTTAAAAATAGTAGCATTTAGTATTGCAGGGAGCAAGGCAGCTTTTGGGAGTTAGGTGTCCTTATGGACATGTCAATGTCAATTCAAAACATTATGGCGCTCGACACTTATAAACAGAATAAAACAGCGAAGAAGACACTTCAATGAAACAATGACTTTTTTATACATTTGACTTAAATTAAAACACCACGTTACCGCTTGTGATTCATTCTGAGAAAAGCAGTAAATTTTGCCGTCCGGGTTAATTTACGGTGGCCAGATGATTACCTACATCCTGTGCTGTACTTTTACCTGGAATTCAATAAGCCTTTTGAGTCTTCGTGGGTTAAGCCTCAGGCAAAATTTCTTAGAAAAGCCAGGATATCGATTTTAACCGCAACGGTAAAATTTCCATCTAGCAGTTGAGAATGTATTTAAATATGTATTTAAATACATAACAAAAAAAGTATTTGAAATACTTTTAAAATACAATGTCGGCAAAAGTATTTAAATACGTATTTAAATACAATTGAAGTATTTAAAATACATTTTTAAATACTTGTATTTAAAAACTTAACAACACTGCTGCTAACTCAATCCATCGAATTGTTGCTTCTTGTCAGATCTTGGACTTTTTTTTTGGCCAGTTTATCGATGCTCAGTCATCGCAAACTGAAAGCCAATTGCCTAGCAACTAGCGATTTGATTGGCTACAAACTGTCAGTTTGCTGTTAGCTGACACTTAGCTGAGCATCGATAAACGGGCCCTAGTAGAAAGTTGAATTTGTAATTTGAAAACAAAATAGAGAACTTTAAACCAATAAGTTATTATTGCATTTATCTCGTGTTAATTTCAATGATGGCTCGTAATGTTTTTTTGAAAAAATAGCCCTCATTAAAATTATACCTAATGTCAAAATTTAGAAGATAATTCATTTTATTTTAAGATGAATATGGGGATGTGATGTGCTGATGTGTTGTGCAATGTCATTTTAGTATGTACTACCTTCCAGTGGTGAAAAATGTCACTCGACACCCATCGTTGCCGCTCTTCAATTTTAGAGCAATTTTTTCAAAAATTGACCCCCAAGACCAAGAATTTAACAAGACTCTTGGTACAAGACTCTTGGTCTTGAGAGGTCAATCTTGGTCTCGGTCTTGACTTAAGTGGAAGCATCTTGGTCTTGGTATTGTCTTGAATTCGAGACCAAGACCAAGACAAGACCAAGACTAGTCTTGGTATTGTGCGAAACCCTAGTAACAAGCAAAAACCGTATCTCTTCGACTTTAAAACTTTGGCTCAACCAAAAGTTTGCAATTTTGTAGGAACCGCAACAGACGGAATTTTATGAACGAAATTACTGATTTAAATTTTTTCTCGCGCTTTTCTGCGACCACTGGACGAAAAAGTGTTCCATGGGAAAAAAAATTATCTTAGATTTGGGGGCGGCCTAAATTTTAACACTTGTTGCAGGAGGTTCATGAGTTTTTTGCTGCAGGCCACGAAGATTAGCTTCCTCACCGTTTGATACACTGCTTACAGATAAACGAAACGAAACAGTTTTTTCAAAAGTTACAAAAATTTGAAAAATAAAAAAAAATATCATTAGTAATATGATAAGTCGTCTCTTGATGGTCTTTGACCGAAAAAAAATCTACCATTGATGAGTAGTGAATCCATGAGGACTCAACAAGGCAATCAAGAGACGACGAATCATATTTTAGATTATTTTATAAATTAAAAGTATTGAAGTAGTTCCAATGTACGTTCGTACCTAGGTGGTTTATGTTGAATCATCGCTGTCAGTTGTCAGTCACTTCTCAATTGACTGTCACGTCACAAAATAGAAGTGAATTATTTATTGTCAACAAGATTTAAACATTTATACATACCTACGACTGGTTGAATTTTATTTTAACCGCATTTTAACATTCTTGGTATGAAATTTGGTAGAATACCTTTGATAAATTGAAAAAATAACTAATAGTTTAAAATAATGTTAAGTTCCTGTTGTTGGCTCGTGATTTTTAGGGGAATATTATAAAGTGCGAGTGACTTTGTACAGTTTTCTGTACAAATCTGACAACCGTATCTTTTTCTAAATCTGATTAAATATTTACTTTGAGCATGTTCTATATTTGCTATTTTTTAATGACAGTTGTGTTAAATGTCAGTTTTCGTAGGATTACATAGTATTATATAAATCAACTGACTTGAACTATGACTGTCGTCTTATCACTGTAATCTAGAGTTGATTGGTTACTAGCTTTGGATTGGTTCAATACTTAATGTTTAAAATAACCTATACATATAATCAATCACTTTCTGGTTGTGATGAGATGTCCTCATCTGTCGTCGAAATAAAAAATAAGTCAAATCATCCCAAGTAACAATTTAAGTTTTATTTTAATCTACGAGAAAGCTATAAAACTTACTAACAAGAGTTCCTTTAAAGCTACTCTCCCTTGAAGCAGTATTGAACACTGTAATAAATCAGTTATAAAGTAAAAAAGGAGAATCTTATGAGGTTCTTCCAGTATAATTTTTAAAACTTCTTAAAACCTTTCCATCTTAATGTAACACTGTTGCTAACATTGTCAAGTAATCTATAGAACTTTGCTTAAAACTTTAATAAAACCTTCGAGTCTTAATAAGATCTGCAAATTGAATTCAATAAAACCTTACCTATATTACTTAAAAAAGTTCCATGCAGAGAAAAAGGTTTTGAAAATAGCATCTATAATTCTTTGTACCTTTATTAAAATTTTAACTTTGCCGTTTATATTCTTTTGTATCTACCTGTTTAAAATGTACGCTGTATTAGAATTGCAGGTTCCGTATACATATATACCTATATAATTACGGATTCGTTGTCTTCGAATCCAAAAAACGTAAACAAAGGAATGTTTACAGACAAAATTCTACAAATCAAGCATAAAAAACTTACGCGCCCTGATAATAAAGATTTCTTTAATTAATAAGTTTTAATTATAGAAAAACAAATTTTTATATAAATGCTAAATGTTGTCCAAAACTTTACTTATTCTGTTGCAGATTGAGCAGCTTTGTAAGTCGAGCACATTTTTTCTATCTATCGCTCAAATTCAGGGACAATAAATAAATTATATTTTTTCCACATTTCATTTCATCAATATGGCGGCTGAATATTTCGGCTGCAATCATGGCGTATTTGTTCATAAAACTATTAACTACTGAATTATGTTTTAATAAGTCTAGCTTGTTTTGTAAAAACTTTTTTAAAAATATTAAAACGATTTGTAATTGAAACAGATTTGCTAAATGCTATCTTAAGGGCAAAGACCGTTGTCTGAGAGTAAATAACCTGTAGAGCTGTTACATTTAAAAAACTGTTTTTAAACCATTTATAAGACTCTCTAATAAAGCAGCCATAAAGTTAAGCTCTTATTTATTAACTTAACAAGTCAATTTTGACTTCAAGAATTTCTTAAGATGAAATACATTTAACGAGGTATTTTACATAGCAACAATAAAACAGCATTAAGAGCTGTCGGCGTTGAGACCATGTAGTTTTATAATTCTTTCTTAGGGATGCAGATAAAACTTATTTATAAAACATTTTTGTCTTACAGTATTAACGCTATTTAAGACAACTTTTATAAAACTGCTGACTTCTGTAATTCCATTATAAACCTGTCATAAAACTTAGGCAAGACTGGTTATTCTTAAAATTGTTACTTGGGCACTATTTTTTCTATATTTGTCTGGAAATTTGCCAAAACGACATTTCCTGATTGGTATAAAATTCTACAATAAAGTCGACTTTAACGGACTTGTAACTTCTACTATGAAATCGGCCCTTAAAAAGTGACAAGAATGACATTTTTCCTATTGTTTAAAGGTAATTTTTGTCATTTTAAACCTCGCTTAAGTTAATCAACTAGTGCAAACGCCCATTAGTGTTCTAGTCTGCCAACTAGCACCTAGCACCCGGACGACACCCAAAATTTGGCAACTGACAAAACTTTGGGAGGGGGGGGCTCGTACCCCCCTGAGTCCGGCCCTGGTGATGATTGTTTCAACATTCTGCAAGAGATAACTCTTGGGCAGTGGTCGGAACATTACTTTTAAAAAGTAATTCATTACCATTACACATTACTTCGTCGAAATTGTAATGCATTACAATTACTAATTACTTTTTTCAAAAAGTAATGCGTTACAATTACAATTACTTAATAAATGTGATGCATTACTTTATACATTACTTTTAACGTGACATTTCTTAAATTTCTAATTGTAGCTGACAGATTTTGAGATCTGCAGTAAATTGAAACATACGTCATTCCAGACACGGCCAACTCTAATTGGAATTTTAAAAAATGCCACGTTATAAAAAAATTGTAGGTGTATTATTTTAAAACAGTAAATTTATTATTTACCGTATTCCCTCGTGTAAAAGCAACAAAGTAAGTAGGCTGCTAATTTTGACTTTTATCGGGCTTTGGCGTTGGGTTTTTCGCAAATACACCACGGTAAAATTGATATTTGGTAACACTAGAAGCAATCATACACAAGCAAAAATAAATAAAGAGCTAAGGATTTGGGAGAATGTACACTCCAAACTCTCTTGCCGTTTTAGCCATAGAAGTTAGTTTATCAAAATGCCATCTCACTGTCCATCATAATTTAAATTCGACTTTTGCATTTGGCCATGGCGGAATTTTGCAAACCTGACGTCAAAAACGTGACAGAACAGTCAAAAGTAGCAGCCTACTTACTTTGTTGCTTTTACACGAGGGAATACGGTAATTTTAATTTAATTTGAATAACAATTGCGTTTCAAAATTTACCACTGCTTGAGATGGCTAAAGTTAGTTTTATTTTCTTCAGCTAGGAAATTATTTCAATTCTGTAGAAATATTTAATCCGGAGTAATTGCAGAGAATATCGCTACTTAAAAATAGCAGGAAAACCTCTTCAGAATGCATCAATGCTTGCTTTGGAGGCGGTAGGTATACAGAACCCCGCTGGGTTAAGGTTAACTCTGATACCAGTAGTACCTAGCTACTTCCTGTGGTGGTTATTTCATTTCACAGAATTACATTTTTCATAAAAGTTTTATTTTTGAGTTTATCAATTAAGGGTTAAAAAAGTATTGGAAAAAGTAATGGTTTTCCATTACAATTACTAAAAAAATATAATGCATTACAATTACCCATTACTATTTAAAAAAAGTAATGCATTACAATTACTCATTACCAGCTAAAGTAATTTCATTACAGTAATGCATTACTTGTAATGCATTACTTCTGACCACTGCTCTTGGGTACAACGATAATCTTGGACTTGTCTTACCTCGATCTCATTTTTTGAAAGCGAGAATCTGTCACTATGGAACTCTCCGCAGCAGAGCCTCAAAACAATTAGAAGAAAAAGTTTTTGGCAATAATAAAAAACATAAAACGGTTGTTCACCCAAATGAATTCACCTCGAACTTTAAAATTCCTGTTATTGATGATTTCATGAATAAAGCCCAAGATTTACGTTGGACGATTCTTTAGTCCTTCAACATTCAGAATTAGAAAAATTTATATTATGCCGGCCCATGGAGTGATAAAAAAGTTTACCGCAACCGCAATTGGTTTTTATACCTTATAGGTAGAGGAAACTATTTAAGCCCGATAAAGTTTGTCATTACCGTTAATTAATTACCAACATTAAGGTTTGTGAGTGCTAGAGATTGGGAGATAAATAATTATTGAGTAAAGTTCATGGCCACCAATGGTGATAATGTCGATTTCACATGGCAACAATTTTTTTAACTGCCGCTGTAATTTTCCTGACATTATTTTGATTTTCCTTCATAATAATTTCTGCACATGTTGAAACATTAATGTTTTTACAACTGTTGTTTTAGTGACATATGTGTAATAATTACACGAACTTTACATTTTATGTCTTGACGAGTTTATATTTTCCGCTTTAACTGTAATAGGATAATTAGAGGGTGTGATTTAGGATTTAGGGGTGTGGCAGCCACGTGCTTCGCACTTGCGGTACAAGACGAGTCCAGTTTTTTGGCAGCCAAGTTTTTCGACAGGTGTCGTAAAATGACAGAACTGGAACTGGAAATGGAAATAGTCGTTGAAGGTCCCACGGCGAATGCCTCAAAAAAGGACGGGGACGGGGTAGAAAAATAGACAATCCAAAAAATGGTCATCCATCGAACGGGTTTGGTATTCACCGGACATCCGCAGTTCTCACGAAACTGTGCAACATGTGTCACTAGTAAAACTCGTATGTCCAGTTTTGGTCAGTCCGTTAAGGGTAGACAATCCGGGCTCATGGGTCAACTTCGCTAATGCAAGGGTCACTTTAAGGGGTTCCCACGAGTGTCCTTTGTCCGGCAGAGATAAATGGGGAAGTTTCGTTTTCGTATTGCAGTGAAAGAGTTAAGCAATGGTCAAGTGAACTTTTAAAGCCCTTTGAGGATGCGCCACCTTTTTACTGACCGGTTTCGCGACCGACGACACCCTTATTTGCATATTGTAGGGTGATATTCTTACTTACTCTTCTTCAATGTCACGTTTTCATGGATTTTTATCATTTATTCGTTACCCCTGCAGAACATGTTGAAATCAATACTATACAACTACAGGTATGTGATTCCCAAATTTTCATTTCCAGTGCAATGTCAGTGATCTCATGCATGTAGATTTGTTTATTTAGGCTTCCGATGTAATTCAAATCAAAACTATTTCTCCGAATGAGTGGTTATGCATAGAAGATGTGCAGAAGCAGTCGTACCTTTATAATACCAATAAAAAAGCATTAACCACCCTTTGTTGAATCAACAAGGGTTGCATCTTCCAGGGAGGTCGATTATCATCACACCTTTTGATACTGTAAGTCTCTTCTTTTTTGAACAATTGATTTATAGAGATACCGTCGGATTTCTCGAGAGGGTGAATATTAACTCCACTACCTCATCAGATCCAGGTCAAATTTTTAACGAAATTTTTCTCCAATTGAATGTTAACAAGAATGTTACATTTGTTAATTATAATGCGCATAGCAAATACGAAAGAAGACTGAAATTAATTAAGGGAAATATGTCTCATGAATCATAAAGGAATAAAACAACAGCTAACAAGTACATTTATTAGTGGTTGATAGGAGCAGAAAAAGAAAAAACTTTAGAATAAATTAATTCGTTGGTGCAACCGCAAGCTCTATAGACAAATCAGTTTTTGAGTAGTCACAATTATTATACAACTTCTATAATGATTGGTCGACGCAACACTTGACAAACATGTGGGTATGACTGTTTACAGTCCGCCCATCTCTGTCATTTCCATTTAATTTCAGCCGTTGCAATTGCAGCCTCGCTTTAACGAGACACTGATTTTTTGCTTCGTTGCCTTATTTTATAGAATGTTGTAGTGAAAGAAATAATGTGATTATTGTAATGCTGTGAATATTAATGCCATTTAGGTAATCAAAAACTCGCATAAAATGCGAAAAGACACTTCATAAATAAACTATCCTTGCACTGCAGCTAGAAAGTTAAATAATTGCCTGCTTCTGTCTCGTTTATTGATAAATTTATTCAATTCGTTTTATCACTGAGATTTTCATTCCAAGATTAAATAATGTTAACAAACCCACGCTATGACCTATTTTTCTAGCGAGGTTCGTCGCTTGACCACCTGTTGCAGTCTCCACTTAAAGGCGTTCGGGCTCTCGTTTCTAATTAATTTGCGGTCTAACTTACATTTTCCATCGTTGAAGGTTGGAAATATAATATTTGCCCTGAAATTGAATACCAAAAATCTGTTGGTCAAAGAAAGTTATCCTCTGCTAAGACGATTTAAGGGATTTTTTGTTAATAAGATAGGTAGGTATTTAGCAACTTATCAAAAAATAACGGGTGTTACAAAAAAACCGAACGATTTATTTTTGGTTATATGTATATAACTTATTATTTAACCGATTTTCCCAAATTTTGCACAGGACGTAGCCAAAAGATGAGGCTTTTAGAATTGACAATCATTTTCGAGATGGCGCCACTAATAAAATTTTTTTGCGGTTTTTTACAAAGTCATTTTTTGATTGGCTGGAGTTCAATCATTGGTGCGCCGATTAAAATGAAATTCGTGTAGGATGAAAGCTAATGCTTTCCTCTTCCAAAAGAACTTTACAAAATCTTATTCTGGGCGTTTTTTATTTTTTTACAATTTTTCTGCGGATTTTTTAAGGTTTATTTTTTATGTTCCTACCAATCTTGGAAAAAAGTTATTTTTAATATTTCGTAACTACAGCACTTGAGTTAAATACCTGTGAAAGATTTACAGTATCACTAAAGATCCGGAATATTTTGCCAAGATCGGTAGAGAAATAAATAATAAATTTTAAAAATCCATGTTTTAAGAGCATCACAAAAAAAATGTAAATTAATCAAGAACGTTCAGAATTTTGTAAAGTTGCTTTGGAAGAGAAAAGCATCAGCTTTAACCTTACACAATTTTTATTTTGAACGGTTCACAGATGATTCAACTCCAGCCAATCAAAAAATGGCCTTGTAATAAAGACCAACAAGAAATTTGTTAGTGGCGCCATCTGGAAAATGATGGTTGACTCTAAAAGCCTCATCTTTTGACTACGTCCGGTACAAAATTGGGCAAAATCGGTTCAATAATAACAAAGCTATAGCCAAAAATAAATCGTTCGGTTTTTTCTGGGACACCTTTACAACTTGAAATATGTAAATGCTTTTTGGTAACCCCAGCATATCCGAATTTAGCAAAGACGTTGAGGAAGTAATTTGAGGTGAAAATTGACTAATAATTTCCTTGGATTTTCTTTTGTTGACATGTAGACCTACCTAGTTTTGGTATAATTGCGTTAAATGCTCAATATAAGAGTAATGTTAACTAGTGTCTTGTAAAGTGGCATAAATGAGTTGTAAAAAATTAAAAGAACAATGGTGCAATAAAAATTAACCTGAATAGTAAAACGAAAACGAGTTCGTAGAAGCAAACGTTTTGATGTTGATGTAGCAAGTGTCAGTGTGGTCAAAAGGGGTCAAGTCGACCCAGAAACGGAATCAGTTCTGGGTAAATTTGTGTAAGTGTCGAAGTGACCCCTAGTGTGACCCCTCTTATCCTCCGATCTTCTCCACGCATTCTTACAACACTTAGGTATACAGCAATAGCATCAAAGTTTCAACTGTAACAGCTACGGTCGGGTACTTAGGATGGATAACTACAAAGAATTCCGTCATGAAATTTTATTGCGTACCTATGTACATGCTGAACAAAAATGGATATCTGTTGCACGTTTTTGCAACCATTCTTTCGTTGCTGCAATTGTAGATAGATTCTTTTAATGTAATTATCTGCGCCAATTATCTGAAATTGTTTTTTAAGAATTTTTCACGATACACTCTCCACCACTTTATGGAAACACTTCTTGGAAGCGTCAACACTTAATTTATTGCACTCTTAAATCATGATATAAATTTATAATTTAGCAATTTTATTTTCCGATCAGTAGTTAATTTACAGGCACACGTTAACCCAGGGAGATCTGACCCTAAACTAGACAATCATCTTTCAACTTTCAAGAGCAACAAGTTATTTAACAACCGGAAAAACTAGTGATTTTATTGAATGAGTAAAAGTAAATATTTAGCGATTTACCGGTTAGGAAGCATCAACCTGTTCCTGCGTTCGACAAATTCAAAATAATGTGAACCTCGTCGAGCGTTTAGTCGTTGCCATAAAGTGAAACTGATAGTTTTTCTCTAACATCCTTGACCTTCAAAATTATATATTACTAACATATTCATGTGAGATTTTGTCCATTCCTAATTGGCTTACGTAATTCTTCGGATATTTTATGGAATGGTGAATAATTAAGGATCATAATTTCTCTTAAGGTGCATCAAATTAAGAAATTCTAGGTTAATTTATTTTATTTTAAACACTAACTGTTTTTGTGGATAGGTAACGCTCCGTCGGATACGAATTAGTGCGATGGACACTGGCTGGTGTGAATAAAAGGTATAAGCTTCTGCTTATAATTTTATCTTTTTCTTTTGCAATAAAAACTTGTATTTTTGTCCTTTATTAATTCAAGATTAAGAATCTGGCAACTTGTAACACTTTATTCACTCCACCCAAAAGTGTTACAAGAGCTTAATCTTGAATTTATAAAGGACAAAAATACAAGTTTTTATAGCAAACGCTTTATTACCGTTTATTCACACCAGCCATTATCCGATAAAAGAATAGAAAAAAAATTTCACGAGGTTTCTCACTGAGGTTATCTTTCACTCCTCAACGAGATAATGCTGAGGATATCTGAGGTTAATTGGAAGTTTTAAGGTTACTTGAGGTTATCTTGGAGTAATCTAAGAAGAAATCTGATTTCGGATATAGTCTGAGGATGTTTGAGGTTCATTAAAGGATTTAAAATGTGTCATTATTGTCTGAGACTATTCAGGGGATATCTGAAGTACATTGGAGGATTTGAGGTTGTCTACGGTTATTTTTGAAGCAACTGTCTGAGATTATCGATCAGAAGTACCGATTTGAGGTTATCCAGGGAATATCCGCGGAAATCTAGAAGATTTCTAAGGTTCATTGGAGGATTTGAGGTTATCTTGAGATAAACTTAAGGCAATCTTGAGGTAATCACTTATCTTGGGACAAAACCGTGGAAATTTTCTTAATTTTTCCGCAACTGTCTGTGATTATCGATCAGAGGATATTACTAGTACCGATCTGAGGTTATCCAGGGAATATCCGCAGAAATTTAGAGGATTTCTAAGGTTCAATGGAGGATTTCAGGTTATCTTGAGATAATCTTAAGGGAATCTTGAGGTTATCACTTATCTTGGGACAAAACCGTGAAAACTCTTAATTTTTCCGTAACTGTCTGTGAGTATCGATCAGAGGATATCACTAGTACCGATCTGAGGTTATCCAGGGAATATCCGCGGAAATCTAGAGGATTTCTAAGGTTCATTGGAAGATTTGAGGTTATCTTGAGATAATCTTAAGGCAATCTTGAGATTATCACTTATCTTGGGACAAAACCGTAGAAATTTTCTTAATTTTTACGCAACTGTCTGTGATTATCGATCAGAGGATATCACTAGTACCGATCTGAGGTTATCCAGGGAATATTCGCGGAAATCTAGAGGATTTCTAAGGTTCAATGGAGGATTTGAGGTTATCTTGAGATAATCTTAAGGCAATCTCGAGGTCATCATTTATCGTGGGACAAAACCGTGGAAATTTTCTTAATTTTTCCGCAACTGTCTGTGATTATCGATCAGAGGATATTACTAGTACCGATCTGAGGTTATCCAGGGAATATCCGCGGAAACCTAGAGGATTTCTAAGGTTCATTGGAGGATTTGAGGTTATCTTGAGATATTCTTAAGGCAATCTTGAGATTATCACTTATCTTGGGACAAAACCGTAGAAATTTTCTTAATTTTTACGCAACTGTCTGTGATTATCGATCAGAGGATATCACTAGTACCGATCTGAGGTTATCCAGGGAATATCCGCGGAAATCTAGAGGATTTCTAAGGTTCATTGGAAGATTTGAGGTTATCTTGAGATAATCTTAAGGCAATCTTGAGATTATCAGTTATCTTGGGACAAAACCGTAGAAATTTTCTTAATTTTTACGCAACTGTCTGTGATTATCGATCAGAGGATATCACTAGTACCGATCTGAGGTTATCCAGGGAATATCCGCGGAAACCTAGAGGATTTCTAAGGTTCAATGGAGGATTTGAGGTTATCTTGAGATAATCTTGGGACAAAACCGTGGAAATTTTCTTAATTTTTCCGCAACTGTCTGTGATTATCGATCAGAGGATATCACTAGTACCGATCTGGGGTTATCCAGGGAATATCCGCGGAAACCTAGAGGATTTCTAAGGTTCAATGGAGGATTTGAGGTTATCTTGAGATAATCTTGGGACAAAACCGTGGAAATTTTCTTAATTTTTTCGCAACTGTCTGTGACTAGCGATCAGAGGATATCACTAGTACCGATCTGAGGTTATCCAGGGAATATCCGTAGAAATTTAGAGGATTTCTAAGGTTCAATGGAGGATTTCAGGTTATCTTGAGATAATCTTAAGGGAATCTTGAGGTTATCACTTATCTTGGGACAAAACCGTGAAAACTTTCTTAATTTTTCCGTAACTGTCTGTGAGTATCGATCAGAGGATATCACTAGTACCGATCTGAGGTTATCCAGGGAATATTCGCGGAAATCTAGATTATTTCTAAGGTTCAATGGAGGATTTGAGGTTATCTTGAGATAATCTTAAGGCAATCTTGAGGTTATCACTTATCTTGGGGCAAAACCGTGGAAATTTTCTTAATTTTTCCGCAACTGTCTGTGATTATCGATCAGAGGATATTACTAGTACCGATCTGAGGTTATCCAGGGAATATCCGCGGAAACCTAGAGGATTTCTAAGGTTCATTGGAGGATTTGAGGTTATCTTGAGATATTCTTAAGGCAATCTTGAGATTATCACTTATCTTGGGACAAAACCGTAGAAATTTTCTTAATTTTTACGCAACTGTCTGTGATTATCGATCAGAGGATATCACTAGTACCGATCTGAGGTTATCCAGGGAATATCCGCGGAAATCTAGAGAATTTCTAAGGTTCATTGGAAGATTTGAGGTTATCTTGAGATAATCTTAAGGCAATCTTGAGATTATCACTTATCTTGGGACAAAACCGTAGAAATTTTCTTAATTTTTACGCAACTGTCTGTGATTATCGATCAGAGGATATCACTAGTACCGATCTGGGGTTATCCAGGGAATATCCGCGGAAACCTAGAGGATTTCTAAGGTTCAATGGAGGATTTGAGGTTATCTTGAGATAATCTTGGGACAAAACCGTGGAAATTTTCTTAATTTTTCCGCAACTGTCTGTGATTATCGATCAGAGGATATCACTAGTACCGATCTGGGGTTATCCAGGGAATATCCGCGGAAACCTAGAGGATTTCTAAGGTTCAATGGAGGATTTGAGGTTATCTTGAGATAATCTTGGGACAAAACCGTGGAAATTTTCTTAATTTTTCCGTAACTGTCTGTGAGTATCGATCAGAGGATATCACTAGTACCGATCTGAGGTTATCCAGGGAATATTCGCGGAAATCTAGATTATTTCTAAGGTTCAATGGAGGATTTGAGGTTATCTTGAGATAATCTTAAGGCAATCTTGAGGTTATCACTTATCTTGGGGCAAAACCGTGGAAATTTTCTTAATTTTTCCGCAACTGTCTGTGATTATCGATTAGAGGATATCATTACCGATCTGAGGTTATCCAGGGAATATCCGCGGAAACCTAGAGGATTTCTAAGGTTCAATGGAGGATTTGAGGATATCTTGAGATCATTTTAAGGCAATACTGAGGTTATCACTTATCTTGGGACAAAACCGTGGAAACTTTCTTAATTTTTCCGCAACTGTCTGTGATTATCGATCAGAAGATATCACTACCGATCTGAGGTTATCCAGGGAATATCCGCGAAAATCTAGAGGATTTCTAAGGTTCAGTAGAGGATTTGAGGTTATCTTGAGATAATCTTGAGGCAATCTTGAGGTTATCACTTCTTAGGACAAAACCGTGGAATTTTTCTAAAGTATATCCAGGGATATCTGAGTTCTTACCAAAAAACCTTATATTCTTTCATCCCAAAATTGAACCGTGAACACCACGGAAAGTTTTAAGAACTCATGACAAAAAATATATACAATATAATGGTTCGTGATTAGGTGACCCACATTACACATTCCAAGTGCTCTTCAGTTTTGTAACTCTATAGTATGCAGCCAGATATATCCTTCTGTATTTTGTAGCTCTAACATCTGACCCCATAAAACCGTTTATGTCCCCGCCAGAATCACGTCAGTACTATCGAACCTGTTGCGCGTTAAAAAAATTTAACAAAACCTATCGGCTATCGATTTTAATCAACTAATAGATACCTTATCTCTGTGAAGTTTGGAACCATTATTTTAGATAAAAGTCGTGGTGCCAGATATCCGAGATAAAAATCACCTGTTGGAAGATGCCTACGCATGCGTCTTTTCGACCCACAGATAGCTCCAGAATCCGATCCGTGCCGTGTTCATTGTAGTTTTCACCGCCGCTATTACTTACTAATGTTTGTGCATGTACTTAAAGTTTCACTTTCAAAATTAAAAATCCGTTAAGATGTGACCTACCCAACTCGAATAATTAAAGTGCCATTTCGCCTGTGATTCTGTGTGTTGTGTTTTGTTTTCGAAAAGTTTGTTGTCCCATTCTTAGGAATTTGGTAGGCGTTTTACAGCTTTCGTTAAAAATCAGTTTGTTTGATATTTTTGTTTGCAAGAAAATTGCAAAATCAATACCTAATACCTGTTTGAAGACTATTTTTAGCGATGATTAAATGAATTTAACACATGCAGCATTTTGATCGATAGTTCTAAATTTTTTTGGGAATAAAAACCTGTAAATTTTAATTCCTGCATAATCCCGGGGTGTGACTTAAGACAGCCAATCATTATGGCTTAAAGGCGATTTGCGCCAATCGGCAAACAGATCGCTGCATGTGGAATTCACGCCCCGGGCTCTTTCTAGATTCGAACTGCATAAATATTTATTTCGAGATAATCATTGTTGCGTTTTAAATATAAAAAATGTGTTTATTACACTAAATAAATTCTTGCTGATCTTTTTGACGCGTTCAACCTTTCAGTATTTAAATATAGAAACCCAAAATGAAAAAAGTGTGATTCTAAATAGCTTCATTCATTAAATTTAAAAATAGCAAAGGTAAATGACTTACGCGCCTGGAAATAAAAAATCTTTATCTCTAAGACAATCGAATTAATTTTTCAGTTACGCAAAATCTTGGAGATATGGAGTGGTCGCAGAGATACAGATCGCCTAATAGAGACAATGGTAAGTGCAAGGTGCAAGAATCAATGTCACGCCCAACTTTCTTGTAGTTTTTTGAAAATTTTGGTTTTTAGAGAATTGAAGACGCAGGTGTTAAAACACTTTCTAATATTTCGCCCACGTTTGTGTCCTCGATTTTCGTCAAAACCATCATTTAACATCTCATGAAAGATTTATTACCTTTCATCGCAACTTGGGTCAAGACCAAAAAATTAATATTTGACGCATGACCAAACCTTATTTGATTAAATTTGTATTTTAGGTGCGTGCCCAAATCGTGAATATAACTAACTGATGATTGATTTCTTTGTCCCATCATTTCATAGCACATATTTGTAGAACTTTAGAAGTGAAACGCATAATGGTGAAAGTGTCTTGAAAAATATTTAGCTGAAGAAGGGATCTAGCGGAACTGTTTCCGGTTGAAATATTTCTTCAAAAATGCTTTTTAGCTCCAAATCTTTTCCACTAGGTACTTACTCAAAAAAGAAAGATAGGTACTTGAACAATGGCAAATTAATTACTTAGTTTAATTCCCAAGTATCTATCAATACCTACAATAATTGATAGGTATCTGAGGTACTTATATAAAGTAAGTTTATCTGCATCTGGAAAAACGAATTATAAAACTACATGCTCTCAAGACGTCGACAGCTCTTAATGTGGTTTAATTGATGTTTTTTTTTAAAAATCTCCTGAAGTTACATAATAGACTAGTTAAATTAATGAATCAGTGCTTTTAATAATAATGTTAATAAAAATAATTTTATTTTCCTTTTCTATATACAGATGTGTATATACGTATAAGTACGTCAATATAAAAATAACATGACTCTAGTAGTAAAAAACAACACAAGATATAAGAACACATTAGGTAAATTTAATTTATTGCAATACTTTCAGTTATCACATATTTTTACAGCGAGAAATGATATTGTCAAAATTATATGTAGAAGACTTCTGCGAGCAAGTATCTAGTTTTTTATGCAGGGTGCTGAATTTTTCGTTCCCACCATTGGGGATTCGGAAACCATAAGAGATCGAGAGTAGTTTAAATTAGAGAAAAGTTGCGCTTTTTTAAGATAATTAAGAATCTGTAAAGAATTCCTCGATATCTTGATTCGTTCCTGAGTTATTGCGAAAAAAGTGAAAATTGCGATTTTAAAGAAAAATTTATATTTTTTTAACGATTGGTGGTGTTCAAGTGAAACATGGAACATTTATATTTTTGACAGCTGTCAATTCAATGGCATTGACAGAAATTTTCTAGGCCATCCAGATTTTGAACAACGACTGTCAACTTTTCTTTTCTTGGATACACCACCGGATGCACAAAAAAATGCTTATCAAAATGGACTTCTTTGAAAAAATATGTCAAAGTTTGAGTCACACCATGCCAAGACGTATTATATTACCGTTGGATTAATTGTTTTCACGTCATAAAAGATTGAAAAAGTCGGTGTACTCTTTTGCAATTGTTTTTCATCTACGTTTAGGCTGATTTTACAAATTATTCATATCAATTTTCAAAATTTGACGATCTGTCAAAAAAGTCCATGTTGGCTGCATTTTTGAAAACCTGTGCATTTAATGGCGTTGAGATCTCGTTGCTCAAAATCTAGAAGGCCCAGAAAATTTCTGTCAATGCTGTTGAGTTGACAGCTGTCAAAATAACGATTTTCAATTTTTTCGGGATAGCTCAGGAACGAATTAATAAGATAAAGGAGAATTCTTTACAGATTCTTGAAAAAACGGAAAAAACGCAAGTTTTTTCTAATTTAAGCTACTCTCCATCTCTTATGGTTTCCGAGTTCCCAATGTAAAATTATGAAACATCAGTAAAAATATCTTATTTTCAGGACGTGAGAGTTTTTTATGCTTTTTTTGTCAGTAAACAATCCTTTAAGTTACTTGAGGTCAAAAGGTCGAAAACAATAATACCGTAATTAAGGCATAAATATACCTACAAACTGTTTTTATAAAATTTTTAAAAGAAAGGAGTATACAAGGTGAGTCAAGCGTTTTCAACATATCAGGACCATTTTTTGAGAAAGTCAGAGGCTATTTATGGACTACATTCTGTATTTATTTATTGTATCTAATAGCATTTTAGTTTTTCTTTGCAACGGTATAATAAAATCATATTCTTACATAATGGAAATTCAGAGAAAATGTAAATTGAATGGGTTCCCAAACGTATCTGGTCCTTTATTTTACAATCTATTATTCCCTTTATCAAAAAATTGTTCCAATAAAAATTGACGTGATTAACTCAACATAATCTTGCAATAAAATGAGAGTGACGTAATTACTCAGCGAGACTCGGTGAAAAAGATACTAAGAAAAAATGAATCACATCAAAAGATGCACCTAAATTAACCTTTCAACTTTTTGATAAAGATAATAGTTTTGTGTAACAACTTTTATGAAAACATTTCAGTTATTATGCAGGTGTATGATGTTATTATATCGTTGTAAAGAGAATCAAAAATGCTACTTGATACTATACAGAGTGACTCAGAATTACAGGGACAACAGCTAACCACAGCTACCTCTAGTGGGGACCCCAAAAAATATTTTTGTCCAATTTACTCAGAAAGCATAATTGATTCGATGTTGACATTTAGAACATAGCCTAGTGGGGATAAAGGGCTTCATTCTGAGTATTTTTCAGATTTTGAGTAACATTCTTGGGGGGTTTACACATTTTCTAGATTTTTTTTTTGTAAACATTTTTTTTGACAAAGTAATAAGAAGACTATCATCGGCAATCCATAATTCACCAAAAAGTACTCTTGCTAAAAACTAAAACTAAAACTAAAAACTTTAATTATTGTTGTACGTGGAATCAACTTTAGATCATGTAGCATCCTCTTAAATTTTATAATAAATCCCTGAGAATATATTGCATCTTTTTGAGCTCTGATTTTTGAATTTGGGGATAATTCAATTTTTTTTAGCTTTATTTTGTCAAACCTATATGCGATGCCGTTATAAATTCCGACGGAGTTTTGTAATATCTGAGGGTTTTACACCTCTTTAAAATTTGATTTCTCGTAAAAATAAATAAAAATTGCGAAAAAAAAACATTTTCTAATTTTGTGCCCCAAATCTATGAGGACCAGTTAACTGTGAAACCCTGCATCCTAGCGATATCTAACAAAAGTACTTTTTCGTGTATCGTGGATGGCCAATGACACTATTATTGTTGCTTTGCAAAAAAGCGCATGCCGAAAAAAATACTGCAAAAAATGTTTAAGGCCCCACCAAATTTCAACATCGAGTTAGTTAAAATTTTTGAGTAAAATTTTGGGGGTACTTATTTGAGGGAGCATAGCTTCCACATAATCAATTTTAGGACAAAAACTTATTCTCACATTTTGTCTTATTTTTATACATACATATAAGGAAGCTGTGGTTAGCTTTTGTCCCTATAATTCAGAGTCACCCTGTATAAAGAAATACACAGAATAAAGGTGAACTTTAAAATGACAAAGTGATATGTCGTTATTCAATGAAATAAAAACATATTGGGACCACTGATGTGGTCGAAATGCAGTTCAGAGGAAGTCATAATGGCAGTACCAAAAATGGTTGTTCCATAGGATAGTTTGACTCACCCTGTATGTAGTTAAACCTTCTACTCTTTTCAGTATTTTAAAAGGCTTTATTGAATTTAATTTAAAGGCGTTGAAGACTTGTAGGTTTTATGAAAGTTTTAAGCAAGGTTTTATGGATGACTTGAAAATGTTAAAAGCGCCTAAACCATCCGAGTTAGGAATTTCGTTCAGGTACATACTTAAACTATTAATGAATGCGCATTTCAGGAAAATATTTTTAATTATGCAGGGTGGTCCGAAAAATTTTGAGGAGAAAAAGTCGTCTTTTTTTAAATGGAATGCCCGGTATATTTAAGCATATTAGGAGCCTTTATTGATCCCTAAAATATTACGACTTTTGAACCTCTGGTTTTGGAGTAAAAAAATATAAAAAAAAGGGAGTTTACATCATTCTGCTTAAAAATTCCCCATTTACGCAGGTACAGTTTTTATTAGAAAATAAGACGAGGACCTTATTGTAGAGGCTCGAAGAAAGCTCTGATTCAATTTTAGTTGTCACCCTATGCATAGGGTGTTCAAAATTAATTTTCAAAATTTGAGAACTTTGAAGTTGTTTTTCTCAACTTTTTCAAATGGAACACCCTGTATATTTTTAGCTAGTGTAATGTAGAATTTATAAGCGAATATTTTTTGTAATATAAACATGTTGGTTATTTTCATCCGCTTTCGAGTTATTCGGGAAAATTACAAGTTTTCTTGTATGCAGAGAATTTTAACTTCTAAAATTGGAACATAAGCACTCAGACTAATACTGTATAGTACTATAAACAATTTAATTTGTTCATGAAGACATTTCCACTACCCTTCCTTAACAACTTCAGTTGAAATTTTTGTTTGTAGGAGTAGGCAAATTATTTTTAAACTAAATGTTAAAGGTAATAGAAATGTCTTTTCAAGAACCAATTAAATGGTTCGTGAACCAAAATAGAGAACATTTCGAAAATTTTTTTTTTTTTTGTACTTAACAATTGTCTGCAAGCAAGAAAATTTGTAATATTTGCGAATAACTCGAAAACGGATGAAAATAACCAACATGTTTGTAGGACAAAAAACGTTCCTTTATAAATTCTACATTACGCTAGCTAAATACATACAGAGTGTTCCATTTGAAAAACTTGAGAAAAATGGGTTCAAAATTCTCAAATTTTGAAAATAAATTTTGAGCACCCTGTACTTAGCGGAACAACTAAAATTGAATCAGAGCTGTTTTTAAGCCTCTGCAATAAGGTCTTCATCTTATAAAAACTGTACCTGCGTAAATGGGGAATTTTTAAGCAGAATGATGTAAACTCCCACTTTTTTTGAAAATATTTTTTTACTCCCAAACCAGACGTTCAAAAGCCGTAATATTTTAGGGATGAATAAAGGCTCTTAGGGGGTTGCAAATACGCTAAAATATACCGTGCATTCCATTTAAAAAAAGACGACTTTCCCTCCTCAAAATTTTTCGGACCATGTATAATTAAAAAAAATTGGCAGCTACGGAAGCGGCTGGAACCTCCCCACTTGGTGAATGATCCAATCCTATCACTAATATCACTTAAATTTTACTATTTACTATGCCTAAGTTTTACTCCACCAAACCAAATGTGTTTTCTGTGAGTTTTCTGAATTTTACGATCTTTTGCCAAAAGGGCATTAAGGTTGAGTACAATTTTGAAAACTAAATTTGAAGACTTTTCATGTGCTGATAGAGAAAATAGGAGTTCATTATTCAAATTTCAAAGTTGATATACCAAAATGGCACTTGCCGCCCTCGGATTGCCACCAGAATTAAATCAGCTCTTCGGCGGGTGACGGTATCTCTACCTACCAAATTTCAGCCAAATCGATCCAGCAGTTTGGGCTGTAGCGTGTTATTTAATGTTTCCTCAATACTTCGAATTTTTCGATTTTATGCCAAAAAGGCGCTAAGTGTGAGTACACTTTCAGATACAGAATTTCAAGACCTTTCATGCGCTGTTAAGAAAAATTAGTGTTCATCAGTCAAATTTCATAGTTTACATGCCTAAAAGGCACTTGGCTTCTTCGGATTCGCAACAAAATTAACTGGGCTCACCAGAAGGCCAACACTAACCTGCATACCAAATTTCACTAAAATCCGTTCGGTAGTTTCCGAGAAATCGTGCTCACATACGTACGTACATACGTACATACGTACGTACATACACACAGACATTTTTTAAAAACCACTTTTTCGTGATCCTGAGACCTTGAAACGTAAAGATCTGGTGTTATCTCAATTTCGAATTTTGGACTGATTGCAGTAACCTCCCATTTTTATATTGGTTGTGGGGAGGTTAATATTTTCCTGAAATGCGCCTTCATTAATAGTTTAATGTACCTGAACGAAATTCCTAACTCGGATGGTTTAGGCGTTATGGAAGCCCGACGCACTGTTGCAGGACTCTGTAGATTAAAATAAAACTTAAATTGTCACTTGGGTTGTACGATTTTGAAAAATTGAGACGATTCCAAAAACAATAATTCCTAAAGATATCGAGATGATATATGGCGCATAAATTCAAAGTTTAGGGCCGAGTTTGTCAAAAATTTTCCTCTTTTTAAATTTTGTTATCATTTGGCGACTTTCAATCATTTCCATCTCACATCCGGTGACCATCTCTCATTAATTTATTGACTATTACTAGTTTTGCAATCTCGAAGGTTATTTTCACACAGTGCACGTCTAAGGCAATTGTAATCATTACGTCACTTGTTTACAATTCCAAATTTCAGGGTACAGCAACTGGTACGACGAATGTACCTGTTGCCCATACGGATACCACATCGACCTGGATTTCGTTCGATATTGCGAATCTGTCAGTCAAGAAGCCGACAGAACTGGGTCGATTAAACGTCGGAAAGATCGACGGCGACAACGACAATCGATGGAAGTAATGTTGGGGATAACGCCCGCAGTACTAGAGCAAAGCTACAAGGTAGTAATTTTATCGTAGAGGTGAATCACACTCGTGTTTTTCTTAGCCTATCCAAGAACAGGAAACTACGAAAATAATTCAAAAACAAACGAACGAGTTTCCGTTTCAAGATGGGTTCGATGATGCCGTTTCAGACTTTGAAAGAACGCTTCAACATTCCAAAACGAAATTATGTAATAATTTGCCTGATGTTACCGCAGTTTCAGGTTGGTATGACATTGAGTGATGATAATTGAAAATGCTGAACGTAAATATCGATCCGTACGTTATCTTGTTAATCAATAAAAGTTATCATTTTAAGCGCTAACGGAGTAACGGAACTTTTTACTCCTACCAACGAGTATTTGAATAAAACCATGCAATTACCTTTGTGGAAGAATAATTCATTGTTGTTCCAGTGAATGATCTTCAAGAGAAAGAATAGCGCATGCGTTGTTCATTGTAATAGTTGAGTAAATCTACCACTTTTCTACGGCTTTTACAATGACAATTTGTTTGTTAAAATGGAAAAAAATTGTCTGAATCGCGTGTGTTTGTTAGTGCTAATACTAATCTATCTCCTTCTAAAAGTGATAATTTTATGCATAAACAATGTACTACGTTTTGAACATACTTTGCCTGAAAATCTTGAAAGAATCTTGCTGTCTGCAGAAACGATCAAGAGGGTCCCCTCGAATTCCTCCATTTCTTCAGCTTCTGGCTCCAGCATGACGGTGTTACCGGAAACTGTTAATAGGGATTTCGATAATGTCAGTGTGGAATCATGCGGGCTGAGTTCTATGGCCTTGCAGAATATTAGGGAGCAAATGGCTTTAAGTTTGGAAAGGACGAAGTTGTTGGAAGACCAGGTCAAGCTGATACCGCGGTTAAAGGTGAGTACCTTCTGGTTTTTCACATTATCACAATAACTGTGAAAATTTACAAATAGATCGTGGGAGTGTCGAGTTTTTTTTTTCAATGAAACTCCAATTTTTTTTGAAAATGGGCAAAAAAATCCTAAATTTTCGAAGGCCAAATCTCTGTTTTTTATTCGTGCTCTTAACTAGTCAAAAAATTAAATTTTGAAACATTTTTGATTCTCTGAATGTTATGTAATTCTTGAAATTCCATTTTTGATTTGTCCATGTTAAATTTTCTTCGAGGGGTTTCTCACTGAGCTTATTTATATTTTGTCCCTCGCCTGAGGTAATTCTGGGAATGTTATGAGGGTTGTCTTGAAGATATCTGAGGTAATCTGAGGTTATCTTGAAGTAACACCTTCACGCTTATCTAAAGAAAAAGCCATGAAAATTTCTTCACTGGAGGAAATCTGGAGATATCCAAAGTAATCTGAGATTATATTGAGGTAATAAGGGATTGTCTTAAGACATTCTTGAGGTTATCTTGAGGAAAACCATGAATTTGTCTTCATTTTCTTCGCTAGTAGGTATATGAGCTTAACCAGAGAATATCTAAGAGGTTTTGTCTTTCGAGATCGAAAAAATCCAAAATTTTTTGAAAACTTCAAAACGTCAAAGTAAACTGTTTGTATGAATTTTGAGGTAGAGTTTTGCTTCTTATTTTTTCCTTTTCTTTTGTCCTTTTTTTCCAGAAAACAGGTATTTTGTTCTTGGGAGATAGTTTTGTGCACCTTTTGCTCTCTACTCGTCAAAAAATGTATTTTACTTTTTGTATTCTTTGAATGTCATTTTTTTATTGTCCATATGTTACATTTTCTCCGAGGGGCTTCTCACTGAGGTTATCTTTTGTCCCTCTGGGGTATTCTTGAGAATATCTAAGCGGGTTGGCGGGTTGCCTTGAGGTAATACTCGGTTTTCTATCTGTAACCCATGATTTTTTTTCACTAGTATACTGATGTATCATCCAAAGGATATCCAAGGAAATCCAGACGATATATCTGGGGTCACTTTTCGTAGCTTAAATTAGAAAAAAGTTGCGTTTTTTCAACTTGATTAAGCATCTGTAAAGAATTCTCCTTTATCTTGATTCATTCCTGAATTATCTCGAAAAAATTGAAAATCGCGATTTTAAACAATAATTCGTATCTTTCTAACAATTGGTGGTAATTAAATGAAACTTGGGACTTTTATATTTTTGACACCTGTCAACTCAACAACATTGACAGAAATTTTCTAGGCCTTCTGGATTTTGAGCAACGACAGTCAATTTTTTTTTTCTTACGGCCGCCATATTAGATTTTAACAGCATTAAATGCACAAAAAAATTAGCTTTTCAAAAACATGAAATTTTTTGACAGATCGTCAAATTCTGAAAAATGCTATGAAAAGTTTGTAAAATCAGCCTGAACTTAGGCAAAAACAATTGCAAAAGAGTAAGCCTGTTATGACATGTGAAAACAATTGAATCCAACGGTATAAAATACGCCTTGGCATGGTGTGACTCAAACTTTGGCATATTTTTTCAAAGAAGTTCATATTGATTACATTTTTGCAAAGTTAATTTTTCTTGCATCCAGTGGTGTTAAAATCCAATATGGCTCAAAATCTGAATGGCCTAAACAATTTCTGTCAATGCCATTGAATTGGCAACTGTCAAAAATATAAAAGTTCCAAGTTTCGTTTGAATACCACCAATCTTTAGAGAGACAAATTTTTTTTCGCGATAACTCAGGAACGAATCAAGATATCGGGAAATTCTTTACAGATTCTTGATCGCCTTAAAAACGCGCAATTTTTCTCTAATTTAACCTACTCCCGAGCTCTTATGGTTTCCGAGTTCCCAAGGGTGGGCACGAAAAATTCACCATCCTGTATAGAGAAAATGTAGGAATATTCGAAGTAACCTGAGAATGTCAGCGATAATCCGAGAATATTTGAGGTTGTTAGGCCACAAAAGGTTATCTTTGATCCCAAAATTGGAAAATGTGTAACCTCTCTATGTTTCTCACTTGAAGTTGTCTGAAGTAGTCCAAGATATCTGAAGATATCTAAGGATATTTGAAGATATCTAAGGATATTTGAAGGTATCTGAGGTTATATTGAGGTAATACCAGGTTATCGTAACGTTCTTGAGATAAACCATACTTCAGGATCCGAAAGATATTTAATATAGAGGATATCTGAGGTCATATAGCGGAAATTTGGGGATATCCGAATTGATCTGAGGATATTTGAGTTTTATTAGAGGATGTTTGAGGTTAGTTTGGGATAATCTGATCTTATCTTGAGGTAATTTGAGGTTCTTCTGAGTCAAACCATTCTTGAGGTAATATTAGGTATAACAGCATGAACACTTTCGCTAGTATCTAAAGGTATTCAAAGAATATCCAAAAGTTAGATATCTGAGGTTCACTGAGTAAATCTGAGATTAATTACAGCGTTCGAGGTAAACTGAAGTTGTCAGAGTAATCAGAGGTTATCTTGCGTTAATATTTGGGGTTATCTTGAGGAAATGCGAGGTTATATTATCGTTATTTTGAGACAAACCACGAAAATTTTCTTAGTTTTTCTTGTAAGTATCAGAGATTATCCATAGAATACGCAAAAGTTAGATATTTGAGGTTCACTGAGGAAATCTGAGATTAATTAGAGGGTTCGAGGTAAACTGAAGTTGTCAGAGTAAGCAAAGGTTATCTTGCGTTAATATTTGAGGTTACCTTGAGGAAATGCGATTAACGTTATTTTGAGAGAAAATTGTCTTAGTTTTTTTCGTTAGTATCAGAGATTATCCATAGAATATCCAACAGCTAATCGGAGGACATCTGAGGTTATCTTGAGCGTTCTTAAGATAATCTTGGGACAAACTATGGAAATTTTCTTAATTTTTTACACTAGTATCTGAGATTATCATCCAGAAGATACCCAAGGAAACCTAGCGGATATTTGAGGTCATATAGAGGAAATCTGAAGGTCATTAGAGAATTTGAGGTAATCTTAGACGCTATCTTGGGGTAATTTGAGGTAATACGAGGTTATATCAAGGCTACTTGAGTTTACCTTTGAGACAAACCATGAAGTTTCTTAATTTTTCGCTAGTATCTGAGGTAATCCGAGGCTCACTGAAGGATATCTGAAGTTGTTTTGCCAAAAAGGTAATTTTATCCTAAAATTGGACCGTGATTAACCCCTCGATTTTCTTTTGGTCACCTTTCTGAGATTTCTTTACCCTCCCCTTTGTTAAGTACCAATTTTTTTCACATGGATTGTTGGCCCATAAAAATTTTAACACCATTTGCGTGCAAAATTTCCAGAAACAAATACGAATTACGAGCCGAGCTCCGTCTGAAGGTTAAGTACGATAAACATAAACAAAGCATTTTAAACATTTTATCTCATTTTTTATTAAACTAAGCCTCGTGGTTTGCTTTAATTAAAAGTAATATTTTGCTAGGATGAATTGAGCTACTTCAAAGAAGAAAACCGGCAGTTACTCCTCCAAATACGAAAAAAAGAAGAAACCCAAAAACTGAACACAATAAACGCAAACTATCTCCGGCAATTCCCTCAAAGTAATCGGTTTAAATCACAATCATTCACTGATATTGACAGCTTGGATAATAGGGAGCCTCCCCCTGCCCCTCCACGTAAAGATTTCGGGGTAATGTGTGGGGTTTTGACTAGAAATGTAGGAGTAGGGCATCAAAACCCTCATACGAGAAGCGTATCAACAACCACCCCTGAAGATAAATGGTACTTAGAAAAAGTAAAGTTTTTAAACAACCAAAATTTGAATCGAAGTCCATCAAAAGCTACTCAAACTTTAAGTAAGGAGAATAGAGGAGTTGCTAGTCAAACCATCGATCTTACTATAAAAAAAATCGAGAATTTTACCCAAACAATTGATAAGAAACGAGTTTCAAACGTTGCAATTACAGCTTCGCCAGCATCTTCTGATTTTTCTGTTCAAAAAAGTGTCGAGCTTTATTCAATCGGAGTTTCCGATGATAGTATTCACGATGTTTTGTGCGAAAAATGTCAGACTGTTAAATGCAGTGTTGGAGTTGGGCCAGAATATGAAGATGCACATACGAAACCTGTTTCTTTGTCGATCTTAATGGGACCGAGAAGTAAATCTTTTAATTTGGGCGAGGATAAAATTAATCTCAGCAGTAGAAGTCGCAGTGTGACCTGTCAATATGAACCTAATGGTATCTCTAGAGCTTGCCAATACGAAATCAAAACCCACTCTAAAGCATGCCAACAGGATTATAAATCTTGTCATAAAAATACGCAATATGAGAGCAATGCTGAGTGTAAGACTACTGATACCAAAGATTTAGTTGGAGGTAAAAATTTTGGTTGTCAAGTTAAGGAGGAGAAAAAAACGAGTAATGTTGCATGCAACACAAATGCTTCAGATAAAACAGTTTGTGTGAAGTGTGCGGGGAAGGAGAAAGAAGAAATCACGAAAAAGGATGGAAGTCCTATTGTATCTCGAATACCCAGACCTCAAATACCTACAACTCCTGTGGAAGTTCGGAAGTTCAGAAGGCAGGATACTTACACGAAGATATATGCGGCTCCTGAAGAATTGTCTCCTACGTCTCCACCGCTTAGGTAAGTTAGACTATTTGAAACCATTAAAAAGTTATTGGATTCTTATGGGTTTCATTGGAAGATACTGGAAATTGCCACTAAATGCCTCGATAGATATGAAATTGAAAATTTAACAGAATTCAAACGTTTGGGCCCGCGAAATAAAGAAATAAAGGCCACGCCCTTTCTGTGCGCGGTCAGATCTAATCAATTATCCAATAACTTCCACGCATGTCCCCGTCCCTGTTATTGATACAATATGTAATTATCGGATAAACCGAATGTTAAATTCTAAAGACATATTTCAAAATGCTCAATGTTCATACATGCATCAACATATATTATTGACTAGGTAAATCCTTAATTTAATAAATTCTTAATAAAACTCATTGCAGATTGTCTGGGCTCGATTTAACCAAACCGGCATCTGCAGAACCTACTAGTCCCCTTGATAAGGTTAAAAAGACTTTCAAATTACCAGAAGTAACGGTTGAGAATGGTGTCAATAGTATTCCACCCACAAAAGTGCAAATTCAAGAAACAACATTACCATTACCTGAAACTGCACTCTTTCATTCTGCATCTGCCCATCAGTCGCAGCGGAAAAAGTAAGTATAAACCTTTAGTGTCAATAAAGACCTGAATTTGGCAAATTGATACAAAAATTACTGCAGTTTTGCGAATTGGCCGAAGTTGTAGCTTCACCATTCTGAACATACTAAAATTTGCAAATATCTCATGAAATATTGATTCTATCGAAAAAATAACCATATAACAAATTGAAGAGCGTAAAATTCTCTAGAAAAAAGTTTATATACATTTTTGCTGACAATAAAATTTAATCGCAAAATCGGCGGCCAAAGCAGTCTATTGGTCCAATGATGTCATCCCCCTGAATTTGGGCAGGTTTATGCCAAAACCGTAAACAAATATATATTAATATTTAGTCAAGCAGTGACTATTTAAATTCAAAAAATTTTGAAAAAGAAACTACAACAAAACTATACAGTGTTAACCAAAAGTAGGGAACGAAATAGTTCGAGTTTGGTGTCATTGAAAAGGGGAATTTTTTTCTCTTTATGATGCACTATTGGAGACTTTTAACAGATATTTTTTTCTAGTTTTGCATATGTATCGGGTGTCCCAAAAAAACCGGACAAAATATTTTTGGGAATAAGGTAGCCATTTATTAACAGATTTGGATGAACGTGGTCTTAAATTAAAGTTAAGGAATCAGGTTTTCGAACTCTCTATGAAACTACGACAGATGGCGCTGTCGTAGTATTCCTATTAATAGTTGTTTTTAGGGCTTATTTTAAGTGCGTGGAGATTGGTGAAAAAACAACCAATCGTTATGAGACTCAGAAATCCTTGAAGATCGTTCTTTTGTCTTCAAAAACCTTTTTTCAGAAGTTAATTTCGTTTAAGCATTAATTTTAAGTGATTTTTTGAAAAAATAGTTTTCCCTTATTTTCACGCTTTTATGATATCACTAAAGTAACAGTGATGCAAAAACAGCTTAATTTTCAGTAATAGCCCCCCAATTTATCCCTCTTGGCAGTCACCTCTGTTTTTTTTGTTTGTGCGTCACTAACTTTACTCATTATTAGGGCGTAAAAAGACATATTTTTAAAAAATCACAGAAAATGAATGCGTAAACCAAATCGACTTTTGAAAAACGATTTTTGCAGAAAAAAGAACGATTTTCAAGGCCATTTGAGTCACATAACGATTGGTTTTTGTCTGAGCAATCCCCAAGCACCTAAAAAAGCCTTAAAAATAAGTACCAATATGGTTACTACGGCAGCGCCATCTGTCATTCGAAAGCTTGGTTCTTTAGCTTTCATTTAAGACGAGGTTCATCCAAATCGGTTGAGAAATGGCTGACTTATTCCTAAATATATTTTGGACAGTTTTTTTTTGGGACACCCGATATATCTCGTGAAATAATAAAGCCATTAAGTAATGAATTGAAGAGTATAAAAGTTTCTATAAAAAAGTTCTATTCATTTTTCTCCTAACACCAATATTTATATACCGGGTGTCAACGAAATCAGGCTCACCCCCCTTTTCCCGCACTTATTAAAATATTTCAATGAAATTTGCCAAACAAATATTATACGATAAACTGCGTTCTTTGGCATTTAGAGACATTTTGAATCACTTCCGATTACAGCGGAAATAGACCTGAGTATGACGAGTATTTTTTTCAAAGTTTCGATTTCATGTTTCCGAAAAACTTTTTTTTATTTCTTCAATAATTTCCAAAACTTTTGGTTAACACTATACAGTTTTGTTGAAAAGAGATTTCTTTTCAAAATTTTTTGAATTTAATTAACCACTACTTGACTAAATATTAATATATTTTTAATTTCGGTTTTGGCATAAACCTGCCTAACTAAATTCAGGGGGATGACATCGTTGGACCAATAGACTGTTTTAGCCGCCTATTTAGCGATTAAAATTTAGTGTTAGTAAAAAATTTTTGTAGCCTTTTTTCTAGAGAATTTTACGCTCTTCAATTTGTTATATGACTATTTTTTCGGTAAAATCAAGATTCCATGAGATATTGCAAAGTTAACACTGTACCTCTTCGCCATGATGGTGGCTCGAGCTCACACCCCGTCTTTGGGGACTTTTAGTATGTTTAATTGAATGGTTTAAGCTACAACTTCGGCCAATTTGCAGAACTGCAGCAATTTTTGTTTCTATTTTCTATTCGTTGACTGAGCTACCACGGATAATGAAAGTACGCAAAATTTAAGAAAATTGTACAGTAAACATAATATTAAAAACATATTATTTTAAACACATAAATGCACAGGAAACTACTATAGAGAAATTTTGTTTTAAAAATATTCACGTGAAATATTGATGATTTCAATAATTCCAGTGCATGAAGGGAGACAGTCTACGCAGTAGGTAAAACAGTCCACTTGTATTATCGGCTCTGTCAGTTTTGAGATTGCTGTGACAAAAGAATGACAAATAACGACTAACAAAAATAATTTGTCACAAAATGTCATGAGATAAAAGCGCCCAAAAGCACCAGATGTAGTGCATTAATCACCAAAATTGGCAACCCTTAGACTGGCGAACCGTTGATTCGAGTAAGTGTTCATAGATCTCCTTCTTTTATTAAAATCATCAATAGGTCAACTTTCAAATACTTATAACTTTCAAGCGGCCTATGATTTTTGTATGAAATTAGTAGAATGAACAACATGCATTCCCAAAAGTATAATGGCGTTTAAATCATAAGTCTAGCATAGAAACTTCTAGAGTTATTCAATTGTATAAATTTCCACATGGAATATAAGCACAATTTTCAAATACATATAACTTTCAAACGGTCAATAATTTTCGTACGAAATCAGGGGCAGAAATAACATGCATTCCCAAAAGTATAATGGCGTTTAAATCATAAGTCTAGCATAGAAACTTCTAGAGTTATTCAATTTTATAAATTTCCACATGGAATATAAGTACAATTTTCAAATACATATAACTTTCAAACGGTTAATAATTTTCGTACGAAATCAGGGGCAGAAATAACATGCATTCCCAAAAGTATAATGGCGTTTAAATCATAAGTTTAGCATAGAAACTTCTAGAGTTATTCAATTGTATAAATTTCCACATGGAATATAAGCACAATTTTCAAATACATATAACTTTCAAACGGTCAATAATTTTCGTACGAAATCAGGGGCAGAAATAACATGCATTCCCAAAAGTATAATGGCGTTTAAATCATAAGTCTAGCATAGAAACTTCTAGAGTTATTCAATTGTATAAATTTCCACATGGAATATAAGCACAATTTTCAAATACATATAACTTTCAAACGGTCAATAATTTTCGTACGAAATCAGGGGCAGAAATAACATGCATTCCCAAAAGTATAATGGCGTTTAAATCATAAGTCTAGCATAGAAACTTCTAGAGTTATTCAATTTTATAAATTTCCACATGGAATATAGGTACAATTTTCAAATACATATAACTTTCAAACGGTTAATAATTTTCGTACGAAATCAGGGGCAGAAATAACATGCATTCCCAAAAGTATAATGGCGTTTAAATCATAAGTCTAGAATAGAAACTTCTAGAGTTATTCAATTTGATAAATTTCCACATGGAATATAGGTTCAATTTTCAAATACATATAACTTTCAAACGGTTAATAATTTTCGTACGAAATCAGGGGCAGAAATAACAAGCATTCCCAAAAGTATAATGGCGTTTAAATCATAAGTCTAGCATAGAAACTTCTAGAGTTATTCAATTGTATAAATTTCCACATGGAATATAAGCACAATTTTCAAATACATATAACTTTCAAACGGTCAATAATTTTCGTACGAAATCAGGGGCAGAAATAACATGCATTCCCAAAAGTATAATGGCGTTTAAATCATAAGTCTAGCATAGAAACTTCTAGAGTTATTCAATTTTATAAATTTCCACATTGAATATAGGTTCAATTTTCAAATACATATAACTTTCAAACGGTTAATAATTTTCGTACGAAATCAGGGGCAGAAATAACTTGCATTCCCAAAAGTATAATGGCGTTTAAATCATAAGTCTAGCATAGAAACTTCTAGAGTTATTCAATTTTATAAATTTCCACATGGAATATAGGTACAATTTTCAAATACACATAACTTTCAAACGGTTAATAATTTTCTTACGAAATCAGGGACAGAAATAACATGCATTCCCAAAAGTATAATGGCGTTTAAATCATAAGTCTAGAATAGAAACTTCTAGAGTTATTCAATTTGATAAATTTCCACATGGAATATAGGTTCAATTTTCAAATACATATAACTTTCAAACGGTTAATAATTTTCGTACGAAATCAGGGGCAGAAATAACAAGCATTCCAAGAAGTATAACGGCGTTTAAATCATAAGTCTAGTAGTCCGTTAAATCTTCACATGGAACATAATTATCATTTTCAAATACATTTTTTACATCTTTTAGAGCAATACCAAGCAAAGAAATGCAAGGAGCGATGAAGGTCCTGCACGACTCCCTCCAAAAGAGCCATTCCAAGAACCCCAGAAACCATAACGCCATTAGCATAATCCAAAAAGAATGGTTCAAGATATCAAGCCTAGTAACTGCCAACCCTTTAGATGTAGAAGATTATCTCGACGCTTTAGAAGATGTTTCAGCTGTTCTCCTACAACACGTTGTTAACATGACTGATGATAGTGGAAATACAGCAATGCATTATGCAGTATCCCATGGGAATTTCGACGTCGTGTCAATTCTTCTCGACTCAAAAGTCTGTGACATTAACAAAGCAAATAAAGCAGGATACACGTGTGTTATGTTGGTGTCGTTGGCTGAAGCACGGTCACAAACACACGCAAACGTTGTTAAAAAACTGTTTCAATTAGCTGATGTCAACATAAGAGCCACTCAAGTAAATATTATAGTTTTTAGCGTTAATTAAATAAAAATTGTAGCACGGGCAAACTGCTTTAATGCTAGCAGTAAGCCATGGACGTTTAGACACCGTCAAAATGTTGCTAGAAGCCGGTGCTGACGTCAATATTCAAGATGAAGATGGCAGTACTGCTTTAATGTGCGCTGCAGAGCACGGACATGTCGAAATTGTCAAACATTTCCTCAGCCAATCAGACTGTGATTCGAGCATAACTGATGTGGTAAGTAGCTATGATGCACATCTTTTTCTAAACGGAAGTTTCTAGGATGGTAGTACAGCCTTGAAAATTGCTATGGAGGCAGGCCATAGACATATAGGGGTGTTACTCTATGCACATCAAAGGAATCTTCAAGTGCTCCACGGGAAAAAGAAATCAAAACCTTCAAGTCCCAAGACTCCCTCTTCACCCTTGCCAATAAGAAGCAGCCACCGTGCCTTAACCGATACTAAAAATACTAAGTAATTTTTGGGTGTATACTAACGGGACCAAGTGGTTTCACTAATAAAATGACATTCCAATTAATCTTTTTCCAAATTATATGTTCTGTTGAATCGTCGGGTGTGAGTTGCCTAAATTGTTTCACGTATTTATTTGTATGTTTGTTCATGTGAACAAATTTTTTTAAAGTTTATAAATAAACGGAGTTTTAGCATTTGTCTTTTCATACTTCTTCATAGGAATCATTTTCAAATACATACAACTTTCGAATGGTTATTGAAATGTGTGGACTTTGAGGCATAAATAACTTGTATTCTGTTGAGTCGATCCCACATAGAACGCACGCCTCTGACTAAAATATAAATCTGAAAAAATTTCAGAAGAAAGCCCTTGGTAAGACTAACCTATGCTCCAAATTTCAAAATCCTGCTATTTACAATTTTCGATCGACTTTTCGAGTACCCCTTTGAACGACTGTAGCTCCGAGCTTAGGGTGTACTTCCAAGTCAGTTTATGTCAGTCACGTGATGACATAAGTCTAGTTAGGTGCACAAGCCAGCAGGGGTCGTTGCTTGCAAATTTTTGCAGATTTCTGCAATATTATATCTCACTGGCAACTATTTTCACTTCACACGATCTGTCAAGGAACCTGCGTGTATTATGGTTATAGGATGAAAATAGTTGCCAGTGAGATGTAATATTGCAGAAATCTGCAAGCAACGACCCCTGCTTGGTTGTGCACCTTACTAGACTTGTCATCACGTGACTGACATAAACTTACTTGGAATTACACCTTCAGGAGGCATTTTTCGACAAATGTTTACTGGAACTTTTAGTCTTATTTTTGATAGTAGATAGAAGGCACTCATAAAATATTGCAGCCTAATTGCTTATAGTAGTTCTATCCTTTTCTCGTACACGAAAAACTTATATCTGCATTCTTTGTTAATGGGAGTATGAGCATCTTGTAACACTTTATTCATACCAGTCAATATGTGGGATCGATTTATAGTTTCTCTGGTAAGAATCAAAGTGTTACAAGATGCTTATACTCCCATTAACAAAGGATGCAAATATAAGTTTTTCATGTACGAGAAAAGGATAGAACTATAAGCAAAAGCTTTTGTTACCGGGCTTTGATTTTATACGTCTATGTTCTCCTTTGGTTTAACTTGTATTCCATCCAACAAAAGCTTGCAGCTTGTTTGTAGAGACATGTTTTAAAATTTCTACAAGGAAGTTCACGTATCATTTTTAGCGATTAATCGTACGTGCATGAGATTTAGACAACTCATAACAAGTATTTCAGGAAGTATTATGAATTTCTATCAAAAATAGGTACCTATTTCTAAAAGCCTGATGAAGTATAAATAAACATATGTCAAAAATTAAGTATATTATTGTATTGAGCGAGTCAAACATTAAAAAAATGTAAGCCTCACGCATAAATTATTCAACAGTAGCACCAAGAAGGGAGGAATCCCCCCTCTCCCTTTTTCTTTTACATTTTGGGCAAGGTTTGGAAGAATTAAGGCATCCTTTATGATAAACTGCGTTGCACTGATCACACTAAAACAACTCTTGTAGCTTGATAAAAAGCAGAAACTTACCCTGTAAATATTTTCAACATCAAAGGGAAACAACTGTTTGGATTTATCGCATATTTCACATATAAATCCTTTTTGACTACACAACCAACATTCAAGGACATGCTCGCGACCAAAATTAACTACTGATTGCAACAGCTGGGCTAGAACTCCATTTTGAGCCTCCAGTAAATCCTACAATACATTTTTATTATCTATATTTTTACAATAAAAATACCGTAATTGAATATTGATGTACATGTTCATACATGTACTCTCTGGGCCACATTTGTTTTTGCAATTGTTCTATAACAGGTTCCCTGCATGTATATAAATAGGCTCTAAGATAATTCAACTGATTTCTCAGGATTTGCAGATGGGTCATTTCTTCAACGACACCGTAGATATACGGATTCAAAACCTGTAAAGAAAACTTACAAATTGAAATAAAACAGAAAATTACCTTAAAGTCTATAACGGGATGACTCTTGATTTCATTAATATAGTCAAAAGCTCTTTGCGAGACTTTGTAGTGTTTGAAATCCCAATTATGGATGATACGGGCTGGAATAGGGAGTAATTCCTCGCTCATGCATAAATCGCAAAAATAATTTCCAGTAAAGGCACAGATGCTAAAACGATAACTCCGTTAAACGTATAAACGAACAAAAAGTTGTCTACTTTAGTTTCTGAAATAATCCAATGGGTTGTTTGCATCCTGCACATTCGTAGTTTTGGGTATCTAAACCCTTTTCCTTGGAAATTGTTCCAATTTGGGCAGCTAGGCACTGCGATTCTGTCTTTGGTTGGCCAGCAGTCACAACCTCGGTGAAAACTTCCGTTTTGTTTGCCTAAAAACGATAATTATTTAGTACAATAGTCAACCATTCTAATCGCAATAAAAAGAAGAGCTATTGCGTCTCACTGTGCGGATACTGAGTTGGCTGTGAATCCAACCTTGAAGGTTACATCTCGCTAATAGTAACCCGAAAAATAAATTAGGGAATAGCGAAAAATCTGGCACATACGAAATCAATTGTCAAAATTGTGATCTAAAGTATGTAGGTCAAACACAAAAGTCTCTCAACACCAGATTTAACGAGCACTTAGCCCACCTTACATACATATAACTTTCAAACGGTTAATAATTTTCGTACGAAATCAGGGGCAGAAATAACATGCATTCCCAAAAGTATAATGGCGTTTAAATCATAAGTCTAGCATATAAGCTTATAGAGTTATTCAATTTTATAAATTTCCACATGTACTATAGGTACAATTTTCAAATGCATATAACTTTCAAACGGTTAATAATTTTCGTACGAAATCAGGGGCAGAAATAACATGCATTCCCAAAAGTATAATGGCGTTTAAATCATAAGTCTAGCATAGAAGCTTCTAGAGTTATTCAATTTTATAAATTTCCACATGGAATATAGGTACAATTTTCAAATATATATAACTTTCAAACGGTTAATAATTTTCGTACGAAATCAGGGGCAGAAATAACATGCATTCCCAAAAGTATAATGGCGTTTAAATCATAAGTCTAGCATAGAAACTTCTAGAGTTATTCAATTTTATAAATTTCCACATGTACTATAGGTACAATTTTCAAATGCATATAACTTTCAAACGGTTAATAATTTTCGTACGAAATCAGGGGCAGAAATAACATGCATTCCCAAAAGTATAATGGCGTTTAAATCATAAGTCTAGCATAGAAGCTTCTAGAGTGATTCAATTTTATAAATTTCCACATGTACTATAGGTACAATTTTCAAATGCATATAACTTTCAAACGGTTAATAATTTTCGTACGAAATCAGGGGCAGAAATAACATGCATTCCCAAAAGTATAGTGGCGTTTAAATCATAAGTCTAGCATAGAAGCTTCTAGAGTGATTCAATTTTATAAATTTCCACATGTACTATAGGTACAATTTTCAAATGCATATAACTTTCAAACGGTTAATAATTTTCGTACGAAATCAGGGGCAGAAATAACATGCATTCCCAAAAGTATAATGGCGTTTAAATCATAAGTCTAGCATAGAAGCTTCTAGAGTTATTCAATTTTATAAATTTCCACATGGAATATAGGTACAATTTTCAAATATATATAACTTTCAAACGGTTAATAATTTTCGTACGAAATCAGGGGCAGAAATAACATGCATTCCCAAAAGTATAATGGCGTTTAAATCATAAGTCTAGCATAGAAACTTCTAGAGTTATTCAATTTTATAAATTTCCACATGGAATATAGGTACAATTTTCAAATATATATAACTTTCAAACGGTTAATAATTTTCGTACGAAATCAGGGGCAGAAATAACATGCATTCCCAAAAGTATAATGGCGTTTAAATCATAAGTCTAGCATAGAAGCTTCTAGAGTTATTCAATTTTATAAATTTCCACATGGAATATAGGTACAATTTTCAAATATATATAACTTTCAAACGGTTAATAATTTTCGTACGAAATCAGGGGCAGAAATAACATGCATTCCCAAAAGTATAATGGCGTTTAAATCATAAGTCTAGCATAGAAACTTCTAGAGTTATTCAATTTTATAAATTTCCACATGGAATATAGGTACAATTTTCAAATATATATAACTTTCAAACGGTTAATAATTTTCGTACGAAATCAGGGGCAGAAATAACATGCATTCCCAAAAGTATAATGGCGTTTAAATCATAAGTCTAGCATAGAAACTTCTAGAGTTATTCAATTTTATAAATTTCCACATGTACTATAGGTACAATTTTCAAATGCATATAACTTTCAAACGGTTAATAATTTTCGTACGAAATCAGGGGCAGAAATAACATGCATTCCCAAAAGTATAATGGCGTTTAAATCATAAGTCTAGCATAGAAGCTTCTAGAGTGATTCAATTTTATAAATTTCCACATGTACTATAGGTACAATTTTCAAATGCATATAACTTTCAAACGGTTAATAATTTTCGTACGAAATCAGGGGCAGAAATAACATGCATTCCCAAAAGTATAATGGCGTTTAAATCATAAGTCTAGCATAGAAGCTTCTAGAGTGATTCAATTTTATAAATTTCCACATGTACTATAGGTACAATTTTCAAATGCATATAACTTTCAAACGGTTAATAATTTTCGTACGAAATCAGGGGCAGAAATAACATGCATTCCCAAAAGTATAATGGCGTTTAAATCATAAGTCTAGCATAGAAGTTTCTAGAGTGATTCAATTTTATAAATTTCCACATGTACTATAGGTACAATTTTCAAATGCATATAACTTTCAAACGGTTAATAATTTTCGTACGAAATCAGGGGCAGAAATAACATGCATTCCCAAAAGTATAATGGCGTTTAAATCATAAGTCTAGCATAGAAGCTTCTAGAGTGATTCAATTTTATAAATTTCCACATGTACTATAGGTACAATTTTCAAATGCATATAACTTTCAAACGGTTAATAATTTTCGTACGAAATCAGGGGCAGAAATAACATGCATTCCCAAAAGTATAATGGCGTTTGAATCATAAGTCTAGCATAGAAACTTCTGGAGTTATTCAATTTTATAAATTTCCACATACTATCAACTACTTACAATACTCATTACTCAAAATACTCAAAACAATCAAAGACATAACGAGATGTAACGGATTTGAACCTATCATAGTAGATAACATCATTAGGAAGTTAAAATTCAAACAAGTGTTAAATACCACGACTTTTCCTCCGAAGAACAAAAACAGGGCTTAAAATTTGTCGCATTACCTTTAGAACCTCAGTTGACAAGAGGTTTTACAAGGTTTTTTGCTCAACAAAATTTAAGGACAGTTTTCAGATCTGAAAACAAACTGGAAAACCTTTTAGGCAACCCGAAAGATAAAGTAAGGAATAGCGAAAAATCTGGCATATACGAAATCAATTGTCAAAATTGTGATGTAGGTCAAACACGAAGGTCTCTCAACACCAGATTTAAGGAGCACTTAGCCCACCTTAAATATGGCAGAACTGAGAAATCCAGTGTTGCCCTATATGCTTTACACAATGACTATAGAATAAGTGATAATATTAAATTAGTTTGTAGCGTTAACAAGGTGCAGATGCGAGATGCAATGGAAAGTATCGTAATTTATAAGTCTAGAGATAGGCTTATGAACGCTGATACAGGCCCGATCGCATATTCACCTCTGTTTACGCTACTTTAGGGAGGACTTGTTATATTTATACGTTTTCACCCATGCATGACCATTTCTCGACCTGTGATTGGTCTAACTTTCACAGCCGAGGGGTGGAGCTATAAATATTTCAGTTTTTTGGCAGGTAGGTTGTTTAGCTTTGAGCACATTGTGTTTCGGTGTAGTGGAGTGTTTCTAGTGACAGTGTACTTACATTATTATCAAAAGGAACAATCTCTTGAATATCCCGATCCTCGAACTTCTGCCAAACCTCCCTTAAATCTGGGGTCTTAATATAGCCCCCACTCAACATATTATAACTCTCTATCAAAGCATTAAAACTGGCCTCCATAGACTTGGGTTCATTTGTAATTTTTTCCTCGACAACAGCGCCCTCTTCCTCCCTCTGCGTCTCATCAAAAGACCACCCAGTCCCCCTATTTAACGAATTCCCCAAATTATTATAATTATTAGCATCGGAATCCGAGCTTTTTTCAACTTCCGCTTCGGTCGAAACTTCATCGTCAGGTCTCTCGTTCGTATCTTTATGCTTCGCTAGAATAATCCTCAAAGCTTCATCTTCATTCAAGGCCACCATTTGCCTCAAACCTGAACCTAACGAAGCAACCGATATGGCGGAGCTTAACGAGCAGGTTTCGGATGAATCAGTGATCCTCGTATCCTCCACCATCAGGGCTACGTCATCGCAGGGTGCCAAAGGGCAAGTTTTAAGGGTTGAAGACCAAATTCCAGCCAAGTAAAGGCTCGGCAATTGCCACGTGTTCAAGAGACTTGAGTTGCAGGGCAGGGTGAAGGTTTTGAAAGTTTCGATGCCTTCAATTAACCGTTGGGCTACATCGAGCAATTCTGGGTCTCGCACGTAAGATGTGGGGCGATAAAATGACTTTAAGGCCCCGGGGTCGCGACGCATTGTTGTTAGATATGAGGATAGAAGGCAGTCGTTTAAAACCAGGCGGATCCAAGCTCGGCACTGGCCTACTTCAGTGGTTATTTGTGATAGATGAGAAATCTGAAAAATAAGTCTGATGAGTATGAGGGTTTCTGAGTAAACGGTGGCCTAGAACTCCCATAGTCTCTCTACTCATTTTACATACATGTTCTTTTAAGTCGTACTGGTTCTTACGTGCGTTCTGGGACACCATGTAAGTAAACAGGGTGGGTAATTTTTCGATGCTCACCATTAGAATCTCGGAAACCATAATAGATGGAGAATTGTTTAAATTAGATAAAAGTTGCACTATTTCTTGGTGATTAAAATTCTGAAGAGAATTCACCGATATTTTGATTCGTTCCTGAGTTATCACAAAAATCTGAAAATTGCCAATTTAAAGAAAAAATAATATCTTCCTTGGAACTTTCATATTTTTGACAGCTGCCAATTGAATGGTATTGACATAATTTTTCTAGGCCTTCTAGATTTTGAACAACGACAGTCAATTTTTGATTCTTTTATGGCCGCCATATTGAATTTTGATACCATCAAAAACTCAAAAAAATTGGCTTTTGAAAAATGTAGTCAACATGAACTTTTTTGACTGATGTCAGAATTTGAAAATTGGAATGAATAATTTGTACAACCAGCCTGAACTTAGATGAAAAACAATTGCAAAAGTACGCCGACTTCTTCAATCTCTTATAACATGTGAAAACAATTAAATGCAACACTAATAAATTACGTCTTGCGGTCGTGTGACTCAGGCTTTCACATATTTTTTCAAAAACGTTAATGTTGGTTCCATTTTTGAGAAGCTATTTTTTCTGTGTATCCAGCGGTGTTAAAATTCAATATGGCGCCCATAAGAAAAAGAGAAGTTAACTGACTTTATTCAAAATCTAGAACGCCTAGAAAATTTCCAAGTTTCATTTAAATAACATCAATCGTTAGGAAGATATTAATTTTTCTTTAAACTGGCATTTTTCAGATTTTTTGTGATAACTCAGGAACGAATCAAAATATCGGAAAATTCTCTTCAAATTCTTAAGCGCCAAGAAATAGCGCAACTTTTCTCTAATTTAATCGAAAAATTACCCACCCTGTACAGGCTAGCACAAAACAAAACTGTTTTATTGACATATTCTCAACAGAAAAACTTGAAAATTTTTGGATGCTGTCACTCAAAAAACATTTTCTGTCAACAGGTTAACCACAGGCACTATCGTATAGGGTCCTTTGATGGTTAAAGAATAAAATACTACTAAATACTAATAATGTCTACGTAAGTTCCGGGACATCTTGTATGTATGTAATCAAATGTTTAGATACTAACATTCAGCAGCTATTTAAAAAATTACATTTTTTGACGAGGGGTCCACCTACACTAAACCGTGAAAATCGTCAAAAGTAGCTAAAAATCTTGGAAAATAGCCAAAGTTGATGGTCAAAGAATAAAATACAGGCTCTTATGAGTTCTAGGACGCCCCTTAATTAATATTCTTTTATCACATATTCTCAATGGAAAAACTTCATCAAAAAAAAAACATTTTTTGTCGAAAAGTTAACAACAAAGAACTGTTAAATCGTGAATTGTAAGAAAAAAAATACTGAAAATTGGAGGAAAATCGCCAAAGTTGGTTACAATTCCCTGATTCCAGAAATTTTTGTTTTTTTTTTCAGTGTTATAAGACGTCATACAGGGTGATACTTAACTAGTGGCAGAAAATTCACTGGGTGATTCCCCAGACTCTAAAAGATAGTTTTCTTAAAATTACTCGGAAAATATAAATGACAGGATTTTGAAATTCGGAGCATATGTTTATGTTATAAAGAGCTATCTTTTGAATTTTTTTCAAATTTTAAAACTAACTTTTCGAGTGCCCCTTTGAAGGGGCGTAGCTCTCTTAGAAATCATTTTCGGACATACAGGTGTCCTGAAATTAGGCTGCAATATTTTACCAGTGCCTTCTACGATCAAAAATAAGTCTAAAAGTTTCAGTAAAGATTCGTCGAAAAATGCGTCCTAAGGGAACTACAGCCCTTCAAAGAGGTACTCGAAACGTCGCTTTTCCTAAAATTACTAGAATATTGTAATTATAGTAATAAATAATAATAATCTCAGTTTGTATGGAAATCTGCAACATTTTTGACATTTTTCTGACAACTAAAGAAGAACGCTTTGTTTAACCATTAAACAAAGTGGATGCGGAATTTTGGGTATTTTTGGAACCTTTTCGCTATTTTTAGGAACTTTCAACGAATTCTATACAATTAGCGGTTTGGTGCTCACAAATTTGCCTTGCGATTAACCCCATCAAGAAAAGAAAATGGTTGAAAATCGCCAAAATTGCTAAAAGTCGAGAAAAATTGCCAAAGTTAACGGTCAAGGAAATAGAAGGCGCTTTCCTTTTACCATTTATCTGAGGAAACTCAGTTAATCTCAACAATTTGATTGGTCAATATTCGAATGAACCAATGAAATTGCTGAGATTAACTCAGGCTGCTCAGGTAAATGTATACAGGGTGTTCCAACGAAAAGGAGCCACCCCAAATATTTCGTAAACCAAATAGGTCGATTTTTATTTGGAGGGGGGCACTTTAAGTCCATGTTTGGCGAAATTTCAAAACTCCCCCCCCCCAACCCCACTTCAAAATTTTAAATGGCAATCCCCCACTTGTGATACATCATTTGAAAGCTAATTTCATTGCCAATCTGACACTGTAACAATTTTTGATATTTGTTCAACTATAGCCCCCTGTATGGGCAAATTTAAAATTACATTAGGGCCCTTTGTGATACATCATTTGAAAGGGTTTGAAATTCTCTGTAAACTGATGCAATAGTTTTTGAAATCCACCCACTCGTTCAAAAGTTACATTGAAAGATGAGGTGGTTCTGGGCCTAGAAATCCTTCAAGTTTACGCTGTAACGAATGGATGGATTTAAAAAATTCAAGCATTAGTTTACAGATAATTTCAAGCCCTTTGAAATGATGTATCACAAAGGGCCCTAATGTAATCTACCATAGAGTTCAACAAATCTCAAAAATTGTTACAGCGTTAGATTGGTAATGAAATTAGCTTTCAAAGATGTATCACAAGTGAGGGGGTTGCCATTTAAAATTTTGAAGTGGGGGCAGTTGGGGGTTAGGGGGTGAGTTTTCAAATTTCGCCAAGCATGGATAAAAATCGACCTATCCTAGCGAATTTTCAACCCCGTAACAAGTTATAGCAATAGAAAAATTGTACTAACTTGGTCTATAATCTGCCGATGTGAGATAACCAGTAAGGGGGCCCAGAAACTCGGCTCAGGTCTTTCATCCACATCAGCAATTGCTCGCTTAAACCTTCCAGTCAACGTATCTTTAATCCCATGCAAAAATATAGCCTCGATAACCATACAAAGACTGTTCGAAGCCTCAGCAATATCTTCAGTCTTCAAACCATTCTGCTCGATACCACAATACTGTATTTCCTTAACACTATTTGACAGCTGCGTAGTTATAGCTTGTTTTATAAGATTGTCCTTACTGGCCGCAGATTGAACACTTTTAAACAATTTATTCATAATGATTTATCATTAACTAATCACGCCAATTGTGGGCGCAATCAGGATTAGCACAACGGTAAAAATTAGTCATTGGTTCATCAGCAGATCTTGTTTGAACTTGCAGGAAGTACGCTCGAGGGTATGCACATTTAGGGCAGGTTTCTGCTGTTACATCGCAATGTTTCCAGGCGTCTGCTCCCCCAAGGACGTCGTCTACTGACTGAAAGGGGTGGTTTAGTTGATTTTGTTAAAAAAATGAGGATACTTACTTTGACTTGGTAATATGTTCGGTGAGAGACAGTGCGACGGATTGGGAAGGAGACAGGGCAAATTCGGCAAGAAAATATTGTACTGCCGCACAGTTCTTGAGCAAATAATATGTTGCCGCAAAAAGGGCAAAATACAACCATTTCAAAACCAAAACAATAAAAGATTAGAAATTAGTCACGCACATGTCAAAGTCAGCTGTCAGTGTCATTAGTGTCAACTGTCAAGTATCAAGTACTTGTCGTTGCGGATAACAGAAATACCGCCGAGGAGAGTTGAAATGCATTGTTTAGTCGAAAATAAAACATTTGATATCAGTCTCAATAAGGGTTTTCAGCATAAAAGGATGGAAAATGTGCCATGTCAGACCCCCTATGCGCCGCCATAAACAGTATACCATCTGCGCATAGTGCGCTGCCGCTTGATTGGCTTGACGTCACAATTAGAAAAGGACCCTCTTATACTAAAAACCCTTATTCTGATGATGAAAAATAATAGTAATAATAATGATGCAATTAATAATGATTCTATTGTATTTTCAAGAAAAATGTACAAGGACAATAATTCTGGTCAATTTTACAACGAATCTCTTATTGACCCTAGTTGGACTCCGATTTAAAGAATCTAAAGTCCCGTCGCATATTAACGAAAGCGGGGGTTGTGTGTTTCAGGCTTTTCTTCTGTTGGTTTGTAAACGGGATTTCAGTTCTGTCAAAATTCCTGTCATGGACAATTAACAACAAAAGCCCCTTTCAACCTCCATTGTTACTGTTTATTGACACTGACAGTGAGTGACGGGAGTTTTGACTCAGTGGTCGGAAGTAATGCATTACTGTAATGAAATTACTTTAGCTGGTAATGAGTAATTGTAATGCACTACTTTTTTTAAATAGTAATGGGTAATTGTAATGCATTACATTTTTTTAGTAATTGTAATGGAAAACCATTACTTTTTCCATTACTTTTTTTACCCTTAATTGATAAAAGCAAAAATAAAACTTGTATGAAAAATGTAATTCTGTGAAATGAAATAACCACCACAGGAAGTAGCTAGGTACTACTGGTATCAGAGTTAACCCTAACCCAGCGGGGTTGTTTACCTTCCGCCTCCCAAGCAAACATTGATGCATTCTGAAGAGGTTTTCCTGCTATTTTTAGTAGCGATATTCTCTGCAATTACTCCGGATTAAATATTTCTACAGAATTGAAATAATTTCCTAGCTGAAGAAAATAAAACTAACTTTAGCCATCTCAAGCAGTGGTAAATTTTGAAACGCAATTGTTATTCAAATTAAATTAAAATTAAATAATAAATATACTGTTTTAAAATAATACACCTACAGTTTTTTTATAACGTGGCATTTTTTAAAATTTCAATTAGAGTTGGCCGTGTCTGGAATGACGTATGTTTCAATTCACTGCAGATCTCAAAATCTGCCAGCTACAATTAGAAATTTAAGAAATGTCACGTTAAAAGTAATGTATAAAGTAATTTATTAAGTAATTGTAATTGTAATGCATTACTTTTTGAAAAAAGTAATGAGTAATTGTAATGCATTACAATTTCGACGAAGTAATGTGTAATGGTAATGAATTACTTTTTAAAAGTAATGTTCCGACCACTGGTTTTGACGGATGTGAAATCCCGTTTACAAACCAGCAGAAAAAAAGCCTGAAACACACAACCCCCGCGATTGAAACAAACGAAACAAATATGACATAAACTGTCATCCAGGGTTATTGCAACAAGAAATTGTACAGAAAGGTGAGATCGCTGGCACGTACTTCATTAAATTTTAAAAATCGTTTTTTCAAGTGAAATACTCATTAAAATCAGTAGAATCGTCTGAGAGTTACGCTATTTCACTTTTTCACGACCTCGCCGTAAGCGAAAAGAAAAATGCAAATATTCTAAAGAGTACTGGAAGTCAGAGTATTTGCATCCCTTACCTGTTCACGGCGAGTTAATCTAAAAAATGAAATAGAGATACTCTCAGAGCTGACTCAGTCGAAAACGCTATTAATTATAGAGGCTGTCCGGAAATAACGATGAAACATTTCGGGGGGTGATTCTGCAGCTCAAAGTATGAAAAAAAGTTCCTATAAACATGGGTCCGGAAATCGCCCCCTGAAGGGGGGGCTCAAAATTCGATTTTGATTTTGTCAATTATTAAGTTTTTGCATACTATCTGACATCTATAAGCAACATTAGATTACTTTAGATACTAATTTTTAAAATCCGTTCAGTTTTGTAATTTAATAAAAATCGTTTGATAATTGCCTAGGAAATGCAAATGGATCTTTAAATCTAGTTTTCTCGAAAACGGTTGATCCTACGGTGTTATAACAAGAGAGGCTTTTTTATGTAATTTTAGTCAGGAAACCATATTCCGGTGAGAAATTATCTAAAAAATAACACGTAAAAAATTTGGGTGGGGAAAGCTGAAGCCTCTATTTTCCACGCCCCTGGTTGAATCTGCTTTTGGTAGATACCATAATCTGATGGGGCTTACTGATGTTAGATAATGTGCAAAAAGTCGTCACTGTAGCGGTTCCTGATTTATTCAATAAAAACCGAATTTGAGGCGCCCCCTTCAGAAGGCCGTAGCCCCCTTAGGAACGATTTCCGGACACATGTTTATAAGAACCTTTTTTGCATATTTTGAACTGTAGAATCACCCCCCGAAATATTTCATCGTTATTTTCGGACACCCTGTATGTTTATTGAAAGCTTGATCCATTTTCAAATTACATAGGTTATGTTCAAAGTCTTGTTCCACAAATTGTACTTACTGTCTAGGACGCGTTTCGGAGTGTTACTCCATCATCAGCTAGAAAAGAAATTAACACAAAACACAAAACAGTTGCTGGAAAACGAAAAAACATTTGGGTCAAAGAAAAATAACAACTTTTGACTCGCACTGTAAATTTATCGAAAAACGCTCAAACATTATCTTCTGACTGGGACAAGCAATTTTAAATGAAATTGTGGGATTCTTCGGCTTGTTCTATCCTCTAATCCTGAGGGAATTTATTTGGAGCAGCGTCATTTGCCGCCAATAGATGGCGCCAAATTAAACCGCCGCGGGCGCATGCGCTACTTGTCACTTGTCAGAACTGACTCAGTTCATCCGTCAACGAGTTTTTCTCTAGTGAAAACGCAATGGGGATTATAATCTCAGCTTTAAAGGCTATTTGGAGAGTTTTCTATCGTAAGTAGAAATATTCTTATTCTGAAAATTGTTAATTTCTGATTTAGCGCAAAAGAAGAAAAGGACAAATCTTCTGATAAGCGTTAAGCGACCTACCCCTTCATCCTCGGACGATTCTTCATCAGATTCCAATTCAAGACCTGGAATTTTAAGTCTTACTACCCGTATGCCGAGATATGGGATAACTCTCCCACGCCACCGTAATTCTCGCCCCTCCCCATCAACTTCAGGAGTACGAGGACGCAAGCCTCGAGCCGGAGCCGGGCCTCGTCGTTTCCCTGCACCTTATGCACAACCTAAAGATGAGGAGTATTCATTGTAATTAGTATAATTAATTAAATTGTTAACAATGAATCTCTAATAAAATAATATTATTCTAAAAATTTCATCAAATTCGTGTAAAGAAAAAGCCTAAATTAAAGCAAAAGCTATCCACCCAAACTGCTCCAGAAAGAAATGTAGGTATACAGGGTGTCCCGAAATGAATGGTCAAAACTTTACCAGTAGATTCTTCTATGAAAAAAAGTCCCTATGAACATATGTCGAAAAATAACCCCTAAGGGCCCCTTAAAGGGGCCACTGAGAAAGGGTTTTTTTCTAAATATCTTCAAAACGGTTAAAGATAGTAACGTGAAATTTGGTATCCTTACTAAGTTTTTGATGCTGAATTTAATAATGTGGAGAAAATTTTAAAATTTTCATCATAAGCTTCTCGTACAGGAGGGGCTTAGGACTAAATTTACTCAAACATTTTTGTAAGTAGTTTTTTCTCAAATCTGATTCCAGAATCTGAAAATCTGAGGTTTTTTAAGTAAAAATGATACTCTAGTTTGACATTGATAGAATGCGCCCTTTTGGAAAAAAATGGCTTTTCATTGGTTCAGGGCTCCAAAATTTGTGACAGAAGACATCAAAATATCGTAAACAAGTTCATGAAATGGTTCCTTACTTCATTCTAGGAAGAAAAATTCTTATGGGTATGGGTCGAAAAATGCTTCCTAAGGTAGGTAGCTATGGTCTTTCAAATGGGGTCTTGGAAAGCATGTTGTTAGGACTGTAGCTCGCTTAGAAAGAATTTTTCGACCCATACCCATAAGAACTTTTCTTTCTAGAATGAAGTAAGGAACCGTCCCATGAACTTATTTACAATATTTTGATGTTTTCTGTCACAAATTTTGGAGCACTGAACCGATGAAAAGCCATTTTTTTCGAAAAGGGCGCATTCTATCGATGTGAAACGAGAGTACCATTTTTACTTTAAAAACCTCAAATTTTCAGATTCTGTCATCAAATTTGAGAAAAAACTACTTACAAAAATGTTTGAGTAAATTTAGTCCTAAGCCACTCCTGTACGAGAAGCTTATGATCAAAATTTTAAAATTTTCTCCAGAGTAGTAGATTCAGTATCAAAGAGTCAGTAAAGATACTGAATTTCAAGTTGCCATCTTTAACCGTTTTGAAGACATTTAGAAAAAACACTTTCAAAGTGGCCCCTTTAAGGGGCCTTAGCTCCCTTAGGATTTATTTTTCGACATATGTTCATAGGGACTTTTTTTCATATTTTTCATAGACTGGTAAAGTTTTGAGCACTAATTTCAGGGCAGCCCTGTATACAGACTGTTTCATAAGAAATCTAGTATACAGAGTGGCCTACCACTGGGATCACGGAAAACAACTGAAAATCTCGTTTTTTTTAAAATCATATCTATTTTTCTTATTACTAAGTATTGGTGTCATATTTTTGACAGTTGTCAATTAAATGGTGCCGGCAAATTTTCTTGACCTTCTAGATTTTTGAACTTTTCTTTCTAGAATGAGGTAAGGAACCGTCCAATGAACTTATTTACAATATTTTGATGTCTTCTGTCACAAATTTTGGAGCCCTGAACCGATGAAAAGCCATTTTTTTCGAAAAGGGCGCATTCTATCGATGTGAAACGAGAGTACCATTTTTACTTAAAAAACCTCAAATTTTCAGATTCTGTCACCAAATTTAAGTAAAAACTACTTACAAAAATGTTCGAGTAAATTTAGTCCTAAGCCGCTCCTGTACGAGACGCTTATGATCAAAATTTTAAAATTTTCTCCACAGTGGTAGATTCAGGATCAAAGATTTAGTAAAGATACCAAATTTCACGTTGCCATCTTTAACCATTTTGAAGACATTTAGAAAAAACACTTTCAAAGTTACCCTTTTAAGGGGCCTTAACTCCCTTAGGACTAATTTTTCGACATATGTTCATAGCGACTTTTTTTCATATTTTTCATAGAAGAATATACTGGTAAAGTTTTGACCACTAATTTCGGGACAGCCCTGTATACAGGCTGTTTCATAAAAGATCTAGTATACAGAGTGGCCCACCACTGGGATCACGGAAAAAAACTGAAAATCTCGTTTTTAAAAAATCATATCTATCTTTTCTTATTACTAAGTATTGATGTCATATTTTTGACAGCTGTCAATTAATTAATGGTGCCGGCAAATTTTCTACACTTTCTGGATTTTCAGTCTTACAGCCGCCATTTTTAATTTTAACACCATCGAATACTTACATGCATCCACACAAAAAAATTAGCTTTTAAAATGGGCAGCTAAGGAAGCGGTTGGAACCTGCCCACTTGTGAATGATCCAATGCAATCATCTATAAATTTGAATCCAAAGTCTGGAAGTGTTGCGGGAGTGTTTCAAAAAGTTTATTTTTTATTGCGAAAAGGGCACTAAGTACGATTGCATTTTTGGAAACAGAATTTGAAGACCTGATAAAAACAAATGGTGGTCCATCTTTCAAATTTCATTGATGACATGCCAAAAAGGCACTTGTAATTGGCCGATTGCCACCAAAATTAAGTAAATTTTCCTACTTGCTATATCTAAATTTTACTCCACCAACCTTGAAGCGTTTATTCTGGGATTTTTCAAAATTTTACGAATTTTTGCTAAAAGGGCACTAATTTTGAATACATTTTTAGAAATGACATTTGAAGGCATTTCACATACCTATTGATAAAGAAAATTTGGAGTTTATTATTCAAATTTTCAAAGTTGATATGACAAAATAGCACTTGCCATTGGCCAATTGCCATCAAAATTTAATCAGCTCTTAGGCAGGTACTGATGATATCTCTACCTACCATATTTCAGCCAAATCGATCCAGTAGTTTGGGCTGTAGCGTGTGAAATTTCGAATTTTTTAATTTAATGCCAAAAAGGTGCCAAGTGTGCATACATTTTTAGACACAGAAGCGTGCATACTAACGTATCTTCGACAGAAGAAAGAAAGGCGATTATGCCCACAAAACAGGCTTATTTTCGTGTTATTTTCTGTAATTCTACGTATAACTACCACTAATTCTCACTCTTTTTGACTTTTTAACCTCTTTTCCAATTTTTCAACCCTCTAAGCGTTAATTTCGCAAAATCAGTGATTTCGTTTTTCTACGGTAATGATAAATTGAACTCGTTTGGATTCAGTTTACTTATTACAATTTCTCAGCCCCCTTCGCAATAGGTACATATAAGTATTTCAACCCCTCCAAAAGTATAATTTGCATAATTGGCTTATTTTCGTCCTATATTTTGTAATTCTACTTTAACACTAAATCCTCACCTCTTTTGTCTTTTCATCCCCCTTCGCAATTTTGCAACACCCTGAATTTAGTTTTTCTCCCCCTCATTTGCTCATTTGGATTATATTTTCACTCTTTCCAACTTTTCAACCCTCTTCACAATATTTCAACCCTTCCAAAACATAAATTAGCAAAATCGTCTAATTTTACGTGTCACTATATTGGTATTTCCACTTAACTGCAGTAAATTTTCTCTTGTCTTGGTCTCCTCATCCCTTCCAATATTTTTCAACCCCTGTAGTGCTAATTTCTACAGACTTCGCAAATTTTTGTTCATTTGTTCATTTTCTAGTGCAAACTTTGTAAAGGACCATGTCAGGGATGCACATCGCTTTGATGTACAGGGTGATCCAACCGTTTTGTCCCACTTTTAAATTGGAATATCTCCGTTGTCTTATAAGTTAGCAGGTTGAAACAAAAAGTGGATCATATGGTAGACCTTCAAGTTTTGTTTGGTATATAGATAAAAATTTTTCAAGGTCAAACTTCGTCTCTGCGGAAAAAAGCTACATTTTTTTAAATGGAACACCCGGTATATTTTGCATGTTTTGGTTAGATCTGATCATTCTAAATAAGTTTTGTATAGCATATTATAGCTCTAATTCTAACCGTTCGGCGGAAATTTTAAAATTTGTAGCGCGAACGTTGGGATTTTGAAAATCTCGCGAAAAAAATAAAACTAAAAAAAAATAAAAATTGAGGCTCTGTTAATGAAAAGTTTTTTTTGGATAATCTATGTGGTAAATTTCATTTTGAAATCTTAAGTGGTTAGCCCGGTACAGTCCTTCAAAGTGCCAACGTTCGCGCTACAAATTTCAAAATTCCCGCCAAACGGTTAGAAGTAAAGCTATAGTATGCTATACAAAACTTGTTTAGAATGATCAGATCTAACCAAAAAATGCAAAATATACCGGGTGTTCCATTTAAAAAATTTTAACTTTTTTCCGCAGAGACGAAGTTTGACCTTGAAAAATTTGTTTCTATCTACCAAACAAAACTTGAAGGTCTACTCTATAATCCACTTTTTGATTCAACCTTCTAACTTGTAAGACAACGGAGATATTCCAATTTAAAAGTGGGACAAAACGGTTGGATCACCCTGTACACATCTTCCGGGTGACTTTTTATTAGGAAAATAGATGTTGAATTTTTTGTAAATTTCAAGGTACAGAACTCTCCCCTATATAGGGTGTCTCAGAACGGTCGCACCAAATTCTTATGGCGTATTCAGGATTAAATTTTGAGTCGATTTGTGTTTTTGAAAATTTTCAGGATCCAATAGTTATCGAGTTATAACAGATTTGAGAGGACCAATCAGATTTCACCTCTGAATTGATTCATAAGGTAACTTATAATGTTAGATGCACTGTTTCCTAGGTAACAAGATGCAACAATATTAAATTTTCATTGATAGAATCTTGTTACCTAGGAAATAGTGCATCTAACAATAAATTACATTATGAAGCAATTCAGAGCTGAAATCTGATTGGCCCTCGCAAATCTGTTATAACTCGTGAACTATTGGAACCTGGAAATTTTCAAAAACACGAATCAACTCAAAATTTAATCCTGAGTACTTCATTAAAATATGGTGCGAGCGTTCTGAGACACCCTGTAGGTTTAGGTACTAGTCTAAATTTCATGATTAATGAGTTCCCCGTACTTTTAGATACAATATTGTTCGCATTTAAAATGGAAATATTGTCATGACATTATTGAGATTAAAGTTTTTAGATTTTTTCGAGGATTTTCCTTCAAATTTTTTTTTATTTTACATTTCTGTGAATGCGCGCGATCTTTAAGTAAATCGCAGTAAGATAAAGAGCTAAATATAATTAACTAGAATGCATGACTGCTGCTGTTTCTGTCTTCGTCAGTCTTTATTATTGTCGTTGACTCATGATGATTGCACCAACCAACATTTCGCTTGAAATTCTCTAAATAGTAAGAGTTTAATTTTTTTGAAATTTTTTTCTAATTTTATTTAAAACTGTCAATTTTACGTTAGGTATTTAGGCATTTGTCAATAATACATGATGCGAAATTTAAATACTTATCCTTAGGTAGGTATAAACAACAGTTACACAACAAATGTATATGCAAATTTAAAAACAAAAAATTAAATCGTGGATACAAAAAGGTCATCAAACGGAACCAAAATAGCGTTAACACAGTTTCAAATCGCTAAAAATCTCCACCGTTTTGCAAGAAAAAAAAAAAAAAAAATTGTACCTACTTCTATCGCCAATACTGATGTTAGTTTGGTGGTACTTATCCCACCTGTTTTCGGGTTCTTCCATTGAACTAATCTAACAGCTTTAAGTACTATTTGCTTAGCCGTTTGAATGTAGAACGGCAAAATTGTTAACCGCATTTGTCACTTTCTCACTTGAGAAATATTTCTGGCCAAAAACTATTATTTTTTTATTATTTTTAACTAAATCGTTAGCCTAAATAAATAAATAATTTCTAAAACAAACCATGAAATATTTGCAAATTTTCTGTTATGATGAAGAAATTGAAAATTTACACCTCATTAGACTTAAATGAAGTAGCCTTCTAATTAAAAATTGGAATAAGAAGGTTTCTCCTTAAGATGTTTGTGTTTCTTTCTCGGAAAATTTTTATTTTCGTGTTAACAATTTCCATTTAAATAGAACGCTTTCTAGCGAACAGAATGTCCAATCCAACTAATTAGATCTAGGAAACTGACGGTACAATTTTTATTGTATCCACTGCAATCTTCCTTTCTTCCTTGTTTCTCGGCCTCTTCATAATCTGATTGAAGCCCATCATTACTTGAGGTCGAAGGTCTAAAAACAATAAATTATCAATTATCCACTTCACTGATTATTACGTGAAAATTATATGGAGAATGTCCCCTAGTACTCCGTTAGTGTGCTCGATGGAGTATTTTGCAGATTCGCAAATCGTTCTCAGTAGACAATTTTTACCGGGGTAACCATTCCTGGAAAAAAATGAGGAAGTTTCCATTAAATTTTTACTTACGATTGCATTTTAGCTTCAAGAGCTGCGTAAACTAATTTCCTGTCAATTCTTCCCTGAATCAACGGCGGATACTCTAAGTAAGTCTGATTGCTAGGAAGTGCATAATTCGCTTCGAAATTATAGGCGAGGTAAGCGTTTCTATTGGGAAGCTCTAAAGGCACAGCTACTGCTAAAAGAATCTGATTATGAATTAGAAAAAAAATTGCAGAAAAAAATTACTTACACCCATACCAGATCCAGGGGGAAAATGTATTTTCACGTTAGGATATTTGTATCTATCATCGGCGATGTCTTGTGAAATTACGGAAAATATTATGAAGGTTAGCCATTGAAACTGTTGCATTTTGTGCGATCACGAATTCATGGCAGATATTAGTATATTGGTAAACTAAGTTGGATCGAAGACCTTCAAGTGTTAATTGAAGAGGTTTACTTAACTGTTATACTACTCCTTTCTAGACTAAAGCTATTAAACCAGGCGCTAATCATAATTCAATTGACACATTTTCACAAAAATTCCACCTCAGTTCATTTAAGTTTCCATTCTAGGAGCGCCTACAATTATTAAATCCTCCGTTTTTTGTGAGTAATATTTTATTTCTGTTGCAATTAATCCGTTTGATCCAAATCGTGAGTGACTAGCTTTGTTCCATTCTCACGATAATATGAAGCATTTGGTAAAAGTACACAGATTTTGATTCCTAGCAAGAATGTTGAAATTCCAAACGGATTTTTATTCTACTCCTGTTGGCATTTAATTTTATTAGGCAGTAGGTAATTTCACAATTTGTGAATAACGATGTCTAGTGTAGTGTAGTTTGTCTGATTTTTATTTACGACCCAGATCTACTAGCGTGCGTGACATATGTCATTTATAGAGCATGAGAAACGAAACCATAATTTTTACCCAATTTTAACTAGCCTTTCCACGAAAATGTTTAAATGTAATTCAGAATTGCTACTATGACACTTGTGGACCACTTTCAAGGTCACGTAATATATTCCACTTGATTTACATGTTGGAAAAGTCAAAACAGATTTTCCGGTAATTTAAATCGCTCCCAGACAAGAAAATTGGTGAGCAATTACAGTGCATCACGTGGTTGATGCACCTTAATCTCGGTGGAGCTCCCTAAGAAGAGGGGACCGCAATAACTCTTTTATTACTCACACTATACAATTCATCTTTTAGTTGCAAACGTGGTGTGTAGTAAAATGCAAAAATAGTGGCATCATGGCAAAGCCGTTGACCACCGACTGGTCCAAAATGCGGTACAAAATGTTTTTGGTGTTTTCAGTGAGTGCCCTTTTGGCATCGACTGTGGCTACCGGATTGACAACATCAGGAAGGGTATAAATATTTAGTATTAAATAATAATTAGACTTTTTCGTAAATCTGCAATGTCACTGCCGCTGAATATCACACGGCTCTTGAACTTGATCCTATTAATTCCGGCAACATGTTTTGGTATCAAAATTTTTGTTTTTTTTAACGAAAAAGTGGAACAGTTTAGCTTCCGATATTCTCTCCCTTCCCCTAATGGTAACGATCTGAAAACTAGAATAGGATATATCCGCACTGGGCGTAATCGAGCTTCTTCTATCCTGAACATTCACTTTTACTCTATTAGAAAGGACTGTGAATTATGATCCATTACGTAACGCATGATTTGTAAAATAGAGCAGTATTGTTGAAAATACAAACACTTAAAATCAGTAATTTTAACCGCAATCGTGAAAAACTGAAACAATTTTTCAGCAAAAACGCCAATTGTTCCGGGAGCACCTTTTACCGCATTACGGTGGGAAAATTCCGGAATCGGCCTTTAATCCCGATCGGATAATATTGAACAAATATAATCAAAACGGTTTTGCCAGTCCCGATGGTCATTATTTGGAACAAAGACATCCTGATGTTCACCACTCTCCAAAGCGACTTTTCCCAAATACTATAAAGGTAATATATTGGATTTTTGGTGATATTTTAGGTCAGTTTTAGGTGTTTAGAAAACCTGAAAATAGGTTTGTAGCACCTCCAGGTCGTTTTAGTGAACAGGCGCAAGTCGATACAACCTACCTCATTTCGAGGCCTGTCCAATACGTTATTTGGCAAAGGCCGTATAATTATTTGCAACTGCCAAGTCCTCCGTGGGGTTCGTTAGAGATTATGAAGCAGACGAGGTTTCGAAAAATCAAAAATCAGTCGTCCTGGGACGAGTTTCAGGACGATTTGCCCTCGAAGGTAATCATTTTCCTTGTCAAAGTTTTTGAATATTTACCACACTTAAAGATATTTAATTTTTTTTTCAGATTTTCATGGAACTCTCTCCCTACCTCCACAATCAGTTGCACGCAACGGATTAACTAGTTATGTATTTATTTTACACCAGCGTTTATAGTCTTATTAATATTTTTGAATTTTTTGTAATTATTATTTCTTTTTAACGAAACGCGGCGATTAAAATGTACCGACGTACTTTAATAAAGACGACAATGGGCCTTTCCAATGGAAAAAAATACCGCTTATTTTTGTTATACTTTCAAACTTTAACCAATATTTATTTAAAAAAAAATAAAAAAGGCACCGAAAGATGTACATCAATGCGATGTGTATAAATAACATCAAAATAACCCAATTATGTAAATTTAGGTTTTGAACAGTTGAAATATGTCGGAGAGGGACGAAAAAAGTGAAAAATGTACCTAAACATCATCCAAATGAGTTCTATTTATTACCGAAGAAAAACGAAATTTTGCCAACTACGCAAATTTGGCTTTTGGGGGTTGAAATATCGCGAAGGGGGTCAAAAAAGTAAAAAAGGCAAGAACAATCCACATGAGTAAAATGTATTACCAAAAAAAGGCAAAACTGAGCGAATTTTGCAAAATTAACGCTCGGGGGTTGAAAAATTGTGAAGGCGGATGAAAAGTCAAGAGGGGTGAAAATAAACTGTAGTTAAGTAGAACTAGCCAAAATCACACGAAAAAGAAGCGGCCTGGGTAAATTTTGCTTTTTGAGGGTTCACATACAGTGTGTCTCATTTTAACTGGAACCACCCAAATATTTCGGTTAATTTTAACCGAATCAATGCGTTCTTTTTTTCTGCATGTAGAGCTCCAAAATCTGCACCTGCGTGATACTTCACTTTGGTGATAGATCAAAATCCCAGCCTACTGCGATTTAATAAAGAGGCCAAAAATGACGAAATTGTATTAGGCATTTTTTTATCGAAAAATTTTATAAGGAAAAGTTGCTCAGGATGGCTCCAAATGGCTAAATCCGAAATTTCAGGAAAAAATAAAAATGTTGAATTTCTTAAGGAAGAATCACAAAATAACGAAAAATTCAATATTTTTGCAACATAATGGGTGCTGTGAAATGAAAAACTATTGAAATGAATTGATTTGAATTTGAATTGAATTGGCTATGGATGGATAAAACTTAACAAAAAAAAAAAAGTTGAAATTACTAAAATAGTGTATTTTATGATTCTTCCCCAAGAAATTCAACATTTTTATTTTTTTCCTGAAACTTCGGATTTGGCCATTTGGAGCGATCCTGAGCAACTTTTCTTTATAAAATTTTTCGATAAAAAAATGCTTAGTACGATTTCGTCATTTTTGGCCTCTTTATTAAATCGCAGCAGGCTGGGGTTTCGGTCTATAAAAAAAGTTGAGTGTTACGCAGGTGCAGATTTTGGAGCTCTACATGCAGAAAAAAAGAACGCATTGATTCGGTTAAAATTAACCGAAATATTTGGGTGGTTCCAGTTAAAATGAGACACACTGTATATCATGAAAGGGGTTGAAAAATTGAGAATGGGTTAAAAATTAATGCCAATTGGAACAGGATATGGGGGAACTCCGGCCACTAACTACGTACCGACAGAGATAAAGCCAATAACACTGAATAATGTGTCGACCATTTGTCAGCATACAGGGATATCCAAAAATTTTAAACGGGGCGTTTTGTGGCCAAACCATTGGCATTGCTCAATACGTATCAAAATCTCAAAAGTTTCAAATGGAAAGACGTTGAATTTTTTTCGCCGTCTAATAGAGAATTAAATTAAATTAAATGGCATCCTTTCCAAATTTTTGGGTTTATAGCTTAATTCGTCTGGACCTTTAATTCAAATATTGATCTTATTGTCACTAATGTCACTATCGCGGTTAGATATGATTTTGTTAATTGACTTTGGTGTTAAATTGATTTTTGTTGACTTTAGAAAATATTGCACGAATTAATCAGTTTTTCCCTATTGTTCGATAAAGATATTTTGCAAACATCCGTTCTCCGTATTATTGTGAATTATACGTTGTTATACACAGTAGAGTTTATCGTTTTAAAGACATTCACTTGTTATGTTACTCTTATCAGTAACTCGGAAACGAATAAAACCACAACACAGACCTAAAACTGGTGATATTTGAAAAACATGCTATTTAGGTATTTGTTAACAAAGTCGACCTAGAATTTACTTCTCCATTAGTGGAAGAAAAAATTTAAGATCATTGCATTTGAAATTTTAGAAATTTTGTCTTTTTAATTTCTGTTAATTTGAAAATTTACACGCTGTGCATGAAATTTGACATTGAAGTGTGTCATCAGGTAGCCCTGACCTTTCTTTAGGATGTGCCATAAATTCGGAAGAGAAAAACTTCAACGCTTCGAAAATATTAATTTTTAATTGAAGTCTTGGTTTTGCCAAATTCTACACATTTTATTAAATAGCTCAAAAACGATTGAATTTAAGCATGATATATGGGGTGTTCCATTTAATAAAATGTAATTTTGTGCTGCCTCCCTACACGATCCACCTATGTGAGTTCGTAGTAATTTTAGACTATGCACATTTTCAGTGACTAACGGATTTTCGATATTATTAATGACGTGGACATAAATGGACTTTGTCGCACCGTTGGGACACTCTGTATATGGATATAAACAGGAAAAAGGAGATTGTCGCACCATTGGGACAGTCTGTATATGGAAATAAACAGGAAAAAGGAGAACATCACAACGAAAGAAATAGAAATGGGACAGTATAAGTTTGAAATTGTTGACAGCTTCTAGTATTTAGGGACAGTAATTAACAGCAGAAATGACAGGAGGATGGAAGTTAAACAAAGAATACAAGCAGGATATAGAGCATACTACAAATTCAGAACACTAATGCTAAATAAAAGCATAAGAAAAAATACACGAAAGAACTTATGAAAAAAACCTGGTGAAAAAAATATATGAATTGCAAAAAACTGAAGATGGGGAGTTAAGAAGGCTTATGAATTACGAAATTGCGGAAATTTTAGAGGGAGCAGATTTAGTGGGAATTAAATCGTAACGAATAGGATGGTACGGACACGTAAAAAGAATGGCCAGCCATAGAGAATTAAGAAGAATTACGGAGTGGAAACCAGAAGGAGGAAGATTAAGTGGACGACTCAAAAGCAAATGGGAAGAATAAGTAATAAATGACATAACAAGTTCGGGAATACAGAGGGATGGTGGAAGAAGATCCAGGACCGAAAAAAATGAAGAGAGATAGTGTAAAGTGCGAAGGCAATAAGCAATTAACAAGTATAGATTATAAGAGTCAAGAATATTGAACGTAAGGTGATTCACCACATAGAAAGGAATCTGAAGAGGTCAATAAGAGCGACCAAATATTCTATTTAGAATGTCTAGTCATGAAAAATTATGTCATCGCAAGTGTAGGGGCAAGTCGGCCACCTAAGGCCACCTAAACAAAATATTAATTCTTTTTTATTCCAAATTAAAGCGTATACATTTATTTAAAAGGAAAATAATAAATTATTGAAAATTATTTGTTTCTAACAACGACAAAATAAAATCACGACAACTACAACCGACAGTGGCGTCAAATACCGGCCACGGTGGAGGGTAATACCGACCTAGTATTTTAGATACTATTACCGTAAGTGGTATACAAAGTAGGAAATTTCAGTGCAACTGCATCTATCAAATTTCTACAATGATTGCAACAGTTGTTAGATCACCGGGCCCACGGTCTTTAACGAATTTATCGTGAAAAACGCACACATGTTCCTATACATTATATTCTGCATATAAGGTAATAGCGGCCAAAGTGGTCGGCATTTCCCAACTGCATACTTCAATCAAATGATTATCTATCCAATATTTTGTTGCTATATTTTCCAATTTAACATTAGATATTTATAACGAAAGTGGTTGTTTGACATTTCGGATGATATTAGCAACATCTTACGCCGCAGCGCCCTAACTAGCGGTATGAAATTGGGGTTTTCTATTCTGCGAACGCCCAGTACAGCAAAATGCAGATACCTGTTACATTACTCAAAAAAATTGGGTGGCAGAGATTGCCCGCTGGCCGTAAATACCCGACTTGCCCCTAACAGGTACGAAATAATTAATCTTCGAAAAAATGGTGCTAAACAATTTAAAAAAAAATGGTATAATAGTGTTTGTTAAAATTTATTAGTATTCGTTTGTGCTAGATAATGGTGCAAATGTCTAACTGCGCTTTCAAAGCCTTTATCATTTGCATTAAAGACACAATTTTGTCAGTTTATTTTTATTTTAGTGAAAGTTGATTTACGATATTTAACAATTGTTTAAATTGCTCATCCTTTAACTTATGACCTGAGAAGATTTGAATTTTGGTTTGGGTTGCTGTCTTCCAAACTGCAGCTTTCGCCACAACCTCTGAGACTTTCTTCATATTGGCATCGTCGCCCCATGCATTTCTCGGCAATTACTGAATACCTTTCGCTACGGATTTTTGTAAAAATAGTTTAACATTTTCGAAGATTAATTTCGTACTTGATATATGCCGGGAGAATCAATGGGGAATTACGGTACTTTTGAATTACTGTTCTGATCGAAAGACCTTTTAAAATGAGCTCTGACGTGTTTTTGCATTTTCGAATATAACCAGTCTTAAGGCCATAAAATGAAATATTAATTTTGATGAGGTGTACGTTCTCACGAAAAGTACTTGTTTCAATCTGTCAAAATTGCAAAAAGAATTTAAAAATATGGTCAGCAGGGAAGCTGAAATAAAAATGAAGCCATGTGTTTAAAATTATAAAGATGATATCGCAAAAGCTTTTGAGCTCTTCAACTTCTTCAAATTTCATCCAGAAGTTTGAGATATAGTGCTGTTTTTAATGTTACTACAAAATTTCGATTTTTATGCCTAAAGGGTAGATACTAAATATGAATGCATTTTGTCCTATTTAAAACCAGAATTGATGACAATACATTTTTTGAAAATTTGTTCGTGACGGTTCAATAAGAGTATAATACTTAATTTAAAAATTTCTGTGCCAAAATGGCACTTGCCGCGGGTCGATTGTCTTGCAACATTTCTTGGCTCTTCAACGGCGAATTAATTTTTCGTCGGATATAATTCTTATTGGAAAATCTTATCTTCGGCACCCAATGGAGCAAAAACTTTCCGTACGATTGTTTTATGGCAATGATAACTTTTGGTCAAGAGGTCGAAGTCTACAACATATCGAAATTTCAGCCAAATCCGCTGAAAGCCATTTTCCATAAGGACGGTGATGGGGGATCCTTTCAGCCAAATCGATCAAGTAGTGGGGCTGTGTGCCACAGTGTGTTTACAAACATAAGTAAAAACACCGTACGTATACGTACCTACGTAGATGCACAGAGCTTTCAAAAACTTAGTTGCACTTTTTGGACAAATTTCAACGTATTGGCGAAATGGCAATTAGAAATTATATAACTTCAAAAATTTCACCCCCATAACTCACCCCCTTCAGCTCCCAAAGACAAGAAATTATCTTGGAGGGAATTTAACACTTGGACCACGGAAGAGTCGAATTGAAAGAAAAAATTGACCCCCTCAACACAAAAAATTACTTTACAACTGGAAGGGACTAATTGGATGTAAAAAATTGCACCCCCGGAATTCATCCCATTCAACCCCCAAACACAAGCAATTGACGAAGTGTTTAGGTGCGGATTGTTCGCACCTGATACCTACAACTAACAAATGCATAAACATTTACGGCGATAAACACCTACAGTACAGATACACAAATCGCATTGTTATAGCTACTGCCATGCCATGCTAGAAGCAACCATGTAAATAGGTAGCAAACGGAGGCGTATCTGCTACTATTAAACCGCAAAAAAATTAGTTACTCATCAAAACTCACGATTTCTCGATCACTAATAAAATTTAAATTCACGCTATTACCTACTTACACCTTGCCTTGAGCCTTGAACACGTTTATCCCAGTAAGTAATAAATAAGTAACCATTGACAATTCAGTATGTAAAAGAAAGCTTCTAATGAAATCGTAAAGTTCAACCCGCACAAACCTTATACAGGGTTGTTCCGAAAATGCTTGGCACTATTTTAACCTGAGATTCCAGATTGAAAATAGTGCGAAATCGGGAGTAGATTTTTTCACATATCTCAGGAACGGACTGTCAGATTTTAATGAATATTGGCACCACGTATATGCTGTAGGTAAATTTTATCGAATTCTGACAACACAATCCCCAGAAACTTTTAATGACCTTGATATTTTTCTTCTTAAACGTGGTTCAAGGTCACAAATTTTAAATCTGGTGGTATTATTTAGAAAGAGCAATTGAAGCTGCATCTTTTCTTATTCTTATTAATTTTTTATTTAAGCAGCCGTTTTAGAGATAATTGAGGTTTAAGTTAATAAGCACCAGTTGCTTTGTGGCCTGTTTGTACATACAATTTATGAAAACTAACCCCTAGATAAAAATACTTAACATCGAGAGGAATTACAATTGACCAATAATTTTTGCACCAAACCTCATCATTTGAACAGCAGATTCTGTGGTACAAACGATGTGGTGTCTTTCAGACTCACCCTGTATGTTTTTATAATTGCTTCATTTCCTCTGTTTCTTACTTAAGACCAATAAAGTGTACATTGTTAAAACACTATCAAATAAGACGATTTTCAGCGTCGGAGACACTTTATAAGCGCAATTGGCCTACGAGGCAGAACTAAAGGCCATTTTGAAGTCTTGGAAGATAGCGTCTATCAAGATCATTCACCAGTTTATTGTCACCTTATTTGTGTTTCCTTGGTAATTAATGAATGACCAAGGAAATGTAGAAATTAAATAATTGCAATAATGGAACTACAGCCAAATTCCTCCTCCTTTGACGAGATGCAACTCAAAAACTACCCCTTAGTTATGGTTGCCGCACCCGCAATGGTAAGTTTTAATCAGAATAAGAGTTCTATATAATTTTCTAGACTTTTTAACAGAAAGCTACAGGCCATAAGATTTGTGCGGGGTCCTTTAAAATAATGCATGGTGGACCAAGGTACAAGCCGGTCCTAGGTTCAAACCTCTCCCCTACCAATTATCGACACCTTTCTTAAGTTTTTCATTTATTACCTATTATTAAATGATGCAATTATAATTTCTACTTTAGTTTGAAAAAAATACAATGAAAATTAATAACAAAATAGAATTATTTTACTGGTTGCCTATACAACAAGCCTGAGAAACTAATTAATGCACTTTGTCTTTTACTTTGCCTCGGGACTATTGCTACATACAACCCCACATTTTTATTGCAGTTTTCGACAACCCTTATCCTGCAAGATCGAAAACCTTATTGCCATTTATTTTGGAAACGGCCTCTATAGGGCCGAAAATGCCCTTTAAACTTTCCAGAAATGAAAATTAAATCGGATATAACTCATCAGCCCTTACCGCAGTCGTAATTTTTCCAAGACATATCTTCGGTCAGAGGGGGTGGCGCTGCATGGCGGCTGCCCCAATTTTTCTTCATTTTTTTTTGGACAAAACACAAAAAATTAACTTGCAGGAAATTTAGCCCTTGGACTACACAACCGGAAGAGACTAATATAACGCAAAAATTTCACCCCGTTCAACCCCCAAACACAAAGAATTGACTTAGAGGAAACTTAACCATTGATGTGTCTACAACCGGAAAAGATGACTTGAACGAAAAAAATTGCACCCCCGAAAGTTACTACGCTCAACCCCCAGTCACAAAAATTTGACTTTTAGGAAATTGAACTCTTGAACTAACTATAACCGGAAGAAACTAATATTGAACTCAATAAATTGCACACCCGAAACTCACCCCCTTCAAACAACAGAAAAAATTTACTTGGAGGAAGTTTTACCCTTGAATAAACTATAACCGGAAGAGATTAATTGCATGCAAAGAATACCATCCCCGAAAATCACCCTTTTCAACCCCCAAATACAAACAATTGACGAAGGGTTTTCTATGTGGAAAGCGAGGGCCTCAATTTTAGGTTGCCCGCACCCGATACAACTAACAAATCCGCATCATCATTTACAGGTATGTACATACATCGCATTGATAAACATCTTTTGTTTGATTTTTTTATTTCAGATTTTCTTGGAAGTCTCTCGCTACCTCTACAGTCATGTTCACGCAAGGAAATTAATTCGATTTGTATTTAGACGTATCTATCGCTTATATTTTATTAATGTTTTTGAATATTAAGTAGGTACCATGTAATTATTTTTAATTTAGCTTGAAAATGGTTTTAATTACTGACGATTAAAAACATTTGTACTTTAATAAAGAATTATTTGAATCTCTGTCGAATACTTGACCTGAAATTAGAGCAACTGAAATCGAAAGGCATTATGAAATTAGCCTAAAGCTCTGTATCAAACTCAAGTGAATGGGTTACGCAACAGTAAAACTTAAAAAAATCGTTTTGTATTGTAATTAAATAAAGTGAAACAGAGACTTACAATACTAGTAGTGGACAGATGAAAAAATTTGGTCCAGAAGGTAGGGAAAGTGATATGTGACCTAATCAAGCAGAAGTAAAATCGTGGTCATTCAAGATTTACTTGTGATTGTGTGTTAACATGTACAAATTAATAGTTTTCGTGTCTTCAGCAATTCTGTTGGTCGGAGGGGTTTCAATTGTAAGTTAGAACAAAAATATACATTTTAAACTAAATTTATATAGCCATATGGTTTTTATCCTGCACAACAACGTCAAGCTGAAAAAGAGCAACAGCAGGATTTAAGCAAAGTTCCTGGAGTTCCTGGACATGACTACCCCCTTTACCACAGTGCCCCCGAAACAGGTTTTTCCTGTAACCACGTTCCTGCTCATCCTGGCATGTATGCCGATGTTGAAACAGGCTGTCAGGTAAAAAAAATGTAAAAATTCATTATATTTTGTTGTCGAAAAAAATTTGCAGGCGTACCACGTATGCCACGATGGTCGCGAAGGCGAAAAAGGAGCAACATTCCTTTGTAGCAACGGTACCCTCTTCAACCAAGCTGAATTTACATGCGACTGGTGGTATAACGTAAATTGTCACGAAGCCACAAATCTATACAGACTCAATTTGGACCCACAAAAGAACCCCTACTTCCCCAAGCCCAAACCTGAAGAAGAACAACACGAAGAAAACAAATATTAAACTTATATCTCAGTTTAAATAAATTTTTTGTTTTTATTGTGTATCCTAGTAACCGTTCGATCAATATTAAAATGTCGCTGACTTGGGAAGATAAAGATGTGCGTTTTGATATCCCTTTCTGGTAAGCTATTTACTTTAAATAAACTAGTGTTCAAAAGTTAGGGATATCGCCCAAAAATCTTCATAATCCGCTAGAATTTTTTTTGTCAAAAAGGTCCTTTTAACCCTATCAGAAACTTTGAATTTTTTGTGCCAATAATTGTTTCTTGGGCTTAAATGCGAAGATTCATTTTCCCGCTGCAAATGAAAGTTATTAGGCGATATCCTTAACTTTTGAACATACGTTTATTTACATAAAAATTAAACTAGGGAGATGAGATTGAAGATTGGAGAAAAAATAATCGATAGATTAGAAAACATTGAAGACACTAAAGGAAATGGGGGAGACAGAGGAAGACTTATTGTAACAAACATACGGATGTTGTGGCATTCATTAACTAGTCCACGAGTTAATTTATGTAAGTTCACAAAAAAAAAACTAAATTAAAATGAATTGTAGCTATTGGATTTAACTGCGTGGTTTCTATAAGCACCAAACTTGTCAATTCCGTAAGTTACCTGAAAAATTTTAAGTTCTTGAAGTTTATTTTAGAAATTACGAGGTACCACCCAAGCTTTACACATTTTGACTTCGTCAAATAAAAGCAGATATGAGTTCATCTTCACTAATTTAGTGCCAGGGAGTACGAGGCACTTCACTTCCGTAATGGGAGTTCACAAGTAAGGGCGCACCTCAAGGATGTATTTTAGCTCCTCTTTTATTCAGAGCATACATGTCTTCAAAGCTATACAGAGAACTAAAGCTGCGAGGTGCAATAATCCACAACAAACAACTAAAAATCCTACCTCTAGAACAAGTTTTTTCCACCATCCACGGAGTATGGAATTTATCGAGCGACCAAGGCAGCCTCGGTACTTTTATAGTCACCAACGTGCGTATGGTGTGGTTTGCAGATATGAACGAAGCATTCAACATTTCACTACCGTTTCTTCAAGTAGACAGCGTAAGTCTTCTTCTTTTAATCCTTCTTCAATTCTTTTTTAGATTCGAGTAAGAGACTCAAAATTTGGAACAGCATTAGTTGTAACAAGTTCAGAGGTTAGTGGTTCGTTTGTTTTGGGGTTTCGAGTGGATCCTGAGGAAAAACTAAACGATTTAAATAAAGAACTGACGTCTTTGAATTCGGTTTATAAGAATAATCCGATTTTTGGGGTGCAATATAAATGGTGTTCTAACAAAGCTGAAGAGAGTAAAAATTTGATGGATGATATGGAGGAGATTGAGGAGCCGAAGGGAGAGATGACGAATACTCTAGCAGTTTACTTGGCTGATGAAGGACATGCTAAAGATAGACCTCCAGTTTTCTCCACTGATTTGGGGTTAGCTGTTGAAAATGTAAGGGAGGGTTTCACCTTGCAAAAACTGTGGGAGGTTATACCAGCATGAAAATAAAATGTATAAAGTTTAAATCTATATTAATTACCACTTCCAGTACATTTACTATACTAGTGTTTAGGTACTGTGAATTAAAAATTTACAAATCATATGTCTACTACAAGACTCAGTCGTTGCTGATGGAACACTTATTGTAATCTAAACATTCAGTCACAATAATTTAAATAAATAATCGATGTACAAAATTTTAAAACTAGGAAGCAAATTAATCACAATTTAGGAGAAGTCGCTGAAGTCGGTTTTTAACTTGATTGAAGGGTGGTGGCTCATCGCCGGTTTATTTACATTAACTCCATTTTTAACCTTAATATGATTCTGTTGTTTGGTTCTGATGGCGTTTTCTAGTTTTAGTCGAAGATCGCTAGTTTGGCTCATCAGTTTCTTGAATTCCTAAAAAATAAATCAGCTAGAAACTTTTAACAGAGCTTAATAGATATACCTCCGGATATTTTGGACCAATTTTCATCAGCCTTTGCAAACTGAAATCGTGTAAGTTGAGTGGATATTTTTTAGCAGATCTGAGGGCCTGTCCTTCCAGCAAATAGCTTATTAAGATAGGAACCAAGAGTGTTAACATTTGAATTCCTGCAAAGTATTAGGCCTATTAATGGTATATGTTAAACATGACCTTTGAACATCATGCAATTTTATTGGTGTTAAATGGAAATTTCCAACAAAGGAAACATTAAGATATTTAAAAAGTTTTGTAGTTCCTACTTGGTACGGTATTTAGTGGTAACTTCCTTCAATGATTATTTTTAACAGGATTTAAGTGAACATAGACAAAATTGCATAACAATTATTATAAACTTATAAAAATTACCATTGAAGATCATACAATATTCTTATTGGTATTAAATGGAAGTTTCCAACAATGAACATTAAGATATATAAAAAGCTTTATAAGATCGTACTTGGTTTCAAGAGTAACTTCCCGTAAAATCTATCTGAATTTAGAGATAATTTCCATAATTAGAAATAGAGACACAAGTATACTCGTCGAACTACTTGTCTTTCCATTTATCAATGGTCTACAATGAAAAAAATTACCATTGAGCATTATACGTTATATTGGTGTTAAGTGAAAGTTTCCAACAATGGAAACAGTAACATATTTAAAGTTTTAGAAGTTCGTAATAGGTTTCAATGCTATTTTCCGTAAAATGTATCAGCATTTAATGGTAATTTCCACAATTTTCTATGATAATTTCCTAAAAATTGGATTTATAATGGAAATAGACATATTCATCAGACTACTTGCTATGTATTAGGGGGACTATTTTTAAAAAATGCAAAGAAATTTAGGTTTCATAAGATCGTATTTGCTTTCAATGGCATTTTTCATAAAATTTATAGAGAGAATAGAGAAAAATTACATACAGTAGAAACCAGAATTATAAATCATCTGAAGGGTTAACTCTGTTAAATGTTGGTCAAAAGATGTGTCGCGTAATTTTTTTGTAAAGTCAAAAAAGAAAATTGACTCCTTTTTACAATGTTACCTTAATCAAATAACCTAGCAAAACGTTCTTACACTACTATTCTGATAAAAGAAATTAAAATTTATCTCAATTAAAAACTTTAAAAGACAAAACGTTTGGCAGACACATTATTTTACTTTCGTCAAATTTGAAGTCTGAAATCTATTTTACCGAGGTGAAAATAACTTTTGAGAGGTTTTATAGATTGATTTCTACCGTATTCGTCAGACTACTCGCATGAGGCTTAATAATTTTTAAATGAAACATATAAGACAAGTACTTAACACTTTCATAAAATCGTACTTGGTTTCAATGGTATTTTCCGTAAAATCTAGCAAGATCTATAGTGGAAATCGGCAAAATAGTATATCCGTCAACTCCTCGCCTTGCATGAGGCTTATTAATGGTCATCATACTATTTTTATTTGTGTTAAATGGAAGTTTCCAACAATGATATACATTTGAGACTTGGTTTCAATGGTATTTTCCGTAAAAACTATCAGCATTTACTGGTAATTTCCAGTTTTCGTCAATGGTCATTTTTAACAGGATTTACAAACAGAAAAAGTTACACATGCAACATATTACTTGCCTTGCATGAGATCTCCTGAGAGCATGAACAAGTAATGTTACAAAAACTTGAACAGTTGAAATTACTCACGATTCTGCGGCTCCGCCAATTCGATTAAAGATTCTACAGTGACAATAGTTTCCAGAGTGACATTCAACTCTGCATCACACAGTATAGTCCTCGCTTGGTCTGAGTACAAATATTCAACAAGTCTTGGCGCAAGCGCGTGTATGTAAGGGGTAGCAACAGCTCGGTCTTGATGGGCGAAGAGGGACTTCAAAATTAAAACGCACTTTAGCCTCACCTAGAAGTTAAAATAAGTATTTGTTTTTTAACTTTTAAGTGAAATACCGCTGGATTCACACTCTGCAGACATTGTCTAAAATGATTGATGCAAGGGTACTGCAAGTTAGGGGCAGTCACAACTTTTGAAGGGGCATGAAGTACGAAGACTGCAATAGCCAGCATCATTGTAACTTCATCCAACTTGCTTTCATCGCTTCCAGTTTTGGCTAAATCTATGATTTTAGCAAGGGCACTTTGAAGTAATTTTTGCCAAGCATCAAAATCGCAGTATTTGTCTGTCGCTAAGATTTTCAAGCAGTGAAGAGCAGCTTGTACTGACGCATTATTAGCGAGGATAGTAAAATCGTTGATATTTTTTGTTGCCATTTCTTTTATTACTCCAGTGGTTAGATACAGAACTGTAGGTAGAACTGATACTGCACCTTGTGGCGAGCATAATTTATGTAAACTTTCCATGCAAGACAATGAAGAGGCAATCAAGTGGCCTGATTCGTCAGGAGTTTGCATTATTCTAAAAGAATTCACTAGGGTGGAATTTGGGGATGGGCTTAGTGATGGTAGTTGTCTAACCAGAAGACAAAGACAAACTTCTAGAACAGCAAACACTAAAGACTTGCCCGGTAAAATTTCCCCACTCTCTCCACCTTCTCCTAATACATCAACATCTGTCATACCATCGTTTAGTTTATTCTTCTTTTCTTTTTCTAATTTTTCCTGAGCAGCTTTTATAACTTGTTTAAGTACTCCCATGCAAAGCAACTGGCAGGTATGGTTATCCCTTGTTAAAATCAATCTATGAAGAACATTACAAAGCTCAATTCCCAAGGAGTTATCAGCTAGAATTAGCTCTCTTGGATATGCTGAATCAAGTAAAGTATATAGTGCTTTCAAACATGTTATTATGCTTTCTAGTGGTTCTACAGATCGTGGGCTACAAAGTGCTTCCGTGCAAATCCCAAATAGGAGATGAAATTTATCGCTTCTGGTTTCAATATTATTATTAGTATTGTCACTGTTATTTCTCTCATTGTTTAAAACCTCAAATCCTCCAGAATTCAACCATAAAGCAGCTGCATGTAATATAGGAGGCCAAGATGATACATAGTGTGGCCTGGATGACTCCATGGTATCATTTGTGTAAAATGCTCCTCCATCATGTGGCAACTGGCTAGAAAACTCAGCTGGCAAAGATAACAGCGCGTGATCTTTCAACGAAGCCAACCAATGTTGAGATAAACTCACTAATTCAGGCTGTACTAAAGTCAGTAAACTTTCATGCCTAAACTCAAATTCACCAAACTCCTCCCCGTTTTCTTCCTCAGGCGTGGATAATTCCAAAGCTCTTATATCTTCATCACCTTTCATTGCAACTATATACACTTCAGCCCAAGCTTTTAGAATTGCTAGTTTTTCCAAGGTCGCCAAACTTTCGTTGTAAAGCTGAGTGGTGTTGGTTCTATTTTGCAACTTAGCCAAAGACGAAACCAGCAATTGATGGACCCTGCGCAAATCGTTAAGATCTCTTGCAACATTTGAACCAATCCAAGCCGAGCATACTTCACAAGCAGCTGCTGTAACATGAGAGGAAGTGTCTGGTGCAAAAGCAGGTCTTAAAGCAGCACCAACTTGTGCTTGGAATTGTTCAAGTAGCAAATGTCCTGGAAATTCCGGTTCTGGAACTTTCGAAAATTTCTCGATCACATCTTGAAGAGTTTTCAACCCTTCTAAACGTAGTGGATCAGAATCACTAGTGGCAGCAATGAACGCCATACGAATTAGCTCAGAAATGTGTAACACCAAGAAATCAGTTTTTCCTTTATTTAGCTGCATTTCTTTCGCTTGAAGGAGATCAAAATGCGCTGTTTTATTGCCTTCACAAGCCACTATAATCTTTCTCACGCATTCGGCTGCGAAAACACGTGTGGGCCATCTGGGTTGAACGGCAGGGTGCGTTGAAGTATCTTCTTCTGCGTGGAATTCTGCTTGGTCATCGTCTGCTTCAGTTTCCTCGTTCGTGGTTACACCCTGCGGATCTTCTGTAGTGCTATCAGAAGCTACTGTCAAAACATCTTTGCATAATCCTAGCCACTGTGATAAATTATCAGCAGCTAGCATCTGCAACATGCTAATAAGGGTATCGTGGATGTCTTTAATCAACCCAGCGTCAGTTTCAGTATCAAGCATGCTAAAGAAAACTCCAGGAAGGCCAGTTTCAGTTATTACTAAACCTTCAACTGTGTTATTTTCTCGACTCTCGCTAGCCAAAGTCATGGCATGTTCGCAAACTTCTTTTGCTTCTCTTTGGGCTAGTTGTCTAAGACACGAAATTGCTGCTTTACGTAAAAGAAGATGATTACTTGAAAGTGTGCGCTAAAAAAAACACTTCAAAGATGTTTACAGAAACAGTATACTTACGCAAAGAGTTGGTACTAGTGACGATAGATTAACGTGTCTTGGAGCAAAAAGATGCAGCTGTTGTAGACATCCAGTGGCTTCAGCTTGTACCAAAGGATCTTGGTGGTCTTGCATAATTGCGCATGCACACAAGAACGACGATCTTGCTATGCAGATAGTGGGAGTATTTCCTTGTAGCTCGGGGCCAATTGTAGTAATCAAAGCTGAGAGTACTTTTCCTATACACTGGTGTACGTCAATATATGATTGAGGTACGTTTAATAGAAGTTTAAGGGCTAGCGAAAGGCTAGGCTCGACGTAACCTCGAAACATTGGGCCACCAGAATCAGCGATTAATGCTAGGGCGTGTAGAGACCACACTTGTACTACTGGAGAAGTCTGATCTTGAGCTAAAGCGAGGAGGATTGAAACACTGGTGTTCAAATGTTGACTTGAACCCATGCCTCCAACATATCTATGCAAGCAGCCTAGAGCCAACGAATGTCCAGTTCTACTTGCAACATCTCTAGCTGATTTCAGTCGATCAAAACTAGTTTGAGCTAGTTCTGCTGTGAACTTAGGGTCGGACACAACTTGTGCCATCCGACCTACAGCTTCCCCAGCAGCACAACGTAGTATAGGATTATGTGAAGTTAAAGCACCGATTGTAAGATTAGCAGCCGCTTTTTTAACATCCTCTTGCCCAATACTCATTTTAGCTTCAGTCAAGCCTTTCAAACCACTCAGCAAAGCAGTGAAGACATTCATTTGAACAGCTTCTTGTCTAGAACTCTTTGCATGTTTGATACATTCTGAAAAATGATCGATCATTTGCAATCTATGTTTATTGGCGACTCTCGGAAAGATTTGCCCGAATAGCAAAACTGATAAATCGATCACAGCTACTCCTAGCGGTAACGGGCCTGGTATAGATTCACCCTGGAATATTATACAACTATAATATTTAAGTTTTAAGCTAATTATTACCGGTTGTGTTTGTCGATAGAGGCAGCAAGGATCGTGTTCCAAGGCACCAGATCCTGCCGCACTATTCGGTTGAAGCTAAAATAAAGCTTTGGTTAAGTCATGAAATGTAGAGTGAACAAGCAAAGTTAAGGAGTAAAGCAGACATGACACTACAACCAACACACTACTCACATGTTCACCATCTGTCCTTCGATTAGGTTCCATCTAGGAAAAACCCGAATTTAACCGTTAAAACGAACACAAGTGCAAGTTAGTTTGGAAAACGCATTAACCCCTCCTGTGAAGCAAGAAAAAACTTACCTGGTCTTCTATTGTTCTATGGTCTGTTTCTTGCAACCACGTTCCTAGGATCACTGAGTCGTCTGCGTGACAAACTGTTCTCATTTGTGAAGTTGTTGTATTTGCGGGGTTTTCAGTAAGGGTAAATTCTGCCACTAACATTCTGAGGAGATGGGTGTATGAACCTTGAACAATTTTTATGTCTATACCAATATCTATATCATCATATTTACTTTCAAAGGATTGCGGAGGCAATAAAATTAGAGTTTCGTACAGACGTAGCCTCACCATAGCAGATGGAGCTTTCAATTGCTGACCGTAAGTTTTAAGAATCGATGATATGCTAAAAGATGAATGATAGATTTTTATACCGGTAAAGTATATCTACTTTGTTAGCATAGCTAAAGCTGATTCAATAGGGGTAAGTAGTCTTCGAACGATATCTTCAGTGGCTAGTTCATGGCAATGTTGCAGGAAACTATGCATTGCAGATAAAGCCCCAGCTCTTCCTTCAAGAGTGACTTGCCAGGTGAAAGCATCACCGCGTGCTTTTTCTGAATCTAGTTCTTTGGTAGATCTGGGAAAGGAGTTTCTCCAAAGCAGCAACATTCTTGGTAACAATCCTCTAACAACAGGAACTCCCAGTGTCATAATAGCTCCAATTAGAAGCCACCCAGCTTGTGTTCGATTCAAAGAAAGTCTGCTGTTTTGACTAGCACTGCGCAGAAGTTCTTCTGCGGTATTGAAAATAATTTTGCCTTTTGTATGTGGTACTCCTAATGGTGACAAGTTTACACCACCAAGAACTGCAGCTAAAGCGCCGCTGTATCCTGATATAGCTTCTGGAGAAGTTCTGTATTCTTCAATTCCATTCACACAACGATCTATCAAAGGTGTAATTTGACTTGGAACTGCTACGCAAATGCATCTCAAACACCAAGAAGCTGCTAATCTTGCAGCTTGGCATGGATGAATTAACACACTAACAGTAGCATCAATTAAATCTAAAACTTTTAGTTTAGTAAGAATAATAGAAAACCTGCGTATTACTTAAAGTTTGATCTGTTATTAAGTCATGTGCAGTTGTTCCTAAACTCAAAACCAAACAACCAATTTCTTGCAAAGCACATACTAGGAGATGTTGACTGAACAAAGTCTCCTGGTTGAAATCCTTAGCATTCTCGGGGTTAAAATCGATGGAATTCATCTCTTTCACCACAATTTGCGCAATTTCTTTGCAAGCTGAAGTTTGTGCTTTCTCCCCCAACATTTTACCCAATACACTACGCAAAATAAAATTGATACACTTCCTGGAATATACTGCATCGACATGTGATGATGCAGCTTTTGGGTTTGCCACCAGGTAGAGAACATGGGATAGGAAAGATTTGATATTTCTTTCAAGCCATACACTACCAAGGATTTGTGCAAAAATGACATAAGCCTAAAATAAATGTTTTTTTAAATTCGATGTAAGTTAGCATTACGTGTGTAACTCCAACTCTGACTTCTCGATTTACACTAGAACTTCCTTTGATTATTTCTCCAGTTCCTTTCAGAAATCCAACGCCACCACGTAAAAACCCTGCCATTAAAATACCTAACGCTTCGTCTAGTGATACAAGCTTTAAGCCCTTTAATTGAGCTAAAACACAATTGTTATTTGGAGAAGAAAGAAGAAGTCTTACGATTTTTTTCTGGCTTAGCGTTTTGAGTCATTGCAATCAAAGCCCCCAAAAGCTTAGCAACCGCACATCTTACTTCATAATTGGACCCGTCGAAAGCTCGAAAACATAGAGTTGCCAGACTTTCTAATTCTGTAGTATAGAGGAATGGTGCATGATTTAACATTTCTAAAAGACACCTCGTGGCAGCACACCTAACCGCCATCACTCTATCAATCAAACAATGCCTCGCAGCTTTATAAATATCTTTGTGCACATTTGATATAGCAGATCCCATTCCTGCACATACTTTTTCTAAAGTTAACATAATCTCGATTCGAGTTTGAGACTCTGCGCTTCGCAAAGATCTTATCAGGATCTGGACAGTTTCTTCATATGAACGTCCCATCATTCGACCAAGTTTTTCGTACATTGTTCCCACGCAGGAAATAGCGGCCCTACAATACTCTCCTTTAAAAAAAATAAAAAAAATAGGTATATTACAATCGTGTTGGCAGGAAACTAGGCGAGTCGTCTTTGTTTTTTAAAATATCGTTGCATTTGTTCACAGTGTCAAAGAGAAGGAATGTGTCGCCGACTGAGAAAAGAGTTGCCAGGCTTCTGGCAATCAATTTGCGCGTCGGAGGTCCCGGAGATTCTTGAATGTGGTTCATCAATTGCTCTACTAACTTTTTCTGGCATCCTTTGATGTCGCTCTGGAACCATTTATCAATTGTGTAAATTCATGTAACAGTTATAAACTTTTCTATAATTTCCTAATTTATGTACATAGGTACTTCAAATCAAGTATTTTCGAAATGTTTTGAAATTTAGCAACGGCTAACTACGTAGCTAATCACTCAAAAGCGATTCAAACAAATTTTATCACGTCACGAAGTCAGTAAAAATTACATATTAAACAACAATGACCGGAATGACGACATAAAACATAAAACGCGATTGGTTGAGTTTTTATGCGGCGCACATTATTGGTTGACTTCACCCTATGGAACGCCATAGAAATGAGATAATTAAAGTTCAAATATTGTTAAGAGAAAACAAACCTATTCTTATTATCTGAAATGCAATTTCTTCTATCACTATCACTTCCATAATTTCTCTTAATACTAATTCAACTTCTGTTAACAGTAATACAATTATTTCTCTTAACACTAATTTATTTTTACTTAACAGCCTTAACAGTAATTCGGAGATAATGAAAATACGCCACTGGACTGTCGTCCTTCTCTCTCGCAACAGTTCAAATTACATCTTCCGTCTCATTCGAGCATGCGCAGTCGTGATAACAGAAATTCAATTTCACTTAACAATAATTCGGAGAGATAATGGAAATACGCCATTGGCCCATTGGGCTGTCATCTTTCTCGCTCGTACCACTTAAAAAGCCAACGGAAGATGTATATCAATGCGATGTGTATCCCTGTAGATGTTTATTCACCGTGAATGATTCATATATCGAGTTGGACTTGGTGGTTTTGGGTGCAGATGTGATCTGCACCTAGTAGTAGTGCCGAAGCATATGCTCATGATAAAAAATTCGTGAGGGTGTATTAATTGATGTTTTTTTTGCGTTCAATTAGTATCTTCCGGTTGTAAGTACATATGGGTCAAGCATCAAATTTCCACAGTCAATTTTTTGTGTTGGGGTTGAAGGGGGTGCAATTTTTTCCGTTCAATTATAACCCTCAGGGGTTGAAGGGGGTGGGTTTCGGGGGCGCTTACTTGGTACCTATTCTCCAATAACAGTGCCCTGTCGAAATGTCCAGACACAACTTCATTAAAACATGCAGAAAGTGTTGCAAAATTATATGAGTCTAATTGGGGGTCTATTATGTGCTATCTGTCAATATAAACGGCCCGAATAAAAAATGTACAAGTTTCAATCTGGCAGATGAAACCCATTAAAAGAAGGTGATCCGCGGATAGAATTTGTATATGCGTGTATTATGATATATCGTACACCCAGTACGTTGTAGACTTAGACAGGTTAGACGGATACAAAAATTTTATGTTCATGTATGCTCTGCCAGGTATGACTCAATCAAGTAATGTCGCGGCGATGCAGACAGCAAATGTATCTGTATTTATTAGGAGGTATCGGAATAATGTCAGCTCGTCATACAGCAAAGTTTGGTGGTTTTTCGCTCATAAAATTTCTATCCGTTCCTATATGTGACTTTCATATTGCATTTTTCACTGTGTTAATATGGCAAGGGCAAATAGAATGTCCATCTGTTCATATGTCACAATTTACGCTAGAATGCTAAACAAAGCTTAAGTGAGTTGTGTACCTTTATGCAAATTTACTTGAAAATTCAAAATATAATAGCAAAAATTTATTACAAATTGGTTAAGTGCATCTCGAGATGCATCTATACGCAAGTTTTAAAATTTCAGTTAAGTATATTATGCTACATTAAGTATAGCTAGCAATATAGATACCTAGGTACTTAAGTACATAGGACAGACATACCTAATTTGCGCTAAAGTAGGTAGGTAGGTATATGTACAGGGTCTTTTTTATTATTGCCCATATATTTTAAATTATCATATCTCCTTTATTATTACTTGAGATAATCCCTTGAACTCAAAACAGGATGGTAGACCGTATTTCCAAGTTTTGTTCACGACCTTACTCTCAACGATGGCCGTTGGATCTTAAAGCGATGTGGATACAACGTACTATTTTTTAAATGGGACACCCGGTGTATTTTTGCACGGATCGATAGAGAATTTTTTCTGATTTCATTGATATAGGTTAGTTGTTATCTGGGGTTGATAGTTTTCGAGACAAAAAGTAAGAAATAATTCCGAAGCTACCAGAAACGCCGGAATAAAAATGGCAATCATGTTGAAATTTTTAATTTGCAATGTTTTAAGGTGAATTAATAAGTTACTACTGTATTAAAAAGTTTACAATTTTCTTAGAATACTCAGACCTTTACTACATATAGCCCTAGTCATACAAACAATTTATTTTCACGGATATATTCGTTAAAGAAAAACATTTTTCTTCTCGAAAACCCCAGGTATCCCAGGTATCAACTACCCGATATCAATAACCTCAAAAAAAAATCTGTATCGATCCGTGCAAAAATATACAGGGTGTCCCATTTAAAAAAAAGGAAGTTGTATCCACAGCGTTTAAGATCCGAAGGTGTTTGTTGAGTTGAGAGTAAGGTCCAGAATAAAACTTGGGAGTACGGTTTACCATACTGTTTTTAGTTCAGGCGATTATCTCAAGTAATAAAGGAGATATTTCAATACCCACAATGTAAAATGTGGACAATAATAAAAAAAACCTGTACATTTGAAGACATATATCAAGATCAATAATGGTTAGGTACCGTAAAGTGGGGCCAGTTCGAACGATTTTGGCGATTCTTTGATAATAACTTTTGTGTTGGCAACACATCAAATAAAAAAAAATTGTTGGCCCTTTTTTTATACGGAAAGGTCTTTCCAGACCGAGAGTACAATAGTTTGATTGCGCGCATTCGAAAAATGGTTAAAGCTGTTGCACCTATTCAAGGGTTAATAAGTTTTTTATTTTACCTCCGAATATCAACAAGTAGAGGGCGCTGCTTGTGTAATTTGATGCAACTATGTTACCAGATGGAGATAAAATTGGGTAGCAATTTCGCCAAAATCATTCGTTCAGCCGTCTGCTGAAATGTGAACTAAAATGTGTTCACCAAAGGACAGGAGTATGATTACAGGTACAACCTCATTCATAGGATTAGGTCCATTTGTGGGGGTTTAGTGCGTTCTATTGGATTGGAAAATACTTCCGCAGACAGTGTTCCCCATCACCTCTATCTGTTGCTGCAAGAGAAACCGGATGTACAGACTTAGTGCTTCGCGCGTATAAAGACAGATTCACCGTCAACCGCTTCCTGCATATGAAAACATATAACAAGAACACATGGAAGCACCGTATTTCATATCTGCGGTTACATTCTCAAATTCCGGGTACAATCACATAAAGACTGTTCAAGTGGTCATCTGCTTTCTGCATACGAAAACCTATAACAAGGACATGTGGAAACACCGCATACCATATCTGCGGAAACCTTCTCACTTTCAGAGTACAACCGCATATAAACTGCTCAAGTGATCCTAGTAGAGACAGATAGGTTAATTTGATATGGTTCTGTCTGGAAATTTTGACAGGGTGGTCCAAATCTTAAATTCATTTGCGCTCAATTAGTATCTTCCAGTAACAACTAGTCTAAGGGTTAAATTTCCACCGAGTCAATTATTTATGTTTGTCAATTTTTCGTATTTGGGGGTTGAAGGGGGTGGTTTTCGGGGTTGCCACTTTTTGCTTTCAGTTAGTCTGTTTCTGTTGTAGATAGTCCAAGGGCTCAATTTCATCCAAGTCAATTATTTGTGTTCGAGGGTTGAAGGCTGTGGGTTTTGGGGGTACAATTTTTAGCGTTCAAAATAGTCTCCTGCGATAATGAGTGGTAAAAGGATTAAATTCCGTCCAAGTCATTTTTTTGTGTTTGGGAGTTGAAGGGGGTGAGTTTTAGGGGCATAGTTTTTTTGTTGAATTTAACTCTTTCGGTTGTAGGCAGTGCAAGGGTTAAATTTCCTCCAAGTCAAGTTTTTGTGGTTGGGGGTTGAAGGGGGCGAGTTTCAGGGGTGCAATTTTTTGTGTTCAATTAGTTTCCTCCGATAATAGGTGGTCCAAGGTACATTTCCTCTAAGTGAATTTTTTGTTTCAGGGTTGAAGGGGTTGAGTTTTAGAGGTGCAATTTTTTTTCTCTTCCTGTCGTAGGTGGTCTAAAGGTCTAAGGACTAAATATATGCTCAAAACTTTTTCTGGGCCATTGATTAAAAGTTATCGAATTGCTTGAATTTCAAGCAACACTTATGTGAAATTTCGAGCTTCAACCCCTAATTTGTACCCCTTTCTGTTTCATCTTGCAAAAAAAAACATCCCTTATCAAATAATGTCAAAATATGTGTGGTTTCAGACCTCCATTTGCAAAATATTTAAGAAGTTTTCGTATTTTTGTGATTTTAAACCCCTAAATCTCATTCCCCAAAATTGAGACCCCCTTACCTTCAACAGGCTTGTACGTCAAAAACGCATATCAAGTTTCAGCAAAATATCTCCACTGGTTCTCGAGTTATTACAATCAATAGTTTTTCAGTCCCGAAAAAAAACTCGCATTCTCGCGCTTTTACAGCGAACGCTGCCTAAACGCTTGAAGATAGATTAAAATCGTATAAGGGAGAAATGTCGGCAACGAATAGACCTACAAAAAAGTCCGCGACAGCATATAAATATCTGTTACGGATAGCCGACAATAAGCCACTGAAGCTATTTTCGTCAAAAATTAAAACACAAAAACGATCTCGGTGGGCTACCCATCGTAGATAGCTATATGCCGTCGCGGACTTTTTTGTAGATCTTTTCATTGTCGACAATTCCTCCTTACAAACTTTTGTTCTACCTTCAAGCGTTGAGGCAGCGTTCGCGATCAAACGTCGAAAATTGTAATTTCTTTCAGTTTTTCACCCCTAACTCTCACCCCTCCTGTCCGATATGGCCCGTCGAGATTTTCGGGGTATACACAAGTGTACAAAATTTCAGCTCGATATCTGCTTTCGTTCTCAAGTTATGCGATGAACAGGGTAGACGGACGGCCGGTCGAGCGAGCGAGCGAATTCACTAAAACTACAGTGCCTGCGCATATGCTTCGGCACTAAAATACATTATCTATCGTATACTCGCAGTTTGCACAGGTGCATTCGTTAACAATAATTCATTTTCACTTAAGAGAAATTAATTTACAGTTAACAATAATTGAATTCCTCTTTAACAGAAATAGAATTTTTATTATCTCTCTATAGATAAAATTGAAATACAATTTTACTTAACTAAAATTCGTTCAGTGATAATAGAAATAAATTTGATGATTTACAGTAATCTTACGAACCGTTTTAATTTTTATTGCATGTATTTAAAATGTTTGAAGTTTTTTGAAATGCCCAGGGAATGGGTTGCATTAAAAAGTAAAACGGATCGTAAAACTACGGTTTTATTTCAAGTTATCTTTAAACGAATTTTGGTTAAGTGAAATTGTTTTCCTATTTTCTCCAAGGAGAGATAATAGAAATAGAGCTTATCTTAAGTGAAAATGAATTAATGTTAACAGTAAATGAATGTCTGTTAAGTGAAATTCAATTTCCATTATCACGAGTGCGCGTGCGCGAATGAGACAGAAGATGTAATTTCAACTGGTGCAAGAGAGAAGAACGACAGTCCATTGGCGTATTTCGATTACCTCTCTCAATTACTGTTAACAGAAATTGAATTAGTGTTAAGAGAAATTAGGGTAGTGATAACAGAAATTGTATTTCAAATAGGAATATTTATTTCAATTTCAATTATCTCATTTCCTTGGCTATCACAGCGTGTATGTAAAACGGTATTCCATAACACCCTGAAGGGGTAAAACTTTAGTGGCTTTCTTTTTACATATTTATATGAGAAACCTCAGTAAATCTGAGCAATTTGATTGGTCAATATTAATGAACCAATGAAATTGCTGAGATTAACTGAGGCTTCTCAGATAAATGGAGAGTGCCTTTTATGTGACTCATCTTAGCTGCTTTCCATTTACACATTTATCTGAGAAGGCTCACTTAACTTAGCAATTTGATTGGTCAATATTGAAATAAACCAATCAAATTGCTGAGATTAACTGAGGCTGCTCAGATAAATGTGTAAAAGGAAAGCGCCTCTTATATTCAATCATTATTTTCCTAGTTTTCTTTATTTTAACAACCGAGAAACCTACCTTTTGGGCAGCAACCAAAACTTTGTCCAAAAATCGCAGCCATTCGAATATAAACACAGATCGTTTAGCTGGAGGAATTTGCGCCAAAGCCTCTTCATTTAAAGTTAAGCTGTGTGATAGCTCCATCATTGAAAATGTATTTAATTGTTCATTTCTGTAATAAAAGGGAGGTAAGAAAAATTTGAAGAATTTGTGAAGCAAGAACATGCTGGCCAACTTAAAAGTGAAAGTGAATAAAATGTTATTACCTAATAAGGAGCGCCATATTCTGGTGCATAAATTATAAACGTTTTTAAAGATTTGAGTATTATCAAACGGAAATGATATTACGGAAATGTAGTTCACGGAATTATCAAAAAATAATTTCGAGCTAATTTGATGACCTCAAGGTAATGTCATAAAACGGGGATAAATAAACAAACCCAATAATGAAACCGGAATTACATCAATCAAATTGGGATTAAAATGAGTCATTGAAGATGTTTAAACCATTACAGATTGTTAATGAATAATAAGTTGAAAATATGAAGAAACTCATTATTTTTTTAATTTCTGGTGGGTCTACTAGGTATTAGAATATTGGCGATTGTCATTTGCAATGTCAACAAATGGGGTAACTACCCCCGAACTTCAAGGACTTTCGTCATTTATATCAACTTACAGTGGTCGTGTTTTAAGGAATTATTTTTGATGTTGTCATTGATTTCTTGTTGGTTTTTCCTAAAGGAACTTGGAAAAACAATTTAATCACAACCACAAACGACACAAAAACAGATGACACTGATGACATTAATGACAATCATATGACAGATAACGCACTACACAGTGTTGCCAATAGGCATCAACCAAGAATCCTGTTAGAAGAATTTTAATAACTTGAATTTGATTTGATGAAGATCTGATGGCAATGCCTATTTCAAGCACCACAACTCTGCAGTATTTAGTTTATAATATTTCACTGATTCGTGTATATCTGGTTGCATATTTAGCTTAGCATTGATTCGTGTATATCTGGCTGCATATGCACATCACCTAAATGTCTGATTAGTAGGCCATGAACGTTGAACGGTCCCTCGACACAGAATATGGAAGGATTGTATTAGTGCCGTAGCAAAATGCGAGGCACTCTTGTTTTAGCTTATTCGTCCGCTCGCTCACTCGCTCGTTGGCTCACTCGTCACTCTGTCCGAGCGATAACTTGAGAACGGATTGAGATATCGGGCTGAAACTTGGTATACGGCTTTGTCTCTCGAAACGTAAGGCGGGGATTGCTTTTGGGCCATATCGGGCCAAGGGGGTGGGAGCTAGGGGTGAAAAACCGCAAAATTATTAATTGCAGTAACTCGAGAACTAGAAATTTAGAGGATGAAAACCACAAAAATATCATAACTCCGCAACGGTTGTACGCAGCTATTTCAATCTCAACGACGTACACATATTTGTCGATGAAATCTTACGGGGGATGCATTTTCAATAAAATCGGACAGATGGGGTGGAAATTAGGGGTTGTAACTCAAAATTCCCCATAATAAGTATTGCTCGAAAATTGCGTCAATTTTTTTCATGTAAATGGTGGAATAAAATTATGGGGTTCGACAAATTTCGGTCAACCATTGAAAAAAAGTCTTATGAGTTTTCAACCTAAAACCAACTGCTACGCTACTAACAACCCCTAAGCCCTAGCAAGCGGAGTAAATATATTTTATTAATTTTTTCGGGCTGTCTTCTGATTTTTGGATAAGTCAAGGTCGTTAATTTTAACCCTTCCACAATGTTTTAACCCCTTTCATGCAGTGGTCGGAAGTAACTCAGTTAAGTAACTAGTTACTGCAACTGGGTTACTTTTTCAAGTAACTTGTAACTGTAACTAGTTACTTTTAAATTAGAGTAACTTGCAACTGTAACACAGTTACTTTTTTGAGTAACTGTAACTGAAAAATAACTGTTACATTCACAGTTACTTTTTTCGGGCAGATGAAAAAATTTATGTCTATAGGAAATTTAATTTCAAAACGGATCGAGCCCGTTGACGAATCTTTCTTATCATTTTTAGGGGAAAGTTGATCTTCTACCTAATGATTAGGTAATTATACCTGCAGGGATGAGGCATATATCCTGCCATAAATTTTACGACCCTGTACTGAGTAGGATTAACGAATATCCAAATATGACTTTTACTACTTTAATTATTTAAAGCCCCCATCTTGCTGAATTTTATTAGTTATTCATAGTCTATTGCGTTGACAACTATTTTCATTTTTTCCTGACAAATTCGTTAATAAAGGAAAATTCTGATATGGTTGTATGTACCTAAGAATCCGTGTTATTCTTGGGATGCACCTTAGTAATTTAATTATTTTTAATTATCAATGTAAAATATTAGGAGCCTTTTCTTATGATTTTATTATGACCATCCAGTTCCTCGGCGATGGAAAATGTTGCACAAAATTATAGAAAAAATCATGCTGTGCAAACGGTAAATACTAAATACTTATAACTGAAAAAGTAACTGCGAAAGTACAGTTACTTTCGCAGTTACATTGTAGCCAGTAACTGTAACTGTAACTAGTTACATCTTTCAAAAAGTAACTAGTAACTGTAACACAGTTATAATTTCGACGAAGTAACTTGTAACAGTAACACAGTTACTTTTTAAAAGTAACTTTCCGAGCTCTGCTTTCATGACACGTGAACCCTCAAAAAGCAAAATTTACGCAGACCGCTTCTTTTTCGTGTAATTTTCGCCAGTTGTACTTCTACAGTCTTGACTTTTCATCTCCTTTCACGATTTTTCAACCCCGCCCGAACGTTAATTTTGTAAAATTCGCCAAATTTTGCCTTTATTCGGTAATAAATTTTACTCATATGGATTCTGTTTGCCGTTTTCACATTTTCGACACCCTTCGCAAGATTTCAACCCCCAAAAGGCAAATTTGCTTACCTTATCGTGTTATTTTCTGTGATTCTGCTTAATTACGATTAATTCTCATCCACTTTGACGTTTCATCCCCCTTTACAATTTTTCAAGGTGTTAATTTTGGCAAATTCGGGTTACTTTGTTTTTCTTCGGTAATAAATTGAACTCATTTGGATTATGTTTACCTTTTTCGCTTTTCCAAACTCTTCGCAATGTTTCAACTCTCGCCATAAGCTAAATTTGCATAATTGGCTTATTTTCGGTTTATTTTCTGTAATTCTGCTTAATTAAGATCAGTTTTCATCCCCTAAGTGCTAATTTGGCAAAATTTGCGTAATTTCGTTTTTCTTCGGTATAACAATTTGAACTCATTTGGATGATGTTTGCATTTCTTACTTTTTTCATCCCCCATCGCAATATTTCAACTCTTCAAACGCTAAATTTACATAATTTTGTTATTTTGGTGTTAATCCTCATATCCTTATCGACTTTTCATCCACCTTTATGATTTTTCAACCCCATAAGTGCTAATTTTGCAAAATTAACATAATTTCGTTTTTCGTCGGTAATAAAATTTAACTCACTTATGGGATCGAGTTTATCTTTTACAATTTTGCAGTTTCCTTCGCAATAGGTAGGTATAAGTATGTATTTCAATCCCCACAAAAGTTTTAATTGCACTAGAACATGAAGCGCGCTCCGCGCGCCTAATGAAGTAATCTTTTACATTATAAAATCTTTTTAAATGTACTCGTAGTTGTCAATTCTGTGTTATCAAATGTAAAATTTTCAAAATTTCAGGTGACAGTGAAGATTTTAAAACAAATCTCTATTGGTGAATTTTCACCAAAATGACACTTTCCGTGAACCGATGTGGCTCAAAATCTAATCAGCACCTACAAAGCCCACTGAATTATGTGTGCCAAATTTCATCTCGATGCGATCAGTAGTTTGAGCTGCAGCGTGATCCAGACATACAGACACAGACATTTTTCCAAAAACCACTTTTTTGGGTTCCCAGGTACCCTAAAACGTAAAGATTCGATGTTTTTGGCGATTCAATTTTTTTGAATTTTTCGATCGATTCCAATAACTGCTCCGTAGAAGTTCAAAATAAGGTTGGCCCCCGGGTTGGCCTGTCCGAGGAACATCAAATTACATACCTAGGTACCTACGTTAGAGTCAATAATAAACTCAAAATCGATTTCTAGATGAATTCCTGAATTCCTCAACCAATAAGATCTTGTACCTAACACACCGAAGAGATACTATTATCCTTCTTAAAGTCTTTTAATTTAGATTTAATTGTTATTTGAAAAAGCCAACGGAAGATGTACATCAATGCGATGTGTATCCCTGTAGATGTTTATCATGTTAATGTGTATGCAGGGGCGGCTGGTCTTACTGGTGGAATCGGGTGCAGATTGCACCTAGTAGTAGTGCCTCCGCAGGCGGACAGATGTGTCAAAAAGGCGAAATGTTAAAAATTTCTTGTTGAAAATCATCCAATTATATTAAAGCTTTTGTGGGTGTTGAAACACCTACCTATTGCGAAGGAAACTGGAAAATTGTAAAAGGTAAACTGAATCCCAAATGAGTTCAATTTATTACCAACGAAATTACGCGAAAGTTGCAAAATTAGCACTTAAGGGGTTGAAAAATCGCAAAGGGGGACGAAAAGTCAAAGGCTATGAGAATAAACCGATGTTTAAGTAAAAAATTACAGAAAATAACTCCAAAATAATCCAATTATGTAAATTTTGGGTTTGGAGAGTTGAAATATTGAGAATGGGATTAAAAAAAGTGAAAGAGGTAAACATCGTTCAACTGAGTTCAATTTATTACCGAAGAAAAGCGCGAAATTACGTGCAAAATTAACACTTGGGGGTTGAAAAATGGTAAAGGGGGATGAAAAGTCATAGGGTATGAAAATTAATTGTAGTTAGGTAAGTATAGAATTACAGAAAACAACACGAAAATAACCCAATTATTTAGGGTTTTGGGGGGTTGAAATATTGCGAAAGGGATCGAAAAAGTGACAAAGGCAAAACATAGTCTAAATAAGCAAAATTTATTATCGCAGAAAGACAAAATTACGCAAAATTTACAAAATTAACGCTCGCGGCGTTGAAAAATTGTGAAGCGGTCTGCGTAAATTTTGCTTTTTGTGAGTTTTGAGGGTGAAAGGGGCTGAAAAATTATAGATAGCTTAAAAGTTAATTAAAACGGCTTTGAATTACCTACAGAGAAAGCACATAAAAACCCGAAAAGAAAAATAAAAAATGTATTTATTCCGTTTACCAAGGGTAGGGGTTATTAGTAGCCTAAGTGTTAGTATTAGATTGAAGACTTGTAAGACTTTTTTCAATGGTTGACGGAAATCTTTCGAACCCCGTAATTTTATTCCACTATTTACCTGAAAAATTTCCCAGTTTCAACCCTTAAATCTCATCCCCCTTGTTAGATAATAATGAAAATTCGCCCATCCGCCTACAGTGTCGCTGTAAATTAACTCACCAAATCCAGCTTTGATACGATGAGCAGTATTTAAGTTATCCCATTTTTGTGTTTCGGCATGTTAGGGGTTGTAGCGCCTTAATGGGCGGTTTTTGACGACTTATGAATAAGACTTTTTTTGTACCATCAGTAGAAAGCTTTCGAACTGTATTAATTTCAAATCTACATTATTCGGTGAAAATTCCAGATTTCACCCTTAACTTTCATCCCCTTCGATGAATTTATTCCACAGTGTGTAAGATTTCACAGTTTCACATGAGATATTGTTTTTCTGTGTAAAGTTACAAAGCTTCATGAACATTTCAAACCCTAAAATCCAACCCCTTATTTTACCATCATCTTCACATGCTCTAAAGAAAGATGTGGTTTCAATTTCACCACTCTAATCCAATTCATTGAAAAATTGCGATAATTTAGAGATTCATCTTTTCACCCCCTCATTACTTCACGACTAATTTACAGGGGTGCGTTTATTTCTAACTGTGTGTCGGGTTCTAGACCTCCACGTACAACATATTTGAGTGGTTTTCGTATTTTTGTGATTTTCAACACCTAAATTTCATCTCCCAAAATTGGCACTCCTTCACTTTCAGCAGACTTGATGGTAGAACTCGAAAACCAAGTTTCAGTAAGATACCTCTACTCGTTCTCGAGTTATTACAATTAATAATTTTTCGCTCCCGGGAAAAAAACGCGGCTTCTCGTGATTCTACTGCGAACGCTACCTAAACGCTTGAAGATACCTAGATTAAATTGGAATAAGAAAGAAATGTCGACAATAAGCGACCGAAGCCACTTTCGTCAAAAATTAAAACACAAAAACGATCACGGTGTGCTACCCATCGTAGATAGCTATAGGTCGTCGCGGACTTTTTTGAAGATCTTTTCATTGCCGACAATTCATCCTTTCAAACTTTTGATCTATCTTCAAGCGTTGAGGCAGCGTTCGCGATCAAACGTCGAAAATTGATATTTTTTTCGGTTTTTCATCTGTAACTTCGACTACTATAGTTCGATATGGCCCAAAAACAATCCCCGCCGAGATTTTCGGGGTATACACCTGTGTACAACGCATTCTGCTACGGCACTAAAAATGTACCTATATCCTGTCCTGATTGTATATTCCGTGCCTCCACCGCCAAAGTTTGATGCCTCTGCATTCAACGGAGTGTATACTGGGTCATCTATAATAATTTGAGACAGACCTTGAATAAAGTGACGTGAGTAATGCGCAAATGCGATGTCGGACAGCGAAATTTTATAGTTGGATAATTTGGTTATTTTCGTGTTATACAGGGTGTTTTGCAACCGCGTGTAAGTTTTTTAACCTCAGATTGCCCATCGAAAATGGTAACGATTGGCACAAAATTGTTTAGGTCGAAGTCGTCTCCTAAGGAAGTTATAGGGCTTTAAAGTCAGCCATCGGGAGCAGTTTTTCTTAGTTATCTCAGGAACGGATTAACGGATTTGAATGAAATTTGGTGGACACTAGTAGCCAGTGAATGTACATCTACATGGGGAATTTCGTTGGATTATGACCACGGGATCCCCAGAAAATGTAGACACCTTTGATATTTTTCTTCCGGAAAACCTTTGAAGGTCACGCGTTTTAAAAATGGTGGTGTCCGTTAGAAAGGGCAATTCAAACTGAAACTTTTACTATACTTGGTATTTTTTGATTTAATGCGTGGTTTTAGAGATATCCGTACCCGAGGTAACTGGAAAATTTTTCAAGGTCACGCGTTTTAAAAATGGTGGTGCGTGTTGTAAAGAGCAGCTTAAACTGCAACTTTTACTATTCTTGGTATTTTTTTATTTAATGAGTGGTTTTAGAGATATACAAATAAGAAAAACTGCCCCCTATGGTAAAGCCCTAACTTCCTTAGGAGACGACTTCGACCTAAACAATTTTGTGCCAATCGCCACCATTTTTGATGGGCAATCTAATGTTAAAAAACTTACACGCGGTTGCAAAACACCCTGTATTTCCTAATTCTACTTAATATCACACTGAATTTTCATTCCTCTTGATTTTTCATCCCCTTTCGCAGTTTTTCAGCCCCCTGAGTGTTAATTTTTCAAAATTCGCCAAATTTTGTTTTAATTCCGGCAATTCTTTTCATTTACTCATTTGGTTTATATTGTCATTCTTTTTACTTTTCAACCCTCAAAATTTTTGTGTTTTTTCTGTTCATTTTCTACTTTTTAATTCTGTAACAACAATTTTTCAACAATTCGCCTTTTTGACACATCTGTGCGTCTGTACATCTTCCGGGGGCTTTTTAATCTTTGTTAAATCTGAGTTTCTCTTCCAACTGTCGCTTCGGTAGAAATACAATCTTTCCATATTCTGTGATCTCGATGTATAATGCTAACAATGGTTGCATTCAGCCGACGGATCTAAAACGGTTGTCGCTCTAACCGTTGTGACGCAACAGTTGCGCATTGGGTGGCAGTGCTATGTAGCGCGCAAATTCAGCAGAATTATGTCAACTGTTGCACAACAGTTGTGTCGGCTGAACACGACCAATAGCTGTTTTTTCGCGTTCTTTTTTTGTTATTTCACAGACAGATAAACAATGATCTGCTAACGTGATTTATTTTTTTGATTTTTTCAAATTTTCCGCCAATACGAAGAAGCACAATCGTTCGTATTTGCGCGAAATTTGAGAGGGTCAATTTTAATTCTCTGACATGCGACAGAATTTTTAAGTAAATCAATATAGTATGTAGAAATGTTGGAAAAATAAAAACCATTTATATAAATAACAGTTTATTTTTACATTTTCTAGGCTTTCAAAAAGTGTTCAACATTCCACGTAACAGAAAGAAAAGAAACAACGAAGTCTCAAAAAATGAAAATGTGCATCGCTTGGTATAGTTCCTATTTCATGAAAGCAAGCACACTTCACACATAAACAATAACTAAGGCTTGAGACGAATAAAGCAGGCTACCTGTTGTGTTGGTCTAAAATGGTTTACTAAAGATATGTTTAATTTTGGCTAAGTGGTTTAACCACAATATACCACTTTCATTTATCTAACAAGTATCTATAACAACACGAAATAAACAATATTCTCTAAAATATACATTATAGTACAAAGACCCAACGATTGGTTCAAGGGTCGCTATCGAAGGTTTAGTATAGTAGCAAACACGCAAGAACCTGTTTAAAACAGTTTTTGGACGGGTTGTCTTCTAGATAAATAAATTTAGCAAACAAGGACTTACCTAGCAAATTTAACGTACTATAAGATCTAATTTCGTAAAAATAGAAATTTCAGGTTCAAACGTGTTTGCTGGGAATTTATAACAAATACTGAGTTTCTCAGGATAACAATACCTAATAGTTTAAGCATAGGTGTGTATATTTAACAATGTGTTTACTAAAATTGTGCCTAGTAGTGCTTCGTGTAGGTGTTCCTTAACACTAATGTTTACAATAACTTAACTAGTATAAATACATGAAAGATATGTTTATGGTTTCAGTCATTGTTAATGTAACTAAATTTTTAAATTCAATGCTCTTCAATTTTATTATTCTAAGTATTGCTTCACTTATAGTCGGTGTTGCATCTTGCACTTGCAGTGAGTTCGTTAAAGCACTTAAAGCATGCCGTAGCTTGAACACACTGAATAACCGTAATTTCAGACAATTAAATACAAGTGTATAGAGCTTTTTGGATTCAAAAATAAATAAAATTGCCTATTTAAAGGGTATATTTTGGAAGACTAAAAGTCCAGAAGTTTTGTATTAACTTGAAATTTTCATTCTTACGGTTTTCAAGCATTCAAACAGAGTAAGTAATTCATGCTTTTCTAAAGTATCTCTAGAGTTTAAAGCTAGTACATTGCAAGATTGTCAGATCCCTTAAACTATTTTCTACAGTATAAAAATTCGTCACTATAGCGAACTCGTTATAGGAAAAGCATAAATCTATCCATCAGACTTGAAATTATATTCGCCCCAAGCAAATTTTGCTTGAAACAACGGAATTGAAGAGCACTGACCCTGTTTAATTTTAAAATATCATATAGCAAAATAAAATGCCTTAGGTATTAAAGCTATTCATATGATATGCATTTAACTTTTATGTAAGCCATGACATTTTAGTTAAGCATGAATATAAAAATGAAAAGTGTCCTGCTGAGTAGATGTCAATAACTCACATAGGAAGACGTTTTTAAGATTGTACATGATTAATGCGTGAAATAAAAATAATGACTATAAAATCTACTGTCGTATATAAAATGAGCAACATCTTAGATATGACAATGCAATGGTAATTTTGTCTATTTACCCTATATTAACAAACTATTAACAGTCAACACTGATATGTACAGAGTGATTATTTTAACGAAATTAGTGTTCGAAACACCATATTGACTAGTTAATTTCATTGTAAAAGGATATGTATTGAATTTGCTTAAATAACAGTCTTAATGTCACGATGGTGTCATCAATACATTTGCAATAATATTTCTTAATAATAATGTAGTAATTAATAAATGAGTTGATAAATAAAATGTCGCTGATGTTGAATTTGGCTCAATATTCACGATTTCCACTTCTGCCATTTTAAATATTGACAATAGCACGTGTGATATGAAGTCTGGATTACGAGAATTTATTCTATCACTTATTATTTCCAGTAGTTCAGCACATTGCTCCTGCAAAATCAATAATATAGGTTAAAACATTCATTTTCACTCTACTACTAAAATTTATACGGAATGGTTAATTTATTATAATTTACTAGTAAAGTGTTATTGATTTTACCACTATTTAAACTTGAAAAATTTATGGTTGTTAATGAAAGTTACGATAACTACCCTATCATCAATAACGACCGCACTATTTCCGGAAAAACTTTGGGATGGAAATTATGGATTTGCGTAGATATGAATCCGAAATTCATTAATGACCCTTACTAGTTAGCAGATTTAGAAATTATGGAAATTCAGGGGTTTCTCGTCTGTGCTTTGAGCGCTTTGCATTTCCGTGACGATTTTCATTCCATATTTTCTACCACAAAACAAGGCAATTTTCCATTGATAGACTAAAATTATTTGCACAGAAAACAATTACAATTTTTGCTATTGTCCAATAGGAAATAAGATTTGGCTTACCTTTTCCCTAGCAAGGATTTCCATTGGAGATAACGTGCCGTAATCGATTTCATCCGACAATTTCCCCTGGATGATTACATTTTCCCTTGTGGTGTTTAATAAGTCTAAGGAACAGGAAGTCTGTAAAAGAAAACCGTGTACCTATTGTCCGTGAGTATAAAAGAAATATTTCAACTCGTAAATGAAATTAATGCATGAAACGGTCCTTACTCCGTTGATGGCTTCCTCCTTGATAAAGTTCTGCAAAACTCGGACAACATCTTGAACGACAATTCTGGTTTGATTTTTATTAACTTCCCTTTCATCAACTTCGCTATAACCCAGAAATAGAAAAACTCCGTGCGGTAAGTTGTAATCGCTGGGGGATGGTTTCATACAAATAAAACGGCCCGAATAGCACAAGCATCGACCTCTAAAAGCTTGATATGAGGGTGCAGCGTGGTTATAGTATGCGAATTCCGTTTTGCAAGGCATTCGATCTATACAAATGGTTTTACATGATAACTTTTCCCCTATTTCACATTCGCATACGTCCGAACACTCGAATTCATCTTCGTGATATATCTGAAAGAATAAACATTTTATTAAGCACTTAATAATCTGTAACTCCAACACAAAAGCTAATTTTTTTAACAATTCAAAGAAAATTGAAAGATGGGTATTTGAAATTTATGTTCGATAGGAGTAAACATAAAACCAGGCTTGTTCATGGGGTGGCGACCTGTTTTCCGTTACAGCCAAGTCGTTCCGAGTTATTGCGCGCTGCGAAACAAACGCGGAAGTAAATTTAAATTGAAATTTTAACTGTCAAATTGAGGAATTATTTTTACAACACACTACTAGCTGACAACTATTAAATTTTACAAATCCTTTTCTCGAAAAATTAACCCAAGCAAATGTTCCTCGTTTTTTATCTACAAATGTAACAAAATTTGGTCTCAGATAAGACAAAATTAGGGGACACGTATTTTTTATTTTTGCCAAGTGCCCACCCCCCTCTTTCGGAGTTACAGCCCCCTGAAATTCGTTCCTAAGAATAGTCTTTTTTTATATCTCAGAACTTTGTTGTACGAGAATCACTAAATTTGGTTCACAGGGTTCTTATGCCGCCGTGTCTTTGGAACCACAAAACTTTGGTCGTGTATTTGAATTTCTTAAAAATTAACAGCACGTTAGAAAGCCCATTCAATTTAGAAAAATTTTTGTCTCTTGAAATTGTTTCGTCGAACGCAATGTTTTCGAGAAAAATGGCAAAATGTGATCGAATGCACAGCGAGATACATTTTTTTTTCAACAAACGGCCCAATAAAGTAGACTCTGTTACACACATTACATCAATTGAAACTATATCTGACTGCTTAAAATTCATAACTCCATACACACGATGTAAAATCATGACCCAGTTACCGGGGCTTACCTTAGAATTTCATACGAATCTCGCTATGCATTCGATCACATTTTGCCATTTTTCTCGAAAACGTTGCGTTTGACGAAACAATTTCAAGAGACAAAAAAGTTTCTAAATTGAATGGGCTTTCCAATGGGCTAATAACTTTTAAGAAATTCAAATACGCGACCAAAGTTTTGTGGCTCCAAAGACAAGGGGGGCCCCCGCCAAAAAGCGTAGCACTATCCGATTCTACATGTCATAAGACCCCTGCTGAGATATAAAAAAAAAGACTATTCTTAGGAGCGAATTTCAGGGGGCTGTAACTCCGAAATCGACCACTTGGCAAAAATAAAAAATACGGGTCCCCTAATTTTGTCTCAAGAATCTGTGACCAAGTTTTGTTGCATGAATTTCCGGACACCCTGTATATAAACTAAAAAATTTCACTTTTTGCGATTGCTTTTTATGTTTTAACTTAGAGCTGCGCTTTGAAGAAAAATAGTTGTGAAAGCGGAGTGCCCTAATTTACAAAACATAACAAGATACGTAATCAAATTTAAAAAAACTAAAACCTGGCGTATTTTTATTCAATTCTTCTTTCTTTAATTCAATTCTTCTTTTTTATTTCTGAAATTAGTTTTAAAATAAAAGGAACACGTCAATCGACAGGGGCGGATGGGGTCATCTTAATCTTTGCAAATGTTTTTCATATTAAAACAGAATGGCTTAATAAAACTGGACAAAGTATTTTTTGCAATATGTTTTTCATTCTTTGACTGATTTAGCCCAATGTAGGCTTATGAGGGCATAATTTTAATGCATAAATTTTCGACCAATCGTTTTTGGCCCTGAAACAAATGAAACAGCGATTTTTGCCCTTTCAGATGCTTTTTAGTGCCGTAAATTTCGTTGAGACGTTATTTTTGTACTACTTTCTGAAAAAAGTCGGTAATGCGTCTTATGAGGAGACAACAGAGAAATTAAATTAGGTTGAAAATAAGGGTATGTTTGGGGTGTAGGAGTTCATGGCATTAATTAAAAATTAAAAAAAAATCAGTCAAAGAATAAAAAAGTTACTGACAAAATCATTTTGTTCGTTTTTTTTTGTTGAGCCACCCTTTATATCAGGAAACGGGAAATGAAACCAAAACTTCACAAACTGAGGAAAAACGGAAGCAAACTATTCCTGCTAGATGCTAGAAGATTGATTTCTGAAACTCCCAAAATTTCTCATTTCAGTGCTCATTTGAGCTTCAACTTTGTTCACGATGTTTTAAATTCACTTCCCATTGCATCCTCTTTACTTCTCGTTTAGGCTGCGCCTCACCTCGCAATTTTATTTTTCATTGAAGGGGGGCCTACCTATACCTTTGCAAATAAAACCGGCGGTCCCATAAGGTTTCACTTTGCAAAGATATTAATCATTAATTTTTGGAATAACTGATATCCTTCCTGAGATGTTGCCTATTTTTGGCGACATTTGTAATTTTTTCTATCTCTTCGGAATGTTTTTGAATCGCTATTTACGCATTTTCTAAAAACACAAAAAAGGGGACCTCCGTGCTTAAGTGACCTGACCTGACCGAAAGTTCTACAGTGAAAAAAGAAAGACCCGACCTGATTTGAGCGAAGGTTCTGTAAAATCGGAAGCCGCAACCACAGGACATGTAAGGGGAGGCCTGGTCTCCTTACCCAACAAGTCAAAATTTTGTGTAAGAAAACTGATAAATAAGCCAATATAGTTATAAAAATACGACAACGCTCACAGAGGTAACATCTTTCCTTTAAACTGAACTATAAGTTTATTCGTCTAAAAATATCTAAGCGCTCTGATAAAAACCTCATTTTCTAAGTGCAATAGTTTCAGAAATATGGGCGTTTCAAACCAGCATTGTGAAGATTGTGACGTCATTCTACAAGTGTTAGCCTGGCGCAAGAAGTCCAAAAACTTTCACTAATCCAAAATACCGGTAGAAAATGAGTGAATCCCTCTATATTCGTGTGCCAATTTTCAACATCTTGAGGTCGAGACAAAAATTATTGAGAAAAAAACGATTTTCGAAAATTATGATAAATGTTTCTAGTTATTTCTCGGGAACCAATATGGCCACAGACATCGCTCTTTAACTGTCTGTTAGCCTTTTTCATCTGCTCTCCAACTGTGCCAACAAATTTATAATTGCAATGGGTTTTGGATCCGAAATTTACCACGGAATGCAATTTTCGCAAAATTGTGGCATTATTATTATTATTATATTATTATTAGCTACAGATTACTCCCTAAAAATACTGTATATAGGGACTAATTTTTGTAAATAAAGCCGTACGGGCCGAAAATTCAAAAAATTTTGCGCCTTCCACTACTTTCGTCGCATATCGCCTTTGATAAATACATTTTGATAATATTTTAGTGCCGTAGCAATATGCGAGGCACTCTTGTTTTAGCTTATTCGTCCGCTCGCTCGCTTCTCACTCTGTCCGAGCGATAACTTGAGAACGGGTTGAGATATCGGGCTGAAACTTAGTGCGTCTGCGGATGCACTACTACTAGGTGCAGATTGACCAGTAAGACCAGCCGCCCCTACTTACAGATTAACGTGATAAATATCTATAGGGATACACATCGCATTGATGTACATCTTCCGGGAGCTTTTTTAAAAGTTTTGTCTTCTTTGATGGACGAAATAACGGGTGTCCTAAAAAAACCGAACGAAATATTTTTGGGGACAACTCATCCATTTTTTAACCGATTTGGATGAACGTGGACTTAAATTAAAGCTAAATAATCAGGCTATCGATTCATTCAAGAGACCACGACAGATCGCGCTTTAGGTGCATCGGGATTGGTCAGTTAACAACCAATGGTTATGAGATAAAAATAACCTTGAAGCACGTTTACTTTTCTTCAAAAAGCGTCTTTCAGAAGTTCGTTATGATTCACAAATAAATTTTCTGTGATCTTTTAAAAATCATATGTTTTCCCTTATTTTCACGCCTAATGACCATAACTGAAGTAACAGTGATGCATTTTCAGCTTAATTTTCAGTAATAGTGGATCTAATTGAATGAAAAACCCAAGCGGATGCGAATTGGAGGAAATTTAAAGGCTATTACTGAGAATTAAGCTATTGTTGCTTCATTGTTACTTTAGTCATGGTCATTCTGCATGAAAAAATGTGAAAACACATATTTTTTAAATAATCACAGAAAGTCAATGCGTGAACCAAATTAACTTCTGAAAAAACATTCTTAAAGAAAAATGAACGCCCTTCAAAGTTATGTAAGTCTCATAACGATTGGTTGATAATTGACCAATCCCCACGCCCGTGAAATGAACCTTTGAGACAAGTATCACTAAGAGAACTATTGCAGCACCATCTGTCGTAATTTTTTAGACAGTTCGAAAGCCTGATTCCTTGGCTTCAATTTAAGGCCAGGTTCATCCAAATCGGGTAAGAAATGCACGAGTTATTATTATTAAAAATATTTCGTTCGGTTTTTTTTAGGACACCCGTTATATCTTTCTCAGTATTTTGATTCAAATCCGAAGGCTAAATCTATGAAAAAATCTCGTTGTTTGTTACCACCTTGGATGACACCTCCTATAAATGTTTCTATAAATCGCTCTTAAAACTTTTTCTACTATATTTTATTTTTCATTTTTGATTCATGGGCATTCCCTTTAATCGGGCTTCGCTTCAACAAAAATGTAACACTAGGTATAACTTAGGTATATGTCAGTCAAGTGATATAAATGATCTTGAAAGGGGTGTATAACCGTCATAGCATTCCTTTTAATAATAATAATAATGTTTATTGATGCTTTTAACTAAATAGCAAGTTTTATTTTATATTACTTGAACATTTGTCAATTACACTAAATCACGACAAAATCTGTTCGAACTGTACAGGGATTTTCAAGAAACTTTCGAAAAATAATTTATTAAAACTTCTTTATCCCTTATATTTGTTTTTTATAAGTATCGCAAAATGGTAAAAATCGAAATCTGTTATTAAGGGCGGCTGTCAATCAATCAAGTAAGTTTCGAAAAATCAGTCACAAATGTCAGAGAGTAAAGAGATTAAACGAGTCCTAGTTATTTGTTATTAGTTACATGCACCACAAGTGGCGAGTATATTAATATCATTGGATCAATAATATGCTCTACTCGAAGTATCGCGTGAAATTTTGTGAGTAAAATGTAATCGAGGCATGAATTAGTTATGAATAAATCCCAGCAGCGGCGTTCTCTCAAAGTTAATCAAGTCCTTGTTAGGTAGTTATAGGAGGTTCAGGGGTGCAATAAAGTGCAATTGCATAAAGTAAAAGCTTACCCTTTTAAGTGAACCCTCTTTTATATATTGGTCGCCGCGGTACTGCGGTCCTTGACGTGCACAGTACTCTGCAAGCAAAAGTCGTTTAGAACGATTGAAGCAGGTTCGTTATATTAATTGGATGCAGCGTAATTAAATAAAATTAATTACTTGGAGGAGTCGTCGTGGTTGCCATCGCCGTAGTCGTCGTGGTAGTTGTCGATGTGGAAGTGGGGATGTAAGGTTGGGGAGCAGGAATAGTTTCCGGGATTGTATTTTCGCGAGCTTCTAAAGGAGCTTCTGTGGCGATCATCATCGTCGTGTGGTGAATGACAAAATGCGGTCGTGTCTTCATTTCAGTTGTTGAAGTCGTTGAAGTCGTTGTTGTAGCTGCTCGTTCGGCGGCTTTTTTCACGTGAAAGTCTTTTTGAGATTCGACTGGAAATAGTCCAGTCAAGTTAGGTTTTTTAGAAGAAATAATTTATATATTTTTGAAATTTTGGCTACGGACTTCATCCTTTATTTGGCGAAAACCACCCCCAAACGTGACATGGCGCTAGTTTTTAGCAATTTTCGGCGAAACTACCCATCTGATGAAAAATTATTCTAATCAGCAACATTTCTTATGAAATTCTGTATTAAAAAAGTCCTTTTGATTATTTTGCTTATCCCCACCTAATTCTCGCAAGCGACGTCCGAAGTTGTAGAACAGTCACAATAGATTTTTGAGTAGAACTTATTTATATTTATGAAATTTTGGCTATAGTCCGAAACTCATTTCATTAACTTTCTAAAATCATTTTTCCTATTACGTATGTCGTTGTGATTCGAAAAATCATTAACGCTACCATTTTTTATAGGAATTACGGTCACCTCGAAGTGTCCAAAAAAACCGGTCTGCCACTTCGCCTGCGGGACAAAATGTGTCTGCCAACCACATTTCCTAGAAATTTCATTAATAAAATTGTCAAACTATACTGTCATTAAATTATCTACCCGTAGCAGGTGTAAAACAGGTGGCATAATAGTGTCGTTAGGCAACAATCTGTATATTCTACACCTACAGTAGATAATTTGAAGCTGGGAGTAGTTTGATAATTTTATTAATCAAATATCTAGGAAATCTGGCTGCCAGACAGGCGAAGTGGCAGACCGGTTTTTTTGGGCACTTCGAGGTGTCTGTAATTCATATAAAGGATTTCAGCGTTAATGATTTCACTCTTTTTTACCCTACTTGAAGCCTCATTGCGGGGCCCTGTCCCGCAGGTACCCTGGCAGACCACCAATTCCTGTATTACGTATTACGTAAATTAACGAATAATGTGGAAAATAATGTTAATGAAATCGGCCTAATATTTCTGTCGCTGCTTCCCCGACTACTACGGACTTCTGATGGGCCCTGAAATGAAGGGCCGCAAACTTAACACCCCCCCCAAGTGTAATCTTCATCCCTCTTTTGGCGAACACCTACTCCCAGACGTGGACACGACGCTAGTTTTTAGCATTTTTCGGCTAAACTATCAAAAGGGACAAAAAACTACTTTCAACAAGAATATTCCTCATGAAATTCTGCATTAAAAAGTCCTTTTCACCAGTTTGCTTATCTCACCTAATTCTTGCAAACGACGTCCGAAGTTGAGGGTTGTTTTTCGCTCCGGTACCCTAAACTTCGGACGTCGTTTGCAAGAGTCAGGTGGGGATAAGCAAAATGATGAAAACGGCTCCTTAATGCAGAATTGCACGAGGAATATTCCTGTTTAGGGTAATTTTTTGTCCGTTTGATAGTTTAGCCGAAAAATTCTAAAAACTAGCGCCATGTCCACGTCTGGGAGTAGGTTTTTGGCAAAAGAGGGCTTAAACTTGGGAGGTGTTAAGTTTGCGTCCCTTCATTTCAGGGTCCATCAGCAGTCCGTAGCCAAAATTTCATAAATATATAAATAAGTTCCACTCAAAAATCTATTTGACTGTTCTATAACTTCGGACCTCGTTTGCGAGAATTAGGTGGGGATAAGCAAAATAATCAAAAGGACTTTTTTAATGCAGAATTTCATAAGAAATACTTTTGATTAGAATAAATTTTTTGTCAGATGGATAGTTTCGCCGAAAAATGCTAAAAATTAGCGCCATGTCACGTTTGGAGGTGATTTTCGCCAAATAAGGGTGCCAACAGGAGTCCGTAGCCAAAATTTCAAAAATATATAAATTATTTCTTCTATTCGTCTTTTTAGATCTACTGGACTAAAAGGACGTTTAAAATCGTCCCAAAAATTTAAAATCACTCACCCACACAAGGATTGACCCAGAGCAGCCTCTGCCATCCTAAACATTCATACAATTGAGTCATATCTGTTCCTTTACAAGCACACGTCGTCCTTAAATTCGTCCCGAGTATTCCCAGCATTGCCGTGCGACATTCCGACGGTGCACCTGCGCATTTTTTTGTAACACTATCAACTGCACAGGATTGCTCGTAATATTCCAGTCTTGACCTGGAATGATAAACATAGCGATGTGGGAAAGAGATCGACATAGATGTACAGGAAAGAAGAAGAAAAATCAGAGAATCAGGATATAACGCAAAATATGAGATAATAAGTGAAGGGTTACCAAGTTACTTGGAGAGGGAGAGTGGGAAAGAAAAAGGAATGATAGCGAGATTCAGATGCGGGAATGAGGAGAGGGAAAACAAGTTCTGGTTGAAGGAGGAAGAGAGAAAGTGCAGAGTATGTGGAGAGCTGAAGGAGTGTGCGAGAATGAGAGAGGAGGAAAAGGAGAGAAAGAGTATTCGGAACGAATGGGGAGAGGGAATAGAATGGATGAAGGAAGTCAAGAGAACGAAAGAAAGAAGGGGAGGAGAAGAGAAAACAGAAGACAACCGAGAGAGAAAGAAGTCGCCGAAGAAGAAAAAAAAACTAGACCAAAATAAGTAAATATTAAATTAGTATGTAAAAGGGCAGTAATAAAGTTTTCTAATCTAATCATAATCTATTAGGTACCTGCATTCTGGATCTTCGCGGCAGTTTTCCGCCAAGGATAAACAGGTTGGTTGGTCGGCTCCTTCGATTCTTTGGGCACAGACAGGATGCAGCTTCTCCTGAGACACCATGCACTCGTCGTGCTTGTTCTCTGTTTTCCTACAACAAATCAAGAAATCTTGAAGAAATTCTATTCTACAAAGAATTAATCAGATCTTTGTCTCAATTAGGAATCTTTGATGAAAACAGTAGCAAGAGAATTTCTACGTTGATATAATTTCGTAAAAGCTATAAAAACTGAGTCATAAGAGGGGCAAAAGCTGGTATAAAGAAATGAAAATTTTTGTAAGATCAAGACATGAAAAATCAAGAACGAAAGGGGTGAAACAGGGATGCATACTGAGCCCCACTATTTGCTTTAGTCCTAAACGAAGCAAAATATCAAAAATATGCTAAGCCGATGGTATGGTGTTAAAGTCAAGGATAAAGGAACACTGAACGAAAACACAATAAGACATAGCCGAGGTTTGAAAACAACAGAAACAAGAAACACGAACAAGGGTAATAAGTAACATATAAAAATATAAAGTAAAAAAGGCAGGCAGTGAGGCGACACGAACCTCCCCAACGATGAATCCTCGACAAATTATCTACCACATCCCACATCGAATTAAAAGAAATATAGAGTGGAATAGAACGAAACAGTTAACGCAGGATATGAGAAAATGAAAAGATGAATGGAGAACAACACCCAACCAACTCAACCCCAAAAGGGTAGGAAGCCTTCAGCAATCAGTAATAATTTATCACCAATTTATCTCTGAAGGTGACTTTCCTCAGGTAACACAAAACTAGTCTATTTATTATAACATTTCATCAGCAGAGAATATGAAAATATTAGAGTCTACAGTCAAAAATTTACCTTATTGTACGTACACAAGAAAAACTAAATTGAAAAATAATGGCATTGACTTTGATTTTGAAAACTGCATTTTCTTTGATTGATTTAATGCGAGTCTAATGTTGGCGAAAACCGTGATGTTTGTTGTTGTCGTTACGAAGTTATACGGCCCTTTTATCGGCGATTAAACCTTTTGACCACTACAGGAGGGTGGCAATAAAAAATCACATAATATATCTGGAGGCTGAATTACAACATGAAAATGACCACGAAATTCCCTCGTAAAATATTTTAAAACGGAGAAAACGAAATTAATTTAGCTTGGCTATTAAAACAACTCCAGAGAACTGAGATGTAATTATATCAGGATTTTTTGGGTTCTGCAAAGAAATAAATTTTAAATGTAAATCTGAATTAATTATTGTTAGTTGAGAGTTGTACTTGTTACTTGTTAGTATGGGAGATAGGTGTTTGTGTGGAAAGTTAATTAATTCGTGTTATGACTGTATTACAACAAACCTTAGGCTATGTAATGAAACAAAGCGTACTTGCAAAGACAAAAGGCGATTTCCACATTCCAGGGTAGAGATGGTTTCCTGTAAAAACTTTGTAGAGCCTCCATACAGGTATTTCTGTTGCAATGAGAGACGTCGCAATGATGGAGGACAGGGGAGAGCGATGTCCGACAATGGTAGTTGTTATTGCATCTTTCCATGGCTAAGTGGCAAGTGCTCTGAAATATTATCTTCGCTATTTCGTTTGAGTCCGAACGGGTATAGTCAGTCGTACCTGAAAAGACTTTCGTTCACTCGGAGCTATCCTTGGGGAATTCTGTTTGTTTGACACTCAAAGTTGGCCGTTTTCGATTTGCTTTATTTATTTTAGCTCTTAATATACAGATGCATGCTCCTCGCAAATTACGAGATAATTGTATCACCGTAGAGAGGGTAGAAAAATTTTATGGAGCCAATTCAATTTCGATTAAGAGCGGCATTTATTCAAACTGCAAGTGCCACAATGGAGTGCTCTCTCTAAAGGGGCAAAGCAACCAAAACAGACATAAAAATTAAGGGAAAAAAATTGTTCACAGGCCCCAATAGTCCGAGAGGTCGAAGGCCGAAGTCTAACGAAAAGAGATCCATTTTCTGAGTAGTACACAACGTAGATGCTTATCAGTTATTCCTAAAACTACCCGTCTGCTCGCTTACAGTGAAGTCTAACGAAAAGAGACCCGAAAAGTAATGACGTCATCTTAAAGAAAAAATCGTACTGATAATTTCTATATATCTGAAGACGTTCTCAGTGGCAGCCTTCACCTGGAAGACGCGTTCAAAGAGGGCCAAAATCAACCGGAAGTCTAACTAAAAGTGTCCTCTATGATCAATACCTCATTCGATTCGTCTTTTCTTACACTATTCAAATTTATCATTGCAGACGAAAAAATCGGCAGCACCACCCTAGAAGATGCAGTCAAAGTGGGCCGAATACCGCGCTCTCAGCAAAAAATCCTTTAAAACGGAGAGAAACTTTCAATACTATGCTATTTCCGCCATGCAGGGACACAATAATAAATAAAACGTACAAATCAAGTTGCAGAGCCATAATGCAACACTAGAAGAACCATCATTCTATGCTCCTGAGAGAAATGGTTGGAAGTTGCAAAACAACAAATTCGAGATTAACTGGTTTGAGGGAGCACAGGTTCAACAAATTCTATAAATGATATTGTAATTCCTTCTGAGGAGACTGAGGAAGACGAAATATGTTCCTCAGACACTGATGGAGACGATATGGAGTAAGTTTGTTTCGTTCTACCTAAGTAATAAGTTTTTGATATACCTAAAGCAAAGTTCATTTTTTAAGTTTGGTTTTGAGTGCTTGTTTCTTGATGTGTTTTCTTATTATTCAGAATTCTTTTTGTATTTGAATCTATACGTGTATTATTATTAAATATAGTACACAAGTATTGTTGAAACTATTTCGTTTCCAATATGGTTAAATACAAACACATATTTATAATACTTACTTTTTACTTATGAAATTGATTAAGCTATTGTCACAGTATTGGTGTAGCAAAGCGGTATGAGGGTATACGCGTTCGTTTTCAACGTAATATGCTGCTGAGAGCGCGGTATTCGCCTCCCTTTGACGGCGTCTTCTATTGTGGTGCTGCCGATTTTTTCGTCTGCAGTGATAAATTTGAATAGTGTAAGAAAAGACAAATCGAATGAGGTATTGATCATAGAGGACACTTTTAGTTAGACTTCCGGTTGATTTTGGCCCTCTTTGAACGCGTCTTCCGGGTGAAAGCTGCCGCTGAGATCGTCTTCAGATCTATAGAAATGATCAGTACGATGACGTGATCAGTTTTCGGGTCTCTTTTCGTCAGACTTCATGCTGTCACTGTAAGCGAGCAGACGGGTGGTTTTAGGAATAACTTATAAGCATCTACATTGTGTACTACTGAGAAAACGGGTCCCTTTTCGTTAGATTTCGATGCACGCTACCTCTCGGACTAAAAATCAGGGTCTAGCACTTGCAGCTTTAAAACCCAGGACAAACGTTCTCAAAATAAATTGGATGTCGAGCATTGTAAAAATGAGTAAATGACATGCCGAGATGGATCGGAGGTCCGGGTCCGAGGGAGTCATGGTGCATGAAGGATTAAAACCATTATACAACTGCACAAGTAGAGCGCATGAGATATGTACTTATAAAAATATACGTGCGATCCCCAAACAAGAGACCATGCAGATGGTTCTACGTGCCGGGGTACGAGTGCATCAAACATGTGCACGACTTCTATTGAATTTCAAAAATCTGGCTAAAGGCTTACGGAATTCGCATGCACTCTGCACTGGGCCGAACGGACGCGAACGATCCCGAAAAAGTCGTGGTCCGGTCGACCCGCGTGTCCCTCGAACGCCCCGACGACCGTTCGCATATTTCCACATCGCCTATATTAGTCCGAGAGCTGGGAGCAAAAATGCATAATGGTTTCTTACCAAAGGTTTGATGTTTTTAATCGAAAGTACCATTTAAATGATGAATGAAACCGTGCGTCTGCCGGTCCAGACTCGGGGCGTTACTTCGGGAGCGGCTTTGGAAATACCCAATTTTTGGTTAAAAAGAAATGATTTAATACCAGGCTCAAAATTGGAGAGGTACTATTGTTTGTATTGGCAAACATCCCGGTGCCTTCCAAAAACTAGCAGACGGCGGCATCTTCAGAGCAGACGCATTCAAAAATGGCCGTTTTAGCGGCCACATATATAATGACGCTCTACCACTTTGAATCATACACCAAAATTTTACTAAAAATAAATGCTTCAAATTTTCCTTAAGCGAAAATTAAGCAGACAGGGGCGTTTGGTCTGCAGACGCCTAAACAAGTAAGTAAAAATAAGATAAGCTGCCTTTATAATGACGTTCTACCAGTCTGAAATTTGTACTAAAAGTTCCGAAAAATAATTAGCTTTGAATCATTTAGTAACTATTTTAGCAGAGGGGGGCGTTTTGGGGACAGACGCCGTTAAAAACGAATTTGTTCAACAGTCCCCCGAATCAGAAAAACACTTAAATTGAAATGTATTCTTTTCTTGTTCTGAAACCATCTGCATAAAATTAATTGACCGCTTTGAGAACTTTTTAAAATCTATACGGTGATTCATAGACAAGCTTTTCTTTACAATTCAAGAATGTGTCTAGACGATGCAAAAGTTTATCTTTTGTCGAACAATAACATCAATAGAAACTTAGAAATCCAAAATGTTGCAAATTCAAATTACGGCGAGATATCTTAGATATTAAGAAAAACGCCTTTACCGCAAGACCTCACATTACCAGACGTATTATATAAGGGACTGAAATTATAAAAGCGGAGTCTTTGTGTCGTGATGTGATTTATAATGTTACAAACGCTAGAATGAAGACTTCGAAAGTACTGGAACTTGGTCTTGTGGTAAAGAGTTTAACCATCAGGCGAAAACTTATTAAGATTTTAAACATATTGACACACTGTGCAGGTTACTTTGTTTTAGTAGAAAAAATGGAGACTGAATTAATTTATGCATCTATAAATGCATCTTCGTTACTTCTATAGACTCATTAAGACGTGAACCAGATTTATACACTCGCTTGGCCTTTGATAATTTTTAACTTCAACAGGTGAAAACACATTACATAACATAGTTGGAATTCTCTATCAATTTGATAAAGTCAAAGACACATCTTCTGCTCCGATTCTAAAACCTTCCACTTCACGTTCACTTCCTTCAACATTCAGGAAACGTCGAAGAGCATTTGATGCTTCTGGCCGAGATTTTAAGAAACCAAAAATGACAAACTCTGTTAATATTTGTATTGAAGATATCAGATTGTAAGTGTAACGTTAGGATAATGTGAAAGTTGAAAGAATGTTAAGGATGTTATAAAAATTGTCTGATATACAACAGTGGTTAAGTGCATATAGGAATAGGAATGTAAACTAAAGAAAATTTGGTCTTCAGCATTTTATCGTGGTGACACTCAATTTCCCTTTATACAAGATTTGATACCATCTGCCCCCAAAACGCCCCCGTCTGCTAAAAAATTGTTACTATACCTAATGGAAATGAAACTTTCGTCTTACGCACAGCTGAAAAAATTCCCCATTTGTCGTATTTTGAATTTTGACTTCAATGCATGTGAATATCTACAAAAATAGTTTGAAAAATAAAATTACCTTTCGGATAGCCTTTACTGGTAACAGCTGGTATTAATTGTATTAGCGGTAGCAAGAAAAGCTTCTCTATCAATCGCCGTATAGATTTTAAAAAGTCCTCAAAGCGTTCAATTAATTTTATGCAGATGGTTTCAGAAAGAATGCATTTCAATTTAAGTGTTTTTCTGATTCGGGGGACTGTTGAACAAATTCCTTTTTAACGGCGTCTGCCCCCAAAACGCCCCCTTCTGCTAAAATAGTTACTAAATGATTTAAAGCTAATTATGTTTCGGAACTTTTAGTACAAATTTCAGACTGGTAGAACGTCATTATAAAGGCAGCTTATCTTATTTTTACCTACTTGTTTAGGCGTCTGCAGACCAAACGCCCCTGTCTGCTTAATTTTCGCTTAAGGAAAATTTGAAGCATTTATTTTTAGTAAAATTTTGGTGTATGATTCAAAGTGGTAGAGCGTCATTATATATGTGGCCGCTTAAACGGCCGTTTTTGAATGCGTCTGCTCTGAAGACGCCGCCGTCTGCTAGTTTTTGGAAGGCACCGGGATATTTGCCAATACCAACAATAGTACCTCTCCAATTTTGAGCCTGGTATTAAATCATTTCTTTTTTACCAAAAATTGGGTATTTCCAAAGCCGCTCCCGAAGTAACGCCCCCAGTCTGGACCGGCAGACGCACGGTTTCATTCATCGTTTAAATGGTACTTTCGATTAAAAACATCAAACCTTTGGTAAAAAACCATTATGCATTTTTGCTGCCAGCTCTCGGACTATATCTTTCTTCCTCCCATTTAATTAAATGAGAGGAATCGAAATAGTTCATGTGACCTTGAGGGTGGTCCAGAATTGTCATAGCTGTGGAAATAAAACGAAGATGCAATGAGTTAGACTCAGAGTGAAGCCCCGGAGTCGCGGCGCTCGTATACCTACTTGAGAGCTGTTGTTGAGCGGACACGCCGGGAGGAATGTCCACATCCTCTGGGTAGCGATTGTGGCTGGAATGTGTTCCTTTTTTCTTTAGAACACGCTCATTGATGTGATCGTGGTCACTGTGTGCGTCGAGCCCGTTGACCGCGTCTACTAGCGGGTTTTCAATGGCATTGCCTAGCCCGTAGTCAAATGAGGCAGACGAATTGTCCGAAGCTGAAATCAGCTCAACTCAATGAAGTCCACCGACCTGCGGCTACGTTAACAGGGAGAAAAAAACAACGAAAGGAAGCAGGCTGGTTATTATTTAGTTGCTCATTGGCGGGGGTCTCGCAATCGGTTAATTTGAAAAAGCAGCATTTTTTTGTGTAGATTAAAACCCAGTTTTGTAGCAATTTTAGTGCGTCTTTGATGTGTGTGTCGCTCGCTTGTCGCCCCTCTGTCCACTTAAGAAAAAATATAAACATTAACCTGAAGTTTCATAAGGCCAATTATTATCGCACGAGGATGTTTGGACAACAAGGGCGAAAAGCCCGAGTTTTACAAAATCCGAGTGCGATAAGAGCCTTATGAAACATGTTTTTTATACAATTTGTTCTATTTCGGATACCCAACTTGTTAATATTTTCAAGAAAAATTCAGATTGTCATTTTCAAACACACGCTTGGCAGTTAATTCGATTCTTAGACACAATAGCTATCTATGTTACGAAGTAAACAAAAGCCGTATTCTAATAGAACACATTAGAGAAATAGAACATAGTATATTAAAAAACACGTGTCATAAGGCCAATTATTATCGCACGAGGATGTTTGGACAACGAGGGCGAAAAGCCCGAGTTTTACAAAATCCGAGTGCGATAAGAGCCTTATGAAACACGTTTTTTATAGATTTTTTTCTATTTCGGATACCCAACTGGTTAATATTTTCCAAGAAAAATTCAGATTGTCATTTTCAAAGACAGGTTCGGCAGTTAATTCGTTTGTTAGACACAATAGATATCTAGGTTACAATGTAAACAAAAGCCGTATTCTAATAGAACACATTAGAGAACGCGTTTGGGTGCTATAAAGTGTTCATTAGGAAACCGAAATAGAAAAAAGAATTAAAAATCATTTTAATAATTTGTGTAATATGGCTCATAATGTCTAAATTGTGTGAATTTCATGTAAGTTCCACCAAAGTTAGGTACTAACTGCATATGATTATTTTTCATTATTCTTTCGGTAATAATCATTAATGTACTTATTATTAAAGGAAATGCATTTTTAACAAGGAATTCTTACTGTCGGGTGTCCCAAAAAAAACCGGACAAAATATTTTTGGGAATAAGTCTGCCATTTCTTAACCGATTTGGATGAACGTGGTCTTAAATTAAAGCCAAAGAATCAGGTTTTCGACTGTATGAGAAACTACGGCAGATGGCGCTGCCGTAGTACTCCTATTGATACTTGCTTTAAAGGTTTATTTTAGCTGCATGGGGATTGGTCAGTCAACGACCAATCGGTATGGAAGCATGAAAATACGCAAAAACACTTTTTTTAGAAAAATCACAGAAAATTAGTGCTTACGCCGAATGAACTTCTGAAAAAAGATTTTTGAAGAAAAAAGAAAGATCTTCAAGGCTATTTGGGTCTCATAACCATTTGTTGTTGCCCGACCAATCCCCACGCACCTAAAATATGCCTTAAAGACAAGTATCAATAAGGCTACTACAGCAGCGCCATCTGTCGACGTTTCTTGCAAAGTTCCAAAGCCTGATTCTTTAGCTTTAATTTAAGACCAAGTCTATCCAAATCGGTTAAGAAATGGCTGACTTATTTCAAAGACTATTTTGTCCGGTTTTTTTTGGGAGACCCGATATAATTCCATTATTTTGAGTAAATTTTCACCCCATTCATAATTTTTCAACTCCCCTAAAAGGTAATGTGGCAAATATTCTCGCTTTTTTTGTTTCTTTCGGTCACTCTACACGTTTTGTTGAATCTTTCATGCTTCTTTCAGTAACAATAATTATTGTACTTAACGGAAATTAATTTTTACCCTCAAACTTTTCATTCCCTTTTAATTCCTCAACCCTCTGAATTCAAAGTTAGCAAAGAATTCGCGTCTTTTTGTATATCTATCGCTAACTTTACACACATTCATTGAATTTTATCGACCATGATGTGAAGGCTAATTCTGCACAATTGACGATTTTTTTTGTTTTTTTTTCGATAATTCAACTTGTTTTGAGAACATTTTTACCCTCTAAAATTTGCATCCCCCTTCATAATATGTCAACTCCCCTAAAAGCTGATTTGGGTAATTTTCACTTTTTTTTGTTTCCTTCCGTGATTCTACTCGTTTTGAATTTTAAAATGTCACCCTCCTCAATATTTCAACACCCTATCAATAGATAGATTTACATAATTGATGGCATGTAAGAAATAGTCTCGGAAATAGTAATATACAGTGTGATGGTGATAAAGTATGGAATGTTCGTAATAACATGTTTCTATCTCAAAAAAATTCGTAGATTTTCAATTCCTTCAGAAAAATGTGAGTTTCCCTTTGAAAAACCGTAATTTTTGTCATTTCCTGCAAAACCGGAACCGGAAAAAATATCAGACAACAAATTCGGATGCGCATCATAAAGATAAAATCAACCTGTCCTAGTATTTCTCGAAATAACGTCAATTAACAAAGTTATTGAGATTCCATACTTTATCAGCTTATCACTCCACTGTATAATATATACAGTGCTTTTCATAAGTAATGAATAAATTCAAGAACTTTTTCGAGAGAAATATTTCGAAAATATCCTCGGACAGGTCAGCCTTTTTTTTTTTTGAGGGCGCATCCGATGGTGTATTTTGATATTTTTTTGCAGTTCCGGTTTAACCGGAAATTATCCTAATTTTGATTTTTCAAACGGGATCATACTTTTCTCAACGGATTCGGAATCTGCGATTTTTTCTGAGCTAGAAACGTGTCATACCTGACTGAAAGTAGAGTCACGGCCATAACATCGAAAAAATAATCGGTGAAAAATTGGGATTTTTAAAAAACGAAAATACATGTCAACTTAATTTTTTTGATGCCAATCCATATGCACAATTACATTTATTAATTTCCTTTTGCAACTTTGTCAGGCTTTGAACACTAAATTTAAAATAAATAAAAAGAATTTAAAAAAAAACTAATTGCGCAATTGAAATTATATTGAAAAAATCGTGTATTTAAAATTGTGCAATTTATTACTATTTCCTAAATATCCCTTCACTGAATCCATCATTAACAAGTTAGCCTATTTTCCGTGTTTCTTTCGGTAATTTTACTTCAGAAATTTCATTCCTCTTTCTTTCAACCCCTTTTATCTGTAATTTTACTCTTTCAAATAACTCGTAACATAGGAAAATGTGCTTGGAATGACAGGTAAAAGCTTGATTGAGCGTGTTAAACTTTTATCTTTTTGAAGCCTTTGTGGGAAGCATAAACAAAATTCGAATATTCCTTGTTTTTCCTTCTGTAAATTTACTTATTTTTGCAAAGAAAAATTTCACGTTCTCAAATTTTTTAAACTCATTATACAGTCTAGGTGATAAATACTTTCCCATTTCTAAAGGGTTTACACATGGTATCAATAATGTCTTTATTATACATAGCGAGGCACTACCACTAGGTGCAAATTTTGAGATCTTTGGGAAGATGATGAAGAAGAAACAAAAAGAAGAAAGTTTATGGTCCGGAGACAAGAGAAGAAAACAAATTTGTAATTAAATTCGAGGGCCAATTATTTAGTTTCCTCAGAGAATCTTAATCTAGAAGAGCAAAATCAGCTTTTCACCCTTAACCGATTTGCGAGATGACAACGGTGAGTAACTGGATAAGAACCGTCCTGCATAGCAAACTGATCAAAACTCGAAGTGGATTGCGCCGATTTTCTGATGAAACTCAAAGCTCCATAACTTCCAAAAAAATAGGTACTCGATTTTGACGGTTTTTTTAAATCGTGAACTCAATTCATCGACAGTAAGCTCTGTAGGCTAAGATCAAACACGAGTGGTCAGTGGCGTGTCTAGGGGAGGGGGTTGAATCACTAGTACTCAAAACTGGTAAATTTTAGACCATCCCCTAAGTCCAGAGAAATTCTTTTGCAATTTTTTAACGGTTGGATCAGATGCACATGATAAGTATCTTGGGGCTTTTTTGACATTTTTCCTCCATGACTCCTCTTTGACGGGGTACCCCAAAAAAATGTTTTTCTCTATGGCTCGCGATAAGTTTCTTCGTGTAAACGAATTCTTCAACATCATCTATAATAAATTTTAATAATAATAACGGAAATAATAATAAATTTCAATCCATATTGCTAAAAAGGGCACCACGTTTAATTGTATTTTTGGAAACAGAATTTGAAGACCTCTCATGCGCTGATAAAACAAAATGTTAGCCATCTTTCAAATTTGAGAATTTGAGGAATTCTCAACTCGACAGACGGCCGTGATGTGAATGTCAATAATTATTGAGATTTCAGCTTGTCAACTTCCTCAGTTTTATATTCTTACAAACGATATCGGGATAATACCGACAGTGAAGGTAAGAAATGGCACCACGAACAAAAAAGGATTCACCATATTATCCAACCCACAAACCGGATACATTAGAGACTTGAGTTTTGTGATTCAACCCCAAATCGGAGGTAATTGAAATTTGGTGGGTTAGATAATTGAAGATGCTTTCTAATCTTTTATCTAATCTTGGTGAATCAAGATTTGAAGGATGCAATTTTGGTGAAAGTGTTAATGGTTGAGGCCTACAATAATTCTCTTAGAATACATTAAATGTTGTAAATTGATCTCATAAAATTAAAACTTCAGGTCCTCAAACACGGTATAATTCAAATCAATAACATAATAGCGAAAAAATGAGGTGGATTATTCCTTCCAGCTCATGGGGAGTCAATCTCATCTTCAAAACACAACTTCAATGAATTTGTCGATGGACTTCAGGTAAACCTTAAAACCACTGTTAAGACAAGTTGAAATTTCAATAATTGTCATTCACATGACGGCCGTCACTGTCGAGTTGACAACCGGAAAGATGATGAGGTTCGGATTACTCAGATTCTAGGACCAAGCAGCATTTTCACCATTTCGAAGATAGAAAAGAAAATGATAGGTGTGCCATCTCTAGGTTGCTAAAATTGATTTAGAATTAATCCAATACCAGTTGAGAGAAAAATCGTATTACAGGGGCCCCAAATACCACTTTTTAAACGGCAAACCAGAGGATGTTGTTAAATTCGTTTACACGAGTCTGCGAGCCTTAGAAAGAGCCCCCTGGCTTTATAATCCATTGAGGCGTAAGGAAATTATGGCGAGTCATAGAGAAAAACAGTTTTTTTTGACGTACCCCGTCAAAGAGGGGTCATGGAGGAAAATATCAAAAACATCCCGAGATACTGATCCTATGCATCTGATCCAACCATTAACAAATTGCAAAACAATTTCTCTGGATTTGGGGATGGTCTAAATTTTACCAGCTTTGAGGACTGGTGATTCAACCTCCTCTGGACACGCAACCTACATGGCTTACGCCCAGTGTTGTTAAAGATACATTTTTTGAAGTATCTAGATACAGATACAGATACTTTTCGGACGGAGTATCTAGATACTAGGTAGATACATTTTTTTCATCAGTATCTAGATACAGATACAGATACTTGCAATAAGTATCTAGATACATATAGATACATTTCAGATACATCTGAACTAAAAAAATTAAAAAAGAACAGCCTTTATGTTGTTTTTTTTATAGAAATAATAGTCTCTGAAATATTTGATATTATATCTATTACCTACCGGTTCCGGTTTTCTATATTTTACAGTTATGCACCTATATAGCTGAATTATTAATAAACAAAAAAAAATCATTTAGGGCAAGTAAGAATACCTGTTTGGTATGTATTAGGATGCAGAATGCAGGCAATTACTAGAGAAACGCTAATCCGCCTGACCGTTTCATACCCATCAGAATAAACAGAATTACGCAAACGCGAAGGTTTTTGGAAACAAAATAACATTATTTAAAAAATTGTAAAAGGGAGTCTGCTAAAGCTCGGGTACGATACGGGTATCAAGAAAGAGTAATAAAGCAAATTAATCTAGGTACAATTACAAACTCATTAGTTCGGTATCGGTATTTTGGGGAAAACCCAGCTTCTTCGAATAGAGTATCCCTTTGTGTTTCTATACCTGTTTAGGATGCCGCCGGAAAGGACTTCTTAACACAAAAATATTGATTATTTGCGAGGTAGAAGAAACGAAACATCTGCATTTTTGAGGCTTATAACCGAGAAAAAAAACATCTCACATTTTAAAGTTGTCGTTGTCTCGAGGTCAATGGAGTATTATACTCAAAATATGAAATCTTCCCAATCAACAGTTTGAATTTAGAAAATTTGGTCGTATTTTTTTGTTTTTGCGAAAACGTTGCAGAAAGCAAGAAAAACGATAGACAAATGAAAACCGTTTAAAAAGTTCTAACAGGTTACGTCACCTATCAACTCGGGCAATACCAATGAAATTGCAGCATTGTAGGTATTGCGTTTAAATTGACGGCGTTGCCATGATGACATCCAATCGGTTGAGTTTGAGAGTTGACGTAAGCATGATGTAGGGGCCGATCTGTTTTCGTGCAACCTACGATTTTTGCAACTTTAACGACAAATATTCATTAAATAATGCATGTTTCGTCTCAGTATAATTCTCTATTATTAAAATGCGAGTTAGGGTATTGTGTATCTAAGTATCTATGAAATGTTTTAGATACAAGATACTATAAAAAATGTATCTAGATACAGATAAGATACTGTTACGATAAATGTATCTAGATACGTATCTAGATACATCAAATGTATCTAGATACTGTATCTAGATACTTGTATCTAGTTACTTAACAACACTGCTTACGCCCGATGAATTGAGCTGACGAGTAAAAAAACTGCGTCAAAATCGAGTTATTTTCTTCCAAGTTATGGAGCTTTGAATTTCATGAGAAAATCGTCGCGATCCATTTCGAGTTTTGATCAATTTAGTAACTTGTAGAGAAAGCTGTCTCACCCGGCACGACGATTTCTGGAATCTGTAAGGAGGTGTCGAGCGACGCTTCTATAAAGGCTGTGCTGTTGGTGCTGGTGCCCATGCCAGTGTCGCTTTCTGTGCGATGCGTGCGGAAAGTGCCACGGGCCGTGTCGTGCGAAGGAAACAAAAAGTATGGAAAGAGGTCTGTGAGGGGTGACCAGAATTTCCTAGAAAACTCTTGGTCTGAATTTAGTGGAGGTGCAGGTACGGGATCTGTAATAGGCGGAAGAATGTCTGAAACAAAATAAAGAGTAACAGGATGGGAAGCGGGATTGTTTCCGATGGGTGGACATCGACATGCAAAAGTGCAACTCAATCGGAGTTGAAGTGCAGGGAAACCCACTTCGGCATGCAATAACAAAACAATTCTTTCTCGAGGAGGAGTAATTTCACTATACACCTGGCCTGATATAAAAGAAAGACCTCGAGCGATCTCTTTCATTCCACTATATCATTCACTCTTTAACGTGGAATTAAATGAACGGCCTCTGTGATCGTGCAGGCACATTGGATTTGTAGATTGGAAGAAATTGATCAGATTGTTGGGTCAGAAAGGGAGTATAGCAGCCGCACAAGTTGTTCGGATAGTAGATTCGACTTACCCACACAAGGGTTGTGGTTTACCATGCTGAAAATTCTATCACATCGCTTCTTCATATGATTATTCGGACATATGCAACCGAACATGGGGGACCGTCGCAGATTCGACCAAGATTCATGACAGAGATCTCTGCAAGACGGATTTAATTTTAAACACGACAGCCTACTTAACGCTCAACTTACCTGTCGTCCATACGACATTTGTTATCTCTTACTTTGCAGTTGGATTTGAAATCCTCGTATAGTTTTATGCATTTGCGTTCTTGCTGACACACGGATAAGGCGTGAGTGCATGTTGGCAGCGCGTCCACCGGGTACGGATCTTTCTCTAAAACCAACAATATCACCATTAGAAATGCCTTTTATTTACGTTTCAGATTCTCTTTTGAACATTTTTAGAAAGCGGCTCAGTTTTAATTGTGTTACTGCATCATCATTTCCCGGTTTTGCCCCAGACACTCAATCGCAACAACCGAAAAAGCAATCAAACAAGTTGAAATAAAAAAGGAAATAGTAGGAACGGGGCTAGCGGCAAAGAGCGCGTCGGACCGACGATCACGAACGGAAGTGGGAAACAACGAAAACATACGTTTCAATAAGATGGCCAATTGCCTATTTCAATGCGACCGGACGATATTTATGGCAAAGATTCTCGTTGGGTCGGCATAGCACAAATTAAATGCGATCTGTAATATATGGCCATTTCTCAATCTCGACGTCGGCACATTACAGCACATCTGAAACAATTTTCAAGCACGCTTTTTCACCAGAAACCAAGATCATTTCTCTAGGTCCAAGCTAGAAGATATTTACAAGTACTTATTTACCATAAGTAATGACAATGGAAACACTGGACAACTTCGGTTGAAAAATGCACTACTTATCACTAGAAACACCCCACGACACCGAAACACTTGATTTTCACTGCTGACGCGTTTCGAACACAATGTGCTCATTATCAAAGCCGGAGCTGAACAATCCTACCTGCCAGAAAACTGAAATATTTACAGGCCCACCCGCGTAGCTCCACCCCTCGGCTGTGAAAGTTAGACCAATCACAGGTCGAGAAATGGTCACGCCTGGGTGAACACGTATAAACATAACGAGTCCTCCCTAAAGTAGCGTAATATGCGATCGGGCCTGTATCGGCGTTCATAAGCGTATCTCTAGACTTATAAATTACGATGCTTTCCAACACATCTAGCATCTGCACCTTGATAGCGCTACAAACTAATTTCATATTATCACTTATTCTATGGTCATTGTGTAAAGCATGTAGGGCAACACTGGATTTCTCAGTTCTGCCATATTTAAGGCGGGCTAAGTGCTCTTTAAATCTGGTGTTGAGAGACCTTCGTGTTTCACCTACATACTTTAGATCACAATTTTGACAATTGATTTCGTATATACCAGATTTTTCGCTATTCCCTGCTTTATCTTTCGGGTTGCCTAAAAGGTTTTTCGATTTGTTTTCAGATCTGAAAACTGTCTTTAAATTTTGTTGGGCAAAAAACCTTGTCAAACCTCTTGTCAACTGAGGTTCAAAAGGTAATGTGACAAATTGTAAGTCCTGTTTTTGTTCTTCAGAGCGAAAAGTCGTGGCATTTAACACTTGCTGTTTGAATTTTAACTTCCTAATGATGTTATCTACTATGATAGGTTCAAACCCGTTACATCTTTGATTGTTTTGTGTTCTTTCTGATATCTTTCCTTGTTTAAAGGAAAATTCAGAAGACGGTGTGCCAAAAAATGGAAACTTGCCATCTTGTGTTGTGCACAATGATGGGAGTCTGCCAAGATATAGCGGTATGTGCCGGATTCTTTCCTATAATCGTCAAATTCTAACTTACTATTATTTCTAATCACTAGAATGTCTAGAAAAGGTAGTTTTTTCTCTTTTTCAACTTCATGAGTGAATTTAATACTCGGAAAAATTCAGTTTAATTTTGAAGTGAAGTCCTCTAAACTGGACCGACTAAGATCGAAAACAGCAAAAATGTCAGCCACATATCTAAACCAAACCCTCGGAAAATACTCGCCGCATTCGGCTTGCAATTCCGTCTCGAGGACTCTCATGAATAATTCTGCCAAGAAGGGAGAAAGGGGGTTCCCCATGGCAGAACCATCCTTTTGCTCAAAAAAGCAACCATTGATCTGGAAGCAGTTTTGCCTCATGCAGAGTTCTGCAAGTCGAATATACTCGTCCACGAGAGATCGTTAGACTCAAGTAAATTCCTTAAGTAGTCTAGTGTTTGTGGGGCAGAAACACTCAGAAAAAGAGAGCTAACATCAAAAGAAACCAGTATTTCATCTGTTTTTAACTCCACATGTTTAATTTTGTTGATAAACTCCAACGAGTTCTTGACCGAGAAACCGGGTTGTTTAACAGAAAAATTACTAAATTCTTTGAGCAACCATTTTGACAGCAAAGAAGTTGGTGAACTTTTGCTGAACAATTGGTCTTACACTCTTTTCCCAGGTTGTGGATTTTTGGTAGGCAATACAATTTTGGAACAGTTGGATTGGATACGTGTAACCTTCTCCTACCGTGTTTGGTAATAAGGTTGCCGCATTTGTCTAATGTTTTTTTCACATCAGACACCATTTTATTGAGAGGATTCTTTCCCATTTTGACGTAAGGACCATTGCTAATTAAGTTATCGACTCTTTCGAAATAAGCCTTTTTGTCCAAAGTGACTACCTTATTACCTTTGTCTGCCTTTACATAAAAACAATCTTTCGAGCGTAATTGTCAAAATTGTGATCTAAAGTATGTAGGTCAAACACGAGGGTCTCTCAACACCAGATTTAAGGAGCACTTAGCCCACCTTAAATATGGCAGAACTGGGAAATCCTTTGTTGCCCTACATGCTTTACACAATGACCATAGAATAAGTGATAATATTAAGTCAGTTTGTAGCGTTAACAAGGTGCAGATGCTAGATGCGACGGAAAGTATTGTAATTTACAAGTCTAGAGATAGGCTTCTGAACGCCTATACACGCCCGATCGCATATTCATCTCTGTTTACGCTACTTTAGGGAGGACTTGTTATATTTAAACGTATTCACCCACGCGTGACCATTTCTCGACCTGTGATTAGTCTAACTTTCACAGCCGAAGGGTGGAGCTACGCGGGAGGGCCTATAAATATTTCAATTTTCTGGCAGGTAGGATTGTTCAGCTTCGGCTTTGATAATGAGCAGATTGTGTTCGAAACGCGTCAGCAGTGAAAATCAAGTGTTTCGGTATAATGGGGTGCTTCTAGTGATAGTGCATTTTTCCAATATTTTCAATAACTGGGTAATCCTAAAGTCTCAGACCTATTCGAAAACAGAAATGAAGTCCAAAGCCCAAAAATATGAAAATCTACAGAGATAAATGGTAGAAAGAGGCAGCATACGAATCAAAAGCTAAATTTCCTATTTGCCTGTAACATTTTTCGGTTGTTGATAATTTCTTATTATATCTTAATGGTGGCGTTAATTTTCGAGGTAACAGAAAATCCGATAATATCCTTAACCTGTTTTCACTCCAAAATACATAAAAACAATGGGGCATTTTTCCTCCAGTTTGCTTTCATTCGAAATCTAAATGATCCGTAAACGAGCGGAAAAACAAATATCCCCGAGAATCACATCCAGCAGTAAAAATGCGAAAATACGGAAATGAGCTTGCCAACTACTCCACTGATTTCTCACAAATAATTACAACTTTCGCGTTTCTCTCCTAAAACCACTTTCTAGATCGATTCGATTTAAATGCAAAAATGTAGTAAAACGTTAAAAGTTTCAAGTGGCAAGTTTAATTGGTTCTGTTGACAATATCAACTAGCTGTTTGGATTTGCCATCGTCTGATTACAGTGACCTGAAACTAGAGTCGTGTTGTAAAGAGGAAAACTTCGTATCTCTTTACTGCTTTCCTTCTCCCTTATCGTTTTCAGGCTCATTTCCGTTCGTTACGTCAAAATTTTACGATGAAGGTAATACATATTTTGAAATTTTATTATTAGATTAGGTAGTTGGCTAAAATTTTTAGGAGACCAACTTTAGGGTCGTTCATAAACCTAACATGAATCTGACATCAGAAAGTCTTGATATAAGTCATAAAATGGACCCTTTTAAAAACGTGATAAAGCAATGTTAACATAAATTATTTTATATTGCGGAAGAAAGGGTGTTTGTGCTCCAGGATTGAAATATGGAAGGCAAGAAGCAAACAACCGGATGAGTGACTTTATTTGTTCCTTAAGTTATTCATATATTTGTTTCTGTAGAGATTCTGCAGATGAAATATTTACGCATTAATATTAGAGAAATTTACCTTTCTTCGTGACGAATACACAAGGGTGATCGAAGAGAAAGTCCCTGAAGGTATTGCACTCCGGATCCACATGAGGTTCCCGACACAAACATGTCGGTTTGAAGAATTGAAAGGCTTGAAGGGTGCGAAGAGCGGCTTGGCATTTCGTTACAGTCACCGTCGAACAAGCAACTGGAAAAAAGTTTTCAACTTGTTTAACATTTATAGACTTAGCAGACTTTCAAATTTACGAAACATCACTACAACTTGTCGTCTGACTGAAGACCTGAATTATAAATCACGAATTACTAGAACCGAGGCTGTTAACTCAGAGTATCAATAAAAGCAAAACAATATTTGCACAATTCCAATTTCGCAGGGGTCAGCTGGAATTCATCTTGTTTTATTAGCATTTTAAAGTAACCCCGACACGTCATTTAAATATAAATTAACCTAGTTTTTGAAGCTATATTTCCATGAAATTATCCACTAATATGCTTTGGTGTCAGGCAATTAACTATTGAAGTTAAGCGTGAGTTATTTGCAATATAAGCGGCAAGGGTAACATCGACGATTTGCATAGCTCCTGCTTGTACGACCTCGCATCACAACTCTTACACATTTGCATCCTTAGCTTACATTAATAACGATTATGTCTAGTGCAACGTAATTGGTGTCATTTCACATACTCTGGACTTTTAAATGAAACTCCACATCAGCAAATGCCATTAAACCTTCTTTACTGCTACACACAACCTTCCATAAGATTTAGTAATCATCAAATATTTTTAACGTTTATTAGAAATCTTGGAAATTTCGCATTTTAAAGTCCGCTGGCGGAATATTTATCCAAGGAGTAATTGTTTCATCAAGACACAATGGGGGCGCGTAATGTGCGTCCCACGCCACAGCATTACAACATTACGAAAGTCGTTAAATCATCATTAAATTTAATTTTTTATTGAAATATTAGTTGCTACTTTATTTGAGAAATAACTGAAATCCAACTAAGCATAAAAAATAAGGAAACGAGATCACAAGCCACAAAATTGCTGCAGGAAATAATTCTATGGAACAAACACAAACTTTGCACTTGAGTTTAAATTTTCACGGAAATCACGGAAAACACTCTTCTTGACAAATATTCATCCATAAAAAATGGGCAGCTACGGAAGCGGCTGGAACCTCCCCACTTGGTGAATAATCCACTCCTACCTCCTATAATTTTCTATTCATCCCGATCGGTCTTTGAGTCTTTCTGGAGCTTTTTATTTTTTTTTATTTTTTTGTCAAAAGGGACTATGTATGTTTCAATGCATTTTTGGAAACGGATTTGAAAACTTTTCCTGTGCTGATAAAAACAAATGGTGGTCAGTCTTCACATTTCAAAGTATTGACAAAAAGGCACTTGTCGTTGGTCGATCGTGATTCCAAAATTAATGCAGCTCTTCGGCAGGTAATGGATCAAGAATCAAGTATAACTAGTTACTACAGATGATAATTATAATTACCATAAACTCGGAAGAAATAAAGGAGGAGAGAGAAAAAATAAGAAGCCACAAGTTAAAAAAAGAAGCAAAAGAGAATACCAGCGGAAAGTAGAAGAATTAATGAAACAGGGAACCGACTGCAATACAAGATAAATGGATCAATTTTAAAGAAAACATATTAAGAGCAGCAAAAGAGACTTGCGGAGTAACATAAATTGCGAATATATATACAAAGAAAAGCGGGTGGTGATCATCAGACATACAAAAGAAAGTTAAAGAAAAGAAGAATAAATGGAAGAAATATTTACAAACAAAAAGAGAAGAACACTACAAAACAGCGAAAGCTGAAGTAAAACAGATGATAACCGCTAAGCAACAGTCGTGGGAAGAATTTGGAAACAAAATGAAAGATAATCGGATAATCAAAAACTGTTCTTTGGTACACTAAAACAATTGAGACAAGGGAAAACACCAAGATTGAAGAATGTAAAAGATAAGGCAGGAAATAATGGAAAGATGGAAACAATATTTCAAAGAACTCACAGACTTGATCCAAAACGAAGACACAGAAGTAACAAAAGGCTACGGAGAGAGCTTACCTACAATAGAAGAGGAAGAAGTAAGAGAAGCGGTTAACAAATTTAAGTTAGGAAAGGCCCCTTGTCAAGATGATATCACAACAAAAATGATAAAATTAATGGGGGATTCAGCAATAGAAAAGCTCCTGATCTTTTAAACGACGTCATAAGGAAAACAGAAGTACCGAAAGATTGTAAAACAGGAATAATATTGCCATTGTATAAGAAATTAGACATGAAAGAGTGTGCAAACTAAGGAGGTATAACTTTAACCAGCATACTAGGGAAAATATTAACAAGAATACTAGAGAAAAGACTAAAGGAAAAACTAAAAATGATACTAGAAAATACACAATATGGATTCAGAAAACGAAGGAGCACCCAAGATTTAATATTTATAGTAAGACAGCTAGGGAAGAAAATGATAAGAAAAGGAAGAGATCTTTATTGACCTGAAAAAGGTTTTCGACCGGGTAAGACTAGAGGAAGTCTGGAAAAGTTAGAAAAACGAGGAGTAGAAAGAGGTATGATAGAAATTAGTAAGGCCTTATACAAAAACAATAAGAACAAGGTGAGAACGTTAAATGAAGAATCATCTGCATTTGAAACAAGAATAGGCCTAAAACAGGGATGTGTCTTGAGCCCACTTCTGTTTTCCATAATCATAGACGACGCAATAAAGAGTAGCAAAAAAAGGTGCACAAATATGCAAGTGTAGGAGATTGGAAAATGGAAACAGTTATAGTGCAAGAATTAATGTTTGCGGACGATATGATTTTAATAGCTGACTCAGAAAAAGCACTCCAACGAAATCTAGAAATATACCAAACAGAATTTAAAAAAATAAATAAGGAAATAAATACAGAAATACTGTGGTCGCTACTCGTGGACGGCCTCCTAAGGGACCTGAACGGAGAAGGGTGCTACGCTCAGGCGTACGCTGATGATGTGTGCATTGTAATCAGGGGCAAGTTCCTGGGGACAGTCACAGCCATCATGCAACAGGCTCTGAACAGAGTTAGCAACTGGTGCGAGGGGCGATCCTTGTCGGTAAACCCGAACAAGATGGAGTTGCTCCTCTTCACTAGGAAAAGAAAGTTGGACACCGTAAGATGGCCCAAGCTGCAAGGGGTGACCTTGGGTCTGGCCGAGAGAGTGAAGTATCTGGGAGTAATCTTGGATCCGAAGCTTTCTTGGACAGACCATGTAGAGTCACAAACAAAGAAGGCCTGCGCGTCCTTATGGATGTGTAGGCGTTTCTCCGGCTCCACTTGGGGACTAAAACCGCAGGTGGCGTACTGGTTATACACAACCGTCGTGAGGCCTCTGGTCACGTATGGCGCCCTGGTCTGGTGGCGCTCCACGGAACGCGCTAGTACCAGGAGTGCCCTCGGGCGAGTGCAAAGGCTGGGATGCCTAATGGTGACCGGTGCTATGAGAACAACTCCCTCAGCAGCCTTGGAGGCGATCCTGGCCCTGGAGCCGCTGCACCTCAGAGTGCAGCATTCGGCCCGGGCCTCAGCCTTCAGGTTGCAGGGGATAGGAGAATGGCGAGCGGGAAGTGAGGGACATCGAAGTGCACTCACTCTACCGGGCGCGGATGAGGCTGTCTTGCAAATGCGCAAAGACAGGATAGAGCGTCGGTTGCGCTTTAATGACCCATATACAACCAGGATCCCCTCTAGGGAAGACTGGGGCAAGAAGGGAGAAAAATTGCTCACACCGCGTGGCCTAGTCTGGTACACAGACGGGGCCAAAAACGATCTGAGCACCGGCGCAGGATTCACTGGGGGGATGCCAGAGGGACGAGTGAGCGTACCTCTTGGCAAGTACCCCAGTGTATTCCAGGCGGAAATATACGCAATTCTGGTGTGCGCTGAGGAGAACCTACGTAGGGGCTACTCTGGCAAGTACATCTACATCTGCAGCGACAGTCGGGCGGCGCTCGGGGCTCTGAACTCCGTGGAGGTGAGATCCGGCCTCGTTAACGACTGTCGAGACGCATTAACGAAGTTGGCTGGAAATAACAATTCGGTCAACCTGGTTTGGGTTCCTGGGCACTCAGGAATCGCTGGCAATGAGGTAGCTGACGAACTGGCAAGGGAGGCATCGAACATGCCATACCTGGGACCACAACCAGCACTCGCTGTGACGGAGAGTGCGTTGCGGAAGGAGCTAGGAAACTGGCTCAACAAGCAATTTCACTCACACTGGGAAAATGCACCGGGGATGAGGCAAGCGAGAGCCTTCATTTCTCGGCCCTCCTCGCCAACAGCCCAACGGTGGTTTCTCCAGTTAAGCCGAGAGCGGCTAAGGAAAGTCGTGGGCGTCCTGACAGGGCACTGCGCACTCAAACGACACCTTCATCTAATGGGACGTTCTGAGGAAAGCACTTGTAGAGTGTGCGGAGAAGAGGAAGAAACGCCTCTTCATTTGCTAACCGAATGTGGCCCGCTCGGTCACAAAAGGCTTAGGGAACTGGGGGCTGCATACCCAGCCCCCGCGGAAATATACTCACTCTCTGCAGCGGATGTACTGGCCTTCATGGAAGGGACGGGGCTTCTGTAGAGAAGAGGTTGCAGTGCGGGCATAATGGATCTTAAGGTCTGAATGCAGCGGACCCGTAAGGGAACGCACCGCAGAATCGAAATACGAAAAAAAAATACGAATAAGATGGAAACAATATTTCAAAGAACTCACAGACTTGAACCAAAACGAAGACACAGAAGTAACAAAAGGCTACGGAGAGAGCTTACCTACAATAGAAGAGGAAGAAGTAAGAGAAGCCGTTAACAAATTTAAGTTAGGAAAGGCCCCTTGTCAAGATGATATCACAACAAAAATGATAAAATTAATGGGGGATTCAGCAATAGAAAAGCTCCTGATCTTTTAAACGACGTCATAAGGAAAACAGAAGTACCGAAAGATTGTAAAACAGGAATAATATTGCCATTGTATAAGAAATTAGACATGAAAGAGTGTGCAAACTAAGGAGGTATAACTTTAACCAGCATACTAGGGAAAATATTAACAAGAATACTAGAGAAAAGACTAAAGGAAAAACTAAAAATGATACTAGAAAATACACAATATGGATTCAGAAAACGAAGGAGCACCCAAGATTTAATATTTATAGTAAGACAGCTAGGGAAGAAAATGATAAGAAAAGGAAGAGATCTACATATTTGCTTTATTGACCTGAAAAAGGTTTTCGACCGGGTAAGACTAGAGGAAGTCTGGAAAAGTTAGAAAAACGAGGAGTAGAAAGAGGTATGATAGAAATTAGTAAGGCCTTATACAAAAACAATAAGAACAAGGTGAGAACGTTAAATGAAGAATCATCTGCATTTGAAACAAGAATAGGCCTAAAACAGGGATGTGTCTTGAGCCCACTTCTGTTTTCCATAATCATAGACGACGCAATAAAGAGTAGCAAAAAAAGGTGCACAAATATGCAAGTGTAGGAGATTGGAAAATGGAAACAGTTATAGTGCAAGAATTAATGTTTGCGGACGATATGATTTTAATAGCTGACTCAGAAAAAGCACTCCAACGAAATCTAGAAATATACCAAACAGAATTTAAAAAAATAAATAAGGAAATAAATACAGAAAAAACAAATACAATGATAATAGCAGCAGAAGAAAAGAAACACAATATCAAAATTAGTGGGAGTTTTGGAACAGGTGAAAAGATACGACTACTTAGGAACAATTATAGCAGACAATGGAATGATAGATAGCGAAATAGATGAAAGAATAGGGAAAACAGAACGAATATATAATGTGCCAAGATCCTCATTTATTGGAAAAAAAAAGTTCCGAAGAAGATAAAAACAGAAGTATACAAGAAAGTTGTAAGACCATAATTGATTTATGGCAGCGAATCATGGACCATCACAAATGGGAATAAAAGCAGAATCATAGCCACCGAAATGAGATTCCTGAGAAAAATAGAAGGAGTTACAAGAAGAGACAGGATTAGGAATACGACAGTCATAAGCCAACTGGAGATAAAGTCAGTCGAGAGGATAATAGAAGAGATGCAGTTGCGATGGCTGGGACATGTCCACAGAATGGAAGATGACAGGATAAAGAGACGAATTTATAAAACGCAAGAGTCCAGGGTAGAAATAGGTAGAAAAGAAGCGATCCTTCGAAATTTTGAATTTTTGGATTTTACGCTAAAGAGCGCTAAGTGTGAACACATTTTTGGTGTCAGTCAAATTTCATAGTTGATGTGCCAAAAAGGCAATTCGTGTTTGCGGACTGGCAACAAAATGAACTGGGCTCACCAGAATGCCAACACTAACCTCCACACCGAATTTCATTAAGATTCGCTCTGTAGTTTTCGAGAAATCTTGCTTACATGCGTACAGAGACATTTTTTAAAGCCACTTTTTCGTGTATTATTCTGGTATTATCTCAATTTAGAATTTTGGAGTGGTTGCAGTAACTTCCCATTTTGTATATTGGTTGTGGAGAGGCTAAAAACATTAGAATGCCATTTCTGGGATGTGATTTGAGAACAATTTGGCAAGCATATTTGTCTCTTGTGTCTTCCACTACTCAGGCTACATCTACAGGTGCCACAAAATAGAGCAGAATAAAAAACCGAGAACAGACTCCACTGACCTGGTAACAGTGATGATTTATGTTTTTGGAAAAGCAAATTCTAATAAAATCGTCTTTTGAAGGAACTAGTAATGGGTTGTATGTTAAAATTAAGTAAGTGCACAATCACAATAAGAGACTGTAAATATTTTGCCGCTGACGACTGGTCAGGTCAGGTTAGGCAAAACATTTAAAATAAACGCTAAGGGGAACTAGGTCAAGTTATTGACCGACATCGAGACGGAAGTAGTATTGTAACAAGCTGACCCACATAACCTCGGATGGCAGGGTTTTTTTAATTTGGAGGAAGAGGCGGATAAAACGAGATCATTCCCTGTTTTGAGCGATGTGAATGAAGAGAGAAGTTTGGATACGGCGATTGGTTTTGGCAAAGGAAAGTTAATGGCATTAGAGTTGTTTATCGAAGATCAGAGAGGTAGAGCAGAGATTAGCTGGGAGTAAGCACGATAAGCACGTGTGGTTCTGGAGGACTTGGTAAAAGAGTGGTGAGACTTTGTGGAGACAGCAAGGGTAAACTATTTAGACAATGAAGTGAAGTAGGCAGAGAAGGCGACACGCTCAAGCCGCTAGAACAGTGCAGGCCAGAACGCTTTTATAAATTATTCAAGGTGCTGTATTGATCCGGAGTTCCTTTGCGCTCCTTTCCCCGTGTGTGTATTCCACTTTTGAGGGTATCTCTGATCCGTACCTTTCGCGAATGCAGCCCTGACCTACGCGAACTTCGCGCACTTACACCTGATAATCCCAATTTGACCCGCCTTTAGAGTGCGCTTTTACCCTCCTCAACAGCGACACGCACTTGAATCTAAACTTCTACGTCATCACGAACCCTGCAGTCTCGAAACATGTCACCCTTCTCTTCGCTAGGCTTAAAAACAATCACATAAAATCCAATTCATTCCTCGTTTTATTGTCAAACTCTTTCCCGAAAATACTAAGTACGTTATAAATTGTTTATAGCGCAGTTTCAACCAACTTTCCTTTAACCACATTATCTTTTTCTTCCAATAACTCCAACAAATTGTTTCAAACTTCATAAAACGTTCGAAATGAACTTTGGATTACAAATGGTTATCCTAATTTACTTTGGCCAATTGCTACGATATATCTTTTTTTCTATCTACCTCTGATGGTTTGGTTAAATGACCATCAAATGTTTTTCAAGGCACAGTAAACTAAAAAACTCATGTATTTTTTATTGCATAAAACAACAGAACGAGCGCTAACATGCCCGCAAGAAGAAAATAATTTTATTTTCAACTCCAAACAACGCAGCAAAGATCCGTCATGACGTCATCTGTGACAAAGCGCGTGTGCTTGAACTTGGAAAGCGTTGTCGCTGCATCAAAGAATTTCCTAATTTCAAGCGGCAAACCCTCACTTGCAATACAACATTTGAAAGCTAATTTCAATCCAATGCAGTAAATATTTTTAATATCCGTCTACCTTCCAACCCGATCAACAGTAAAATTTTAAATTACATTTGGACCTTTTGTCATACACCATTTTAAAGGCTGTAAACCAATGCAACAATTTTTGAAATCCATCCACTCGTTCAAAAGTTACAGAAAAAACAATAATTATTTCTACGGCGAGAGATCCATAAGATCACTGCAGGCTGGCAAGCACGAGCGGGCAACTGTATCACAGATGACGTCACGCGCCTCACTCAAACCGATCCTAGCAACGAATTGAAGTACTTTGGGGCAATTTTATTTTTGGCAACATTTATAAAATACTAAAAATAAAGCGTGGCCCATAAAAGACCGGATTTTTTTGTTTTTAAATATCTTCGTAAGTTTTCGTACGATATTTTTCAATCTTATACACAACGTAGCTGAAGGTTGAAATTGTCGATGCCATTCATCAGATTTAAATTTGCACCATCAGTGTCCTCCTTAAGAACGTGTAACTTAACACCATTATTTAGGCCAATGGGGTGGGGTTACAATTTGACGCATGACAGAGGCGTTCACACATGATCCAAGCCTGTCTTTTCCTCTTTCCAAATTAACTTTCAGAAATAAAATTGATCAATCCCTCAATTTTTTATAAATTTTTTTGTAAAATGTTAATTTTCGTAATTATCACAAATTGTGAAAGGGAACGGAGGACAATTTTTTTTGTATCTTTGTTACTTTATGTCCAATACTTTTGAGCTTTATTCAGGATATAACCAAAGGGTGAGCCTTTCGATTTCTCTCTTTGGGTTACAGATATGACTATCATTGTTTTTCTTTAGAAGGTCTAACTTAACAGCATTATTTAGACCAATGGGGTGTGACTGTCATTTGACGTATGACAGAGACGTTCGCACATGAATAAAACGCGTCTTTTCCTATTTACAAAATAAGATTTCATTTATTTTATTGTTTTATTAACTTCCTTAATTTGTCACCATATTTATTTCCTTAATGGCACATATGCAATAACACTTTTTAGAGTAGTTAATTAAATTATAAAACAAAAAATCAAACATTTAAGTAAGGCATGATTTGACCACCGTATGCAACATAACCATAGCAACAAATAATCAACCTACTCGATTTCCCTTTTAAAACACAATTTGTTATAAAAAGACTGTTGCAAGAAAATTGACGTAATTTTAGTTTTGACATCCATATTAGACAAAAAAAAGCGGGCTTTAATTATGCGTGAACGCCACTGTCATATGTCAATGAGAAAGGCCATCCCTATTAGTCTAAATGATTGAGACCAATAGGAATGGGCTTTCTGTTAAGTTAGACGTTCCTAAGTAGGACAATGATGGTGCTATCTGTAGCCCAAAGAGAGAAATCGAAAGGTCCACCTTTTGGTTACATCCTGAATAAATCTCAAATGTATTGGATAGAAAGTAACGAAGATACAGAAAAGAGAGTCCTCCGTTCCCTTTCACAATTTGTGATAATTACGAAAATTAACGTTTCTCAAAAAAATTCATAAAAAATTAAGGGATTGATCAATTTTATTTCTGAAAGTTAATTTGGAAAGAGGAAAAAACAGGTTTTGATCATGTGTGAACGTCTCTGTCATGCGTTAAATTGTAACCCCATCCCATTGGCCTAAATAATGGTGTTAAGTTACACGTTCTTAAGGAAGATACTGATGGTGCAAATTAAAATCTCATGAATGGAATCGACAATTTCAACCCTCAGCTACGTCGTGCATAAGATTGAAAAATATCGTACAAAAACTAACGAAGATATTCAAAGACAAAAAAATCCGGTTTTTTATGGGCCACCCTTTATTTTTAATATCCGTCTACCTTCCAATCCGATCAACAGTAAAATTATAAATGACATTTGGACCTTTTGTGATACATCATTTTAAAGGGTATGAAATCCTCTGTAAACCAATGCAACAATTTTTGAAATCCATCCACTCGTTCAAAAGTTACAGAAGAAACAATAATTATTTCTACGGCGAGAGATCCATAAGATCACTGCAGGCTGGCAAGCACAAGCGGGCAACTGTATCACAGATGACGTCACGCGCCTCACTCAAACCATTAAACCGATCCTAGCAACGAATTGAAGTTCTTTGAGGCAATTTTATTTATGGCAACATTTATAAAATACTATAATCTATCAATTAAATTAATTAAAATGAATGTTTTAGAGTTTACTGTTCCTTTAAGTGAGATTATGAGTTTCATGCCCTCGACAGAATCGAAAACCATTGATCCCGTTTAGATTAATTCAAACCATAAAGGTGTAACTAAATAAAATATATTTTACGAGCATAAAAATATTATGTCGAGAGAACGTTAAGAGGTTGTGGAACTGAGTAATTGTGGCGGCGCCAATAACAGTCAAGTTTTTGCAGAACGCTTTTGATTGAATGATAACGATTAAAGCAAAACCGAGCACGCAAGTTAACCGCTTTTATTAGTTATTTCCTTCATCTTACATGTAAATGGTTCTGCAATATGAAAGTTATAGAACCAGTTTATAATCTAACATGAAAATATGTATAGAAAACGAAACATTTGGCGTTAAAAAGGAATAGCAAATAGTTCTTATAGGATGAAATGAGTTTCACAGAGTTTCTTCGTATTTCATTCAGTGGAGATACTTGCCTTATTCAGGACTGATTTGTTCTTGTTGAGACTGTTAAGTCGCATACAAAACAAATGTAAATATTTAGTTCAACTTGTGGAACGTAAAACGGAAATACTTTACTAAATAAGCTTGATGCTCGTAGTTAATTTAAAGTTTACATGAAAAGCCTTTAATTTACCATATCGTTACCTTCCAACATAAAAGACTTCTTTCCTTTCGGCTGATTTTCTTTGTTCCACTCTCACATTAGGGCATTAAGTGTTTGATCTTCGACAAACTAATGCATTATGAATTACTCGATCTGACGTTTCTTTTGAAAGTCATTTCTCAAAGAAAAAGCAAAAAAATATCTTGTTCATATATATGTACATTTGATTTGAGCCCCCTTGTCTAAAATCGAAACATTTATTACAGCATCGAATCTCACCCTCTTGCAAAATGTAAATAGAAGTTAAAATAAATCTGAAGTGTCTGTAAGATTTTTTCTGAATCCTTCACAGGACGAGATACGAATTCACGCTCCACGTGACACAACTTTCCTGACGAAAACAATGCGTCAAATATCAGAGGAGACAATTTCACGTACATTTTTCAATAAGTTTGCCTTGAGCAGTTTTAATAATTGTTGCCTAAACACGTTTATTCTAATTTAAATTTCCACTGAGATATTTCACTAATTATTTTCATTAATATAAGTAGGTATCCCTTTCTACCTATCAATCGATTGGACTGTACGAGGAAAAAAAATTGGGCGGCTACGGAAGCAGCTGCAACCTCCCCGTCCATTACATCAGTCTCTAAAGTGTTTCGTGGAGTTTTTTCAAACTTTTCAATTTTTTTGTCAAAAGGGCATTCTTGGAAACAGAATTTGAAGACCTTTCATGTGCTGATAAAACAAATGGTGGTTAGCTCTCAAATTTCAAAGTTGACATGTCCAAAAGACATTTATCGTTGGTCGATCGCCACCAAAATTAATTCACCCCTCTAGGTACCAAATTTGAGCCAAATCGATCCAGTAGTTTGGATTGTAGCGCGTTTCTTTAAAATTTCGAATTTAGTGATTTTATGCCAAAAGGGCGCTAAGTGTAAGTATATTTTTAGATATAGAGTTTGAAGCCTTTTCACGTGTTGATAAGAATTAACTGGGCTCACCAGAAGGCCAACATTAACCTCCATACCGAATTTCATTAAAATCCGTTCGGTAGGATCCGATAAATCGTGCTCACATACGTACACAGACATTTTTTAAAAACTCTTTTTCGTGATCCTGGGACCTCGAAACGTAAAAGTCTGGTGTCATCTCTTTTCGAATTTTGGAGTGATTGCAGTAACCTTCCATTTTTATACGTATTGGTTGTGGGGAAGTTAAAATACCTAACACAAAAGTTTTAATTGTATTTTAATTAAATTGCTTTAAGGAAATTTGCTAAAGACCTATAATAACCTCTTCCTCGGTTTAAAAAACCAAGAATTACTACTCATTTTAAGACAATAGAATTTGCTTAATGTCTTTTTTATATAAAAGACAAACAATAAATCTGCCTTGACTTGCCCGTGATTACTTAATTTCACAAATGCATAGAGTGGGAAGCTCAGAAAGTAATCGAGGTCGGGCTTTTTACCCAACGAATTACCTCTTAGATTTTTTACACACGATTCATTTATTCTCTCAACAAATTTATATTTACTGGAGTAAAATTGCTCTTTAATTTTTTAACAAGAATAGTAATTACGTAACGAGAGTTGTAAGAAGCATATTCCGCACGTGTGGAAAAAGTTGTACACGATCCGCGTAGCGGCGAGTGTATAATTCCACAGTGCGTAATTGCTTTACAACTCCAGTTGTGTTTTTTATAAATTAATAACAATGAATGTAATATAATGTAATATGTAAGTATTAAAGCAGCCGCGGTATTCTACATTATGACGATTTCTTCAAGATACTTGCTCAAAGGTTTAAGCAATAGTAAAATAAAACCTGTCGGTCCCAAGGCATTTCCGGACTAAAACGACATAACTTTTGCATAGAGATTTTTCTAATTTTCAGTGATTTCCCAAAATGATGATTTTATGAAATTATGAAAGAAAGATGATGAAAAATTTGCTATTTTCAACAGTGGTCGTAGAAAAAATAGAAAAACGTGTAAATGAGTGCAAAAAGTTAGTTAGACGTTTGTGATTTTAAAATTTATCTTTATACTTTATAAAGAAGAGAAAACCAACGTCAAGCAGACACTGTATAAATAATCTGGACATTGAATAAGCGATGCAATAATAGAGAGGCACATAACTGGGAGCCGCTATAAAGACATGCACCTCGGAAATATTTATAAATCCAAAATTGCATTGCGCACAGAACTCGTTGTTTCCAGCTCGGGTTTAATAAAATCGAAATTGCTCCGTCATCAGTAAAATCGAGAGTAAATCCAGCAACTGAAGCATCAATACTAATATTTTGAAGAGACATGATAACTGAAATATTGCATGTTGTTTGAGACCGTCGTGCTGAAATTGCAAATGCCTTAGGAATGATGATTTAATTGATTTTATTGCTGTAGCAGAATGCGGTACTCGTGTAACTCGAAAAGTATAGTAGAGGTATCTTGCTGAAACTTCTTATGCACGTTCGAACTTCAAGCCTGTTGAAAATGAAGGGGTGTCAATTGCATGGGACAAAATTTATTGGGTGAAAACCATAAAAATATGATAACTCTACAAGGGTTGCACACCGCTATTTGAAACCCAACGTACACACATACTTCTATGAAATCTTGCTGGGTATGTTTTTCCCGCAATTTTCCGGCAGTTAGGGGTTGTAACTCCAAATTCCGCTTAATAAGTATTGGTCGGAATTGGCGTCATTCGATAGCTCTCCGTTAATAATTCAAAAAAGGCGTTATTCACATTTCGTCGGCTGCGTATTGGTTTGTCCTATCTCCAAAATCATGAAACGGAGATATGACCATTTGAAAGTTTGAAGCTTTTTCACAAGAAGCAGAAAGTTGCTAGACAATAAGTAGTAGTTCGTTAATTTTCTTTGGTGTTGATTAAATCAAATTGCACTTACATAATTAACTTAATAATTACAATAGTCCCGCAAAAAAATAAAAACACTTTGGAGATAGGACACACACATATCCTAAAATACTTTGTATGGAGATAAGACATAACATAGGCAGATGAGACAAAAATGTTGGTAATCTTAAATCCGTTCGGAATTTATTTAAACAGGGAGATGAGACAAAATAGCGGCACAATATCTTCAATCCGTTTGGATTTTAGTTTATACATTATTTTTATAGTTAATTATTAATTATTTGTAATTCAATGTTCGTTCAAGTCTTACCATGTTTTACAAACAAAATGTGCAGGTAGAGTTAGCATGGATTTAGACAAAATAGTTATTTGAACGATGCAGCAAAATTAAGAATAAGCGAGAATAAGTAGGTAGGTACCTAATTCGAATTCAGTATTAATCGTAAACTATGTAAGTAGGTATGTACCGAGGTATGTACATGAATAGCACCATTTTTTCTGGCGTTAATAAAACTCTTTTATGGGGTTCAGTTAAATCCCCAACGCATATTTTTCAGTAACTAACGACAAATATAACAAATGAAATATACGCGTAGCTATACGTACACTACACGATGATTATTGACAACTAATACCTATATTAATAACATACTCAACTCGTCAAAATAATAGACAAGCAACACGTGCGCCCTTACAGTTTCGTAATGCAGCAGAAAAATAGACCTTATCGGGTTGTAACAGTAAGCTACTTGTGGCATAACCGACAGCAGCACGCGGTTCCGAAGATGGAGAATTTCTATTGGCTTATGGACATAGGACAAAATAAAACTAACTCACAAATATTTTTATTGGAGAAAGGACACAGGAAATAGGACAAGGAATAAAAATTCACTAAAAATTTTTGTGGAGATAGAACAAGCGCATTTCAGCGAGAAAAACGGTGTATCTAACTCAATTTGCCCCAAAATTGGAGATAGGACAAACCAATACCCAGCCGACGATTTTGCGAAAATCCACCCTTAAACCCTAGCATGATGCAGGAATACAAAAATACAAGAACTCAAAAACTGCTAAACGCATTAATACTGAATTTGGTGTGTCTATTGACAGTGACACTGTAGGCGTTTGGGCAAATTTTCATTATGATCTAACAAGGGGGATGAAAAAGGGTTGAAACAAGGAAATTTTTCATGTATGGTGGAATAAAATTATGAGTGTTCAACCTAAAACCAACCCCTAGCCTTCTAACAACCGCTAACCCTTAGCAAGCGGAATAAATACATTTTATTTCTTTTTTCGGGTTTCTTTGTGATCGTCTAAAAGTTTGCCCCATGTTGTGTTTGATTTCTTTTAAAACAGACTTTAAGACCCCTCCAAGAAAAAAAATTACCAAGATTGCATCAGGTATTGCCATTGTCATAGAATTCATAGAAAGTAAAACACTAGAATGCAGTCATTTCAATTAATTCAAAATTTAGAATAAAGAAATATTCACAAAGAAAATCAATGAACTTTAGATTAGAAAGTGAGCTTATTTAATGAACTATTTAATGGGGAAAAGGAACAAAAAACTTGTGGTATTGTCATTATTGCGACGGCTAGGACTGAAGAAAAAACCCAAAAAACCTGGTCTACGACCTAGACCTAATTTGACTGAATTTTACATGAATGCTGGACTTTTGAATTATTTGACAGTTTTATTCTGGATGAAATCTTGCATGATGATTTTTTGGCAAAATCGGACAGATGGGGTGGAAATTTTCTCTCTATTTTCTACTGAAATGGCAGAAAATTTTTAAGTTGATATGCCTAAATGGCACTTCCTGTGGATCAATTGCTTCCAAAAATCTTTCAACTCTTCAACGGGTCACCAAATCCTCATGTACCAAATTTCAGCAAAATTGATCCAATAGTTTGGGCTATAATGTGCTTTTAGTGTTATTACAAAATTTCCATTTTTTCAAAAACTTGTTTTGGATGGTTAAATGAGAGGTAAGAGTATATTTAATTTTGAAAATTGATGGTGCCAAATACCCCAGCTCTTCGACGTGTAATACAATCTCCATGTGCAAAGTTTCAGCGAAATCGGTCCAGAGGTTTGAGCTGTATCGTGTTTTTAAAGTATGTTAAAAATCTTGAATATTTCAATTTTGTCAAAAAGGCACTAAGAGTGAATACATCTTTAGAATCACAATTTTAAGGCCCTTCTTGTGGTGCCGTGAAAAATGGGGGTTTGCATTTAAAACTTAAAAGTTGATGTGCCAAAATGGGTTTCTGAGACCTCAAAACGTGAAGATCTGCTGTTATCTCAAATTCGAAAATTTTAGTGATTGCAGTAACCTCCCTTTTTTAAAGTGGTGAAGTGAAGTGGGATGGTTAATTATAGCGTTCGATAGATTTCGGTCAACCATTGAAAGAAAATTGATAAAATTTGCACCCGATTCTACAAGTAAATCCAGGTGGATCTTACATACCCATCTACAGGAATACACATCGCTTTGATGTACATTTTACGGTGGCTTTTTCTTTGTGGTAAGATGAAAGAACGTAAGGGCAGCCGTCTTTGTAAATTTTTATGAAATTAATAATTAATTACCCTAGCAGGGCTTAGAAAGTTGTCAAAAACACGAAACCGCGCTTTGGCTTATATCGCATGCGAAGAGGGGCTTTCCGCCACTTTAAATCTGAGAAGCTCGTTATAAAGTTATCATGTATTTTATTGAAACACCTTGTGTGCGAACTTCGGAAATTTTATACAATATTATCGCAAATTTGCCTTCATATTTCATGGACTCCGCAATCGTCGAACTTCTGAACAGGATCGGGTAAATTAGCCGCATTATCCTTTTCTATTTATATTTAATATAAATCATTGGGTGTAACCTGACAACCAATTATTTCAATTTTTACTTTATGTGCACCAGTCAAATTGCTATTTATGTAATGCAATATTTAATAGCGTATTCGATTCATTACAACGAAACCGAACAGACATGCGCATTAAAGTGGTGCAAGTTTTAAAGCAACGATACCAATCGTTGCAATTCTTGACAGATATTCGATTAGGTGCGTACTTCAGTTTGTGGTACCTAATAATAATTTCAACAGACGTAGCAACTGATTGCACCAAATAAATACCCACATGTCACGACGTGTCCTACCTTTCATAACGAAGCAAAATATCCGTGAAATAGCCTAAAAACATCCATCCATCAAATAACGTGCCTGTCTACTGCAGCTGTCAGTGCAAGTGACGTACCACAGCACAATGCGGTGTTGTAGAAATATGGTAAGTAGCATTGCTACCAAACGAATACTCTGTAAGAGTAATTAAGAAATATTCTGTTTATTTTACCGTAATAATACGGTAAAATAGACAGAATATTTCTGTTTATGGTGAGGTATAAAATTATAATAAATTGTGGCCTGGAGTAGCTCTATTATTAGATCATTTTCTAGTTGCATACTTTGGTGCATATTTTAGACAAAGGTTTAATTAACCTAAAGTGTAAGGCAGTAATTGTTAGTTTACGGTAAGTTTTAAAATTTATCACGTAGGGGATGAAATTGCCCTTTTTATTAGTGGGTTTGCTGTTTTTATTAAAGCCATGCTTAACCCTCAGATGCATAAAAGGGTTTTCGAGAAAACGAGTGTCGTAAAGGTAAGTTTATACATGACTTAACGTCATATTGTAATTTATGCAAAGAGAAGTTGCGGTTTTAGTTCATTACGCGACGCCAGACCATCTTTAGACAATAAAAAATGCAAAAGGAAACTATACTAGACCTACCTATATAAATTGTTTCAAGTAGTTGGCTACATCGATTCAAAAAACGCTTTACCTTTGAATTGAATGAATTAAGTATAAGAAAGTTGTAGCATGACCACCGCATGCATCGTACTCAAATATATTTTAACACAATCTTTCCGTTAAAACGTGAAAAGCTCGTACATATTCATATGAAACGCGTATAAACCATATCCGTACTCGAATATGGCTACTTGGGTAATTTTAATAAAAAGCCTCGGATTGATTTTATGTCCTGTAAGAAATGCTTTCAAAATCTACGTTACTTTTCAGTGCCTCTGTGAGCAACCAGTTTGCATGTTCAAAAGTGACAAATGCTCAATTTATTTTCCATGGCCAGATTTCTTCATCTTTTAGGTTTTAGTCCCAAATTGTAGATTATGCAATTTAGTGTAAATCAAACGGGAGGAGGTGAGATAGATTATGTAGTGCTCGAGAACTGGATAGTACATCTACTATTTTCAAAATCAGACATGCCCAATGACCCAACTTAACGTAACGCTGCATAGTTGGAAACAATGAAGAAATGCTTACTCATCGAAAATGTAGACAAAGCTTAATTTTCCGCCGCCGATTATATTTCCAGCTCAGAGGTTTCTGAACTTTTCCTGTTTATTAAATCGGAACAATCTGAGTGGATAGATTTTTAACTAATTAATAACACATGAGAATAGAATCAATTATGAACATCTGAACTTGGCTAGAGGTTCATTATTAATCCTCCTATTGCTGGGTTCATTAAAATACCACTCAGACAAAAATAGCTGTAAATCGTTATGTTAGTTTAGAATCGGGGCGTGGAATGCATGAAATGTGCAAATTAAATGTTTCAGCTTGTACCGGTGAAACAGAATTAGTTGCGCCACAGTGCAGCTCCAATAAATAGGAGATATGAGCCAGACCGAATTTGTAATGAGCAGATATTTTAATTCCTCAAAGATTCGAAAATTGGAATCCTTAGCCATGTACTCACTTGGTAGAATTTTATTCGGAGAATGTTTGCGGAAACTGATGTGTCTCGTAAAATTGACCATAAAATTCCACGATGCTACAAATGTGTGCATTACAAGTTCCCTGAAGTCTTGACATCAATGTAGGGGGAATAAAACATAAAATGAATCGTAACAATTTACTTGAAAATCGGTTTGATCAAAAACAATAGGTAAATTTCAGTCTAGTTATACAAACTGAAAGTAACAAATATTAGTTAGAGTTAGATAGTTTCAGAATCCTCAGTAAATCTTCTATTGTAGAATGTGGAAATACGATTTGGCCTCTTTCTGTGATATCAGAAAGTCCCTCCCATTTTACCGATCCGTGTACTTTACCCGTTTGACGTTGGCTGCCTCGTGCATTCTAATCATTGCTAGAATTATACCCTTTACAGTATTCGCTTAACGGCTTAACTTTCCTCAACAACCTTTCTAAAACAATTGTAAAAAGAACATCAATCAATCTGCCCTACATACTTCATCTTCGATCCGTTTTCAGCTAAATACGTATCTAACGTACATTATACTCAATTTGCATTATACACTCCGTTTATCTACGAAGCTGCTCAAACCGGTTTTTACTTCAACAAAGATCCCCGTTTTTCTTTCAATTTTTCTTTTCATGCTCCAGGAAATCGCTCTGTCTACATAACTTCCTTTAATGCCGGATATACATCAAAAATATTTTTACTAATGTCAGGGCGCTCATTAAAAATTCGTCTTTGAAGTTTCAAGAAAATTCGTTGTTTAAACAAATGACAGAGGTTAACATCTAAAAATTTATTCTTATGCGATGTTCTCATGGAAAGTTTCAAAGAAAATTAGTTTTGAGACTATGACTAATAATTGCAGATTAATTTACGTTTATTAAGTAATGCACCAATATTTATTTACCACTGCGAGGCAAACGAGGTAATAATGAGAATCTTCCCAGAGCTGCCTTCAACGAAAATTACAATTATTATTCTTAATAAAAAATCTCTTTCGTCCTTTAAATAATTTTACTCATAAGCCGGTTTATCCCATGTTTATAATAAAGTGATGACTGCTACTAGCGCTGATCCGGAAATAAGCTCCAAGGATGAGGCTAAGGATTTGCCTCATATTTTATTAAACTAATCGCATGTATTTACAAGCTTTATAAAATATTAGAACATGGTAGTTGGGGAGAAATACTTATTGGCTTTGACAAAAGAAATATTGAAAAAAGATAAAGGGAAGATAAAGCGTCCCTCTTTAAAACCACAAATTCAGGTGTTCAAAGAAAAAACGGGGGAAAGGTTTCACTTGTCTTTCCTTTGATATTTTCTCTTTTTATCGCTTTATTTTTTAATAGCGTTTAAAGTGATTACAAAGGCTTCAGAAGTAATGCACCCTGACGACTCTATGCATTCATAAACTATTAGTAATGATCTGAATAACGTTTCGCTCTTGAAATTTCACTCATTCGACCGTGTTATTAATTCCGTTGATGCAATCCCACATAACAAGTGTCATATAACTCATATAATACAAACGAAATATTTCGGTAACGATTTGATTAAAGGTTGGGCGGTTATTATTAGGATAACCACATCGATTTGGTGACATTTGAAGGCATGATTCAGTTATTTAATATTGATGGACGTAATACCTTAAAAGTGAGGGTAATTTGCTATAATTCCAATGAGTCGATAGCTTTCTCGACAATTTTAAGGTAGTAAACTTAGATGACAAATCAATGACGTGAGTATCGGAAAATGCTTCCTAAACAACATTAAATATCAATAATTAATGCTTTTTGACTAGTCAATATTACCAACGTCATATTGTAGGCGCTGCTATTAAATCGATATTAAAATAGAATTGACCCGTACAAACTCTCTTTGATGAATAGAATTACCAACGAGTGGTATGGGGAGATTTACCTTTTCTAATACACACAATGAACGCACTTAATTGCAGCTAATAAAACCAACAATATAACATTAAACAACCCATAAAAAGCCTAGGGTCAAAAACGAGAATCACATTAATGATGTTTGGAGTGTACCCTCTGTTTGTTATTTCTCGTTTATGTTTTCAGCTGTCGCCATCTCAGATTTATCCAAAGATCCTTTTTTATGTTAGTTCATAGTGACGCTAATTTCTGCTTAATGAATTCAATTATTACAAATTTTATTGCAATAAGTTGTAACATGGATTTGGCTAGCGGGTTTTATCAGATCGGTATTAATTCCATTTATTGCGGTCAGATTATTAAAATTCGTCGGTGAAAGCATTGAAGGCGGTGGTTTTAGGTAAATCGTGTTATTAATGCAGAAGAAGTGCGCATTTGAGTGAATTTAAAATTCCGGAAAGTTTCATATACGTTTGTTGTCTGAGTAAATTCTAAACTTGCAGCAAAACATTGAAAAAGGAAACTTTGCAAATAATGTCACCTTTAACGTAGCAAGCGATATTGTATTTTCAAAGTTACTTCAAGTGAAAATTTTATTCTCGCGTTTCCGAGATTGAAATCTGCTGAGAAAATTCGAGTAGTGCTGATATTAAAATTTCGGTAATTAAAATCAAGGAAAAATAAATTGCACTCATTCCATTTTTTAGGTTGCTGGAATCGAAGTAGTCACACCACATTAGGTTACATAATACATGATAAGACCCTTGGCATGGAAGCGATTGTTATCGCCTTTTCGTTCAAAAGCCACGGAGCTCCCCACGCTGCTGGGTTGAGGCTGAAAGCAGGGGCGCCATCGACCGCTGCATGTAAGGGCAAGTAATACCCATCGTAAAATTTATCGATTGACCTATGCATGCCTTGTGAATATTTTTTCACTATTCTACGTCCCTGATTGCTTTTCTGTCAATAGCTACGATCAACTTGTTTTGGTTGCAACTTGCGGTTAATTAACTCCAAGCTAGATTGCTCCGATGCGATGACCACACGAGGAACTAAATTAAAACTAAACAAAAATTTTCAACTCGTCTTAATTCTGTTTTGTTCACTTATACATGTTTCAATTTGTCAGAATCCCTCGTTTAATTGAGTTAGTCGGTTCGCTTTAAAAATTTTTTTCGGCATTTTACGAAATTAATCACATTTCAACGGTTCATTACCGATTCGATCAGATTTCAGATATTCACTTCATCTAAAATCAATGGCAATACCCATGCTCGGCGCATCCACCATTTATATGTATAGCCGCCTTTTATTCGACATTACTGGTCGATAAACCTGAATTCTGTTTCCTGTTTAAAAACAATAACATTTCAGTTATTTTTTTTATAGCGTCCCCAAATTCTTTGTATTATGTTACTTAATTGTTTGTCCTACCAAAAGGACTGTTTGATACTTTTTAATTATGTTATATACAGTAGTAGCCTCAAACGTAAATTGTTGGAACTCTATCTACAATATAAAATTAGCAATATTGTTTTGGCTTTGTTACCGTGGGTAATGTAGTTTAAACTGCTTGATTTTGTGTCCATTACGGATACTTTGTCCGATGAAATACAATTATTATTATTATTAGTACTCATCGTTGCACTTAGGGCAAAAAATTTGCTTTGTTTCCTGTGGCGAACTGAAGTTCTAAAAAATTTAGAATTTAACCTTTTATGTTGTAACTTAAACGTGGGACGTCACTCTCTTTGGAAAGAAAATTTAATTTTCTACAATATGAAGTCATTTCTAACCGCCTCAAGTCTCAAATGAACCTGTCAGTTATACGGAATGTTTTAAATTTACAAAATACTGTACATGGTAAAATTAATAAAAATTTCAGATTTTTTATAAAGAGCGGCATTTTATAGTTAATTGCACTTAAGAAAATTTCAAATTTTGACTTTTTACATTGCAGCTTAAAAGGGGGACCTTACAAATGAGTAGTTAAGGTCTCTGAAAAGAAATCAGACAGCCACGGAAGCAACTGGAACCTCCCCCCTATTACCTGTAAATTTCAATTCACAGTCTCTCAAGTGTAATTTAAAACTGGTTGCCAAAAGAGCACTAAGTTTGATTGCATTTTTGGAAACAGAATTTGGGTAATTTTACTACTTCCTATAGGTACTTAAATTTTACTCCACCAACCTTAAACTGTTTTCAAAATTTTGCGATCCTTTGTCAAGGGCACAAAATTTGAAGACTTGCCGTTTGCCGAATGCCACCAAAATGAAATAAGCTGTTCGGCGGGTTACGGTATTTTTACTTATCAAATTTTAGCCAAATCGATCCACTAGTTTGGCTTGTAGCGTGTTATTTAATTTTTCGAAATTACAATTTTTTGATTTTATGCTAAGTGTGAACACATTTTTAGATACAGAATTTGAAGGGATTTCATATGTTGTTGATCATCAGTCAAATTTCATAGTTAATATGCCTAAAAGCACTCGGCGTTTTCGGATTGTAAAAAAATTGACTGGGCTCACCAGAAGGCCTACACACATATTATGTACACTGGCCCGCAAAAGTTTTAAGTGGGCAGGTAGGGAAATGTTTCTAAATTTATCGATTGGTTACCCTTTCACCGGCTTCATGCCGTGCTTTGCGAACAACAAGAAGTTTATTAGAGGGTGCATTTTTGTTATTCCCATCAGGTCTTCTAGATATATCAAAATATAATAAACATTTATTGTAATTAATTAATCAAAATTGAATGTTTAACACTGAAATGCTTTATGAAAATGTTCAATGGAGTGTTTTCAGTGTAATGGTCTTTGATCGTTTATTATTTTCGGCATACAGGGTGATTCAAGTATGCAGTCATTAATTTTCAGGGGTGATTCTATATCGAAAAATATGAACATGTGTCCGGAAATCGCTCCTAAGGGGGCGCTCCTGAGGGGGGCGCCCAAACTTCGGTTTTTATTCAATAAATTAGGAACCGTCGGTAGTGTGCAAATGAATATATTTTTCGCAGTATAATTCACACTTCGCACTAGTGCGGAAATATGTTGCATTTCCTAACTGAAATTAATCGGAAAAATAGCAATTTTCGCACAGGATTTTGAAAAAACAATTTAGCCAACATTTGGGCTTATTATGGTGAATGTCAATCATTGGATATTTACCAATAATTGGAAGATTGCTATGGATATAATTATTACAATGTGCGCAATATGATAGCAACTATCGCTTCTTCTCGATCTCAATAATTGGAATTATTTGCTATACAGGGTGTTTTGCAACCGCGTGTAAGTTTTTTAACCTCAGATTGCCCATCGAAAATGGTAACGATTGGCACAAAATTGTTTAGGTCGAAGTCGTCTCCTAAGGAAGTTATAGGGCTTTAAAGTCAGCCATCGGGAGCAGTTTTTCTTAGTTATCTCAGGAACGGATTAACGGATTTGAATGAAATTTGATGGACACTAGTAGATAGTGAATATACATCTACATGTTGAATTTCGTTGGATTAGGACCACGGGATCCCCAGAAAACGGAGACACTTTTGACATTTTTCTTCCGGAAAATGTTTGAAGGTCACGCGTTTTAAAAATGGTGGTGTCCGTTAGAAAGGGCAATTCAAACTGCAACTTTTACTATACGCGGTATTTTTTGATTTAATGCGTGGTTTTAGAGATATCTGTACCTGAGGTAACTGGAAAATTTTTCAAGGTCACGCATTTTAAAAATGGTGGTGCCTGTTGCAAGAGCAGCTTAAACTGCAACTTTTACTATTCTTGGCATTTTTTTATTTAATGAGTGGTTTTAGAGATATCCAAATAAGAAAAACTGCTCCCTATGGTAAAGCCCTAACTTCCTTAGGAGACGACTTCGACCTAAACAATTTTGTGCCAATCGTCACCATTTTTGATGGGCAATCTAATGTTAAAAAACTTACACGCGGTTGCAAAACACCCTGTATATCTTGACTGCAAAGGGCAGATTGGCTTTCTAATTAGGCAAAATGGAGCAAACATTTTTCTGGAGTTTTAAATAAAAATTTTGATTAATTTGATAAAATTAATGTTTATTTAGTATACCTAATCTGATATATCTATGTTGTCCGTTAAGCACAAAGCGGTGAGAGTAACAATCGATAAATTTAGAGGTGGGCGCGCGGAAACATTTACCTACCTGCCCGTTTAAAACTTTTGCGGGCCAGTGTACAATCTCAACATATAGTTCTCTGTAAGGTAAGAACCGATTTCGTAATAAAAATTAGGGCAGATTTCATAATCAAAATTAAAGTAGTAAAATGGCCATTATAAATTTTCCGGATTCCGGTCTCGATTCTCACTGGGGGTATATTCGTTCTTACATTTTAACTTCTATCTCTATTTTAAAATTTCTGCGTAATTGTTATTTACACTGTTAACGTTAGTTGCTCTATTTACAAATTCTTTGGAAAAGTAGACGCTCACCGACATTGCAAGTTTCTGTTTAAGATAGGTAACAAAATTTTTGAAAATAAAACTACACGTTTTTTTTTCAATGCGACAAGCGACATGGCATTCACAACTAACGGGTGTCCTAAAAAAAACCGAACGAAATATTTTTGGTAATAACTCGTGCATTTTTTACCCGATTTGGATGAACCTGGCCTTAAATTGAAGCCAAGGAATCAGGCTTTCGAACTGTCTAAAAAATTACGACAGATGGTGCTGCAATAGTTCTCTTAGTGATACTTGTCTCAAAGGTTCATTTCAGGGGCGTGGGGATTGGTCAATTATCAACCAATCGTTATGAGACTCACATAGCTTTGAAGGGCGTTCATTTTTCTTTAAGAATGTTTTTTCAGAAGTTAATTTGGTTCACGCATTGACTTTCTGTGATTATTTAAAAAATATGTGTCTTCATATTTTTTCATGCAGAATGACCATGACTAAAGTAACAATGAAGCAACAAGAGCTTAATTCTCAGTAACAGCCTTTAAATTTCCTCCAATTCGCATGCGCTTGGGTTTTTCATTCAATTAGATCCACTATTACTGAAAATTAAGCTGAAAATGCATCACTGTTACTTCAGTTATGGTCATTAGGCGTGAAAATAAGGGAAAACATATGATTTTTAAAAGATCACAGAAAATTTATTCGTGAATTCTGAAAGACGCTTTTTGAAGAAAAGTAAACGTGCTTCAAGGTTATTTTTATCTCATAACCATTGGTTGTTAACTGACCAATCCCCATGCACCTAAAGTAAGCCTTTAAAACAAGCATGGCTAAGGCTACTACGGCAGCGCCATCTGTCGTGGTCTCTTGAATGAATCGATAGCCTGATTCTTTAGCTTTAATTTAAGTCCATGTTCATCCAAATCGGTTAAAAAATGGATGAGTTGTCCTCAAAAATATTTCGTTCGGTTTTTTTAGGACACCCGTTATATTATCAAGCGGCAAAATTTCGTTATATTCCCAAGTCAACTGATGGATGAACCGGAATTTATAACTGCTTTTTATCATGTTTAATGATTCAATTATATTTAAATAAATGATTTATTGTGTAAGCCATTCGGATTATAAAGCGGCGGCGCATCCACCAAATTCACTGTGCAAAGTTCTTCAAGTCAATAATTAAATTCAGTCATTAATCGCTGGATTTACTCAAGGATTAGAGTCAATGGAGACTATCAGCAGCTAAACACCCCGCCTCGGCCTTTTTCAGGCAAGAATTCATAATCATAACTATAACTAATCCGACGTATCACCCTCGGCGAACAATGCAAAAGCGATTGTTCGTCAAGTTCGAACGGTTACCTCAAAGCATGGATCTGACGTTTTACGAAATTTTATTTATTATTTTAGGATGGACTAAAAATGTGAAATTTAATTGAATTAACTTTGAGGTGGATAGGAATAAATGGTACGGAAAAATTGATGCCATCCGGTGCGATAGAAATGAGAAAATTCGCATTTGAGGGTCTGTCTTTGCATTCCAAGGCATTAAACTGTTACTTGATGGACGACTGTTATTGAAGTCGCATTTTCAGATCGAATCATCGTTTAATTTCATAAAAAAACATCTCGGATGTGACTGAAATAGGCAATCACGTACCCCGTCTCCATAACAATGACATTGAAATGGCTATACGGAATTATCTCGGTTATTGATAGTAGGCACAACATGTGTAAGTGACGTGCTTTACATACTAGTTAAACTCCCCTTGTTCACTCAAGCACAATTGTATTTCTTAGACAACAAAGATACTCTGTATACCCAAAACGATTTGATGCGTTAAATCCTGTTACACGCCAATTGCCCCAATAAAATTCCTAAAACTCTTTAATGAGAGTTTCAAAAATTTTCACAGTTCCAAACTTCAATATGGCACTTATATTAAGCCCAGCTTACGTTCTTTTAAGTTTAAGCCCTTGCGCGCAAAAATATTTCTTCGATCTTTTGGTACTTTCGTTTCGACCCTTTCCTATCTCAGACAAATCCTATCGAAGTTAAATATTTAGAGCCCTTTAAATATTTTATCCATAACCGTCCTTTGCTTTGCAACTCACCTTTGAATCGTTATCGCGATTCTCTACATTTAGATACAATTTTAAAAGTCGGAGTTTGTACTAATTATACCTGGACAGGTGACAGCCAACTTTTAGATAAAAATATCATGTGAGGTTCAAACCGAGTTACATCAGAATTTTAGAGTTGAATAATAAAATGTTGGTGCAATAAAAATGCCACTGAGAAAATATGGATTTCTACTTCTTCGTTAATTAAACTTTGTTTCACTGGCAAATTTTGCTATCGATTACAACCTATGGAATGCTTGTAATAACTAATAAATAATTAGAAATAGGAATAACTGAACTGTTCGAAATAATAGGATTCCCAATATATTTGTTTAATTATTGGTGTTCTGTAAGCGATTTGGCGTGACAAAGGCACTTCACTATATCAAAATGTAGGTAAGGGAAATAATTAATGCACGTTATCGATTAAAGTCCCCACAGGAAAATCAAACTGGAAATCGGTTTACTGAAATTCTATATTGTTCTATTTACATTGGAGCTCAAATTAGGTGTGTCAATGTAACGGTAATTAAGTTTACTGGAGTCTATGTTAATGATCCGATAATTTATTTGCTAGGAAAAATATCAACTGCAACTTTCCTGTTTTAATGAAAACGACTGACAGCTAGATTTTGATGAGTATGCCAAGGTGAAATCCAATCCTTACGGCAAACAAAGTTCACAACTTATTAAATAACTTCTAAATTACGAATTGTAAACTGGGTTTTATTTTTTGCCCGAAAAACGAAGCCATTTCGTTACTACAGACAGGGCATCTATGTCAATAACACAAAAGATAATTTGCAAAGATAAATCTGAAGTAACGAAAAATAATAAAAATATTTTTTCCCTTCATTTTTAGTGCCGTAGCAGACACTCTTGTTTTAGCTTATTCGCTCGCTCGCATAACTTGAGAACGGATTGAGATATCGGGCTAAAACTTGGTATACGGCTTTGTCTCCCGAAAATTAAGGCGGGGATTGCTTTTGGGCCATATCGGACCAACGGGGTGGGAGTTAGGGGCGAAAAACCGAAAAACTATTAATTGCTATATCTTACTGAAACTTGGTATGCACGTTCAACCTTCAAGTCTGTCAATTACGATTAATTCTCATCCCCTTCTCATCCTTTTTTACAATTTTTCGACCCCCCAAGTCTTTATTTTGCAAAATTAGTGTAATTTAGTTTTAATTTTTTTCTTCGGTAATAAATTGAACTCATTTGGATTATGTTTATATTTTTCACTTTTTCAACCCCCTTCGCAATATTTCAACCCCTCAAAAGCTAAATTTGGATAATTGGCTTACCTTCGTGTTATTTTCGTAATTCTGCTTAATTAGGATTAATTCTCATCCACTTTGACGTACCTATCATCCCCCTTTACAATTTCTCAACCCCCTAGGTGTTCACTTTGCCAAATTCGGGTAATTTCGTTTTTCTTCGGTAATAAATTGAACTCATTTGGATTAAGTTTACCTTTTTCGCTCTTTCAACCCCTTTGCAATATTTCAACTCCCCAAAAGCTAAATTTGCATAATTGGTTTACTTTCGGGTTATTTTCTGTAATTCTGCTTAATTAGGATTAATTTTTCCCTTTGACTTTTCATCTCCTTTTACGATTTTTCAACCCCCTAAGTGCTAATTTTGCAAAATTCGCATAATTCCGTTTTTCGTCGGTAATAAAACTGAACTCACTTGGGATCCAGTTTGCCTTTTACAATTTTCCACTTTCGTTCGCAATAGGCAGGCATAAGTACGTATTTCAACCCCCACAAAAGTTTTAATTGCAAAATTTGGTTATTTAGGTGTTATATTTCATAATTCTACTTAATCACACTTAATTTTCATTCCTCTTGATCATCTTTCGCAATTTTTCAGCAACTGAATGTTAATTTTTCAAAATTGGCCAAATTTTGTTTTAATTCCGGCAATTGTTTTCTTTTTACTCATTTGGTTTATAGTCATTTTTTTTGCGCTTCAACCCTCAAAATTTTTGTTTTTTGTGGTCATTTTCTACTTTTTAATTCTGTAAAAACAATTTTTTAACATTTCTGCGGAGGCACTATCACTAGGCGCAGATTGATAAAATCTGCACCCGATTCCAGCAGTAAGACCAGCCGCCCCTACATACGCATTAACGTGATAAACATCTACAGGGATACACATCGCATTGATGAACATCTTCCGGATGCTTTTGCTGTAGAGTGTGCAGAATTAATCCATGAAAATTAATTTTAGATGGTTTAATAGTTGACTGAATGGAATAATTGTGGTGTAGTGTTAATTTTGACCAAAGTAACAAATTTCCAAATTATGTAATTGTTTAGATGTGGTTGGATAACAAATTGTGGAATTATGTCAAAGGGCAATAATGCGCGACAATAATGGAAGAGGTTATTTGTAAAATCTTGCAGTTTGAGCCGTTCTAAATTAGAAAAAGTTATAAAAGTTGGTGAAAGCCCTCGAGGTTGAAGAGCATACAAGGTGGTGGCTGGCGGTAAAATATTAAAAGGCTTTTGATAAAATTGGGCAGCCTCAGAAGGCAAATGAAATTGCTTGTCTACAGGAGAGCGAATGATTCCCGAGTAATCGACGTGCTGTCGTCTCATCATGAGGCAATTATTCCAATTACCGTTTTACAAGATATGCTCCACCCTACTTTACTGTTATCGGATAAATTATTGCTCTTCCTGCCTTCGATTTTTCACGTCCTACCTTTTCCAATTCCACGGGAAACTAACACTTTAATTTTATATCCCCTTTATAGTCAATTCTTTGGGAAAGTTTTACACAGATAACTCCATTCCTTTGTAGTTTTATAACTTCCAGCAATAAAAAAACACTACCGATGACAATTCAATCTTTTATCACAATAAAAGAAAAGCGAAACCTCCACCAAACAGCACATTCGACTTTCCGAAATTATCATATCAAAAAGTCACCATCACATTATTTCAATTATTCAAATGTTATTATTAATGTTTCCGATGATAAGTGGTCTATTCAGCTGATCTGTTTTCGACTGTATTGATGGATGATGTGGAAACTCCCCGAACTTTCTAGGATAAAAAATTGCAACTGTCAAGAAGCGTACAATGGTTTGGTGGTAAAAATATTCAACTTTGGTTTTCCTCGACAACCTCATTTCCTTTTCCGCAGATTCATAATCGGGTTCTAAGATAAAATTTTGCTTAACAAAGCTAAATTTTTTTTTACTACATGATGCATATTTTAAAACCTGCAAAAATTGATTTGTAAGCTTCTACGGATAATGAACTCGTAGAATGGAAAAGAATAATTGAAACCAGTTTGAAACTGCCACTTGTTAATCATATTAGTGTCGCGGATAAAGGGGACGTAGACTTTTTTAAAAATAATCCCCCGTACAGGAAACAGTTCGCCAACTATTGATTTCCTACCATTGTCCAATACTCAATGTAAGGTTGAAAAAAATGGGCAGCTGCCGAAGCGGCTGGAACCTCCCCACATGATAAATAATGCATTCCTACTTTCTATAAATCTCAATCCAGCCCATCAGTCTTTAAGGTTACTGGAGTTTTCAATTTTTTGCCAAAAAGTGTACTAAGTTATTTGAATGCATTTTTGGAACCATAATTAGAAGCCTCTTTATCTGCTGATAATGGGCTCGTCCGGCCGGGTGTCCATTGCTGCTTTCCAGTATTTGAAACTGGCGATGTCTTTGAGGTCCTTCATCTTCAATGAATAAATAAATCTGTTCTCTTTCAATGGGTGTCCTTTTGCGCTTTTCCTCTCCTTTGGTTATGGTTCCATTGACTCTTTTCCCTACAGCTTATGTTCTTGCACGGTGATTTCGACTCAACACATCATTAGAATATTAATTTTGTTATTTTCGATTTATTTTCAAATTGTATTTATTTTCATCTCTCACTCGTTGTTTATGATACACTATGCACTGTATCGTGTAAACAATAAACTTTATTATTATTATTATTATTATTATTATCTGCTGATAATAACAAAGGACGGTCAACTTTCAAATTTCATAGTTGACATATCAAAAAGGCACTTGTCGTTGGCCGTTGGAATGTATATCAAAATGTGAATACATTTTTGAAAATAGAATTTGAAGGCTTTTCATTTTTTTTCAGAAAAAAATTTATATTAATCTCTAAATTTCATAGTTCATATTCCAAAAAGGCACGTGGGGTTCGCCGATTGTCACCAAAATCTAATCAGACCAACTACGGATCAAGCCTAACTATGGCAAATTTCGTGAAAATCCGTTCGGTAGTTCCTGCGTAATCTTGTTCACACGCACACACTCACATACATACCTACAGACATTTTTAAAAACCACTTTTTCGTGATCCTGGGACCTCGAAACGTAAAGATCTGGTGTTATCTCAATTTAGAATTTTGGAGTGATTGCAGCACCCTCCTGTATATTGATTGTGGGGAGGTTAATATGAATTTATCGCCTTTTAAAATGTGCACGCTTTAAAAATTTATAGACAGAGATAAAATTCATTGTTCACTGTCGCACGTAAAGCTTACGAAAATTATGTGCCACCTTGGAGTGTTCGTAATAATTTAATAAACAACTAGACACATAAATTATGAAGTTGCAACTATAAAACTATCGTGCTCTCAGTTATTTTTACCCCGAGGACGGGTCGCCAACCTCCATTTTTGTAAAGGTCAAAACGATACGACTAATTTCCCAAAATATAGGAGGTTCCTCAATGACATTTTAATTCGTCTCATATATGTATTTACAGACTTTGAAGCTAAATCGATAAATTTAATATGTGATCATCCTTATTTATTTTTAAAATTTTATAAATAAGTCTGGATTCATTGTCCGATTGGTTAATGGGCCAATTCTACAATTTTAGGAAAGAAAGCGAAAATATAGGTGTCTGGAGGAAATTGATAATCCTTCCCTGACATCTATGAAAGCGAAATGTGCGAAATTACGCAACAAAGTTAGTGATATTAACAACCATACCTCGCATCAGTCGTCAGTGTAATAAAATGTGGGCTGCTACCGTATCATTAACTATTATAATTAAACATAACGCAGAATTAATAGAATGTATGTTGGAAATTTACAATTGATTACATTTCCGTAGTGCTTAAAACAGTATGTATTGTAATAAATTAATATATGATATAAAACGTAATGAACTTTCAAAATACAAAATTTGAAACAACACGCAACTATATTAAATATATAAATTTTAAGTCGATAAAGTAACGCACAATTTCAAACTTAACTTTTGAAAAATCTGAGTTTGTAGGTATAATCAACTCAACAATTATTTCGTGGCGTGCTGATAAATTCAAATTCACGGTTAATATCGTCCGTGGCCTTGCATTTATTTACTTTTGATTGTAGCATTTTTACACCATTTTTACATATACTTTGTAAAATAAAATTTATGTCTTTTGAATCGCATCGTGGAGGTAATTAAGGTGTTAATGGGAGAAATTTCATTCTGATTGCCATTTAATACCACGGTGAAATTAAAATGGTGTGAAAAATGGACCTTCAGTTTGATTAACAGCTTAACGTTGTTATATTTTTTAACAGTCGTATCATATTAATGAAACCATACAAGTTCGTTGTGTCCGTATAATTCATAACATATTATAAACGAGAAATTTGTTGGGTTCAGCTCCAATTTGAAGATATTTTAACAGAATGTATGGTTGGATGGGAAACCGAACGCTTGATGGAGACAGTGTGCGGCATAATTGACGTAATTGTGAATGCATTTGATGTCCCTGTGTTTATTCAGCGTTTAGGGGGGCTCCCATAATCTATACTGCGGCTCCCGTTACATTTTACAATACAGGACAGGGTGAATAACAAAATTTAATCTTCAAATCAGTAATAATTAACTCGGAATTCAGTTTAACTTACTCTTTCTGGTGTATAATTCTACTGAAAACTTTTGAGAGCATTGACAAATTATTCCATTTCATGCAAAATTCATTGTTTTATAAACAGCAGTCACAATTTGCGTCACTCAGTCCTAAGTAGTGAAATAGTAACGGACGCTTTCCTATTGATTTTTAGTCTACTCGTTACATTTGCCCCGATCATTAAAATATAATTTTTCATGTAGGTAATCCAAAATATTGGAATAACCCCAGGCAGATAAGGGGGTTAAAATTAAATTAGTTAGAGGCGGCTAAAGCATTGTGCTGACGGTCCTTTTAAAACCACAAACCTCCTTTTAACTAGTTCTTTCATTACTGAGAAAATGGCAATGTCACAAGCGGCGGAAACTTTTACTTTTTCCAGAATTTGCGTTATAATAAGATGCTGAAAGAAAAGAAGTTAAAGTAGTTAAAGTATTTGAAAATAGAAGTTAAGATTGAGGAACTACATTGTTGCGTCTATTTATAATCCCAAGTTGCGGTAATTTAGAATTCTTCTACGACTTGTTTAAATAGTTTAACAAGACTCGTACATCTTTCAAGTCGAACCTTTCATTAATTAATGACAGTGACGCCAGGTTTTTATTTGAGAAAGCAGGAGTTATTGATTTTTTATAATTAATTTTGAAGCTTGGCAATCGAGTTAAACAGTAAATTTCACCTTCGTCGGGAATGTTGAATTAACTGTTAAAACTGCGTACGTAATAAAACTAGAAATAAATAAAACGGTGTAAGACTACTAAATGAGAAAACAGAGCTCGTGCGAACTTGACACCTCTAATACGCCCTATGTGAAATTACATTCGTTCTTTCTTCTAGATTAAATCGATGATTTGCTGTATCTTCCTTAATGCAGTTGCGAATTTTATTTAACCTTTGGAGGGATGACAGGACCTGCGTCATCGATAAATTTACGCACAATTCTAATTTTAGATTATCCTTTTTAAAATTAATGGTTGGAGTATTTATTTACGTAATTACTACATTTCTTACCTAATTCTGGCCCGCAAACTCTTGGGATAATATCAAGAATAGTTGAGCAGGAAGCGTCCTCGTAGCACAATTTGCGTGCAAGTAGACAATTTAGGATAGCGAGTGCATTTTTTGTATTGGGACCTGAAACAAGAATTAAAAAGCATGAATTTCAAGGAGCTCATTGATAAGCAGTTTGTGGTTTCTCGTTATTTCACAATGGAGGATGTTGAAGTTGACTTTAATGATCCCTTAACTATAGAATATTTTCATAATTTGCTTAAAATTTATCATTTTAGTTTTGACAGGTGACAAAAACGAGAAAACTCAATTAACTCATTCATATTCTATAAAGTACTTTGATCTTTTATCAACGTTACATTTGCCAGTTTTCAACACGCGTCGTGAATTACTGGTTCTTGTAAATTACTAAGGATTTAAAATATTGATTCTTTGATGTTAAATAGAATTGCTTTCGGACCTGAAATCCTCTCAACTAGCAAATATGTACAAAGGATAGTGTGGAGTATAAAGAGAATAGGTTCAGGCACCACACTTTGTTATTGCAAAAGACAGAACATACTCGAGCGCCGGGTTTTGCCGTTGCACTAAACAATTCTTCGCGTTTTATCTTGATTTTTATTAAAATACCAGGGACCACTTCAGGCTCGAACATTTATTTCGGTCTGGTCACTGAAAAATCGCTTCTACTCCGCTAAAATTAACTTCCACATCAATCTTCCAAAACAGAAACATGTTAAGTCACGTACATAGACCCACATTAATTAAGATTAAAGGCTACATGATTGTATGTGAATCCCTTTCTACACTACGCTATTGTACTAACCCTCAACTACAATGGAAATTACCTACCAACATTTTTGAATGAAGCTTTTAAAACTTTCTCGACGAAAAAACATTTACTCAATCTCAAAAAACTTATAAATTTATAAACAGCGAACCTGATTATTTTACGTAAATTGTTTTATTCATATACTTAGATAAATAAGAATACGACATTAAATTATAACAGAAAACTTACCAAACAAGACTGAGGACGAAACAAAAACAGTGATAATTCCCACAATCAAAGGAACAAGAAACGAAATAACTGTAGAACAACATGAGCAATTATTAATTTCATTTGAGATTAAGAAATAATAATTCAATCACTGTCTAATGACCTTTTAGTGAAAAGAATAATAGAAGAGAGTTAGAGTAAGTTAGAAGACACGTGAGTGAACGTCCACTGAGTTTACTAAATGGAGATCTGTAAAATAGAAATAACATAAAATTTAATTAAAATTCTAATTATGGTGAATATTAAAAGTTGTTTGAATTATTGGAGTGTGACCTGTAATGTTTGGATGGCGATGTATTTTCAACACAATATTTATTTTCATATCATATCACATAGTTTGCATTGGTATTTCATGTTTTCACTTTGCTAGACTGGGTGACACGTAACGAAAACTCACCCCCTTTTTTCTGCATTAAAATATTCGTATTACTACATAATGAACCACAATCTGGCAATGAAGAAAACTGATCCAAAGACAGAAAGTTACAACATCCAATAGCTTAGACACGGAAATGAAACAACTGAGAAATATAAAGAACAAATGAGGAGTAGGTGAAGGAAAGTAAGCAATGCAGCAGAACTGTGGACTACTTACAAAAACATACTAAAAGAGACAGCGGTAGAAGTGATAGGCTACAAGAAAAACAATGATAAACCCTGGATGTCCAGAGAAACTTGGGAGAAAGTAAATGAAAGGAAAAGGATAAGACACAAAATCTTAAATACACAAGGAATACAGAGGAATAGGTCGCTAGAAGAATACAAAGAGAAAAAAGGGCAGCTACGGAAGCGGTTGGAACCTCCCCACTTGGTGAATGATCTAATCTTATCACTAATATCAAGTCAATTTTACTATTTACTATACCTAAGTTTTATTCCACCAAACCTAAGGTGTTCTCTGTGATTTTTCTATACATGAAACAGGGAAGACCAATGCAAACGTGGAAAAGGAATACAAGAAACTAGGGGAAAACATGGTCGGACCTGAAAATATAGCCAGATATAGAAAAGAATGGAGAAGGACCGTTTGCGCCCTATGCTCCTAATGAACCGAAGAGGATTAAATGAATAAATGAAAAAATGAACCACAATCTCAGGCATTATTATAAAATAGAGTCAATTTAGCTCGACATTGTTACAACTGACAGAAATTAATTAAAATCTGCGCTGTTGATTGTCTAAAAAAAGTAAAATTATCTTGTCTTGTTTCCAAAACAGTCAGTGAATTAATATTTTAATCCAAGGCTTGTTTTAGTAAATTAAGCTGAAATTTAAAAAGTCCGACTGATTCGGCATAAATTAAGTCATTAAGAAATAACTCCGTAAATAAGTTCGGAATGCAAATGTATATGTAGCCGGGGTAAGAAGTTCATTTTTATTATACAGTTCTTTGAGATTCAAATTGCTCGGAGCCATTCTTTGAACGAATATACAAAAAGTAAAGTTAGACTAACATAAGAAGGGAGAGACTTAAACAATAACGTCACCTGCTGATGGATCTGAACAATTGCAAAATACAAATTCCTTCCAAACTATTGCAACTTTTAAAAAGAATCTTAATACTTCTTTGAAATAAATGTTTCAAGCGGGGGCAAATGAATTAAGTAGAGTCTTCTGCGAATCTTTTTTTTTTAATTTCATGCAATGACAGTGGATGGTAACGAATTTATTGCACGGTTTTAGTGCCCCATTACTTAAGGAGGTGGTTTAGTGTTCTACTTTATTTAGATGCTCGTTTCTTTAACGGGCGACTCAGCTTTTATTATTTCTTGCATTCGACCGGAAGCTTGTTGCCCAAGGTAAATTTACTTTTAACAATGTGAAATGGTAAAAAAGATGCGAGTAAGGAGTTTAGGTTACTTTCAATGGACGCTTCAACACGTGTCAAATTTTGGCTAAGAAAGTAAGACCATCAGAGAGAAGACAGAAGGGGGCTGCAACTAAGAGAAGAATTAATAGGTATAAGCAGCGATTTACAGGTTTTTTAGGCCAACAGCTTTTGTGATTCGTTTCTATCTCATTCTGTTTTTGGCTTTGCTTCTCCAGTTTATTACGACTTTCTCTGTTAGGACTGTTGTCTTCTTGCAATCTGGTATCGTCCAAAGTATTTTCTTGACTTATCCGTCTTTATCATTTCTTGCACATCTTTTGCGAATCCAGTCTCTGTTCAATTGGCTATCTCTGACGACTTTCTCCAGATCTATGTTAAACGGTAATGTAGAAAGAAGGTCTCCTTGTTGCAGTCCTATTCTGACTACTCTAGAGTCTCATGTCTTATCAACTTTGGAGGTATGCCGAACGAATACTTGTCCGTTTTATTGAATTCTACGCTTTTTTAACCTCCCCACAACCGATATAAAAATGGGAGGTTACTGCAATCAGTCCAAAATTCGAAATTGGTTTAGTGTTGGCCCTCTGGAGAGCCCAGTTAATTTTCTTGCCGATCCGCAAACGCCAACTGCCTTTTTGGCACACAAACTATGAAATTTGACTTATGAATACAATTTTTTTTATCAGCACATGAAAGGTCTTCAAATTCTGTATCTAGAAATGTATTCATACTTAGCGCGTTTTTGGCACAAAATCAAAAAAATCGAAATTTCGAGGAAACATTAAATAACACGCTACAGTCCAAACTACTAGATCGATTTGGCTGAAATTTGGTAGGTAGAGATACCATTACCAGCCGAAGAGCTGATCTAATTTTGACGGCAATTGGCGAACGGTAAGTGCCATTTTGGCATACCAACTTTGAAAGTTGAATAATGAACTCCCATTTTCTCTATCAACACATGAAAAGTCTTCAAATTTTGTTTTCAAAATTGTATTCAAACTTAGTGCCCTTTTGGCAAAAGATCGTCAAATTTAGAAAAATCACAGAAAGCACCTTAGGTTTGGTAGAGTGAAACTTAGATATAGTAAATAGTAACATTTGCTTGATATTGGTGATAGGATTGGAAAATTCACCAAGTGGGGAGGTTCCAGCCGCTTCCGTAGCTGCCCATTTTTTTTGAAATCTACAAACAGTGAAACTTGTGGAATTTTATAGTCATAACAACGTGTCAATTGAAAGAAAAGGTTCATTTGCATAAAGCTAGTTTTTTAGCGGAAACGAACCTTTTCATGCAAATATATTGGCAAACTATACTTCTTTCAACACAAAATTTGAATATGTTATTTCTCTTCCCTTTCTAAATCCTGCTTGATATTCTCCTATCTTTCTCTAACCTTATTAACCTCCCCACAACCAATTAAAAATGGGAGTATATTGCAATCACTCCAAAATAACACCAGATTTTCCTCATTCACGGATTTTTATTAAAAGATTGCGGTTGCTTGTCTTTCTGCTCCAAATATATGTCTACACAACGGTCGTTTTGGCATTATTTATTATTAATTAATCAAGGGAAAATATACTACCTGCATAGTGCTTATCTCTAAAAAAAAAAAAATAATTCCGGCGCCAGTGCCGGACGAGTCACCCATGTATCATCAAAATATCTTAAACTGACAAGCTGGTATACACTTTCAAGATTGTATCTAACAATAAGTGTAACTGAATGTCGAGGAACAAAATATCGAAAAATCGCGATTTTAGTGACCTTTAACGGAAAAACTGGTCATAAGATATGGTTTGGCCTTGACGCCTTAACATTTTTTGTTCAGACTTGAATGGACTACAACATAAATTATCAAAAATTCAGAAAAATAGAACCGAGACCACTTTTTTATTTAAATCGTGCGGGGGTCCTTTATCAGGTCAGGTCATTGGATTATTCATTATTCACTTGGGGAGGTTCCAGCCGCTTCCGTAGTGAACGTATTGAGATGAAATGTGGCACACATATTCAGTGGGAGATTTGTAGGTGCTGATTAGAATTTGAGCCACATCGGTTCACGGAAAGTGCCTTTTTTGGCACATCAACTTTAAAAATTTAATTGCAAACGCCCATTTTTCGTGTTACCATATGAAAGCTCTTCCAATTTTGCTTCTAAAAATGTATTCACACTTGGTGCTCTTTTGGCCAAAAATCGGTCCCTATGTACAACTGTATATTTTTCTCGCCGGATTCAATAGCCAATTTTTTTTCAAGCCGAAAACCTTAGAGACATTTTTTCGAAAAATGTAATTTTACTGGCAAAAGGGCCCTTTTTTGAATTTTTCTTAGCAAAAAGCATTTTCTTGCTATTGGATTCAGTAGCTGTTGCATTGATGGATCAAAAACCTTAGTGCCAGTTTTTCTAAATTCGACATTTTAGAGGCAAAAGTTCCCGTTTTTGAATTTTTCTTAGAAAAAGGGCATATTATTATTATTATCGAATTCGGTAGCGTTTGCATTGGATCGAAAACCTTAGTGCCATTTTTTCGAGAAATGTCATTTTAGGGGTGAAAAACATTTGTATTTTTAATTTTAATAAATGAACGCCGGGCACAATGCGCAACACAGCATTAGCGGTCGACATCCGACCCACGCGCCTTGGTTAAAGTTAATTGCTACATTTACAAATTCTGTGAAAAAGTAGAAGTTTCTACCGTCTCCGAGACTGCCAATTTTTTTATTAGTGGCACTATCATCTTGTGGACTACATCTAGCAAGGATATTCCTCTGTAATGGAGAATGAATGATTTTTTTTTTATTACGCATAAAGAAAGAAGAATAGTTAGGGTTTAATTCTCGACTTTGCGATTCATTGTTTTAGAGAAAATTATTAATAAAAATCGGCGATGAAGTCGTTTATCCGGGTCTAATGCATTGAAACCTCTTTTAAAAATGCTTGTTTATTAAAATGTATCGACTTTTTGTTCAATTTCTCTTCGTAATAGCACTTTGTTGTTTGTATTGGTGAACCAGAAAGTATATTTAGTTCCTCATTTCAGAATGCATTCATGTACCCCATTGTTACATTGTGTTTTCTCCTTTTTTCAGAACCTTTATTATCGTTGCTCTTCCACAGTTTTTGGCATCTCTTTTCTCTAGATTGATAGTATTAATTTATGCAGTGAAGACAAAGTTGCGTCTAATAGTTCTTCAAAGTGCTGTTTCCATCTGCCGATAATTTGGTCATTTTCAGTTATTATTTGGCCGTCCTTAGATTTTAAATGCTTCAACACTGGTTGTGTGTAATTTCTGAATTTCTTAAGTTCTCTGTATAGTAGTTTTTGGTTTGTTGTTCTACTTTCTTCCATTTTACTGCTGAAGTTTTCCCATGATCTCTTTTTTGCATCTATAATAATTTCCTTGACTTCCTGCCTAACTTTCTTGTAATTTTCATAGCTTGTTGCTTTGTTTGTTTTTTCGTTTAGGTACCTTTTCCAAGCTGACTTTTTTTCTCTTACTTTGGCTTTAATTTCTTCTGTCCACCAGGCAGTTTGTTTTCTGTGTGGTGAATTTACGCTTCTGCCGCAGGCAATTTCTGCCGCAGCTACAACGACATCCTTGAAGTTCTTCCATAGGTCCTCTGTGTTTTTTCCTGCACTTGATTGTAGCTTTGTGAGTTCAAGTTCCAATGTTGCCTGATACTGCTTGCATATCTCTTCGTTTTTTAGTTTGTGACACTTTATTTTTCCAACCGACGTTTTTACCATCACGTCTTTTCTTGGTTTCGCTAGCCAATTTTGGAGTTTAGTAACAACTAGATACTAGTATCTCTGGAACCGCTTTAGCTAGAGCTTTGAAATTCAGAATGGGGCTATTACTTGAGAAGTAATGCGGATTACCGCTTACATAAAGTGGCGTGACCCTGAAATGTCAAAGTTATGACATACAAGTCAAAAATTTTAAATGGAACCAGGAGGTCATGTGACCCCTCATTTGAAAGCTAATTTGAATCTCCATACGATGTAAAAGTTTATAGAAGATTGGAGTCAAAAAAAATGAAGTTCAATTAAAATTTTGTCTTAATAGAAATCGATTTAAAACGGAATTTGCAATTTAACGTTCAAATGTTAACAATTTGTCGTTAAAAAGCATTTCTTGCTATGAAAATAAGACCTAATACGTAGCACATTTTCCTGAATTTTTGTCATTTTACATCGACGATTAACTTTTTAACTTAATCGTTGAATGGATAATGAAATGAGGCTTTCAAATGAGGGGCCATATGACCCCTGGTAGTATTTCACATTTTTGACTTGTATGTCATAACTTTGACATTTCAAGGTCACGGCACTTTATGTAAGTGGTAATGGGAATCACTTCTTAACTAACAGCCCCATTCCAAATTTCAAAACTCTAGCTAAGGCGGTTCAAAAGTAACAGGGGGGGGCGGACTTTTGGTCACTGTATAGTTTTTGTCTCAGGTCCTCTCCGGCATATGTTTTCTGCTGGACTTTTTGTTGTTTTTGAGCTTTTGAGCTTTAGTAGAAATAAAGTCTAGCAACATAGGAAAACATTTAGAGCCAAAAATCAACTCGGTAGATGGACTCGCACTAAAAGTAAGTAAAGGTCGTCTGACACGTACGGTCCCATTTCTGCTAACAAAATTGGGAAGTAAAATTGTAATGTATTTTTGCTTCACGTCATCCCAATTCTGCTAGCAGAAATGGACCAGTGTCAGACTGCGTTAAGATATGACAGTGACTGTCCGTTGTAATAAGTGGAATTATGGAATATTCCTTCTGATCCAATTTTAGACCCTCCACAATCCGTGTGTTGTGAATTCGAGCAGAGGGGTTAATTGCAGCTAAAGAGGCGAGTCACTGTGGAAGCAAAGGAGATCACTTAAAAGTGAAGGAAGCGACAGTAAGGATCAGAGCTGAATGTGAATCTGCAATTATTGAGTGTCGCTTACTCATTAATCATAACTTAGTCTGCGGTATGGTTAGGAGGATATTTGTGATGTTTGGTTTCAGGATTGAATAATTGCTTTATGTTCCGTGAAATTGATTGTAATGCTGTAAGCGGGCAAATCGTCGAAATTGGTCGAACGGGTGAAAAAACAGGCAACCTGGATTGGTCGGTCGATGGATAACTGGGGGGTGCAAGAGCGAGTTGAATGTTGAGGGATGGGTTATCCTGGGTTCATAATGACAGGAAGCGAGTCGACTTGGATCAAGAGAAGTTGGGGGGCCATGGGCGGTAATCTAACGGCCATTTAGACGGTCTCCTTATCATGGCATGTGGCCTCGTTCATCATGTTCTAAGGCACGTTCTGCGATGCGAGGCCGCGTGGCTGGGACTGACGGCGCACCGGGAAGCTAAATGCCCCGCAGACACTTTATTTCATCTCTTGAGTAAAGGAACCGCTTGGCCGCCCGTCAGAACATCCATGTAAATTCTTCTAATTGATAATCACATCAGGACCGTCAAGCGGACAAGGGTCCATTTTTAAAGTTGTTAAACCCGAATAAAAAATAAGCTAAAAGCCCCCGGAAGATGTACATCTATGCGATTTGTGTCCCTGTAGATGTTTATCACGTTAATGTGTATGTAGGGGCGGCTGGTCTTACTGGTGGAATCTGGTGCAGATTTTATCGATCTGCACCTAGCAGTAGTGCAGACGCACAGATGTGTCAAAAAGGCGAAATGTGAAAAAATCGTTGTTACATAATTCAAAAGTAGAAAATGAATAGAAAAAACACAAAAATTTTGAGGGTTGAAAAGAATGACAATATAAAACAAATGAGTACATATTAAAACTAATTAAGACTCGGGGCTGAAAAATTGCGAAAGGGGATGAAAAATCAAGAAGAATGAAAATTTAGTGTGATTAAGTAGAATTATGAAATCAGGCGTCTAGATGCAAAACCCGACAAGTCCACAATTTTAGCAAATCAAGTTAAATACACCATTAAACTCGTGGAGCAAACGCCGACATTTTGGTGTAGAGAACATGATGCAAAAGCAAATAAATCCCTGGTTAAAAGCATATCAAAATTTGCGTTTTGGTGCAAAAACCGACAAGTCCATTGACAGTTGTACATCAAACACCGACATGTCCATGTGCGACCAATCAGAGCTGCCGATTCGCGTGCGCCATGAGCAGGGTTGCAAAAAAAATTTTTTAAACAAAACATGTTTTTTTTTGTTTAAAACATGTTTTTATCGTATTAATTTGTATGAAAATTGCATTTAAAAAAACAGTTTTAAACTTGTTTAAAACATGTTTAAAACAATAAATTTTGTACATTACAGGCATCTGTAAAATTGTCCCCTCATGGACATAGCGCAGCATTATTTGATTTAATTTAACTCTGTCAAAAAAGTCCATGTTGCACACATTTTTGAAAAGCTAATTTTTTTCTGCATTTTATGGCGGCTATAAGAAAAAAAAAGTTGACCGTCGTTGCTCAAAATTTAGAAGGCCTAGAAAATGTGTGTCGATGCTGTTGAGTTGACAGCCGTCAAAAACATAAAAGTTCCAAGTTTCATTCATTCAAATACAGGGTATTCCATTTAAAAAAACCAATGTTTGTGTTCTTACTCCTTAGTGGGACAGCCTGTATACAGGATTGTATTTTTAAAATGTGCCTTGTTTGACCCTCTGCAACTTTGTATTTAACCGTTTTTCGATATCTCTAACAGGAATGGAGTTATCGACCGAATACAGACAATTGGGACACCCTGTATATCTTAATAGTTTAAGACCATTTGCGTCACAATACGTCGCAAATACAACGATATTATTAATTTTTCTGGTCATCTTTTTTTGAGTTTGGATGGACATGTCGGGTTTTGCATCTAGACGCCTGAAATATAACACGAAAATAACCAAATTATGCAATTAAAACTTTTGTGGGGGTTGAAATACATACTTATATCTAAAAAATTGTAAAAGATAAACCGAATCCCAAATATGCGTTCAAATTTATTACCGACGAAAAACGAAATTATGCTTTGGGGGTTGAAAAATGCGAAGGGGGTCGAAAAAGTGAAAAAGGCAAGAACAACCTATCGTGTGTCCCAAAAAAAACCGGACAAAATATTTTTAGGAATAAGTTAACCATTACTTAACCGATTTGGATGAGCGTGATCTTAAATAAAAGCTGAAGAATCAGACTTTCTAACCCCGTGAGACACTACGACAGATGGCGCTGCCATACTATTTTTATTGGTACTTGTTTTTAAGGCTTAGTTTAGGTGCGTGAGGATTGGTGAGAATATAGCCAATCGTTATGAGACTCAAATAGCCTTGAAGATCGTTCTTTTGTCTTTAAAAATCTTTTCTCAGAAGATGATTTGGCTCAAGCATTAATTTTCTGCGATTTTTTTTCACGTTTTCTTGACCGTGACTAAAGTAAAAGTGATCCACAAACAGCCTAATTTTCAGCAATATCTCTCCAATTTGTTCCTCACTAGCAGCCACCAATGTTTTCATCAAATTCGATAATTTGTAACTGAAAATCACGCCGTTCGTACATCACAAACTTTACTCATAAGTCATTAAGGCGTAAAAAGAAACATTTTTTAAAAATCTCAGAGAATTAATGCGAACACCAAATCGACTTCTGAAAAAAGATTTATAGAGCAAAAAGAACGATCTTCAAGGCCATTTGAGTTTCATAACCATTGGTTCTTGTTTGACCAATCCACGCACCTAAAATAAGCCTTAAAAACAAGTATTTACGGTAGCGCCATCTGTCGTAGTTTCTTACACAGCTCAAAAGCCTGATTCTTCAGCTTTAATCCAAGACCAGGTTTGTTCAAATCGGTTAAGAAATGGCTGACTTATGCCCAAAAATGTTTTGTCCGGTTTTTATTGGGACACCCGATATATGAGCAAAATTTATTAATAAGAATAATTTCAAGACATATGTAGGCCCCGTGACACAGCGGGGAACGCTCCGAATGTGGACACGGAGGTTACAGGTTCGATTCCTGTCTAGCTGCTGGGTGTTTTTCACCGCAATATGTAAATACAGTAAATGTACAATTATTGATGTATAAATATGTATATGTAAATGGTGAAACCGGCGATACCCAAAAAGGGTGAAAGGCCGAGAAAACATTATTATTATTATTTGAAGACATATTTTGTAAGTCCCATTTTTTAGTTTCGAAAGGCGATTTCTTCTAGTTTTAAATCACTTGCCCATTTCCAGCATATTATATTCTAAAAGAGCAACAAATTTACTACAAAATTGTTACAAAATAATTTACTTTTTTGTCTGACTCTGTTTGTAACAAAAAATTAATTCAAAGCTATGACGGTACCGTAGGCCGTAGGCAAAAATTTTAAAAGATAAAATCAAGTAGGCTTTGACATTTTTGAAGGTTAAGTAACATATTTCTACATAGTTTGTACTTCCCTATCACACCCTACACTGTTACCCAAATCCGAGACTATGCTGCCAAAAAGCATCTTTTGTTATAATAATAATAATAATAATAATAATACACATTTATTGGGAAAGTAATAAGTCTACATCAACTGAACAAGTAAAGTTTTTCTAACCCAAAAGGGCAGAAACAGCACATTGCTGATTCAATTCTACCCATATAATTAACTGAAATACCAGTGGCGTATATTGCACGCCAAGACCAAAAGTAATACCTCAAATATAACATAAACATATGTTTGTTAAGGCACACCAGAAAAACATATAAGCAGGGGCTAAGATACAATTAAAAAAGATGAACATTGCCATTTGATAATTGCTCGTTTAGTAGCAATGTTTTTAAATTATTTAATATTAGCCTGTCAGACACATTCATACCGTATGGTCGAACCACAATGTTTAATATGTATGCCGCCAGATAAGAAAAAGATGCTTTGAAACAAGATAAGTTATGCCCTGGTATACTCACAGTGAGTTCACCAAAACGCAGAGTACGATTGTGAACAAATAGACGTGGCTTGATCTTTTGACTTAAATATGGAGGTTTACCAGTGAGTTTCACTTTTAGCACTAGGGAGACAAAATGCAAAAATCGGCGTTCACTAGTCTTAAGCCAACCTAAATCTCTAATAAAAGGTGTAATGTGAGCAGCAAAAGGAACATTTAAAATGAATCTAACACAGTGATTTTGAATTATTTGTAGACGGTTTTTTAGAAGACCAGTTAAACACGGTCCATATGCAGTGTCAGCATAGTTTAAGTGCGACAGAATAAGAGTGTCAGTGAGTAGCTTCTTGCTATCACGGTCAAGAAAATTCCTAAATTGTGCAATCTGCTTGAAACATAAAAACGTTTTTTTGCAAAGAGCGTTAATTTGATCACTGAATTTTAGATTCGAGTCATATAAGACTCCAAGATTACGAACTGTTGAGCATTTAATTACAGGAGTGTTATTAATCTCGATCACAAAATCATTTTCAACTTGATTCAATCTAGGAACTGTACCAAATAAAATACTTTGACTTTTAGAAGGATTTAAAAGTAGTGAATTTTTGGCGCACCATTTAGTAATATTATCTAAATCATAGTTGATTAAGGCAACAGCACTGCGCATATCTTGCGGCTTGAAGGGGAAGCGAACCTGAATATCATCGGCAAAAATATAAATTGAGCAAAATTTAACGATGGCGGGAAGATCAGCTGAATAAATAGAGAAAAGAGTAGGGCCTAAAACAGACCCCTGCGGCACACCCGAACGCACCGCCAAAGGAATAGAGTTTTTTTCTTTGAAACACGTTACTTGCGTTCTGTTTTTTAAATAACTAGAGAGCCAATCAAAAGTCGATCCTGTTACACCATAATATTTTAGCTTTGTTAACAGCAAACCGACATCCAGACTATCGAATGCTTTAGACATATCGAGCAGAGTTACCGATGTTAATTTGCCATCATCAAAGCCTTGCAAAATATCGTCAGTTAGGGAACATAAGGTAGTAGTTGTGCTAAAGCCTTTACGATAAGCGGACTGAACAGAAGGCAAAACATTAGTGGAATCCAAATAATCAGTGAACTGCATGTAGAACGCTCGCTCAGCAATTTTCAGCCCATTAGGAAGGAGACTAATAGGCCGCACATCTTTTAAAGAAGTTGGATTTTTGTTTTTAGGGATGGGTTTGACTAAGGCGCATTTCCACTGTATAGGAACGATGCCCTTTTCAAATGACAGATTTATAATGCGAGTAAGTGGCTCAGTAATCCACTGAGAAGCGATTTGAAGCATCTTGCCTGATATTTTATCAATGCCCATCGATGTGGGCATTATAACACCGTATGATCAACCGTTTTCGAAAAAAATAGATTTGCATTTCCTAGGCTTATCAAACGATTTTTATTAAATTACAAAACTGAACGGATTTTAAAAATTAGTCTCTAAAGTAATCTAATGGTGCTTATCGATGTCAGATAGTATGTAAAAACTTAATAATTGACAAAATCAAAATCGAATTTTGAGCGCCCCCTTCAGGGGGCCCTAGCCCCCTTAGGAGCGATTTCCGGACTCACGTTTATAGGAACTTTTTTTCATATTTTGAGCTGCAGAATCACCCCCCGAAATATTTCATCGTAATTTCCGGACATCCTGTATAAACATGTGTCCGAAAAACGCTCCTAAGGGGGCACCCAAACTTCGGTTATTATTGAATAAATTAGGAACCGTTTGGGCTACAGTGATGTGTTTTTACACACTGTCTGACATCAATAAGCTCCATTAGATTATGCGTCAGCAAAAAGCGAATTTTACCAGGGGCGTCCGAAACAGGGGGGGGGCTCTGGATTTTTTCACGCAAATAAATAAAAATTGAATTTTAGGCGCCCCTTAGGAGCGGTTTTCTGACACATGTTTATAGTAACTTTTGTTCATATTTTTCGACGTAGAGTCATCCCTGAAAATTAATGATTGCATACCAGAATCACCCTGTATTATAGCTTTATGCAATATTTAAGAGGCGCAGTGGCTTATTTGGCTACGGTCAGCAAGCCTAGAACGCAGAACGCGGGTATAGATGGAATCACGTGCGTTCACGTTGGGAAGACGTGCACCCCATTACTCGGCCTTGCCGGACTTGCCGTTTGGCTCCATCACAGTCGACCGTAAATCACGGAAGCACGTTTCTGGAATCGTTTCGATGCAACACAAGCGCCATTGGCGAAGGTTCTATCAGTTCCGTCAGTCGTTAGTATTATGTGTACCTGATAATCGATTTCGTGTAACCCAGGAACGAATAAATCAACCCCAACGTCCAGAGACCATCGCCACTAGAATTTATAAAAAAACACCCAATTTATAATCAGGCATATAACATCCCCGTCGAAGCCACCTTAAGCCGTTAGTTTTCTGACACCGACCGACCTTTCTAAAACACAAGCTCAAAATCTCTTTAACTGCCACTCTGAGGATTGGTTACAAATTCCTCTTTTATTCCCTCATTCCAATTCTACCCTCGTTAAATAAATCTACAGACCGCTAGAAAATTACAAATGCAAACCGCAATTGTATTGATGCATTTCTAATCTGAATAATGTTTTCCCTATGCCGTTTTGCTATTGGGTTCGAAACTCAGTTTGAATTATTTTTTAGGTTCGCTTTTTACATTTTAACTATTCCTCTTTGGACCGGGAACTCGTGACCGAAAACTTACGTCCCATTTGATGTGCACTTTAAAGCTAATTAAAAAACTTTTGTCTTACGCCTGGGACCGCTGGCATTTGGCAGTAATAAACATTTAAAATTTCGAAAAAGGGCCACAATTTACGTCGGTGCAGACAAATTTCGAACGGCGTTACATGTGGAACGGCCCCCTCTAGTTAAAAACTCGTCGTAAGATAGAATATTATGGGGCTTTTCATCCATAAGACAACTTTGAAATTTCGAAAAAGGACCAAAATTTACGTCATAAGGTACATGAAAGTTTTTTTCACCGATTTATGAAACCGCTTCGTAAGACAAAAATCTTGTGAGCCAAATGCCGTCAAGATATTAATAAATGGCTAAAAATTACATCATTTCGTACATAAGAAATGTCAGCGGGAAAATGTGTGGAAATATACCTCAATTTCAGAAATTCATTGTAATACAAAATTTTCGGGGTCTTTTCATTCATAAGACAAACTTGAAATTTCGAACGGACCAAACCTTGGGCCTTTTTTCAATTTGCAATTTGTCTTAACGGCAAATAGCCCCCTAATATTTTTTCTTGCGATTTATCTGTGATCAAGAGGGTCGTTTCAACACATTTTAACACGGTTTTAAATTTTCATGTACCTGATGGCGTAAATTTTGGGTCCTTTTTCGAAAACTGTTGTTTTAAAGCAACTTCGCCCACAAGATTTTTGTCTTACGAAGCGGTTTCTTAAATCGGGTGTTATGAGCAGCAAAACAAAGAATTTTTTTCATGTACCTTATGACGTAAAGTTTTGTCCTTTTTCGAAATTTCAAGTTCGTCTTATGGATGAAAAGACCCCGAAAATTTTGTAATAAAGGGTGTCCCAAAAAAAACCGAACGATTTATTTTTGGTTATAACTTTGTTATTATTGGAGCGATTTTCCCCAATCTTGTACGAAACGTAGTCAAAAGATGAGGCTTTTAGAATCGACAACCATTTTCCAGATGGCGCCACTAATACATTTTTTATGGCAGTTTTCTACAAGGCCACTTTTTTATTGGCTGGAGTTGAACCATCTGTGAAGCGATCAAAATGAAAATAGTGTAAGCTTAAAGCTGATGCTTTTCTCTTCCAAAGCAACTTTACAAAATTTTATTCTGAACGTTCTTGACTAATTTACAAATTTTTCTGCGATGCTCTAAAACAGATTTTTTAAGATTTATTTGATATTAATTCGCTACCGATCTTGACAAAATTTTCAGAATCCTTAGTAACACCATAAATCTTTCGTAAAATAACGTTAGGTACTTTGTGCAGGAATTTAACTTAGGTACTATATCGTTATACAAAATGTTAAAATAAATGAAATCCAAAAAAAATGGTCTAACATTGACTTGTTTGTGAACTCGACAAGTTGTTCTTCAGCTTATGACTGTTATAAAGCACATATTTGGTTTATTTTAAAATCCAGAATTGTTGTTTATTCAATTCCAGCCTGTTGTCTGTAGCCGCTTTTACTGCTAACATTTATTACACATTCATAATATTCTCGTTAATTTTTTAATCAAATGTGTTCATAAAAATTTACTAGGGTGGCGTCATCTGCAAAGTGACATCATTTTGTGAAATATTGATGGTGTTACTTAGGATTCTGCAAATTTTGTCAAGATCGGTGACCAAATAAAAAATTAATCTTCAAAAATCCTTGTTTTAAAGCATAAAAAAAATTTCCCTGCCTTGTGTTTACAATTTTAAAGTTGATATGCCTAAATGGCACTTCCCGTGGACCAATTGCTCCCAAAAGCTTTTCCGCTCTTCAACGGGTCACCTAATCTCCATGTACCAAATTTCAGCCAAATCGATTCAGTAATTTGGGCTATAATGTATTTTTACTGTTATTATAAAATTTCGATTTTTTAAACCAAACAGCGCTAAATGCGAATTAATTTTGTCTTATTTAAAACCAGAATTTGAAGACCTTTCTGATGGTGACAATAAATATTTCAAAAACTTGCTTTGGATAGCTAAATCAAAGAATAGTTTTAAATTTGAAAGTTGATGTGCCAAAACGGCACTTTCCGTGGGTTGATTGAATCCAAAATTTGTTCAGCTCTTCGACGTGTAATACAGACGACATGTGCATTTCAGCCAAATCGGTTCAGGGGCTTGGGCTGCACCGCAATTTTAAAGTCCGATTAAAATCTCGATATTTTTAGTCTTTGGTCAAAAGGGCACTGACAGTGAATCATCTTTGGACGCAGAATCTGAAGGCCTTTCTTATGGAGACGTGAAAAATGAGGGTTTACATTTAAAATTTAAAAGTTGATGTGCCAAAATGGCTTTTCAGGTTGCACGATTGGCTCCAAAAACTTTTCAGATCTAAGTTGGGTTATCACATGCACACGTACCAAATTTCAGCCAAATCGGTCGAGCAGTTTGGGCTGTGGCGTGTTTACGAACGAACGTACGTACGTACGTACATACATACAGACACGTTTTAAAAACCACTTTTTTGGGTTCCTGAGACCTCAAAACGTATAGATCCGGTCTTATCTCGAATTCGAAAATTTTAGTGATTGCAGTAACCTCCCTTTTTTTTAAATGGTGAAGTGGAGTGGGGAGGTTAAAAAAAATTATAAATGAATCAAGAACGGTCAGAATAAAATTTTGTAAATTTGCTTTAGAAAAGAAAAGCATTCGCTTTCATCCTACACTAATTTCATTTTGATCGGTTCACAGATGGTTCAACTCCAGCCAATCAAAAAGTGGCCTTGTAAAAAACTGCCACACAAAATTTATTAGTGGCGCCATCTGCAAAATGGTTGCAGATTCTAAAAGCCTCATCTTTTGGCTACGTCCCGTATAAAATTGAGTTAAATCGGTCCCACAATAATAAAGTTATAACCAAAAATAAATCGTTCGGTTTTTTTTGGGACACCGTTTACAATGAATTTCTGAATTTGAGGTATATTTCCACACATTTTACCGCTGACCTTTCTTATGTACCAAATGATTTTTTAATTTTTAGACCTTTTTCAAAAAAAAATATCTTGACGGCATTTGGCCCACAAGGTTTTTGTCTTACGAAGCGGTTTCATAAATCGGGTATAAAAAAAATGTCATGTACCTCATGACGTAAATTTTTCGAAATTTAAAGGTTTTTTAAAATTAGCTTTAAAATGCGCATCAAATGGAGGAGTCAAACCTTTTGTACTTTATGAGGTAAGTTTAGGTCACGAGCTACCGGTCAACTTCCTTGGCTCCGAATTAGTTAATTTTTGTGTTATGTTCTGCGCCTTGCAGATGGCTATAATAAGGTGTTTGCCATAATTTGTGTCATTTCCCGAACTGCACCGTTTCGTGTTTTGAACGATTTTATGGAAAGACGGTGTCATTTAAAACCGGTTGCATGTTGTTGGGCAGTATTGACCAATAACTACGGTTCCGTGAGCTTAATCTATCACTTTGTAAGAATTCGATGTTTGTTGCATTATAACAAATGAACTAATTTAAAGCATGATTCTCTGTACTGATCTTTTCAATGCAACCAAAAATTCAAATGGCACGGAATGAATTTAATTGTGGCGAGAGGTCGAATTATTTTTGCAATACAGGGTATTCCTCGACGAGCGTCAGTTAGCCGTTTTATTAAATCGGGCTAAATATGAAATTTTGGTCAAATTCCAAATACTTAGAAATATCACAAAAACTGTTCATTTAAATATGGCAAACATGTAGATTAAAATGATAGACAATTACATTCTGCATCGATGTGCCATAAAACAGTTGGGGCGTTGCATTTGAAAAAATTGACTTTTTGACTAATGAATTTTGATGATGTTTAAAAATTTACAGAGAACAGCCCTGTATGTATTTGATCCAATGTGAGTCCAGGAGCAGATACACCCTACATTAGACTTCATGCCAAATTAATATCGTTTTCTCATTTCATACTGTAAGGTTGTTACAGCTTTTTGAAGTTAGGCTTTGCACTTGACATAAAAAGGGAAATTCTTGATTTTCTCAAAAACGGTTGCCTTTTGGCATAGCAATTCACCTAGAATTAAATGTAGAATCCAAAAATATCATAATATACAGGGTGTTCCATTTAAAATAAGGAAGTTAGTGCCTATTTCCGGTATAGCCGGAAGTGTGCCATTGATGAAAATATTTTACGTCGATTCAAAATAGTTCTCCAGATACGGCTAACTGACGCTCGTCGAGGGATACCCTGTATTTAAATCCAGAATGCAGCAGTAGGTCAGCCGAGGTGACGAGCCTGCAAGGGTTTTCTTGGGGTCCTGACCCTCGAATAATATCGGATTGTTTTTAAGTAAAGTACGCTTCATTAAAACTGCGCTCATTAAATTTAGTGCTTATATACCCCATTAAAAGCCGGTATAAAAATACGGCAAAGACGGATTTGCGGAATGGTATGAAATATGAGCGGCAAACGAGGAGTTTGGGGGTGGTGTTTCACTTCGTGCTTGCGCTATAATGGCATGATTGCTGCAATATTGCTGGGCCGTATCAAGGAGTCAATCTCGCCAGAGTAAGGGTTAACCGATACACCTTGCCATTAGCACAATGACCACTAGCCAACTGGACGGTGACGCTCACCGACGTCGCCATGTTCTCAAGCACGCAAACCTAACAATTAACCCCCGATGTTCATTTTTCACAGTATTACACGCCATATTGTAACTCTGAAGTCTGAACCCAGAACTAAATCCCAATTACTCTTCAGTCACTCTCGCACCCGCCGCTCTTCGCCATTTGCCATACAAAGAAAACAACTTGTAAAAGCTGAAACATTCTGAACAATGTCGTCTTTATGATTAATCCGCACCCTCCGACACTCTTTCTCATCATCCTTCAGATCTGCAAACCTCATTCATTTGCCAGACAATGCCATAACTAACGTCTCCCTAACCCAAGAAAACACACCCAATTAAACTTACCCAAAATTAATTAATTAATTACAACAAAAGCAGATTTCAATTTGCTTCTACTGATTATTGCAAAGAAAATCACTTTTCCGTTTTTTCTCTGCCTTGTTTATTCACGAGTATTTTATTTGCCCTCAACCCGAACGCTGGCGGCATAATAAATCGCACTAGTCTATCGTATTCCACTTTTGCATGCTGCGTACCTACTCAAATAATAATATAGGGAGAGAATCGAAATAAGGGGGGGGATGGTTCGACAAAGAATGCAAAGAAGCAAAACGGGAGACGAGAAGTGAACTACGAAAATGGAAAAGAGGGAAAACGAAAAGAGAAGAATACATAAAGGCCGAAGCAAAATGCAAGGAGAGGAAGAGACAAATGAAGGAAGAAGAGGAACAAAAGATAAGAAGTATAACGACCGAAAAAGAAGCATGGAAATACATAAATCAAGAGAGGAAAAGAAGGAGCGAAGGTAGAGAGGGGAAGATCGAGATGGCGGAATGGAGAAGGCACTTTGCAGAGTTACTAGAGGGAGAAAAAAAGTGCAGAGTATGTGGAGAGGAGAGAGAGACAGTAGAATACCTGTTGCAAGAGTGGGAGAAGAGAAAGCAGAAGACAATGCCATAACTAACGTCTCCCTAACCCAAGAAAACACACCCAATTAAACTAACCCAAAATTAATTGATTAATTACAACAAAAGCAGATTTCAATTTGCTTCTACTGATTATTGCAAAGAAAATCACTTTTCCGTTTTTTCTCTGCCTTGTTTATTCACGAGTATTTTATTTGCCCTCAACCCGAACGCTGGCGGCATAATAAATCGCACTAGTCTATCGTATTCCACTTTTTGCATGCTGCATACCTACTCATATTCCGATTGAAATTATTATTTAATTACTAGCAAAGATTTTCGTGCGATAAAGATAGTCAGGAATTCTGGATATTATGCAGTTTAATAGATAGTAGCACTTCCATTTCTTAACTCACGGTGTGACAATTCAACAACTACAATTTTCTCCTGCACAAAATATCGGATTAGAACTTATTTTTATTTAACATGATTCGTTCTTTGCTTCTGAAACTAAATTTTGAACTTACGCGGCAGTCCACGTATATCCTAAGATCGGGAGTAAAATATTAAACGAGTTTGGATTTAGTAAATAAGCGAGCCTTGCAGGCGAATCCTTGATGAATTTCAAATCATCTCACCAAAAAAATTATCGAAGCTATTTCCTGTGAATTAATGCGCGTGGTGATGACTGACCCGGCGCCGCCACCAGTTTCTTCTATCTTCAAATAGAGCTTTTAATAGAATATTCAACTGTTGAATCTCGAAACTTGCAACTTATGCGAGAGGAGAAACAACTATTCTATTAAGCGCGGAGGTCCGCACAAAATAACAATCACAAATTATATATGACTTGTGGCTGTTTGCCTTCCGTATTTGGGATCTATAGTTACGAATTGCGTTGGAGTTAATTAACCCTATACTTAGTAACTCTTGTTTATTAATGACGTCGGTATTTAATAAAACATAATTTGAATTTAAAACTTCCATACTACACTTAATAGAAATTTGCAGGTGCACCTAATTAGAGAATAGAATAATTTTTTTCTATTTCGGTTTCGTAATGAACACTTTATAGCACCCAAACGCGTTCTCTAATGTGCCCTATTAGAGCACGGCTTTTGTGTACATCGTAACCTAGACAACGATTGTGTCCAACAATCGCCAACTGTCAAGCGAACATTGACCGTCTATGAAAATGGGAAACCAATTTTTTTCTAACAGCTTATGGGTATCCGAGATGGAAAAAATTGTATAAAAAACGTGTTTCATAAGGCTCTTATCGCACTCGGATTTTGTAAAACTCGGGCTTTTCGCCCTCGTTGTCCAAACATCCTCGTGCGATAATAATTGGCCTTATGAAACGTGTTTTTAAATATACTATTGTGACTTTTGTTGGTATGGTACTTTTAAATTTTGTTGCAAGCTTCATTTAGTGCGGCGCCTCCACCAATTTTAAGAAGTTTAGAAGTGCTTTTTTTCAGATTTTTAATAACATCAGAGCCCAGAGGCGTGCGTGGGGGGTCTTACACATTTTTTTGCATTTTCTTTTCTCGTGGGCATTTTCATTATAGTAGAATGGTAATGCGGTTGATTCTAGAAAAGATACTCCTGTTGAAGGTCGCTAAGACCGTTTTCGATTAAAATGACTGATTTGTTTAGAGCACGAAAATTTCTGACGGACGATTTATTTTTCCAAACTAGGTAATTAGTGAAAATAAACACAGAGTAGGATTCGTTTGTATGGGAATGTGGTGGTAAATAATTCCGCTATGGTTCTTCGAATAACATGTTTTCCGAAACCTCATTCGAATGACCACAACTCCCTTAAAATTGTCAATATGAACTTTTGTTCCTAAAATGATGCAAGGAATCATCCTCCGTTCTTATTTTCACTGATAAGGTAGATAAAACAAAATGTTAGTCGCACAAATTTTCGCACCATCATAAACCAATTAAAATCATTTTATTCGTTACATTCAATACCTTTTTGTGTGGAATAGAATACAGATTAAGATTTTATTACCATTTAGCGTGAAATTTTAGGCAACCGAAAAACTTGTAAAAAAGTGTAGCGCCTTCCTGAATAGACTGATTTGAACGTCTGAAACTTCACCCCCACAGCGCACTCCATGGCAGAGGCCGGAGGCGAGGCGATGGCGGTGTGAAGAACAAATGGAGTAGATTAGTGCGAATTAGTGCTCAAAGGCGTTTTTGTACGGAAAGCAAGGACCGATATTACCAACAAATTCGGACTACTACACAAACATTCACGGTGATAAATACCCAAAGGGATACACATCGCTTTGATATACATCTTCCGTTGGTTTTTTATTCGAGTAAGCACAGTACACGTTATGAGGATTATCCTGAAGTAGTTATAGCTTGTGACTTGTTCCATAAGCCCTCCGTGTTCTATTAAATTTTGTTGCAATAATTTATCTTCTGAATCTGCTACTTTGTAAAACCAGCAAATAGGAGTACTCCGTGATCAAATATTCCTGCGAATCCACGTAAAAAGTCTGCCTGTACAGATTTTTGTCACAACTAGTAACATCCCAGTTTCCAATTTTTTTCCGTTTACCTGTGCTGTGACAGATCGTCAATGTTGAAATTTCGTTATGGCTGTTTGTGTCTGGTTCCATAAGCTTTAGTAATAATTCATTTTGGACAAGAGGGTATAAAAAAAGGTAAAGGGTCCGTGAAAAGATGTTAAGCAATTATTGCATTGGTGGAAATAAAATAAATTATTCATGTCGGATCGAGGAGAAGTGAGAGATTCAGGAGTGTGGGCCCCCGTTCGCACACTTGTCAAGCCCGGATCGATGGGAATTATAGTAATATTGTTGTCGGGGGGTTCTGAGGAGTATAATTTGTGAAAATTATTGTTTTCGTGTAAATTGTTGCAGGGGGCTTTACGATATTTGATAAATAGTCGTCAGCACATTTTTTGTAGGAAATGCACAATTCATTAAGAAGTCTGGTTCGGCATAAAGCTGAATATTTTGTAAGTATGTAATGTCTGACTGTCGTGACCACATACACATGGAAACGAAACACGCATAGGGTCACGCAAGGGGCGACACGGAGCGTAATCATAGATTAGCGACCAACCAACCTACTTTGGCCTGTTACCGGTCTTGCCTTTGTCCACGTCAAAATTCTAAACTTGTAAAATTTCCTGGAAAAATTACGCTACACCTGACACATTTGCATTTTTATTATTTTATCCCAATATCACGTCATTTGCAGAATACACATGCACACTGCTTGCGCAACTTATTACAAATAATTTGACCCACCCACGAGGAGAGTATGCAAAGTATGGGTGGAAATTCGATATCAACGTTAAATTCTGTAACTCTTCTCAGCACATTCATTACCTAAACGATTGTTTCGGAGTGGCATCATGAACAAGAAACTGGGCTAAAATATTTATATCCAGTTCCGCTTCAAATAGTATTCATGACAGTTCCTGGAGATGCTCAGGTATTATAAATTATACATTGCAAGTTGTTTTTTTCTTGACTTACCGAGGTCTGGATTCTAATTACAATCACGGTTATCTGAAATATTCCATGGTTCTCTTACCTCCAGGAGTATAGATCGATCTTTTATGAAACTTGGGATCCGCGCCGACCCTTCTTATAATTACCAAATGCTATCGATTACACGCAAAACTTTCCTTCATCTTCATCTTCATCCTCATTTGTTTCAACACATTTTTAGCTAAAGCTGGGATTTCAACTTTTTATGTACAATTCAGCAATATATTTCACTCCTGAATGAAACTTCCGAAACGAATCGAATCCATCACCTACTTAAACAAATCACTTGAAACACCGCCAGTAATTACAGCTACAATAGTTTTCTGGAACAATCACGAAATAAAAGAGTTTTATTTGGCAAGAAAACTACCTTGAGTCGAAGTAATAAATTGCCCACCGAATCGATCATGGATGTCACCCTTCACGTGTCTTTGCTAATAAAATTCTCTAAATGTATGGTCAATGTCAGATCGAACATCGTATTCGCCGACAAACACAGCTTTGTGAGTGGGCCATCAAAATCAGTCGCAGGTGTGCCCCCAAATTAGTACCGACGGCGGCACTGAATACAGTTTACACTCCAATTTTACCGAATCTGACCCTAAACATACAATAAATCGTTTGCGACTCGTTAAAACGCTTTTCGGTGGATACTTTGCTTTTTTGATTGTCTCTATGACTATACTTTGACATTTTTTATCCCCGGGTCCATGATTTTTGTCAAATTTTAGTTACGTCCTGTACTCTGCACATAAAACTTTGGGACTAAGCTTAAGAAATTTCTCAGAAAAAAGTAAACTGAATTCTCTAATTTCAATAGATTAGATTAATATTTACATAATTACATAATTTACATATTTTGGTCTAGTTTTTTTTTTTCTTCTGCTACTTATTTCTCTCTCGGTTGTCTTCTGCTTTCTCTTCTCCCTCTCCTCCCCTTCTTTCTCTCGCTCTCTCGACTTCATTCATCCATTCTATTCCCTCTCCCCATTCGTTCAGAATACTCTTTTTCTCCCTTTCCTCCTCTCTCATTCCCACACACTCTTTCATCAAATAATCTACTGTCTCTCTCTCCTGTCCACACTTCAGCCAGAACTTGTTTTCCCTCTCCTCTTTCCCGCATCTGAATCTCGCTATCATTCTTTTTTCTTTCCCACTCTCCCTCTCCAAGCAACTTGGTAACCCTTATTCACTTATTATATTCTCATATTTTGCGTTATATCTTGATTTTTTTTGTTCTTCTTTCATGTACATCTATGTCTCTATCTCTTTCTCACATCGCTCCATTCATCCATCTCCTCTGTTCCCTGCGTCTTTCTATATTCTCCCTTGCGTATCCGTTCCTCTCGTAATATCTTTGTCTTTCCTTCCCTTTTTCTTTCTCTCTCTTTTTCTCTTTCCAGCACTTCTGTAATATCTTACACTCTCCTCTTTCTCCCATTCTGTCCTCATATTTCACCGCCCTTTTCCCTGTCTCCACTCTTAACTTACTCCTTTTCATTTCTTCCCTTACTATGTATCCAGGTGTCTCCCTATCTACTCCCAGCTGTATGTATTCCTCTGATTAAATACGTACCTCAAATATTTGAATTCCCTTTCCTGCTCTATTTTCCCTTCATTCCACTTCCACTCACTTTCTTTTGCCCTTCCTCTCCCTTTCGCAAAAACCATCATCTTCGTTTTTTCCACACTTACTTCCAACTTTTTTTTCTCCATTATATATCTCTGCATTTCTTATCATATCTTTCATTCCTCTCTCCTCGTTCGCTACCATCACCAAAATCATCTGCATATGCCAAACCCACACTTTCTCTTTGCCCACCACAACCTCCACTGTCTGCGCAATTTTAAACATCTGATCAATATCGTTTATACAGGGTGAGTCTAGTTGGACAAATCAGTCGCCTAGCGTTTAAGATATTGAAATTGGAAATTCAATTTTTGGATATGTTGTAGCTGATATGGTCCCCTACACATGGGACCCATAAAGAAAGCTCCAGTTTTATTCAAACCGAAATTATTAAATAAAAACAAAGGCTTAAATTTTTTTTTTTCGATATTGTTGAATTTTTTAAGGTTATTTAGTTAGAGAATCATTTTCTCTTTATGGAAACATAATTTTTTGTAGAAATAAGTTAATAATCTCCGAGAGACAAATTATTTAAATAATAAAGATTTTTAATTATTTCCTAAAGAAAGCCACGCATGCCGTGATTTGAACAACTGAAAGGCAGTCTAGCTTATACTGCAGACTGTACCCAGAACGACAAGTGTCAGTTGGAAATGTCATTTGAGGTCGTTTGTGAAAAAATAATGCAAAACTACGGGTTGTTGCCCTTTTCTTTACAGATAATTAGGTAATTTTTATTGCTTGATGGATGTTTTGCTAAATTCGTCGAATACAAGTGTCTCGGGTTCTCACACTGGAGGGGCCCGATTAGGACAAGTTAAAGTTTTCACCCTTCGAGTTGAATTTTCTTGGTTTCGCTTGGCTCACCGCTTCTTTGTCTTTGTTCATTATATCAACACGTTGAGTGTCTTCAACATTTGCTGGGCCCCTCAACATCCGATGATAAATCTTCATTTCGTAAGTGTGAAAAAATTGTCAGCAGAAATATTAAATTTTTAATAAAACAACAAAATCACCATATTTGACAGCATGACAGCAATGTAAACTGTTAGCAACTATTGCCAATTGCTTTCTGGCTGACGAGAATAGTTTTTCTTGGTCGAACCATTCGACTCCAAAAAACATCAATCGGGTGACAACCCGAGACACTTGTATTCGGCGAATTTAGCAAAACATCCATCAAGCAATAAAAATTACCTAATTATCTGTAAAGCAAAGGGCAAAAACTCGTAGTTTTGCATTATTTTTCCTTTGATTTTTCCACAAACGAAAGCAAATGACATTTCCAACTGACGCACTTGTCATTCCGGGTACAGTCTGCAGTATAAGCTAAACTGCCTTTCAGTTGTTCAAATCACGGCATGCGTGGCTTTTTTTAGGACATAATTAAAAAATCTTTATTATTTAAATAATTTATCTCTCGGTTATTATTAACTTTTTTCTGCAAAAAATTATGTTTCTATAAAGAGAAAATGATTCTCTAACGAAATAACCTTAAAAAATTCAACAATATCGAAAAAGAATTTTTTAGGCCTTCGTTTTTATTTAATAATTTCGGTTTGAATAAAACTGGAGCTTTCTTTATGGGTCCCATGCGTAGGGGACCATCTCAGCTACAACATATCCAAAAATTGAATTTCCAATTTGAATATCTTAAGCGCTAGAGCGACTGATTTGTCCAACTAGACTCACCCTGTATAAATTGTAAACAGCGTTGGGCTGAGTGGGCATCCCTGTCTTACTCCTTTTCTTGTCCAAAAACACTCGCTCTCTTGCCCATTCGCTCTGACTACATTCTTTGCACCATTTCCAAGTAAAATTAAGAAATGTGGAGCCATACACCATAAATTAAATGCATATCTGTACACTCCGAATTTGCAAAAATTGGCTGCAATTATAATAATTACAAAAAAAACAAACACAGTGCCACAGTGGCGCAAAACTGACAATAATTTAAAACTTTAACAAAGCCCTGCCATTAATCGCGCTATAGCTATCTTGACAAGTCTGCCAATAAGCACGTGTATGGCTCCACATTCCTTAATTTTACTCGGAAATTTTGCATTTTACAGAAAAAGTGTAAGAGGTAGCGTAGTTTCTAAATTCAATCGACCATCGGATGGTGTGTAATTAATTACGAAATTTAATTACGTTAACAAAGATAATCGGCCGAAAATGTCGAGGGCGGCCCAGGGGGCGCCTGTGGTGGGCACCACGACATCATCAGCTACATTATTGAAATCTTCATCGTTCGTAATGGTCTTGTGGAAAATTTCAGCAAAATCGGTTGAATGGTTAAGACGTGGGAATTAATTTTCGATTTTTGGGGCTCACTTTTGAGGAGCCCTTGTGACGAAATGGGGGCCCATCTAGCGAAACAAAAAAATACGTGTCTTTTATTTTCATGCAAGGAATCTGTGGCTGAAATTTTTGTACTCTGAGACGAGACACCCTGTATATTCCTTTTATCCTTCTTACCAGCTTCCCATTCAGTCCTATTTTGCTCTTCTTCCTTCATTTGTCTCTTCCTTTCCTTGCATTTTTTCTTGTATTTTCCTTCCAATAGTTTCGATTGATTAATTAGGGCCAGAGTTTAGAGAGTTTACTCCATTTCAGAGACTTAAATAGATTGCATTATTATTTGATTCGACAGGTTTTAGAGGTTGTAGAGGTAGAGTTTCCACTGAGTATTTGAAAAACAAAAATAAATTTCTTAGTGTCTGGTCCGGAGAGCGCCTCCACCAGTAGGTATTATAAATAAATCCACCATTCCATAAAGTGAAACGAAATTGTAACGTTCTCTTACTCGAATCGGTTCATTGATTCGCGTTAAATAATGCAAAGGTTATTTGAGTAGCCCGGCGCGACCACCACGTCGATTGTAATAAAAATAAACCAATTTTTTTCCTTTGGCGGAGAAATTTCCACGTTTTGTATTTTATGATTTGTCGGCCAAGTTTGGAAATGTTCCCAAGACAAGGAGAAGTTCCAATAGTGCGATTCGCGCCATAATTTTTATATAAATATGCATGGTGCGATGCCACACGATGCTGAAACCAGGAGGGAGACAAATGTAGGGGTGAGTTATCATCTCACCGTTTTTGCATTCGACGACATTACCTTATATTACAAAGTATAATTTACCCATTAACTATTCTAGCCATATGACTAGGTATTCGACATCCGAAACAGATCGCCTGATTTACGTCTTCCTGTAATAACTTATTTTCAATTTTAGTTTGAAAATTTCAATCGTGTGATCGATACCACTTGAAATGAGTTAAGAACTGTTGCAACATAAAAAATCGAAACTCTTGCATGTCAGCGTTTTAAAGAAACGCCGTTTTTTAATACAATTTTCTTAAAATCAAATTTAGTAATCAATTAATCCACTTAAATCGCTCTGAATGAGAAATTTTGGGGCGCACTATTCATAAGGTAAAATGGGGTACTTTATGAATATTTCTTTTATTTGCCTTACAAATTCGGTCTATTGTTAGAATATTGATATTTTGTGGCTCAATAAAAGGTTCTTTACAAAGGAACATAAATTAATTTGAGTATAAATGCTTGCTATCGATCAAGTTGTCCATTTTAGTACGTCATTCTTGCACTTTTCTTGTAGAAATAATACACCCTTGGAAATGATTATGTATAACTGTCTCCGTTGAAGAAAATTTGAAACTTGACACTTAATTATTACGAACTGTTTTAAAAATGTTTTTTTTAATTTGCAGGTGGCGTTAATTTCAAATTAAATGGCATGATAAAATGGCAGTGAAGTCTTGTGGATCCTGTTGGAAATCAAAAAAGATAAAATAGGCAAGCGTTGTAAACGTGGAAGTTGCGACGTTCGCCACGATAACATTCCTTGAGTTTTTATTACGATATTGAAGGATGACAATAAGAAAATACGTAAAATTCCTGTTTATCGATCCCTTAAAATATTTGGCAAATGACTTTATTCTTTTATCATCGAAATGGCCGAGTTTAATGGAACTTCGGTCATTCCAGTAAAATGTTTTTGATGGGTCGCTCGACAATCCTATTAAACGGTAACCGTAATGCAATTTGACCAAGGTCTTCAGCAATTTAATTGGTTACAGCAAAAAGTTATTAATTACGTGTCTAAAGTTCAATATGTGGATCTAACCTTACTTCCAGATGTTATTTCCTGATAATTCCCCAAGAACAAACTTAACGAACTTTCGAAGAATATATGTAAGATAACTCTCTCTTCTTGTGAACATTTTTTCACGATTCTTACGATTATTCGGAATTCTTTAAGTACGCTTAATGGAAATTTCTGAAGGTTGAAGGTCGGGGGTGCCAGTTAAAAACAGGGTTGCGTAATTATACATGTATTTATTATTCGCCTACCTTTTAATCGATTTCCTATGTCTGCAGGGTAATTAAAAAGTACATGAGCCATTGTTTTAATTTCCTAAATATATTTATAAAAGCTAACCGTCTGCACACAGATCTTTCCCTAATGAATAAAATATTTTTTTTAAAATGAACAACTAAAAGCGATTGTAATCTCCGCACTTGACCTGTTGACATTTTCCACAATCTTATGAATAAATAAAGGAACAAAAGTCAATACAGATTTTTTTAAAACCTCCCCCACGACTAATTTAAAAATGGGAGGTTACTGCAATCACTCCAAAATTCGAAATTGAGATAACACCAGGTGTTCTTAAATTCATAGTCCTGAAAAATAGGATTTTGAAATTCGGAGCAATGGTTAGTGCTATAAAGAGTTTTCTCTTCAATTTTTAGTAACATCAGAGGTGTGCGTTCTTGGGGGCCTTCACATTTTTTTTACATTTTCTTCTGTTGTGGGCCTTTTTGCCGAATAATAATAAAATCGTAATCTCTGGTCTATTATTCCACGTTTAAAAGGTGCTCTTGATGAATGTAGCTATAGGGCGCACCATTTTCGAATAAAATGATTCCAGTTGGTTTAGGGGGCGAAAATTTGTGACTAGCACTTTGTTTTATCGACTTAATTCGTGAAAATAAAGATGGAGGTTGATTCCTTGCATCATTTTAGGAAGAAAAGTTCATATTTAAGATACGGCAGAAAATGTTTCCTAAAAGAGCTATGGCCCTTCGAATGGAGTCTCGGTAAACATATTATTCGAAGGACCATAGCCCCCTTAGGAATTATTTACCGCCACATGTCCAGATGACCTTTTCTTTCTAAAATGATGTAAGAAATCATATTCCGAGTTTATTTTCACTAATTAGATAAATAAAATAAATCATTCAACAAGAGCCTCTTTTTTGGGTACAATCGACCACCGATTAAGATTTATTATTATTTGGCGAGAAAAATGACTACAACAAAAGAAAATGTAAAAAATGTGTAAGGCCCTCCAAGAACGCGCGCCTGTGATGTTATTAAAAATCTGACAAAAAGTGAGGAGCTTAAAGCTCTTTATAACACTAACGATCGTTACAAATTTCAAAATTTTATTAATATTTTTCGATTCTTCAATTTCCGGACATGTGTCCATAGGAACGTTTTTTCCTAGAATGATGTTTAGAATAATGTTCCGGAGTTAGGTCCTTGAATTTAGGAACATCCTGTATTTGAGCGCGATTTTTCGGAAACTACCGAACGGATTTTAATGAAATTTGGTATGGAGGTTAGCGTTGGTGAGCCCAGTTAGTTTTGTTGTGAATCCGCAGATGCCAAGTGCCTTTTTGGCATAACAACTATAAAACTTCACTGATGAACACCAATTTTTCTTATCAGCACGTGAAAGGTCTTGAAATTCTGTGTCTAAAAAGTATTCACATTTAGCACCTTTTTGGCATGAAATCGAAAAATTCGAGGTTTCGAAGAAATATTAAGTAACACGCTACAGCCCAAACTACTGGATCGATTTCGCCGAAATTTGGTAGATAGAGGTACTTTTAACCGCCGAAGAGCTGATTTAATTTTGGTGGCAATTGGCGAACGGCAAGTGCCATTTTGGCATATCATCTTTGAAATTTGAATAATAAATTTTGCTTTCAAAAATGTATTCGAGCTTAGTGCCCTTTTGGCAAACGATTGTAAAATTTAGAAAAATCACAGAAAACGCCTTAGATTTGGTGGACTAAAACTTAGGTATAGGGACTAGTAAAATTTACTTGATTTTGGTGACAGAATTGGATCATTCACCAAGTGGGGAGGTTCCAGCCGCTTTCGTAGCTGCCCCTTTTTTGTAATCATTATTTATTAACCTCCCAATGCCGCAGAGGGGACAGTAGCCAGCCGTCTTAAACTTCCAAAATTAATAGACCAAGAGCAATTTTCATAAAATTTATGAGGGTTGCCGATTATTCTGTAGGCGACTAAAGTAAATTGATCCCAAAGACAAGAAAATATAAAGAGCTAAAGGGATTGTTTTAAATCAATAAGTTCCTGCTATTTTAAGAAATGAGTGACTGTATTTGCAGTAAGTATGCACAGAATGGCGTCGTTTAGTCCTGCCATGCTCGGATACATTGAAATAAATAAAAAACCAACGGCTATGAAATTGAGAAAAGAGTCGCCTCATGTGAATTCTATATTAACATTGGTTGGGATTTTATCTTAACCAGTTTTGCAGTTTTCATATCACTAAACTATAAATCTTTGCATATGAAATATATGGTGACATTTCTGCTCGATTTTATTTCTTTAAGGATTACGGCGATTCGTGAAATAATTTTTATTAGTTTGCAGTGTCGGGAAGATTTGCATTCTCAAGTTAGCGAGCTTTGAAACCGTAATTTAAGCTAGTTCGAACCGCTTTAAGACCACGTTTCACGTAGGTATTAAATATTTTGTCAGAACTTAGAGTGAACAACAATTTGAAGCCTCGCGCAATACGTTATCATCCCTCTGACTTTATCTCGAAAAAAATGAAAAGCTTCAAGCTTAGCCCACGGAGTTTTAGAACGAATAAATCTAAAAGTAAAACTGTGACCCGGAGGTGTAGTAAGCCACGTAATGCAGTTGGCGAATGCCGGTATTGATCATAATCTCATTTAATTTGCGACTGGCTTGAGTGGATAGTGTTGCTGAAAGCAAGTCAATTTATGGAGATACTTTAAAATAAAATATACGTCTTGTATTATTCACTGCAATTTGAGATTTCCTCGTTTTGAGCAATTTAAATAAATAATATAAATTTTTGGGATATCAAAGGAACGCGTTTAGAACCGTTTGAAGGAAAAAATGTTCTAGCAATTTTGTTAAGAAACAGTATTCGAGATGATTCGCAAATTTCCAACTTTCTAGATCAACAAATACAGTTAATCTGAATCTCTTGCCTCAACGTTCGTTTTGGTTTTTTCGTTCGCTCGTTTTTTATACAATTTGCAAACAGTGATTAAAGGAGGATTCAACTCAAGAAATCGATGTTGATTCTAGTGAGTCCAATGGTGTTATCAGAATTTAAAAATTCTTTACCGTTTTGAAGATATTCGTAAAAAACAGCGGGAAAGATGACGATTTCTTGACCATGAGGCTTAGGGTGTATCGAAAAAAAAAGAATTTTGGAATTTCGTTTTGTAATAGTCGCCAAAACTTACCTTTTACTATCCTAAGAAGAAAGTTTATTTAAGGTTTTGCTATAGTTCAACATCTTTAGCCCTCTACCGCCCCTCAAATATTGGTTATTTTGAAATTCCAAGTCTACAACGAATAATTTTTTAAAATTCATTATCTATTGTTTTTCTATCACTAGTAGGTTCGGAGTAGATTTTAAAGACCACTAAAGGCCGTTTTTTTCATCTCTAGTTAAATTTAGCTACCTACTGCCATATAGTTTCAACAACAATTAAGTCTAATTAATCAAGTTGCTGGTGCATGCATGACAGAACTTATGACACTACTGGTTGACGTCTAAAGTTCAGACGTTATATTTTCGTGCGTTTTTTATTCGAATTTCTGTGCTTCCCTTTCGAGTTAATAAGAATATTTCAAAGGCAATTTACACTAGAAATAGTCTCGAGTGGCCTATATTTGGTGGCCCTTCGAAGACTAAAAAACGCACAAAAATTTAACGTTTGAACTTTAGACGTCAACCAGTACTGTAATACATAAGTTCTGTCATGCATGCACCAGCAACTTGATTGATGAGTTAATTGTCTTTGAAACTATAATGCAATGGCCATCTAGTAGGTAGCTAAATTTAACTAGAGATGAAAAAACGGCTGTTAGTGATCTTTAAAATCTACTCCGAGCCTACTAGTGACAGATAAACAATAAATGTTGCATTTCAAAAAAAATTTTATTGTAAACTTGAGATTTCAAAATAACATAATATTTGAGGAGCGGTAGAGGGCTGAAAACGTTGAACTATAGCAAAACCTTAAATAAACTTTCTTTTCAGGATAGTAAAAGGCAAGTTTTGGCGACTATTACAAAACGAAATTCCAAAATTCTTTTTTTTCGATACACCCTAATGAGGCTATTTCCAGACTTCGGCTGCCCTAACTCCTACGTGTTTCCTAAGGACAAACCAGATGGCCAAGAAATCGTGGAAAGATGACGTCATCTTTCCCGCAGTTTTTTATGAATATCTTCAAACCGGTAAAGAATTTTTAAACTCTGCTAACACCATTTGACTCAGACGCTCCTTTCTCACTAGAATCAGCCTTATAACCTCAATATCGATTTCTTGAGTAGAATCCTTTTTTAAGTAAGGTCAGTTAAAATAGTTAGTAACTCTAACTAACGCTGTGAAACATGTTCCCTGATATAATGTACATGTATTTATAGAAAACCGATTTTTGGTTGTCAATTATTTCTCTGGATGCGATCGGAAAACACAATTTACGAGAAACGTCGGGATTGAGCCACCCTCTTGAACAAACGATTTATGGATTTTTTGTTTGCAACCTAATAATAGGGAGGGCAGTTGAAAGGAGGTCTGGCCACCTTAAGATTGCACTGCTGTAGAGTTAGGGATGACATGTGATAGGGTACAAGGTAGGTTATAATTTTGCTGAATGATTTAGTTAGTCGATCAGGTTCGTTAATGGGGGTTAAAACAGAGTTTCCAGCGGCCGTCAGTCATCGACATCGCTAGAGTGGCGGAGTTTCATAAATGTTGCAACTTCATTTAACATGTATGGACTCTATCGACGCCCCTGGGTTAATACACAACATCCTAGATTCAGGTTGTAGATCTGACTAAGACGGTAGTTCTGTAAATGGCTTGAAATATACGAGCAATTCGATGATCATTGATAAACGGCCGAAGAGTCTCGCCAGAAGAAGATAGATGGCGAACCGACGATTTAGTTGGACGTCTCGGTAATTGTGATGAATGAGAAAAGAGCTGCCTCACCTGGGCGAGAGGTTGAAGAAGTCGGCGTGGTAGAGCTGCCTAGAACCGTTGGCTGTGGCTGCGGAAACGGCAAATCACAACACTCCCGTTCCGGGGATTCACTGCAGAGGACCCAGCCCGATACGGCCAGCAGCCACAGGATGACCCCAGCACCGTACATACCATCCGGCTCACATTTCCGTTTTTCCAGCGATTATAAACATGTGCTGAAAACTTCGAAAGTCTCGTCTTAGACTTAACACACACTACCGTTCTGCGAAAAGTACCAGAAAACAGTGAGAATCGTAGCCGCAACTGGAGCAGCGTGCAGCGCCGCGACGCCACGAGGTCGGTGGCGCCGTTTCCCAACGTCCGGAATTCGCGCACCCCCACCCCTCGTCCTCTACGACCACTATGAGTATTTAGCTACAACTTCTACTTACACATCCATATTGGGCTTGAAATCTTCGACCCTTCGAATTGACACAGACGTCGCACAGTGGTTCAGAATCCAAAAAACGTGAACGAAATTCGGATTTTCCAACTTTCTCGTAGGAATCCGTAATTGACATATTTTATTCTTCATAATATTGGTCAACTTTAGGGCAATCAATGAATACAATCCTACTGTTCGTGTAGTCACTACACGACGTAGAAAACGAGCAATTTCGCTGTGCTTTACGTTGCCGAAAAAAACGGAAAGAAAGGACAGAAAGGACTTAAGATTTTCACAAAAAACTTTTTATAGGTGCTTATGGTGAACCTATTTGTATCAAAATAGCTCACCAGAAATGTAAATATACATAGAGGGTTTTGTTCATAACCCTCATTACGATTCCATTACATTTCCAAGAAAAATTTTACAAATGAAGCTATACAAAATTTAGGACACCTCAGGACGGTTTATAATTAGTATCAGATGTTTGCTTAGGGACTCAGGTAGAGAACTAAAATGATTTTGGCTGCGCGTATTTGCGCGTCTAGGCATAATGAGCTTATAAGTGCACTCTTGCAAAATTTAAATTTCAATGCGTCTCTTGTTTTCGAAGTGTTCGCAGTGATTAAAATAATTCCATAGTGCGTCATATCTCTTATTATTGTTAAATTTTTTGTTACATTTGTTGTTTTGTTTGTTATTGCACATTTGGTTGCAAATTTATTTGTTCAGCATAGTCCGAATGACGCTTCTGATGTTGCTTGATCTGATGATGCAAAATCGAGAAAAAACTTTTGAAGCTCGTAAAATTTGTGTTTTGGACTTTTTAAAGCTTAAATTTCAAACCAATGGTGATAAAGCCGCCACAGAACAACTGGAAACATTCGTTAGACAATCGCATGTTTCATACAGACTGGAAATAAAGATGTGGAAGGTGCCAAGCCACAAAAGAGAACAATTTGAAGAAAAAAGGGAAAAATTCAGTCTGAGTTTCATTCAAAAATGGGATTAATTGTAGATAACAAGGTGCTGGAACTTCAAATGACGGAAATACGACAAGACGGTTCTTTTCTAACCCCAAGTTATCTGGAGATAGACCAAGGATTGATTAAGAATTTTGCAGTCATTCTGAAATGCATCAATAGTGGACTTGAAATCAAAACAGAAAGGTTCGAAGAGTATTCTCTGCAAACGGCCGAAAAATTTGTGTTACTGTACGGGTGGTATTATATGCCACCCTCTGTTTACAAAATTTTAATACATGGAGCCAGTATTATTGGTCAGGTCGTTGTGCCAATAGGCGAGCTTTCTTAAGAGGCTCAAGAGGCCAAAAATAAAGATATTAAAAGGTACAGAGAACATCACACCAGGAAAGTGAACCGCCTCAAAGTCAATGAAGATATTTTCCACCGATTGATACCTATTAATCTCTGAACAGTTTTTTCCTTTTATATTCAAACGAATCCAAGAAGACTCGAAGATCCCGAAGTTGCTTTCTCTCGTCCTAGTTCCTGAGGATGTCGAAATCCTCTTCGAAATCGATTCGCACAATGACCAGTTTTCCGAAGGAGAAATAGAGAAAAAGGGAAAAAGACAAAGAGGATGAGGAAGACGACTAAAATTGAAGAAAACAAACTTTCTAAATTCGTTTTTGATGTCTCAATTAAATTGCTAGACTTTCTAGATAAAGATATGTTATTAGACGCCACGGGGTATTATTATTATTATTATTATCATTATTATCTGTTAATATTGTTTAGACTAGAAAACTGAACCATTTTGCACACACAATTTCAAAAAATTGAGCCTTTTACTTTAAATGTTGCTTCGTTATACCTATTGTTGATTTCAACCCTCCGTAGAGGGGTTGGTGTTAAGATTTTCGGAAAAATAACACCACCAGTGTGTTCTACGATGTCAAAAACCCCTGGGGTACAATTTTTTTCAAAATTGGTTCAATAGTTTGGAAGCAGGGATTTTCGTTCACGTTTTTTGGATTCTGAACCACTGTGCGTCGTTGATAGTGCTGTCGGTTGTAAAGTTATACACTTATGCAAACTTGTTTCTATTTCGAAATTTGGAAACCCTTCACACAAATTTCCAGCCATAGGAAATAATTGTAATAAATGCATAATATTGAAGCCTTTCTACCCTTGTGGGTTGAGTTGGTTGGGCAACCCTCCATTTTTTCCTATACTGCTGTTTCATTTCAATCCACTCTATATTTTTTTAACCACATTACTTCTAATTTCTATCTATGTGCTGATTGCTCTTCCCCTTTGCTTCATCCCTTACATTCGCGTTTCGAACACTTTCCTCAACGAACCGTAATTGCCTTTCTTCTATTGTTGCTTTAATCGGTTTTGTTCTCAGGTTTTTTCTGTGAGTTATATTCCTGATCCAATCTAATCTTGATTTTCTTCTATTTTCCTTATAAATCACAATTCTACGCTTTGTACTTTTTTTCTGAATCACAATTTATTCTGAACCAAGATTAAGATTGGCCAATACTCTTTCGACAGTCTCCCAAGTCCATTTCCTCTGTTCTGCGTGTCTGCTAAGCCCACGTAGTTTAAATTCATTTTTTGTATCTCTTCTGTTACTTCTTCTTGCTTACCTGGTAAGTCACTAACGTTCCCCTAATGCTCCTAATCTTGCGTAGTTTTTCTTCTTTTACATTTTAACAGTTCTGTTTTCCATTATTTTTTGTTGCTATATCCTGATTTTTTTGTTTCTTTTCTGTATCCGTGTAATTATGTATTTCCAATTTCCTTATCCGTTTTTCTTTGCCTTTCTGTGTCTACTTCTATTTTCGGTAAGTTTCTTGCAATTAATGTAGAGGCGTTTTTTGTAGACTTCTCTTTTAGCTTTTAGCCATCACAAGCGCCGAACGGCCAAGTGGTATTTTGGCATATCAACTTTGAAATTTGAGTAATAAACTCTCATTTTCTTTATCAGCACATGAAATGTCTTCAAATGTCGTTTCCAAAAATGTCGTCAAACTTAGTGCCCTTTTGACAAAAAGTCGTAAAATCCCATAAAACGCTTTAAGCAGTAAGAATTAAGTGCCTTTTTTGGAATGTCATCTTTAAAATTTGAAAGATGATAACCTTTTGTTTTATCAGCACATGAAAGGTCTTCAAATTATGGTTCGAAAAATGCAATTAAACACTTAGGTAGACACTGTGGATTGAAACAAAACAAAACAGCATGGAACACGACACGGTTTTCGGTTTTTAACCTTTTGTCTGTAGTAAAATATTCGAATCGAATGAAATTGGACACATACTTAATTATAGGTATAACATCATAAACAGCATTATTTGATCCCTCGAGAGATTTAAGTCACTTTCAGTTTTAGCGGGAATTTAAATGGAACATCTGTCTGCAAATTTCTTGAATTCAGGATTATAAATTCCTAGAAAAATTCTAAGTATATGGTTAGTGTGCTTTTCAAAGTAAGGAATTCAAAAAACTATCTACAGAAGGACCTTCTAAAAAAACCCCGAACAGGTCAAAATTTATTTTTACGATGCGCATCCTTTTTTTCAAAATTTCTTCAATGTAACAATCTGTCAAAATTGCAAAAAGAATTTAAGTAAATGTAATTGGGCAGTTGGTTTTGTATCAAAAAAATAAAACTTAAGTGTTCTTATTTTTGATTTTTCACTGACTGCACTTCCAATTGAATATAATACATGCTTCCCTATCAAAAAAGATGTAGATTTCGAATTAATTAAGAGACCTGTATGCTCCCAATTGAAAAATCAAGATTAGCGTTATTTCCGTATAAACCGGAAGGGTGAAAAAATTTCTGGCTACGCCACCTTATGCGCATCGTAACAATAAATTTTACCTGTTCGAGGGTGTTTTGAAAAGTCCTTCTGCAAAAAGTTGCTGAATTTATTCCTTACTTTTGAAAAACTTTGTATGATAGTATACTTTTTCCTTTCTGACGAGCTTTCTGATCACGTTTTCGAAAAACTTGTTTTCATTTCTTCGTCTCTAATCTCATAAACTAATATAGAGACATTAATTCTGCAGTTGTCACTTAGCACGAACCATTTTTAAAAACGTGCAGCTACGGAAGCGGCTAGAACCTCCCCACTTGGTTATGTTTCAAGATTGAAGGGGTTGAGTTTTAGAGCTGCAATTTTTTTCTCTTCCGGTCGTAGGTGGTCTAAGGGCTAAATATATGCTCAAAACTTTTTCTGATGGGCCATTGATGGAAAGTTAGCGAATGGCTTGAATTTCAAGCAACACTTATGTGAAATTTCGAGTTTCAACCCCTGATTTGCACCCCATCTGTCTCCTCCTGCAGAAAAAAACCGTCCCCTATCAGATATTGGCTAAATATATGTGTCGGGTTTTAGACCCAAATGTGCAAAATATTTGAGAACTTTTCGTATTTTTGTGATTTTCAACCCTTAAATTTGATCCACCAAAATTGATACCCCCTCACCTTCAACATACTTGTACGCCAAAACCGCATATTAAGTTTCAGTAAGATATCTCCACTAATTTTCGAGTTATTACAATTAATAGTTTTTCGGTTCCGAAAAAAACGCGCATTCTCGCGTTTCTACTGCGAAGGCTGCCTAAACGCTTGAAGATGGATTAAAATCGTATGAAGAAGAAATGTCAGCAACGAATAGACCTACAAAAAAGTCCGCAACGGCATATAAATATCTGTTACTTATAGCCGACAATAAGCCATCCAAGCTATTTTCGTCGAAAAATTAAAACATAAAAACGATCACGGTGGCCTACCCATCGTAGACAGCTACACTGAAAAAAGAGTTTATTCATTATTATAGAAATTCGTTAATTATAAACCACCCCGTTATTGAAATACGACTTATTATTAACTGATTGTTTACAGGGACCATCCGCCTTGTTTAAATGTTTTAATCTTTACTTATTTATTATTATATTCTGCATATTTATAACTAAAAATCGAATGTTAGCAAAAATTGGCATATTTGTTTATAGTAAATAAATAGTCAAGATCATTTATAGAGAAAAATTAATTGTAAATAAAGGGTTCTTGCTCATTTTATTTATACGTATTAACGGATTATAACCGCTTCAATAAATATTATTAATAAATAGATCAGTTGTTCCACCCAAACAAGAGTATTCAATATTAACAACCTCTCTCTGACATTTGTCGAGGGTAATCAAGGAATGATAATTATGGGTAACTCATGGGTCAAATGGTTGGTTTTAGTAAATAAGGCTATTTTACAGGCTTTTAACAGTTTATTGGCATCTTTAACGCATGATGCATGAACACTAAATTATTAACACAAAAAATTGACTATAGATATAGGTATTCTAGTATAGGTTATTAATATAGTTGTATACAATAACTATTCAAAATACCTAAGAAACAAAAGATATGAAATACATAAGTTCTATAAATTATGATGTATATATAGACAAAGTTTTGAAGCAGCAACTAGCCATTGTTGGACGATACTATGTGTATAACTTACTTCATATTTTCTTTTAAGCTGAATTGGTCAAATCTTCCCCCATGCTCTCAGCATAAAAATTATAAATCACAATCACAACTGCACACTGCACAAAACAACCACTGTAGCCACCCAATCCCGCACCAATAATTATGTCGTCTGCGCCAGAGGGTTAACAGCCAAAACTTATTATTAAATTGGCTTGTTAACTGTTAACTATTATGATCTGTTTACTATTAACAAGCGAGGTTATTTATGGATAGCAGTATTCGTTTGCCCTAAATACACGTGTATTAATAATACACATCTTTTGGGTAATTACCAATAATGGGTTAGAAGCAAATCGTCCACACTTTAAACCATTGGAGAATTGGAGTGATTAAAAATGAACAATTCCTCCGCAAATAATTGAGTTATTCCCAGAAAATCGCTTGTTCAAACAGATGTATTAAAAATAATGAAGGAGTATTTGTAAACAATACTGTTTATTATTTGTGAATAAAAGTAAGTTAAATCACTAAAAGTTAACTATAAAACTAGTTTTTCTTTCAGTGTATATGCCGTCGCGGACTTTTTTGTAGATCTTTTCATCGCCGACAATTCCTCCTTTAAAACTTTTGATCAATATTCGCGATCAAACGTCGAAAATTGCAATTTCTTTCAGTTTTTCACCCGCAACTCCGACTTCTACGGTCCGATATGGCCCAAAAACAATCCCCGCTGAGATTTTCGGGGTATACACACGTGTACATTTCATCTCGATATCTGCTTCCGTTCTCAAGTTATGCGACGGACAGACCTTTCACGTGCTGATAAGAAAACTTGGTGTTCATCAATCCAATTTTATGGTTGTTATGCCAAAAAGGTACTATGGTTAACTTGTCTTACCAGAAAAACAACACTAACCTCCAAACCGAATTTGATTAAAATCCGTTTGGTGGTTTTCGAGAAATTTTGCTCACATACGCACATACGTCACAGACATTTTTTAATAACCACTTTTTTGTGATCCTGGGACTTCGAAACGTAAAGACCTGGTGTTACCTTAATTTCGAGTTTTGGGGTGATTGCAGTAACCTCCCATTTTTAAAATTAGTTGTAGGGAGGTTAATACTTATATTCTAGCTAGCCCTATATGGGTCGGTGATTTCTTCCTCGAGTGTATTTACCAATGGGGTCATCTTGTGTGAGTTTACATGCACGGTGCGTCACCCTAATGGTTGCAATAAGACGTAACGACGGAAAAGGCTTTATTGGCAGATTCTTTCGACTCCGCAGTTAAGACTAAACCAGTTATGTCTTAGGATTCCTGATTGGCTAAAGTAGAAAATCTCCACAATCGATAAATCTTCCGAGGTAGAGGCAATGTAACCTGGCCCAAACAGGACTTGATAACGCAGAACAAAACAAATGACCGGTCGGTGGTCGGTGAGGGAGTAAATCTGAACGACAATCTGTTCGACAGCAACGCAGCCGCTTCGGTCACTGATACTGATTAAATCCATTAACAACTAAAGCCTTCCTGGACCATCATGTTTAGGGCCCTTCACCTAATTTGATGCATTTTTAATAATGCAAAGAGTTTGCTAGACTGACGCTCATTATGCATTCACCCCGCCGTGCCTAATTGTTCCGGGAACTTCCTGCCGAAAAAACGCACACTTCATACAAAGGGCAAATTAAGTCCGGAAAGTAGGCAGCTAAAAGCTTTTTCATACAGATTATACCTTCTAACTCCTAAACTGTATCGATACTAGATAATCCGATTTGCCGCCTAGCACAACCGGACAAGTTCAGAATACGACGTCTATAAACCTCTTCCGAACCTCACCACCAATATTCCCAATAATCAACTTAATAAACAACCCGCTTTGTCTCTATCATCGGTTCATTGCTCTAATCGAAAGGACTAACAAATCACGATTAATATTTTTCAAAATTAATCCCCGTGGCAATCGTTTGCTTGCCATGTGTCAACTTTGGTGACCACACCAGGATTTTGTGCGTGCATTTCGTGTCGCATTCTAGTTTCGTCTCATTAAATATTACGTTCGGGTTGTAGTTATGTGATATCTACGAAAGCGTAGAGCTGCCATGATATTTGTTGACTTTTTTTATTTTGTAATTTACAGAAAAAGTGTAAATTTACAGAAAAAAGTGTAACGGTGCTCTCAGAATGAATGGAAACATAAATTTACACTTTTCTGTTTTACACTTTTTTTGTAAACTTACACTTTTTTCTGTAAATTTAAACTTTTTCTGTAAATTTACACTTTTTTCTATAAATTTACACTTTTTCACGACTAATATTTTTCAAAATTAATCCCCGTGGCAATCGTTTGCTTGCCATGTGTCAACTTTGGTGACCACACCAGGATTTAGTGCGTGCATTTCGTGTCGCATTCTAGTTTCGTCTCATTAAATATTACGTTCGGGTTGTAGTTATGTGATATCTACGAAAGCGTAGAGCTGCCATGATACTTGTTGACTTTTTTTTATTTTGTAATTTACAGAGAAAGTGTGAAACAAAAAAAAGTGTGAATTTACAGAAAAAGTGTAAATTTATGTCTTCGTTCTGAGAATACCGTTACCGAGCTGTACAGGGTATTCCAAACGCATTAATACACGGCCCTTACGGCCAAATATTAAGATGAATAGAATAAAACATCCATGGTAAATGCTTGTATAATTTAGCAATAAACAAAATGTACAAAAATTGAGCAGTAAATTTTTAAATTTAAATTTTCATTATTTTTTCAGAATGCAAAATTTTTAGTTTTTGGTCATTTTAATAATTAACAGCTTGATAACAGCCCGATAAAAAATGTTAAAAAATGGCTCGTAATCCTACACTCTGAAGAAACATTTTTTTTTGTAATTAAAAGCGCCATTTTTTAAGTAAAGAAACTAATTAGGCCCCGTTAAAATCCTTTAGGGAGCGTGTACAATTAGTGGGAGGCATGTGGTAAGCTGAAATTTGAATTCATGAAAATTTAAAAATTTACTGTTCGATTTATCAAAAAAATAAAATCATCACTATACAGAAGGACTCACAGAGAATCCAAAAAAATAGAAACATAGGTGGCGCCATTTAAAAAAAATTACTTATTGTTTATCGTTAAATTATGCAAATTCCAATACCCTGGATCTTATTGTTTAACCGTGAGCACAATAAGAGGATCTGTCTGTCCATTCTACCATATGGGGTCCAATTTCGCCAATGAGATTGCATCTACCGTAGTGATTCCCCATATACGAAACTGTTTGTATGGTATTCTCTGCAGACCGAAAACAAAATTTTAATTCATATAAGTATTTCAAATCGCAGTAAATACTTACTTAATTGTATTATTCAATATACTTCTTTTAAAGAAGTGAATAATGGACGGATTATAAAAAATGGATCCTTCTATGGTTGAGTATAAAGAGCGCCATGGGTGAGCGAATATCGAAAACTTTTACAGCATTGTATTCGTAATGAAATTTGCCTTAAAACAAGGTATCACATGTAGGGATTACTATATAAAATTTTGTGCTATTTTTGGGCTTTTTTTGCTTTTTTGAGCTACTTTAGAGCTTTTTTTGTGCGATTTTTATGCAATTTTAAGCACTTACAACACCTTTTTTTGTGCTTATAAGTCCGCGCTCTAATAATATATATCGTTTATAATATTATATCGTTTTCTCATTTCATACTGTAAGCATGTTACAGCTTTTGGAAGTTAGGCCTGCACTTGACATAAAAAAGCGAAATTCTTGATTTTCTCAAAAACCGTTGATTTTTGGCATAGCAATTCTTAGTAAAAGTTCACCTAGAATTAAACGTAGAATCCAATAATATCATAATATACAGGGTGTTCCATTTAAAATAAGGAAATTAGTACCTTCCGGTATAACCGGAAGTGCGCCATTGATGAAAATATTCCACGTCGATTCAAAATTAATTGAAACAACTGTGTACAAATTTTCATGACGATGCTAGAAGCAGTTCTCCAGATGCTCGTCGAGGGATACCCTGTAGTTATAATGCAGAAGATAAAAGGAGCTTTAGCTTCGCCTTGACCTTTAAATGAGGAAACGTCAAAAAACAATTCCTGAAATTACGCGCGTAATTTTAAGTGAAATATATGGGAATGAAATTTAATGCGAGAGTTAGCCATGCAAAGAGAGAAAGTGAAAAAATCTCGCGTGAAAAATGATTGGAATAAAGAGTCGGCCATAAATAATGTTAAGCAGAATAAAGGATATCAGCGAACCAGCAGTTTATAAAATCCAAAGCTGTCTCTGGTGTTTATTTGTAGTTCTGATGATTTATTGCATTTGTAGAAGTGTCTTGCAATGAATTGTTAGCGTTTTAGATTTTTCGTTTTCATATATTCGAAATAAGGAGAGATATGTTTCTTTTTAGTTAAGGAAGTGAGAACTTCTTGAATCGCGCTTAGTTTCCGCCCTCGCCGGAACATACCCTTATTTCTCCCTATGCTACATCCTATCACATATTTCAATTATATTCATGAAAGAATTACTTCGGTGTCTGTTAAATTGTTTACTTGGAGTTGGTGTCTCAGAAAAGTTTTCTTTGGCGTTAAATAAATTTATTGACGTCTCAAGTTTTATCTATATCCCATTTATATTGAATATAAAAACTAATCAGCCTTATACTTTTCAGGCTTGATTTAGTTTCTTTCACATTGTGGCCGTTCCTCACGCACCTTTTAATTGTCGAAATTATCCAACACGCTAACCAGAGAATTGGTTATATATCGTACCTAATTTATTTGGTGATGCTTAAAAAATTCAAGCTGTGGTTTCCAGAGGTGAAATTCTACAAGTAATTTGGGACATTTACCTTTTATGCGTTTGTAGTTTCATGTATAAATTTACATTTACTTAACTTGTATCAAACTCAAGCTGTTTAAAATTTAAACTAGATCCTTAGGAAGCGCCGGAAATGGAAGAATTCATATATAAATAAATATCTGCGTTGTTTGCCGTTAGCCCTCACTCTTGCAAAGTGGAGCATATCCTTCTGCACTTGCCCTGTTGTCTTGCGACTATAATGCATGCCTGGGCTTGACAGCTAAATTATTCTGTTGGTATTTATAACGGAGCTAAGCTACTCCTTGCTCTTTTTCTCAACCGTTTATTTGTCGCTGTTTCTAATACTAATGCAACTTTTAGAACTTGAGCAATTTTTAGTTCTTCCTGTACTAAAATTTCTAGGTACTCTACTCCCATCCGGTCTTAAATATTCATGGTTTATGCGGGGAATTAACCTGATCCACTTAACTGGACAAGCAATTAAAGCCAGATTAAACCCAAGTCCTGTTTGTGAGCCTTCAAGAAAATTTAAATAAATCTCCACAACGCTCCGGAAGACGTTTCGTAAAAATGTTGTTTCATTGACGTGGGCGGAATTTTATGCCCTGTGGGACAAATTGACGTTTTAAATTTTAAATGAAGTGATTCCTGTTTTTAGCAAACTTTAGAGAAATTTTATGACCCGTAAGTTTAGTACATCACGACAGTAACTGAGTGCATTATCTTGTTTTCGTCTTACAAATAGTAAGCCAATCATTATTTTATGAACACAACATTATTATTTCATGAAATTTCAATCGATAGTGCAAATTCGTTCCGTTTTTGATGATGATCGAGAACATTAAAGAAATTACATTGCTTAATTATTAATTCTCAGTTTATGTTCATTTAACTGTTCAAGTTTTTGCCATAAATATTTTTGCTTCCCTCGTGTTTTTTGTGTTTACTTTAAAACAATGGAAAGGTAAAATTGACAATTATTTTCATTAGAATTAAGCTGACGGCGTAATGGATTTTCAGCTTTTAATTAACTAAATGTTGTAATCTACCAAAGAAAATTTTATTCACAAATATTATTGAGGACTGTAAAGTTTTCGCTTGCATAAAATTCGAATCCGGGTCGCCGAGGCTGCATAAATTCGCGTCGGAAAGTTAGATGTGAGAAACGGTTATAATTAATTTTTATACGATTTATAAGAGATTTATAAATAAAATTACAAGAAATAACCTGTTTATATGAAAGAAAAGGTTTCATTTAAAAAGCAACCCTTTTAACGTGCGAATGATAAATGAGCTTAATGCTTCCATTTTTCAAACAATGAGAGATCGAATTTAGTCCGCGTTAAGTGACTTTAAAAATCACGATTTTGTGGCAACAATTAATTAAACATGTTCCATACTCCCGTATTGTGGCGATTAAAAGCGTTGAAGTCATTTTGCGGGATTGGCACTGTTAAATGACCACTCGGCACCCAAACATTATTCGGTGGCACAATTAGGGTATGATTTAGTTGGGATAATTGTAACAAAATTCCAGACTTCTACAAACAATTACAAATTGTTAATTTTATAACATGTTAGCGGAGTTAACTAGTTTTCACGACCTTCAATATTTAACGTGTCACAAAGTATGAAACTAATCTGACCTGGCATTGAAACAAAACTAATTAAATGGAAAGACTGATAGAGAAAAAATGGGCGACTACGGAAGCGGCTGGAACACTTAGGACCCCTAGGTAGGAATTGCAGGAATTCTTTTATTTCGCTAGAAATTTTAACATTGCCATGTATTTATGTACTTAGTAATTTAGACAAATATATGTATCACAAAGATATACATAATTATAATACTAGACAAACCGAAAACTTGTGTCCCAATCCCAAACAATTAACATTAAGCAAATTACAAAATGGGGTTGACTATTATTCAAACTGTATAATGGATTCTACCTACTCACATAAAAACTTTACCTTTAGCCAAATATAAACATGTTTTAAAGCGTTGTCTATTGTCAAAGGCCTTCTACAATGTTAATCATTTTCTGGAAGATTCTACCATAAAAGAACTGTAACTTAACATTTAAATTCAATATTGTTAGTAATAACGGGTGTCCTAAAAAAAACCGAACGAAATATTTTTGGGGACAACTCACCCATTTTTTAACCGATTTGGATGAACGTGGACTTAAATTAAAGCTAAAGAATCAGGCTATCGATTCATTCAAGAGATCACGACAGATGGCGCTGCCGTAGTAGCTTTAGCCATGCTTGTTTTAAAGGCTTACTTTTGGTGCATGGGGATTGGTCAGTTAACAACCAATGGTTATGAGATAAAAATAACCTTGAAGCACGTTTACTTTTCTTCAAAAAGCGTCTTTCAGAAGTTCGTTATGATTCACGAATAAATTTTCTGTGATCTTTTAAAAATCATATGTTTTCCCTTATTTTCACGCCTAATGACCATAACTGAAGTAACACTGATGCATTTTCAGCTTAATTTTCAGTAATAGTGGATCTAATTGAATGAAAAACCCAAGCGGATGCGAATTGGAGGAAATTTAAAGGCTATTACTGAGAATTAAGCTCTTGTTGCTTCATTGTTACTTTAGTCATGGTCATTCTGCATGAAAAAATGTGAAAACACATATTTTTTAAATAATCACAGAAAGTCAATGCGAGAACCAAATTAACTTCTGAAAAAAGATTCTTAAAGAAAACTGAACGCCCTTCAAAGCTATGTGAGTCTCATAACGATTCGTTGATAATTGACCAATCCCCACGCCCCTGAAATGAACCTTTGAGACAAGTATCACTAAGAGAACTATTGCAGCACCATCTGTCGTAATTTTTTAGACAGTTCGAAAGCCTGATTCCTTGGCTTCAATTTAAGGCCAGGTTCATCCAAATCGGGTAAGAGTTATTACCAAAAATATTTCGTTCGGTTTTTTTTAAGACACCCGTTAGATTTGACCCTTTTCTATTGACCTGTGTAAAATACCTATGTATTACCGTTAAGCACCAATATACATTATTATTATTATTATTATTATTAAATACTTAATTCAAACCTAATTTCTATAAATCTTAAACCATCGTAGTCTTTTTTAAAGTGTTTTTAGGGGTTTTTCAATTTTTTTCAATTTCTTTGTCAAAAGGGCACTAAGCTTGATTACATTTTGGAAACAGAATTTGAAACCTTTTTATATGCCGATAAAAAAATTTGTGTTCGTTCTTCAAATTTCATAGATAATGTGCCAAAAAGCACTTGTCGTTCGTCAAATGCCATAAAAATCCAATTAAGTATCGTAAGATTTCTTCGTATCAAATTTAAGCCAAAATTCGATAGGCAGTATACGTACACTGGCCGGCAAAAGTTTTAAGCGGGCAGGTAGGTAAATGTTTTCGCGCGCCCACCTCTAAATTTATCGATTGGATACCCTTTCACTTCATGCCTATAGAGGGTGCATTTTTGTTATTCCCATCAGGTCTCCTAGATATTATGTTAGTTTATAATAAAAATTATTTGTAATTAATTAATCAAAATTGAATGTTTAACACTGCAACGCTTTATGAAAATGTTCATGGAGGTTTTCAGTGTAATCGTGTCTTTGATTGTTTATTGGTACCTAATCATTTTCGGTTACATGGTCGTAAATGAATAAATTTTAATGAATTTATAAAAAAATAAAAATTGTTCCGGAAGTGAATCAAATTATTTGACCACAAACACACGTCGGAATAAATTGAAAAAACAAGAAACATGCCGTGTAAAATTTGCAAATGCTACGTATCCGAGAAAAACAAGTTTTCAAGTTTTCTCCTAATGCAGAAGCTCAGTAGATAATTCCCTATATAAACGCAAGACATATAATAATGGGCAGGTCTCTACGCGATACAAACTTCCAAAGACTCGAAACAAGAACAGCCCTCTCTTACAACATGAGAAATGTTGATGTAGGATTACGAAAGTCGTGTATGTTCCAATGTTGTAAAATGACTATCCATCCCAATATTTTCACGTTTTCGGTTCCTACCTCGAAACTTTCTTTACATTATGTACGGGAATCATGATGAAATTTTATACCACTATAAATTCGATTCGTTTCGTTCTTCCCGTTTCCGTTGCTCTTGTAATTTCGCAAGCCTGTTCAAACAAAAATCTCACCCCTGGATAATCGCAAATAAAATTTTTGATTACCGATTCACCCCGATCCGTCCGCTTCACCAATGCATATTTTCTGCTTTCCATCCCAAAATATTCGACGTTGGCAAACTCTTATATTAGCGGCGTGGATTACCCTCGCGACAAGTTCGCAAGTTCATATTTACATTTACATTGAGCAAGGGAGGCTGTTTAATAAATAGAAAAAACTTCAGGATTCTCGACAAATTCTTTGCGGAGTTAAGTAATTCTTCTACAAAAGTGAAAAAGGAAAAATATTTTCGTTCTGAGACACTGACAAGCAAAATCTGTTGGTGTTATTTAAATAGACACAGTTCTGGTTCTAATGCACTGTGAAGGTATATTCCCGTTAGAGAACGATCAGATGTGAGGCAAATCCATGTATTCAGAGCTTCGGAAGCTTTTGTTTTGCGGCAGTAAATTTCACGGCATCAACCATACTCGGATTAAGAGAAATGACGCTCTTTTGGCGCCCAACGCGAATATATTTAATTCTACTTTATTTCAAAAATGTAAATAAACTATATTCAAAGATTTAGAACTCTGCGAGACCCAGTAATTAGACGTGTTCTGATTTAATTTTTGCTGACTTTAGCTGTGAAAAAAATAGCCTATCGTTTCATTCCTTAACGATTTCCCCTTGACGGCGGACTAAAGAGGACCAAGAACAAGCGGAATAGAGACTCGAAGGAATAAGAGAGGATACATTAATCAAAAGTAGTTTCTTCCCGACGCTCTGGGATCCTCTAAAATTGCGAGTTCCACTTTCAATTCAAATTCTTGGATCTGGTCTCGGGTCATCCATGTTTTCATATTATCCTTGTAAGATAGTTTTTCCTGGTCACAAAAATTCATTATTTATAAATAGGAATGACGGTAATTAAAGTATCGGAAACACGCCCAATAAACAGATGATTGATTATACCTTAATGGTGTTTTATTTATATAAATAGCCTAGAATCAATCGTATGTTGCATTACCTACAGTAAATATAATATAACCCGGTTAACTGCTAAATATTTAACGGGCAAGAATGGTGAATGCGCAAATTATTATTCATTATTTTTTCCTCGTCTTTATAACGTCATAATTTTGGTTTAATTACGTTTTTCCATGTTTGGGAGTTATATTTTAAGGTAGATGTAAAGAAAGCGTTACCTGATTTTTAAAGGAGTTGAGATGTCGAGCAATTTTCACCGCTGTCAGCTCAAATCTGTGTTCACTTGTCTTACTATCTATGTAATATTGAGAAAAACGATGTATCGGCGTTTCCTCTTTACATATTAAATCTCTGAAGTTGTCACGTCAATTCTCTTCATTCTATGCCAGATTCTCGTGGAAGATTCAGCAATTAGTTCATGAAATTCATCTCATATTTTATTATGTCTCATGCCCTTTTATTGTTCTGTTAAAATCTTTACGACTCTTGTGAATATTTAATTCTTAGCAACTGTACACATTACAGTAATGAAATTCGTTTCGGGAAATACGTCCATTTTTCCCTAATTAATTAAGCAAAGAGGCCAAATCACAACAACAATTTAATTCCAAGTTCAAGCACTTACAAAAATGGGCACAGAGATTTCGTTCGATATAGTAAATTACTATACTTTTGTTATTTGTATTTCGTTCACAATAGCATCGTTAATGGTGAATTGATTTTCATAATGTAGAGGTGCTATTGTTCATTCTAATAAAGTTTCAACCCCTTTTATCATTCCCTAAGAGGGAGTTCGATTTACTCGTTGTTATTTGATAAAGGACTGAGGGAATTATAGCCTTTCCAAATTGTTTGCTCCCAATACACGCCGTAGCCTAGATTTATAATTAGCTTTTATGCCTATTTAAAATTTTTAATTAAGTTGATTTTAGTAATTTCTTGCAGAATCCAATATCACAGAAATTGCATGAATCAATTAACCCGGCGCCTCCACCAATTATAACGATCTTAATCTACCAAGTCTAGCTTTGCGTTTCATTGCCTTGCAAATGTTTGTATTGACACAATATTTAATTAAGTATGTGGCATTAAAAGAAAAGTAGAGCACAATTATAAATATTTTCAGAAGAAAATTAAAGTTCCATCAGTACAAGACATTGATTTTATATTTTCAAATGTATCTGATACTACAGTAATTTTGTGAGCACAATAAGCCGGTCGATGCGGTTTAAATATTAACATTACATTAAATTCCTCTTACTCATTCATTCATTCGCACCAGAATAGCTACAAATCGATAGAGAACCTACCCTTAACTTTATTATCCTACATAATTGAAATTACCCAGCAAACAATCAATCTTGTTTTTTTACTTCGCTTTGAGATTCTGACAAATTTCTTTTTTGCGACCCTCGTTTTTATTTATAATATCATTTAAAATCACTATGATAAATCGTAGTATATCGATTATCGAAATTATCGGGCACTTGACCATACTTTTTTTTTAATGAATTATTGTCACAGATAATAATTATAATAATTCTTACTATCATCGAGCTGGTCTATTTTTGTCACAACTGCTATTCTCGTGCTCTCTAGCGGACAGAATTTGAACCTGCGGAAGTTTCATGAACATTCCTGCTACGTATTGATCCTGTCAGGTTTTCAAACCCTGCTAAACCAGAAACCACCCCTAGTAACAATTTTACTTGATTCTGTTGAGGCAGGGTGCGCCAGATGGCGCAGGAAGTACATTACAGTTTTTTTTGGGGGCGGCAAACTGAACTGCTCAAATTTTTTTAAAGAGTTGCAGCATTAATAATTACTTCATACTAACCTAGGTGCTGGTTAATGGGATCGCAAAAAATTAGGAGGTGATTCTTCGTCTCATTTTAAGATGAAAACTTCATTGATCCGAAAATGATTTACTACTCCAAAATTCAGTTTTTTCACATCATACAAAAATTATAAATGAAGAGATTTTGTTGGAGGAAAGGTTAGTGAATCAATGAATACTTTATTACATATGCCTTTCGGCTTGTAATGAGCCCTGCCCTTACAATATAATAATACACAAATAATATTTAAATGAAATTAAGACCCTTCTTCTACCGCCTATCTTCCACTTTTGTCTTCTCTTCCCTCCCCTCTCCTTATTACCCTCTGCCTCTTTACTTCCCCCATCCATTCTAGTCCAGTTCCCCTTTCATTCAATATCCATTTTCTCTCCCGTTCTTCTTCTCTCATTCCCTCGCACTCTCTCAACATATGTTCCATCGTCTCTCTTGCCTCTCTACATACTCTGCATACTCTCCCTTCCTCTTTCAACCAGAATCTGTTTTCTCTCTCCTCATTTCCGCATCTAAATCTCGCTATCATTCTTTTTTCTTTCGCAATCACTCTGTCAAAGTAACTCGGTAGCACGTATGTCTTTATACTTTGCATTATACCTTGATTCTTTTATTCTTGTTCTTCTCTCTTATATGTCTATGTCTCTATCTCTCTCCCACATCGCTCCATTCATCCATCTCCCTTGTTCTCTGCGTCGTTCTATATTTTCCCATGCGTATCCATTTCTCTCGTAGTATTTTTGCATTTCCTTCTATTCTTTTTGGTAATTTTTTTTTCAATTTTTAACAGCATCATAGGCGTGCGTACTTGGGGAGGGGGACTTAACTTTTATTGTATATTTTTTGCATATTTTTTACTGTGGACATTTTTTTCACCAATTAACAATGAAATCTTAATCTGTGATCGATTCTACACAGAAAAGGTGCTCTTGTTGAATATCGCTAGGACACACGGTTCTCGAATAAAAATGGTCCTAATTGGATGAAAATGCGAAAATTGTTTTATTTGCCTAATTAATAAAAATAAGTGCAGGGGATGGTTCTTTACAACATTTTAGGAAGTGAATTTCATATGTACATATGGCAAAAAATCCTTCCCTTTGAAAAATGACGTAAGTAACCATCCCCTGGACTTACTTTCACCAACTAGGTAAACAAAACTCAACTTAACTTTTTGTGCTTTCTTCCTATTGTTAGGGTTATTTTATTCGAAAACGCTAGGCCTTAGCGATATTCCAGCACGAGCGTCTATTTACGTAGAATTGATCACATAATTTGGTAAAGAAAATGTATTAAACAAAAAATTTGCAGCGCTTCTCCAAGAACGCTCGCCTATGATGTTAATAAAAATCTAAAAAGAATCCAAGACAAGGACCTTTATAACACTACACCTTTCCCAATTGTATTTGAGAAATGGTCACATTTATTTGAGAAAGTAAAATTTGTATTTGATATTTTGCCACTTGTAATTGAGAATGTAGTAGATGTAATTCAGATTAATCAATTATATTCAAGTAAGAAATAATTGGAATTGAGAATAATAAATTGTATTCAAGAAAGCATCAATTGTAATTCAGAAACGGTCATTTGTATTTGAGAAGGAAGGTGTATTTCAGATTATCAATAGGTACATTTAAGAAAGCCGTAATTGTAATTCAGAATAGTCAATTGTATTTAAGAAATAATTAATTGTAATTCAGAAAATTTCAGGGATTTATGCTTGGAAAACAAATATCTACCAAGAATTTATCACTGTTTCCATTTAAATTGGAACAAAAAAAGTAAGAACCCGATCGATGTTTTTTTTCAAAAATATCCGCCTGAAAACGTTATTTATAAGAGATACCTACCATTCTTAAGGTAAGTAGATATGTACGTAAGTTCTTAGGTAGGTACGTATCTACTTAGATTGAAAAGAATTTTCTGAATTACAATTGATGATTTCTTAAATACAATTGACTATTCTGAATTACAATTATTCCTTTCCTAAATTTAATTGATTAATCTGAATTACACGTGCACATTCTCAAATGTAGTTAACTAATATTAATTACAAATGGCACTTTCTTGAATAAATGTGTCCGTTTCTCAAATACAATTGGAAAAAATGCAGAGGTGATATTTTCTGAATTATAATATTGATCTCAAATACAATTGTTGGGTTCCTAAATACAATTGGAAAAGGTGTAGTTTTTCTTCCAAATTTCAAGATTGCAACATTTATATTTTTTAGACAATTTGAAAAAAAAATTGGAGAGCCCTCTGAGGGGGAGTAACTCCCTCGTGAAGCGCATTTTCGGCCATATGACCTTACGAAGTTTTCGTCTTAAAATAAGACAAATCATCACACCCTAAATTTATCCTATACTTTTGGTATACCTTCACTAAAATGTTATATTTAGGTAGACAGCACCGGTAAAGTTTCGCTAATCTCTAAGTTTGTTCTAGAGTTAAGAAGGAATGTACTTAAGATTTAAATTTTTTAAAAAAGATTCCTCGCACTTTTATTAAAGCGATTTTAATGAAATTTGGTAGAGTTGTAGTTGTATGTTAAAATTTCTAGCATGTGTCAACAAATGTAGGAATTACTGACTCCTGAGTGCGGCTGTGATATCGCTAAAACGTCCTCGTGCCATAGCAACTAATTTGAAACATTAAGCCTTTGTTGGCGTCTAGAATAGTGAAGAGGCTTCTGCTAGTTGGCCTATTCTCATTTACATACACTCGAATTATAATTGAATCCTTTCAATGTATTATAAAGGACCGCCATTATCATTTATTACCTCTATTCTTTAAACGTCGCTTTTAGATCCTGATGGTTCACTTCATTATAGTGTTTCTCTGTAATTAAGAGTTCAATATAAGCTAAAATTGGAATTTTGTTCAGAAAAATATGCAATTTCCTTATTCGAGTGATTCTCCTGATCTAGTGCATCCACAATTTTTCTACCTTGCAGCAGAGAGACCGAATGAAGATTTAAGAGAAATTTCAGGCTGCTACAACCACCGACAGCCGGTTTTCGACCGGAAAACCCCAAGACGTCGTTATTTTTGTTTCCACGCGATTTCGCCCTGTTTTGAATCTCTAGCTTTCTCGGTTTGCCATATAAATGTATGCAAAATCGAGCGCTTCAGCCTGATTTGAGCACAATTTTGCACACCTTCCACGATTTCTTAAATAGAAAAAATATTTAAATAGAAATCTGAATTTATTCTACAGTTAAAGTGTGTTACAGGTTGCGCGTGAATAATTGATGATACTTTACTGCTCATAACTTTTTACTAATTCACGTTTTTTATATGAATATACAATTTAAATTGTTCCATTATTTACCTGTAATTTTGGAAAAAATGGAAAATAGTGATTGAAAGTAAAACACAATCGAATCTAGTTGAAGTGCCTTTAAAAATTCCATTAAACACACGCTGTTTTACAAAACAAAGCAGTAGTTAAAAACCTGATGGAATAAATTATTTCCACGATTTAAAACAAAGTTCTCGGCTATTGATTTTGGAAGAGATGTAGATTAACTAGTCAATTTGATGTACTCACAAATTTCATTAAAATAGTTGTTGACCAGAGTTGACACTGTTTACTCTTGATTTAAATTATTGCAGCGAGTCGCTTCAAAACGAAAAGTTCCAATTATAAAAAATGAAACATCTGGCTTTTAGCTATTGGCTTCATTAAGTCCGTTGGTAGTTTTGTTTTAGCAAAATGTGCAAAATGTAGTTGTCACTGAAACATTAATTCATTCGAAATTCGGCTGACCTATCGCGCTATGCTGAAATGAAACTGTGCATGCTTAATATACAATTTAATTCGTCGCGATCGAATTTTTGTATCTAACAATTATGCCAAATTTAGCGTGTCGGTGCAAAAATACTAATGAGGAGTGAGGAAACAACCCTTGTAAAATCATTTTTGGACTTTTAATTATGCAAACATTTAAAACTCAATTATTTGCATGCCACGGTGCAAAACGGTGGGTTAACGAACTTCCGAACTCAAGAGTTTTAGCTATTTTTCGCTTGGTAATAATTATTATTCATAGGGCTTTGATGAGAGTTTTTCATTTTAGTCGATATTGGTCTGTCTAACGAACAGTCTATAATTTGCACGCAAGGGATATTCCACTGTTGGAATTTTCGTGAAGGTCTCATTAGATGTTTAAATATTAAGGAAAGCTAAGAATGTACTAACTATAATGTAGCCAATTGCAGTTTTAAAATATTAATTCACGTGCTTCTCGTCTCGTGACTCAAATTTGTCTGCCGTGTTGAACATTTTTCTGTAATGCAGCCATAATTTGCTCCATTTGTACTTAAAGAATGTATCAAAGAAAACCTCATTAAATGTATGGAAGGTTAACGGTTAAGGATCTGCACCTAGTAGTAGTGTTACGTAGCCATCTGACGCCGATTTCCTATTCATCAAAAAGTATTGGATTTTTTGAAGCAAAATTTGTTTGAGCCTCCCCTCAACCAATTAAAAATGAGAGGTTACTGCAATCACTCCAAAATTAGAAATAGATATAACAACAGATCTTTAGGTACGTTTTGAGGTCCCAGGATCACGTAAAATTTTATAGATAAACACAATTTCTTTTATCAGCACATGAAAGAGTTTCAAATCCTGTACACAAAAAATGTATTCACACTTACTGCCCTTTCAGACAAAAATCCAAAAACCCGATGTCTCATAAGAAAAAGCACGTTACAGCCCAAACCACGGGATGGATTAGACTGAAACTCGGTACGCAAATGTGCCATAAACCTGCTGAAGGGTTTATCATATTTTAGTGGAAATTCGCGAACGGCAAATGTCTTCTTGGCATATAAATTTTGAAATTTGATAGATAAATAAATTTTTTTTATTAGAACAAAAAAACCCGTCACAGCCCAAACCAATAGGCGGATTTGGCAGATTTTGCGTGAATGTGCCATAATCCGCCGTTGAAGAGTTTATCAGATATTCGTGGCAATCGGCGAATGGCTAGTGCCATTTTGGCAATTCAACTTTGAAATTTATAGGAAAACACAAATTTATTTTGTCGGTACATGAAAGAACTTCAAATTATGAGAGAAAAAAGGGCAGCTAAGGATGCGTTTGGAACCTCCCCACTTGGTGAATGATCCAACCCTCAATCGTCTATAAATTTCAATCGACAGCCTCGAAGTGTTTCGGGATTTTTTCCAAAAATGCTCTAAGTTTCATTGCATTTTTGTAATCTGAATTTCAAGACCTTTCAGAAGACCTGATAAAACAAATGGTGACCATCTTTCAAATTTCATAGATGACATACCAAAAAGGCACTTGTAATTGGCCGATTGCCACCAAAATTAACTAAATTTTCCTACTTGCTATATCTAAATTTTACATCATTAACCTTAAGGATGTATTTAAGACAAGCAAAAATGGTGTCAAGTTAATGAAAAGTTTTCTAATTATTCATTGCGAAAACGTGGCATCGTAGTCTTGAGGAAACCATAGTAACGATTTAACTATGCAGTAAATGCAAATGTTTTTAACCTCCCCAACTCCAACAAAATTTTAAAAAAATGGGAGGTTACTGCAATCACTAAAATTTTCGAATTCGAGATAGCACCAGATCTTCACGTTTTGAGGTCTCAGGAACCCAAAAAAGCGGTTTTCAAAATGTGTCTGTGTGTGTGTACGTACGTACGTTTGTAAACACGCCACAGCCAAAACTACTAGACCGATTTGTCTGAAATTTGGTGCGTAGGCATCTCATAACCCCACTTAGATCTGAAAAGCTTTTGGAGCCAATCGTGCAACTAGAAATGCCATTTTGGCACATCAACTTTTAAATTTTAAAAGGCCTTCAAATTCTGCTTCTAAAAATGCATTCATTCTTAGAGCCCTTTTGACCAAAAATTAAAAAAAAAAGATTTTTATCGGACTTTTAAATCGCGGTGCAGCCCAAGCCCCTGAACCGATTTGGCTGAAATTTTGCGCATGGGCATTGTGTTGCACGTCGAAGAGCTGAACAAATTTTGGATTCAATCGGCACACGGAAAGTGCCGTTTTGGCACACCAATTTCCAACTTTAAAATTATTCACTCATTTAACCATCCAAAACAAGTTTTTGAAAGATTTATTGTCACAATCAGAAAGGTCTTCAAATTCTGGTTTTAAATAAGACAAAATTCGTTCGCATTTAGTGCTCTTTGGATCAAAAAATCGAAATTTTGTAATAACACTAAAAATACATTATAGCCCAAATTAGTGAATCGATTTGGCTGAAATTTGCTACATGGAGATTGGGTGACCCGTTGAAGACCTGAAAGGCTTTTGGAAGCAATTGGTCCACGGGAAGTGCCATTTAAGCATATCAACTTTAAATTTTAAAGCAAGGCCTCATTTTTTATGTCGCCATTAGAAAGACGATCACATTCTGGTTCTAAAAATGTATTCACAGTTTCTGCCATTTCAGTGGAAAATAGAGAAAAAATTCTTTCTCATTAAAAGGGAGCGGGCTGACAGTGGATGACAAATTCTGTTGAATTGACTACTATCTACACAGAATACAAAGATCCACGCGATGGGGAGGTTCCAGCCGCTTCTCTGCTGCATTTTTTCAATGTGACAGTAGTTGACAAAATGGCCAACTTAAAAGAAGTTACAGTGCTGCGAGGTTTCTTCACGATTTCTTGCTTCTGAATTAGGTATGGGCTTTTTTATCTAATTTTAATAGGGCTATATTGTTTATAAATCTCATTATTACTGTGTTTATTTACTGTTTTAATATATATCTGCCCATTTGACTCGCTTAACACTAATCGTTAATTTCACTGTCACTCAAAAAATTTAGTTTCGTAAGGTTGGAATCGGGTACATTCACCCCCAAATGTTTTATCAATCGAAATGAAAATATCGTCTAATTTAGCGAAACAACAATGCTTTACACGAAAAGTGTCTTACTGTTCGTTAGATAAGTGCGTAAACTATTCTTCATTGCGTTCCTCGCTATTATCGCAACGTTCAGACGGCAGATATTAATTTATTTTAAATTCTGGGTGCTTTTTGCTTGTATGTCCAATACATCCTTAAAGCGTTTTCTGGGATTTTTCTAAAGTTTACATTTTTTTGCCGAAAAGGCACTAAGTTTGAATACATTTGAAGGCATTTCACGTGCTGATAAAGAAAATTTCGAGTTTATTATTCAAATTTCAAGGTTGATATGCCCAAATTACTTTAGTTCATGCAGTTTATTAATAAATTTATATAAATACATATTACAATATAATATTTAAGTTGTCATACTACATACTACAATATAAGTAATGATAAATACATCATCTACATCACAGGTAGAGTTAAAAATGTTAGGTATGTTCCATAAAAGATCGCAGTCGTTTTTTTAGACAAAAATATATTGCTCACATACGTACATACATATATTTTCTAAAAACCATACTTTTTCGTGATCCTGGGACCTCAAAACTAGGCCTGCGACTTTCAATTGATATATCGATATATCGATTATCGATATATCGATATATCGATAAAAGTGTGTTATCGATATACCGAAATATCGATATATCGATATATCGATAAGTTATCGATAATATATCGATATATCGGTATATCGATATATCGGTATATCGATATATCGATATATCGATATATTGATATATCGATATACCGATATATCGATAAGTTATTGATATATCGATATATCGGTATATCGATATACCGGTATATCAATAACCGGTGTCCCGTATATCGATACCTATAATGACACTTCTGAAGTTCTGACTTCTTTTAAATGTAGGAGTAGGTATTCGGCCTGATTCAGTCATTTGTTGACAACTGGCTAACATTGAAATGAATCGACAAAATTGAGGAATCTTTGCGTTGGAGATATCAATATTTTCGTGCAGTGTATAAACAATTAGTATATAAACAATTTAAACAAGTGATGGTAGGAATTATTATACTTATTTAAACGACTTGTAGAAAATTGGACATCGCAACTGATGTTTTTCAAAGCACCCTTGGGTCCTAATATCGTTTATTTCGAATCCTACGTTATTTTCCAGGGCACAACGTAAACAATAATGTTTGAGCGCTCCAATCCAATCGATTCAATCAATAATTGATTTCAATATTATTAACTAACTAACATCAAGAAACTACAGAAAAAGGACTATTACCTATTCATACCTATCTAGCTCTTAAAACTAAGATGTTACTCGATTATCGGTATATCGATATATCGATAAATCGGTGTATCGGTATATCGATATATCGATATATCGATAAATCGGTATATCGATATATCGGTATATCGATATATCGGTATATCGATATATCGATATATAGATACATCGGTATATCGATATATCGGTATATCGATATATCGATATATCGGTATATCGATTAAATTTTAAATATCGATATTCGATATTCAAATTCCGATATCGCACAGCCCTACTCAAAACGTAAATATCTGGTATTATCTCAATTTTAAATTTTGGAGTGATTGCAGTAACCTCCCATTTTTAAATTGGTTGTGGGGAGGTTAAAATTAGTGGAGAATAGTTTTAGATAACTTTTTATGCCAAGAAATAATGAGCCAAAACTGCCTCCGTCAAAATTCGCTCCAACACAACGTGCACCTACAATCTGGCTTTGCGACTGAAAAACTGGTTACAAGAAAAATGGGATCAGATCAGATTTAGGGCGGTGCTGTAGTTGTATCGTTTTGTGACAAAGCGGCGAAAGTTTCCAACTTATACTTGATTGTAATTCTTAGCTCGCAGGATGGCAAAATACAATTTTACAGCCCTTCAATAAAGTTTCTAAAGTGATTTCTAGTGCAACTTGCTACAGTGACTAATCTGCCACAATCGGTTATTTTTCGTAATTAATAAATTCAAGCACATTAGACATTAATCTTTCCAGTTTTTTATTGTCGGTGTGTTTGATGAGTTAGAGCTTTTCCAGCGCAACAAATTTTTGCTTCAATTCAAATGACTTAGTAATTTTGTTTGTAAATAGGTTATAAATGAATATAATGGAAATAGAACTCGGATAATAATTAGGTTTGTGGCAGCTTCCCTAAGCATTGTCAAGTTTTTAAATTACATATAATCGAATAAAACAAGAAATAATTGTCGTTTTTAGGCAAATAATTGCCTTGGCTCCTTCTTAATTAGGAAACTTGAAATTTATTTAAATTGGGAGATTATTGCGTTGTTACTGCTGCAAATTTATATGTACTTCCAGACAGAACATTTTTATACTTAGATGTGTTCGGAAAGGGGTTGCTAATGGGTTTGTAAGTAAAAAGTTTTAGAAAAGGCAATGTGCGTTCGTGTGGTCCTAACAATGTCGGTGGAACACCGCCAATGAAATATAGCCTTAATGTCCTCTCATACAAAGGTAAAACCATGCCAGGGTACATTTCAACATACGGAACGTCGATGAATTGCTTCATTGTTGGTCCTCTTTTGTCTACAATCTGATCTGATATAGCTTTTTATTTACACTTCATTTGTACTTTTATCGCTAACCTCAGTTTGTCACAGTTGTAACATTAACTCACTCAAGCACTGATTTAATGTAATTTCCAGACATGAATTTTAATTATGAAAACACAGTTAATTAGCAAAGAAAAGTCCACATACAAAGTTAATAATTTCTGTTGCTTTTCAAGAAATTTTTACATCTAAGAATTCACTCCGTAACACGATATAATTAAATATTTGTTAAGCAATTACTCAGAGTACGCATTACAACTACGGTTAATTTTATTAAGAGAGGCTCGTTAATATCACTTTCGTCAATAGAACTTTCCTTGAGAAATTTCCTATTAATCACGATTAATAAAATTATCATCTCTTATTTAGAAAAATACAGCCAGGCCGTATCTTTGACAACAATTCTCCATTACCGTTTATTAACGGGTGCGGCGTCGACGAATTTCTTCATCTATTTATTGAGTTGGGTTTCGGAGTTACCAGAGTAATTAGCTTACATGGAAAGCGGGAAAAACATTTCACGAATGATTGAAATACGTTTAGAACAGACGGAGCAGAAGAAACAGTAGAAAAAGATACAAAATTCGTATTCGAGAAATATTGCTTTGAATTGTTTTATAAAAAGAATTTTTACATTTTAAATTTCGCACATGCCAGTTGACAATTGTCTTAATAAATTCATCAACGAATGTAATATGTCTTGAATATTAAATGACAAGAATAACAAAAACATATTTCGTGAGAAATTTGCTTAAATTTTTTATTGACGCCTGGATATAGGTACAGATGTTTGATATGGTGATACATGATGAAGAAGGTTAGAGCTGGAAAGTTAATAAAATCATCTAAAAAGACCCGTGGAAGCCGGAAAAACCGATCCTGTAAAATGCGTAAATGAAAAACGTTTTAAGGCGCTTTCCGTTTACACATTTATTCGCAGCAATTTGATTGGTCAATATTTAAATGAACCAATCAAATTGCTGAGATTAACTGAGGCTCCTCAGATAGATGCGTAAAAGGAAGCGCCTTTGATCTGGCACAGTTTCCGAAGTGTAACAAGAAAATAATAATACAGAGCGTTTCAATGAAAATGAGAAACCCCAAATACAGGGTGAGTCTGAAAGACTCCACCTCCTTTACAGCACAGAATCTACTGTTCAAATGATGAAGCTTGGTGCAAAGATTATTGGTCAATTGTGATTCCTCTTGATGTTATAAGCCGCCAAAGATCTTCATTTTTAAATATCTTTCGAAAGGTGTATCGTAGGATTTTGAATTTTTGCACAGCATTGTTTCAGACCAAGATGCAACTACTGATGGTACTTAAGACATTATCCAAAAAGCGGATCTCTGTTATACAGTATGGCCCCGATGTTATTTGCCCTTGAACTTTTTTATGTTTGAAAATATTGCTAATTTGCCTATGCGGCCGTATTCCCCGTTCAATTCTAAAACTTTTTTGGCTCTTAAAAATTTTCGAGAAAACTAACCACTCACGAGAAAAATTGAAAAAACCGAAAACATGATGCAGGTAATCACCTTAAAACCAATGATGAGTCTACCTCAAAAAGTGAAATTACCATCAATGTTTTTTCTTAAGTTGTGAGCAATGGTTCTGGGCACAGATGTAGGACAACACCTTCAATGCAAAAAAACACTTGAAATGTGATGCGTGTCAACGTACACTTTGATTTTTATTGAAATTGTAGGTTTATCACGATGATCATGTTTTCGGTTTTTTCAGTTTTCCTCGTGAGTGGTTAGTTTTTTCGAAAAGTTTTAAGAGCCAAAAAAGTTTTAGAATTGAACGGGGAATACGGCCGCATAGGCAAATTAGCAATATTTTCAAACATAAAAAAGTTCAAGGGCAAATAATATCGGGGCCACCCTGTATAACAGGGATCCGCTTTTTGGATAATGTCTTAAGTACCATCAGTAGTTGCATCTTGGTCTGTAACAATGCTGTGCAAAAATTCAAAATCCTTCGATACACCTTTCGAAAGATATTTAAAAGGAACGTCAAAAAATGAAGAATTTTGGCGGCTTATAACATCAAGAGGAATCACAATTGACCAATAATTTTTGAACCAAACTTCATCATTTGAACAGTAGATTCTGTGGTATAAAGGATGTGGAGTCTTTCAGACTCACCCTGTATATCGTAAACCAAATAAAATATGACAATTCGCTTGGACAGGTCGATTTTTATTTGGAGTAGGACACTTAAATGCAGGCTTGGCTTAATTTCCCAACTTAACACCTTACCCCCTACCAACCCCCACTTCAAAATTTCAAATGGCAACCCTCTACATCATTTGAAAGCTAATTTCGTTGCAAACTGAACTTTGTCAAAAATTTTTATATTTGTTCAACTCCAGCGCCCTCTGTGGTCAATTTTAAATTAGATTGGGGCCCTTTGTGATACGTCATTTAAAAGGGTTTGAAATTGTCTGTAAACTGATGCAAGAATTTTTGAAATCCATCCATTCGTTCAAAAGTTACAGCTTAAACTTGAACCAGCTCATATCTTTCAATGTAACTTTTGAACGAATGGGTGGATTTTAAAAATTCTTGCATGAGTTTACAGAGAACTTCTAAGCCTTTCAAATGATGTATCACAAAGGGCCCTAATGTAATTTAAAATTTGATCAAAGAGGGCGCTGGAGTTGAACAAATATCAAAAATTATTACAGCGTTGCATTGGCAATGAAATTAGCTTTCAAATGATGTATCGCAAGTGGGGGTTGCCATTTAAAATTTTGAAGTGGGGGTAGGTGGGGGTTAGGGGGTGAGTTTTCAAATTTCGCTCAGCATGGATTTAAGTGTCCCCCTCCAAATAAAAATCGACCTGTCCGAGCAAATTTTCATATTTTATTTAGTTTACGAAATATTTGGTGTGGCTCCTTTTCATTGGAACGCCCTGTATAAATCGCACCGTTGCCGTATTATTTATAAAGAAGCTTGTAATTTGTCAATAGCGGTTTGTACAAAGTCCCATCGGTATCTGATTACAGGCCTTGTTAATTATGCAAACCAATTCATTAGCAGTTTCGACATCATTTAGGGATCGTGTGCGTTTGCCCTTACTAAAGGGGAAACTGAAACAACATTAAGCCACTTTTCGTATATATTCGGCCTATTATATCTACATTATTTCGAATCAAACGCAAGAAAATCGTTATACAAGAGTGATTACTAGAAACGTACATGTAATACAATTTCAGAGTGAAGTTTACAAAACGAGTGATTCAAAATTGATATTACGAATCGTGTTTTTATCGAAAGAGGAAATTGGAAGTGTTGGAAAAAATCTGATTAAATGCAACAAAAAATATTCGGATTATCTTGATTTATTCATAACCGAGGTATTGTGGGGTCAGGTTTAATATAGCGTAAAATTGGGGCTAAATATGGAAAAATAACAATTACAGTTTCCATTTTCGTTCTGGTCGTAGATGCGAAAACCGATATAGAAAGCACGTGATCTAATACCAACAATCCTGGATTTTTTATTGGTGTCATCACCAGCTGATTGAATTTACACGCCGGGTTTGAATAGTGCCGAAAGTGGGAGGATAAGGAATTTAAAAATTCGCGTCCGTACGAAAACACGTCTTACGATAATATTTTGAAGACCCGGAGCACCTAGGGAGACAATGTTCGTGGGAATATTAATTTCAAGATATTCTGACTTGCTGCTATTAGTGAACGATAGGGAAATCGATAAATCCTATTTTAAGAAAAGCACATTTCTACTTATATGAATGAAGTAAATTGATTGTATCTTTTGTAAATCTATAAAGAAACACATCGAATACTTTGCAAACAAGCGAAAGTATAAATAAGAGATGTCAAGTTCTGACGGCGTACTCAAATCCATTTTGTGTTTAGGTTGTATTCAAATAGACATTCATCTTCTGTGAAATATGGCATCGTCATCTCTTCAGGAATTTCAATGTTTATAGTAAAATTGCACTTTTTAAATTACCTGTGTATTTTTAGCATATTGTTGAAGAGACAGTTCATGATGGTACAAATATATTATTATAAAAATCGATAAATTGCCTTATTCCTCTTAATGGAAACACTCACGGTTGCTCTGATACTTATCGCAAATTGCTGGCACCTCTACCTAACATTACGTATGATGACTCTATTTGTAAATTTCCACTGGTCCACACTTTATCCGATTAAGTATGTAAAAATGCTTCCACAAAAATTTTTTCACTAAAAATAATGTCAAGCGGAGGATATGGGTATAGGCGAGCAATAGATCTGCCTATTTTTGTGAAGGGTGCAGATGAATTGGACATTGTGAAGGAAATTGGAGATCGTATCGGAGTAAAAATTAATTTTTAAGAAGAGAATACGAAAATAGGAATAAAAAAGAAGAAGAGCAAAATGATACTTATACTGAAGTATTTACTTACTTTTTTGTCATGACTCGAAAAAAATGGTTTTTAAAATCTGTCGGTATATACGTTCGTTCGTTTGTAAACACGCTGCAGACCAAATTAATGAACCGAGTTGGCTGAAAAGTGGTATACAGCATGGTTCCTTTTTCACTGCTCACCAGTGGTCGGAAGTAATGCATTACTGTAATGAAATTACTTTAGCTGGTAATGAGTAATTGTAATGCATTACTTTTTTTAAATAGTAATGGGAATGGGTAATTGTAATGCATTACATTTTTTTAGTAATTGTAATGGAAAACCATTACTTTTTCCATTACTTTTTTTACCCTTAATTGATAAACGCAAAAATAAAACTTTTATGACAAATGTAATTCTGTGAAATGAAATAACCACCACGGAAGTAGCTGGTATCAGAGTTAACCCCAACTGCAGATCTGAAAATCTGTCGGCTACAATCAGAAATTTAAGAAATGTCACGTTAAAAGTAATGTATAAAGTAATGCATTACATTTATTAAGTAATTGTAATTGTAATGCATTACTTTTTGAAAAAAGTAATTAGTAATTGTAATGCATTACAATTTCGACGAAGTAATGTGTAATGGTAATGCATTACTTTTTAAAAGTAATGTTCCGACCACTGCTGCTCACCATTGACATTTAATAAATTTTAATAGTTACGGAGTCGGTTAAATTAGAAAAAAGTTGCGCTATTTTTTGGTGATTAAGAATCTAAAGAGAATTCTCCGATGATTCGCTCCCGAGTTATTCCAAAAAATCTGAAAATTGCAATTTTAAATTGAAATTAAGATCTCACTAACGATTGATGCTATTTAAATGAAACTTGGAACTTTTGTATTTTTGACAACTGTCAATCAAATGGCATCGACAAAAATTTCTAGATTCTGAGCAATGGCGATCAACTTTTGATTTTCTTGTGGCCGCCAAGCTGAATTTTGACACCAACCGACATACAAAAAAATCAGCTTTACAAAAATGTAACTATAGGAAGATTCTTTTTGAAAAAACATTAAAGCTCGAGTCCGACGACTTCAAAATCTATTTTGTTGGAATTTTCAATTCAATTGTACTAAACATCAAAAGGAATTTAAAAGTTAGGGGGGTATTAATTTTTATTTGAAATCGCAATTTTCAGATTTTTCGGAATAACTCAGGAACGAATCAAGATATCGGGGAATTCTCTTCAGATTTTTAATCACAAAGAAACAGCGCAACTTTTCTCCAATTTAACCAACTCCGTATATCTTATCGTTTAGGAGATGCCGAGCAGTGAAAAAGGAACCACCCTGAATAGGCATTTCATGACCCACAATAGTGCTGAAAAGTTTTTGACGCACATTGGTGCAACAGTAAATGCCATTGAAACCTTTGAAACTTTAATCACGAACCCTCATTTTTGACGTCACCATAAGAAAGACCTTGAAATTCTGCTTCTAAAAACGTATTTACTATTAGTGCCCTTTTGTTAAAAATCTCGAAAATTCCAGATTTTCAACGCATTTTAAAAACACGCTACAGCCCAAACACCTCGACCGATTTGGTTGACAATTCGACTCATTTGAAATTGACCAATGAGAGAGAACAAATGACGAATTTCTGACCAACAAGAACAATTTGCACCTGTATTTCAGCGGCAATTTTATACATACTAGTCCAAATATCCGCTGAAATTTATTAGCTGTCACAATTTTCATGAAATGTTGCAATTTTTATGTTAATTCGACGAATTTTCCTCCGAATCCTATTCGTAAGTACAGAATTGTGGACTTCCGTGATGCCTATATTCCTGCATACTGATTACTGACTACTGACAGGTAAGCATCACAGAATTGTCGACAATTCAGTACTTACTAAAATAGTGTCATTGTATATGAAAATTGGTACATGAAGATCGTATTTTCCGTTGAAAATCTGTAAGGTTTTTGGAGGCAGCTGGTCCATTTTGGCGCGTCACTTTTTGAACTTTGAAACAAACCGTCATTTAACCCCCTGAAACAAGTTTTTGAGAAATTCTAAGTAAAGAAGTATTCACACTTAGTGTTATTTTGCCAAAAAAACGAAATATTTTAAGAAAATTAAAAACACAATTACACAACCGAAACTACCAGCACGATTAGGATGAAAATTGATACGTGGAGATTGTGACCCGCTGTAGAGCTGAAAAGCTTTTAAAATCAATCGATTCACGGGAAGTGCCATTCTGGCTCATCAACTTTAAAATTTAAAATACAAAGGTAATTGAAATTTTTGTTCTATAAATTGGCCCACAGCGTGGATCTTTGAATTTCGTGCTACTGTCAGAATATCATAATACTGCCTTATTCAGTACATGTATATTTTTATGATTACAATGAAAGTCTGTACCCACGCAACTATCGCATGCAAGTTGTCTTCACTTGTCTCGTCGGATTTTATCACGTTTTACATATTAAAAAAATGGGAGGTTACTGAAATCACTAAAATTTTGGAAAATCTGATTAGATTTTGGGCAAAATCGGTCAACGGAATGTCACATTTTGGCCACATAAACTTTAACACGAAAACCAGTTTTTTCTTACGGAGAAAGGGGTGATTTGAATCTATTCTTTTTTGGGTGCTTTATGGGTATCGTTGGAAAGGGAATAAAATGCTGCATCCATCCTTGTAGAAAAACTTGTAGGATGCCATTTGAGAAAAAAAATTCTATGTATTCAAGTTAAATTTCCAGTGTTGCAATTTCTATAAGTTGATTTTGAAACCACTTTCTGAAGACTTTTTGGCATAATGTACAACGGTCTTTCTACTTTACAACGGCGTGTCGCTCTTCTTTTCATCGCCCAATGTTTAAAAGTTTTAGCCACTTTACCATGCACTGCTTTACGCATTTTTTTCTTAAAAACGTTAATAAAATCTAGGTGATTTAGGCTCAATTTTTCTTCCTCTATCCGAACCTGCAGTGAAAAATAAGGGTTACAATTTAAAATTTCAAAGGTAGTACCTGTTTTGGTAGTTTTCTGGGATTTTTCAAAATTTTATGATTTTTTGACAAAAGGGCACGAAGTTTGAGGACGGTCTTCAACTGAAGACATTTCATGTGCTGATAAAGAAAAAGGGGGTTTATTATTCAAATTTCAAATCTGCCCAAATGGCACTTGCCGTTAGATTGCCACCAAAATGAAATCAGGTCTTCGGCTGGTAATGAGTAATGGTGTCCCTATTTGCCAACTTTCAGCCAAATCGATCCAGTAACTTGGGCTATAGCGTGTTGTTTAATGTTGCTTCGAAATATCGAATTTTTTGATTTTCTACCAAAAAGGTGCCAAGTGTGAATACATTTCTAGATGCAGAATTTGAAGACCTTTCATGTGCTGATAAGAGAAATTAGTGTTCATCAGTTAAATTTCATAGTTGGTGTCCCAAAAAGTACTTGGTGTTTGCGGATCGGTAAGAAAATTAACTGGGCTCAGGAGAAGACCAACACTACCCCCCTATTCCAAATTTCATTAAAATTCATTCGGCAGTTTTCGAGGAATCTTGCTCACATATGATTGTACACACACAGAGAGAGACATTTTCTAGAAACCCGTTTTTCGTGATCCTGGGACCTGGAAACGTAAAGATCTGGTATTATCTCAATTTCGAATTTTGGAGTGATTGCAGTTAGCGTTGTAAAGCTGAAATATTTCAAATAAATTTCATTTCATTGAAATATTTCACACCCTTTGAAATATTTCATGAAACTTATTTTAAAAAACGCGCGCAAAATGAGTCGACATGACATGCATGTGAATGATATTAAACCTACCACGGAGGTTCACGTATAACTTCAAAAATGCGGAAATTTTCCAAACAATTTAATAATACTGTGTTCCGCAGATGAGCACATACCTAAAGATTTGGAAATCTGCAAAGGCTATTATTTTATTCAAAGTTTTTTTTTATTTCTTTTGTTAAAATGCCTAACATTGTTCTAAATCTTGTCGAATTTCTTATATAATTAAAAGGTAGTGTTGAAACTTGTGGGTTGTACGGTACCTACTTAATTTATAAGTAAAAAATATGAATTCTTTTAAATTTTTAAACTGGACCAAAGTTAAATACCTTTCATATTTAATGAAATATTTCGTGAAACATTTAATGAAATATTTCAAAAAAATAAGTTTCATGAAATTTTTACAACACTAATTGCAGTAACCTCCCATTTTTAAATTGGTTGTGGGGAGGTTAAAAGCTCTCATTGGGTAAAAATCAGCTGTGACAGACATTCAGCCAATGAGTGAGCATGTTAGAGAACCAACATGCTTACACAAATAAAACTGAAAATGTCCATTTTTTATAATTGCAAGTTACATGGCTATTTTTTTTTATTTTACAATGTTAAAAATGAAAATGTTCTTTGTGAACCTTTTCAGTATTTATTACATTAAAAAATGACGAAGGAAAATAAATTCTGCCCACTATACAATAATTATTGGCAACTCCGGTCAATAAACCTCACACTCTTGTTCCCGCGGTAGCTTAGAATGTGAGCCATTGTTCCGTGCATGATTTAATGTAAACAAATGGGTCCATATTTAATTGTTAGTCTAAGGTCTTTACATATTCTGTGTTAATTAATAGACCAGAAACACAAATCAAAGATTCACCGGTGGGGAGGTTCCCATTTTTTGATCTGCCAAATTTTTTATTATACACAATTCTTGACTTTTTGTGTTCCCCTTTTCGGTAGGACTCTCCATATATCTTCTATTAATGCTATCGAACGCCTTAAACTCTTTTCGTACATCAGTCTTCCGGTGCTATTACTTCTGTCATTATTTTATCTATTCTGTACAAATACACTACCTTATTAGGAATTATGTGGAATTATGCAAATCTTACGTCAAAATTGTAAAGGGTTTTTGAGTTGTCTCACTTATAACGTTTTACAGGTGTGACGACAAATGTATGTTTCAGGGTTATTTCTGTTTATCTAAAGTCAATAATCAATGTCGACGCGTTACCTTATTACAGGGTGAGTCTGAAATCATAGTAGTTACTGAAATTGGTGATAGTCAATCCAAAAATTGAAACAAAAGTACCTATATTGAGTTTACTAGTTCTTCCACGTTAATTAATTCTTCATGCCTCAAGCCCATTTCTTGGTTGTCTGCCGCCTGACTAAGTTGTTCCTTTTCATTTGTTAAGTCTCTCCTTTCAAGTAATTATCCTTTGAAGTACTACTGCCGTCTCTCCATTACTCTTCATCCTCTTCGCTTTTACTTCTAATATTCCTTAATGTCAGCAAACGTTTTCTTTGTTTCATATTTTTTATTACCCCAAAGGTACAATGATTGAACTACGCAATTATGAAGTAGAAAAAATAAAAACATTATTTACAGTAATTGCGTAAAAAGCTTTTGAAGTTCTATGAATATTATTTGGAATGAACACTGGTTCTACTGCCGCAATATTAATAGGAACGAACATTAAACGTAATGAAAAAAGTTGCAAGTTGCCGCGCTTCGTCTCTAGGATAAAAGATTTGCATTTCGTGATCAGGCAAGAAAGTATTAATAACGTTTTTGGTTGTCGCTAAAATATCGACAAGCTATCAAACATTTTCACTGGTCGTTTATAAAAATTAGGGATGCTGGGTAACGTCTCGTAAACAATTTGAAAATTTCAATCTGCCCGATTCCGTCTTGGAATATTGATGCTCGGATATTATGCTTTAATTTAAACCTTCGTAAGGAGTTTTGGAAAAAGTTTAACGTGGAAATACTTGAAGCTTTTAAATTTTGTGCGTGGAAACGTCGTAATGTTTAAATAAGATATCGTATGTTAAGGTATCCAGTGGTGTTACCAGGGGTAAACGGCAGCTTTGTCCTCTGGAGACCTCAAGTCCGTCGTCGTCGACTTAAACAAACACGCCCTATGTATCTGCAGTGCGAGATACAACAATGGAAGCAAATGAGTCAACAACATACATTATTTACAACATGCTACCAAAACGTTACATCACAGTTCCGTTACCACGATAGCTAATTACCTGGTCGTTTTCAAACGACGACCAGTGACGTGCTCGTTAAACAATTTACGTCAACTACTTGCTCCCTGAAAACGACCCAAAACGATTTTTGATACGATCGAAATTTATGTCAGTCGCGCTGAATTATTCCGGAAAACGATTTTCTCTAAATCTACCATAAAATATACCTGCCAGTAGTGCCAGTACACGTTATACACACACGCTTTTCCACCCTAGCCTAATCTTTGCCATAATAAGCTGTCATATTTATGAGCAACATTTCAAATTCGGTACGCATATAATATTATAATGATGTTACCCTAAATTGCCAAATTGCATCGCATTGACCCTCTGCCATAGACAGATTTTTTCGCATTTAAAACAACACTCGACTTTCATCAAATTTTATACAGGTGTCCCAATTATCTGTATTCGGTCGATAACTCCATTGCTGTTAGAGATAGCGAAAAATTGTTAAATACGAAGTTGCAGAGGGTCAAACAGGGCACATTTTAAAAATACAATCCTGTATACAGGCTGTCCGCTAAGGAGTAAGAACACAAACATAGGTTTTTTTAAATGGAACACCCCGTATTTTAATTTTTTATTGGATTCTATGATGAATTCCAAGTATCATTAATTAATTATGTTTTCATCTGAAGCGAATGGTTTAGAAGATATTGGTAATTTTGTGGGAAAAATTACTTTTGCAGTACTTGTTTTGAAAAATCACCCCACAACCAATTTTCAACCTTTGGTTTGCAAATTTAGCATGTCATTAAGGTAGCTTTGGGCTATCTTTCAAGCGCTTGAAAGCGGTCGGTTCGTCTCCAGTAACATTATGAACCTTCAAAACTGTAGAGGTTAATATTTTGAAATTTTTAAATGGCATCTCTATCAAATGTTATAGCCATAAGCTGTAACATTAAATTGGCTTTCGTTTGATATAAAATGTCCCTATATCCAAGTCTCGAGTTTTTCGTTTTATTCAGTAAAATACGATTTTTAGGAATTTCCATTTTTAACTTACAATAATGTTTTTGAAAGGCTGCTCGGACACATGTCATAATAGGTGTCACAAATTCGGTCAGCCGGAATCCTGCGTTTAATTAAGAATAAATTGTGATCATTGTTTTTAAATGTTCATTTATGGAACGCGAGAATATACCTACTCAAAAAAAGTTGCAGCATTCTTAGCATTTAGGTACTTGCCAAAATGAAATAAATAGATAACAATTGCACTTTTAAAATAGGTAGATACTCTTTTAATTACTTACCGACTTAAATTTTTTAAATTTTCTGTTATTTAAAAAACAACAGGTAGGTACTCTGTTAAAATAAACAAAGTGATTATAATGCCAATGTTTTGGCTTTGATGATGAGCAGTTTGTGTTCGAAACATGTTAGCTGTTGAAATAAACCTTTTCGGCATAGTGAGCGTTATAATAATTACGTTTAATTTTTGCAGACACAGAATTTAGGTCTTGTTGGTAGCCCAAAGACAATTGGGCAAATTATGAAACGCAACCTTAAATATTAGATCTATAGAAGTTGTAATTCGATTGATAACATATCTGACACCTACAATAGGGTGGAACGAAAAAACTGTTTTCCTCAATTCGTTCTGTCATAGGCACCAAAATGTGCCCTTGGGCAAGTAGAGACTTAACGTTTCGGAATTTCACATTTTTTTAGTATTCTTTGCGATAGGCATGAACATGCAAAGATGATCGAAAATTGGTTGACATAGTTACTAAAATGTTTGAAATAACAAGTTAAACAAAATATTTAAACAATTTTGTGGTATTCAAAGAGCTTTTTGGTTCCTCATCAGCTCGAAATATGCCATAAAATATCGTTTACGTCACAACTGGCGCTGTCTAAATTTAAACAGGCCACCACCTTTTTGTTGTGGTGGTGGGGGGTGGTAACCACTGGTGGCATGCATGTTGCAACTTGTCGCATAGTCTTTTGTTGTGTGTTGACTTTGTTCGATAACGTTTTGTTCTAAGATATAATACATTATGGCTACTAGAAGTCAGAGTTACTGTGAGATTTTTGGCCACCCGAAAGTATTCAATAACCGTGTTCTTCCGACCTACGTTGACATCATTTTATACTATTTGTTTATTCAACATAAATTAAAATGGGAAAGTAATGGGAAGGACCCAAGTGTAACAGAGATACTGAAAATAGTGACAGCGAAAGTTGAGGAAATTTGGCGAAGTGCTTCAATTCCTACCGTCTCCCGAAGTCGCATATGGAATAAGTTAAAAAGTTTTCATCTGCGATATAAACAAATTCAAAAAAACGTGAAATCAAAAAAAAACACTGCCACAATTCAATCCAAAATAACAACTTTTAGACAAGAAGCTGCTAAATTATTCGATATAGCATTTTGCAAATGTGATTTTCAAAATTGTCAATGCGAAAAATCAAAGAAAGTGCCTCTTAGAGGGCAAGATTTTCTGAAAGACTAACTAAGCGAATTATGGGCATAGGCGCAGTGGATGTAAAAGTAACAAAAAAAATTGAAATGGCAGAGGAAAGAAAATCAAAGGCAACATCGCGTTTGGTGCAGTTACAAGAGCCGTCATGTAGTGGTGCGAGTGGTTCCGTGACTATTAGAGAAACCTTGCCCTTATCAGTAATTTCCCTTTTGAGGAACCTAAAAACGACAAAATGCTGTCTTCAAATTTTCTCCAAAGCTATTATATTGGTAAAAGAGGACCTTAGATGCTACGGCATAGAAAAGTTTCAAGAAATACGAAAAACACTTCGAAATTGATTTACCTAACACTGAAAATGTTTTTTTTCATGTCTTACGTCACTGAGGAACCTGAAGATAAACACCTTTTGATTTCTGCTTTTTTACAGTTGATTGTGATTACAAAAGCATCTTTTAGTAACTAAACTGCTCAAAACTCGAAGTGGATCACGCCGATTTTCTGATGAAATTCAAAGTTCAATAACTTCGAAAAAAATGACTCGATTTTAACGCGGTTTTTTGTAATCGTAAGCTCAATTCATCGGGCTTAAACCCCGTAGGCGTCCACAGAGCACCTTCAGCCGTCATTACGTGAATGACAATTATTGAAATGTCAACTTGTCAAATTCCCCAATTTTATATTCTTACGAACGATATTAACGTTTACCTGAAGTCCATTTGACAAGTTGTGTTTTGAAGATGAGATTGACACCCCATGATCTGGAAAGAATAATCCACCTATCTCAGTTGAATTTCAATAATTGTCATTCACATTGACGGCCGAAGTAAGTGTTCTATGGACGGCCGTCACTGTCGAGTTGACAACCGGAAGCGATGATATGGTCCGGATTACTCAAATTTCAGAACCCAGCAGCATTTTCACCATTTCGACGATAGAAAAAAGAGTGATAGGTGTGCCCTTTCTAGGTTCCTAAAATGGATTTACAACTTATCCCGTACCAGTTGAGGGAAAAATCATAGCAGAAACAGCAGAGACAAATGTAAAAACTCACCAGGAGTCCCAACTAAACTTCCGACAAAAGAGTACTCCATTTCATTTCCAAAACGATTCCAATGGTGTGCAGAGGTGCTTCAGAATCTGGACTTTTAAACTAAAGCGATTTAAGGAAAAAAAATTCTGAAATCATGAAATGATGGGTGTGAGAAAATTCGCTTGCGTTACGGGGGCCCTAAATACCACTTTTTGAACGGCAAACCAGATGATGTTGATGAATTCGTTTACACGCGTCTGTGAGCGATAGAAAGAGCCCCCTAACTTGATAATCCGTTGAGGCGTAAACAAATTATCGCGGGTCATAGAAAAAAACAGTTTTTTTGGGGTACCCGGTCAAAGAGGAGTCATGGAAAAAAAATGTCAAAAAGGCCCCGAGATACTGACCCTGTGCCTCTGATCCAACCGTTAAAAAAATTTAAAAAAAATTTGTCTGGATTTGGGGATGGTCTAAACTTTATCAATTTTGAGGAGTGGTGATTCAACCCCCTCTGGACACGCCACTGACCACTCGTGTTTGATCTTCGCCTACAGGGTTTAAGCCTGATGAATTGAGCTTACAATTACAAAAAACCGCGTCAAAATCGAGTCATTTTTTTCGAAGTTATTGAGCTTTGAATTTCATCAGAAAATCGGCGTGATCCACTTCGAGTTTTGAGCAGTTTACTATGACATCAGCTAATTCGAAAAAAAGTTAAAATGTGCCATCGAGATTTTTTCGTATTTAAAACAACCCTCGACTTAACTGCCGGATTCCATCAAATTTTACATAAAGCAGATTCCCGAGTTTATACTTGGTGATTGAAATTCTTTTTCCTCGAAATATTGTATGCAAGTCTGTTTGTTCTCACAATTTCGTTTATAACGTGTAAGGTTTAAGTATTTATTGTTTTGTACGAGGGTTGAGCGGTTATCGCGGAATTTTGCGAGAGTTTAGAACTGAAATGTGATTGTGGTTCTGTGGATATTGTGCAATTTCAGCTGCTAATTAAGCGATATTCTAGCGAAAGTTTGCGGCAATCTCTTGGATTGGTAAAATAATATCGTCACTTACCGGAGAGTACCAGAAGGGCGAAGAGCACGAATTGGCCACTTGAAGGTAAGTTTCATTTGGTTTTTAGTTCACTAAAATCGGATCACAAATAACAAAGTTATAGCGTTTTGGAGTTTTAATCTCGCACCCTGTATACCTACTCAAAAAAAGTTGCAGCATTTTTAGCATTTAGGTACTTGCCAAAATGAAATAAATAAATAACAATTGCACTTTTAGAATAGGTAGATACTTTTTTAATTACTTATCGACTTTTTTTTTAATTTTCTGTTATTTAAAAAACAACAGGTAGGACTCTGTTAAAATAAACAAAGTGCTTATAATGCCAAAGTTTTAGCTTTGATGATGAGCAGTTTGTGGTCGAAACATGTTAGCTGTTCAAATAAACCTTTCGGTATAGTGAGCGTTTCTGATGACAGTTATAATAATTACGTTTAATTTTTACAGACAGAGAATTTAGGTCTTGTTGGTAGCCCAAAGACAATTGGGCAAATTATGAAACGCTACCTTAAATATTCGCTCTATAGAAACTGTAATTCGACTGATAACACATTTGACACCTACAATGAAATGTAGTCAGAGGCAACCGTCTAAAAACATCAGAAAAGAAAAAGATATGAAAATTGTGTTTTATTGAATAAATCGAAAAATACTAAACCTGGATATAGGAACATTTTATACTAAACGAAAGCAAATTTAATTTTACAACCCTCGATAGTGTGCCATTTAAAAATTTCGAAATATTAACCTCTACATTTTGAAGGTTCATAATGTTAGTGGAGGCGAACTTGAGAAGCTAAGACCGCTTTCAAGAGCTTTAAGTATAGCCCAAATCTTCCTTAATGACATGGTAAATTTCCAAAACCAAAGGTTGAAAATTGATTGTGGGGTGATTTTTGAAAAGTAGTACTCCAAAAGTAATTTTTCCCGCAAAATTGCCAATATCTTCTAAACCATTCGCTTTAGATGAAAACATGATTAATGAATGTTACTTGGAATTCATCATAGAATCCAATAATAATATATACAGGATTGCCTTTTTAGAATGTGCCTTGTTTGACCCGCTGCAACTTTGTAGTTAGCAGTGGAGTTATCGACCGAATACAGACAATTCGGACACCTGTATAATATCATAATGATGTTACCCTAAATTGCCAAATTTCATGGCATTGACCCTCTGCCATCGAGATTTTTTCGCATTTAAAACAACCCTCGACTTAACTGCCGGATTCCATCAAATTTCATATAAAGCAGATTCCCGAGTTTATACTTAGTGATTGAAATTCTTTTTCCTGGAAATATTGTATGCAAGTCTGTTTGTTCTCACAATTTCGTTTATAACGTGTGAAAGACAAAAAACGAAATCGACGTTTTGAGGTTTAAGTGTTTATTGTTTTGTACGAGGGTTGAGCGGTTATTGCGGAATTTTGCGAGAGTTTAGAACTGAAATGTGATTGTGGTTCTGTGGATATTGTGCAATTTCAGCTGCTAATTAAGCGATATTCTAGCGAAAGTTTGCGGCAATCTCTTGGGGTAGCGTGATTGGTAAAATAATATCGTCACTTACCGGAGAGTACCAGAAGGGCGAAGAGCACGAATTGGCCACTTGAAGGTAACATGGAGCGGCAGTTGCATTTGCTTGGACACGGACCTACGGCACGGTCTTCCGGTTACCGAATTTGTGTCATGCGAGGACTCCGGTCAACCGGCGCGTCACCACTTCAACAGACAGGCGGGAATTGTAATGCGGCGGCAGTGGATCGCGTGGTAAAACCGTGGAGTCGCGCGCCCGCGCCAGTTACCACTATTTCGCTCGTCGAATAAGGGCTAAGGGCCTAGTTGCTTGCACTCTGGACTCGCTCATTAACAGCTGCCCCGCTTCAGTTATTTTCATTGCCATGTGATCAACACGCTGTGTTTAACTTGGACGATTGGCTGCTTCTTATCTTTTAGAAAAATCTCGCTATTCAACCACGAGACATAGTACGTAGTTTTGGTGGATGCGCCGGGAGAGCAAATTTTAATTCCACGAGTTCGTAATATACTGCCGTGAAATGTAAATCGAATCTTCTCCGCTATTTCATTACACACACTTTCCAAGTGTTATCCTGTAGAATCAGTCGCTAGTCGCTAGATAATTTCTCCTATTATTAATTAAAACAAATATCCCGTTGACTAAATCTGTCAATAGCGTTGGGCTGAGTGGGCATCTCTTCTCGTCCAGAAACATTCGCTCTCTATTCCATTCACTCTAACTACATTCTGTGTTTCTTCGAAAGTAAACAAAAACATTGTGGCCAGACGACCGGCAACGGTTAGCTATATCCAGCAGCTAAATTCCATCACGAGACAAATCGTCACATAGTACGTATCTCATCGTTGAAGTAGCCCTTTCGCGAAGGCTCGATGACCGCGTTCAAATCTGGACGAGGCGCATTTTTTAAAACCTTTTAGGCTCCGATTACTGTAAAAGAGAGACAGTTGGCCGTCAGATTTAGACACATCAGGCACAATCATCAACATCAAAATTTTAAATGCAAACTACGAAGGCGTAGACCGGACACGAGTAAAAAATTTTCATATCTTCGAGTTCGGAAATTTCGACTTCATACACAATATTTCGGCTTAGAACTCGAAATTTCGAGTTCAAAGTCGAAATTTCGACTTCAAAACTCGAAATTTCGACTTCAAAACTCGAAATTGAATCTACTGCGCAAGTCCTACTTCCTAACTCGAAAATTTTATTAATGCGCATGTGCGAAGTTCGAACGGCGCAAGCGTCGCACATCAGATGGTCTGTGGTCTGTTTGTGTGCCGTGTACCATCTGATGTGCGACGCTTGCGCCGTTCGAACTTCGCACATGCGCATTAATAGCATTTTCGAGTTAGGAAGTAGGACTTGCGCAATAGATTCAATTTCGAGTTTGAAGTCGAAATTTCGAGTTCTAAGTCGAAATTTTGTGTATGAAGTCGAAATTTCGAGTTCGAAGTCGAAGTGTCGAGTTCGAAGTCGAAATTTCGAGTTCGAAGTCGAAATTTCGAGTTCGAAGTCGAAATTTCGAGTTCGAAGTCGAAATTTCGAGTTCGAAGTGGAGATTTTCGAGTTCAAATTGGAAATTTTCGAGTTCGAAGCCGAAATTTCGTGTTGCAAGTCGAAATTTCGAGTTCGAAGTCGAAATTTCGAGTTCTAAGTCGAAATTTTGTGTATGAAGTCGAAATTTCGTGTTACAAGTCGAAATTTTCGAGTTCGAACTCGAAAATATGAAAATTTTTTACCCTTGTCCGTTCTACGCCTTCGTAGCAAACCATCATTTTTTCATATGTATAAATATTATTCAAAAATAGGGTTTTTGGCGAAGATTCGGGGAGGTGTGACCAATATTGCGGCACATTAAACTACAATAAATAATCTACAAAATCCTTACTTATTACCCAATTATCTCCTAAATCTACCTAAATTTCCTTGAAAATCGCTTTTAAAGGACCTTTAAATTTTATTATGAAATCGGCCCTTACAATCGTTTCTTAAACGTTTAATCCGTTGTTGGAGGTTAGGTGTACCATCACAAACGCTTTTAGAATTAATTAACCAATTAACAGTTTGCAGCTTGACCTAAGAAGGTACTTTCACTTTTACTTCAGCTATTTATCAATGGACTGACATATCACCACTTTTATAACTATTCGAACTACTATTGATCATTTCATTCGTTCGTTTATTATTTGTTTATTAAAGTTTAAAGTGACTTTCAGTGAAAAACAATTTGTATTGTAAATCACAATAAATCAATCACCCATAAATTTCACTCCAGTGTTATTGAATTGAATTTTTGAAAACAAAATTCAATGACTTTTCATGTGCTGATAAAACAAATGGTGGTCATGTTTCAAATTTCATAAACGACATGCCAAAAAGTCGCTTGTTATTGGTCGTTTGCCACCAAAATTAGGTAAATTTTCCTACTTGCTATACCTAAATTTTACTACTGGGATTTTTCAAAATTTTATGATTTTTTGATAAAAGGACAGTAAGTTTGAGGACATTTTTGGAAACGACATTTGAAGACATTTCATGTTCTGATAAAGAAAATGGGAGTATATTAGTTACATTTCAAAGTTGATATGCCAAAATGGCACTTGCCGTCGGCCGATGGCCACCAAAATTAAATCAGCTCTTAGGCGGGTACTGGTATCCCCACCTACCAAATTTCAGCCAAATCGATTGAGTAGTTTGGGCTGTAGCGTATTATCTAATGTTGTTTCGAATTTCGAATTTTTGATTTTATTCCCAAAAGGCGCTAAGTGTGAGTACATTTTTAGACACAGAATTTGAAGACCTTTCATATGCTGATAAGAAAAATTGATGCTCATCAGTCAAATTTCATAGTTAATACCCCAAAAAGGCACTTGGCGTTTGTAGATTGGCAAGAAAATTAACTGGGCTCACCAGAAGGCCAGCACTAACCCCCACTCCAAATTTCATCAAAATCTGTTAGGTAGTTATCGAGGAATCTTGCTCACATACATACGTACATACACACAGATATTTTCGAAAAACCACTTTTTTGTGATAATGGGACCTTGAAACGTAAAGATCTGGTGTTATCTCAATTTAGAATTTTGGAGTGATTGCAGTACCTAACTTCCCATTTTTAAATTGGTTGTGGGGAGGTTTAATAAACATGTGACATCTTTTAGTCAGTGTTGCCAGCAAAGTATTGCAATCCATAGCTTGTTCTAACTATAAATTTTGAAAATCTCACGGTATAATGCCATTGAGATATTCCTTACTTCTTTGACATGACATTACGATAAAACCCAACTTTTCTCACCTCGCTTCGCTCGTCTCGCAAAACTTCAGACTCGTCAAGCAAACACGTTCTTTCCTCTTACTGCTTTTCACCTTTGTTAACTATTGAATAAGTTAGTTTTTAGCTAAATAACGAAGCAATTTTATAAGAAAAGGAAAGTTTTTTCTGAAGTAACTGATAAAGTCAGAGAATTACTTTTTACTTACGTTCGCCGCCAGGCACACCCTTCAGTTAAATTAAAGCGACACAATACACAATTTTGTTAACAATATTAAAAAATAAGTAGAATTTTATGTTTGGCAAGTTAACGTTTCCGAAAATTTTAAAATTTGACATGGCACGTACACCCTACATATGGGATTTTAGGCACCGTTCGATTTTTCCAGTTCTTTGCTATGATGTTCTTTAGACCCAAAGAAACAACTTTTATTTATGACAATTTTGTGTGGCTCAACAGATTGTGACCGAAAAATGGTTCCAAAAATTAAAAATTCAACTATGCCAAAAATAAAAACAAACCAGAAATTAGTAGATTTAATCGACTTATTTCGTATAAGGAATGGTCGAAAAATTTGAATAACACCTTATTTCCTACCCGCTTGAGGTTTCAAATGTCCGGAATATCTTAAATAATTTTTACAAGGAGGTATTTTGAAACGGCCAACGGAATCATCGAGTACGTGATGTTAATTGTTTTGATGTCGATCTGAAGGTGTAATTACATATTCTGTCCACTTCCGGTTAAGTGATTACAATTTTGTTCCTTTTTGTTTGAAATGAAAAAACGCAAAAACAGTCAATTCATCAAAGCAGGATCCTATTTTTAGAAAAACAAGACTTTATTCCCAATTTATGCAAGCTGCCAAACTCCGTACATACAGGATGTTTTTTTTAACTTCCCACCATAAACAGTGTTTTTGCAAATGGAATCGTACTGGTTCTCGGCGTATTTGCAATCTACAATTTTTTCTGAGCAACAAAAATATGTATAAAGCATAAAGAAATGAAAAATGGAGATATCTAAAAAATGCAAAAATATTTGTTGCAAAACTCACTTGTGCAATTAGGTACCTACAATTATTTATTTTGTTTTTTGGACGTGTTTTTGCAATTTTCAAAAATCTTAACTTTGGACCGGTAGGTAGTCTCAATACTTTTGAAAATCAAGAGCGGTCACCGGTTTAACTACTTTCGGTCAAGTATGTCGGTAGGTACACATTCCGAATCTTTAAAAATTTTGACTCTAAACTCTAAAAACACTTACCACTAGAGACTGAGGTTTGAAATTTATAGGTGATAGGATTGGATGATTCAGCAAGTGAGAGGTACCAGCCGCTTCCTTAGCGGTCCATTTTTTTTGTTGTATGGGATTTTAGCAGTTAATGAAAGGATAACCTGATAAACGACAAAATTTCCAACGTATACATGAAGTTTATTAATAATCCACGTGAGTTTATCCTAGCCTTATTCGCAATATCACAAAATGAATAATGCATTGTAAATCCTCTTCACAAAAATTCTCTATATAAGTTAATTAAACAACATACCATTGGTTTTATTCTGATAGTAAAAAAAGGGTAATCCAATTAATGAAAACATGTATACTGCTAATGGATTACATATTAATAACATAGCTTTATATAATTACCGTAAAAATTGTCTCATTACACAACTGGACATTGTCGCATTGCACATTGTTTCACCCTGTTACATTAAATATTCAATACGGTGAAAACCTTCAACAATAGGGAAAAAATTAATCACATTTATCTAACACCTGGCCATTACGCTTATTTTTACAGTCATTAATAATAATTTCAAGCGAGTTGATGTCACGAATAATGAATTTAAACCGTAAATGATTTACTGGTTCTCCTTTAAAATCAACAAAATATATAATAAAACCATATTCAGTTTTAGGGTTTATTAAACGTAGCCATGTTCAAAATGCTAATATCGACTAGGTAAGCTTAAGTTATTGGTGATGAATTTAATATTCATTTACTGTTGTCAAAGTTATTCCACTCTCTGAGAGATCAGCCTGAATATGAAACTAAAACATACTTACGCTCGGTTGTGGCGTTCCGCAGTGTAATTTATAACGTTGCTCTGGGTGAGACGAAAATATTTGAAACGGCTTCACCTGGTGTGTTATGAAGTTATATAAATTGTTAATCACGGCAGATAGGAGAATCTGCAGCACAACACGTAAACATTTTTGCTACTGACTGGAATGTTGGCAGCCTCAAAACGCTTATAACGAAGGAATGGGCCTTTCCAACAATTTTTAAAAATCATAAAATGACAAAGAATACACTTCGTCAAGACCTCCTCGGTAAATAAAATGTTTCAAAACTTCGTTGTTTTTAATTTAAAAAGTTTGAAAATTCGAAGTCAGCGTATATGACGTCATATATGCTGACAAATGGACGACAAACTTCTCAGTGTTATTGGCTGAACCTCTATCGGTACGTAGTTAGTGGGCGGAGTTTTCCGAACGCACTGTTCTAATTGGCTGAATTTGATTTAAACTTCTGGCGACAAATTACAGTCACAATCTGCTTTTATTTTTTTAAATAATGTAGAGGCAATTAAAGGGTGGCCCATAAAAAACCGGATTTTTTTGTTTTTGAATATCTTCGTTAGTTTTTGTACGATATTTTTCAATCTTATGCTCGACGTAGCTGAGGGTTGAAATTGTCGATGCCATTCATCAGATTTTAATTTGCACCATCAGTGTTTTCCTTAGAACGTGTAACTTAACACCACTATTTAGGCCAATGGGGTGGGGTTACAATTTGACGCATGACAGAGACGTCCACACATGATCAAAACCTGTTGTTTCCTCTTTCCAAATAAATTTTCAGAAATAAAATTGATCAATACCTCAATTTTTTATGAATTTTTTTGAAAAACGTTAATTTTCGTAATTATCACAAATTGTGAAAGGGAACGGAGGACTCTTTTTTTTGTATCTTCGTTACTTTCTATCCAATACATTTGAGATTTATTCAGGATGTAACCAAAGGGTGGACCTTTCGATTTCTCTCTTTGGGCTACAGATAGCACCATCATTGCCCTACTTAGGAACGTCTAACTTAACAGAAAGCCCATTCCTATTGGTCTAAATCATTTAGACTAATAGAATAGGGATGGCCTTTCTCATTGACATATGATAGTGGCGTTCACGCATAATTAAAGCCCGCTTTTTTTTGTCTAATATGGATGTCAAAACTAAAATTACGTCAATTTTCTTGCAACAGTCTTTTTATAACAAATTGTGTTTTAAAAGGGAAATCGAGTAGGTTGTTTATTTGTTGCTATGGTTATGTTGCAAACGATTGGGCGGTGATCAAATCATGCCTTACTTAAATGTTTAATTTTTTGTTTTATAATTTAATTAAGTGCTCTAAAAAGTGTTATTGCATATGTGCCATTAATTAAATAAATATGGAGACAAATTAAGGAAGTTAATAAAACAATAAAATAAATGAAATCTTATTTTGCAAATAGGAAAAGACGCGCTTTAATCATGTGCGAACGTCTCTGTCATACGTCAAATGATAGTCGCACCCCATTGGTCTAAATAATGCTGTTAAGTTAGACCTTCTTAAGAAAAACAATGATAGTGCTATCTGTAACCCAAAGAGAGAAATCGAAAGGCTCACCCCTTGGTTACATCCTGAATAAAACTCAAAAGTATTGGACATAAAGTAACAAAGATACAAAAAAAATTGTCCGCCGCTCATTTTCACAATTTGTGATAATTACGAAAATTTACATTTTACAAAAAAATTCATAAAAAATTGAGGGATTGATCAATTTTATTTCTGAAAGTTAATTTGGAAAGAGGAAAAGACAGGCTTGGATCATGTGTGAACGCCTCTGTCATGCGTCAAATTGTAACCCCACCCCATTGGCCTAAATAATGGTGTTAAGTTACACGTTCTTAAGGAAGACACCGATGGTGCAAATTCAAATCTGATGAATGGCATCGACAATTTCAAGCTTCAGCTACGTTGTGTATAAGATTGAAAAATATCGTACGAAAACTTGCGAAGATATTTAAAAACAAAAAATCCGGTTTTTTATGTTTCAACCCAGTCAACAATTCTGTGATAATTACCAAAAGTATGTAGCATAGTTACATACATGCTTAGTTGCAGTTACATCACAAAATGAAACGTTCACTGACAACATTAATAGACTATATTTGTTACGTTAGCTTGTAATATTTCATAGTTATCAACAAATCAACGTATCTAACATGTGAGTGCGTGACGGTTATGTTACGTTACAATGTTGCATATACAGAAAGTTCTGCATATGTCACATTATTATATTCTGGACACCATGCCCATGTGATATAGCCTTGAGATGTTAGTTCTATATTTCGAAATGATATCGCATGGAGGGACTTTTAAAAATTCCACAGGACATTGCTTAAAGATTTAATTCCATGATGGTAGATGGCGTGCGTTGATATCACTAATACTCTGTATAACGCACTGAACGAGATATAAACCCTCGGCACTTTTCGTTGTTTATTCAACCTCGTGTTTGATGACACGTTGGAAAACTTAAACTACAATGGCCGTCGATTGGTGGTTGAGTTAAGATTTGGAAGAAGTGGTACAGACAAACTATTGAGGTACCTACAGTTGTCTCTGGAGGTATGCCCACCTAGAAGGTTTCATTATGCATTCCTTTCATCCTTTTTTGAAAAAGACAACTACCAATTACATACCTACAATATAATAATTTATTTAGGGCAAATATCAATTACAGAATGTATTCTATTCATGCGAGGTCACAAAGAGACATATTCAGCACATTTCCTAGTTACATCTACGTAATGTAACTAAGTGATGTTTATTCGACGTTATATAAATATGGTCGTGTAGCGGACATTAGAAAGCGTCAGTAACGCACATGTGCCTTACATAGTACATCGCTGTGACAAATTATGTTAGTAGTGTTATGTAACTGTTACATGCTCAAAACGTAACAGTGTTGACTGAGATTTTGAGTTTTTTTTTTTAATTGGAAAGGCCTATTGATAATCTGGAATCAGGTCAGGTCAGGTCTTAGATTTAATGCATTCATTTCGGTTTAAGGCGAATGACCATGCGGGCCAATATCATATCAACTGCCACTCCTGTCTTTTGTGCCATTGCCCGCAGACTGATAACGTGCCCCAGCGGGTGATCCAGTCACGCTATGCACCGGGGTCTGAATCGAACGTAAATAGATCAAATTATGACATAACAGGGCAATACTGCAGGGAGATGCGGCAAAGTTTAAAGATCCTATCGGTGCGGCGCTAGTAAAACACGTCGAGTTCTGTAAAAAGAATTAAAATTTACAACCTCCACACTTCATATTTTCAATTTTCTCCCTGCGGCTAAAACGATACAATTTACACACAAAATTGGAGAGATTCTTCTTTGTATCGGATATCAAGATATCCTGCCATCACGTGCAATCCAAACCGTCAGGACGGCCCTAACGGCCACTCTCTAGCGTGTAGCAACGTGCTCCATCTCCAAACAACTACTAATATCGACCTAACTTGCCAGAAAAAGCCACGCAACCACCCAAACAAAAACCAAAAGGTCAAATATTCTTTCGACAGGTACAAAAAATATAGTTTATAAATAATCAATGCGATGTGTATCCCTGTAGATGTTTATCGCGTTAATGTGTTTGTAGGGGCGGCTAGTTTTACTGGTGGAATCGGGTGTAGATTTAATCAATCTGCATCTAGTAGTAGTGCCTCCGCAGATGCACAGATGCGTCAAAAAGGCGAAACATTAAAATTTTTTTGTACAGAATTAAAAGTAGAAAACAGAACAGAAAAAACTAAAATTTTGATAGTTGAAAAGTAAAAAGAATGACAATATAAACCAAACTGAGTAAATGAAAAGAATTGCCGGAATTAAAACAAAATTTGGCGAATTTTGAAAAATTAACAGTAACATGAGAATTAATCGTAATTAAGTAGAATTACAGAAAATAACGCGAAAATAAACCAATTATGTTAATTTGCCGTTTGGGGGTTGAAATCTTGCGAAGGGTATCGAAAAAGTGAAAAGGCAAACAGAATCCATATGAGTTGAAAAATTATGAAGGGGGATGAAAAGTCAAGAGGGGTTAAAATGAACTGTAGTTAAGTATAACTAGCGAAAACTACACGAAAAAGAAGCGGTCTGCATAAGTTTAGCTTCTTGAGGGTTCACATATCGAAAAAATCACAAAAAAGCCCGAGAAAATCAGAGATATGCGTTTACGTGTAAACAATGTAAACAATTATTTAAGATTATATTTACTTAACTTAAAATATAGATTTTTCAACCAAGTCGTGAATGCAAAATGACAAGGGCTACAATATCATGCAAAGTGCCTTGTTTGCAATAAACAGTTAAGCAAATCGCACCGGTAAGTTAATCTATATTTCAATTAATTTTAAAACGCAACTCTATTTGTTATAATATTTCTATAGAATAACAACTAATTACAAATATTTATTTTATCAGAAATGTCTGCAGGGCTGATAATATTGTCAGAGAAAGCGAGGCAATAAAGGCAATAATTTGTGTTAATACCGTAGTAAAAGTCAGAATTATAATAATTTACGAATTTATCTGCATTTTTTGTTGTTAACATTGTTGACATTGTTTACATTGTTTACGCGCAAAATTTGAAGTAAACAATTCAATTGTTTACTCGCCCATCTCTGGAGAAAATAAATAAAATGTGTTTACTTCGCTTGCTATGGGTTAGGGGTTGTTGGTTTTAGGTTGAAGACGCATAAAGCGTTTTTTCAATGGTTAACCGAAAACTATCGAACCCCGTAATTTTATGCTACCATTTATTTGAAGAAATTTCCAGTTTCAACCCTTAAATTTCATCCAACTTGTTAGATCTTAAGTGAAAATTTGTCTACTCGGTTACAGCGTCACTGAAAATTAACACACCAAATCCTGCCTTGATACGCTGAGTAGTTTTTGAGTTTTCGAAATTTTGTTTTTCTGCAGGTTAGGAGTTGTAGCGCCTTTAAGAGTGGTTTATCGCGAATGATGATCAAGACCTTTGTTTGTACCATCGATAGAAAGCTATCGAATGGTATTAATTTCAACCCTACATTATTCAGTGAAAATTCGAGTTTCCACCTTTAAATTTCACCCCCTTCGATAAATTTTTCCTAAAATTCACTCCTCCTTTCGCGAAGATGCAATGTGTAAGTCCTCACAGTTTCACGGAAGATAAATTGCTTCTCTGCGTCAAATTAGAGGGCTTCATGAAAGTTTCAACCCCTAAACTCCAACCCCCAATTTCACCACCCCCACATGCTCCAAAGAAAGTTGTGTTTTCAATTTCACCGTCCGTTAAAAAATTGTTACGATTTCTTAGATTCATGTTTTCAACACCTACTAATTTCACCCCTTTATGATTTACAGGAGTGAGTTTATTTCTATGGTGTTACATAACTTCTTGCGTATTTACTTACTTCGGTTGTTCATAAATAAACCAACAGGATTTTAGAAGAAATAAATAAAATTGTATTCATCCTCTTGCATAGCTTTAGTTGTTAGCAGCCTAGGGGTTAGTTTTTGGTTGAAAACTCATAAGGCTTTTTCTTTTTTCAATGATTGACCGAAATTACCTTACCAAATTTTTGTGATTCTGCATGTTAGGGGTTGCAGCGTCTTTAAGGGTAGTTTTTCGCAAAATATGTATAACATTTTTTTGAATCATTAACAGAAAGATATCGACCAAAACTTATTAAGCGGAATTTTGAGTTACAACCCCGTCCGATTTTATTGAAAATGCATTCACTGTAAGATTTCATCCAAATATGTGTGTATGTTGAGTTTGAAATAGCTGCGTGCAACCCTTGCGCAGTTTTCATGCCCTGAAATTGGCACCCTCTCACTTTCAACAGACTTGAAGGTCGAACGTGCATACCAAGTTTCAGTAAGATACCTTCAGTAGTTCTCGAGTGATTGCAATTAATAATTTTTAGGTTTTTCACCCCTAACTCCGACCCCCTTGGTCCGATCTGGCTCAAAAGCAATCGCCGCCTTACTTTTCGGGAGACAACGCCATATGAAAAGTTTCAGAGCGATATCTCAATCCGTTCTCAAGTTATGCGACGGACAGTCATGAGGAGCGATCGATACGGTGAGCGAGCGAGCGAATAAACTAAAACCAGTGGTCGGAACATTACTTTTAAAAAGTAATTCATTACCATTACACATTACTTCGTCGAAATTGTAATGCATTACAATTACTCATTACTTTTTTCAAAAAGTAATGCATTACAATTACAATTACTTAATAAATGTAATGCATTACTTTATACATTACTTTTAACGTGACATTTCTTAAATTTCTAATTGTAGCTGACAGATTTTGAGATCTGCAGTAAATTGAAACATACGTCATTCCAGACACGGCCAACTCTAATTGGAATTTTAAAAAATGCCACATTATATAAAAAAACTGTAGGTGTATTATTTTAAAACAGTCAATTAACCTCCCCACAACCAAGCGAGGAGAGAGAGATAGTAGAACACCTGTTGAAAGAGTGTGAGCAAATGAAAGAGGAGGAAAGGGAAAGAAAGAGTATTTTGAACGAGTGGGGAGAGGGCATAGAATGGATGAAGGAAGTCGAGAGAGCGAGAGAAAGAAGGGGGGGAGAAGAGAAAACAGAAAACAACCGAGAGAGAAAGAAGTAGCCGAAGAAGAAGGAACAAAAAGAAACTAGACCAAAATATGTAAATATGTAAATATGTAAATATTAAATTAGCATTTTTTTTCATTGTAAAATATATCGATCCAAGATGAATATTTGAAATTAAATTTATCGAAGGAGAGGATCTAGGTCCTGGCGAGGTCCTGTCTCAACTTTTTACCAGATTATTCACCATTTCAACTTTAAACATTTAAACAAATTTCAAAATTAAATAATCAAGTTCAATAATGCAACATCACTGGGTGATGTGAGCCAGGGTGGGAAGTCCCTGAGGAAGCCTGAAATAGGCGAAACCCTAACTCCCCTAACTCCGACCCCCTTGGTCCAATCTGGCTCAAAAGCAATCGCCGCCTTACTTTTCGGGAGACAACGCCATATGAAAAGTTTCAGAGCGATATCTCAATCCGTTCTCAAGTTATGCGACGGACAGTCATGAGGAGCGATCGATACGGTGAGCGAGCGAGCGAATAAACTAAAACCAGTGGTCGGAACATTACTTTTAAAAAGTAATTCATTACCATTACACATTACTTCGTCGAAATTGTAATGCATTACAATTACTCATTACTTTTTTCAAAAAGTAATGCATTACAATTACAATTACTTAATAAATGTAATGCATTACTTTATACATTACTTTTAACGTGACATTTCTTAAATTTCTAATTGTAGCTGACAGATTTTGAGATCTGCAGTAAATTGAAACATACGTCATTCCAGACACGGCCAACTCTAATTGGAATTTTAAAAAATGCCACATTATATAAAAAAACTGTAGGTGTATTATTTTAAAACAGTCAATTAACCTCCCCACAACCAATATAAAAATGGGAGGTTACTGCAATCAGTCCAAAATTCGAAATTGAGATAACACCAGATCTTTACGTTTCAAGGTCTCAGGATCACGAAAAAGTGGTTTTTAAAAAATGTCTGTGTGTTTGTACGTACGTATGTACGTATGTACGTACGTATGTATGTACGTATGTACGTATGTGAGCACGATTTCTCGGAAACTACCGAACGGATTTTAGTGAAATTTGGTATGCAGGTTAGTGTTGGCCTTCTGGTGAGCCCAGTTAATTTTGTTGCGAATCCGAAGAAGCCAAGTGCCTTTTAGGCATGTAAACTATGAAATTTGACTGATGAACACTAATTTTTCTTAACAGCGCATGAAAGGTCTTGAAATTCTGTATCTGAAAGTGTACTCACACTTAGCGCCTTTTTGGCATAAAATCGAAAAATTCGAAGTATTGAGGAAACATTAAATAACACGCTACAGCCCAAACTGCTGGATCGATTTGGCTGAAATTTGGTAGGTAGAGATACCGTCACCCGCCGAAGAACTGATTTAATTCTGGTGGCAATCCGAGGGCGGCAAGTGCCATTTTGGCATATCAACTTTGAAATTTCAATAATGAACTCCTATTTTCTCTATCAGCACATGAAAAGTCTTCAAATTTAGTTTTCAAAATTGTACTCAACCTTAATGCCCTTTTGGCAAAAGATCGTAAAATTCAGAAAACTCACAGAAAACACATTTGGTTTGGTGGAGTAAAACTTAGGCATAGTAAATAGTAAAATTTAAGTGATATTAGTGATAGGATTGGATCATTCACCAAGTGGGGAGGTTTCAGCCGCTTCCGTAGCTGCCCATTTTTTTATTATTTAATTTGAATAACAATTGCGTTTCAAAATTTACCACTGCTTGAGATGGCTAAAGTTAGTTTTATTTTCTTCAGCTAGGAAATTATTTCAATTCTGTAGAAATATTTAATCCGGAGTAATTGCAGAGAATATCGCTACTAAAAATAGCAGGAAAACCTCTTCAGAATGCATCAATGTTTGCTTGGTAGGCGGTAGGTAAACAACCCCGCTGGGTTAGGGTTAACTCTGATACCAGTAGTACCTAGCTACTTCCTGTGGTGGTTATTTCATTTCACAGAATTACATTTTTCATAAAAGTTTTATTTTTGCGTTTATCAATTAAGGGTAAAAAAGTAATGGAAAAAGTAATGGTTTTCCATTACAATTACTAAAAAAATGTAATGCAATACAATTACCCATTACTATTTAAAAAAAGTAATGCATTACAATTACTCATTACCAGCTAAAGTAATTTCATTACAGTAATGCATTACTTCCGACCACTGGCTAAAACATCGCATACTGCTACGGCACTAAAAATTCAGATCATCCTAAATTGAGAGAAATCCCAAGGGAGCTAAATCAAAACAATTTTAGTGTCAACCTGATATAAATTCGTATTTAATATGTTTCGATTTCGGAGAGGCAAATGGTATAATTTGAATATGCGTATACAGAGGGTTCATTGAATATGTAACGTCTCACACTGCCACTGCTTAGTAATAATGCTAATTTGCATTTGGCACTAACCGACTGCTATAAAGAAGGGAAACCCCCCAATCTGTACACATATAATAAACGGCACTCTAAACGTGACGCTGTGACGTAGGATTAAACGAGGATGGTTTCTTAATCCTTCGTGACATCAACCTGAGGAAGATCAGCAACATAAACCTTTCTGGCCAAGGGCAACCATCTCTCGTGCATTTTTTAGTGATGCAACAACATTGTTTGTGCCTCACGGCTGGAAGCGTTGGATTAAATAATAAAGTGAATTTTTAAAAAAACTGGAGCTACCTGGAGTGGGTGTCTTTGAGCTTACGGGTGACTGCTCCCTCGTGTTGAGGTGTTTTATAACGTCAACTGCCCACCTTCCTAAGCAGGGATCGATTCATCAATTAGCATACGAGTAGGCTTAGTAGAATTGGTCATCCTCATACGTGGCTGATTTCAACCTTGTTCCAGCTGAGTGCGAAACCATCACCATTCGACCAGAAGAATCGATGTTGCCCTAGCGGCCACCTTTCCACGTAATATTTTATATTAATTCACAAAAAGAACAATTTCTAGTATTATGCTAAATTGTATCAGAATCGATATCAAGCCTAGATATTGTAGCAGTTCCGACCTCGGAAATAAATCTGAACAACTTTAATTACATAGTCCAATGGTAATTTGGAATGAATATATTACTACTTAAGAATTTACTCCAAATCGATAGCACTCTAAGTGTTCCGGTTCTAAAAGTAGAATCCATTCATTAATAGCCGCAATGAACAACACATCAATTATTAATTTGTAAATTTAGCGACGGTGATAAATGACAAAGTTTTATCAACTGAGCGGCAAACTTTCGAACAAATTATCGCTTAATTTTTAATTCTTCTATTTTGCTGCTCCCTTGCTGGTTTTGACTTAATTGTCCTATTAATTTGTCCAATAGCTCTTGAAAGGTCGAGTCGCAACACTGATTTATTAACCATTTAATATCGAAAAAAGCGGACTCGATCCAGGAAAACGCTTTAATATATGACTTCTGAATTCCATTAGACTGTAAATTAAAGCAGACTCTGCCCGTACATTATAAAGAGCGCACTTTAAAGTGCGCTTTTTATACTTTTAATAGGAATTTTACTAAAATATGAACTATTGTAACGATCCGTGATTACAGTCTAAATATAATAAGTTGGTGCAGCAGATTTACGGCAACTGTTTTTCTGACATCTAATTTTCTCCTATGTTAATTAAAATTTACAAATTAAATATCGCATTATTGTTTCTAAAACACAAAAACGGAAATGTGCATTTAAAAGCAACTTGTTTTCTGATTCTTTGCTTCAAATCTTCACCTGACGCAATATCGATCCTGGACTAATTCAAATAAAAATTACAAAAATTGCCAAATTACTGGGTTTATATTTACACGAAAATATTAACTTCGGTGAAGAATAAACGCTGCCAGCCATGCAATTCAAGTTTACCCTTAGGATTTAGTAGGAAGTCCAATCACTGAAAATTAGAGCTATTTTATGATCAGATTTAAATTATATTAAATTACAGATTTGGAGTGATTTCCCAAGGGGGGGAGAGCATGAAACGCCGTGAAAAAAATGGACAATGAGAAGCTATTTATTGTTAATCACTTATCAGGCACGTAAGTATCAATCTACATCGATACTAGTTTATACAGGCTGTCCCGAAATTAGTGGTCAAAACTTTGCCAGTAGATTCTTCTACGAAAAATATGAAAAATGGTCCCTATGAACATATTTCGAAAAATAAGTGCTAAGTGGCCACTTTGAAAGTGTTTTTCTGAATATCTTCAAAACGGTTAAAGATAGCAACGTGAAATTTGGTATATTTACTAAGTCTTTGATGGTGAATTTACTACTGTAGAGAAAATTGTAAGATTTTGATCATAAGCGTCTCGTACAGGGGCTTAGAACTAAATTTACGCAAACGTTTTTGTAACTAGTTAGTATAAATTCCCCTTTCCCTTCTTCTATTCTCTCTTCTATCTTCTTTCTCGTTTCTTTCATGTCCCTGCTGTATACTGTCATTATTCTCCATTTCTTATTGTTTTATACCCATCAGAATTCCTCCCTTCGCCCTCCCTCTTCTTTTTTGTCTTATCGCTCCTTTCCATTGCCAACTATAGTCCTGCGGAAGTAATCTCTCTTGTGTGTTCTTCCAGCCCTCCTCCTCTACCCATATCTTCGTCAACCCTATTATTTTTATGTACTTCTTGAGCCCTTTTCTTTTCCTGTTTCTGCTATATTATTCGCTTTTCCATTGTCTATTTCTTCGCTATCTTTTTCATAGTTTTTGTTTTCCTTTTTATCCCACTTCTTTATCCTCGTCCTTTATTTGTCGTCATTTTCATTAACCTTGCTTATCGCTTTCCATGGATCCATAACCTTTTTCTCGCCATCTTCTTCTTGTTTTTTTCTTTTCATTCCTTTTTTGTTTTCCCCTATCTGCCTATAATTCATTGCCCTTAAACGTTGCATGGTCTTCATCGGTTCGACGTTGGGCGCTCGCTTTATTCCCTTTATCATTTCTTTTTAATTTTGCGATGCCATAAAAGCTTATGAATATGAATGTGGGTAGTTAATAACCGTATTAGTTATAGGCGCTGAGTAAACTGCATGATGGCACACCCAACTAATAAGCGGGGTAATAAAATTTGTTGGGCGGTTAGTTTTATACTCTGTAGCGTAAATTTAAGGTATTAACTAATCTAAAACGTCTATCGGGTTTGACGAGGCAATAAACAAGTCTTAATTTCATGATGAAATTTAAAAACAGGGGAGTTAAATTCCAGAAAATGTAATTAAGCAGATGGTGGCAGCTACCTGCAGGGCTCGACCCAATCCTAATGATATTTCATCAGGGGCGACAGCTGACACATACGACGGAAATTTATGATAAAACACAGGTGTGCTGCTAAAGAGACATGTAAAAATTTTATTGCCGTCTGGTAATGAGTCGCTGGTATTTGGACGATCCACTTAATCTAAAGACTGCGGAAAATTTTAAATGACCTTAGGCGTCAGTCGATACATGTTTACATTATTTTGACGCAAGGGGCGGGTGAGACGCTCACAAGTCAACTACGTCATAATTCTACCCCCGGCAGGAAATTTAACCCTGTCTAAATAACATGTAAGCTTTTCTCGGATGTGTCCTATTTTTACTTTATTTCTTGGCCCACATCAACCTGCTTTATACATATTATGACGGTGAACCCCCTTTTCATCATGCACCCTCTGTTACAATTACTTCTTTTTATATTTCAAATTCTAAGAACATTTTTAGAACTTCCATTAATCTATAATTCGTCCGATAATAGAGGTGGACTAAATTTTTAAGCTGGAACGCAGCATGCAATTTTAATACTTCCATTTCTCTGATTACCGCAATTTTCGACATCTGACATAATCAAAAAATTGGATTTATTTAACTACAATTCCGGGTAACATACTGCGCCTTTCGTCATCCACGCCCACAAATAATTGAGCAGATTTTTTCCATTTTTCTGCCCCCTTTATTCTCTTCGTTGCGGTCCATCATTTATACATTTTTGAGGTCATTAGATTAATTATTTATCATACCTTCCTTATTTCTTGTTAACGTGAATAATGCAGCTGTAAGGTGTGATAAAAATTCTAGGAGCGTCCTGTGGAATACTCCTGTTCCTTCTTTATTCACTGCTCAATTTGGACATTCAAAATAATTGATCTGGCTATAGATTCGGAGAATTATTAAATGGTGTAACAAAGAAGACGTTTTTTGACGCGATTGCCACGATTTATTAATTGAGTTCACTAAAATTCCATAATTATTACCCGATCCTTTGATCTTTATACAGGATGTCCCGAATTAGTGGGCAAAACTTTACCAGTAGATTCTTCTATGAAAAATATGAAAAAAGTCCCTATGAACATGTCGAAAAATAAGCCCGAGGGGAGGAGCTAAGGCCTATTAAAGGGGCCACTTTGAAAGTGTTTTTTTCTAAATATCTTCAATATCTTAAAGATAGCAACGTGAAATTTGGTATCTTTACTAATTCTTTGATGCTGAATTTACTACTGTGGAGAAAATTTTAAAATTTTGATCATAAGCGTCTCGTACAGGAGGGGCTTAGGACTAAATTTATTCAAACATTTTTGTAAGTAGTTTTTTCTCAAACATTCCAGAATCTGAAAATACGGATACGCAAGGGAAGATATAGGAAGACGCAGGGAACAGGGGAGATGGATGAATGGAGCGATGTGATACATATGTATCTTGATTCTCTGATTTTTGTTCTTCTTTCCTGTACATTTATGTCTCTATCTCTGTCCCACATCGCTCCATTCATCCATCTCCCCTGTTCCCTGCGTCTTCCTATATCTTCCCTTGCGTAACCGTTCCTCCTGTAATATCTTTGTCTCTCCTTCCCTTTCTCTCTCTTTTTCTCTTTGCAGCACTCTTTAATATCTTACACTCTCCTCTTTCCTCATATTTCACCGCCCTTTTCCCTGTCTCTTCACCAAACTGTCAAACATCATTTCTCTTCTCTTCTGCTTTGCCTTTTTTCAATTTCTCTATCTGCCTCTTCACTTCCTCTTTTGTAATTTCTGTACTTTCCATTTCCCCCTCCTCCCAACTGTCCCTTCTTTCACTCGCCCTTTCTTCTTCTCCCTCTAGTAACTCTACAAAATGCCTTCTCCATTCCGCCATCTCTATCTTCCCCTCTCCACCTTCTCCCCTTTTTCCCCCTCTCTTGATTTATGTATTTCCATGCTTCTTTTTTGGTCGTTATGCTTCTTATTTTTTGTTCCTCTTCCTTCCCTTGCATTTGTTCTTGTATTTTCCTTCGGCCTTTATGTCTTCTTCCCTTGTCGTTTTTCCTTTTTTCCATTTCCTTAATTCTCTCCTCGTCTCTCTTTTTGCCCTCTTACATTCTATATCAAACCATCCCTTTGACGCCCTCCCTTTAGTGTTATTTCCTCTCTTGTTACTGCCCCTCCTATAATTCTCTCCAGCTCTGTAATTTTTTCTTCTACTCCCTTTGCTTCGAATTTTGCTTTTCCTAAGTTTTACCTGTATTCTTTGATTGTCTCTCTGCCTTTGTTTCTTTTTCCTTCCTCCTCTCTTCTTATTGCCCCCTCTAACGGCATGTGGTCTGATTCTACCATTTCCCCTATTCTGAACCTCTCTACTTCTTCCCATGCTTCTTCATTCACTATTACGTAATCTATTACAGATTCCCCATTTGCTCCTACATACTCTCCCTTTTCATCCCCTTCTTTATTTCCATTTAATACTTCCCACCCCCTTTCTTCTACAAGTCCTTCTACCATTTTTCCTTGTTTATTCTTTGCTTTGTCTTTTGTTTCTCTTCTTGCGGCTCCTCTGTTTTCTGTCCATGTTCTTTCGCCCAGTCTTGCGTTGAAATCCCCCCTATAAGTATGCGTTCTCCTTTCCCTTCTTCTATCCTCTCTTCTATTTTCTTTCTCATTGTTTTCATGTCCCTGCTGAACACCATCATTATTCTCCACTTTTTATTGTCTATTATCACTTTTTTATCCATTATACCTTCTTCCTCCCTTATTTTTTCTTGTTTTGTTTTCTTGATTCCCTTTTTTACTCCCAGCGGAATTCCACCCCTCGCTTTGCCCCTTCTCTTTTGCCTTATGGTAATTTTTTTTTGTGTTTTCTTTCAACCCTCCTCTACCCATGTCTCCGTCAGACCTACTACTTATGTCAAATTCTATTATATGATTCCATACTTCTTCATCCTTGTTTCTTATCCCGGCTACGTTCCAGAACAGGAATTTACATCTTCTTTTCCCTTTTTCTTCTCTTGTTTCCTTTTCTTTTCCTGCTTCTGATCCGTTCTTCCCTCTTCCTCTGAATGTTTCTTCTTTCTCTCGTCCTTCTGTTATACCGTTGTATATATCTGTTTCCCTTTCTCTATCTATAGCATTGCGTTTATTTATTTTCTCCGGTCTCATATCCTTTTTCATTGCCTTCGTCTGCTTGCTATGTTTCGTCCTACACTTTTTTTTTAGTATTTTGTTGGTTGCACTTCTGGAATGTCTCTTTCTTTATTCCATTTCCATTCCCTTCCATGCAAAATATGAGAATGTAATAAATATGTGAAGGGTTACCAAGTTACTTGAAGAGGGAGAGTGTAAAAGAAAAAAGAATGATAGCGAGATTCAGATGCGGGAATGAGGAGAGGGAAAACAAGTTCTGGCTGAAGGAGGAAAACAGAAAGTGCAGAGTATGTGGCAAGGAGAGAGAGATAGTAGAACACCTGTTGAAAGAGTGTGAGCAAATGAAAGAGGAGGAAAGGGAAAGAAAGAGTATTTTGAACGAGTGGGGAGAGGGCATAGAATGGATGAAGGAAGTCGAGAGAGCGAGAGAAAGAAGGGGGGGAGAAGAGAAAACAGAAAACAACCGAGAGAGAAAGAAGTAGCCGAAGAAGAAGGAACAAAAAGAAACTAGACCAAAATATGTAAATATGTAAATATGTAAATATTAAATTAGCATTTTTTTTCATTGTAAAATATATCGATCCAAGATGAATATTTGAAATTAAATTTATCGAAGGAGAGGATCTAGGTCCTGGCGAGGTCCTGTCTCAACTTTTTACCAGATTATTCACCATTTCAACTTTAAACATTTAAACAAATTTCAAAATTAAATAATCAAGTTCAATAATGCAACATCACTGGGTGATGTGAGCCAGGGTGGGAAGTCCCTGAGGAAGCCTGAAATAGGCGAAACGTTGGCTGAACCACTGTAACTCTTTATTGCAACCACCTAGATCCTCTCCTTCGATAAATTTAATTTCAAATTAAATTAGTATGTAAAAGTCAGGGCTCGTTAGTTATAACACACCGAAAGGTAGTAATAAATGTTTCTAATCTAATCTAAACTAATTAAAAAGAAATGTTATTCCTACAATATGGGCTAACAAAATATTTGACTCTATCAGAAGATTGTCAACAATATTGTAGATCAAATTTTATGTCCTGCCTTTAAAATATATGTTTAAACCAGCTACAATCACGTTCCACCGGTTAAACACGGCCATCTTTGCCCGAAATTAAATGAGTACAGTCGGTGGAGCAGGTAAACAAGTTGCAGGTAAGTAGAGCATCCAGCTGCATTAAACAAATTAAGTGCCACAAACGCACGTTCGATCTTAGAAACACAGGGCATGTGTGATCTCATTAATAGTTTTGTCAGGCCCTTCGCTGGATTCTGAATTTGTATAACCTGATTAGGGCAATCTTCGTCGTTCGTTTTTTAAAAATCATAAAACCCAACTGCTGTCTGCCATTGTCACCCTCTCGACTTAATTTAGATAAAGAATTAATTTCGTAAAATATATATCCTAGATGCTCTCCTTTTATTACTCGTAGAGTAGAAATTTTACGAGATTTTTTGTCTCAGACGTGACTTGTTAGATATTGATTTGGATCAATTTGAAAATTTTGAGGAAAAACACCAAGCGAAAATAACATACAACTATTCACTTACAAACCTGAGAATCAATGTCAGCTCTCCCGGCGCATCCACCACAATTAACATTACCGTGTTGAAGTTTGAATGGTAAATGAATTGACAAGAATTGCGACTAAATAGGTGGGAAAAACTGCCCTTAACTACACAATTCTAGACTAACGCAGCCTTGCGGATGCAAACAATTAAAACATAAAAACTAAAACGCCACAAAAGTGAATTCAGCTCGCAACAAAGCAGAAAATGCATTCGAGCCGTTAAACATTTAATTCAAAGTGTTCATCCCCACAGTTAAAAATTTAAAAGTGCAAATTATTAAAAAAATGGTGAATAGGTACGTAGTTTGACGATAAAATTAAATTTTTTCTATTATGGCGGAATTCCAGTCTTACAGTTATATAAAAGGAAAATAAAGCAGGTTATAAGAACAAATATGCTAGTGGGAGCCTACAGGTGAAAAAGCATGCACACAAAGCCATCAACGGGGAGCTGTTAAACATTTCTGCCCGCAAAATAAAACGTTTCTTATTCATTTCAAAATATGTCAGTGAAACAGTGTCTTCTTGTATCCATCAGTTTGGTACTGGGTATGTATATTTCAACAGATTCTATTGAGTTTTTTATACTGCAGCAAGTTAAATATGGATTAGCTTGCAGTTTATTGCTGCAGAAAGACCGAGTTGCTCTCTCGCAGGTTACAGCTATAGTGCAGTCGAATGTTCTCTCCACAAACGTCGCCCAACTCTTCTAAATTATTGCCGCAATACAACACGCGTACGACGCAAATTATGATCCATATTTTCCGTGACTTTGGTAATACAACCGAATTTCCCTCAACTTCTTAATTAATTACGCCTCGACTTAAAATTACCGCACTCGAAGCGGATTTTTAATTAAGCGCGCATCCACCATTTTTAACTTCACATCCATGACCTTTCAATTATGTTCGGATAAATTTTACATGCCCGAGTCATTAAATTAACAGTTTTTCCGGAAAGTTGAAAATAATGCATACACTTCGCTTTGCTTTTAGGCCCCTTAATTGGTTGACACACGGTTAATAGAAAAGTTAGCTTAGCCTCTACAGTAATTTTTGGGTTGAAATCACACGTTAAATTGCCCTAAGAACCGACGATATCAAATGATTTATGATTCACACCTTTTCAAACTGAATAGAATTTGCAAGCATCCCTGAGGTAAACCAGTACCTTCATGCATTCTTAATGGTAAAAGCAGCGATAAAAATAGAATTAAATCAAAATGTTGCGTTACAAAAGAATAACATTCGAGTAGAACCTTTTTAAATGTTTGTTTGGCAGCTCTCATACATTATTCTCAAAAATAAAATTACATTTTAACAATTACACGCAGTTGGTTTCCACAAACAAAAGTTCTAGAGGCAAAAACAAGAAAGCGTATAAATCGAAGCCAGCGTTTTGCCTGTGCTGGAGTTTTTACAAACAAATTTTCAAAGAAACAGAGAAACAACTTGACACAAGACGTCGTGGATTATTACATAAGTATTTAACTTTTAAATAAAAAGCCCCCGGAAGATGTACATCAATGCGATGTGTATCCCGTAGATGTTTATCACGGTAATGTGTATGCAGGGGCGGCTGGTCTTACTGGTGCAATCCGGTGCAGATTTTATCAATCTGCACCTAGTAGTAGTGCCTCCGCAGACGCACAGATGTGTGAAAAAGGCAATGTTAAAATATTTTGTTGCACAATTAAAAAGTGGAAAATGAACAGAAAAATTTTACGGATTGAAAAGTAAAAAGAATGACAATACAGGGTCCTGCAACAGTGCGTCGGGCTTCGATAGCGCCTAAACCATCCAAGTTAGGAATTTCGTTCAGGTACATACTTAAACTATTAATGAAGGCGCATTTCAGGAAAATATTTTTAATTATACAGGGTGATCCGAAAAATTTTGATGAGGAAAAGTCGTCTTTTTTTAAATGGAATGCCCGGTATATTTCAGCATATTTGCAACCCCCTTAAGAGCCTTTATTCATCCTTAAAATATTACAGCTTTTGAACATCTGGTTTGGGAGTAAAATGGGAGTTTACATCATTCTGCTTAAAAAATCCCCATTTACGCAGGTACAGTTTCTTTAAGAAAATAAGACGAAGACCTTGTTGTAGAGGCTCGAAGAAAGCTCTGATACAATTTTAGTTTTCACCCTATGTACAGGGTGTTCAAAATTAATTTTCAAAATTTGAGAATTGTGAAGCTGTTTTTCTCAACTTTTTCAAATGGAACACTATGTATATTTTTAGTTAGTGTAATGTAGAATTTATAAGCCAATATTTTTTGTTATACAAACATGTTGGTTATTTTCATCCATTTTCGAGTTATTCGGAAAAATTACAAGTTTTCTTGTATGCAGACAATTTTAACTACTAAAATTGCAACATAAGCACTCAGGCTAATACTGTATAGTACTATGAACAATTTAATTTGTTCATGAATACATTTCTACTACCCTTCCTTAACAACTTCATTTGAAATTTTGGTATTTCTATTTGTAGGAGTAGGCAAATTATTTTCATACTAAATGTAATTTTATGCCACTATTTACTTGAAGAAATTTCAAGTTTCAACCCTTAAATTTCATCCCCATTGTTAGATCTTAGTGAGAATTTGTCCATCCTGTCACTGAAAATTAACACAGCAAATTCTGCTTTGATACGTTGAGCAGTTTTTGAGTTCTCGTATTTTTGTGTTTCTGCATGCTAGAGGTTGTAGCGCCTTTAAGGGTGGTTTTTCTCAAAATATGGATGACACATCAGTAATGGGAAGCCATTGAATGACGCCAATTTCGACCAATACTTATTAAGCGGAATTTCGAGTTGCAATCCCTAATTTCCACCCCATCTGGTCGATTTTACGAAAAACTCATCCCCCGCAAGATTTCACCGATATATGTGTGCACGTTGAGTTTCCAACAGCTGCGTGCAACCATTGCGGAGTTATCATATTTTTTGTGGTTTTCAACCCTAAATTTCATCCCCCGAAATTCACTTTCAACAGACTTGAGGGTCGAACGTGCATACCAAGTTTCAGCAAGATACCTCCACTATTTCTCGAGTTATTGCAATTAATAGTTTTTCGGTTTTTCACCCCTAACTTCCACCCCCTTGGTCCGCTATGGCCCAAAAGCGATCCCCGTCGAGTATTTAGGGAAACCACACCAAATTTCAGCTCGTTATCTCGATCCGTTTTCAAGTTATCCCACGAACAGACTAGACGAGCGAGCGAGCGAGCGAATAATCAAAGACAAGAGTACCTCCGCATTCTGCTGCGGCCCTAAAACGAAAGAAGGTATATTACGTGACTAAAGCGACTAAAGCGTTGAATCTGAATAAAAAAACGGGGAGATGGATTGTTGGTCTTATAGCGACTTATTTGGTATAAGGGCAGTCAAGACAAAAATCCTCTCAACCACACCTAAAAATTTCTATATTCAGGTCATACTCACGCGTGCTTTTAGTTTACTGATTTAGCTTTATTTCGCATTTTGAGAGCCAACTTTATGATGAAATTTACTTTCAAATTTGCCGCATGCATGATCCCTTCGGCTTTATTCTTGTTAGTGAACGCTTCTCTAATTACTAAGGAATATTTAGGCAAAACTTCATTTCTGACTCTAATGTTCTAAGCAAGTGTTCACTTCTTCCTAGAACATTAAATCATGTTAACGTTGCACTGACTTTATTCAGACCAATTATAGTCTCTATCTACCCTAGGCGGATAAGGCAATGTGTTATTTGCTTTTGCATCTTTATTTTGCAAACGGTTTTAATTAATCTGTGTAATACGGAAAAGTCGCTCAGGGCGGTGAACTGACCTAGAACAAACTATATGTATCTGCTTTCCGATGTTTAAAACGAAGGAAAAGTCAGATTATTGAAATCTGGAAATAAGTAGTATTTTGCCCAGTTTTCAAATTAACAGAAAATAAAAATCATATTCGGAAAGGCAATTAAAATTCAAATAGGCTATTGTAATTTTGCTGCATAAAATCTTTTATCGATAATTATAAAATCAGCTCGAGGGTGCCACGAACGTGTAGTTTGTTGGGAATTGGCATTTGTAATTTTATCTAAGAACATGTAAAGTTAAATGTAAAGTGCTGATAAGGGTTGTTATACAGTATGTTTCGCTAGTACCTATTATGCAAAAGAGGGGAGGAAACTGTTATAAAGGTTGACTGCGTGATATTTGGCGCTGTATTGTCAGTTAAGATAAAGACACGGCAATTATAAGTTCCAAAGAAAAGGGTTAATTAATCATGCCCTAAACAAATGGTTTCCGCGTGCTGCCTATACAGTTTAACCCTGGCATAAATCATCAGGATTTACGAGCCAATCGAAAGACGTCCAAGATGCGCTTGTCTTTTATCTAGTCAGCAAAACCCGCGCCTCCATTTGAACATAAAACCTTACCTTTAGAACATTTCATGTACAACTTTATAGAGAACAATACTGTCGGCTTTTTATGCGGCCAGAATTTTAATGCAACACTCTCCCGACCTCTATCACTTTCATTGCACGCTAAATAAAACCGAGCCCTCTCTTGTTTTTCGGTTTATTTGGACCATTATAAAACCTAATCAGAAATCGCATGAAAATTGCAAATCCTCGCCCAAAAATTATTTGGGAGCTAAATCATCCGAAACTTCCAAACTACGCGTTTTCACTACTAACTCGATTAGAATACCACCATGAACGATAGAAATTAATTTTAAACCCGATTTGATTCTGCATCTAGAATTCAAATTCTACAAAGTTCAACATGACGTGGATTGTACCAGTGGAGAACAGGAATTATCCTGCTGGCGTAAGGACCAACTCACTTCAAACTAGATTTATCCCTCGCTCTGTTTTAACACTACGAACTGAATTATTAATTTTTAAACCGATCAAATATTCATTTAATTTATTGTTTGTGTATACTCACCATTGCCACAAACTTCTATTAATTAATGGTAAATATTTTATCCTCGACGCTAGAATTTCGAGTGGTAATATTGCTGCAGAAAATGTTACGAGTTACGATTTTATGAGCTGTGGGTATTATTTTGATCATACCCGTCCTAAAAATTCTATTATTTCTGCATTTGCTTTTCCCTCAATTTCTTGTAGTCCTTCATTCTGAATTCTGATTTATTTATTTTCCTAACTATCACTTTTATTTAGTTTCCTAATGAGCTTCTGTTATCTAATTACTCGTACAGGGTGAGTCTGAAAGACTCCGCATAATTTATACCACATAATCTCTACTGTTCCAATGATGTGCTTGATGTTGTAAGCCACCAAAGATCTTCATTTTTAAACTTTATTTGACAATTGTCATATTTCATCAGTTTTTTTTTATTGCTCAAATGTCCAAAAATGTAAAAAATAGTAGAATTTTGAAAAATCCCAGAAAGCGCTTTAAAGTTGGTGGAGTAAAATGTAGGTATAGAAAGTAGGCAATCGGCCAATGACAAGTGCTTTTTTGGTACGTGATCTATGAAATTTGAAAGATGACCACCACTTGTTTTATCAGCACATCAAAGGTCTTCAAGAGTTTTGTTTCCAAAAATACAGTCAAACTTAGCGCCCTTTTGGCGATAAAAAATAAAAATTTTGAAAATCTCCCGAAACACTTGGAGACTGAAATTTATAGGTGATAGGATTGGATAATTTCAGCAAGTAGGGAGGTTCTAACCGCTTCCGTAGCTGCGCATTCTTTGTAGCAAATTCACCTCCTTCAAAATTTAAGATAATTTTCTACTTTTCACCTCATTTTAAATTTTTACAAAGAAAACAGAAAAGAATGAACAAAATAACCTCAATTACTACATATAAAAGCCACCAGAAGATGTATATCAATGCGATGTGTATCCCTGCAGATGTTTATCACGTTAATGTGAATGTAAGGGCGGACTGAATTTACTGGTGGAATCGGGTGCAGATTTTATCAATCTGCATCTAGTAGTAGTGCCTCCGCAGACGCACAGTTGTGTCAAAAAGGCAAATTGGCCGTACAGAATTAAACAGTAGAGAATGAACAAAAAAGCATAAAAACTTGAGAATTAGCACTCTATGAGAAGTTCAAGGCAATGAAAATTTACTACAGTTACAAGAAGTACCAAAAGTAACGTGAAAACTAAGGCAATTTGGGATTGGGATGAAAAATCAAAGGAAATGAAAATTGGGGGGTCGAAATATTGCGAATGGGGTGGAAAAAGTGAAAAAGGTAAACACAAGCAAGCCATATGAGTTCAACTTATTGCCGAAAAAAACGAAATTGGGTTGAATTTAGCAAAATAGGTGCTTCGGGGGTTGATAAATTGTAAAGGGGGATGAAAAGTCAAAGTGGTGAAAATTAACAAAAGTTAAGTAGATTTACAGAAAACAGTACAAAAATAAGGCAATTATGGAGGCTTATGGAGGGTTGAAAAAGTTAAAAAGGCAATCATTATCCAAAAGAGTAAAATTTATTAATGAAGAACGCTTCGGAAGGTTGCAAAATTGTGGAAGGGATGAAAAATTAAGAGGGGTGAAAAGTGACTGTAGTCAAATAGAACTATCGAAAATTACACGAAAAAGAAGCGGTCTTGCGTAAATTTTGCTTTTTGAGGGTTCACATATCATTAAAGGAGTTGAAAAACTGTGGATGGGTTCAAAAATAATCAAACAAAGCCGTATATCTCAATTCTTTCTCAAGTTATCGCTCGGACAGAGTGACGACGACCGAACGAGCGAGCGAATAAGCTAAAACAAGAGTGCCTCGCATTCTGCTACATCACTAAAATTAACTATCTGGTCAATTTAAGAATATATTTAAAGAACTGAAGTTTTTAGTGGATTGCATAAAAAATGTATATTTGGTAATTAGACCGACATGTTTCGCCTAATTCGGTATAATCACCAAATATACATTTTTTATGCAATCCACTAAAAACTTCAGTTCTTTAAATCACAATATTGCATACTCACCTCATCCCGTAAATATAATTTAAGAATAGTTTAAACTTTTAAGCAACATTTGGTGTGTATTAGTTGCATTTAAAAAAAATGCAGCAGAGAAGCGGCTGGAACCTCCCCATCGCGTGGATCTTTGTATTCTGTGTAGATAGTAGTCAATTCAACAGATTTTTTTTTATCCTTATCGTCTGACGTCTGTGACTAATTTCGCAATTTTCTGACAAATACCGACATCACCTCGTACATCACCCATCACATTTGACAATATGTTCCTTTTAAGGTTAATCTTTTGCCAACTTTTTGACAATAACTGCCACTTTATGTCATCCACTGTCAGCCTGCTCCCTTTTAATGAGAAAGAATTTTTTCAATATTTTCCACTGAAATGGCAGAAACTGTGAATACATTTTTAGAACCAGAATTTGATCGTCTTTCTAATGGCGACATAAAAAAGAGGCCTTGTATTTAAAATTTTAAGTTGATATGCTTAAATGGCAGTTCGCGTGGGCCAATTGCTCCCAAAAGCCTTTCAGGTCTTCAACGGGTCACCTAATCTCCATGTACCAAATTTCAGCCAAATCGATTCAGTAATTTGGGCTATAATGTGTTTTTACTGTTATTATAAAATTTCGATTTTTTGAACCAAACAGCGCTAAATGCGAATTAATTTTGTCCTATTTAAAACCAAGATTTGAAGACCCTTCTGATGGTGACAATAAATCTTTCAAAAACTTGTTTTTAATGGTTTAATGATTGAATAATTTTAAATTTGGAAATTGGTGTGCCAAAAGGACACTTTCCGTGAGTCGATGGAATTCAAAATTTGTTCAGCTTTTCGAGGTGTAATACAATCCCTATGTGCAAAATTTCAGCCAAATCGATTCAGGGGCTTGGGCTGTACCGCGATTTTAAAGTTTGATAAAAATCAATTTTTTTTTTAATTTTTGGTCAAAAGGGCACTAAGAATGAATACATTTTTAGAAGCAGAATTTGAAGGTCTTTCTTATGGTGACGTGAAAAATGGGGGTTTGCATTTAAAATTTAAAAGTTGATGTGCCAAAATGGCATTTCCGGTTGCACGATTGGCTCCAAAAGCTTTTCAGATCTAAGTTGGGTTATGAGATGCCTACGTACCAAATTGCAGCCAAATCGGCCCAGTAGTTTTGGCTGTGGCGTGTTTACAAACGTACGTACGAACGTACGAACGTACGTACGAACATACACACAGACACATTTTATAAACCACTTTTCTGGGTTCCTGAGACCTCAAAACGTGGAGATCTGGTGCTATCTCAAATTCGAAAATTTTAGTGATTGCAGTAACCTCCCATTTTTTTAAAATTGTGATGGGGTTGGGGAGGTTAATTAAGGATGATTTTTTTTCTTATTTAAGGCACTGAAGTAAAATTAAGAAATGTGGTCGAAATCGGCAGTAAGTCTCTTTTAAACTAAGTTATGCTTTATGCGAATTTGTATCCCATTAAATAAAAAAATGCCGAATGATTATGTTTGACCTTTCCAGGATCCGAATTAGATAAAATCGTGTCATTTGCGGTGAAAATGTGTTTTTCTAATACTAAAATATAACTTTGAACAACGTAAAGATAATTATGGGAATAATTTCAAAAACGGAAATGGGTAAGTACGTGAAACAAATGATTTTAAGCTGAAAATCTTTAAAACTTAAAAGTTGAAACTTGGAAGCAACTTATGAATGTAAACACCAATACCTAGGCTAACATGCAGCGTTAAAATATGCTCGACATTTGCATAATTCCATATTCCGATTGTAGGTGTGTTGCTTCCAGAAATTTCAATAATTCGTGTTAAACTGAAGTTACGAATGTTTATTCAACTTAATTAGATATAAAAATATCGAGTTTCGTAGGTATTAGACAAGTATTGACGCGAACGTTTGTAACTTAGTATGCTATAGAATTTAATGTTATTCTCGAGCGAGTCTATTCCGCAACATCAGCATGTAAACCGGTTGATTCCAAACGGCCTATTTAAGCGACCTCTCAAACAATGGAAGTCTAAAATATCTAAATCAACAGCGAGATCCTGTTGTTAAATTTGGTGGATGCGCCGGGACAGCGTCGAGTTATTTACATTACAAGTCGCAAATTTCTGACACTCCGTCAGGATTCAATACTAAAACGCTTCGTCGGCAACAAGAATAATAATTTTAATTAAAATAATTTCAAATGAATTTCACGTTCCAGAAGTTTGAGTTAACTTATAATATTATTTGAATATTCAAAAGTTAAAGTTCAGATCATCTAACAAAATCAAAAGGAGGTATCGCGAAGTTTGATTATATCCAGCGGTATCATTTTAAGTGAAATCGGGGAGAAAATTATCCTTTTGGAAAATATACAGGATGTCCAAATTGTCTGTATTCGGTCGATAACTCCATCGCTGTTAGAGATAGCGAAAAATTGTTAAGTTCAAAGTTGCAGAAGGTCAAACAAGGCACATTTTAAAAATACAATCCTGTATACAGGCTGTCCCACTAAGGAGTAAGAACACAAACATAGGTTTTTTTAAATGGAACACCCGGTATTTTAATTTTTCTCAGTAACATTCATTAATCATGTTTTCATCTGAAGCGAATGGTTTAGAAGATATTGGTAGAAATTACTTTTGCAGTAATTGTTTTAAAAAATCACCCAATAAATATATAATAAAAGTAACCGGTTGATCACCGGCAACAACTGAACAATAACTAACGAATTGTAAAAATAGTTTTTAACATAATGGTTGGCGTCCCTTTTCTGAAAGTTTTTGAACAATAAGTCCTTAAATATTTCCCCAATTCTGCACATACTCTAAAATAAAATTTCTCTTTCGGAATAAAGGGACACATTCTGACTTGACGGACGTAGTTTGCGCCTATCGGCTAACAAAACAAGAGGACCTTCTGAATCACAATATTAAGCCTACCTTTGTCACGCACCATTAATGTTGATAGCATCAATAGGTATACTTCATTACTCCTCTTCATTTTGTATAGAAAATGTAATTATCCATGGCATGACCTGAAGCACCAGCGAATTATTGATATGTTAAGCAACATAAAGCTTGTCTCGTTGGTTGATAAAAGTATTTAAGCAATGAAAACACTCTAGTCATCCATAGCAGTTAAAGTAAAATTATTTCTAGCCTCCTGTTTGTAGACTTTCCTACCTCATTATACACTGTTGAAACACAAAACATTAAAAGCACAAAATATTAACATCGAAATGGTGTAAAAAATAATATACCTATATACACGTTTGCGGAGAGGCATTATCTGTATCCTTCATTTCTCCTCTTCATACAAAATTTTATACAAACAAGTTCGTTCTGAAAAAATATTCTCCATCAATATTCACATACTTATGATTCTTATGAATAACAAAACCTACTAAGTTTGTAAGCGCTCAGTCATTTTGCAACTAGGAATTTAGCGGAATCCAGATTTAAAGGTTTTAGCCGACGCAACATCTCTGAAATGCAAAAACACTTACAGTAAAAAAGACATGAGGAAAAATGTAACGTACCGTTTTCCCAACTCGAATATGACGACACCACCAAAATCTTTAAGGATGTTTTCTGCGTGGCCATTTTTTCATTGGCTGGAGTAGCTTTATCTGTGAACCAATCAAAGGAAATTAGCGTAATATGAAAGCTGATACACTTTTCTTCCAAAACAACTTTAACTATTTACATAAGTTTTCATTATTTTTGGTATTTTTTGGAATTCTTTTTTAATTTGTTATCGATCTCGAAGTCACAGGTTGTAAGTGTTTGTTTGTAGTGATTCCAGTGATATACAGGGTGCAACAGAAACATGGCACAATATTTTAACCACCTATTCTCCGCGAAAATACAAGACGAAAATCCCCGAGAAAGGTTTTCCTAAAGTCATGAATAATTCGTTTTTTAAAACTACGCAAGCTGGAAGTAATGTTTCAAACATTCTTGTTCGCTGGCCGGTTCCGCACAGGGGTCCAGAATCCCTAAAAAACGGCCAAAAATTTGAAACTTCCAATGCTGAGCGGAAGTATATCAACGACGGAAAAATATTGAAAAAAATGTAATCTATTTGTGGGCTAAATGAGGGGCTCTAAGAAAATGGTTTTTCTCCTAAAATTATGAAACTTGTAAGTTTTGTCAATCAAGTGACGGCTAAATCAAAAAAAAATTGTCAAAAATTAAATCAATTTGGAGTCAATTAGTGGGACTGAAAAAATTGTTTTTCTCCTAAAATTATGAAACTTGAAGGTTTTGCAGGAAATACAGGGTGAGTCTGAACGACATCACATCCTTCATACTACATAATCTACTGTTAGGGTTGCCACCTGTACGCGTTTGAAGCGTACTGTAGGCTTTTTTTGTTCAGAAATGATGTGTGTACGCTGACGTTTGCTTTTTCCCGAAATACTCAAAATATACGCTTTTTGTTTCACTCTTTGGGCTTTCTTAAACTTTTGAAGTAAATGTGTAATCGCTAGACGCTAATAGCTCCATCGCACGCCCGTATACTTACCTATAATTATTGATAAAAATATGTGACTGTGAACTTCTTTTTCCAGGAATCACTCTTTTTATATAAATAATCAGCAAATCGGTAAAAAATTTGTCTTACTAAAGCTAATTTTTTCACATTTTTCCTCGCATTTGTATTGAATCTATTACCTGTGCTATTACTCTAAAATTCGAAGTGCTGGGAAAATGCGTGACCTTGAAAATTTCAAAAATTTTCGCCTGCGGGGCTGCATTTTTTCCTTCTAAATTGGAAAATTCACTACAAAAATGTCTGACTAAGAAGCCCCTTTAGGGGGAGGGGGGCAAAATTCAGGACCTGCTAATGGGTACGCGCGCGGACAAATGAAAAAGTGGCAACCCTATCTACTGTTCAAATGATGAGGTTTGGTGCAAAAATTTTAGGTCAATTGTGATTCCTCTTGATGTTATAAGCCGCCAAAGTTATTCATTTTTACTCGTTTTTATTTAATATCTTCCGAATGGTGTATCCTAGGATTCTGAAATTTTGTACAGTATATTGTTGCAGACCAAGAGGCAACTCCTGATGGTACTTCAGACATTATCCAAAAATCGGATCCCTGTTATACAGGGTGTCTTACGAATATGGAGCAGTATCGATATCTCTGGGCTTAAGGAAGGTACAGTTGTAAGATTTGGCATTTACAGAAACAGACACATTCGGAATCTATTGAAATTATTGGCGACCATGGGGCACTTCCGGTTATACCGGAAGTAGGGTCCTACTTTTAAATTTTAAATATCAACCCCCATTTTTCATTGCAGATTCGGATAGAGGAAGAAAAATTAAGCTTAAAACACCTACATGTAACTTGTTTGCGCCAGCCGCCTAGGTTTTATTAACGTTTTTAGAGAAAAGTTCCGCAAAACAGTGCTATGTAAAAATGGTCATAACTTGTAAACCGCGGGCGATAAAAATAAAAATGACACACCGTTGTAAAGCGGAAGGACTATTTTACATTATGATTGCCAAAAATCCTAAGAAAACTAATTGAAAGTTGATTTCGAGAAACTGCAATACTGGAAATTTCAAACCCGAATAACATTTTTTTCTTAAATGGCAGCATACAAGTTTTTCTGCATGGATGGGTGCAGAATTTTATCCTCTTTTCAACGGTACCCATAAAGTGCCAAAAAAGGAAACGATTAAAATCGCTGCTTTTTCCATAAGAAAATGTTATTCGGCTTTTAAATTTCCAACATTTCAATTTCTTTAAATCGACTTTGAATCAGCTTTCATATGACTTTTTGGCAAGCATAATGTAAAACAGTCTTTCTACTTTACAATGGTGTGTCATTTTTATTTTTATCGCCCGCGGTTTACAAGTTATGACCATTTTTACATGGCACTGTTTTGCGGAACTTTTCTCTAAAATCGTTAATAAAATCTAGGCAGCTAGTGCAAACAAGTTACATGTTAGGTGTTTTAGGTTTAGGTTTTCCTCCTCTGTCCGAATCTGTAATGAAAAATGGGGGTTGCCATTTAAAATTTTAAAGTTGGACCCTACTTCCGGTATAACCGGAAGTACCCCATCGTCGCCAATAATTTCAATAGACTCCGAATGTGTCAATTTCTGTAAATGCCAAATCTTACAACTGTACCTTGCTGATGTCCAGAGATATCGATACTGCTCCATATTCGTAAGACAGTGTACAGGATGGTCCTAATGTTATTTGTTCTTCAACTTTTTTATATTTTTAAATGTTGCTAATTTGTCTATGCCGTGTTATTCTTCGATCAATTTTAAAGCTTTTTTGGCCCTTAATTTTTTCTTTGAAAAAAGTCACCATTCACCAGAAAAATTGAAAAAACCGGAGAAACCACAATCGCTATAACGCCTTAAATTGCAATAAAAATCAAATATGCGTTGATACGCGTCATATTTCGATTGTTTTTATGCAAGGGAGCCATTTTTCGACAACGGTGTCCTGAATTCATGTTCATAACTGAAGAAAGACTTGGGTGGTAATTTCACTTTTTTTAAGTGAAATTTTACCATTGGTTTTATGGTGATTCCTTGAAGCATGTTATCGGTTTTTACAATTTTGCTGGTAAATTGTGAGTTTCTTCAAAAAAATTTAAGAGCCAAAAAAGCTTTAAAATTGATCGAAGAATAACATCGCATAGACAAATTACCAACATTTAAAAACATAAAAAAGTTCAAGAACAAATAACATTAGGACCATCCTGTATAACAGGGATCCGTTTTTTGGATAATGTCTGAAGTACCATCATGAGTTGCCTCTTGGTCTGCAACAATACTGTACAACATTTCAGAATCCTGCGATACACCATTCGGAAGATATTAAATAAAAACGATTAAAAATGAAGAACTTTGGCAGCTTATAACATCAAGAGGAATCACAATTGACCTAAAATTTTTGCACCAAACCTCATCATTTGAACAGTAGATTATGTGGTATGCAGTGTTGTTAAGTAACTAGATACAAGTATCTAGATACAGTATCTAGATACATTTGATGTATCTAGATACGTATCTAGATACATTTATCGTGACAGTATCTTATCTGTATCTAGATACATTTTTTATAGTATCTTGTATCTAAAACAAATAGATACTTAGATACACAATACCCTAACTCGCTTTTTAATAATAGAGAATTATACTGAGACAAAACATGCATTATTTAATGAATATTTGTCGTTAAAGTTGCAAAAATCGTAGGTTGCGCGAAAACAGATCGGCCCCTACATCATGCTTACGTCAACTCTCAAACTCAACCGATTGGATGTCATCATGGCAACGCCGTCAATTTAAACGCAATACCTACAATGCTGCAATTTCATTGGTCTTGCCCGAGTTGATAGGTGACGTAAACTGTTAGGGAAGGGAGGTGCAAATTCTAGAGCTTTTTGAACGGTTTTCATTTGTCTATCGTTTTTCTTGCTTTCTGCAACGTTTTCGCAAAAACAAAAAAATACGACCAAATTTTCTAAATTCAAACTACTGATTGGGAAGATTTCATATTTTGAATATAATACTCTATTGACAACTACCTCGAGACAACGACAACTTTAAAATGTGAGATGTTTTTTTTCTCGGTTATAAATAAGCCTCAAAAATGCAGATGTTTGGTTTCTTCTATTATACCTCGCAAATAATCAATATCTTTCAATGTCCTTTCCGGCGGCATCCTAAACAGGTATAGAAACACAAAGGGATACTCTATTCGAAGAAGCTGGGTTTTCCCCAAAATACCGATACCGAACTAATGAGTTTGTAATTGCACCTAGATTCATTTGCTTTACTCTTTCTTGATACCCGTATCGTACCCCAGCTTTAGCAGACCCCCTTTTACAATTTATTAAATAATGTGATTTTGTTTCCAAAAACCCTCGCGTTGTTTGCGTCATTCTGTTTATACTGATGGGTATGAAATGGTCAGGCGGATTAGCGTTTCTCTAGTAATTGCCTGCATTCTGCATCCTAATACCAAACAGGTATTCATACTTGCCCTAAATGATTTTTTTTTGTTTATTAATAATTCAGCTACTTATTATAGGTGCATAACTGTAAAATATAGAAAACCGGAACCGGTAGGTAATAGATATATGTATAATATCAAATATTTCAGAAACTATTATTTCTATAAAAAAAAACAAGATAAAGGTCGTTCTTTTTTAATTTTTTTAGTTCAGATGTATCTGAAATGTATCTATATGTATCTAGATACTTATTGCAAGTATCTGTATCTGTATCTAGATACTGATGAAAAAAATGTATCTACCTAGTATCTAGATACTCCATCCGAAAAGTATCTGTATCTAGATACTTCAAAAAATGTATCTTTAACAGCACTGGTGGTATGAAGGATGTGGTGTCGTTCAGACTCACCCTGTATTGGGCTGTGCGATATCGAAATTTGAATATCAATTATCGATATTTAAAATCGTATGAAAGATGTGATGTCGTTCAGACTCACCCTGTATACAGGATTATATTTTTAAAGTGTGCCTTATTTGACCCTTTGCAATTTTGTATTTAACAATTTTTCTCTAATAGTATCGACCACGAATCGACCGAATACAGACAACTGGGACACCCTGTATAAAAGTTTACGAATGTGCATCATATTGATTTAAAATAGAATAACTCCGAGGGTTTATCTTTTCAGTAAGGGAAGGTGGTGCCAACTAACTCGTTTATGGCTGTTAATTAAGTTTGCGAACAATTTTTTGTACGATGAACGTGTCATAGAAATATGAATATTTAAATTCTTATTCGGTACTTGAACTTATCATAAAGTCTACGTTGGAAATTGTGGGCATATCTCTTCGTGTATTTTGAAAAGTGCCACGATAATGGCAATTATGTAAAACGTTTGTGGGAGAGGCAGCGGCGGCTTAGCCCATTTCCACTTTTACACTAAACGTATGAATTCTGTATGTGAAGGTGCGGGAAGCTCCGTGTGCCCCGAATCCAAGAAACTGTACCCGGGGGACTGCCGTCTCTTCTACAAATGCGTCCCTCTTTCGGAGGCAGCGCAGGCGTACGTTTGGGTGCCCTCTCGCTGCACTGCGGGCATGGTGAGCCACATTTACAATACGCTAATATCTCTCGTGTCGTGGGCTGCTGATCCCTTAACCCCCAACCCCCAACCCCTGTCCTTCAAATTATTTATCCTCCCCCAGATCATCGACTCTAATTATTTAATTTGTTTAATTACAAGACCCTTAAACTATCCCTTCGTTTTTCCTATCCCGCAAAAACTCCTCGCCACTAATTCCTGGATGTCAACAGCGTTTTTCCCCCAGCCACAAATCACAGCTCCTTTTAGATAAAAAATCGCGTTTTTAAACAATTTCCCTCGTTATGTTATTTATAAACAACCCCTGATCAATATCAATTTACGTGTCAATGTGTTGTTTTAAAAATAATTATATTAAACGAAACTCTGAAAGCATCTTTGTTGCAAGCGGAATCACCAGTGATGCATTCATGCGGATGCAACGAAATAGCTCCGACAACATAAAGAGATTTAATTTTAAGGTAAAATACAGCGGAAATAATCAATAATACCCGTACTGTTTGTGAATATGTCAAAGTGTCCTTTCCAGACTTTTTCTGATTGTTTAGCCCACATTGCTTTTCAACTGAAAAAACCGGTGTGAAAGCAAATGTTTGATAATTGAAATATTTCGTGTAACTCTATCTAACCGAACACAATATTTTCATAGATTGGAATTATTGAAACGTGTTGAAAAACGCGCTGGAAGATGTGCATCAATGCGATGTGTATCCCTGTAGATGTTTATCATCTTAATGCTAATGGCCGGTATGAATAAACTGTAACAAAGCTTTTGCTTCTAGTTCTATCCTTTTCTCGAACACGAAAAACTTGTATTTGCATCCTTTCTTAATGTGAGTATGAGCATATTGTAACACTTTATTCATACCAGTTAATGTAAGGGCGGTTTGAATTTACTGGTGGAATTGGGTTATCAATCTGCACCTAGTGGTAGTGCCTCCGCAAACGCACATTGATGTCAAAAAGGCGAAATGTTGATAGAGAATAACAAAAAAAACATAAAAACTTGCGAAATATGTACCTTAGCAAGATTATCGCTCAGAGTGTTGAAAAATTGTAAAGGGGTATGAAAAGATAAGAGGGGTAAAAATTAACAGTGGCTAAGCGAATTACAGAAAAAATAACACAAAAATAAAACAATTATGCAAATTTTGCTTTTGGGGGGTTGAAATATTGCGAATGGAGGGAAAAAAGTTAAAAAGGTAAGCATAAGCCATATGAGATCAACTTATTATTGCCGAAGAAAAACGAAGTTAGGCGAATTTAGTAAAATAGGTGCTTAGGGGGTTGAACAATTGTTAAGGGGGATTAAAAAGTCACAGGGGGCGAAAAGAAACCGAAGTTAAGTAGAATTGCAGAAAATAATACAAAAATATGCCAATTATGCTAATTTAGCTTTTGGGAGGTTGAAATATTGTCAAGGGGTTGGAAAAAATTAAAAAGATAAACATAAGCTAAATGAGTTCAACTTATTGCCGAAGAAAAACGAAATTAGGCGAATTTAATAAAATAGGTGCTTAGGGGGTTGAAAAATTGTAAAGGGGGATGAAGAGTCAAAGGGGGTGAAAATTAACCGAAGTTACGTAGATTTACAGAAAATAATACAAAAATAAGGCAATTTATGCAAATTTAGCCTTTGGAGGGTTGAAATATTAGGTACGAGTGGGGTTGAAAAAGTGAAAAAATTATTCAAAAGAGCAAAATCAAATTAACTCTTGGGGGGTTGCAAAACTGTAAAGAGGGATGAAAAATTAAGGGGGGTGAAAAGTGACTGTAGTCAAGTAGAACTATCGAAAATTACATGAAAAAGAAGCGGTCTTGCGTAAATTTAGCTCTTTAATTGAGGGATCACATACCGAAAAAGGGGTTGAAAAACTGCGGATGGGTTAAAAAATAATGAAAATGACTTTGAATTACCAAAGAATCACAAAAAATGCCCAAAAAATAAATAGAATGTACTTAATCTGCTTGCTAGGGTTTAGGGGTTATTAGTAGTCTATGGGTTGCTTTTAATTGAAGGCTTATAAGACTTTTTTTTAAGGGTTGACCGAAATCTATCAAACCTTGAAACCTCATGCCACCATTTTCTCGAAAAAATTCTAGTTTCAACCCTTGAATTTCATCCCCCTTGTTAGATGATAATGAAAAATTTACCATCCCTCCACCCCTGTCACTGTAAATTGACACACCAAATTCGGCCTTAATACGTTGACCAGTTTTTAAGTTATCGTATTATTGTTTCTGCACGTTGGGGGCTGTAGCGCCCTTAAAGGTGGTTTTTAATAATAATATAATAATAATAATAATGGTTTATTAATAGCAAAAAGCTAAAACAATCAAAAATATTAACATAACCTCTGGGTAATATGTACAAGCTTATACATTTTACAAAATAACAAGTACAATAATTTTAAGACAATTCTGTAATATACATTTTTTCAGACATAAAATGGTTTCTCAAGGTATTTTTAAATTGATTTAGAGACTCAGCATTTTTCACAATTACAGGTAGTGAGTTATAGATGATCAGACCTCTACAAAATGTACTATTCTGGCGCTTAACTGTTCAGCAAAAATCGATTTTAACTTTCGTGTTGTCTCTTAGAGAATAATTGTGAGTTTCAAAGTTATATTTTAATTTATCACAAAGGTAAATTGGGCATCAAACCATGTAGTACTTTAAATATAGTTACTAACATATTATATAACAATTGATCCTTAACATTCATAATATTGAGAACATTTAACATTATGCTTATTGGTGTATATCTATTGCATTTAAGTATCATTCTCATAAATCTATTTTGAAGAACTTGAAGTTCGTTTATTTTGTAATTGGGTATACTGAACCATAGTGAACTACAAAAAATGGGCAGCTACGGAAGCGGCTGGAACCTCCCCACTTGGTGAATGATCCAATCCTATCACTAATTTTACTATTTACTATGCCTAAGTTTTACTCCACCAAACCAAATGTGTTTTCTGTGAGTTTTCTGAATTTTACGATCTTTTGCCAAAAGGGCATTAAGGTTGAGTACAATTTTGAAAACAAAATTTGAAGACTTTTCATGTGCTGATAGAGAAAATAGGAGTTCATTATTCAAATTTCAAAGTTGATATGCCAAAATGGCACTTGCCGCCCTCGGATTGCCACCAGAATTAAATCAGCTCTTCGGCGGGTGACAGTATCTCTACCTACCAAATTTCAGCCAAATCGATCCAGCAGTTTGGGCTGTAGCGTGTTATTTAATGTTTCTTCAATACTTCGAATTTTTCGATTTTATGCCTAAAAGGCGCTAAGTGTGGGTACACTTTCAGATACAGAATTTCAAGACCTTTCATGCGCTGTTAAGAAAGATTAGTGTTCATCAGTCAAATTTCATAGTTTACATGCCTAAAAGGCACTTGGCTTCTTCGGATTCGCAACAAAATTAACTGGGCTCACCAGAAGGCCAACACTAACCTGCATACCAAATTTCACTAAAATCCGTTCGGTAGTTTCCGAGAAATCGTGCTCACATACGTACATACGTACGTACATACACACAGACATTTTTTAAAAACCACTTTTTCGTGATCCTGAGACCTTGAAACGTAAAGATCTGGTGTTATCTCAATTTCGAATTTTGGACTGATTGCAGTAACCTCCCATTTTAACCTCCCCACAACCATATAAAAATGGGAGGTTATTGCAATCACTCCAAAATTCGAAATTGAGATAACACCAGATCTTTACGTTTCAAGGTCCCAGGATCACGAAAAAGTGGTTTTTAAAAAATGTCTGTGTGTATGTACGTATGTACGTACGTATGTACGTACGTACGTACGTATGTACGTATGTGAGCACGATTTCTCGGAACGGATTTTAATGAAATTTGGTATGTATGTTAGGGTTAGCCTTCCGGTGAGCCCAGTTAATTTTCTTGCGAATCCACAGACGCTAAGTGCCTTTTTGGCATGTAAACTATGAAATTTGACAGATGAACACTAATCTTTCTTATCAGCGCATGAAAGGCCTTGAAATTATGTATCTGAAACTGTATTCCCACTTAGTGCCTTTTTGGCACAAAATCTAAAAAATCGAAATTTAGAGGAAACATTAAATAACACGCTACAGCCTAAACTGCTGGATCGATTTGGCTGAAATTTGGTAGGTAGAGATACCGCTACCCGCCGTAGAGCTGATTTAATTTTGGTGACAATCGGCAAACGGCAAGTGCCATTTTGACATATAAACTTTGAAACTTGAATAATGAACTCCCATTTTCTCTACCAGCACATGAAAAGTCTTCAAATTTTGTTTTCAAAATTGTATTCAAGCTTAGTGCCCTTTTGGCAAAAGATCGTAAAATTTAGAAAGATCACAGAGAACACCTTAGGTTTGGTGGAGTAAAACTTAGGTATAGTAAACAGTAAAATTTACTTGATATTGGTGATAAGATTGGATCATTCACCGAAGTGGGGAGGTTCCAGAAGCTTCCGTAGCTGCCCATTTTTTATATTGGTTGTGGGGAGGTTAAAATGTAAATGAGGTCCCACTAGTGTTTTGTATAACAAAAATTTGGTATAACAAGTTAAGTTTCTGGTAGTACGATTAAGTAGATAATACATTTTTTGAAATTTTGTTCATTAAATATTGTGCATGTGGGACAAAAGTGAGCTTATTATCTAAGATTACGCCTAAATATTTAATTTCTTTCATGACTTTCAATACGGTGTTATTTATTTGTACAGAGACATTAAGATTTTCCTCAGTTACATTTCGATTCTCGAAAAGAATGACTTTACATTTCTTTACATTTTTTCGCGAATGATGATTGATTAATTTTTGTAGCATCAATAGAAAGCTATCGAATGTCATTAATTTTAACCCTACATTATTTAGAGAAAATTCGAGTTTCCACCCCTAAATTTCATCCTCTTCGATAAATTTCTCCTAAAATTCACTCCTCCCTTCTCGAAGATACAATGTATAAGGCCTCACAGGGCTTTATGGACGTTTCAAACCCTAAACTCCAGCCCCCTATTTCACCACCCCCACATACTCTAAAGAAAGTTGTGCTTTCAATTTCACCACTCTAATTCAATTCGTTCAAAAATTGCAGCTATTTAGAGATTCGCGTATTCAACCCTCATGATTTCACCCCTTTATGATTTACAGGGGTGAGTTTGTTTCTATGGTGTTACATAACTTCTTGCGTATTTACTGACTTCAGTTGTTCATAAATAAATCAATAGGATTTCAGAAAAAATAAATAAAATATATTTATCGAGTTGTAAAGCCTAGGGGTTGGTTAGGTTGAAGACTCATAAGCCTTTTTTCAATGGTTAACCGAAATCTATCGAACGCCGTAATTTTATAATAAGGTTTACTTAAAAAAATTTCCAGTTTCAATCCTTAAATTTCATACCCCTTATTATTAGATTTTAGTGAAAATTTGCCCATCCACCTACAGTGTTACTCTAAATTAGCACACCAAATTCTGCCCTGATACGTGGAGTAGTTTTGGACTTCTCGTATTTTTGTGTTTCTGCATATTAGGGGTTGTAGAGCACAAAATGTGAATAACGCCTTTTTTGAATTATTAATGAAAAAATGACGCCAATTTCGGCCAATAGTAATTAAGCGAAATTTCGAGTTACAACCCCTAATTTCCACCCCATTTGTCCGATTTTGCGGAAAATGCAAATAGCTGCGTGCAATTCTGGGGGAGTGATCATATTTTTTGTGGTTTTCATCCCCTAAAGAACCCCGCACAAATCTTATGGCCTCTGGCTTTCTGTTAAAAAGTCTTGAAAATTAGGAATTATATAGAACTCCATATTCTGATTAAAAGTTACAATTGCGGCAACCATTTAATTGCAATTATTTAATTTCTACGTTTCCTTGGTCATTCATTAATAATCAAGGAAACACAAATAAAATGACAATAAATTGGTGAACGGTTTTGATAAACATTGTCTTTCAGGACTTCAGAATGGCCTTTAGTCTGCCTCGTAGGTCAATCGCGCTTTTGATACCCTTCATCAAGCCTTCGGGAAAGTGTCTCGGACGCTGAAAATCGTCTTATTCGATAGTGTTTAACAATCTAGTCTTATGCATGTTCCATTAGTTATTGATAAATAACGTAGGAAACAGAGAAAATGAAGCAATTCTAACTCGAATTCTAACAATATAATCGCCCAGTTCAAATTCGTATCCTTTAACAATTTATAGCTGAAAAACTAAGTTAATTGTGGTTAGCGCAATAGTAACTTTTAATCACGACATTGAATTCTATATAATCCCAAATTTTCAAGACTTTTTAACAGAAAGCCACAGGCCATAAGGTTTGTGCGAGGTCCTTCCATCCCCCGAAATTGACACCCCCTCCCATTCAACAGATTTGAAGGTCGAATGTGCACACCAAGTTTCAGTACAGCCCGATATCTCAATCCGTTATCAAGTTATCGCTTGGACAGTGATACGACGAGCGAGCGAGCGAGCGAGCGAGCGGACGAATAAGCTAAAACAAGAGTGCTACGGCACTAAACTACGGTGTAAAATTTTTCGACTCGATTTGACGTTAATTTCAATTTAATTCGACGTTTCAGCTACCGGGGCTTTGTACGTTTATCTTTATGAATCTCTATGCCCACATGAATTTATTGTCAAAGACACAAAGGACAAAGCGATTTGACGTTGATCCTGACGGCTTTGATTATGCCGTCGACGAAATAATAATGCATTTTAAAACATGAACACTGCATGAAGCGACAACAAATTTTGGAACTGTTAACCTGCAGGACTGGACATTTTCCGGTTTCTATTACTACTACTATTACTTTCGAGGCTATCCAAGAAGCTGCCAATCTATGGATTCGAAACAATCCAATAATTTGATTAAAAGGCAGAGACGTGTTTTAAAAATTGTTGTTTCCAGTTTCAAGATTTTAAGTTATCTAAACCAGGACCGCAACTAACCATATTAAGGAAAGTTGTCTGAAAGTTCTCGAGACTGATCTAAAAACATATATTCATTTCACTATCTTTAAAGGGGCAGAAACCTAATTTAACTTTTCTCGCCGATTTAAATTCCCTGTTTAAGTACCGTACTTTCACTTTGACAGTAGAAACAGCTCAAATCTGATCGTGTAAGATTTTTATATTTCGCAGAGTTTCGTCTTATTCAATTTGATGCTGGCAAACCTCTGCGAATCTTAACGAGGTATAAAGCAAACACCATTAAAAAGTCCAACCTTCTGCTTACTATGTTAACTCCTCATAAGCCAGCACTGGGAGACCCATTAAACGAGTGAGATTTTCCGACGAAAGTGTCAAAATTTTCACACTATCTGCGTAACAAAGGAGATTACATTTTTATGTACGTAGTTTCGACGTTGTATAAATTTCAGTTCGGTGTTGAATCTTTTAATCACCTTTATTAATACATTTTGGATTATTAACAATGCATGAATACTGGAAAATCAATAATTCTAAAACTGACACTAAAACACGCGAACTTTCTCCATGGAATTTTAGCTAAATTGTAAGACTCATTGTACCTAAATACTCATTACTGCTTTTACACTAATCACCTGGTAAGCAGGATATGGGAGGATATACAGGGGAAAAAACGTTCTCGACGTGTATTATTACTGATGCTTGCTTTATCGCCCAGTATTGAAAATGAACTTTTAAAGATAAAATAAAAGTTCATTTTTCGATATACAGGGTGCCCCGTCTCAGAGTGCAAAAATTTCAGCCACAGATTCCTTGCATGAAAATAAAAGTCCGGTATTTTCTTGTTTCGCTAGATGGGCCCCCATTTCGTCACTAAGGCTCTTCAAAAGTGAGCCCCAAAAATCGAAAATTAATAAATAAGATAATAATATAATAAATAAATAATGTAGCTGATGATTTCGTGGTGCCCACCTTAGGCGCCCCCGGGGCCGCCCTCGACATTTTCGGCCCAATATCTTTGTTAACGTAATTAAATTTCCTATTTAATTACACACCGTCCGATGCTCCATTGAATTTAGAAACTACGCTACCTCTTGCACTTTTTCTGTAAAATGCACCATTTCCAAGTAAAATTAAGAAATGTGGAGCCATACACCATAAATTAAATGCATATCTGTATACTCCGAATTTGCAAAATTGGCTGCAATTATAATATTTACAAAAAAACAAACACAGTGCCACAGTGGTGCAAAACTGACAATAATTTACAACTTTAACAAAGCCCTGACATTAATCGCGCTATAGCTATCTTGAAAAGTCTGCCAATAAGCACGTGTATGGCTCCACATTCCTTAATTTTACTCGGAAATGGTGCATTTTACAGAAAAAGTGTAAGAGGTTGCATAGTTTCTAAATTCAATCGACCATCGGATGGTGTGTAATTAATTACGAAATTTAATTACGTTAACAAAGATAATGGGCCGAAAATGTCGAGGGCGGCCCAGGGGGCGCCTGTGGTGGGCACCACGACATCATCAGCTACTTTATTGAAATCTTCATCGTTCGTGGAAAATTTCAGCAAAATCGGTTGAATGGTTAAGACGTGGGAATTAATTTTCGATTTTTGGGGCTCACTTTTGAGGAGCCCTAGTGACGAAATGGGGGCCCATCTAGCGAAACAAAAAAATACGGGTCTTTTATTTTCATGCAAGAAATCTGTGGCTGAAATTTTTGCACTCTGAGACGGGACACCCTGTATACAGGGTCATTCAGGAAGAGTGTCCATTAGGCGTATCTCGGCAACTGTTCATGTTTCACTCGCAGAAATTTGTACCCGGGGGGAGTCTAGATTGAAGGAAAAATATTTTCAAGATGTCCACATTTCCGGTTATACCGGAAGTCCACAACAACTTCGTAATTTTAAATGGGACACCTCTATTTCCATATTATGTTCAGATTTTACATAGAATTACAAGAATTTAGTGTGATAGTTTCGGCTCGCCCCAGCATAGAGCATTGTTAGAGAGGGTGGAAAAAACAAATTCGCGTTTTACCCCCTAAACATTTGCTACCTCCAAAGAAAAGTATTTTTTATTTTTAGAGACGAAAATTTAGTGGTACCTACTTAAAAATTAATATCTTCACCAAAGAAAGAGAGTTTTGAAATTTTGACAGCACTAAAAGATGCCTTTGAGACATCGAACTGTACCTTCAAAACCATAGAATCTCTCTCGGGAGGGTCTGCGCCAGTGGCGTTCGTCAGCTTAGGAAAAACAATTGAAACAATTTTTTTCAAATAGAATGCCTAGTTTTTTATTACCCCAGTGGACATCAAATTTAATTCCTTATCAGTACATGCCCAGTATTCCTATCCCTATCTCCATTAGTTTTGGAGTAATTAACATTAATCTACAGTTTTCTATAGTTTTTTCAATTTTATTACTGGGTATGCTATTAATTCTGTCAATTTCGCTTTAACTGGTGAGTCTGTCAACATGACAAACCTAGATCATAAATTAATCAAAGAATTGTTTTTAACTTTTATTTAGATGAAGTGTTAAAATTTTTCTCAAAAAATGTTATTATACAAAACGGTAAACGTAAATTTCATAAATATCAGCAGTGTAAATTGAAATTGACATGAATTAAAAGCCATATCAACCAATGAAATAGAAGGAATTATCAGAAAACGTCAATCTGGACCTCAGAACCATAGAGTATTAAGTCACATTTTTAAGAATGTGCTTTAGAATCATGTTTAGACTTTAATTTCGTTAAAATTTCTATTTGGCCGTCAAATATATAGGGTGTCCCAAAAAAAAACGGGCAAAATAGTCTTTGAAATAAGTCAGCCATTTCTTAACCGATTTGGATAGACTTGATCTTAAATTAAAGCTAAAGAATCAGGCTTTCGAACTTTGCCAGAAACGTCGACAGATGGCGCTGCTGTAGTAGCCTTACTGATACTTGTCTTTAAGGCTTATTTTAGGTGCGTGGGGATTGGTCGGGCAACAACCAATGGTTATGAGGCCCAAATAGCCTTGAAGATCTTTCTTTTTTCTTCAAAAATCTTTTTTCAGAAGTCCGTTTGGCGTAAGCACTAATTTTCTGTGATTTTTCTAAAAAAAGTGTTTTTGCGAATTTTCATGCTTCCATAACCATGACTAAAGTAACATTGATGCACATAGGGCTTAATTTTTAATGATAACTGTTCAGTTGCCCCTCACTGGCATCTGCGCCACTGTTTTCACCATATGCCTTCATTTATAACTGAAAATTAAGAATGATTTGCCTTACTGTTCTTTGGTCATGGCCATTAATGCGTGAAAATACCCTAAAACACATTTTTTAAAAAAATTACTGAAAATTAATGCTTAAGCCAAATCGACTTCTGAAAAAGGATTTTTGAACAAGAAAGAAAGATCTTCAAGGCTATTCGAGTGTCATACCGATTGGTCGAACACTGACCAATCCCCATGCAACTAAAATAAACCTTTAAATCAAGTATCAATAGGATTACTACGGCAGTGCCACCTGCCGTAGTTTCTCATACAATCGAAAGCCTGATTCTTTGGCTTTAATTTAAGACCACGCTCATCCAAATCGGTTCAGAAATGGCAGACTTATTCCCAAAAATATTTTGTCCGGTTTTTTTTGGGACACCCGATAGTTGTGGGAAACCTGTTTACATTTGCTGATGTGGTTGCTTTAGTGGCTAATTAATAAAGGTTGACAGGTTTTATCAACCGTTTTATTAAGAAAATGGAATTGTGACTTAATTCTGTATGGTTCTGTTGTCCAGAAATTAATTTTAATAACTCCAAAACTAATGGAGATAGGTATAGGAGTATCTACTGGAGCAAAATTTGCTATCCACTGAGATAATAAAAAACTAGAAATTCCATTTGAAAAAATTGGGTTGCAATTGCTTTTTCCGGCTTTTTCTAAAGTGACGAACGCCACTGATCGTAGATCCTCCCTAGAGAGATTCTATAGTTCGATGTTGCAAAGCTGTCAAAATTCCAATACTCCATCTTTTTCCTTGGCGAAGATATTAAGTTTTTAGTATAACTAGATTTTCGCCTTACAAATCAAAAATTTTTTTTCTGGGAAAGTATCGCACCTGGCTAGAGGGTTGATATTGACTTCCGGTATAACCGGAAGCATGGCCATCTTGATACAAAGGACAAAGGATAACCGAGATATCGTTATTTCAATTATTTGCCTCACATGGAGTCCGGTCCTGCTTTTGGGGCCAAACCGTGGGCTCCACAAGGTTGTGCCCGAGAAACGTTTTAATCAGCATGGCTCTGGCTGCAACATGTTAAAAAATAAAAAAAATCTATCGATCTAAATTTCCCATAAAAAGTGTGCAAGGTCCTTTGCGCGACTGAAACACGAACAGTTCCCGAGACACGTCTAATGGACCCTGTGTATTCGAGTAGCACAAAAAACTTTATAAATAAGATTGTTAGAACGAATAGATCGTTTAAGTGCTTTTTACTAAATTGTTCAGCAAACGCAAAAAACTTGTCACATGATTAATATGAACTAATAAATGTATTCAAAAAAGACGATAAAACGACATTGATAAATGAAAATTAATATCTTGAAATGTTACATTGGTTAATGAATTTTAAACTTGTATGATTGTAAAACAATGGGCAGCTACGGAAGCGGCTAGAATCCTACCACCTATAAATTTCAATCCACCCCACTGGCTGTTATCTGTCTGACCATTTGTCTGACAGTTTACTATAACTCGTTAAAATTTAATTCGTACCAGGCGTCCTCTTAGGACAATGGCGTTTCGATGTTGTTTGATATATTATGACAATGGCATTCGCCAAGGATTTAGCTCGTCTCTTTACCTTTCTATAATTATTTTCAGAATTAGAAATCGATAAATCTCCAATTTTTTATTAATTTTCTTGTAACGGTGGAAAATTGCGGGGTTTGCTAGGTTAAATAATTGTAAATTATGCATTTTAAAGTGTGATTAAGTTGTAAGTTATGCAATTTAACATCTCAGTTGCAGAAACTATACAGGATGAATCTCAAAGACTCCACATCCTTTATACCACAGAATCTACTGTTCAAATGATGAAGCTTGGCGCAAAAATTATTGGTCAATTGTGATTCCTCTTGACGTTATAAGCCGCCAAAAAACATTTTTAAACGTTATTTTTAAATAAACTGCCCGACGATTGAAGTGGTCCACGGACAATTTTTCGCTCTATTAAAATAGCTGTATCTCTTGAGATAATGTCGCGATTTAAAAAAAACTCTTTTTGTTCAATAGGCCGTTGAATTGACTATAGGCTGGCCTAGACAGTCTTTTAAAAATCTTATAGCGCCTGGTCATACAGGGTGAATTACTGACATATTGCACAAATGTTGAAGTTTGAACAACCCCCAATTCCAAGATAATTTTTTTAGATTTTTTCTAATGAGCGTAAAAGATGCCCGAGGTCGAGACCTCGAAACGGTTTTTTCGTTTTTGTCAAATATGGCCTTTTAATGGTGTTGTGGCAAAAAAACTGTTTTTTTTTTAAGTGGGCACAGCTTTTTTGTTTTTAACTGGATTTTTAATTTTTTGATATTATCACAAAGCTAAAAGTTCACATTATCAGCAAACGATAAGAGAAGTACCAAATCGTAAGAAAGCAATGTGACCGACAACTTCGAAATTTCCAAAATTTTCGAAGTCCCCAAGAATTTTTACAAATCAAGAATTCTTATTTTTCTGTTTAGCATTCGAAAGATTTGTTCATAAAGAACATGCTCACATTTTTGTCAGCTGAATTTGTCTTAAAATACGGGATCTTTTCAAGAAAATGCAGTTTTGGTGTTATGCAGTGGAAATCAGATTATTGTCCGTTTCTGTACTGTAACATTATCTCCTTTCTGCTTCAATGTGGACTTCGATGAATTCTAAGTCGATAAAAACGACATTCTCCGTTGAATGTTAAAAGACTGGAAATACTGACTACCACTAGGACTACCATGAACAAACCGAAATTTACCTTATTCCGGCCCTTTATTGCCAATTATTGATGTGATGGCATACAGATGACATATAGGATGATATTTGTCAAAAAATTAAGTTCGTTATTTTGCCTTATCGAAATAAGAAATTCAAGAGAGAGTTTCCAGCTTGTGTTGTAGTCTCGGTTGTAGTTATCTCGTCTGGGAGTGAGTATCAGACAGATTTCGCCTTTATTCCACGGTATTATTGCAGCAGAGCTCCTGAACGAAGTTGAAAGACCGACAAAGGGCGTTTAGCCGTGGGAAAATCAATGGAAACTTTAAATTTTAAGGCAGTGAATTTCGTCAGAATTGCGGTCACCTTTTGGTACCAAATTAGAAACGTTTAGTCACAAAAATTGTGCGTCACCGCCTTCCTTCTCGCCGAGCGCCCGTCTCGTCGAGCGCCTTGGGTCCTTCTTGCAACGCCCCAAATTTGACCGCATCACATAACTGTTCTGGGGAGAGCAATCCCTTACACTTTTTTTGGAGTAATGATATTTATGATAGGTTGATGTTTATGATATTGATAAGAGCATTTGCATACTGAAAAAAATTAAAATGCAGATTGAAAATTCAGATTTTGTTTTTATTCAACATCTTATCAATTAATATTTTGTTGGTCCACCTCTTACGCGATGAACTGCTAAGCAGCGCCTTGGCATACTGCCTATTAAATTGTCAATGAATTCTTGAGGAAGTGCGGCCCATATTTCCGGCAAAGCCTGAGATAGTGCAGCAAGATTATCAGGTTGGTGTGGACGAAGCGACAAAAGACGCAACATTTCTGACCACACATGTTCAATCGGATTCATATCTGGTGACCTTGGGGGCCAATCCATTCTTTCAATGCCATTGTCAATAAGGATCCTATTGATAATAATCGCCCTGTGAGGACGAGCATTATCGTCAACAAACACAAAATCATTTTGTTGACGAGCAAGGGGCACAACTATTGGATTAACAACTAAGTCTCTATATCTTTGGGAATTCATGGTCTGGCCTTGTGGAAGTAAAACTAAAGGAGTTCTCCTTCCATTCGTTATGCCCCCCCAAACTGTCACTCCTCCTCCACCGAACGCAATTCTAGGCTCCATCATTTCCTCTCTATCCCTTTCGTTCCTTCTTCTCCAAACAAGAATTCGACCGTCGGAAATATGCAAGTTAAATCTAGATTCATCCGAAAAAAGGCACCGTCCCCAGTCATCTGCATTCCACTGCAAATGAAGGAGCGCCCAATCTCTCCGTATGGCCCTATGCCTGGGAGTCAAAAGTGGACATGCAGCTCTTCTTCGTGCTCTTAACCCCGCATCATGAAGTCTACGCATTATGGTTTTATTCGAAACTTGCACTGCTCCACCATGTGCATTCACTAATTGGGTGCGAATTTGAGAGGATGTCATAGTCGGGTGCCTTCTGGCCGCAATTCTCACAAAGTTCTCTTGCCGCCTTGTCAAGCACCTTTGCCGTCCTCCCCCATGACGAAACTGCAATTCGCCGGTTTCTCGAAAGCGTATAAGTGCCCTATTAATAACACTGTCTGAAACATCAAATATGCCCGCAATTTCTCGATTACTAAAACCTTCAATAGACAATTGTAACACGCGTTGGAGATCTCTGTTTGAAAGCCTCATTTTGAAAACTTGACAAGTACCCCGACTTTCAAAAATTAAAACTTACTGACAGTTTGACAACAATGGTATAATTATTGGCAATAAAGGACCGGAATAAGGTAAATTTTGGTTTGTTCATGGTAGTCCTAGTGGTAGTCATTATCTCCAGTCTTTTAACATTTAACGGAGAATGTCATTTTTATCGACTTAGAATTCATCGAAGTCCATATTGAAACAGAAAGGAGATAATGTTCCAGTACAGAAACGGACAATAATCTGATTTCCAGTGCATAACACCAAAACTGCATTTTCTTAAAAAGATCCCGTATTTTAAGACAAATTCAGCTGACAAAAATGTGAGCATGTTCTTTATGAACAAATCTTTCGAATGCTAAACAGAAAAATAAGAATTCTTGATTTGTAAAAATTCTTGGGGACTTCGAAAATTTTGGAAATTTCGAAGTTGTCGGTCACATTGCTTTTTTACGATTTGGTACTTCTCTTATCGTTTGCTGATAATGTGAACTTTTAGCTTTGTGATAATATCAAAAAATTAAAAATCCAGTTAAAAACAAAAAAGCTGTGCCCACTTAAGAAAAAAACAGTTTTTTTTGCCACAACACCATTAAAAGGCCATATTTGACAAAAGCGAAAAAACCGTTTCGAGGTCTCGACCTCGGGCATCTTTTACGCTCATTAGAAAAAATCTAAAAAAATTGTCTTGGAATTGGGGGTTGTTCAAACTTCAACATTTGTGCAATATGTCAGTAATTCACCCTGTATGACCAGGCACTATAAGATTTTTAAAAGACTGTCTAGGCCAGCCTATAGTCAATTAAACGGCCTATTGAACAAAAAGAGTTTTTTTTTAATCGCGGCATTATCTCAAGAGATACAGCTATTTTAATAGAGCGACAAATTGTCGGTGGACCACTTCAATCGTCGGGCAGTTTATCTTTTGAAAGGTGTATCGTAGGATTTTGAATTTTTGCACAGCATTGTTACAGACCAAGATGCAACTACTGATGGTACTTAAGACATTATCCAAAAAGCGGATCCTTGTTATACAGGGTGGCCCCGATGTTATTTGCCCTTGAAATTTTTTATGTTTGAAAATATTGCTAATTTGCCTATGCGGCCGTATTCCCCGTTCAATTCTAAAACTTTTTTGGCTCTTAAAATTTTTCGAAAAAACTAACCACTCACGAGAAAAATTGAAAAAACCGAAAACATGATGCAGGTAATCACCTTAAAACCAATGATATGAGTCTACCTCAAAAAAGTGAAATTACCATCAATGTTTTTTCTTCAGTTGTGAGCAATGGTTCTGGGCACAGATGTAGGACAACACTTTCAATGCAAAAAAACAGTTGAAATGTGATGCGTGTCAACGTACACTTTGATTTTTATTGAAATTGTAGGTTTATCACGATGATCATGTTTTCGGTTTTTTCAATTTTCCTCGTGAGTGGTTAGTTTTTTCGAAAAATTTTAAGAGCCAAAAAAGTTCTATAATTGAACGGGGAATACGGCCGCATAGGCAAATTAGCAATATTTTCAAACATAAAAAAGTTCAAGGGCAAATAATAACGGGGCCACCCTGTATAGCAGGGATCCGCTTTATGGATAATGTCTTAAGTACCATCAGTAGTTGCATCTTGGTCTGTAACAATGCTGTGCAAAAATTTAAAATCCTACGATACACCTTTCGAAAGATATTTAAAAAGAACGTCAAAAAATGAAGATTTTTGGCGGCTTATAACATCAAGAGGAATCACAATTGACCAATAATTTTTGCATAAAGCTTCATCATTTGAACAGTAGATTCTGTGGTATAAAGGATGTGGAGTCTTTCAGACACCCTGATGTAACAAATTTGCCGCACCTTTTGTAAAAGAACAAACAACTCTCATCTAAACTATTTTTGGATCCGATGGATAGTTTGTCAGATATTTAAATGAAAATTTTAATCTTCTTCGAAATCCATTGCCTTCCTTATCAACAGCGGCATGGCAAAACTAAATCCACAACAATTTTTGTGGTTTATTTATCTAGAATTCATCGTTGCTAAGATACAACGGTTGTCCATTTGTTTTGTCGTGCCGCTGTTACTAGCGAATTTCTAGGGATTTCGAAAAAGATTAAAATTTACATCCATCGGATCCAAAAATAGTTTAGATGAGAGTTGTTTGTTCTTTTACGGGTACTAAGAATCTGTAATAAAAAATATAGGTTTCCATTAAAAAAAATCAAGTTGACCTTCATTGAATCAAAATGGCGATGATGCCATCTATTTTACCCCTCGAAGTCATAAAACTTTTATACAAAACATTTTTTTCTAAAATGCTTCCTTTTCGAGATATTTGCCAGTCTCAAGATACTTTATTGACATTAACACGTATTAACTAACACCTTTCCATCGACCGCAAAAAATTGTCTGCATTAAGCTAGATAGTATCTAATAAAGAAAATGGATCAAAACTAACGAAAAATATCCATAAATCAATCCAAGTGTGAATTAAGTTGATGGTGTAAAAGCACAAATTTAAATAGGTCTGAACCACTATGAAAAAACTTACATATTACAAAGTTGTGATCGAGTCCAGAACGGTAGGTAGTTAATGGCTCCCCCGAAGTCTCAACAACAGATTAATTATCGGGGTTACGGACAAGTTTATAACTTGATTATGATGGTTAATACAGATGTCGAGGTCGAGACCAACCCTAATTTTTTATGAAAATCATCGCCTAAAACTTAGTTCGAAAAATATATCCTAACGTGAATAAATTTCTTTTTGAGGTGTACGATCTCCGGCTGGAAGGTTGCGTGTTCCCGAAGGAAGACTGGGATTGCGAGCGGGAACAAAGCGAAGATTTTCATGAAAATTCTTTATATTCATTAAAAGGGGGCGCCAGTGCGGAAGGTGCCACAGGAATGACGGATTACCCCGCAACATCAACTGTCCGGAGTGGCATCTACATGTCAGAATTTAACGACGATGATAAGTCGCTGGAAATAAATCGCGTTAGCTCGGAGCGGAACAAAGATGTTGAGGGTATGGTGGAAACAGACAGCTTGCCCCTGTCGGCGGTCAATAATCCAAGCCTGGATCCTATAGGAACACAGATGCATCGTTTAACGCAGCTAATTAGCAGCCTAAAAGCGACCGTCCACAATAACATCCCTGATTTTGCTCCTACAAGGCGACCACTAGTCCCATTGGGGTATTCAGCTCTTCGGAAGCCCACACTTGATCTAAGTTTTCCTTTCAAATTTCCCATTCACGAGCTTAATCTACTCCAGGCTCAAATTTATAAAATAACGGCCCAGTTAATATCCCAACCGCCCCACATACACCAAAGTAATCCACTTCAATCACAAACCAAAACTCCAACAACCAACTACAACCCCGTCGTTTCTGATTTGTACAACAAATATCTCACCAATACCACCTTTTTGGAGCGTGGAGAATTCACAAAGTCCTGCAATTTAGGTATGTATTACTTTAAATTACTTTGCCTTTCGGCTTGGAATGAGCCCTGCCCTTTTTACAATTTAATTATATTGTACATAATAATATATTGAAATCTAATTCAGTCTTCTTCTCCAGTATATCTTCCATTTCTGTCTACTCTTATTATTTACCTCGCCCTCTCTACCTCCTTCATCCATTCTCCCCTTTCGCTCAATATACATTTTCTCTCCCTTTCCTCTTCTCTCATTCCCACGCACTCTTTCAGCATATGCTCTATGGTCTCTCTTGCTTCCCCACATACTCTACACACTCTCCCTTCCTCCTCCAGCCAGAATTTATTTTCTCCATTATTTATAAAAATTGCGAAAAAATTGTAAACAGCGTTGGGCTAAGTGGGCACCCCTGTCTTACACCTTTTCTCCACCAGAAACATTCACTCTCTACAGGGTGAGTCTGAACGACATCACATCCTTATACCACATAATCAAATGATGAGGATTGGTGCAAAAATTTTAGGTCAATTGTGATTCCTCTTGATGTTATAAGCCGCCAAAGTTCTTCATTTTTAATCGTTTTTATTTAATATTTTACAATTTTGCTGGTAAATTGTGAGTTTTTTCAAAAAAATTTAAGAGCCAAAAAAGCTTTAAAATTGATCAAAGAATAACACCGCATAGACAAATTACCAACATTTAAAAACATAAAAAAGTTCAAGAACAAATAACATTAGGAGCATCCTGTATAACAGGGATCCGATTTTTGGATGTCTGAAGTACCATCATGAGTTGCCTTTTGGTCTGCAACAATACTGTACAAAATTTCAGAATCCTGCGATACACCATTCGGAAGATATTAAATAAAAACGATTAAAAATGAAGAACTTTGGCGGCTTATAACATCAAGAGGAATCACAATTGACCTAAAATTTTTTCACCAAACCTCACCATTTGAACAGTAGATTATGTGGTATGAAGGAAGTGATGTCGTTCAGACTCACCCTGTATAGGGACCAGTGTTGTTAAAGATACATTTTTTGAAGTATCTAGATACAGATACAGATCTATTCGAACGGAGTATCTAGATACTAGGTAGATACATTTTTTTCATCAGTATCTAGATACAGATACAGATACTTGCAATAAGTATCTAGATACATATAGATACATTTCAAGATACATCTGAATTTAAAAAAAAATTAAAAAACAACCTTTATATTGTTTCTTTTTAGAAATAATAGTTTCTGAAATAGTTGATATTATATCTATTACCTACCGGTTCCGGTTTTCTCTATTTTACAGTTATGCACCTATATAGCTGAATTTATTCCTAAACAAAAAAAAATTCATTTAGAACAGGTATGAATACCTGTTAGGCATTAGGGTACAGAATGCAGGCAATTACTAGAGAAACGCTAATCCGCCTGACCATCGATACCCATCAGAATAAACAGAATGACGCAACCAACGCGAAGTTTTTTGGAAACAAAAGCACATTATTTAAAAAATTGTAAAAGGGGGTGTACTGGGGGTGTACGGGTATCAAGAAAGAGTAAAGCAAATAAATATTTCTAGGTGCAATAATAAACTCATTAGTTCGGTATCGGTATTTTGGGGAAAACCCAGCTTCTTCGAATAGAGTATCCCTTTGTGTTTTTATACCTGTTTAGGATGCCACCGGAAAGGACTCCTTAACACAAAGATATTGATTATTTGGGAGTGTAGAAGAAACCAAACATCTGCATTTTTGACGCTTATAACCGAGAAAAAAGAACATCTCACATTTTAAAGTTGTCGTTGTCTCGAGGTAGTTGTCAATTATTAAAATGCGAGTTAGGGTATTGTGTATCTAAGTATCTATGAAATGTCTTAGATACAAGATACTATAAAAAATGTATCTAGATACAGATAAGATACTGTTACGATAAATGTATCTAGATACGTATCTAGATACATCAAATGTATCTAGATACTTGTATCTAGTTACTTAACAACACTGATAGGGACTGTGCATATTCGGAGATGTTGCCCTCTGGTGTCAAATTTTGAAGTTTTCGCATATAAGCGACCGACCCAATAGCAGTTAAGCTGTGGTAAACATTGACACTTTGTTGTAATATTTCGTGAAATTGGAGGTCCACCTGCGATGTAGGAAGTACCTACGAAGTGCATTATCGTATATTGGAAAGTATTAGTGAGTGAACGATTTCGTTAAAACTAATTACTGTGTCGAGGGATGTCATAATAATTATTATGAGCAAACACCGATAAAAGCGAGGTTCTGCCAGACCACATAAAATAGACAAGAGAATTTCGTGGATTCAAAGTGTTAGGAGAAGGTAGATAAACTGTGGACACCAAGCATTTGCAGTGAACATTTTATAGGAAATCAAAAGTCAAACCATTCAATTAGTGATTCTTATCTTCCAAGCGTTTTTCCTGTGGTTAGTATCTAAAGCTTTTTTTACTTACCGAGGTAACTGTATATTTATTCTCGAACTCGAGACCGAATATAAGGAATGCAAACGAAGATTATGCCAGAACGAAAAATGACCGATTTAACAGATTTTTACCCAATTTTTTATAAGACATTAAGCAGTTACCAGCGTTGAAGCTTTGAACATAAATAATGTAATTTCCTCTACAGAAGTTTCGTCAAGCAGTGATTTTCCTACATTGCATTACACCACCGCAAAATCTCAAGAAACCTCTACCGAGTGAGATTTCAAAATGCCAATGACCTGCCACTGTTTTTGTTTGAGTGTGAATACTAATCAAATAGTGAAGTGTCGACATTATTGTAATACCAATACCAGTAAAACATATTTTAAAAACAATCTGTGAATTTGTGGATAAAAAATGTGGGCCCTCCGGGAAGAAATGCGTGTTCTGGTTTTCACGGTTCAAGTTCAATACGCCTTGAAGAACAATTGATTAGCTTATCTAATGTAAATTTTGCCATTTTCACCATGATTTTAACCTCCCCACAACCATATAAAAATGGGAGGTTATTGCAATCACTCCAAAATTCGAAATTGAGATAACACCAGATCTTTACGTTTCAAGGTCCCAGGACCACAAAAAAGTGGTTTTTAAAAAATGTCTGTGTGTATGTACGTATGTATGTATGTGAGCACGATTTCTCGGAAACTACCGAACGGATTTTAATGAAATTTAGTATGGAGGTTAGCGTTAGCCTTCCGGTGAGCCCAGTTAATTTTGTTGCGAATTCGCAGGCGCCAAGTGCCTTTTTGGCCTACTAACTATGAAATTTGACTGATGAACACTAATTTTTCTTATCAGTACATGAAAGGTCTTGAAATTCTGTATCTGAAAGTGTATTCACACTTAGCACCTTTTTGGCATAAAATCGAAAAATTTCTAAGTTTCGAGGAAACAATAAATAACACGCTACAGCCCAAATTGCTGCCTCGATTTGGCTGAAATTTGGTAGGTAGAGATATCGTTACCCGCCGAAGAGCTGATTTAATTTTGGTGGCAATCGGCGAACGGCAAGTGCCATTTTGGCATATCAACTTTGAAATTTTAATAATGAACTCATATTTTCTTTATCAGCACATGAAAAGTCTTCAAATTTTGTTTTCAAAATTGTATTCAATCTTAGTGCCCTTTTGGCAAAAGATCGTAAAATTTGGAAAAATCACAGAAAACACCTTAGGCTTGGTGGAGTAAAACTTAGGTATAGTAAATAGTAAAAATTTACTTGATATTGGTGATAAGATTGGATCATTGACCAAGTGGGGAGGTTCCAGCCGCTTCCGTAGCTGCCCATTTTTTTTTTGTTTGGGGGATCACTTCTGCTTTTATAAAAGAGAAATTAGTGAACCTAGTTCTCCACGACATTATGAACGGTCCAGAACTCACTAATTTCTCACCCTTCATTTTCTTGGCACTAGAGCGATGATTAAACTTAATTGTTTGAAACCCACACTTGACCTAAATGTTAATTTTTCCCTACAATCATAGTAATTTATTAAACACACTCAAAATTTGTAAAAACAACCGGAAGTTTATTGTCACAATGTATATAGATATGGTTCGTTGATATGCAAAAACTGCTCGCGATTGCCACCAGGGGGCGCTATATTTAAAATCTGCACGATCCCTATTCCATTTAATCTAACTACATACTTGGTTTCTTCATATATTTCTTTTATCCTTCTTACCAGATTCCCATTCAATCCTATTTCTCTCATGTGCTCCCACATTATCAAACGCTGCTTTGAGGTCCACGAACAACGCGTGCTATATGGTTTAATATGTACACGTTGTCCATGGTACCTCTCCCCATTCTGAAACCTGCAATTTAGGTGATCGTCTACCAAATCCAACCGACTGCACCAAATACCACATCTGCAAAAGCTCAATTACTTTCTCTTGTCCTCCAAACACGGCTTTTAACAAGGATAATAAGAATTGTGACGCATTGCACTATGAAAAATGCAAGAGATCGTTTTGCATCGAAGAGAATCGTAATCCAGATCCTTTTTCCAAAAATTATTATCTGATTTGTGCTCGTTCTGGAGAAACCTGGAAGGAATTCAGAGCCAGATGTCCCAAAGATACTGAATTTTGCAATGCCACAAAAACCTGCATGTCAAGGATTGAAACAAAATTTTACTGTTATTAATTATGTAGTTTAGGCATTGTAGCAACTCTGCTAATAAATTTTTTGTGAAGCCTTTTTGTTTTATTGTTCAACTGACTCTATTTCAGGTCTGGGGATGGGGCAAACATTCTGAGTTATTTTAATTTCATTCGCCACGAAGTTAGCGGTAAGTATGAGGCATGATACATGTATCTGTTACATACATGCCTTACCATACTACATGTATCTGTTATGGAGATTCTAAGGAATAACGAATATTTTAATAAACTTCATTAGAACTGGGCAGGTACCGCTTAATCCTGACTTTTCAATTAACCTGTTTTTTTGCAAGATTGTTGTTTTCAGTAAATTTTGAAAAATATGATAATGTTAATAAATAACAAAATTATTATGTACACTTTTTCAATGTTATTGATTTTGCAACATTTCGTTATTTGGATTTTTGGCCGTGTGTCAAAGCTCCCTTTGTATAGGATCATACCTCCCCCACTGTGGGAGGACCGATACAGTTTGCATTTTTTTTTAAACTTTAATATCTCTATTTGTACTTTATTAACTAATCCATTTTAACTGTCGTCACTTTAAGAAGTTAAATATATGGGCTTCTGAAAGAAATGATATTTATAAAGTTAACAGTTTATCTGAATTATATCATAATATACTTACTATTCATATAGATACTTAATGCGAAATACTTTTCCATCCCTCTAAAGAAAGACGTCAAATTTTTGAATGTAACGTCATTTCAGGATAAAGTTTCCAGCTACTATTCACATTTTACCTGAAATAAAATAGATTTGGATAAAGGCAGTAAACAGGTTTCGCGCCGTTTATGGGAGGGCGCAGCTATGCAAACTCCAGAAATCTGCAGGCGTCGCATAATTTTCTACTGAAAAGATTCCTGTAACCTAAATAAGTACACACTAACACACTACCGCCAGTTTTAAATTTGCTTACGGTTTTTTAAAAATAATTGAGGTCATCTTATCAGAACCTCAAGTTATTCAAATGTAGGTAAATTAAAAACCTGTTCGTACGTTCCCTAGTGAACAAGGGCTACACATAAAGTAACAAAAAAAAAATTTAGAAGATGCTTTAATTGAAGACCTTAAGACAAATTAGATCTTCTACATCTACAGGTACTAAAAACGTAAAAGATAATATGTATAAATAGTTTTATCTTTGTAAGGCAAACGTGATGTTATACTAAATACATCTTTATTGACAATATCGAACTGGAAATCAAATGTAAAACATTTCTTGTGTGTTATCTGTATGGGAGGTGTCAACATATAGTGTCACAAAAATTATGTTTACATAAACACGAAATGTATAGGTAGTATAAAACAAACCATCAATCACAAATTGAAACAATTTAATGGCCTGTGGGTACTAAATCTAAAGGAAGATCTGTTATGAAAAGAATTCTCATGATATATTTTATGTACAAAAAGTAGAATAAAAAGGTATAATTTAGAAAATCTTATAATACAAAAGGAATACTTATAGACAAGACGTTAAATATTGAATTTTAATTATATTTAGCGTCAATATTAGAATACATTAACATACATTTATATTAAAAAACAACAAGATTGATTTATACAATTTCTTTTAATTGCTTAGTGGGAAGAAATTGTCAACTGACACATATATTTGTGATTGGAATCTAAAAAAGTATCCAGTGAATTACAAAATATATAATATGTATATATTAACTATATTTAACATAATCTTTTTCAAAATATTGGCAAGCGGTATTGGATTGCATCAAGTGCTTATTTGGTACCGCTGTTGTGCAAAAGGCAGGTGCGAAATGAGAGCATTAACCTCCACATACACAAAAGCTAAATCGAAATTTATCACACATGTTCCATTTCAACAGTAATACTTGAAATTAATTACAATACAAGTAAAAGGAGAAAATATGATCTTTCCAGTTTATTCTACCACACTGCTAAACAGAGCAAGCAATTACAATAAAAATTTGTTTGGAATGGAATCTCTGGTTAAGGTGAGCAAAAATTTTGTGCTTACCCCGGACTAAGAAGAACCCAACCTTATTTCTAAATAGGAATATAAAACACCCTAAAAATGCTGTGGTCAAAGTATTGTCCTGTTGATAGTCTTGGCTCAGAAGCAGCACATATCACTGGTTCACATTCTCTACCCCTATTTGACACCACATAATTGGCAGTAGATTTCAAAATACTCTATCACTAAATAGAATTGCAACTAGAGTCAATAACAACCTTGATTTGGAAAATTTTAACTGACATATATTTTATAATTAATTACAAATACAATACTTCAAATAATCAGAATAAAACCGAAAATAACAGGCTGTAACTACCCTTTCACTGGAAGAGGCCCCACGTCCGCACTTGCCTTCACGACTACACACTTTGTCTTATAATTGTCTCGAAATCTTTAAATGTACTTTTTGGTTCCAGATCCATTACAATTTATAGAAGCACACAAATGGATTTCTTTTTCTGCTTTTGTTTTTTCTCAGGTGACTTTTTGTTGATTTGTCGTACTAGATCATAAAATATCTGAAACACTAATTCTAATCTCAAATTCACACACCTTTTCACTTACATCGATAACATTTATTTTAGCTTTGGCAGAGGTTTCCATAAAGGCACAGTTGAACTGGCGCGCTAGGTTATTCCCTTGCTCTTTGCCCACCACTCTTTCTTCATCCAAATCACATTTATTTCCCACTAACACCATTGGAACATCGTCGGTGTCCTTGCAACAAAAACGGCAATCAGTACAAGAGATCTACATTACTCTTCTTTTAAATCTTTCGTTATACCTTTACAAGTGTAAAATTGACAGATTAAATGCAAATTTCACAGTTCAACTACATTCACAATGCCATTAATTGCTTATTTATATTAACGCGATTATACTATACTGAAACTGCTTCAAGTGTAAATAGTACCTACAGTTCACGCTCAGCTGTAAAACTGCACCTTTTGCCCTTAGTTATTAAGATTAAACTTACAAGTTTATGGGTACAGTGCGGGTTATTAATAATGGCGTTTCTTTCTATACGTGGCGGGGAACATTTACTGACACAAATTTTAAAACGTAAGCGTGGAAAATTTTGTAAATTGCAGTCTATCAATATTAGTGTAAACTAATATTCCCAAACAAAGCGTTGTGTCATTAAGTTTTGAGCTTTTTATTACAATTTTATTAATTGCAGTGGCAGTGTAGATAAATATTTAATCGTTACAGCTCTAATCAAGTAATCAGGCACTTGATCTAGTTTTTCCAAGTAAAACACCAGGAAAACTGTAAAGGACCCGCACGTTTTATATGGAAAAGTGGCTTTCGGTGAAATTGTCTGAATTTTTGATATGTTGTAGTTTTCATGATTCTGGACAAAAGTTATCATTGCGCCAACCTCCTGACATGCACAGTTTTTGCTACAAAAAATCCCGAAAATAGAATTTTGCCATAAGGTTTATACACACTTTTGATCCAGCAGTTTCCTACTCTTCCCTACATAACATTCAAATATGCCCAAAAGGCTTCCATATGTTAGCAATATGGGTAAGAATCTGAATTTAACTTTTGTTTAGAATCATGAAAACTTCAACATATCAAAAATTTAGACAATTTCAGCGAAAGCCACTTTCCATAAGAATCGTGTGGGGTCCTTTTTGTAGGTAAATAGAAATTCCCTAACAATGGGAATATCTATTATAATACAGCTTGTCCACTTAAGATGAGGCAGGCTCATAATTTCGTTTCGCTTAGGAGTAGTGGTGCATATTTTGAGGTAGTCAACCCAGCGCACTGCGACCTCACGATGCCTATATCCAAAGAAATTCTTTAAAGCTCTATACATCCAGTTGCGCTGAACATATCGAAAAGACTTGATGAAATTTTTCGATATTTTAATCGTGAAACAAGATGTTGAAAAATTACACTATTCGCGAGATCGCCGTAGGCTCGGTTTACAATTTACATATGAGTTGAGTACCTACCTCAAATGATACATTTCATAAAGGTCTACAACGATGCAAAAATTTATATCCCTACTTCAAAAAGAAGGAAAACATGAGTCGGTCTTCATTTGGGACACACTGTATATGTACAATTACAGAACTTTCGAACGGTAACTTGGCTTCGCAATTTTTCCCAGACAGTTTTCGATGTTTTCTAAGAATGTACTCTCGCTGAGAATTTTCGCCGAAAAACGAACATTCACCCCTTTACTGGTCGTTATTCAAAAACGTTGTGACGTCATACATACACATTGACGAAAAACTGCAAAAGCCAAAGCCTCTGTACGTGGTGACGTCACAATTTCCGGTTTTAACTAGCAAAGGACCCCGCAGGATTTAAATGGAAAAGTGGTCTCGGTGGATTTGGCTGAATTTTTTTATTTACAGTGTGTCTCATTTTAACTGAAACCACCCAAATATTTCCGTTAATATTGAGCAAACCAACTCGCTCTTTTTTTGCACATGTAGAGCTCCAGAATCTGCATCTGCTTAATACTTCACCTTTTTGTTATCCCGAAATCTCAGCCCACTGCGATTAATTGAAAAGACCGAAAATAGCGAAATCGTATTAGGCATTTTTTTACCGAAAAAGTTTATTAAGAAAAGTTGCTCAGAATGACTCCAATTGGGTAAACCCGAACTTTCAGGCTAAAATAAAAATGTTGAATTTCTGGAAGAAAGAATCAAAAATATCGAAAACTGCAAAATTTGTGCAATAAAAGGGTTGCTGTGTAATAAAAAAACAATTGAAATGGGTTTGTTGGACATTTATTGTTAACTATAGCTGGGCAAAATTCAACAATCGCAGAAAAAGTTGAATTATAAGTTAATAAATAATAACCTTAATAATTCTAACTTTTTCTGCGATTGTTAAATTTTGCCCCGCCGTAGCTAACAGCAACTGTCAAACACTCGTTTTAATTGTTTTTAATTACACAGCAACCCTTTTGTTGTAAAAATAATGAAGTTTTCAATATTTTTAATTTCTTCCTCCAGAAATTCAACATTTTTATTTTGGTCTGAAACTCCGCACTTACCCATTTGGGGTCATCCTGAGCAACTTTTCTTAATAAAACTTTTCGATAAAAAAATGCCTAATACGATTTCGCTGTTTTTGTCCTCTTTAATTAAACGCAATGGGCTAAGATTTTGGGATAAGAAAAAGGTGAAGCATCACACAGTTGCAAATTTTGAAGCTCTACATGTAGAAAAAAAAGCGAATTAATTTGCTCAATATTAACCGAAATATTTGGGTGGTACCAGTTAAAATGAGACACACTGTATATTTTGTAGCCCATTCAATTCTGAAAAAAAAACGTTGAGTCCAAACAATATCCTATGACCAGTTTTTCAGTTAGAGGTCGCCAAAAGCGCGATTTTTCGATAATTTTTCTTCTCGACATTAAAGTAATACTTTTTGTTAGCGGCAATCTTTAAAGCGTAAACCATGCTAAAGGGTCAGTTGAAGATATTTTGACGACCCATGGGTGACTCGTCCGGGAGGGGCGCCGGATTTAGTTTTTTTAAGATAAATAAGTACTTAATATAGTATACTTTTCGAACTGAGCAAGTCGCTCAGAATGAGAATCGAGAATTTCACTACACGTCGATTTATGGTGTTTTTTGAAAGAAAAAATTGAACATTAAACCGCCAAATTAAAAAATGCTATCTAAAATCCTAAAGCTTCCTCGTTCACAGATTTTTATTCAAAGATTGCGGTTGTTTCTCTTTCTGCTCTCCAAATCTAGTATCTACACAACTGTCGTTTTGCACTATTTAACGACTAATGAAATATAATTGTAATCATGTCTAATCTCGCTATAATTCAAGGGGTGGTGTAAAAAATTCTGCAATTGAAAAGTCAACAGTCGATTTAGTATTCAATTTTTTCTTTACCCTGTATATTGATGTGAAAGCAGGGCTTCCAGCCGCTTTCGGCTCTGCAAAAAGTGACTAAGTGACCCCCCAATTCAAAAAAAGTGACCAAAAGTGACATATTATGTCTAAAAAGTGACTTCAAGTGACTCATGTATAAAGGATTTTTAACACTATTTTTTCTTCGAACGTGCTAGAAACGTCATATTCTTGACATGCAATTATCATCCTAAAGCTTGCGTTTCTAGAACTATGTCACTGCATGACATTTTGCTATGCATCACATGTAATAGCTGTACCTACAGAAAAAAAATTTACGGACTAATCCGGAAAAATTGTTCTAGTAGGTAGCTTTTCTGTTTCATCTTAAATGCATTGCGCGATAGAGGAAAAAATAGTATGTGCAACACGTAGGCAAATATACATTCCGGTACTCTGATGGTTACTGGACTCGGCTGTGCCTCGTTCATCAATCTTCCATTATCGTCCCGGAATATAATATTTTTCCTACTAGTTAACACAATATACTATTACTTTTTAGTAAATATAGACTTTATTTGCAAAAATTAAGAATGAACTTTTACCTTGCATTTCTTTCCCATAGCTAGAAATATGGATAACCACGAGGAATAATTAAATTTGCTCGGTTGTTTTAGGCAAGCATACTTAAGGCGTGGCGCGAATTTTAAAATTCAATAAATTTTATAAAACTACTTCCATCCTAATTTGTATTTTGTACCTATTTGTTAGTAAAAAAGTGACTAAAAGTGACCTATTTCAAGAAAAAGTGATTAAAAGTGACCTTTCAGTGGAAAAGTGACCCCAAGTGATCTAAGTGACCCCGCTGGAAACCCTGTGAAAGTAAATATTTATGTACACATCTTTAAAAAAAAATCCGCGCCCCTTCCGAACGAGTCACCCATGGGTCATCAAAATATCTTAAACTGAATCTTTATAAGCAAAGACAAGATTGCATCTAACAAAAAGTGTAACTGTATATCGAGGAAAAAAAACACGATTTTGGCGACCTCTAACGGAAAAACTGGTCATAAGATATGGTTTGGCCTTAACATTTTTTGTTCAGAATTGATTGGGTTACAACATATCAAAATTTCAGGCAAATCCACCACCTATTTTCCATTTAAATCGTCATTTGAGACATTCGGAAAAGTTGTGACGTCGTACGAATTGACGAAAAACTATAATTGTTTCCGGACTTTTGACTAGCCCTGTATGCGGTGGAGATTTCCCGAATGTGACGTCATAACTTCCGGTTTTAATTTTATCAACTTGTGTTCAACAGGTCTGATAGTTCTGCCTCAGTGTGATAAGTATTGGTAAAACACGGAATTTGCATCAAGTGAGCTTTGGAAGTTTTTAATCTGTCAAAAATGTATTGTTATGTGAATGGAAAAGAAAATTAAGCCAGAAGTTTTCTGTGTATAACCTAAAGGTGCAAAATGATTTAACAAAAACGTGACACAAGCATCGACCTTGACAGAATTCAGATAAAGCATGAGTCAGAATTTCCCCCCGTTGATTATGAATAGAACACTATTAAAATAATTACTGCATACCTTAACTCTGAGAATTTGCTCCCGGAGGTCTTGCAGGTCATTAAATGTTGATTGTGCTGTGATTGAGTAGACGAGGACAAAACCTTGCCCATTTTTCATATAAAGATCCCTCATCGCCGTAAATTGTTCCTGAGGAGGTTAATAAGGGTTAATTTATAAAAAAAAACGTACGTACAGTCCCAGCGGTATCTAAGATTTCAAGCATGCACTGTTGTCCATCGACCTCGACTTGTTTTCTATAACTATCCTCAATGGTGGGATCATATTTTTCTACGAAGATTCCTTGGACAAATTGCACAGTCAATGCGGATTTTCCTACACCTCCCGATCCCAAGACCACAATTTTGTACTCACGCATGGTTAATCAGTTTATCTGAAAAGAAAAGTTTTGGTTAGTTTTCTACATAAAGATAGTAGTAGGCTATGAAAGCTAACTAATCATAGTTGGCGGTCGCGATGACCACAAAAGCACAGGATGCTAGATGCTACCAAAAATGATAAATCCATGCGAAAAGGGACGGCAAAAGGGCAAAATAAGGCAAATAACGGTCCCCGATGTCCATCACCAACAACTAGGAGAGAAATACGTACATTGGCGCGTATCACACTTCCTGACGGGGGCGGCGATGGCGAAGCCTCTTCCGGCCACTTCACAACTCCGTTTAACTTCAAATTAGGCCCATAAAACCACTTCAATTTACACTGTCATGACGCTTGCTACTATTTCAATTTTTTTCTGCACTGCCTCTTCAAGGACTTTGACATACTCTTTCAGGTGGCCTGGATGTTGGGCGTGTTTTACGTGAAAATAGGCAACTTACCGTATGCAATTACCGTTAGTTCGGGATCGGGCGATGCCGTAGCCGTTGATTTGATAGTAGGTGTTTTAGGTGATGGCAATAGGCAATTTACTATGCTCAGAATACGCTCCCCAGCACCCCTTCCCAATGGTTTGTCTACTGGAAGCGACAGCAGCGCATGCCACCATGCCGCACCCGACAGCTGAACGGTCGGTAATACAGCGCGCCCGAGTTATGTTGAGGGCGACGCTCACAGATGGCGCCACGCAATACACCGACGTCAACAAAGGCGGGAAGTTTAAAAGTTGACACTATTCACAAAGTGTTCTGGACGTTCTGGCGTTCGGTTTCCATCAAGTAAAATATTTTCAAAATGTCCGCACTTCAGTAATCTTACAGTAATCTTAAATTTTTCATCATTTTTTGATTCTAGATGAAATTATAAAAATTTTGGGTAATTATTAGATATAGATTTCACAAGGTAGTTTCACAGTCTCGTTCCACAAAATTTTACTTACTGTTTAGGACGCGTTTCGGAGTGTTACTCCATCTTCAGCTATAAAAGAAATTAACACAAAATACAAAACAGTTGCCTGGAAAATGAAAAAACGTTTGGGTCAAAGAAAAATAGCAGCTTTTGGGTCGCACTGTAAATCGCACATATTTGAGCGTCTTTCGATCGATTTACAGTGCGACCCAAAAGCTGTTATTTTTCTTTGACCCAAACGTTTTTTCATTTTCCAGGCAACTGTTTTGTATTTTGTGTTAATTTCTTTTATAGCGGAAGATGGAGTAACGCTCCGAAACGCGTCCTAAACAGTAAGTAAAATTTTGTGGAACGAGACTGTGAAACTACCTTGTGTAATCAAACATCAGTTCCTCTTTGAAAAATGGACCAAGCTTTCAACCTATTAGATATAGCTCCATCTTCTCAATTATTAATTTTTCGAAGAAATTGTTATGCATAATGCATTCGTGTCAAATGAGTTAAACTAAGCAAGAATTTAACGTCGGAGGACCAGTTTTATTTCGATTTATTGTCTAATTCTTTGATTTTTTTGTTGGGTTTACCTTTAGCATAGTAAAATCCGGGGGGCAATTCGCTGAGGTATTATGGTGTACAAACCTAAGGAATTATGAGGAATTATGGGGAATTATGAAGGAAATATGAGGTATTATCAGGAATTATTAGGTATTATCAGGAATTGTTAGATATTGTCAGGAATTATTAAGAAATTATGGGTATTATATTAAGGAATTATTGGGTATTATGAAGGAATTGTGAGGTATTATTAAGGTATTACAGGGAATTATTGAGTTATTAGAAGGTATTATGTGACGTCATAGTGCGCGAGGCGCATGCGCAGATACTTATAACCTCAAAATTGTTTTATAAGTATAGGTAAGTACCAACCTAACCTAAACAAAACATTTAGAGCTGCTAGAGTAAATTTGAAAACACACCAGATACATGCAGGCATAGTGGGAGTACATAGGGGGAGTACTTAGCGTTGTATATTTCAAATAAATTTCATTTCATTGAAATTTCACACCCCTTGAAATATTTCATGAAACTTATTTTAAAAAACGCGCGCAAAATGAGTCGACATGACATGTGAATGACATTCCACCCACCACCGAGGTTCGTATAACTTCAAAAATGGGGAAATTTTCAGAAAATTTAATAATACTGTGCTTCGCAGATGAGCACGTACCTAAAGATTCGGAGATCTGCAAAGTTTTTTTTTATTTTCTTTTGTTAAATTGCCTAACATTGCTCTAAATTTTGACGAATTTGTTATATAGGTCCTGTAAGCGTGACGTCATGACGCCATGTATGGCCGTATGCGCAGTCATTTTTTGACCGCTGACAGAATTTACTTGAATGTCTACTGTCAGTTATGTGTCATTTATCATCATTGTAGGTTAAAATAGCACGTGGTAAACGTGAAAGGTCCCAGATTCTGTTGACAATAGTGACAGATGACGTATAAATGCACTAGAAATGACACAAGATCAACGCATGCGCATCATACGGGGCCAAGCGCAATAAACCCCCACCAGTGCCTTAAAGGACCTATACAGGATGGTCCAAATGTATTAATACATGGCTCTCACGGCCAAACGGTAAGATAAATGAGTAAAATAAAAAATCCAGGGTAAATTAGAATTAAATACCTTTATATTGTCGCCATTTTGGAACTCCCCATCTTATTGTATAATTTAGCAATAAATAAGAGTACATTTTTTTAAATGGCACCATGCATGTTTCTATTTTTTTTTGGATTCCCTTTGATGCTCTCTTTATTGGGGTGATTTTATTTTTTTGATAAATTGAACAGTACATAAACGTAGAAATTTTTGTTGATTTAAATTTCGCGCGGTGATCCGGCAACAATGCACTTCACCAATACTTCGATGGAACCATCCTCATCTCACCGTATGTCTCCCACTCCCACTAGTTGTACTGTGTACACAATGAAGTAAACAGGCTATTTATTATTAGGCCCAATCAGATTCTTCCAGAGGGCGTACACAGTACAACTACCCTGTAGTGGGGAGATGAGGGTGGTTTCATCGAAGTAATGATGAAGCGCATTGTTGCCGGATCACCGCGCGAAATTTGAATCAACAAAAATTTCTACGTTCACTGCTCAATTTGTTAAAAAAATAAAATCACTACCATAAAGAGGGCATCAAAGGGAATCCAAAAAAAAATTGAAACATGCATGGTGCCATTTAAAAAAATGTATTCATTGTTTATTGCTAAATTATACAATAAGATGGGGAGTTCCAAATTGCGACAAAAGAAAGGTATTTAATTCTAATTTACCCTGGATTTTTTATTTTACTCATTTATCTTACCGTTTCGCCGTGAGAGCCCTGTATTAATACATTTGGACCACCTTGTAATTAAAAAATAGTGTTGAAACTTGTGGGTTGTACCTAGGTAAGTTAAATTTGTAACTAAAAAATATTAATTCTTATAAACTTTTAAACTGGACCAAAGTTAGAATATCTTTCAGATTTAATGAAATATTTCGTGAAACATTTCATGAAATATTTCAAAAAAATAAGTTTCATGAAATTTTTACAACACTACGGACTGTACATACTAAAAAAAGGCAGCCAGTGAAACGACATTAACCTCGCCAACGGTGAATCGTCGAAACGCAAAATTATTTGAATAATATTTATTACCTAATTCAACTATACATTACCTAGGTATACGTAAATGGCTATAACCTGCTACAACAATAATGTCAATAATTAAAACTTGACATTTTCTCCCAATTTTTAAATTTTAAACTTAACAGCATCAAAAACTTCAAGTCAGCCTGTCAGCCTACCCATTTGCTTTTCAAAACGTCGAATTTTTTGAAATTTCTCACCAATAATAAAAATACAGGGTGTTCCAATGAAAAGTATCCACCCCAAATATTTCGTAAACCAAATAAAATATGAAAATTCGCTCGGACAGGTCGATTTTTATTTGGAAGGGGACACTTAAATCCATGCTTGGCGAAATTTCAAAACTCACTTCCTAACCCCCACCTACCCCCACTTCAAAATTTTAAATGGCAACCCCCCACTTGTGATACATCATTTGAAAGCTAATTTCATTGCCAATCTAACGTTGCAACAATTTTTGATATTTGTTAAACTCTAGCGCCCTCTATGGTCAAATTTCAAATTACATTAGGGCCCTTTGTGATACATCATTTGAAAGGATTTGAAATTCTCTGTCAACTGATGCAAGAATTTTTGAAATCCACCCTCTCGTTCAAAAGTTACATTGAAAGACATGAGCTGGCTCTGGGCCTAGGAATCCTTCAAGATTAGGCTGTAACTTTTGAACGAATGGATAGATTCCAAAAATTCTTGCATTAGTTTACAGATAATTTAAATCCCTTTCAAATGATGTATCACAAAAGGCCCTAATGTAATTTAAAATTTGACCAAGGAGGGCGCTAGAGTTCAACAAATATAAAAAATTGTTATAGCGTTAGATTGGGAATGAAATTAGCTTTCAAATGATGTATTACAAGTGGGGGGTTGCCATTTCAAATTTTGAAGTGAAGGTAGATGGAGTTAAGGGATGAGTTTTGAAATTTCGCCAAGCATGGGTTTATAAGTGTCCCCCTCCAAATAAAAATCGACCTGTCCGAGCGAATTTTCATATTTTATTTGGTTTACGAAATATTTGGGGTGGATACTTTTCATTGGAACACCCTGTATACAGTTATGCATAGGTTTTTTTTCTCGCCACCATTTTTTGGCCCCGCACGCCCGACCTTGGCTAAATAAAGTTAAATGCTACATTTACAAATTCTGTGAAAAAGTAGAAGTTTCTACCGTCTCAGAGACTGTCAATTTTTTTATTTGCGAAATAAAATGGCGACAGAAAGGTTCGCGAAGGGCGCCACAAAGTGGCGCCATTCGTTTACCTTTCTCAAGTGTTTACCCTTATTCTGTTTTAACGATATATTTTTTAACGACCATCAGTACGTTTTCCACTTTTTCATTCAGGCCCCAAAAAGTCAGGTAAGTATAGGGGTCTCTCTCTCTCTAATAATAAATGTTTCTCAAATATTTACCCCCCTCAAGGATTTTTTCTAGCAGAATCAGTTGTTTTCTCACTTTCAATTCAGGTCTCAAAAGGTCAGGTAAGGCCTCTCTCTAATAACAAACCTTTTTCAACTATTTACCCTTCCTCTAAATGATGTTTTCTAGTAGAATCAGTCGTTTTTTCACTTCTCCATTCACTTTCCGTGAACCGATGTGGCCCAGATTCTAATCAGCACCTACAAATCTCCCACTGAATATGTGTGCCAAATTTCATCTCGATACGTTCAGTAGTTTGAGCTGCAGCGTGATCACAGACACACAGACAGACATTTTTTCAAAAACCACTTTTTTCGGTTCCCAGGACCCTAAAACTTAGATTTCATGTTTTTGGCGATTCGATTTTTTTGAGTTTTCCGATCGATTCGCGAGCGTAGAAGTTAAAAGTGTGCATGGTTTATGCTGTAAACACGCCACAGCCAAAACTACTAGACCGATTTGGTTAAATGTGGTACATAAGCATCTCATAACCCAACTTGGATCTGAAAAGCTTTTGGAGTCAATCGTGCAACCAGAGATGCAATTTTGGCACTTGATATCACGGTATAGCCCATAGCCCAAGCCCTTGAACCGATTTGGCTGAAATTTTGTACATGGGAATTGTATGACACGTCGAAGAGCTGAAATTTTTTTGGATTCAATCGACCCACGGTAAGTGTCGTTTTAGCCCACCAATTTTCAAATTTAAAATTATTCTCTTATTGAACCATCTAAAAGAAGTCTTTGAAAGATTTATTATCACCATCAGAAAGGTCATCAAATTCTGGTTTTAAAAAAAATTTTTTAATAACACTAAAACCCCGTTATAAGAGCTGGAAGGCTTTTGGGAGCAATTCGTCCATGGGAAGTGCCATTTAGGCAAATCAACTTTAAAATTAAATCACAGAAATCAAAGACACACGCGATGGGGAGGTTCCAGCCGCTTCCTTGCTGTCAATTTCTTATAGCTAATTTAAATTAATGAAACTATTTTACATATTTATCAATCCACCCTGGAACTGTTTTCTATCGCATTGCCAGTACAGTAAACATGTTTTTGCCTATGCTTTTTCGCCAAAAAAGTTATCATCGTTCAATTCTTCATTGTTAATCGCGTCCTCAGTTCCTCAACATCATGACCGTAAGTTTTAAAGATATTTTTAAATAATTATTATTTTATTGCAATTTCAGGATAGGATCAAATTTAACGCCACTGCCTCTTATGGCGTAAGGATAAGCCCCAGATTAACAATTGCCACAGTAAAGGACGCTTCTTCTGGTGGTTTCATTTTCACGTCCAGGCCGCTAAAATCGGGCGAAAACGTGTCCTTTATATTGCGTCAGATTTCTGCCGCCTTAAACCCCATGATCTTCCTACTTGCCGTGGGATTCACCACTTGCAACCCCAGCATTTTCAAAGATCGACACCGATCCCTCAAGTACAAGGAAATCGAAGAGGATACAGCTAGATTCAATATCACTGCCCTGGCACGAGACATCTGCGACATAAATAAAATGTTTAATTTAAGATTCGAAAGTGACAAGAAGTTCTACGTATACGAAAATCCGGCTGGCGAACACGTATTGAAGAGCCTCACACTACAGGGTGAGAAATTATGGGCCTTCTTGTACCTTAATGGACCAAATACTTCAGTCCTCGTAACTTCGTCGGCCGGCCCGGTGAAGCCTTTGGATGTGACTGTTAAAGAAGCAGATGAGTGTACGCTCTGTTTCGAAGAAATGAAAGATGTATACGTCTTGGTTCCGTGCGGACATTCCAAAATATGCGAGGCATGTGCACGGCATGTAGAATTGACGACCAAACGGTGTCCTTTTTGCTCCACAACGGTTATTAGTATCGTAAGACTGGATTTATAATAACTTATTTTATATTGTACCTACTTAAAATTTTACTTCTTATAAACTTTATATTTTAAAATAATGATCTCTGTGCTTTTTAAATTTTTTCACTTTTTTTTTTCTACCTGATTAGGTAGGTACCTCCAAGTTAGACGTACAAATTCACGAGGAAGGTCGGTGTAATGGACGTGAAATTCAGGCTTTGTAATTTTTCTAGTATACCGGGTGGCCCATTCAAGGCGATCCAGATGTAATAACTTTTGAACGGAATAAGATATCGACTCGCGGTTTTCGACAGGTTCCTTGGCATTGAGGGGGACAGGTTTCGTCATAGCTTTGACGTTGTTCAGTTCGCGCATTTCACAACATCTTAAATGTCAACATACCACGTGTCGTATATCAAATGAAAGCCCTAGGAAAATGCTATTCATTTCCCGAAATTTTTTCAAAATTGAATGAACCGTTTTCCATGTTAAAGCCAAAAATGTGTTTTCTTTCAATTAAATTTAAAATAAGGGAATTATTGGAAAGCCTGAGAAGATTTTAATGAGAATTTGTTAATGTAGAAGTTAAAATGCAGCAGAGAAGCGGCTGGAACCTCCCCATAGCGTGAATCTTTGATGTCTGTGTAAATATGTAGTGAATTCGACAGAAAAATTTTAGGCTTCTCGTCTGTAACTAATTTCTGAATTGTCTGACAAATAACAACATCACAAATCATATTTGACAACATGTTCCTAATAACAAACGTTTGTCAACTATCGGGTGTCCCAAAAGAAACCGGACAAAATATTTTTGGGAATAAGTCTGCCATTTCTTGACCGATTTGGATGAACGTGGTCTTAAATTAAGGCCACAGAATCAGGCTTTCGACTGTATGAGAAACTACGCTAGATGGCGCTGCCGTAGTAGTCCTATTGATACTTTCTTTAAAGGTTTATTTTAGCTGCATGGGGATTGGTCAGTCAACGACCAATCGGTATGACACTCGAATAGCCTTGAAGACCTTTCTTTCTTGTTCAAAAATCCTTTCTCAGAAGTCGATTTGGCTTAAGCATTAATGTTCTGTAATTTTTTAAAAAAATGTGTTTTTGGGTATTTTCACGCATTAATGGCTATGATCAAAGAACAGTAATGCAAATAAATCTTAATTTTCAGTTATAAATGAACGAATATGGTGAAAATAGTGGCGCAGATGCCAGTGGGGGGCAACTGAACAGTTATCATTGAAAATTAAGCCCTATGTGCATCAATGTTACTTTAGTCATGGTTATGGAAGCATGAAAATACGCAAAAATACTTTTTTTAGAAAAATCACAGAAAATTAATGCTTACGCCAAATGGACTTCTGAAAAAAGATTTTTCAAGAAAAAAGAAAGATCTTCAAGGCTATTTGGGTCTCATAACCATTGGTTGTTGCCCGACCAATCTCTACGCACCTAAAATAAGCCTTAAAGACAAGTATCAATAAGCAGAGGTGTTCCCATAGGGTATACCTACTCCATATACGCCGTATACTCCAAGGGATATTCTGGACATACAGCGTATACTCTCAATAAATTTATTAAAACTTAGATATTCTCTGTTTCTTGCAAAGTTCGAAAGCCTGATTCTTTAGCTTTAATTTAAGACCAAGTCTATCCAAATCGGTTAAGAAATGGCTGACTAATTTCAAAGAATATTTTGTCCGTTTTTTTTTGGGACACCCGATATATTCACCCTCCTTCTCAAGGATTTTTTCAGGTCAGGTCTTTTCCTTTTAAAACAACGCGAAAAGGCGTATCTGCGTGTATTTAAATGACAGTACAGGTTTTTGTCAGGTAAGGTCTGTTTTTTAGATATAGATGTCTAACCCTTCTCTTTTTTTGTTTATTTCATAGAGGGATTTACTATGTTAAAAACAAATCCAACAAATTAGGGGAAGGAGGGTAACAGTGAGACGCTTTTTTTTGAACCCCACTTTTTTTCGTTAGAAAACGCGCTAGACGTTTGAAACTTTGCATGCGCCTTCCTTGAAGACACTATTTAATAATAATTGTACAAAAAAGCAATAATTCAACTGTTAACCTTACTTAAAAAATTAAAACCCGATTGGGGCTCTGTCTCACTGTACCCCAATGCGCTGGGGTAGACTGAGACAGAGTGTCGGGAACAGTGAGACGTGTCGTATAAGCTGTTACAAAATATATTTAAAAATAAGTGATTTTTATTTTGTATTCATTAGAACCTGCAAAATTAACAAATGTTAACATTTGGAATTTAATTCAAACGCGTAGGATGATTTTTGGGGCCTGGTGGTCCCTAACGATTCAAGTGTAAAAAAAAATTTACTAGTACACCAAAAGGCTCAAAATAATTATAAGACAACTTGTTTACTTTATATTGCAAGTTGCTTGCCAGCCACCTAACATATACCTATATCAGAATCTGAGCATGTCTCATTGTTCCCCACATTGTCTCAGTGTTCCCCACACAACTTTGTCTCATTGTTACCCAGGGGTCCATAAAACAAAAAATAAATGATCAAAGTCTATCCTACAAAAATAATACGGAAAACTTCATCACCATATTTATCCATAACCTAGGACTGATCGTTGATGCCAGTGTAATATTTATAAAATGTATCATTAAAGAATAGTGGACTTCAGTTCCAAAGTCTTGAAATTTAGTTTACTTATCGAAAACCAGTTACCATTATCTTGAACAAAGACTTTCACAGGTTTGCCCCCTAAATCACGTCAAGTGCATGGGCTCTAGGTACAGTTTAAAGTGTAGGTTGGTAGCACTCTGTAACTTGTACACAAACCGCGAAATTTGAAAAGTCTCACTGTTCCCCGTGTCTCACTGATACCCTCCTTCCCCTACTCATGAATTACCTATACATTAAATCGAAATAAAACTGGTCGTCCGACGATAAATTCTTGCTTAGTTTAACTCATTTAACACGACTGCATAACAATTTCTGCAAAAAATTAATAATTGAGAAGATGGGGCTATATCTAACTGTTACTCCCTCCTAATTGTTAGATATAACCCCAACAAAAAAATCAATGAATTATACAAAAAATTTAAATAAAACTGGTCCTCCAACGATAAATGCTTGCTTAGTTTAACTCATTTAACATATGATTTCATAACAATTTATGTGAAAAATTGCTAATTGAGAAGATGGGGCTAAACTGTTACCAAATTTTGATGTAAATTTCCGAGGAAAAAGGACTTTTGATTTTCATTGGCGAAAAATTCGTAGGTAATGCTCGAATTAAGAGGAGGGTGTAGGCTGTTCCCACTAAAATAGGGTTTTTTGCTTCTAATTCTAAAAATTTGAGAAAGACTATTAGCACACAAATGCTTTAATACCTGCAGGACTACTCTAGTAATACGTCGCTCAACAAATTATGGTTAAAACTACAGTTTGGTTTTTCAAATTTCCATCCGAAAGTTGTTTCACCCCAAAAAACAACTTTCGGATGGAAATTTAAGAAACCACTGTAGTTTTAAACATAATTTGTTGAGCGACGTATTACTAGAGCAGTGCAAGTATTAAAGCATTTGTGAGCTGATAGTCCTCCTCAAATTTCAATTAGATGCAAAAAACCCTATTTTGGCCCTCGTCTTAATACTTATACTCAAAAATTACTTCAGCAAGACAAGAGATGAAGCATTGAAATTTTGACAGCAGTAAAAGCTGTGTTTGAGACATGGGATCGTGGCTTCAAAACCAGAAAATCACTGGTCTCCTTCAGCTTAAAAAAATTGGCAGTCTCGGAGACGGTAGAAACTTCTACTTTTTCAGAGAATTTGAAAATGTAGCAGTAGCAATAAATTAACTTGTGTCGATATTTTTCACCCCTAAAATGACATTTTTTGAAAAAATGGCATTAAGGTTTTTGACCCAACAATGCAACAGCTATCGAACTCAATGACAATAATATGCCCTTTTGCTATGAAAAATTCAACAAGGGGCAGTTTTGCTCCTAAAATGTTAATTTTCGAAAAAATGGCACAAAGGTTTTTGATCCATGAATACAATAGCCATCAAATCCTGTAGTAAGAAAATACAATTTTGCTAAGAGAAATTAAAAAAAGAGCCTTTTTGCCACTAAAATGGAACTTTTCGAAAAAATGGGATTAAGGTTTTCGACTTGAAAAAAAATCAGCTATCCCGCCCGGTAATAAAAATATACAGTTATACGTAGATTTTTTCACGGCACCGATTTTTGGCCAAGTGTGAATACATTTTTGGAAACAGAATTCCGAGTTTTCAGATGGTAGTGCGAAAAATGGGGGTTTGCATTTAATTTTTTAAAGTTTATGTGCCAAAAAGGCACTTTGCATGAACCGTTGTGACCCAGCACCTACAAATTGCCCACAGAATCTGTGCCAAATTTCATCTCGATACGTTCAGTAGTTTGAGCTGTAGCGTGATCACGGACAGACACACAGACAGACGTTTTTCAAAAACCACTTTTTCGGATTCCCAGGACCCTGAAACGTAAAGATTTGATGTTTTTGGCAATTCGATTTTTCGATCGATTGCATTAACTTGGTTCGCGAAGCGTAGAAGTTAAAAAACCTCGGAAAAACAATTGAAACACAATTTTTTCAAATTAAGTTTTTTGTTACTACCTACCTATTAGACCTACCAGTAGATAGCAAATTTTATTTTCTATCAATCAATTAGTCTTATTCAGGATGACATTGAAAATCTCTTAATATTGAAAACTTTTAAGACATACCTACCTATGACTGCTTAATTAGCAATTTTTACAGCTGTTGTCATAGGAAATTGATGAATTATATCCAATTCAATTGAAAATCATGGCAGCAGGTAAAAGTTGTTGTTGAGTTTTCAATTAAAATTCCTATTTTATTAAAAATCGCTATAGCAACCGAAAAGATCACCATTCGGATTGATAGCAACTGAAAAGATCACCTATCACAGTGTCTAGTGTTCCTATACCTAAAACTCCATTATAGTTTTGCAAAGTTATTGTACGTTTTCTGAAAATGCATCAGGTAGGGGAAAAGTGGGAACAGTGAGACAAAGGGAAAAGTGAGACATGTTCATTATTGGGGAAAATTGATGTGCAAGGTTGGTGGTAACTCCTACATATTGAAATTTGTATTCAGGAAGTGACGTTATTCCCATAAACGTTGCACATCCTACACGTTTGGAGAGAATCGAATTTTTGCTGGTTTGTTGAACTGCGGCGAAGCTTTTTTGGTAGAATCCGTTTAGTTGTTTACCTTTCAAGTACAAAAATAGATAGGTGAATCGTGTTTTTGCTAATGAAATATACATCTTTAATGAGATTAAGGAGGGATTTTAAATCTGCGAAAAACGTTGAAAAAACGCTCCCGAATATTGAAACTACGAGCTTATTTATTAGTTTTTTGACGCAAAATTTTTACCCACGTATTGGCAAAACATGGCAGATCACATCACCAAAAATAGGCAATGTTTACGTGCCAATATCTCAGGAACCATATCGTTATTCCAAAAAGTCGCATTAGCGCAGAACCTTGTGGGAAAAATTTTATAACAAAAAACTGGAAAACAAAGATTCAGTTTCGAAAATGCAACGAGCGTGATATCGCTGAGTTCCTATATAGAAATCTTATGGGACGATCGGTTTTACTTGCAGAGGTAAAACCTCCCCTTAAAATCATTAAAAATGCATTATGTTTTTTATAGGTTAAAGTTGATTTGTATAAAATATTGAACAGTCAGATTGTTAAAGTTTTGAATCTTCCGAATGTAACCAACAGTCGTCATTTTTTCCACAGGGTTGAAAACTGATGTTACCTCCTAACAAAATTATAAAGTAGGTAGCACAAAGTATTTATAACATTCGTCAATCAAACTATTCTCCGATTGCTTAACAAGGAGCGTTGTTGATAGAAACTGTTATAATTATTTGAATTTTACTTTGTTCTGTTTCTGTAGGTAAGTATTTAATTTGAAGTTTGTTGTGGAAGTATTAATTATAAACAAATTAAATTAGGTGCACTTCTGGTCGTGAAAGTTTGATATTTGTTGATTCTTGTTTTGCACGAAGCATCAGTGAGGGCAGAACGGCAAGAACTCTATAAGTACTCCTAAATATTTGACTGACAATACACGTCTTCAGTTTGTGGGGTAAAGAGGCCGGAGGTCAATAATACAGCGTCTAATGTATCAACATAAATAAAAATATAATGCACGCGCAGGTTGGTTTCCAAGTTGCCAACGAAACACACAGGCAAGAAAGATCTCATTGAGTAAAAATCAACTGATAGACAACCAGCCAATGAGCACGCTAGAAAACCAACATGCGCGCGCCGCTCAGGTGAAACTAAAAATGTTCAGACTCAAAGCAAACTGATTTCTTATTAGATATCAGCTATGAAATTTGAAAAATTAACACGAATTTTTTCTATCGGCAGATGAAAGGTCTTCAAATTCCGTATTCAAAAATCCATTCACACTTAATGCCCTTGTGGCACAGAATCCAAAAATTTGATTTTTCGAAGGAACACTAAATAATCCGCCGTAACCCAAACCATTTGGCCGAAATTTGGTACATACGCAGAAATGGCGAAGACCAGCTGATTTGATTTTGGTGTCAACTACACTCTGTTTCATATGAAATGTAGTACCTAAGAATATAGCTATAACTACGAGTTTGAAATTTTGATAAAATATTGTTCTATTATTATGTATAAAACGATGAAAGTTTCAATAAGATAAACCATATGATATGGCCATTATGCATGAACTCGTGATGGCATTTTCTTGGCTTAGAAATCAACGCAACGACAATTTTTCTTCTATACTTCTGATTCAGCTTGATGCAAACAAGCTATTCTGGTCTCAAAATCGCTAGAAGCGTCAAAGGAAACTCTTGTACTTACGCGGATGGCATTACGAGACCGATTTCAAAGAACGAGAACAATTATTGGACGTTATGTGCCAATTTCAAATTTTTATGGCAGATTATCGTCTTTTGGACTACACTTGCATCGTCCAAAGCAACGTCTTCTGTTGACTGCAGCTCGTAAAGCCGTTGCTTACGTTAGATTTTAAACTCAAAGCTTTTGGTTTATTGCCCTCACCAATGCAACAATGTTTTCTTCAATTTTTGTATAATCAATATTAAACAGAATGTGACGAGAGCCTATATTCTGTACCTGCATGGTTTTTCCCTGATTAGCAGGAATGTAGATCGCAATTTCAAAGTACAAATACCATAGCATTATTTGCTCGTTTTAGTGAATTGCGAACGGTTATTCGATAAACAAATATGTTCATAGGATACGAACAGTAAATGAATATACTAGAGAACGGCATATAATCTCGAGTTTTGAATTTTTGGACCTAGATCGTTGTCCGTGTGAGATTCGTTCGTTATTTGAATTCGAGACTACCTGATGTTATAAAAACTGAGATTCTAGAATAAATGAAAATGTTAGGTTCCATCGTGTAAAAAACCCAGCTCAATATTTTTGTCTTTGATTAGGTAACAGTAATTAGAATTCTAAAGCTCACCGATGTTGAAAAACTAGATTAATCTTGATGTTTTTATTTTTTTTACGCAAATGTACTTTTAGAATAAATATTGACTTTATAAGCAATGAAACAAAAAGCTTCATCAATAAATTCGAATTTTCGTGGAAATTACAAAAGCCTGAAATCAGTGTGAGTCACTCAACATTTAAAGCTTCATGGTTTTCGTGGAGAGAGCTTAAAATAGAAGAAACATTCGTCGAAACAACATCGGAACTTTCAAATTGACCAGTCCGTTACAAATCAATTTAGTTATTGCCTGCTGTGTGTCTCCAATAACGTAAGCCATAAGAGCGCATCCATCATTTTTCTTAACAATATTATTTTACAGATGAGTAATAATTGTAGTGGTTGTAGTGCATAAAATTTGTCGTTTTTTAATTAATCTTTATTCGATTCCGACATGTTTCGCCGTTAAGGCATCATCAGGGAACAGATTCCAACAAAAAATTAAATTGTAATGACTAATTAATGGTCACAACCATTTGTTAAAACTTAATTTATGTCAAAATAATCTCACAGCCATCTCGCTAAATTTGACGTAAGTCAAGGGTTGCACCTTCCTTCCATAAAAAAATCAGATTAAAAGAAGCATTTGTTTCGGTTTTGCGACGATTCTCCCGTTAGGGGGATCATTTTGCACCACTCTCCCCTACGTACCAAAGAATAGTCTTTGATTTTCTAAGTATGCGCCCATCAATCTTTCACAAAACGTCCTCCATAATTTTTCCTTCTCCTCCTTTACTATTCTTTTAACTTGCCTTCTTTGTTTCTTGTAAACTTCATAACCCGAATCCGTCAACTCTTTGGTTTGTAGATATTTTTTCCATTAAAATTCCTTTTCTTTCATTGCCTGTTTTACCCTTTCTAAAATATCCCATAATGTAAAGAACAACTTGAGCAGTTCACAAACAAGTTAACGTTAGACTGCTTTGGGCTTGATTTATTTTTATTTTGTTCTAAGTTAAATTGCTGTAAAGTAACGCTATTTTATGAAAGATTTATAGTACCACTAAGCATTCTGAAAATTTTGTCAAAATCGGTAGCGAAATAAGAAATAAATCTTAAGAAATCCATGTTTTATAACAGTATAAAAAATTGTAAATCAATCATGAACGTTCGGGGTGAAATTTTGTGATGTTGCTTTGGAAGAGAAATCCATCACATTTCACGGATGGTTCAACTCCAGCCAATTAAAAAATGTCCTTGCAAAAAATATCCACAAAATTTGTTGGTGGCTCCGTCTGAAAAATGGTGTGGCCTCATTTTTTGACTCTTATGTCCTGTACAAAATTTGCAAAATATAATAATAAAGTTATAACCAAAAATAACCCGTTCGGTTATTTCCTGTTGTGCGTCTCGAATAATGTAAGACATCCACCATTGAAGAGAAAGATAAATTCTTTAAACATACAGGCTGTCCCGTAATTAGGCTGCAATATTTTACCAGTGCGTTTTACGACCAAAATTAGGACTAAAAGTTTAATAAACATTTTTCGAAAAATCCACTCTAAGGGAGTTAGGGCCCCTTAAAGGGTGTAAAAAATTGTTATTTCTTCAATTTTTGAGGAACGGCTCTAGTTGAAACTCGATAGCTCAAGCCATTTTCGGGGAAAATCGATTTGAAACTTCAATTTCGTGGTATAAAAGTGGGTAAACTGTGGCACTCAAAATACCTAAAATTATCATATGCTGCGTGATCAACAAAAAACCAACAAGTTTAACCTACTTGCGTCTCATATGCTTGAAATTCCAAAGAAAATCACAAAAAAATGGATTTTCCATACTCTATCCCATCAATTTTGCACATTTTCGGCGTAGAAAAAGCACTTCAAATCGATTTTCCTCAAAAACGGCATGAGCTATCGAGTTTCAACTAGAGCACCATTTTTACGTAAAAATGTACAAGGAATTCAAATTTGTGTTCATAACTGATCCAAGATGTCGTACAAAAAAGTTCAATAAAAAAATGTCCGCGGCCCCTCCACTCACGCACGTCCCTGAAACTTTTACCAAAAACCATTACATCAGTCTTGTTCAGCACAAAAATCGACGACAAAGTTCAAAATTTCGTGACCCTATCGCAAGCTGTTCCTCAGAAATTGAAAAAATAACTATATTTTTTACTCCCTTTGAGGAGCCCTAGCTCCCTTAGGATGCATTTTTCGAAAAATGTTTACTAAACTTTTAGCCCTAATTTTGATCGTAGAACGCACTGGTAAAATATTGCAGCCTAATTACGCGACACCCTGTATGTATTTTACTGCTGTCTCCTAAAAGAATTTTTTGAAAGTTACTTGAAGGGTCAAACATGTAAAGAATGCGTTTCATACATACAAGTACTTTGCTTTGTGCAACTACTTCCCCACACGGTATTAATTTAACGCTTAAATAAATAATTTCAATGCAAAACTTCATTCTCAATGGGATTTGAAATCTTTGATTGTTTCGTTTGCATTAGCAACAGAACATTGTACAACAATAATTTTCCCAAAGATCAAAGCTATGATATTTCAGTTCCACACAGAGGATGAGTTTTTTTTTGGATTGCTTGATATTCCTTGCAACTAGCACTTATTTGAAAACCTGCAACCCGATGCTTGTTAAAAACGTCTTAATTTTCTTTGATAAAAACAGGAAGCGCAGTTAGAGAAGCTACTGGCAAATAAGTATTTTCATTTCTGTTGATCCCAGTAACGGACAATTATTTTCGCCTTATTTGCACTTTGCACTAAAATCAATTAGTAATAACTTTTCGCGAACACAAAGCTCTCTCTTAAAATCGATAAAGAGCTGAAATAATTTTTATTTCCAGACGGCGGATCATTTATATTGTAAATGACAAGAAGATTAATATCGGTCCGAATCGACTCGTCCCGGCGCCTCCACCATTTTTATATGAGACATTCCTGAGTTATGCCATCAGATTTCGAGTAATTAAAGTAATTAAATGTAACTAAATTTTATAAGGCGCGTTAATTCAGGGACCAATGTAAACATTTTTTAATCGTGGGTAAATGTTTTTCTTTTTTAATTACCAAAGTGTTACCTGAGTGAATAATAATTTTGATTAAACATCACACGATTTACAAGTAATTTAACTTTTATTTAATTGAAACCTTTTAATCCGGCATTTTTCATGAAATGCAAAGCGATGTTCTACATGAGCGACGAATCACTAAATTTCCATGGAAATGTTCTAAAATAAACTACGACGAAACGATAATTGTCGAATGTAATATAATTATTTTTCTGCATGAATGAAAATTGGCAGTTTCCCAATAGCTGTTTTTATTATTAATGCGTTAGGGGGAGTGCCGCGAATATTGTGTGTGTGTGTGTTGTTTCCTGGCGTCATATCAATAGCGCAAAGCGTATCTGATTGATGTAATCGAAGAGTGCGAATTTGGTTTTGTTAAAAGCCCTTTTAGTGAAACATGAAAGTACTAGGGTAGGGTAGGGTATGAAAGTACCATAAAGTACTAGTTGTCCGGTCACGCTGCGACAAGGTTGTGCACATGCGCTAACACTCATTGATCTGCTAGAAGAGCATCCGTAGAAAGCTGCAACGTGCGTAAGCTCAGTGAAGTGGAAGTATTATTAGGTTTGGAGGCGGTGGATGTAGAAGAGAAGGTGGGAGGGTGGTTCGTGCGCGGTCCATGTGGCATACAGCATCCCTGCTGCTCCGGTTCGGGCAGTGGGCTCGCGGTAGCGCAGTAGCACTTCGGCGGAGGAGCATCCGACTCGCAATGGCTTTAGTATACGAATGTGCAAAGTAGGCACGAGATAGTAGAAATGAAGTAACTAAATCTAAACCATCTGGCGGTAATATTAAACCATATGTATATACATGTGTATGTATAGTATTGTAAGTACTGATATACATAGGTATATATGTATAAACGTTAAACTTAAACCTCATGAACCGAACATTTAAAAAAATTGTGCTTTAATAAATAAAGTTTCAAAGTTAAAACCCGAATATAATAAACGATTTTAATATGAAGCCGCAATAAACTAAATTTAAACTAAAATTTAAACGATCGTTAGAAAACAGCACTGGCGCGAGCTCTCAACTGCTAATATCGCTACCCATGGACAGTGGCATGCAGCAATGTCAATTCTACTGCGGCCCACGAGCATTGACGCTCTTTGTCCTTTTGCACATCTGCCTGTCGCTACCGAACGGTAGGCTTCTTTAACTCTTTGCTTCCTTAGCCCTGCCCTACATACTAAAGTAAACATCACGCAGGAACAGTTTTTAGTCAAGGCATGCAATCACCTCTATCTTTCCCTCGATCAAGCGCATATTGACTTGTCAAGGTCACCTTATTTCTTGCAGAATCTTCAGCAGGATACAACGAGAAGCGACTTCTTAGCAAATTGCTAGACCATTACAACGTACTGGAACGGCCGGTCGCTAACGAGTCGGATCCACTGCAGCTCAGTTTCGGGTTAACTCTAATGCAAATCATCGATGTGGTAAGTGAGATTTTCCAAAATCGATTTTCTGATTCCCTTCTTGCAGGATGAAAAGAATCAACTCCTCATCACAAATATTTGGTTGAAGTTGGTAAGGGTGGACGTTTTATTGTCTAAATATGTAGAATAGAGGGACGGCCCTTTGTTGCTCATGTGAGTGTGAGTTTTGAGGAGTGTAAATGTCAACGGCGATAAGTTGATCAGTGTGCGAATAATTTGACAATCGTGTGGGGGCGGATCTGTTGCGCCCCTACATCGGTTGACAGGTATCACCGTTTCAGGAATGGAATGACATGAACCTCCGATGGAACGCGTCGGAGTTTGGTGGCGTGAAAGATCTTCGTATACCTCCGCACAGGATTTGGAAACCCGATGTTCTCATGTACAACAGGTGAGAACGACAAGACTTCCGTAAACATTTTTTTATGTTTGTTTTTATTTACAGTGCGGACGAAGGCTTCGACGGGACATACCCGACCAACGTGGTCGTGCGTAATAATGGAAGCTGTCTTTACGTCCCTCCCGGAATTTTCAAAAGCACTTGTAAGATTGATATCACTTGGTTTCCGTTCGACGATCAGCGATGCGAAATGAAATTTGGAAGTTGGACTTATGACGGATTACAAGTAAAGTCGATAGGTTATTTCCGGTAGATGATTAACTTCTTTTTCAGCTGGATCTACAATTACAAGACGATTCTGGAGGAGATATCAGCAATTTTATAACAAACGGCGAATGGGATTTGCTAGGTAAGTTTTATGCCTCATCTACTGAAAAATTAATATCGAATTCTAGGAGTTCCAGGCAAACGTAACGAACTCTTTTACAATTGTTGCCCTGAGCCGTACATCGATATCACATTCGTCATCATTATTCGACGTCGAACGCTGTATTACTTTTTTAACTTGATTGTTCCGTGTGTGTTAATCGCCTCAATGGCAGTGCTGGGGTTCACCTTACCCCCTGATTCCGGTGAAAAACTTTCATTGGGAGTAACGATTTTACTCTCATTGACCGTATTTTTGAATATGGTTGCCGAGACGATGCCTGCTACCTCAGATGCGGTTCCTCTTCTCGGGACCTATTTCAATTGCATCATGTTCATGGTTGCCTCATCGGTGGTTTCCACCATTCTCATTTTAAATTACCACCATCGTAATGCGGACACACACGAGATGTCTGAGTGGGTAAGAATTCCCAGCTTTTTGCAGACATTTTAAAGTTTTTTGCAGATAAAAGTTGTCTTTTTGATTTGGTTACCATGGATTTTACGCATGCACAGGCCACACAATACGACCGGTTGTGATTTTGGGCAACAACTAAGTCGACCTGCTTCCGTTGCGACTGATAGGAAGCCCCTTCACTTCCAAGACGCAGAACTGAAAGAACGTTCTTCCAAAAGTTTGTTAGCCAACGTGTTAGACATAGACGACGATTTTAGACACAACCATCGAGGAGGCGGAACTCCTACACCACTACCCACAGCGACGTTCTTTCGAACAGTGTACAGGTAATAAATATTCTCAGGAAAAACCTAGGAAAACATATTTTTTTAGGCAAAACGAGGACAACGGCAACGGAGGTCGACTACACGAATCGCTCGTGTCGAACCACTCCTGTCTCGGTGCTGATTACGAGCTGGCAATGATCCTGAAGGAAATAAGATTCATCACAGATCAGCTGCGTAAAGAAGACGACGCCGCGGATATCACCAGAGATTGGAAATTCGCGGCCATGGTGGTCGACAGACTGTGCCTTATTATATTCACTCTGTTTACGATCATCGCCACATTAGCAGTGCTGTTCTCAGCACCTCACATCATAGTTTCGTAGCTACCCCGAATCCCCGCAAAACCTATCCCGAAGCTAGTCAAAGTAGCTGCTGATTTCAGATGGGTGTCTAGTAGGAGTCGACGAACGTCCCTATTAGATACCGGATCCTTATCGATCCCGACGCTCGCGCCACCAAAACCCGTCAATAGTCGGCAGTCGTTTTATACGGAAATTTGGTTTTGTATCGTGTTCTTTAGGGTATTAACACAATCATACTGTGATAAATCAAGTTAAATGTTGAGTTTAGTTAGACGAGATCGACATTCGGCCCGAGGGCTACCAGTGGAGCCAAAAATTTGTCAAAATTTTTGGCGGGGAAACCGCTTTCTGCATCCCAAATGGACTTTTGCCAGCTTCACCAAATTCTAGAATATTGCAATTTTTTAAAATCGACATTTCCCCGAGAAAACAGTTCAGGGCCAACTCTACTAGCAAATATTTTGAAAAATTATTTTTGACATCTACCTCGCGCACAATGTTTAACCATAATTTGGAGAAAATATCACCTTCATACTACGCGAAACTTGACGGTGGAGATGTACCTAAGAAAAAGCTGTTCGGAATACAATTTTGATCGAACTTCAAAGCTAAATTTAAAGGACCCCGCACCATCCTTATGGGAAAACGGCCTTCTGTCGGATTGGTTGAAATTTTAGTATCTTGTAGATTTTGACCTTCTGATCAAAAGTTATCATTGCCACAAAGCAATCGTACGGACAGTTTTTGCTCCAGCGGGTGCCGAAGATAAATTTTTCCCATAAGAATTACATGCAGCGAAAATTAATTTGCATTTTTGCCATCATAATAGCACATGATAAGTCCAGGGGCACTTTTCTTACGTATATTATTAACATACTTTTATACAGGAGTCTTACGGGTGTGTTTGGTTAATATGCTGAAAAAAGTATTTTTACGACGGTCCCAAAAATGTGTATGTCCTTATGGGGAAAAGTTGATCTTCGGCAGACTCTATGTCAAAAACTGTCCGTACGATTTCTTTGGGGCAATGATAACATTTGATCAGGAGGTCGAAATCTACAGTATACCAAAATTTCAGCCAAATCCACATAAAGCCATTTTCCATAAGGATGGTGCAGGGTCCTTTCCAAAATTGGCACTGAGAAGCTCGGGAAAAATTATTCAACCTCTTTTCTTATCTTCATCGCAAAATATAATGGCCCTGTTCGCCAGACTGCAGTGCTTTAAACACCAAATAGCTAAAAGAATCAAAATTTAGAACTGTGAAGATTTTAAAAAATTGCAGTTTCCCTCATCCTGTCCATTTAGGATCGGAAATGATCCCAAATTTTTCAACTTCTCCTGCGAATTTCTCCAGGGCATCAATTGCCAGTTAGGCGAGATAACGCGGTCACGGCTGGGCCGGTTGTTCTCCTGTTTGGCGATCGGATACCCCAGACCTCGTGCTGTTTGCGAATCCGACAATAGTAATGTGCAATGTTTTGTCGACGAAGTGAGGAATGGATTGTTTGGCCGTTCCCCACTTCGTATTGTTACTTGACACATTGTTATAACGTGTGAAGCTATATTTTTCTCGTATTTTAAATTGACTAAATTCGTTGCTAAAATTTCTACGAAATGAGTAGAATAATTTCGATGAAGTGCTAGAAACTGCTTCATCTGTTTTTTTATATTTTATCCGTCTAGCATGCTACGTAGGTTGTAACTGTCATCTATAATAGACTTCTCTAACCTGTACATACAAGACCTATCTTAGGAGCATAGCTGGTGAAAGCACTTGAAATTCTAACATATCTTTTTAAAGTCAAAAAAAAAATAAAAATCGTGTGTAAAAATTTCAGTTGGGAAAACGTCGTGCGTGGTTCCGGTTCTGTCACAATTTGGACTCCTAGTTGAATGAAGGAAGTTGCTCAAACTAAAATTAAACGCCGAATACTCACGCTGACTCACAATAGAGTCCAGGAGTCGGAGCCGGAACTGATCGGTCGCAATAAAATCTCGCCAACGTTCTTCCACTGTCAAGCCAGACAATATCTCGTCAGTTAGGGCTATAAATTCATTATTAGTTATTTAAATATGCGAGGACGAGTCCTTTAATTTTTTTTTTGAGAAAAATTGAAGCTCGATTGTTATCGCTGGCGGAAACGCTTAGCGTCATCTATCTCTCTTAATGGCTTAAAAGATGTTGACAAGATCGGGTGGTGGCTCTCATAGAACCACGTTGATATACATTAATGTACAAGTAATAAATCTCGCGTTCCATTGTTAAATAAGTATTTCCCAAAAAAATGCTAATCGGATTTAATTGACACTTAAAAGAACTCGACAATCCATTAATCGCTACGACACGAAGATCCTGTGGCTGCTGAGGTTGCGACCGGCGACAGCTCGTCGCATCCAAGAACTGTTTTCTACCGAAATTGTTGTAATATATCACAATGGATTGTACTTTGTTAAATGAATTTCAATTAAACTTGCAAATGAAATGATATTCTTTTATTTACCGAAAAGTGAGAGTCGCAACGGCGGGCGCCTTTGCCGTCGCGACGGGGAGGACGCATGTCCGCGCGTCTTCGTCGGTCGATAATAAGGTGGGAAGCTGCAGCGATTGGTCCAAAGGAAAGATCCTGCGCCTTCAGGACCTGCCATCTAGTCATGAGACTCACAATTATTTGGGGGTGGTGTCGCGAACGTCCACGCTGACTTTCTCAGGATGACTCGGAGGGTGTGTTTAAAACGTTGAGTGAAAAAATGTTGAAATGTTAGGAACAAGTAGAAACGGGTTCGTACATTCAGTGGAAGCTTGTGCGAACACGTCTGCCCAAGCCATGGACTTGAGCTGTCGTGCAAGATCTCGATGATCCTTTGAGCATCCTCGAGTGCCATGCACCACCTCGCAATGTGGAGCACCACGGCGGCACCGCTGCTGTTCCTGCTTCTCATCTCATGTCTCATATTCATAGGTAAGACTTGACAACGACGGCACACCCACTGCCATGCTGAGTGACATGTAAACACAGCCCCTCCCCTCTGACTTTGCCTTCAAACAAAGGATTTCTTATTCGTTCTTAATCCTGTCATCTTTAATAAAGGATAAATCATCACCCTTTCCAACCTTATTAAATATAAATCATAAATCGATCTTCCAGGAAAATGTTCTGAAGACGAAGAGCGTTTAGTACGAGACCTTTTCAGGGGATACAACAAGCTGATACGCCCCGTTCAAAACATGACTGAAAAAGTTGACGTCAGATTTGGCCTAGCCTTCGTTCAACTTATTAACGTGGTATGTTCATTACCCATCTTCACCAGAAACCCTTGCCAAAAAAAAATTCCAGAACGAAAAAAATCAGATCATGAAATCGAACGTATGGCTGCGGCTTGTTTGGAACGACTACCAACTTCAATGGGACGAAGCCGATTACGGAGGAATTGCAGTACTCAGGTTACCCCCAGACAAAGTGTGGAAACCTGATATAGTCTTATTTAATAAGTGAGTCAAGTTCATAAAAAGCTTCGCTAATTTCTTAATGCTTCCAGTGCTGATGGCAACTACGAAGTTAGGTACAAGTCTAATGTGTTAATTTATCCGAACGGAGAGGTACTCTGGGTTCCCCCGGCGATTTATCAAGTACACTACCCCCAAAAAAAAACCCCATTAACCATCATTTTCAGAGTTCTTGTACAATAGACGTGACGTACTTTCCTTTCGATCAGCAAACCTGCATCATGAAGTTCGGTTCCTGGACTTTCAACGGTGATCAAGTGTCGCTCGCTTTATACAACAATAAAAACTTCGTAGACTTGTCCGATTATTGGAAGTCCGGCACGTGGGACATCATTGAAGTGCCCGCCTACCTCAACATATATGAGGGCAACCACCCTACAGAAACAGATATCACATTTTATATTATCATTCGCCGCAAGACTCTATTTTATACAGTCAATTTAATACTTCCCACTGTTCTGATTTCATTCCTTTGCGTTCTCGTTTTCTACCTACCAGCTGAAGCAGGCGAAAAGGTACTTTACGATTTTTTTTCTTTTTTAATCCTGTCGTTTCAGGTGACGTTGGGTATTAGTATTTTACTGTCACTCGTGGTGTTTTTATTGCTGGTTTCGAAAATCCTGCCACCGACTTCACTTGTGTTGCCGCTCATTGCAAAATACCTCTTATTCACGTTTATAATGAACACCGTGAGCATCCTTGTTACGGTAGTGATAATCAACTGGAATTTCAGAGGGCCTAGGACACACAGGTTTGTATTTTTACCGATTATTTTTGTTAACAAACCCCCGGAACAATTTCTTCCAGAATGCCTTCCTGGATCCGTTCTGTCTTTCTAAATTACCTGCCGGCGATGTTGTTGATGAAAAGACCGCGGAAGACTCGGTTGCGGTGGATGATGGAGATGCCCGGAATGGGGGTGCCCCCGCACCCCTACGGATCCCCCGCCGACATTCCAAAACACATAAGGTAGGTAGATAATTCCTCTTAAGCCAGTTATGCTAATTAGGAAAGTTCCAGCTCTATTGAATCACAAAGTAAAGTTGAAGTAATGGAGTTATCCGATTTGCACCACCCAAATTGCAAAATCAACCGAAAATTAAATTCAGATATGGGAGTGGGGGTGGGCTCTGAAAGTTGCAGGAGGGAGAGCGAAAGCTCGGATTCTATTCTTTTATCTCCAGAAGCTTCCAAAGCCACTGAGGCTGTTGAATTTATCGCAGAGCATTTACGCAACGAAGACCTTTACATTCAGGTGAGTTTTTCTTTACTATGGACAACTTCGGTGGAAAAATGCAGTATCACTGGAAACACCCCACTACACCGAAACACTTGATTTTCACAGAATATGCGATCGGGCCTGTAACGGTGTTCATAAGCCTATCTCTACACTTATAAATTACGATACTTTCCGTCGCATCTAGCATCTGCATCTTGTTAACGCTACAAACTAACACTTATTCTATGGTCATTGTGTAAGGCATGTAGGGCAACACTGGATTTCTCAGTTCTGCCATATTTAAGGTGGGCTAACTAAGTGCTCCTTAAATCTGGTGTTGAGAGACATTCGTGTTTGACCTACATAAAGAGTGGCCCATAAAAAACCGGATTTTTTTGTTTTTGAATATCTTCGTTAGTTTTTGTACGATATTTTTCAATCTTATGCTCGACGTAGCTGAGGGTTGAAATTGTCGATGCCATTCATCAGATTTTAATTTGCACCATCAGTGTCTTCCTTAAGAACGTGTAACTTAACACCATTATTTAGGCCAATGGGGTGGGGTTACAATTTGACGCATGACAGAGACGTTCACACATGATCAAAACCTGTTTTTTCCTCTTTCCAAATTAACTTTCAGAAATAAAATTGATCAATCCCTCAATTTTTTATGATTTTTTTTCAAAAACGTTAATTTTCGTAATTATCACAAATTGTGAAAGGGAATGGAGGACTCTTTTTTTTGTATCTTCGTTACTTTCTATCCAGTACATTTGAGATTTATTCAGGATGTAACCAAAGGGTGGACCTTTCGATTTCTCTCTTTGGGCTACAGATAGCACCATCATTGTCCTACTTAGGAACGTCTAACTTAACAGAAAGCCCATTCCTATTGGTCTAAATCATTTAGACTAATAGGGATGGCCTTTCTCATTGACATATGACAGTGGCGTTCACGCATAATTAAAGCCCGCTTTATTTTGTCTAATATGGATGTCAAAACTAAAACTACGTCAATTTTCTTGCAACAGTCTTTTTATAACAAATTGTGTTTTAAAAGGTAAATCGAGTAGGTTGATTATTTGTTGCTATGGTTATGTTGCATACGATTGGACTGTGGTCAAATCATGCCTTACTTAAATGTTTAATTTTTTGTTTTATAATTTAATTAAGTACTCTAAAAAGTGTTATTGCATATGTGCCATTAATTAAATAAATATGGTGACAAATTAATCAAGTTAATAAAACAATAAAATAAATGAAATCTTATTTTGCAAATAGGAAAAGACGCGTTTTAATCATGTGCCAACGTCTCTGTCATACATCAAATGATAGTCGCACCCTATTGGTCTAAATAATGCTGTTAAGTTAGACCTTCTTAAGAAAAACAATGATAGTGCTATCTGTAACCCAAAGAGAGAAATCGAAAGGCTCACCCTTTGGTTACATCCTGAATAAAACTCAAAAGTATTGGACATAAAGTAACAAAGATACAAAAAAAATTGTCCTCCGTTCTCTTTCACAATTTGTGATAATTACGAAAATTAACATTTTACAAAGAAATTCATAAAAAATTGAGGGATTGATCAATTTTATTTCTGAAAATTAATTTGGAAAGAGGAAAAGACAGGCTTGGATCATGTGTGAACGCCTCTGTCATGCGTCAAATTGTAACCCCACCCCATTGGCCTAAATAATGGTGTTAAGTTACACGTTCTTAAGGAGGACACTGATGGTGCAAATTCAAATCTGATGAATGGCATCGACAATTTCAACCTTCAGCTACGTTGTGTATAAGATTGAAAAATATCGTACGAAAACTTACGAAGATATTTAAAAACAAAAAGATCCGGTTTTTTATGGGCCATCCTTTACTTCAGATCACAATTTTGACAATTGATTGTGTATATTCCAGATTTTTCGCTATTCCCTACTTTATCTTTCGGGTTGCCTAAAAGGTTTTTCGGTTTGTTTTCAGATCTGAAAACTGCCCTTAAATTTTGTTGGGCAAAAAACCTTGTCAAACCTCTTGTGAACTGAGGTTCAAAAGTTAATGCGACAGATTTTAAGTCCTGTTTTTGTTCTTCAGAGCGAAAAGTCGTGGCATTTAACACTTGCTGTTTGAATTTTAACTTCCTAATGATGTTATCTACTATGATAGGTTCAAATCTGTTACATCTCGCTATGCCTTTGATTGTTTTGAGTTCTTTCTGATATCTCTTTTTGTTTGAAGGAAAATTCAAAAGACGGTTTGCCAAAAAATGGAAGCTTGCCATATTTTCTTTATTTTTTTGATTTGTTTTCATTTTTCTTGTTTCCTACATTATCCATCCATAAGTCAAATTCTAGTGTTTGCAGTACCCTTTTTTGAGTTTAGGTGCTGTAGAAACAATAATTGTTCATTATTGTCAAACATTTTGGAAAGCCTAGAAGCTATTTCTTCATCTGAGAGGCAAAAAGGGTGCTAAAGAAGTGCTATGGTTGTTTCAGACGAGGGAAGACTGGAAGTACGTGGCAATGGTGATCGACAGACTGCAGCTGTACATGTTCTTCATTGTAACAACGGCCGGTACTGTGGGCATCCTGATGGACGCACCCCACATCTTCGAGTACGTAGATCAAGACAGAATCATCGAAATTTACCGCGGCAAATAAGATCTTGGCTTTCCCCATCGCTGGCTAAAAAATCACGTGGCTTCCATGCAAGAATGCACTAGGCCTACCGGTTCGGTGTTCAAGTGTTTAGACAGCGTTTGGTGATAAAAACACGAATTAATCGATGATTATTTTGTTCCTTATATCGCCGAGTGACAATCGTCAAGATTCCGCGTGTGTTACAGGCTCTGAAGACGGTGGTTTTTCTAACGTATTGTTGAGTTGTAGTGGTCTGGATGATGGTTGACAGTAGATTTTAGCCGATTTTTACATAGGCCGAGAGTCATTTGTTATTGAATACAGCTCAATTGCAAGTCCTCGCAGAGGACTATAGATCCGTGCAGAGCTCCAACGACGTCAAATATTAACACTGTCGTATGTTAGATTAGAGTAGAATGGATGAGACTGGGCAGTGTTATACTGTAGTAACTTTAGGCAGCCTGGTCTGAAGCGAAGTCCCTGCCGCCTCGGTACCAGGGTCCAGGTTCATCCCTATACTAGTTGCGCAGGTCCTCGACCGTTGACACCAACATGTACATATGAACATAAGCCCTCAAGCACCTTTGCGTTTTTTCATTTTAATTCCAATTTGAAAAACTAAAGTCGGGAAATAGGACGTTACAATAGGCTACTGCACATGCCAAATATTTTTTAAATAATTCGGTCGTCAAAAGTATTCTGTGGTGACCTTAAACTTTTCTTGCTTCACTGACACAGAATATTTTCAAAGGCTACACAAATCGTTAGTTCCTTTGGCATTGTGCAGTAACCCATTTAAACGACGATTTAAGGCCTAATTTCCACTTAAAAATTTGCTCAACTTGGAGATGTATGCAATCATAATATTCCATAAACCGTTGAATGTTATAAATATGTACAGTATGTGATTGATCACTATAGGCACGTCTTCAACTATTTTCTTTCGCTATATATTTTTTTTTGGAAATTCCGTAGACAATATCGAAATACCACTATTTACTAATTAATTATTAACTAATTATTCGGCAAAGTTTGGTGCATGGATGTGTAAATTACTGAATGGTCTTCCACAATTTTGATATTGTACTGGGATTTCCTCACACGTTTGGCGACACTTTTGTACGACTTATTATATATACACGCAATAACGGGTTACCATAGCTGGACTAGTTAGTTACACGTGCTAATAGTTATCAGATGTAATATACTATTGTTATTGATAGTTACTATTATAGGAATCTGTACCGTATAGCACTGCCTGCCCGTGTTTCAGCACATAATCGCTTGGAACACTTTATTGACTATTTAAAGAATACAATAATAATCATTTACCTGTTAAAATGTTAATGTACCAGACAGATGCATTTACAATAAAATACGCAGAATAATTGTTAACGTCGACCCTTACTTATTTGACCCACTGATTCCCAAAGAAGGTGTTAATCCGTTATTTCCACATCGTACCTTTTAGTTAATCGGGTGAATAAGCAATGATTTATGCATCAACACCCAGGTTGTAAAAACAAGCAATTTAGAGTTAGTCTTTTATAAGGGCAATATTATACAGGGTGAGTCTGAAAGACTCCACATCCTTTATACCACAAAATCTACTGTTCAAATGATGAAGCTTGGTGCAAAAATTATTGGTCAATTCTGATTCCTCTCGATGTTATAAGCCGCCAAAATCTTCATTTTTAAACATTTTTTTTAAATATCTTTCAAAAGGTGTATCGTAGGATTTTGAATTTTTGTACAGCATTGTTACAGACCAAGAAGTAACTGCTGATGGTACTTAAGACACTATCCAAAAAGCGGATCTCTGTTAACTTTTTTATGTTTGAAAATATTGCTAATGTGCCTATGCAGCCGTATTCCCCGTTCGATTCTAAAACTTTTTTGGCTCTAAAATTTTTCGAAAAAACTAACCATTCACGAGAAAAATTGAAAAAACCGAAAACGTGATGCAGGTAATCACCTCAAAACCAATGATGAGTCTACCTCATAAAAAAGTGAAATTACCATCAATGTTTTTTCTTCAGTTGTGAACAATGGTTCTGGGCATGGATGTAGGACAATACCTTCAATGCAAAAAAAAGTTGAAATGTGATGCGTGCAGTGGTCGGAACATTACTTTTAAAAAGTAATTCATTACCATTACACATTACTTCGTCGAAATTGTAATGCATTACAATTACTCATTACTTTTTTCAAAAAGTAATGCATTACAATTACAATTACTTAATAAATGTAATGCATTACTTTATACATTACTTTTAACGTGACATTTCTTAAATTTCTAATTGTAGCTGACAGATTTTGAGATCTGCAGTAAATTGAAACATACGTCATTCCAGACACGGCCAACTCTAATTGGAATTTGAAAAAATGCCACGTTATAAAAAAAACTGTAGGTGTATTATTTTAAAACAGTAAATTTATTATTTAATTTTAATTTAATTTGAATAACAATTGCGTTTCAAAATTTACCACTGCTTGAGATGGCTAAAGTTAGTTTTATTTTCTTCAGCTAGGAAATTATTTCAATTCTGTAGAAATATTTAATCCGGAGTAATTGCAGAGAATATCGCTACTTGAAAATAGCAGGAAAACCTCTTCAGAATGCAATGTTTGCTTGGGAGGCGGTAGGTAAACAACCCCGCTGGGTTAGGGTTAACTCTGATACCAGTAGTACCTAGCTACTTCCTGTGGTGGTTATTTCATTTCACAGAATTACATTTTTCATAAAATTTTATTTTTGCGTTTATCAATTAAGGGTAAAAAAAGTAATGGAAAAAGTAATGGTTTTCTATTACAATTACTAAAAAAATGTAATGCATTACAATTACCCATTACTATTAAAAAAAAGTAATGCATTACAATTACTCATTACCAGCTAAAGTAATTTCATTACAGTAATGCATTACTTGTAATTATTACTTGTAATGCATTACTTCCGACCACTGGATGCGTGTCAACGTACACTTTGATTTTTATTGAAATTGTAGGTTTATCACGATGATCATGTTTTCGGTTTTTTCAATTTTTCTCGTGAGTGGTTAGTTTTTTCGAAAATTTTTAAGAGCCAAAAAAGTTTTAGAATTGAACGGGGAATACGGCCGCATAGGCAAACTAGCAGTATTGTCAAACATAAAAAAGTTCAAGAGCAAATAACATCGGGGCCACCCTGTATAACAAGAATCCGCTTTTTGGATAATGTCTTAAGTACCAAGTCTGTAACAATGCTGTGCCAAAATTCAAAATCCTACGATACACCTTTCGAAAGATATTTCAAAAGAATGTTTAAAAATGAAGATTTTTGGCGGCTTATAACATCAAGAGGAATCACAATTGACCAATAATTTTTGCACCAAGCTTCATCATTTGAACAGTAGATTCTGTTGTATAAAGGATGTGGAGTCTTTCAGACTCACCCTGTATAAAATAAATTAACTCGTTTAAATTTACCGCCAATTCCCTGAAAGCAACATTGCCTAGTTTACACTTCGCAGTGGAAAACCCATTTCGTTTAATTTTGGTCAATTTTTCACTACAAATATAAGAAAATACACAGTAATCGCTTAATTACTTATTCCAAAATAATTTTGTTTCAATTGAAACGTCTATTTATTTGTAAAATTGGAATAAAAATCGCTGTGCCTGTGGGGAGAGATGATTTGGCAACCACGCACTCTTGCGTTACAAATAGCAGCTGTCACTTTGACAGCTAACCTAACCTATATTTCTAAAAATACCAGCAAAACACTGGCCAGGTAAATATATCCCAAATTATTCACGGAAACGCGTAATTATAAATAAAATAAATTTATTCGCCTTTCCAGCCAGTTAAAATGTGAACTATTCACTTAAGAAATTAGAGCAGAAGCAAACATGCCTGGAAAAGTTAAAGTAAAAATAATATCTGGCAGGAACCTACCTGTTATGGATAGATCCAGTGACACCACAGACGCATACGTTGAAATAAAATTGGGGGGTACCACCTACAAAACTGATGTTTGCCGTAAGTCTCTGCATCCACATTGGAATTCTGACTGGTACCGATTTGAGGTAATTAAAGTTATTATTCGTTTCGTTACCACAATTACTTCAAGGTTGATGATTCTGAACTCCAAGATGAACCTTTACAAATTAGATTAATGGACCACGACACTTATTCTGCAAACGACGCAATCGGGAAAGTTTACATTAATCTCAACCCCCTTTTGTTACCTTCGATGGGCCCCGGAAATGACGGTTCTGCCAAAAAAGACAACTCTTCGAATTCCGTTATGTCGGGGTGGTTTCCGGTTTATGACACTATGCATGGCATTCGGGGGGAGGTTAATGTCGTTGTCAAAGTTGAGCTGTTTTCTGATTTTAACAGATTTCGTCAGTCTTCTTGTGGAATCCAGTTTTTTTGCTGTAAGTTGATCATTAAATGTACAATTTGGTAGTAAGTTGACAATTTATTTTTTTACAATAAGTATGTTTCAACCCAATTGTAATTTTACGAAAAAATGTGAATTTCTAAGTTTGATGGTAATACATTTTGAATTACAATACTTACGATTTACATTTCTTTATCAATTCAAGGGTGTGTTTCTATAATCATAATTTTACAAATTTTACTCAGATTACAATCAGTCTGTTTCAACCCAATTGTAATTTTACGAAAAAATGTGAATTTCTAAGTTTGATGGTAATACATTTTGAATTACAATACTTACGATTTACATTTCTTTATCAATTCAAGGGTGTGTTTCTATAATCATAATTTTACAAATTTTACTCAGATTACAATCAGTCTGTTTCAACCCAATTGTAATTTTACGAAAAAATGTGAATTTCTAAGTTTGATGGTAATACATTTTGAATTACAATACTTACGATTTACATTTCTTTATCAATTCAAGGGTGTGTTTCTATAATCATAATTTTACAAATTTTACTCAGATTACAATCGGTCTGTTTTAACCCAATTGTAATTTTACGAAAAAATGTGAATGTCTAAGTTTGATGGTAATACATTTTGAATTACAATACTTACGATTTACATTTCTTTATCAATTCAAGGGTGTGTTTCTATAATCATAATTTTACAAATTTTACTCAGATTACAATCGGTCTGTTTTAACCCAATTGTAATTTTACGAAAAAATGTGAATTTCTAAGTTTGATGGTAATACATTTTGAATTACAATACTTACGATTTACATTTCTTTATCAATTCAAGGGTGTGTTTCTATAATCATAATTTTACAAATTATACTCAGATTACAATCAGTCTGTTTCAACCCAATTGTAATTTTACGAAAAAATGTGAATTTCTAAGTTTGATGGTAATACATTTTGAATTACAATACTTACGATTTACATTTCTTTATCAATTCAAGGGTGTGTTTCTATAATCATAATTTTACAAATTATACTCAGATTACAATCAGTCTGTTTCAACCCAATTGTAATTTTACGAAAAAATGTGAATTTCTAAGTTTGATGGTAATACATTTTGAATTACAATACTTACGATTTACATTTCTTTATCAATTCAAGGGTGTGTTTCTATAATCATAATTTTACAAATTTTACTCAGATTACAATCAGTCTGTTTCAACCCAATTGTAATTTTACGAAAAAATGTGAATTTCTAAGTTTGATGGTAATACATTTTGAATTACAATACTTACGATTTACATTTCTTTATCAATTCAATCAATTCAAGGGTGTGTTTCTATAATCATAATTTTACAAATTATACTCAGATTACAATCAGTCTGTTTCAACCCAATTGTAATTTTACGAAAAAATGTGAATTTCTAAGTTTGATGGTAATACATTTTGAATTACAATACTTACGATTTACATTTCTTTATCAATTCAAGGGTGTGTTTCTATAATCATAATTTTACAAATTTTACTCAGATTACAATCAGTCTGTTTCAACCCAATTGTAATTTTACGAAAAAATGTGAATTTCTAAGTTTGATGGTAATACATTTTGAATTACAATACTTACGATTTACATTTCTTTATCAATTCAAGGGTGTGTTTCTATAATCATAATTTTACAAATTATACTCAGATTACAATCAGTCTGTTTCAACCCAATTGTAATTTTACGAAAAAATGTGAATTTCTAAGTTTGATGGTAATACATTTTGAATTACAATACTTACGATTTACATTTCTTTATCAATTCAAGGGTGTGTTTCTATAATCATAATTTTACAAATTTTACTCAGATTACAATCGGTCTGTTTTAACCCAATTGTAATTTTACGAAAAAATGTGAATTTCTAAGTTTGATGGTAATACATTTTGAATTACAATACTTACGATTTACATTTCTTTATCAATTCAAGGGTGTGTTTCTATAATCATAATTTTACAAATTATACTCAGATTACAATCAGTCTGTTTCAACCCAATTGTAATTTTACGAAAAAATGTGAATTTCTAAGTTTGATGGTAATACATTTTGAATTACAATACTTACGATTTACATTTCTTTATCAATTCAAGGGTGTGTTTCTATAATCATAATTTTACAAATTTTACTCAGATTACAATCAGTCTGTTTCAACCCAATTGTAATTTTACGAAAAAATGTGAATTTCTAAGTTTGATGGTAATACATTTTGAATTACAATACTTACGATTTACATTTCTTTATCAATTCAAGGGTGTGTTTCTATAATCATAATTTTACAAATTTTACTCAGATTACAATCAGTCTGTTTTAACCCAATTGTAATTTTACGAAAAAATGTGAATTTCTAAGTTTGATGGTAATACATTTTGAATTACAATACTTACGATTTACATTTCTTTATCAATTCAAGGGTGTGTTTCTATAATCATAATTTTACAAATTTTACTCAGATTACAATCAGTCTGTTTCAACCCAATTGTAATTTTACGAAAAAATGTGAATTTCTAAGTTTGATGGTAATACATTTTGAATTACAATACTTACGATTTACATTTCTTTATCAATTCAAGGGTGTGTTTCTATAATCATAATTTTACAAATTTTACTCAGATTACAATCAGTCTGTTTCAACCCAATTGTAATTTTACGAAAAAATGTGAATTTCTAAGTTTGATGGTAATACATTTTGAATTACAATACTTACGATTTACATTTCTTTATCAATTCAAGGGTGTGTTTCTATAATCATAATTTTACAAATTTTACTCAGATTACAATCAGTCTGTTTTAACCCAATTGTAATTTTACGAAAAAATGTGAATTTCTAAGTTTGATGGTAATACATTTTGAATTACAATACTTACGATTTACATTTCTTTATCAATTCAAGGGTGTGTTTCTATAATCATAATTTTACAAATTTTACTCAGATTACAATCAGTCTGTTTCAACCCAATTGTAATTTTACGAAAAAATGTGAATTTCTAAGTTTGATGGTAATACATTTTGAATTACAATACTTACGATTTACATTTCTTTATCAATTCAAGGGTGTGTTTCTATAATCATAATTTTACAAATTATACTCAGATTACAATCAGTCTGTTTCAACCCAATTGTAATTTTACGAAAAAATGTGAATTTCTAAGTTTGATGGTAATACATTTTGAATTACAATACTTACGATTTACATTTCTTTATCAATTCAAGGGTGTGTTTCTATAATCATAATTTTACAAATTTTACTCAGATTACAATCAGTCTGTTTTAACCCAATTGTAATTTTACGAAAAAATGTGAATTTCTAAGTTTGATGGTAATACATTTTGAATTACAATACTTACGATTTACATTTCTTTATCAATTCAAGGGTGTGTTTCTATAATCATAATTTTACAAATTTTACTCAGATTACAATCAGTCTGTTTCAACCCAATTGTAATTTTACGAAAAAATGTGAATTTCTAAGTTTGATGGTAATACATTTTGAATTACAATACTTACGATTTACATTTCTTTATCAATTCAAGGGTGTGTTTCTATAATCATAATTTTACAAATTTTACTCAGATTACAATCAGTCTGTTTCAACCCAATTGTAATTTTACGAAAAAATGTGAATTTCTAAGTTTGATGGTAATACATTTTGAATTACAATACTTACGATTTACATTTCTTTATCAATTCAAGGGTGTGTTTCTATAATCATAATTTTACAAATTATACTCAGATTACAATCAGTCTGTTTCAACCCAATTGTAATTTTACGAAAAAATGTGAATTTCTAAGTTTGATGGTAATACATTTTGAATTACAATACTTACGATTTACATTTCTTTATCAATTCAAGGGTGTGTTTCTATAATCATAATTTTACAAATTTTACTCAGATTACAATCAGTCTGTTTTAACCCAATTGTAATTTTACGAAAAAATGTGAATTTCTAAGTTTGATGGTAATACATTTTGAATTACAATACTTACGATTTACATTTCTTTATCAATTCAAGGGTGTGTTTCTATAATCATAATTTTACAAATTTTACTCAGATTACAATCAGTCTGTTTCAACCCAATTGTAATTTTACGAAAAAATGTGAATTTCTAAGTTTGATGGTAATACATTTTGAATTACAATACTTACGATTTACATTTCTTTATCAATTCAAGGGTGTGTTTCTATAATCATAATTTTACAAATTTTACTCAGATTACAATCAGTCTGTTTCAACCCAATTGTAATTTTACGAAAAAATGTGAATTTCTAAGTTTGATGGTAATACATTTTGAATTACAATACTTACGATTTACATTTCTTTATCAATTCAAGGGTGTGTTTCTATAATCATAATTTTACAAATTATACTCAGATTACAATCAGTCTGTTTCAACCCAATTGTAATTTTACGAAAAAATGTGAATTTCTAAGTTTGATGGTAATACATTTTGAATTACAATACTTACGATTTACATTTCTTTATCAATTCAAGGGTGTGTTTCTATAATCATAATTTTACAAATTTTACTCAGATTACAATCAGTCTGTTTTAACCCAATTGTAATTTTACGAAAAAATGTGAATTTCTAAGTTTGATGGTAATACATTTTGAATTACAATACTTACGATTTACATTTCTTTATCAATTCAAGGGTGTGTTTCTATAATCATAATTTTACAAATTTTACTCAGATTACAATCAGTCTGTTTCAACCCAATTGTAATTTTACGAAAAAATGTGAATTTCTAAGTTTGATGGTAATACATTTTGAATTCAATACTTACGATTTACATTTCTTTATCAATTCAAGGGTGTGTTTCTATAATCATAATTTTACAAATTATACTCAGATTACAATCAGTCTGTTTCAACCCAATTGTAATTTTACGAAAAAATGTGAATTTCTAAGTTTGATGGTAATACATTTTGAATTACAATACTTACGATTTACATTTCTTTATCAATTCAAGGGTGTGTTTCTATAATCATAATTTTACAAATTTTACTCAGATTACAATCAGTCTGTTTCAACCCAATTGTAATTTTACGAAAAAATGTGAATTTCTAAGTTTGATGGTAATACATTTTGAATTACAATACTTACGATTTACATTTCTTTATCAATTCAAGGGTGTGTTTCTATAATCATAATTTTACAAATTTTACTCAGATTACAATCAGTCTGTTTTAACCCAATTGTAATTTTACGAAAAAATGTGAATTTCTAAGTTTGATGGTAATACATTTTGAATTACAATACTTACGATTTACATTTCTTTATCAATTCAAGGGTGTGTTTCTATAATCATAATTTTACAAATTTTACTCAGATTACAATCAGTCTGTTTTAACCCAATTGTAATTTTACGAAAAAATGTGAATTTCTAAGTTTGATGGCAATACATTTTGAATTACAATACTTACGATTTACATTTCTTTATCAATTCAAGGGTGTGTTTCTATAATCATAATTTTACAAATTATACTCAGATTACAATCAGTCTGTTTCAACCCAATTGTAATTTTACGAAAAAATGTGAATGTCTAAGTTTGATGGTAATACATTTTGAATTACAATACTTACGATTTACATTTCTTTATCAATTCAAGGGTGTGTTTCTATAATCATAATTTTACAAATTTTTACTCAGATTACAATTATTAAGCGCAATTGGATTTTTTTAGTAAATACACAACTGTAACTATAACATTTTCTATCCATACTTCTATAATTATTCAAGAGTACATATTTTAATCCAATTGTATGCATCATACTCATTCTGTACATGAATATATTCTCGCTTTCTAATTTATACTTATCTAAAATTGCTACTGAATTGTAATTTTACAGTTTTTTCAGTTTCAACGGAAAATACTAACAAAATTTATGATTGAATTGCAATTTTATATGGAATTCTAAATTTACGATTGAATTGTAATTTTACAACTAAATTTACGGTTGGATTGTAATTTTACAGCTAAAGGACCCCACACGATTTTAATGGAAATGTGGTCTCAGTGAATTTTACTTAATTTTTGATATAATTATTGTAGGTAATTTTCATGATTTTGAATAAAAGTTTTCATTACCCCAACCTCCAAAAACAGATAATTTTTGACACGGAGCGTTCCGAAAATAGAATTTTCCCCATTTGAATTGCATGTGACGAAAAATTAATCTGCAGCCGTTTTGTATAACCTTATGGGAACATGTAGCAAAAATTTTCCATTTTTGAAGGTTGGCGCAATAACTTTTGTTCAGAATCAAACATTCAGCCAAACCCACCCAGACCACTTTTCCATTTAAGCCGCCTTTACAATTTGGCAGTTTCAACGGAAATACGAAGTCAAACAATAACAGATTTCTGCAATATATTTTAATCCATCAATTGTAATTTTAGCAAAGAAATGTTTTTGTAGCTTTAAACTTAGAATTTGATGATAATACATTTTGAATTAAAATATTTACAGTTTACATATCTCTATCAATTTAAGGGTGGGTTAATGTAATCATAAATTTTCAAATTTGACTCTTGATTAAACGAAATTAATGTGCTCTTGAGTTCTAATTTTCAGTTGTTATACTGATGTAAAATTGCAATTTCATTTGATTATACAGGGTGTCACAGGATCATGGTACACCTCCCTTTTTTCGCTTATTTTTTGGAGTACAATTTTGAAATTTGGGAAATCGAATGTTCTCATCAAGGTGTAATAACGAAATTTTTTTTATTTCCGCTTTTACCGGAAGTGGCATCAACTTTTTATTTTAAAATGTACCACCCTGTATATCTCATTTTTGGAATCTATAAGTGGCATTCCAAGTGCAAACAAAATTTTGAGGCCATTCTTTATCTTTCGCTCTAGGTTCTGACCCCTCCCATGTTATTATAATTGACGATAGTAAGTCAGAAAAAATTGAAATCACATGAAAAACATTAAAATTTTTGACTTATGAGATTGTTAATTCTGCCTAAAACGATTTCGCATCAAAATTTGATTTTTTCAAATGGTACCATATGACTTACTATCGTCCACTAGAGTAACATGGGAAGGATCACAACCTTCTAGATTGAAAGATAAAAATTGACTCAAAAATGATTTGACTAGTATACACTCAATGCTCCAAATTTCAAAATTTTACTCCAAAAAATAAGTAACCACCCTGTATACATCTTTTACCGTTTAGGAGATCCCAATGGTGAGCATCGAAAAATTACCCCCTGTATACATGGTGTCCCGTAATTACAATGCCAACGCTTAACCAGAGCCTCCTCATATAAAAATATGTCGAAATTGTCAATCAACCGAATGCCAAAAGTTAATCGTTTCCGAGTTATTGGGCTTAAATTGTGACCCATTGAATATGGTTTTTCATTAATATTCCAGAAACCACTTTATACAGGGTGGGTAATTTTTCGATGCTCACCATTGGGATCTCGGAAACCATAAGAGATAGAGAGTAAGTTAAATTAGAGAAAAGTTGCACCATTTCTTGGCGATTTAGAATCTGAAGAGAATTTCCCGATATCTTGATTCGTTCCTGAGTTATCCCGAAAAAACTGAAAATTGCGATTTCAAAGAAAAACTGATATCTTTCTTACGATTGATATTATTTTAATGACAGTTGGCACTTTAAATATTTTTGACAGATGTCAATCGAATGGTATTGTCAGAAATTTTCTAGGCCTTCTAGATTTTTAGTAACGGTAGTCAACTTTTGATTGTCTTATGGCCGCCATATTGGATTTTAACACCATCAAATACACAAAAAAATTAGCTTTTCAAAAATGTTATCAAAATGGACTTTTTTGACAGACCGTCAAAATTTAAAATTGATGTGAGTAATTTGTAAAATCAGCCTAAACTTGTGAAAAAAAAAATACAAAAAAGGACAAAAATTGCGCCATTGAATACCCCATACTGAATAATAAAAACATGCCAAGTTTCGTCGAAATCATTCAATTAATAGCGACGCAATTAAATTTTATCTTAAATGCAATGTTTCAGTTTTCCGCCAATATCTTCAAAAGTAGTAAAGATATTCAAGATGTCTCTTCAGATTATTATTCAGCATAAAACTTTTCTCTAATTTAACTTACTCTCTATCTCTTATGGTTTCCGAGATCCCAATGGTGAGCATCGAAAAATTACCCACCCTGTATACCATTTTCATATTCTACACATTAAATTAGCTCTTGATATATTTTGTTTATTTCTCAAATATTCTTTAAAAAAATTTATTCGACAGAAACATCAGTTAGGTATCTATTTTTTATGATAAAGCAACTTAGACAGAACTTTTTCCACTCTTGAAATTTTTTCATTTACGCAACCGTTTTCGAGAAAATACCAAAATGTCGCAAATTTTCACATTTGCAGTACCTACCCTAAATGTGAAAATTTGCGACGGCTACTGATCTTTTCTTGAAAACGGTCGGGTACACTTAAAAATCTACCCTAAACGCGACGGCAATTAGATTTTTTCTCGAAAAGGCCGGTCACCCAAACTAAAAAAATTGGAGTGGAAAAAATTTTGTTTTAAGTTGCTTTATCAAAAAATGGATACCTAACAGCTATTTCAGTCAAATTTTTTTTTTTAATATTTCTGTGGGCCGGGGGCATCCCCCTTATGCGGCCCTTGTCGTTTACTGCCAAATAAACAAAATGTACCACAACATAAGTACTCAAGAGCTAATTAAATGTGCAAAATATGAAAACCGTAGATAAAGTGGTTTCTGGAATATTGACGAAAAACCATACTCAATGGGTCACATTCTAAACCCAATAACTCGGAAACGATAGACTTTTGGCATATGGTTGATAGGAACTTTTCGACATATTTTTATCTAAGGAAGCTCTGGTTATAATTATGGGACATCCTGTATAACTAAATTTCCAATTGAATTGTAGTTTTGCAACAAAATTTACGAATGAGTTGTAATTTTAGAGCAAAATGTACAATTGAGTTGTAATTATACAACAAAAATGATATTTATAAATTGAATTGTAATTTTACAAGTAAATTTACGGATTAATTGTAATTTTACAGCAAAATTTACAATTTGGCAGCTACAACGGAAAATACGTAGCGAAACAGTAACATAAAGTATTTTCCAGCAAAATCGATCCCACACGGATACTTCGCCCAAACAGTTCACGGATTCGTTGAGGAACTGATTGTAAACGACGATCCGGAATATCAATGGATCGATAAAATTCGAACCCCCAGAGCCTCAAACGAGGCAAGGCAAACCTTATTTTTTAAGCTATCAGGAGAACTGCAGAGAAAAATTGGGGTTAAAGCCTTGGATCTGGGGGGCAATGGTGTAATCGGTTATTGCCAATGTTTTGATCTTGAAGGAGAATCCGGAATCGTGGCCCGAGGCATTGGAACAGCGGTCACCCTAGTAAAACTGATTGACACCCCCTCAAACATCACTGAAATAAATGAAGAGTGAGTAGAGTTTATTACATTATCAATGGATATAATATAAACTACCCTGCTCTGCATGCAGGCGTGCGCAAAATTATTTAAAATTCCTAAACCACGAATCTGGCTTTCGGCTTAATGCTGATCCTGGTGTTCATAATAATCCGTTTTCCAAACCAGAATTTAATCTTCCTTCCATTGATATTGAGAATCCTAGATATAGACACCTTCCAAGGCGATATTTAAACGAACAGTGTTTCCAGCAGAAAATCAGATGTACGAAATCTAATCCGTGTTTAAGTGAGCAAAATCCAACCCTTAAAACATTACTGAAGCAGGAGGAAATGAGGGGAACCCCCAGCTATGGTTTTGGGCAAAAAATCAAGAATTTCAAGTATTCCTCCCAAAATATTTTGTCGAAGAAAATGACCGCACTAAAAGCAAAGCTGGGTGACTCCATTGGGGAAGAAGACGATTCGGATAATTGCTCGATCAAATCTGGGCAAGGTGAAAAACGTACTCGTAAATTCAAGAAAAATGAGTCGAGTGTAATGGCGGAATTACTAGCACGTTCAGTACTTCAAGTCCATGATAACTTATCCTCTATTTTGGAGACTCAAGATTCAGGACAGATTAAAGATGAAATCTTGGAACCGGCAGAATCTCTTAAAGCAGTTTCTTCTTCTTCTGACTCAGATGATGATGACGAAGATGATCGTCAGGATAATGTAGATTTTGACACTGTCAGTAATATAGTGAAGAACGTGGAATTAATGGAGCAAGATTATAGTAATCGTAAGAGTAAGTTTTCAAAACAGTTGAGCTTGCCTGCTATATCGTTTGAAGAAAGCGAAGAAGAGGTTTCTCTTCCACCAAGTCCAAGTGAAGTGATGGCACCGCTAGCAGAAGCAGAAAGTGATGAAGAATTTCGTACAATTATCCCTAGTGTTGAAGTAACAAGTGATATTAAACATGAAGGTTTACTGAGAACAGCTATTCAGACAATTCTTTTGGAAAGAGTAACAATTGTTGGTACTTACACTCCTCCAACTTCACCTACCCCTGGATCACCTGGATCCTCCTCTTCTGTTTTAAATTCTACCAAGAATTTACCTGGAAAATTACAAAGATGCAACACTTCATTGTCGTTGGATGACTGTAAATCGCACGAGACTGTTCTAGGAGCTCCATTTGTATCAATGTATAACATTAGAAGGCAACAATCGAACCCCTGCCTTGCTACATCAGAAGATGTTCAAAAAAGAAGGTTTAGTTTCTTTAGAAGAAAAACAGTTCAGCCCAAGTCAAACCTGAAGAAGTTTAAGAGTGATGACTTGTCCAGGGGGAGATTTTCATTCTTTCGTCGACACAGAAAAACTTCAGAAAACGATGAAGGTGGAAATAAATTGACGCAGATTTTTCACAAACCCAAAAATGAGTATAAGGAAAGCTTTAAGAAACACGGATTAGTTGGTACAGCTTTGGGGAATGTTGTCATGGAAACTGTTCAAGATATTTTAGCCACCTCCCATTCTAACAAAAAGAAATGCCCTAGTTTCCCCTCGTCCTCAATTTTAACAAGTACTAGTGTACCAGTCAATACAGAAATTGATAGAGGCACTAGCGATAATAATACGCATGCAAGCTTAACCCCTTTTCCTAGGGAAAATAGCGCACCAATCGACAATCAGGAGGCAGCTAAAATTCAATCACCAGCAAAGCTCAACAGCGTTCCATGTATCTACCGTAGGTCTTCCGATTCTGAGCTCAACATCACACCTAAAGGTAAATGCTTTAAGGGTGCTATGTGATGTCCGTTCATTTTGAATAAACGCCACAAGTTTGATTCATTTAATTTTGTTTTTGGTTGTGGTAATTTCTTACCATAGGATTCTTTAGGAAAAGTGAGTATAATGCGCTAAATGTTGCATTTCTTGTATAAATGTCTCACCTCTCTTAAAAATGACCATTTAGTACCATTAAGTTAATGGTATCCTGTGGTTTCAATGCGTTTTTGTCCGAAATCCCCTTTCCTTTAAAGCAATTTTAAGGAAACACCAATTCCAGTTGCAATTACCAATATTTACATAATTGGATCTTAAATTGTCATGGTGGATTCCGTAACGTTGCTTAAAAGCGGTTAATGGGACGCTTATTGGGAAACACCACTAAATATCTTAATGCTTCCTAATGGCTTCTTGGAAATTTCCACTTAAATCCATTAGGAGACACGAGGCAAAGTTAAGCTTCCACTAGAATCCAAACGAAACCATTTAACACCATTAAAATTGTAATGGTAATTTATACAGTGTTTCTTAAGTGCACCGAGAAGATTTAGAGGGTAGTTCTTTGCATTGTTCCAACATGAAAACTTCTTATAGACATGTTTTAAAGTGCTTAGTTTTGAAGACACAGGGTGTACCAAAATGAAGACAGTTTTTATTTTACATAGTTAAATAACTTGAATACTGGGTAAAGCTTGTTCTTGTTTCACATAGCCAATATGATAAATAAGCGCTATGTTACGCTATGTTAATTAAGATAAAAAACTATAAAAAATGGAAGATTCATTTAATTTTTTTGGTTGTGGTAATTTCTTACCATAGGATTCTTTAGGAAAAGTGAGTATAATGCGCTAAATGTTGCATTTCTTGTATAAATGTCTCACCTCTCTTAAAAATGACCATTTAGAACCATTAAGTTAAGGGTATCTTGTGGTTTCAATGCGTTTTTGTCCGAAATCCCCCTTTTCTTTAAAGCGATTTTAAGGAAACATCAATTCCAATTGCAATTACCAATATTTACATAATTGGATCTTAAATTGTCATGGTGGATTCCGTAACGTTGCTTAAAAGCGGTTAATGGGACGCCTATTGGGAAACACCATTAAATATCTTAATGCTTCCTAATGGTTTCTTTGAAATTTCCACTTACATCCATTAGGAGACACGAGGCAAAGTTAAGCTTCCACTAGAATCCAAACGAAACACCATTAAAATTGTAATGGTAATTTATACAGTGTTTCTTAAGTGCACCGAGAAGATTTAGAGGGTAGTTCTTTGCATTGTTCCAACATGAAAACTTCTTATAGACATGTTTTAAAGTGCTTAGTTTTGAAGACACAGGGTGTACCAAAATGAAGACATTTTTTATTTTACATATTTAGTTAAATAACTTGAATACTGGGTAAAGCTTGTTCTTGTTTCACATAGCCAATATGATAAATAAGCGCTATGTTACGCTATGTTAATTAAGATAAAAAACTATAAAAAATGGAAGATTCATTTAATTTTTTTGGTTGTGGTAATTTCTTACCATAGGATTCTTTAGGAAAAGTGAGTATAATGCGCTAAATGTTGCATTTCTTGTATAAATGTCTCACCTCTCTTAAAAATGACCATTTAGAACCATTAAGTTAATGGTATCCTGTGGTTTCAATGCGTTTTTGTCCGAAATCCCCCTTTCCTTTAAAGCAATTTTAAGGAAACACCAATTCCAGTTGCAATTACCAATATTCACACAATTTGATCTAAAACTGAATCGGTAAATTGTCATGGTGGATTCCGTAACGTTGCATAAAAGCGGTTAATGGGACGCCTATTGGAAAACACCATGAAATATCTTAATGCTTTATAATGGTTTCTTGGAAATTTCCACTTAAATCCATTAGGAGACACGAGGCAAAGTTAAGCTTCCACTAGAATCCAAACGAAACCATTTAACACCATTAAAATTGTTATGGTTATTTATACAGTGTTTCTTAAGTGCACCGAGAACATTTAGAGGGTAGTTCTTTGCATTGTTCCAACATGAAAACTTCTTATAGACATGTTTTAAAGTGCTTAGTTTTGAAGACACAGGGTGTACCAAAATGAAGACAGTTTTAATTTTACATAGTTAAAAACTTAAATACTGGGTAAAGCTTGTTCTTGTTTTACACAGCCAATATGATAACTAAGCGCTATGTTACGCTATGTTAATTAGTGGTTAGTGGTTCAGTACAGTTAATACTGTCTTCTGTCAAATTTCTGACTCAACTGTGCAGAAAACCTAAATTATCCGTCCTTGTTCATTTTCAACTGGTTTTCTATGTTACCTTTACACCAAGAATCACTATCGATTCGAACTCATCCCATATTCTTTACTATAAAGTGAAGTTCACACAGCCGAAAGAATTGGTTCTATTTGCAGTTTCAATGATGCAAGTCACAAATCAGATTTTAGAATTAAAAGTAGAACTAATCAGTTGGCTTTATCATTCACCCCAAGGAGTTTGATCATTATTTTTTCGCAAGTGAAGTCTATGTCTACATCTAAAACTCGAACATATTGGAAATTCCCATTAAATTAATTATGAACTGCATGCTTCTGTATATCGAAAAAACATTATCTCGGTGCATTTAGGGAATAGCCTGTATGTTAATGGTCATTTTAACAGGGACTTTAAAATCAGTACCATCTGCGTGGCAATTAACACTAGAATAGATGAAATCATTTACGTGTAGTATCTAACGTGCTTGCTTGCATTTGTAACTAGGGGGGTTTCTTTAGGGAATAGCCTTACTGGACTTAATGGACATCTTCACAAGCCGAACGTTTTTCTAAGATCAACAGTACCACAAGAAAACTTCGATATGTTAGAGTACCCGTTTTTGACTATGACAAAGTACCCTCCAGGTTTCATTCTACAATTAGGTAAATAACAATTTTTGACACTTGTAAACTGTGGGCTTTAGGTGGCGCTGTTAGTGCTCGTTCAGTAAAACTACTAGAAAGAATCTCAAACATTGAAGAACCCGAGTCTAGAGATATATGGTGGTCCGAGATTAGAATGGAAATTAGATCACACGCTAGAGCTTTGAATTGCAACGCAATTTTAGGATACTCCGAAACTACTAGTATATGGTAATTGTAGTTTAATTTTACTATTAATTACATGCTTTTCCATGCAGCGAAGATGTATGTGTTTTGAGTGCGAGTGGAACAGCAGCAGTCATCTTCTTTAAGTATACTGGTGAAATGGGAGAGAGTATAGTACCTTTAGTACCCAAAAACCATGGTAAAGAAGTAATGGGCAGTTCTTTAGAACGTCATGAACGTGATAAAATTAAAAGTAAAACAGAAAGTCCTGACCATGAAATACCTCGCCTTGCTTGTACAATCTGCCACCTGCCTTACAATACAAACAATGTACCAATCAGAGCAACGATACTAAAATGCGGTTCTTGTCGGTAAGTTCTATTAAGATTTCAATATATAGATTTTCTTTTTAAGGGCTGGTAAGGTGCCAGAGGTTTTAATAACAACAATTGAAACTCCAGAAAGTCTTCCAACAGTAGGGCTCGGCTGCTTTATCCAATCCTTCGTTTGTAGACCTTTGAAAGATCAGAAAGGGGAATCAAACGCAAAAGAAATTTCTGACGGTCTACCCTTTCTAGAATATGAACTGCATAGGCTCCTCATCAATAAGCTTAAAATAAAAGGAATGAATGCAGTTTTTGGTTTAAAGATTCGCATATCTATTGGAGAGAAGATGTTATTTGGTATTGCCACAGGCACTGCAGTATTTCTAGCTCCATTACTTACACCAGTATTACCTAAATTAGTATCAGATAGATCTTCAGATGAAAAAAAGTTAACAGATTTACAAAAACTTCTTCTAGAAACTGTTAAGAAGAATCGGGAGATCTATCAGTTAAAGAATGTAAGTTTCGACGAACCCTTTATAGAACTGTATAGATTTCTTAGGATGATTCTTTCATTGGCCGAATTCTATCAGATGACGATTCAGAAGATGAACAAACCCAGATTGATCTATCACTAGGGAATAAAGATTGCTGCATTCTTGAAGTCGACGATCCAGAAGATGTAGAAGTAGTGAATATGTTGATGGAAGATCGTCCTCCAGACGGCTTTCACGTAGTCAACACAGAATTCGTTCCAGGCTTAGACGAATTAGATATTGTCAAAAATTTGCAAATGTTTACCCAAATCTACAGGTCAAAATTTCAACCCCCCTATAATTTCAACGTACATTTCCGCCGCTTGTTGCAAAGCGTTTACTTTAAACTCAGAAGAATGGTGCCTTGTGCATTATCAGATTTACAGTTTCGCGTGGATTTTCCAGATAACGACGAAATTCAATTCTGCGTTCTTGGAATGGGGTTAGGCTTAGGGGATCCACAAAAAATTAAAACGAAGAGAAAACCTACGGGAAAACGGGATGACGATTTAATTTTCAATCTAGAAGATGACAATATACCTGAAAATAGTATTGCAAACATTAGAAGCAGGCAGAAATCTCCGTTGAGGAACAGATTTGTATCTATCAAACACAGACATGTAAGAACAGTTGGAGAAATGTTTTCACAAATATCTTTTCAGCTGCCTTACAAGGAACGACATGGCGTTGACTTAACACCTTTATCGTATGTGCCTGGTGGCAGAATAGAACAGTACTTAGGAAACTTAAATTTCTTTTTTATAAGAGAAACTACTTCGATTCGAGAGGTAAGAAATTTCTTGAAAATCATTATTAAGTTTCTTTAGGAAGGTGGGTTGAGTGGCTTTATCCATGGATTCGTTACTGAAGTTTTGGCGATTGTCAGAGCGCATGTCATTGCGTTGGGGGGAAATGCTATGGTTGCTTATTTTATGAACGAATGCATATTGAACCACAGCCTTCACAAAAATCAAGTAAGTATTAAAATATGTAGTGGCAATTATAAGAAAAGAACGAAGAAAGAAAGAAACAGTAATATTAGATATGTAGAAAACAGAAATTTCTACACCCCTTAAATTGTTCCTGGCGGTTTTGATTTGTACTCTTGAAGTAATACTGTTAAACCAATAAATCCTATGACGAGGGGCAAGTCTATGAGCAAAATTTTGTACATTTCCCTTGATCTCACTTGGTTTTTCTTGATTTTGCCCGATTTCACCTGATTTCACTTAGCTTATACACTGATTTCACCCATAGATTTGCCCCTCGTCTTATGTGGTCAAAAACTTATTGCTATAGGGTGTCTCAGAACACTCGCTCTTAATTTTAATTATGTATTGGTCTTCCAGGGTCAAATATTTAAGTGGGCCAATCAGATTTTAGTCCTGGAAGTTTTCGAAAACACTCAGTTTTTGATGCCACATAGTCCATTTACCCAGATAGCACAAAATATTCCCTGAATATTCAGAAAAGGTGCATTTTATATCCACAATATACCGAAGATTCATTGTATTTTCATAGAATATCGTCCCCAGGAATATTCTAAAATACATCTGTATGTCATATGAATATGTGAATATTCCTGGAGTTGTTTCGCCATATTTTAACCTCCCCACTCCACTTCACCATTTAAAAAAAAAGGGAGGTTACTGCAATCACTAAAATTTTCGAATTTGAGATAAGACCGGATCTATACGTTTTGAGGTCTGAGGAGCCCAAAAAAGTGGTTTTTAAAATGTGTCTGTATGTATGTACGTACGTTCGTACGTACGTTCGTACGTACGTTCGTACGTACGTTCGTAAACACGCCACAGCCCAAACTACTCGACAGATTTAGCTGAAATTTGGTACGTGTGCATGTGATAACCCAACTTAGATCTGAAAAGCTTTTGGAGCCAATCGTGCAACCAGAAATGCCATTTTGGCACATCAACTTTTAAATTTTAAATGCAAACCCCCATTTTTCACGTCACGATAGGAAAGGCCTTCAAATTCTGCTTCTAAAAATGCATTCATTCTTAGTGCCCTTTTTACCAAAAATAAAAAAAAATTGATTTTTATCGGACTTTAAAATCGCGGTACAGCCCAAGCCCCTGAACCGATTTGGCTGAAATTTTGCACAAGGGGATTGTATTACACGTCGAAGAGGTGAACAAATTTTGGATTCAATCGGCCCACGGAAAGTGCCGTTTTGGCACACCAATTTCGAAATTTAAAATTATTCTCTAATTTACCCATCCAAAACAAGTTTTTGAAAGATTTATTGTCACTATCGAGGTCACCATCAGAAAGGTCTTCAATTTCTGGTTTTAAATGAGACAAAATTTATTCGCATTTAGAACCCTTTGGGTAGAAAAATCGAAATTTTGTAATAACACTGAAACCACTTTATAGCCCAAACTAGTGGATCGATTTGCCCGAAATTTGGTAAATGGAGGTGAGGTGACCCGTTGAAGAGCTGAAAGGCTTTTGGGAGCAATTAGTCAACGGGAAGTGCCATTTAGGCATATCAACTTTAGAATCTTAAACAGAAGTCCCTGAAATCAAAGACCCACGCGTTGGGGAGGTTCCAGCCGCTTCTCTGCTGCCTTTTTACATTAACGTTTTGCATGTAATTAAATGTGTTATTCACATATGGAGTTCGCCTGAACGTGCAGTGTAGCCCACATGGCTCTTATTACGATGCATATCCAGTGTATATGCAGTGAATATTCATGATATCCAGGTTGAATTTTCAGTTGATAGATGGCGCGTATGATACAACTAACAACTTATGATACTTCCGAGTGGTATAAAACCTACTGCAAGTTTCTCGTTGTCCAATAATGTGGTCTCATGTGGTCTAATACCAAGTGACTTCATAAAATGGACATTCTGTAAATATACTTGGTATTTACACGCAAGGAACTTATTTATCTTTTATCCATATGTACTTCACAGGCATATCAAATTGATATTCATATGAAACTCAAGTGGATGTATTTTGATGCTACCAGGAACTAAAAAAACCACATTTTGGTTATGCACAGAATGTTCATGGGTCATTCACAATGTAAAGTGTGTATATACAGACTAAATTCACATATTCATGGATGAATATCCATTGTTTATTAATTGTATGTGTTTGGGCTATCTGGGTAAATGAAATGTGAGCGTTCGAGACACCCTATAGTAAAATCATATCCTAAAATACATAGGGGCAATGTGAATTGGGACATTTTTATGCTTTAATGCAAACGAATTTCCATCTTGGTAAAAATTCCGTGATGACAGCTGTCAAAAAACAGTAAACGGACACCAATTAATCGAACTTCCATTTTTTATGTTTCTTGACCATATAACCGAATTTTGGTGTAGGTGTAGGCTCGTTTACATTGAAGCATAAAAAAGTCTGACTCACAGGGCTCCTGTGTATTTTTGTACAACAATTATATCTTAAAATAGACGGGGGCAATGTGTCTAGTGTAAACGTCCGTTTCAATCCTGCTAAAAATTCTCTGATGGCAGCTGTCAAAATACAGAAACAATGAGCATCAATTAAGCTGCCGTAGCCGCATTTTGAGGAAGGGGCTTGTTTACATTGGTGTAGAAAGCCAGACTTACACTGCTTCTAAGTGTTTTTGTACGAAGTGATCAAATAAAAAAACGATTAAGGGTGGTTATGGGATTTGAAAAAAAAGTCTTTGACAATCTCGCAATACTTTTGTTTGTTTCCCTTAATGTTAGATGTCAAAGTAAGAGCCATTTGACCAAAATACACAGGGGCAATTTGAATCAGGTATTTTTGATAAAGATTGAAGAAGATTCTGTGATGGCAGCTGTAAATGTAACTGGAAAACAAACAATTTCGAATAAAAATAATTTTTGGATGTTCGTTTACACTGGAGCCTGATTTACACTGCTCCTGTTTATTTCTTATTCAGTCGACTTACTGGCGGGAATTTCAAATGCATTGATTTTCGTGCCCCCGTCACGTAGCGCCGCCGTGTCTAAATTGGCATCTAAACCACGAAAGAATGTTAAAAATAAATATCAGGATTTATGAGAGCTTAACTATTTATATTGTGCTCGAAATTGTGCTATTTTAGTTGTTACTATAAAATTATATAAATATCCGACTTTTCGTTTTTTTAATGAAAATTGCTTATTTGCATTTTTATTTTGAACTTGATGATACGACGAAATCAATTCCTTCTGTTTTACATTTATCAAAAGAAACGTGGTAACAAACAAAGAGATATTGTAACTCAATATCTTTGCAGGAAGCTCCCGTAATGATCACCGCGACTCCTCTCAATTTCCCTTCAAAATTACCTACGTTCGGGATTTTTATATTAAACAAATTCTTGGCCAAACTTAGCTGCATGTGACAATTCGGATCTAAATATAGCCATCCTTAAATTGTAGCTCATTTAAATAATGACTGTTCGGTAATAAAAAACCCTAAGCGTAGGTCGCAGCTTGGCGCCCTTCCAGCCTCAAAAATTGCAAAAATCTCATTTTCGCTTCGATTATAAATTCCCCGTTTCATCTGCAATTGTAAATGTGGATAAATCGTACAATCTCATACCTACTTCGTTTAAATTTGTGTAAATTGTTACGAGAATAGCTGTTTCTCAGTTTTACAAACCCTGGACGTCAGGCTGTTAAATTAATTTTTAACAGATTTGTTTACGTCTACGGCTTTACAGTCGCTGTATTTCACACTTTTCAGATTCTTTGATGATTCATGGGTTTCCTGGTTTTAATTTATTGCCCACGTATTGTTTGTCTTATTTTAGCTGGCCGACTTCGAATGTGAAGCGAAACGAATATTTAATTATTCGAACCCAAGAAAACCAAATCGTTTCGAGCAATTCTGCTTTCGGCCAATTGCACATTCGAGAAAAATGCCCATTTTCGAACAGAAATGGATTTTTTCCGATTATTTTTTTATCCGCGAAGAAAATGAAACCGGGATTAAATATTTTAAACAAATAAATTTTTTTCTACAGTGTCTCAGAATTATAGGGAAAATGGTTAATCACAGGCAGAGCTGGGCCAAGTACCGAAAAAAAGTACTTCAAGTATCAAGTACTTTGATATTTTGAATATATTTCAAGTATCAAGTACAAGTACTGGATAGAAGTACTTGAAAATTGCAGTCCAGTACTTTACTAGTGCGCACACGTTAAGTACCCAGTACCAGTACCAATACTTAAAAGTGCTGAGTAAAATAAGGGACTGAGTATTTAATAAAGTACTTGAATACTTCATAAAATACTTAAGCACTTGACATAGTACTTAAGTAAAATAAGAGACTGAGTATTTAATAAGGTACTTAAGTACTTTCAGGACTTAAGTACTTGACACAGTACTCAAGTATGTACTTATTATTGAGTACTCTTATAGACAGTGGGCTAGCGACAATTTCGGTATATGATTTGCTCCACCACAATAACGATAGGTATTATAGTTTTAGTTAATATAAAAGATTCAGTACGGAACTCGATACTTAAGTACTCGATACTTAACTACTCAATACTTAAGTACTCGATACTTAAGGACTCGATACTTAACTACTCGATACTTAACTACTCGATACTTAAGTACTTGATGCCGCATGGTTAAAATACCAAGTACAAATACTTCTCTCTAAAAAATTAATCAAGTACCAGTATCAAGTACTTTTAAGAAGTACTTGAAATACCCAGTACCAGTACCGAATTTTCAAAGTACTTAAGTGCCGTTACTTTAAGTACTAAAAGTAATCAGTACTGTACTTCAAATACATTTCGATACTGAGTAGCCCAGCTCTGCACAGGTTCCTTATATGAAAGGAAGACAAAAAGTAAGAATAAGTTTTTGTCCTAAAATGGATTATGCCCCCCAAAAGGGTACCCTAAAAATCAGTTTTTTCGAATTTCCTCAAAAATTATGACTAATATATCGGGTTGAAATTTGGAGGATAACTTGGGGCGGCATAAAGTTCTTCATTCTGAATTTTTTTCAGGTTTTTACTTACACATTTTTTGCATTATTTTTTTCTGTGCGCGCTTTTTCTGCAAAGCAACAATAATAATGTCATCGGCGTTCCACAATACACTAAAAAGTACCCTTGCTAAATATCGCTAGAATGCACGGTCTTACAGTTAACTGGCCTTCATTAATTTGGGGCAAAGAAATTTTAATTTTTTTACTTGGAATCAAACTTAAATGGGATGTCCAACGCTTAGATCCAGCAAACATTCGGTCGGAATTTATGACGGCACTCAAGACCCTTACGTTTGATAAAATAAGGCTAAAATTGAATTATCCCCAAATTCAAAATTTGGAGTTCAAAAAGATGCAATGCATTCTCAGGGCTTTATTTTAAGATTTAAGAGGATGCTACATTATCTAAAGTTGATTCCATGTAAAACAATTTTAAAGTTTTCAGTTGAATTTATTTTGTAATTCTCCTGCAGTAAATTAATGAAGAGCATTTAACTCGAAAACGGTGCATCTTAACCACATGCAACAAGAGTACTTTTAGGTGCATTGTGGACTGGCGATGATAATCTTCTTATCACTTTGTCAAAAAAAAGACGCTTACAGAAAAAAAATCAAAAAATGTGTAAGTCAAGAACGCACGCCTCTGATGTTACTGAAAACCTGAAAAAAATTCACAATGAAGAACTTTATGCCGCCAAGTTATGCTCCAAATTTCAACTGATATTATCGGGTGTCCCATAAAAAACCGGACAAAATATTTTTAGGAATAAGTTAACCATTTCTTAACCGATTTGGATGAGCGTGGTCTTAAATGAAAGCTAAAGAATCAGACTTTCGAACCTCACAAGAAACTACGACAGATGGCGCTACCGTACTATTCCTATTGCTACTTGTTTTTAAGGCTTATTTTAGGCGCGTGGGGATTGGTCAGATAATAATCAATCGTTATAAAACTCAAGGAGCCTTGAAAATCGTTCTGTTCTCTCCAAAAATCTTTTTTCAGAAGTCGATTTGGGTTACCCATTAATTTTCTGTGATTTTTTAAAAACATATCTTTTTAAAACTTAATGCCTTATAAGTAAAGTTTGTGGTGCACAAACAGCCTAATTTTCAGTAATAACTCCAATTTCTTCTTCACTAGAAGTCACACCTACGTTTTCATCAAATTCAATAACTTATTACCAAAAATTAGGCTGTTTGTGCATCACAAACCTTACTTATAAGTCATTAAAGCATAAAACGATACATTTTTTAAAAATCACAGAAAATTAATGGATAAACCAAAAATGATTTTTTGAGAAAAAAGAAAGATTTTCAAGGCCGCTTGAGTTTCATAACGATTTATTGTTATCTGCCTAATCCCCACGCACCTAATATATGCCTTACAAACAAACATCCATATGAATACTACGGTAGCGCCATCTGTCGTAGTTTCTTATGAGGGTCGAAAGCCTGATTCTTTAGCCTTAATTTAAGAGCAGGTTCATTGAAATCGGTTAAAAAATGGCTGACTTATTCCCAAAAATATTTTGTCCGGTTTTTTTTGGGACACCCGATAGTTATAATTTTTGAGGAAATTCGAAAAAACTGATTTTTAGGGTACCCTTTTGGGGGGCATAGCTTCCACATAATCCATTTAAAACAAAAACTTAGTGTGGTTTGCTTCGAAGATCGTGGGAACCGTTGAGAATTTTTATTGAAAAAAAGGGGGAAGTTATGGTCCGTTAGGTATCCCAAATTAATAAGGAGCTAATTTCCTGCTATATATATATATATATTTCGACTAAAATTTTATAAATTCGTCATCTTCAGGCAGGCTGAAATCGTCATACAATAAATTAGCAATTAAAATGCAGTCCTTAGTCTTACCTTTTGTCTTATTTTCACGTAAGCTGTGATTAGCTGTTCTCCCCATAATTCTGAGACACCCTGTACAGGTGCAGTCAGGAGATAAAGCCTTGGCCCTCGACCGCGAACTATGTCGACAAATTCTTGGAAGACACTCAAAATAGGTTGTTTTAATAAAGAGGTTTTTACTTTCAATTTTAATTTTTTTGATAAGGCTTGCGAGAATATATCGAATTTGTGAGCCATTACTTTATCTACTGCATTGTTTCCCAAATTTTTCATTCTTCTTTCAAGAAAATGATATGTTACATAACATAAATTAATTGCATATTACAAAGTATTCACCAATTAAACCCCGCAGTTACGTAGAAATTTAATTTCCACCTCCTCGCTGACTTTTAATTGAACTTTATAAACGGTATTTTTGGCGACATGAAATTGTTATACCCGCGTTCAGGCTGCACCTGCTCCGTGTTGTTCTCATTACTCACGTCGGGATTTATTCACGTATGATCTTCTGACGAGAATGAACACCGCCATATACCTACTTGTGGGCTTCTTGTTGCTCCTTTGTCATTCGAACGTAGTTCGAAAAACTTACAAACGGATCATGGAAACGAGTTTGGGGCTTCATTCCTCTATTTTCCTAGAAGACAATTTTTTGCTTGGAATACCCGCGTAATGATCCCAGGAAACGTGATAACATTATACCCAACACGGCGTAACAAGTTTCATAAAAATCTCGCAATGGAAAGTCTATTATTTTCCCGGCATTTAATTAGCCAGAGGGTGACACCTTATTGTTTGTGGATAAAATAATTTGATAATTGTTCCTGACAGTTCTAATTATTTGTTTTCCTTTGCAGGGACAATGTCTTATAAACGTCGGGGGGGACGTGGTTTTCGTCTCGTATTTTAGGGAGGATTCTTAGAATTTTTGCTCAAATTCACGATATTAAGTTTAACCCGACAACGAAATGCTCAGAAATGCCCTCTACCGCAATATTTCACTTGTTTTTGAATGTTAAATGAAAATCCAAAATAAAATTGTTTGGTCCGAATATGACAAAAGTTTGATTGTACGTTTATTTTGAGAATTGTTAATAAAAAATTGAAAGTTCATAAATGTTGCTTTTTCCTTAACCTCGCACGGCCTCGTCAGTAGTTGAGTTAAAATGGCAAAAAAGGTTGAAAATTGGTGGAGGCGCCGGGTAAATTCTGCATTACATTCTTCATTTCCTGAGCTTTAGTGCTTTTAAAGTCGGGTCAATTCTAAAACCGTCAGTTATTTGAAACCACTACAAAACAAAATATATTTGGTAAGTTGATAAAAATCCGGAATTGTTTTGAGTTGAATGAATCGAAAGAATTAGGTAAGTAGTAATGTTTATACGATTTATGTAAACAGAGTGAAGCTTCTGTTTATTATGCCTATTATCGATTACAGTCATAATGTATGTTGTTTTAAGATAAATATTTGAGGCTGAAAATAATCTAAGGAATAATACTTAAATTTATACTTACAAATATATTATTATTAATTTAATTACAATATACACACATAATAACTAGGGTAAAGAATTAAAAGCGTCGCATTCCCATGTGTGATCAAAAGAATATTTTTGCAATTGAACGATAAGTCGAAAATATTCAGTCGTACAGGAAGAAGCATTGCTGATTGAGACGTTTAACTTTACACCCCGAAATGCCGTCCGAAGCGAAGAAAAACGTGGTCTACATCCTGCCGCTTAGTATTCTCATTTACAGTCCTTTCCTGGAATCTCTTATCTGGAAAAGCAGATTTTAAAAAAGTTATATGAAAAGGCGACCACGTAAAGAATAATAAATGTATGGAGATGCAACATTCGTTGAATATTACATCTCACGTTTGCGACTAGTAAAATTTTTTAATAACATACATTGTTCTTGTGGGATGCCCGAGATGCTGTTCTCGCTTATAGCCTGTTCAATTGCATAGCAAAGTTGGCGCAAATTCGGACTCGCCTCTTGAAGATCGTTCGGAGGACAGCTTATAACGGACGCCGAAGTGGATGCTAAGGCAGCAACAACACCGAGGATGATTGTAAAAATGTATTGTTGCATCCTGGAAATAAAATTTTAGGACGTGATCACCGCCACTTTCAATAACAGATAATATCACGTTTTTAGGATTCTCATAGTCACGTAGAATAAACCGCGCAAAACACTCGACAAAGAGCTTATTATTTCGAGTGCCTCCACCTTTTAATTCCCAATTAACACCGCACGTTTGTTAAAATAATGAGAACACTAAAAACCACGAAATTGCAAAATTCTCTTACTTGGATGAGGAACTTCAACTTCACTGGAAACTTCAGTGTTAATGTGCCGTTTGGACCAGTTGAGATCTCCTTTATATGTCGCGGGGGCGCCTACGTTTCTTTGCGCTTTTCCCACCCTCTGGTTGTCACCAACTTGCGCATCAACACCTGCTTTCATGCACCATTAACAATTACATGCGACTATCAGTTTTTTCCCTTGGCACATGTCAGATAATTTGACACGCAGTATGGGCCACTTGTGATAATTTCCCATAGATTTAACATCCATTAGCGTTACGGATTACGCTGTCTTTCATTCATTCGTTCATATAGATTGCCATTCAGGATTTTCAATAGCCATATCCTAAGAGAAAGTTAACTGCTACTGCTATGATGGCATCAGTTCCAAAAAAAACAAAAAAAGTGGAATCACATTCGTCCCTTAATAATAGAGAGAAATTGTCAGAGTGATCGACAGCAAGTCCAGACCTAAACCCAACTGAAAACATTTGGGATTGCTTTAGAACTCAAGAGACTTCCGCTAAGACCTATGAAGTTTCTTAGATTAATTCGCCGGGAACTTCGATGCTGTGTGAGTAATTCGCTTTTTGAAAAATGGAAAATACAGGTCTTCTCTACGAATGTGTAAAAATGGTTTTTCTTCGACCACTATTGTAAATAGCCAATTTTGTACAATGTACAAACTAAGTAAGCCGCACGCAAATCTAAAACTGCGTAAAGACTAAAAATAGCACAGTTTTAACCTCCCCACTCCACTTCATAATTTTAAAAAAAGGGAGGTTACTGCAATCACTAAAATTTTCGAATTCGAGATAAGACCGGATCTGTACGTTTTGAGGTCTCAGGAACTCAAAAAAGTGGTTTTCAAAATTTGTCTGTATGTATGTACGTACGTACGTTCGTTCGTTCGTTCGTAAACACGCCACAGCCCCAACTACTCGACTGATTTGGCTGAAATTTGGTACGTGTGCATGTGATAACCCAACTTAGATCTGAAAAGCTTTTGGAGCCAATCGTGCAACTAGAAATGCCATTTTGGCACATCAACTTTTAAATTTTAAATGCAAACCCCCATTTTTCACGTCACGATAGGAAAGGCCTTCAAATTCTGCTTCTAAAAATGCACTCATTCTTAGTGCCCTTTTGACCAAAAATAAAAAAAAAATTGATTTTTATCGGACTTTAAAATCACGGTACAGCCCAAGCCCCTGAACCGATTTGGCTGAAATTTTGCACATGGGGATTGTATTGTACGTCGAAGAGCTGAACAAATTTTGGATTCAATCGGCCCACGGAAACTGCCGTTTTGGCACACCAATTTCTAACTATAAAATTATTCACTCATTTAACCATCCAAAACAAGATTTTGAAAGATTTATTGTCACCATCAGAAAGGTCTTCAAATTCTGGTTTTAAGTAAGGCAAAATTCGTTCGCATTTAGTGCTCTTTGGGTCAAAAAATCGAAATTTTTTAATAACACTAAAAATACATTATAGCCCAAATTAGTGAATCGATTTGGCCGAAATTTGGTACGTGTGCATGTGATAACCCAACTTAGATCTGAAAAGCTTTTGCAGCCAATCGTGCAATCAGAAATGCCATTTTGGCACATCAACTTTTAAATTTCAAATGCAAATCCCCATTTTTCACGTCACCATATGAAAGGCTTTCAGATTCTGCTTCCAAAGTTATATTCACTGTCAGTGCCCTTTTGACCAGAAACTAAAAAATGCAGCAGTGAAGCGGCTGGAACCTCCCCATCGCGTGGATCTTTGACTTGTGTTTCTAGCCGAATTAGCACAGAAATTGTATAAGACTGGTTTCAACGATGGTTTTAGAACTTTGGGGGTCCTGCCTAAAAAGGACTTACTTATACCTACTCTTCTCTGATGAATGTTTCAATTTGTGTGTTCTAAAACCATCATGGAAACCAGTCATACATTTTCTATGCTAATTCGACTAGAAACCCAAGTCAAAGATCCACGCGATGGGGAGGTTCCAGCCGCTTCACTGCTGCATTTTTTTGTTTTAAATTCATCATTCTCCCCTTATTAATTAGCATATTTTAAAAACATATCGACTACCTACTCTTCCAGGATAAAATTTGCAGTTCAACCGCAAAGTAAAATCCGACGTAAAATCTCTGCAAAATCTTCTGTGTTAGGTTCTACAGGGTGGTGAATTTTTCGTTGCCCACCATTGGAAACTCGGAAACCATAAGAGAAAAAAGTTGCGTTTTTTCAAGGTGATTAAGAATCTGTAAAGAATTCTCCTTTATCTTGATTCGTTCCTGAGTTATCCTGAAAAAATTGAAAGTCGCTTTTTTAAAGAAAAATTCATATCTTTCTAACGATTGGTGGTAATTAAGTGAAACTTGGAACTTTTATATTTTTGACAGCTGTCAAGAGAAATTTTCTCGGCCTTCTAGATTTTCAGCAATGACAGTCAACTTTTCTTTTTCTTATGGCCGCCATATTAGACTTTACCACCATTAAATGCACAAAAAAATTACCTTTTCAAAAATGTAGCCAACATGGACTTTTTTGACAGATCGTCAAATTTTGAAATTTGCAATGAATAGTTGTAAAGGTCAGCCTAAGCTTAGATGAAAAACAATTGAATCCCATGAGTACGGTAATAAAGTGCTCTTTGGCATGATGTGACTCAAACTTTCACATATTTTTTTAAAGAAGTCCATATTAATTACATTTCTGAAAAGCTAATTTTTTGTGAATCCGGTGGTGTTAAAATCCAATAAGAAAAAGAAACGTTGACTGTCGTTGCTCAAAATCTGGATGGCCTAGAAAATTTCTGTCAATGCCATTGAATTGACAGCTGTCAAGAATATAAAAGTTCCAAGTTTCATTTGAATACCACCAATCGTTAGAAAAATATAAATGTTTCTTTAAAATCGCCTTTTCAGTTTTTTCTAGCAATAACTCAGGAACGAATCAAGATATCGACGAATTCCTTACAGATTCTTGATTACCTTAACGAAAAATTCGCCACCCTGTATCGCAGGACCTTTTTGTCCGAAAATGCCTTGGTTCCGGCAAGTTGTTTTTCTTCATATTGTCTTGAACCTTTGAACACGTATTTTAAAGAAATTGTCATAATATAGAATACTATCAGGTTTTTGGTACCCAGGAACAATAAACCGTTAATTTAGTTGACTAAGAAAAGTAATTTCATTGTAAGCATGAACCAATTATTTATGTTCGAAAACAACTTTTCAGGAACCAAATTATGCGGAGTAAATTTGCCGCGAAATTTGCACAACGTTCTTTGTGAAAGATGCACTCAGAAAAAATCTATTTTCATCGTTTCAACGGTTGTTATCTAGGGTAATTATTTTAATATATAGTGAAATTGCAAATTTATGATTTTCCCATACAAATTTGGTATCAAAATGTTGGAAATAATTCAAAGATTATATTTCCGATGGCGGAGGTCGAGAATAATTCGTTTTTTTTAAATTTGTTTTATGATTTGTTACCTACCGCGCGATATCCACTTTTTCTCAAAAGGGTCTCAAAAGGTCAGGTAAGGTTTCTCTCTAATAATAAACGTTTCTCAACTATCTACCCTTCCTCTCAACAATTTTTTCTAGCAGAATGAGTCATTTTCTCACTTTTCCATTCAGGTCTCAAAGGGTCAGGTAAGGTCTCTCTCTAATAACAAAGTAAACGTTTCTCAACGATTTGCCATCCCCTCAACGATTTTTTCTAGCATAATCAGTCGTTTTCTTACTATATCATCATTTGATAAAAAGGTCAGGTAAGGTCTCTCTCTAATAACAAACGTTTCTCAACGAATTGTCCTTCCCCTCAACGATTTTTTCTAGCGGAATCAGTCGTTAATTTTGGAGAACCCCCTTGAAGGGGTGTAGTGTAACCTCATCTGAAGCATTTTCGGCCATATGTGAAGATTTTGTCTTAAATTAAGACGAAGAATCACTCCCTAAAATACCATTACCTCTATTAATTTCTACACCAATTGATTTTTTCTAGCTGAATAAGTCGTTTTCTCACTTTTCCATTTAGTTCTAAAAAGGTTAGGCAAAGTCTCGCTCTAATAATAAACGTTTCTCAACGATTTGCCCTCCCTCTCGACAATTTTTTAACCCTCCCAATTCAACCACAATTTTAAAATAAAGGGAGGTTACTGCAATCACTGATCGAACCTCCCTTTTTAACCTCCCCACTCCACTTCACCACTTAAAAAAAGGGAGGTTACTGCAATCACTAAAATTTTCGAATTCGAGATAACACCAGATCTTCACGTTTTGAGGTCTCAGGAACTCAAAAAAGTGGTTTTTAAAATGTGTCTGTGTGTATGTACGTAACGTACGTTCGTACGTTCGTACGTTCGTACGTACGTTCGTTTGTAATCACGCCACAGCCAAAACTACTAGACCGATTGGGCTGAAATTTGGAACATAGACATCTCGTAACCTAACTTAGATCTGAAAAGCTTTTGGAGCCAATCGTGCAACCGGAAATGCTATTTTGGCACATCAACTTTTAAATTTTAAATGCAAACCCCCATTTTTCACATCACGATTAGGAAGACCTTCAAATTCTGCTTCTAAAAGTGTATTCATTCTTAGTGCCCTTTTGACCAAAAATTAAAAAAAAATTGATTTTTATCGGACTTTAAAATCGCGGTACAGCCCAAGCCCCTGAACCGATTTGGCTGAAATTTTGCACATGGGGATTGTATTACACGTCGAAGAGCTGAACAAATTTTGAATTCAATCGACTCACGGAAAGTGCCGTTTTCGCACACCAATTTCCAAATTTAAAATTATTCTCTCATTTGACCATTAAAAACAAGTTTTTGAAAGATTTATTGTCACCATCAGAAAGGTCTTCAAATTCTGGTTTTAAATAGGACAAAATTAATTCGCATTTAGCGCTGTTTGGTTCAAAACATCGAAATTTCATAATAACAGCAAAAATACATTATAGCCCAAATTACTGAATCGATTTGGCCGAAATTTGGTACATGACCCGTTGAAGACTTAAAAGGCTTTTGAAAGCAATAGGCCCACGGGAAGTCCTATTTAAGCATATCAACTTAAAATTTTAAATACAAGACCTCCTTTTTTATGTCGCCATTAGAAAGGCGATCAAATTCTGGTTCTAAAAATGTGTTCACAGTTTCTGCCATTTCAGTGGAAAATAGAGAAAAAATTCCTTCTCATTAAAAGGGAGCGGGGTGACTGGATGACATAAAGTCTCAGTTTTTGGCAAAAAGTTGGCAAAAGATTAACCTTAAAAGGAACATATTGTCAAACGTGATGGGTGATGTCCGAGGTCACGTCGGTATTTGTCAGAAAATTGCGAAATTAGTCAAGGATTAAAAAAATTCTGTTGAATTGACTACTATCTACACAGAATACAAAGATCCACGCGATGGGGAGGTTCCAGCCGCTTCTCTGCTGCATTTTTTAAATTGTGGTTGGATTGGGGAGGTTAAAAAATCGTCGAGGGGGAAGGCAAATCGTTAAGACACGTTAGTTAATTAAATTTAATCGATTGTTGCATAAATTCAACATCTAACAATTACAGGGTATGAAATATAACATACTTATCTATGATACGCACTGAAAATGAGATTTCAAAAGTATTTTCTAAATCAAATAATTATATAAGTTTCCTTTTGCTTTGTGAAATTCTTTATAAAATGTGCATTGAAGAATGTGTTAAAATGAAATTTTAATGTGATGCTGATGATGTGTGGTAGTGATCTGTTGTGATTAAGTAGATTTTAATAATTGCAAATTCTAACCTCGTTAAGGCAACTTTCTTTAACAAAACGGGATTATTTGCTTTGAATTTTTCTGAATTTTTTGTACCCACCAAATTTATATAGTAAAAACGTATTTTTATTGTTTCACGCGGGGTTTCACGGTAATGACAATCTCTGTGACAATTTGTCAAATTGACGGTAAATCTCCTTTCGCCATGTTGCCAAATGGTTAAGACATGGCCTGGAGCTAGAGACGGCCATGGTTGACTTGTCCGAGGATATTTCCAAAATATTCCTCTCGAAAAAATCTTGAATTTATTACCTACTTTTGGAAAGGTTAGTACCTATTGTATAGTAGAAAGAGGATCGTACGCAACTCGAGTTGTATGGCAATTACCTACGCACTGTAGAAGTATAACTTCTTCCATGCACAAGTGTGTAATATGCTTCTTACAACTCTTAAGTGTTACGTAATATACTATTTTGTATTTCGGTTTCTTAAGCACCACTTTAAAGCACGTAAAAGATTCTCTAAAATGTGCTTTTGTTTACATTGTAAACCTAGACAATGAAAATATCTGAAAATGTCAGTCCAATTTTTTTCTGAAAATAAGCTGGGCATCTGAAATACAAAAAATAGGATAAAAAAGTATCAGCTACGGAAGCTGCTGGAACCTTCCCACTTGGTGAATAGTCCAATTCTACCTCCTATAAATTTCAATCCACCCCATGAGTCTTCAAAAGTGTCGATGAAGTAGTTTGGTTTGGTATTTAATGCTTCTTCAAATCGAATACATTTTCAGATTCAGAATTTGAAGTTCTTTTACATGCTCATAAGAAAAATTGGTTTTATCATTCAAATTTCATAGTTGATTTGCCAAAAGGACACTTGGGTTTTACGGATTGGCAACAAAATTAACTGAGGTTATCCGCAGGCCAACATTATAATCCTCCGTACCTAATTTTGTGAAAATTTGTTAGGAAGTTTTCGAAAAATCTTGCTTACATATTATACGTACATACAGGATTGTCAGAAATGATTATAGGTGGCTTTAAATCTTAATTCTTTGGTTTTTAAAGCCACCGCGATGGTGCAGTCTTTTCTGGCAATCCTGTAGGTACGTACACAATAGTACATTGTGTATTAAAAGCGGAAAGTGCAACTTTTGTGCTCGGAACAAGTAAATTGCTGCTCGAGCCTTTAGGCGAGAGCAGCAAACTTGTGAGAGCACAAAAGGCACTTTACGCTTTCAATACACATACTATTTTTTCTACGCCCCTTATAAATAAGGCAAGAAGAAGCATATTTTTCTCAATTTTTAAAAAACAGCATGTCGTCAATCAGTACATGAATTTTTTGTAGTTGTCTGTGGACGTTCCTATGACACTGCTTTTGTTATTTTTCAAAATACGTCAAAAATTTTTCAAAGCGACTGTAAACTAGAGATTTCGTTGTTCTCTTGGTCAGAATAGCAGACATTGATAGTAGTGACGAGAGTGTAGTGGATCTGGAATGCACCCCGCCACACATAAAGGAAGCCGCGAAAAACGTAATCTTGAATTTGTTACCTGACAAATCGAAGACCAGGTACGAGAGAGAATACACGTTGTTCGTGCAATGGTGCAAAACCAATCAAGTTAAATCATCCTACTCTGAAGATATATTGCTGGCTTATTTGTCGGAAATTTCGAGAACGAAGAAATCATCTACTATATGGTCAGTGTATTCAATGTTGAAGAGCACTCTGTCTTCCAAACATAACGTAGATATCTCAAAATATAGCAGATTGATAGCATTTCTAAAGAAGCAGTCAGTGGGATACAGGGCCAAGAAATCAAAGGTGCTGAGAAGGGAAGAGATTAACAGGTTCCTATCAGATGCTCCGGATGAGTGTTATTTGATGTTGAAGGTAAATTATGGCGCTAAATTATTTTTTAATAATGATGACATTGTAGGTTGCTTTAATATTCGGTATTTTCGGGGCCTGTCGTCGCGACGAGCTGACCAAAATGCTGATTCACGACATAGAAGATAATGGGACAATCATGGTTGTAAAAATTCCCAATACCAAAACTGGAGTTCAGCGTACTTTTATTGTGTCTAAAGGAGGAGAACACGAAGTGGATTATTTGGGCTTTTGCCGTAAATATGTGGCACTCCGTCCATCCCATGCAACGACGCAGAGATTATTTTTGAGGTATGAGAATGGAAAGTGCACGAACAGAGTCGTGGGGATGAACACATTTGGCAATATGCCGAAGCGTATAGCGGAATTTTTGAATTTACCTGGTTGCGCTTCCTACACTGGTCACTGTTTTCGAAGAACTTCCGCAACGTTACTGGCAGATGCTGGAGCGGATATTACCAGTTTAAAACGCCACGGAGGTTGGAAGTCCACCTCTGTGGCAGAGGGCTATATAGAGGAATCACTAGAAAACAAGATTGCAGTGTCTCACAAGATTCTCGGACAAAACCCTGAGCCTGCGGTAGTCAACAACAACGTAACATCTGCAAAACTTCATGAACTGGGCTCTGGTATACAAGTTCAGAATTGTGAAAATTGTACTATAAATTTTAAAATTGTTCATAACAGTAGTAACGATAAATCCATGTCCCCATCCGTAATGACAACTATAACAGTAGTATAAGTAGAAATCATTGAATTATCATTGGAACATCTGGTTTAATTTATTATTGTTCAATAGGCACCTAATCTAATTGTTTAATAAAGTTTCCTTAAAATAGTTATTAATCTCTATCCTATCAGAAAAACTAACTTTCGGCTTGGTAAGCGGCAATAATTTTTCCGCTCGCTCAGCCGCAAACGCCAACTTTCTATTCTCTACTGACAAATAGAAAAGCGTACTTTCAATAAAGGGCGTAGAAAAATACAGTTTTTTTTAAATCACATTTTCATGACCCTGGGACCTCGAAACGTAAAAATTTGATTTTTTATTATTCATGACATGACTGTCTGCAACGGTTTCTTTTATCAAAAATTAATATAAATACTTAATTTTTTTATAGTGGTAGATACGAACTAGTATAAACAGAGTTCGCATAAATATCTTATGGTAAGTATTCAATGTCCTAATTACCTATAATTTATTAATAAAGTTTTTTTTTGTTTACAACTTTTTGGGGTTTATGAGAGAAAAGTGCTCAGAGAGCGAGCAAGAAAATCAGTGAAACAATAATTAAGACATTCCAAGAAGGGTCAGATACGTCCTACAGTTTCCTAAGAAAGACAACAACTGCAAAATCCCTAATTTGTTTCATTTATCTGCACATCAAATAAAAATTATTGCCGTCCATTATTTTTATGGAAAGTTGATTATCCATAACGACAAAACGTATAGACGATAAACGAAATGGCAATGAAAGCTCAATAAATATTATAATACAGTGTATTGAATGCATTGCATATAAATTGGTTTTTATTATTATAATGCCAGATTATGTAATCTAATTTTCCGGGCAGAGAAACAAGAATATGGCAACAGTGCAAGAAGCCACATTTGAAATAAAGATCAAAGGAATAAGTGGTTACTTTTTCTGTTGATTAGGTTGCGAATGTCCATTAGGTCAGTTAACCCTCAAAGAGGAAAAATACTACTTGTTATTAACTTGTATATTAAATTAAAGACGGAAAATAATAAAAAAAAATGTAAAACTGTTTTATTTTTCCGTCTGCCGAAGCTAAAATCGATAGCTTGAAGTTAATCAAAAGGTCGTATCAATATTTGTCAAAATTAAATAATTATGTTGACAGACAGCGGACGCTTTATTATGTTCGCTTTAATAAAGACTAAAGGACCTATAATCGATATAACACACAGTTTTAGGGTGCAATAACTATGTCATTTTTATGGGTAGTAAAAATAAAAAATCAACTTTTAAATTAATTTCGGATGTGACTTGTTTGGAAATCGATTAAAACCTGACGCAAGGAGCAGTAGGGCCAGTTTAAATGATACAGTCTTGCCTAGAATACCTAATCGAACCCTCAAAGCGATAAACAACAATTATTTGCTAATAGACGTACAGATTGATCCTTGGGTTTATTATTCAGGACGCAATTTTTACAACTCCGTTGCAAATTCTGAAAATTTTTCAATAACGGGTTTAATTAAAAAAGTTCACCTTCGTCACAAACGTGTGCTAGCTCAAAAGTAGTAACAGGTCAAAAGTCATAAACAATAACACAATTTGCATTTATACAAAGACCGGAAAGAATTATACAAGTATGGATAATATGAGAAATAATGAAATAATTCAGACGTCCATTTTTAAACAAATTTTTCATCTACATCCATTACCGAGTTAGATAAGGTCCATATGTTCATCACATCTGAAGCTACAGGTTGATTTATTTTATCGCAACGTTTTACTGAAATTACTATCTCAAATGCACTGGCTTTGTGAACAGCTATGACATCAAGTGGGAGTAAATAATAACACTACTGCCGAATTATTATCTCCTAGCTGTAATAATACGCTCAATTATCTTCGCACTCTTTTTCATTTCGTTTACTTTCCTTGGGCTTTAAAGAAACATTCCGCTACAGAAATAAACACTTCATACAAGCACCATACGGATCTCGCCTAAATTTCAAAACAATGTCTTCGCACCTTCAATTCATCAAAATATGGCTCAATTAAAAGTTGATTTTCAAAATGACCCCCAAACATTTTCTTCGTTTATATTTTTTGGATAACTTGAAAAAAAGTTAATTTTGGAGAACCCCGTTGAGGGGGTGTAGTGTAACTTCATCTGAAGGATTTTCGGCCATATGTCCATGAAGATTTTGTCTTAAATTAAGACGAAAAATCTCCCCATAAAATGCGGTATCATTTCTACGCCAATTGAGACGTAATTTTGCTCCATATCGATAAAGATCCACATGTTTTTTATAACGATGAAATAGCCATTCCCACATACAAATTTATCAGCTATTGTAACACTCCACATAAATCCTCCAATAACTAAACGTTTTCTGATTCATAACAACCAATGCCATCAATATACTACAAAGGAAAATTGCTAAACAGCTTTCCAGTGAATGAACGAAAAGCTACTTGCATGCAAGTGCTAAAGAATTCTAGAAGCTTTTTTATGCTTAAAAACGCGGATGGAATCGACAAAAGTTAAGTACGTACCTATTTATAATTTTTGTACAATTTGTGTACGCAATGTGATTATGGAAATAATCTAATAATTTCATCGCAATTTCTCATAATTGAGCTGAAAATTCTTCTAGGCAAATATCGCTCAAATACTGATTTCTGCATGGCATGGCAGACGATTCGAAATTGTGGAATATTTAATGATTTTGCCAAGTTATTGCACGTCAGCCTAACAGAGCGTTAAATATCACCTGCGACTTTTTTTCGCACGCAATGCATGAAAATTGCATCTATTTTGAATGCAGCTAGAGAATTTAGTGCCGAATTCAGTCGCTCGCTCGCTGCAAAAAGTCTATCAAAATTTATTCATTCAACTATTTTTTATTCTTCGTTAAAGATAAAGAGGCAAACTAACGCAAATTTAATTTATAGACTTTGTGAACTTTAAACCTATTTCTCTCATTTTTTCAAATGCAACACCCTGTATATTTAACTCAGTGTAATGTAGAATTTGTAAACGAATAATTTTTGTAATACAAACATGTTAGTTACTTTCATCCGTTTTCCAGTTATTCGCAAATATTACCAATTTGCTTGCTTGTAGACAATATTATTACTTTGAAATTATAAAATAAGCACCCAAACGAAGATGTAAATGTTCAAAATGTCCTCTGTTTCGGTTTATGAACAATTTAATTGGTTGTTCAAAAGACATTATTACTACCTTTAACATCTAGAAAGGAATTGTTAAAAAAGGGCAGTGAAAATGTCTTCGTGAACAAATTAAATTGCTCTGATTGCTTAAGTTACAATTTTAAAAGTTGTCTGCAAACAAGAAAATTAGTAATATTTGCCAATAACTCGAAAACGGATGAAAATAACCAACATGTTTGTATTACAAAAAATATTCGCTTATAAATTCTACATTACACTGTCTAAAAATATACAGGTGTACCGTTTGAAAAAATTGAGAAAAATAGTTTTAAATTTCACAAATTTTGTAAATTAATTTTGAACACCCGGTACATAGTGAAATAACGAAAACAAGACCAGAGCTTCCTAAAAGCCTGTACAAGTCCTCATCTTATTTTCTTATAAAAGCTGCACCCGTGTAAATGGGAATTTTTAAGTAGGTAGTGATGTAACTTCCAATTTTTTTCAAAAATAATTTTTTGTTCTCAAACCAAATATTCAAAAGCTGTAATATTTTAGGGATGAGTAAAGGCTCCTAAAGGGATTGCAAATATGCTAAAATATACCGGGCGTTCAATTAAAAAAAAAAAATTGGAGGTGTCCATCTTAAAGTGGGCTAAGTAGAATTAAATGAGGAGTTATATCCTCCTCATTTAATTGAAAAAAAATTCTACTTCGACATGTCAAAAATTTTGGGCCACCCTATAAGCCTGTTCAGCTAGCTTTAATTTAAGAGAACGCTCATCCAAATTGGTTAAAAATGACCCGAGTTATTCCCAAAAATATTTCATTTTGTTTTTTTTAGGACACTCGTTATAAGTAGTACAACGAAAAGTGGAAATAATTTAAAAGAAAGAGCTGAAAAGCAGGAAAAGAAAAAAGAAACGTGTCCTCCTTAAAAGCGCGTTTTATTGCTCCACCGCTTCCACCACTTCCACTCAAGGTTTATGTCATTTCACCAAAATAATACCCAGATTTTTTTGTTCAAAGGTGGAAAAAGGGTGAAGCAATAAAACGCACCGAATTTTTTATTAGAAATTACGGTTACTTGAATAGCTCATGACTCGCTTTCTGACCGTTACCTAAGAAGCGGGGCATCAATTAATTAACCCCTGAGCTTAAGAAATGCATTATGTCAGTTTTCGGAAAAATATTTAAATAGTTTATGCAAAAAAGTGGGAATTCTCAAACTGAATTATTTAAATTATGCAAATTCGATTATGCTGGCAATTGAAAGACCTTCACCTTCAAGTGACGTCAATGTGCCCCAATTGGTTTCAGATTAAATTATTTTTTTTCCAAATTTCGACTACTGGGGTGAAATTTACAAATACCAGGAAAATAATACAATGTCCTGGCGAGCAATAGATAGCAATTCGGCCTTTTTCTTCCTCGCGCGAACAAAATTAAAACAAACTGTTTTAGTCGTCGAAAGTTTAAAATAAATAAGGCAATTTCGATTAACCGAAACTGTGTACAAAAGCCACCGGAAGATGTATATCAATGCGATGTGTATCCCTGTAGATGTCAATGGGTAAGTATAGGGTCTGCCTGAATTTACTGGTGGAATCGGGGGCAGATTTTATCAATCTGCACCTAGTAGTAGTGCCTCTGCAGACGCACAGTTGTGTCAAAAAGGCGATAATTGTTTAAAAATGCAGCATTAAAAGATGAGAAACTTGAAATAGTCCTTTACAGTGTTTGCAGTAGAAAATGAACAAAAAAAAACACAAAAATTATGCGAAGTCTGTAGAATTAGCACTACAGGAAACAAAAAATTTACTGCAGTTAAGTAGAAATACGGAAACACGAAAAAATAACACAATTTTGCAAATTTATGTTTTGAGGGGATAAAATATTGTAAAGAGAGTGGAAAAGTTGTAAAGAGTGAAAATGTAATCTAAATGATGAGTCGTTATCGGAAAAAAAACTAAATTAGGCGAATTTTGTAAAATTGCGCTAATAAGCCAATAATTCAATTTAGACTTAGAATTAATCATAATTAAGTGGAATTACAGAAAATAACACGGAAAATAAGCCAATTACGCAAATTTGACTTTTGGGGGTCGAAATATTGCGAAGGGGGTCGAAAAAGTGAAAAAGGCATATGAATAAAATTAATTGGCGACGAAAGACAACAAAAAAAAGGCAAAATTGTGCGAATTTTACAAAATTAACCCTCGGGGGGTTGAAAAATCGTTAAGGGGTATGAAAAGTCAAGAGGTGTGAAAACGAACTGTAGTTAAGTAGAACTAACGAAAATGACACGAAAAAGAAGCTTTTTGAGGGTTTACATATCATGAAAGGGGCTGAAGAATTGTGGATGGGTTAAAAATTAATGAAAATGACTTTAAAATCGCAAAAAAAACGCCGAAAAACTAAATAAAATGGATTTACTCCGCTTGCTAGGGCTTAGGGGCTGTTAGTGCCGTAAGGGTTGGCTTTCGGTTGAAAACTCATGAAACTTTTTTCAATGGCTTACCGAAATCTATCAAACCCCGTAATTTTATACCACCATTTACTTGAAAAAATTTCCAGTTTCGGCCCTTAAATTTCATCCCCTTTGTTAAATCTCAGTGAAATTTTGTCCATCCGTATACAATGTCACTGAAAAAAATTTGCCTTGGTAAGCTGAGTAGTTTTTGAGTTCTTGTATTTTTGTGCTTCTACATATTGTTGTAGCGCCTTTGAGGGTGGTTTTTCGCAAAATATGAACACCTTTTTTCAATTATTAATGGAAAGCTATCGAATGACGCCAATTTCAACTAGTACTTATTAAGTGGAATTTCGAGTTGCAACCCCTAATCTTCACCCCATATGTCCGATCTTGGGGGAAATGCATCCCCCACATGACTTCATCGAAATATGTGTGTATGTTGGATTTCAAATAGCTGCGTGCAACCCTTGCGGAGTTATCATATTTTTCGTGGTTTTCATCCCCTAAATTTCATCCCCCGAAATTGACACCCCCCTCACTTTCAACAAACTTGAAGGTCGAACGTGCATACCAAGTTTCAGAAGGATACCTCCACTAGTTCTCGAGTTATTGCAATTAATAATTTTTCGGTTTTCGCCTTTCTTTTCGGGAGATAAAGCTACATACCAAATTTTAGCTGGATATCTCAATGCGTTCTCAAGTTATGCAACGGACAGGCTCGACGAGCGATCAAGCGAGCGAGCGAATAATCAAAGACAAGGACATTCTGATACGGCACTAAAACGGAAATTGCAGCCGTAATCTGTAGAAAGATTTTTTTTAAATTCACATAACACCATTTCTTGAAATCCATCTTACTTACGTCGCGAGAAAAGAAGACGTATTATTAATATGCAAAATGTGAGCGGCAGCTGCCAAAATATGAGTGACTTGGATTTACTAACTGGAATAAATCTCATCAATTGCAAAAATGGTGGAGGCGCCGGGTAAGATCCATGCAGAATTATTTTTTCTTCCATTACTCAAGTGGAGGGGATGTACTGTTTAATATATACGAGGCTGAATATTTCCTATTCAAGTCAATTCTTGGTGAGCTTTTTGTTAGTGATAATTAGTGGAGTGTAAAAATGTTAGGTTCCAGTGAGCAAAATCTCGAATGTGAAAGGGTTAACGAACTGAATTCAGTTATCAAAAATGGGAAATACGAGAAGCGATCTTGCGTGGCTGAAAGTAAGCTAATTCATCCCCTTTTTGGTGTAAACTTTCTCAAAGCACACCAAGTCAAATTATCATTCTTCTTACGTTTTGTGTGTATTTTAACAATTTTGAATCTCTGTAAGATGATGCCCTTTGGTGTAAACAACTTATTAATTAAGCATGCGACGGAACAATAGAAGTCACAAGTGCACGACATTGTCTTTGAAAGTTTCTAATCATTCCAGACGTCATCAAAAAACAGAACCCATATTTTTGCAAAAAATACGAAGAAGCGTACAGGAAATCGATAACAAACCCGGAGGAATTCTGGTCGGAAGTAGGGAAGTTAGTGACTTGGACGAAGCCTTGGGATAAAGTAATGGACGATTCGCATCCACCCTTCACCAAATGGTAACTGGAAATTAATTCGTGGAGACAAATTAAGGGTTGTTTTTAGGTTCGTCGGAGGCGAGCTTAACGCCTGCTACAATGCTGTAGACAGACACGTTGAAGCTGGTAAAGGCTCGAAAGTAGCTTTGATACATGATAGCCCTCTTACAAAAACCATCCGAAAAGTTACTTACGCTGAATTGTTAGACAGCGTTTCCCATCTGGCTGGAGCTTTAGCAAAATTAGGCGTTAGCAAAGGTGACAGGGTTCTAATTTACATGCCTTTGATACCGGAAACAGTTATGGCCATGTTGGCCACTGCTAGGCTTGGAGCTGTTCATTCTGTTGTTTTTGGGGGTAATTCCTAATTTTTTGGATTTGTAAATTAAAGGCTTTTCCAGGATTTGCCGCCAGGGAACTCTGCACCAGAATCGTTCACGCAGAACCCAAAATCATAATTGCAGCTAGTTGCGGGATTGAACCAAACAAAACCATAAAGTAGGTTTAAAAGCCAAAAATAAAAATATTAATTCTTCTGTTCCAGATATAAGGACATTTTAAATGAGGCTATAGAATGGTCTTCTCATAAGCCGGACAAGTGCATTATCTTCCAGAGACGCAATATTGAATCTGCTCCTTTGGATGTCGAAATGGATATTCTATGGGAGGACGCGTTGAAGATGGCTGGGCCCCATGAGTGCGTTTCAGTTGAGGCCAACGATCCTCTTTATATCCTCTATACTTCCGGAACTACAGGTTATCTACCTTATTACTTACCTCTACAACTTTCAAATATTCAGGATTGCTTAAGGGTGTAATTCCAAGTCAGTTTATGTCAGTCACGTGATGACATAAGTCTAGCACAACTCGGCAGAGTCGTTGCTTGCAAATTCTTGCAATACTACATCTCTGGAGGAACCTGCCTGTATATATGGTTATAAGATGAAAATAGTTGCCAGTGAGACGTAATATTGCAGAAATCTGCAAAAATTTGCAAGCAACGACCCCTGCTGAGTTGTGCACCTAACTAGACTTATGTCATCACGTGACTGACATAAACTGACTTGGAATTACACCCTTAGCCAAGATATCACGTGATTCTGCGTTAATGCGACTTTTTGAAATAACTGTTACTGACCTCCTCTGAATGTGTTTTTAAAAAAATCTCAATTGACGCATTATCTGCCATCTTTTGCCTACACGTAGGTAAAAATTTTGTGTCAAAAAACTAATAAATAAGTCCGTAGTTTCAAAAATACGTTTTTCGCAGAGGTAAAATCGCCCCTTAAGGCTGTACTTTTAAAGCTAAATTCTTTCTCTCGCACATTTTTAACAAATACATTATTTCCTTGAAGTGCTGACTAAATTTTACAATTCTAGCCAAATAGCAACTCTAGAATATAATGAAATATGTCGTGTAGTTTTCTTTTTTTGAAAATATCCATATTTTTTGGATGAAAACAGTTGCCAGTGAGATGTAATATTGCAGAAATCTGCAAGCAACGACCCCTGCTGAGTTGTGCACCTAACTAAACTTATGTCATCACGTGACTGACATAAACTGACTTGGAATTACACCCTAAGGAAATTAAATTTTCGTCGGAGCATCCTAAAGAACCAACTAATTAGTAATTATCATTTGATAAAAAATATATTTCTCAGAAATTTGTAACGAATAGTCATAAATGATTGACCGCTAAATGGCAACGTTGCTTTCAAAATGGCATTAATATTGGAGAAAGACGCACGATGACACTGGACACAGCTTTTTGAAATTATTTGAATTTGGGCGAAACGTAAGTGTCAGTTTATTGGTTTACTGATGAGGTAGTTAATCCACCTAGTATAAAAATTATATTTGACTTCCAATCGAAAGATCTAAAAATAGCGTGAATAATCCACACAATAATAATTCTAGCCACATTAACTGCATCACTAACAACAACCCTTATAGCCCTAGCCTGGCTTGTCTCAAAAAAAACTAGAATAGATCGAGAAAAAAGATCTCCATTCGAATGTGGTTTTGACCCTAAATCTTCATCACGTCTCCCCTTCTCCCTTCACTTCTTTCTAATTGCAGTAATCTTCTTAATCTTCGATGTAGAAATTACACTAATCATACCATTAATCCACATAGTGAAATCTTCTAACCCATATTCCACCCTTATAATTTCATCTATATTCGTCGCAATCCTAATCCTAGGCCTCCTTCATGAATGAAAACAAGGTGCACTAAATTGAAGAGTGCAAAATCCACTACATTTTTGTTCTGCGTTGCCATTTAGCGGTCGCTCATTTATGACCACCTCATAGCTTCAATCCTTCAATGTGAATTTTGAAAGGTGAAAGCACGGTCTCTCTACTCTTTTCTTCTTTTCAATACTATAATGCTTTGTTTCCCTTAAAAAAAGTAAACAATTTTCGCAAAAAAAACCTTCGGTTTTACAACTTCCAAGCATATACCTACTCACGAGCATGTACAGCATCCTAAAGAGACAATAATAGAGCCGTTTGACAAAAGTTTCATCTTCTTTCCAATGCGACTTTAGAAATTCATTTCCGATCAGCGGTTTCGGAATTATACAGCTTCAAAGTGAAATTTTGAACTTTCCGTTAATTTCGTTGAGCCAAAAAATTTAATAAAAAAAATGGGCAGCTACGGAAGCGGCTAGAACCTCCCCACTTAGGTGAATGATCCAATCATATCACCCATAAATTTCAATCCAGTGTCTATCTAAGTGTTTTGGTAGTTTTGCAAAAGTTGTATTATTTATTGCCAAAAAGGAACTGAAAATAGAATTTTTTAAAACAAAATTCGAAGACTTTTCATGTGCTGATAAAACAAATGGTGGTCATGTTTCAAATTTGATAGACGCCATGCCAAAAAGGCACTTGTTATTGGTCGTTTGCCACCAAAATTAAGTAAATTTGCTATACCTAAATTTTACGACTGGGATTTTTCAAAATTTCATGATTTTTTGACAAAACGGCACTAAGTTTGAGGACATTTTTGGAAACGACATTTGAAGACGTTTCATGTTCTGATAAAGGAAATGGGAGTTTATTATTAAAATTTCAAAGTTGATATGCCAAAATGGCACTTTGCGTTCGCCGATTGCCACCAAAATTAAAGTAGCTCTTCAGCGAATAATGGTGTCTCTACCTACCAAATTTCAGCCAAATCGGTTAAGCAGTTTGGGCTGTAGCGTATTATATAATGTTGCTTCGAAATTTCGAATTTTTTGATTTTACGCCAAAAAGGCGTTAATTGTGAATACATTTTTAGACATAGAATTTGAAGACCTTTCATTGCTGATAAGAAAAATTGGTGTTCATCAGTCAAATTTCATAGTTGATACGCCAAAAAGGCACTTGGCGTTTGTAGATTGGTAACAAAATTAACTGGGCTCACCAGAAGGCCAACATTAACCCCCGTTCCAAATTTCATTAAAATCTGTTCGGTAGTTTTCGAGGAATCTTGCTCACATACGTACATACACACAGACAGTTTAAAAAAAACACTTTTTTGTGATCCTGGGACCTTGAAACGTAAAGATCTGGTGTTATCTCAATTTCGAATTTTGGAGTGATTGGAGTAACCTCCCATTTTTATATGGTTGTGTGGGTTAATATGCTCTCTGCAACGATTGTAAAGATTGGGAAGCATCCTAAAAGGAAAATATTTTTTTTTCTTTCTAAAATTTCGTCAGGAACTGAACTCAATTTTGACGAACGGCGTCAAAATTATTAAGCTTGGAGGTAAAATTCTGAATTTTGCATTAATTTCATATGGCTATAAAAAGCGACCGCAATAATAATTATTCATTAGAAAGGTGAAATTTGCAGGGTCTCTCTAATCTTTTATTCTTTTCAAGGGAATAATACTGTTTCCTTTGAAAAAAAGGGAAAAAAACATGAAAAAGCCCCTCTGGGTTTACTAATCCGAAAAGGACAATACTACAACCATTTAGTAAGAATTTCATTTTCTTTCCAATGCGACCTTAAAAACCTATTTCTGATCAGCAATTTCGGAATAATGCAGCGACAAAGTAAAATTTTGTATTTTCCGTTAATTTTGTTGAGCCACAGAAACTGAACACGATCCGTTAGAGAGGTGCGGTTTGCACTGTCCGTCTTCCTTTCTTGCCCTTTAGAAAAGCCTGTCCTTAGTTTTCCTTAAAGGGAAAATAATTTTCTTTCTAAAATTTCGTCAGGGACTGAACTCATTTCTGACCAAATGCCTCAAAATTATTAAGTTTGGATGCAAAGTTCTGAATTTTGCATTAATTTCATATGGCCATAAAAAGCGAATGCAATAACAATTATTCCTTAGACAGGTGAAATTTGCACGATCTCTCTAGTCTTTTATTCGTTCCAATGGGAATAATCCTGTTTCCTTTTAAAAAAAAGTGCCCTCTGGTTTTACTAATCCTAAAGAATAATACAGCCATTTAATAAGAATTTAATTTTCTTTCCAATGCGACCTTAAAAACCTATTTCTCTCTTGCCCTTTACAAAAAATGTAATAAAAAATGCCCCCTGCAACGAAGCAGGTTTCAAGGATCCTAAAGGGAAAACTATTTTCTTTCCAAAATTTCCTTCATGTATCCACAAAAAGCGAATGCAATAATAATTATTCCTTGGAGAGGTGCTTTAGTCTCTTATTCTTTTCAAGGGTATAATCCTGTTTTCTTTTAAAAAAAGGAAAGTCATGAAAAAGCCTCTGGTTTTACTAATTCCAAGCATACAGACGAGCATGTACATCATCCTAAAGCGACAATAATACAGCCATTTAATAAGAATTTCATTTTCTTTCCAATGCGACTATAAAAACCCATGTAACTTCAGCGGTTTCGGAATAATGGCCCGACAAAGCAAAATTTTGAATTTTCCGTTAACGTAGTTGAGTCACAGAAACTGAACACGATCCGTTAGAGAGGTGCGGTTTGCACGGTCCGTCTCCTCTCTTGCGCTTCACGAAATTCTGTCCTTAGTTTCCCTTGAAGGAGACCAAAATATTTTAATAATTTCGAAGTAAAATTTGGGATTTTACGTTAATTTTGAATTTGACACTGTCCCTCTTCATTTTTCACCCTCTACCCTTTCCAATTTTGAAAATTTCCAGACCAACCAAAGGGAATCCAAAGACCAGTCGGAGGCCACATCGCAACCTTAACCTGGTCTATGAACACCATTTACGGAATGGGTCCCGATGACGTCTGGTGGAACGCCAGTGACCTCGGATGGGTTGTCGGTCACTCCTACATCTGTTATGGTCCCCTTCTGTACGGCATTACTAGTATTATGTACGAAGGCAAGCCCGATCGAACTCCAGACCCCGGCCAATACTTTAGGTGAGCCTTCGCCAAAATTTTTTTCACTATTCTCATTTTCCAGAATTATTAACGAGCACAAAGTCAACGCGATTTTCACCGTTCCCACTGCTTTTCGTGTAATTCACCGGGAAGACCCCGACATTGAGTTTGGCAGAAAATATTCTATAAATAGTTTGAGAACGATTTTCGTCGCTGGAGAACACTGTGACTACGAAACTAAGATTTGGGCTGAAAAAACTTTTAATGTTCCCGTTTTGAATCACTGGTGGCAAACTGAGACTGGTCATGCAATTACTGCGACATGTTTGGGTTTTGGGCATAGTGTTAGTCCTCCAAAGCACACCACGGGGATGCCTTTTCCTGGATACGATGTTAAGATTTTACGTCCAGATGGCACGGAAGTTTTGAATCATGAACTGGGGAGGATTGTTATCAAGTTGCCGTTACCTCCTGGCACTATGACGACTCTTTACCAAGCCCCGGAAAGATTTTGCCAGGTCTACTTTAACAAGTATCGTGTAAGGGATAATTCTGGATGTGGAAAAATTGCTAATTGGGTTTTAGGGTTATTATGACACCATGGACGCTGGTTATAGGGATGAATACGGGTATATTTATGTGACAGCTAGAGACGATGATGTAATTAACATTGCTGGTCACCGGATATCCACTTCGGCTTTGGAAGACGTAGTCTTAGCCCATCCTGATGTTGCAGACGCTTGCGTGGTCGGTGTTCCAGAACCAACCAAAGGCGAAATTCCTCTTTGCTTATACGCCATCAGAAGAAGTTCGTACTTACATCCCCTAATTAAATAATAGTAGTTTTTAGACGCCAGAAAAAGTGAGACAGCCATTACCAGGGATTTGTTACGAATGGTCAGGGAGTTAGTAGGTCCAATTGCAGCTTTCAGAATGGCGACAGCTGTGCGTGGCTTGCCTCGCACCCGCTCAGGAAAAACCTGCAGGAAATCAATCGCAGATCTAGCCAGGAATAAAGAAGTCAAAGTAAGAGTTAGCAAAATTAAACAATTTACGAGAGAAATATTGTAGATCCCGGGGACTGTGGAAGATCCTACAGTCTACAAAGATATTAAAATTGCTCTTCAAAAATTGGGCTTCGCACATTCGGCGCCGGATCCGCAATAACCGCTAACTTAGGTTATTTAGTTTTATGTAAATTATTATGCTTATATTAATCAATTGTTGGTATTTGAATACAAGTTTGACAATTTATATCATGCTTTTAAATTTTAAAACTTCAGCTACATTGCATTCTAAATTTAACGCAAAGTTTTGCTTAACTGTTATAAAGTAATACACGGCTTTCAATTTTAATCGATCTTCATAACTTTGATTTTCATTACCTAGTGCCTAATTTCTATAATAAGTACCTAAACGTTATTGCTTGGAAGAAAATTGCGTGTTGGCCTTTATCGGAAATTTGTTATCACAAATAAAACATTATTAAAGACACGTTTTTTTGTTTTCAGGATCTACATACCTAATGTGATAAAACGGTTATGGCTATGGTATTAAAAGTTCGTATCTACTTTTCGTCGTTAATTTTTGAGAAATTTATATCAACAGATTAGCACTAAAAAAACAAAAAACTACATTAAGCATTAAGCAATAGAAAACTACCCTGCCCTCTCGGACAATTGAATTACCAATTAAATTATAGGTATATTTCAAATGGTGTCTTATAAATTAATAATTTTCGTTTGAAAAAAAAAATTCAGCAAAAGTTTTGCTTACCTTGATATCACCTTTTGAAGGACAATTGACACCTCACAGAAGTCACGAAACTCCAGCAGTCAATCAACCATATATTCTCAAAAAATTTGTGATAAGAGAGCCGCGAAATTTTAATGATACGTCGAAACTTTACTGATACTCACGTATTTACATCTCACTAATACTAGTTGAAGGGAAGCAGGTCTCGTAAAATTTTTATTAGTGAGATGTAAGTAGATCTCATTCATTTACTATTGAAGTGACATGTCGTCAAAATTTCAGTTTTTTGACTGAACAAGCAAATTTTCCAAAGATTGAACTGCAAGTGCTTCTATTGATTACAAGAAAACGGCAGATTCAACCCTTTTACAGTCCAAGAAAAATGAAATGTAATGTGAAGTCTCGATGTGCCATTCAAATTTCAGAGCATTCTTGATCTCAAGTTTTGCTGTTCAAATGGTAGATGGCATATTATGCTTGCAACGATATTTCATAAAAATCTTTTATTATTATTATTTTGACGTTAAGTACACCGACAAATTTTAAGGTTAATCGTGATATGTAAAATTAGGATTAATGTACGCAAGTATGCAAATTTAATTTATTTCTAATTTACCTGCACCCGATTAGTTTTTTCTTTTCTCAAAACCCGCTCATTATAAAGGAAAAAAAAAACGATTTTGTGCAGTTCTAACCATTAAAGAATAAATACAACTCATATTTGCAAAAAAAACATACCTAGTGACGTACCCTACTGGACGGAAAAAATATTCATCTCTGGTTATGCCTACATCTACGCCTCTGGACTTCAAAACTTACAGTATATCTAGCAGATTGCGTCTTACGTCGTATAAACGTAAAGTTTCATAAAAATATTTTAAAACATTTCCGAAATATCAGCAAAAAAGCACTCTGCAACTTGGAAATTAATGACAATTTCTTGCTGCAGCTACGCGGCTGTGTAGTGCACTAGAAATAACATGCTTTGATTAGCCACTTGCAGGCCATCAAGGAAAAGAAACCAATCAGCGTGCTTTGATTATACTGCACCGCTTAGTGCAGCAAGGACACACCGAAAGCGGCTGAAGCGTTTTAAGACATAGGAAGTTTTCGGCCTACAATACAGTGAAAAATCAGCCCCTGAAGTTTGTCGGTTTACTTAGGGAACACCTGTAGGTATACAGGGTGTCTCAGAACTCCGGTATAAGCCGGCAATGGTAGATTCCTGGACTCAATCTAAGACGAATTTTCCTTTGCAAAAATAGCTAGGGTCCAATAGTTTTCAAATGAGAAGCAGTTCAAATTCACCAATCAGAATGCATCACTTAATTAAATGGTAAAGTAAAATAAGGTTGTGCCGATGGGGCAACCACTGCGTTAGTTCGCGGTACACCCTTGGATTTAGTCCGATTCAGTCTAATTTAGTCCGAATTAGTCCAGTTTAGTGAAGAGCTTAGGGAACTTAGTCCAGAGTTTAGTCCGATTTATTTTGCGCTAGTCCGACAGTTTAGTGCAACAAGACAAGATTATGTAAAATTGCTGGAAATTGAAAAAATCATTTGAAGTAGTAGACAACTCTTGATAATTTGTTTATTAGCGTTACATTTTGTATGGAAAAACAATATTATGAAATTAGAAAAACCTTTTAGGAACTGTAAAGTGGAAGTAGGATGACTTTGGCTTTCGGTGTGACATTGGCCACTTTCTAGAATTTGTTAGTGGCGTTCTGTAAAATTTTGATTTTCATTATTTGACATTTTAGAATATTATTGTAACATATAAGGCGAACATTCTTCTTGCCTTTAGTATATAAAACGTGTTCGTTATTAATTACTGGAAAATTGAGGGACAAAAAGCTTCTGTCTCAATTATATAAGGACATGGACTAGGACTAAGCCAGACTATTATAGGACTAGACTGGACTAAAGCAGACTAGCCTGGGACAAATTGAACTAAATCGAACTAAACTCTCTCTGAAATTTGGACGCGGTAAGAGTACACATTTTGGGCGAAGTATGAGGCAATTTAGTCCAATTAAGTTAACTTTAGTCCAATTTAGTTCCATATGTCCCAGGCTAGTCCGCTTTAGTCCAGTCTAGTCAGCTTTAGTTCAACTTAGTCCAATTTAGTCCTGCTAGTCCTTAAATAGTCCGGCCTAGTCCTAGTCCGTTATACATTTTTTGTGAGTGGTTACCCCCTTTGGGTTGTGCAAGCTGTTGATACACAAAAAGTTGTTATGATGCCTTATTCTTTGTGCCATTATTATTTTTTTGCGCATCTCAGCAACATCTTATTTTGTCTTACTAGCCAATTCAGAGATTCATTCTGATTCGAGGACTTCAATTGCTTTCCATTTGAAAACTATTGGACCCTCGCAATTTTTGCAGAGGAAAATTCATCTTAGATTGAGTCCAGAAATCTACCATTATCGGTTTATACAGGATTTCTGAGACGGAAGCGGCCATCCCTCATAACTGGTTTCGTTTCCAACATATCGCGACCATTTTAGGGAAAGTCAAATGACTATCAATGGACTACCTTCTGTTTGACTTATTTCGCTGTTTAAAGGTGTCACTTTGTTATTTCTTCTCTTTACAACAAAAATTGTTCCAATAAAAGCTGAAAGGTAGGTACTTGGGCTAACCTTTTGATGTGATTCACTATTGATATACCGACCTAATCTTTTATTGTACCTAGAAAGATTGTGCATGACGTACTTACTCACTTAGCGAGGCACATGAAGCAAGGAATGTCAAAAAAGTAACACATCAAAAGATGCGCCTAAATTTACCTTTCAACTTTTATTCGTACAATTTTTTGATAAAGTGAATAGTTTGTTGTATTGGGAATACATTTAAGTAGGTAATTGATATTTTCTCGAAATGTCTGTTATATGACTTTATTAAACCGTTGTAAAGATAATCAAAAATGCTACCTAATAATAAGCCATAATAAAGAAACATACAGGGTGTCATTTAAAATAACAAAGTAATGGGACAAACAAATTGGATGAATATTCTTAAATTGGAGAATATCATCGGTAGTCAGTCATGCACCTATGACTTGAACCATGACTTACTCGATGTCTCGCTTCATGTTAAGTCAAGAAAAAATCTATTAAAGAACCCCCTAACATCACCTCACATCATAGTAGGTTTGGCCTGTGATGAAAAATAGAAAGGTGCATTGAGACAGAAGTAGACGTCACTCATTCTAATTGTGCTCTTCCCCTCAACTGCTTATTATTGTTGCTGTATTTAGTTTAATAATAATCAAAATAATTTATTACTGATTTGATACCTTTAGGTAGGTAGATGCTTAGGAGTGAACTAGAATATCGTAAAGTTAAATCCCAAATATGCAAACCCAATACTGAATTTGACAAAGATTCTAATGGTGCCTGGATTGTTTTTTAATTAATGAGCCTTATCAATGAAAAACAATAATTAAAAACAATACGGCTTTTTTGTTATAGGTATAGATGTACTTGGAAAGTTTGACTAACTTGTGATGTTTGTTCAAATAACTTGCAACGTAGGTTAGTTTCTACATTGTTTCAAAAGATAAAAACAGATTGTAACTTAATTTGTTTAAATAAAATTCGTCCAATTGCTTATCGACGGAGGCAAAGCTTATAACACATTATAGTTCGTCGGCATACAGGGTGCGAGATATTAAAACTCCAGAACACTATAACTTTGTTACCTACTTGTGTCCCGATTTTAGTGAACTAAAAACCAAATCGAAGAGCTTAAATAGACAGAAAAATAAACAAAATATTCTTACCCAAAAAATTAATTAAGGGGGTATGAAAAAGTCGATGACACTGGGGCTTATGATCTCACTTAATCATAAGCCCCAGTGTCATCGACTTTTTCATACCCCCTTAATTAATTTTTTGGGTAAGAATATTTTGTTTATTTTTCTGTCTATTTAAGCTCCTCGTTTTTGTTTTTGTAGTGCTGAAGATGGTCCAAGTGTGGACTGAAACCTTGGTACACTTTTAAATCTGATTATAATTTGTGTGGGATCGACTTTGAGTTTGAATTTTCATTCCTCTTCGATTTAAATACTTAGCCCACTTCGAGTAAAATGGATCACCGCCTCTCGCAACGTTTAAAAACCAAATGCAAATGCTCATAAAACACTACAAACTCAAGATGGTTTTGATTGTTATAAACTTCAACTTGAATGTCAACTGGATGTCAATTTTTCATTTTCAATTGGACATACTCAATTTTTTTTACTCAGTCAAATAACTAATTTTTTTCTGCGTCTTCTGAAGTTATGTTTGGTTTATAATTAGTTCTGAAAATAATTATAAATTTTTGTCAAAATTAGAATATTTTTTACTAAAAATTTTCGAATGTGCTGCGGATCTGATAGAAACTTAATAAAAACATTTCAAATATGTTATTTTCTAACATGTAAAGGCATTTCGAGAATTTTTTCGCGGCACACTTGAAAAAGTTTGAAATGATGACAAGAATTTTAATTATTTTCATTTGTTATAAACCACACTCCACTTATTGTACATCAGAAGACGTGGGAAAAAAATAGCTATTAGACTGAGTAAAAAAAAATGAGTAGGTCATTTGAAAATGAAAAGTTGACATTCAAGTTGAAGTTGATAAAAATCAAAACCATCTAGTCTAGTGTTTTATGAGCAATTTCATTTGGTTTTTAGTTCACTAAAATAGGACCACAAATAAAATCTCGCACCCTGTATATGACGTCACATGTAAGCACCGACTGGCAATATTAAATATTTTTTAATTAAAAACCTAAGTTTTGAAACATTTTATTCACTGAGAAAGGTAGGTATTGATGAACTGTATTTTTTTTTTCAAAAATTGTTGGAAAGGCCCATTGCATTGGTTAAAAACCTTGGAAACCGTCCGAATTCCCTAAGATATCTGGTTATGATTCAATATGATTTTATGCAAATTTATTTGAACTGTTGAGTTGAGTTCAGTTGTATTCTAGTTTGTGATTTGGAAACTTTGTGAATAAGTAAAAGGGCCCCAAAGGTGATGTGGTAAAATAAAATTCATCGTCAATATATATGCGTGATTATATTTTAAAATTCATGTTTAATATGAAAATATTCATAGCAATTTGTAAATTCTTTAAATTATATTACAACGTTGAAGAACAAACATTCATATGAAGTTGAAAAATATCTGACAGAACAAATGTAATAAAAAAGGCCTTTCACAACAATAAAATAATTTACAGGCGATCCTGAAATGGAATCATTAAAACACTTTTAACAGCATGTTATTCACCTCTCTTCAATTTAAAGCTCAAAAACCTTTATTATATAAATAAAGCACAGACAGACAAAAATGAATTAGGTAGAATGGTCACGGCCGTACTCCGATCCACCTTTAGTTCGATCCTGAGCCACCGGACCTGCCAGTGGCGCTTTTAACGCGAGAGGCGAGTTCGTATAAAATAACAACCATAACATGATAACGATTTTTAATTGTACCATTATAAATTACAAATAACAACATTCAACTGAAAATGCCACGTTGACAAAATTCGGCATAAAACTGCGTCTGCTACTGCTTCTGTATCTGTAAAGAGATCTCGTTTGCGCCAAAAGGAGATCTTCAGTACTGCTACATCTAACACCCCTTCAAATTTAATTCAAGTGTAGAGCTACAAAACAAATAAATAATGCGGTTCGTTTGATCAACTAGAAGTGTATGGAGTTTGATGGGCAAGGGCGTGACGAACCACAGATAGATTTTTAACATAATAAATTATATTACATAGTAATAGGAACGCGTACTACCACGAAGTGATCGTGGAAGAGCGCGTCCAGCGGACATACTTCCGGTTACCTGCAAAAACCATAAGTTTAATTTTTTTTGACTAGAACATTGCGATATTTACACGACTGGAAGTATGGTCGCAGTGATGTCCATCCAGGAAACGATTTTGAAACTACAAAACTAGAGAAGGTGCGCAATTCCCTTTGTTTTGTCGATTTCGAAATCGATTTCTAAGGGACATTCTAACGATGGATCCGATACGGAGTAGTGTATAAATGTGTGCGCGAGCACGCCAAAAAAACACACCCAGGACTAATTCTAAGGCCGACAGGGAAAGATATATATAATTATATCTTCTCTATGACGTTAAGTACCGGGGGTAATTTGAACTGGGTTGTCTAAATGACGTGCCATTATACACAGCTTCTAACTACTTACGTAATAACTTTAGTACTGTTTTTTCTCTGTTAATGAAAGTACATTTAGATAAAGTATAAAATAAATGAATCACTGAGGCCGTGGGCCTCGTACAGAATCTTAAATATGTTTTTTCTCCTAGTGTTCACCTCTAGTCTATCTACATAATTAACTAAGTCAGAGTTAGACCTAGATTACAACAGAAGAAGGCGAGGAGAAGCAGTAAGTCATATTTTTATAAATACTACTCTAAATAACTGCACGTGTGGTTATTGCCTCCCCTCAAACATTTGGCAGACAACATCTGATCCTACAATTTTAATAATAGTAATAAGATATTGGGTCGCCGACGCCGGTGTGCGCTTCAGGACGACGGCGGCCCGATCGAGAGGGTTGTAACGGGGGCGGGCGCAGCTTTTACTGGCCGAGGGCCGCGACGACAGTGCACAAGGGATGATATTTACTACCCTGGTCGACGCGACTGACCCAGCCACAGTGCACGGCAGGAAGATGCGCGCGTCCTCGTCTGTGAGAGCCGCTCTTAATGCGAGTCTCCCACCTAGGCACCTAATTAACGCTATGAACGATTCTGATCGCTCATTTATTGCTAATAACTTAGTTCATGTCGTCAGCACGTATCCTGTCTTCTAAATCAAAAACGACACACTCAATGTCCACTAGATAACAATTAACGATGTAGTACCCCTTTGCTGCTGGATTCGACGGTTGATAAAACGGAACACTTGAGGGTCATTGAGGTGATCGATATTGGTTTCTGATTGGAGCATAGCCAGGACGGGACCGCGACGAAAGGAAGAGGATTTGGGTACTGATTGGGAGCTAAACAGCCGTTTCTGTATGGCTGTGGGAGGATAATCGCTCCACGTCTATTTCGGGAATCGTCAACTCGTCTGGGATGTTATCAGCATATTCTATGGAAGAAGTCTGAGACAACCTCTTAGAGAGTGATGTCTGTTTGCGAAGTACCTCGGCAAGGGAAGTATTGCTGTGTTCGCCGTAACGAGCATCTAGGCCCTGACGGAAAGCATTAACTACTCGGATCTGAAATAAACAAGAAACAACAAAACAGGGAGAATTAAAATAAGAACATTCCCGGGGGAAATGGCGAGCAATTAGCACAGCCGAGAGAACAATACAGAGCGGTTTGAGTCGGTTCTTGTTGCATGCACAAAATCACCATTAAAAACTCCAAGTTAACTGTTTTAATGGTAATTTCCAAAACTACAAACAGTGCCAGGTTCGAGAACCGACGAGCTTTTAGGAAAACACTATTTAGAGACACAAACATGCATTTTATTATTAATATGTATATATATATACATGCCACGAACAACTGTGGCAGCATACATACACGTGTTTAGTGGCAGTTCAAACTGACAGGACTGCCAGAGCAAAATGTATTTGTGTAGAGCCATCATACATGCCGTGAACTGGATACTCCGAGGCAGGTTTAAGCTTTATTTTTTTTTTATTGCAGACTATAAAGCTAGAGTCTGAAATGATTAAACATTGATGGGGGAACAAACAGTCGTCTGCTCTGTTTCACTTAAGTAACAGGGCAACCGTTCGTCTGTTCGCTGGTAGCAAGCAATCGGATTTTGTCATACCGAGTGATCAGGATTAAAACATTGAACTTGCAGAATTTTTACAAATCAACACAGTTTAAATTGTCCACTTAAAACACACACGAATAACAATAGTCAAATACATACAGTCTTTACCAGATATTGGTTACTTTGCTTACGTGATTTTGCCCCACCTGTATGTATGTATACGTGGGTATTAGTAAACACACAAACTTTATAAAAATATTATTTAAAACACATAAAATAAAGGCGGAAAACACAACCTAGCAGTGTTTATCAATTTTATTAAAAAAAAAAAACTTTCATCGAAAACAGCAACTGTTAGTATATTAAAATTAAAACAATGTAAGTACACTTGGTCATTGTTATTTAAGTAAGTATAAATATAATACATAACAAGGACTGAAACAACTTTTTTTTTAAATTTATAAATAAATGGAAGCCTCTACAATTCAACAAACAACTATACCTAATAATGCAACGAGGCCGTTAATAAATAATGTTAAAAAGCATCAGGCATCATAGCAGTCAAAACGGCGTCTATGATGCGTTCGAATTTTGTTTCATATACGGTACTTGGCCAAAAATATGGTGCTGCTACTAACACCTGCTCATTGTTTAAAAAAAATTAAAAAAAGATCGGCCGAGCAGTCGTTTTGAGCGATCTTATGCATCTGTGAACTAGTGTAAAATAATTTAAAACGGTAACAAAAAAAACATGCAAACATGCAAACGAAAACTGTAAAAGAAATACGGAAAAATAACTGCACAATAATTATTACTGTCGATAATTATTGTTTTTGCGAAAATAGTATTATTAATATGTATTAATAATATTATTGTACTTCACTGCTTCAATATTGGTGAGGGGTTGATTTTATAGATATCGCAAAAAAAATGTCCGGAGGCAAGCAAGATCAGTCATGGTTATGAAAGCTGGTGCCTCTACACAATGTGGAAGCAGTGGAAGCGTAGCCAAACACAAACTAACAAGAGCGAACAGCGGCATACGAATACATAGCGGACAGAAAGATGTAGGAAAGCGGCTTACAGCTTGGTCAGTGGAGCTCTTGCTGTACGGAACCGGAATCAAACGTTCTTGCAATTCACCACCTATCACCTTCAAGAGTAAAGGGCAACGTTAAGAGTGGTTCGATAGACAGTGACAGACACATACAATAGATAGTGCACAGAACAAGATAGATCAGATACTACTAGTAACCTGAGAAGAGTGACAGGTGCCGGCGAAGGATCCTAAGATATATAAAAATTTAAAATGATATGTAGTGAAGATAATAAATGGTCCACAAGTTGCCGCTATCACCGCCCTTCGCCGTTACCTGCAACGAGCATGCGGAAGTTTTCTTTAGGTAATTTCAATATGTATTTAAAAGGCTTCCGCATGTTCGATGTGCTGTAAATAAAGTGTTACAATCAACAGACACACGATTGCTCGAAACGTGTATCTACAGTGGCCCAGTGCCGAATATCAAGAACAGAGCATAGAAACATCATTGTTATTTGAAAAACTTTTTAATATTCGACGCAGTAAAAAATTAACAAGTTACAATACATATTAAGTTAAAATGTAATATCCTTCAAGTATTTAAGTAATGCGGCCTGACCGGGAAGAAAAGAAAGAGTGATGTGGTAATTGACTGATCGTCGCATGATCATTTCGTGAGTTTTATCATGTCGTTGGCGGTCGACACACAATACAGATGACTCGCAGTTGTGTGCATGCGTTCAAGTTCAAAAAATAATAAAAAATGTCTGTTTCCATTACCACTAACCTGAGAGGTCTAAGGCTATCTAAGATGCTATACATACAGCTAGTCTACAGTGAACGACGAAATATTATGTACAAAATAATACAAAATACTCAGATTTGGTCAAGTAAGAAAGTCTACTTAGTGCTAAGCTAACGATAGAGGGAGAGGCGGGTAAAAAGTAAGGTTAGGATAACTACGGTGTTTTGGGGCGACAATTACTAGTAGTGGTAGTATTGGTCTGATGATGGATCCATAACGGAAAAAACGTGGAAACAGCGAAGAGCAGAGGCAAATTGGCTAGCAGAGGCGGCTACGCTACAGCAAAGGGCTACGGCGGCAAGCTACGCCGGACACGGAGCATGCGGTGCGCGCCGCGGCTCTGCGGCCATGACCGGCACTAGATGCGAGTTTCATGCACGAGCTTGGGTAGCTCCGAGTTGTTCGCGGGGGAGTGGGGGGCCAGGTGTGCGTTTTGTGGGTTATGGGTAGGGAGCCTCAGGGTGTTCGGGGACAGCAGTCGGTGTTCATCGCGCTCGTTCTTCAAGGGTTGCGGCGACAATTTGTTGGCGGTCGGGTCCTCGTCTATGTATGTGATGTCTGAGAGGGGACGAGGCGGCCAAGGGCCGGTGTGGCTTCGCGAGCTGCGCAAACTGTGTAAGCTGTGTAAACTATGTACCGAACGACGTTCCTCCAGATCCTCCAGGTTGGACTTGAAAGCTCTGATTACTCGCAGCTGCAAACACAGGGAAGCAGGGTATTCATAAGGCTGAGGATTTGCATGCACACACGCACACGCCATGCACACGACTACCCTTCTCACTCTACATTCTCACCGGGGACCGGTACCGGACAGCGGACACGCTCGTCCTTTCTTGCGAATCGCTGGTGATAATTTGTAGTTGTAGTTGTTCGTCCGTATGCCAAAGTTTTTGGAAAAACTGGACGAAATAAACGCTACGCTTAAAAGATACCTCTTAGGTAGGCTAGGAACACGAAAATGCATGTTATAGAACTACTCAACAATTCAATTGGTCCACCCGGAAAGGACCCCGCACCATCCTTATGGAAAAAGGCTTTCTGTGGATTTGGCTGAAATTTTAGTATGTTGTAGATTTCGACCTCCTCATCAAATGTTAACATTGCCTCAAAGAAGTTTTTGATATAGACCCTGCCGAAGATAAACTTTTCCCCATAAGGACATACACATTTTTGGAACCGTCGTAAACCTACTCCTTCCAACATAATAAGCAAACACATCCAGGAGACTCTTGTATAATAGTATATTAATAACACACATAAGAAAAGTGCCCCTGGACTTAACATATGGTATTATGATGGCAAAAATGCAAATTAATTTTCGTTGCATGTAATTCTTATGGGAAAATTTTATCTTCGGCAGCCTCTGGAGCAAAAACTGTTCGTACGATTGCTTTGTGGCAATGATAACTTTTGATCAGGAGGTCAAAATCTACAACATACTAAAATTTCAGCCAAACCGACAGAAAGCCATTTTCCCATAAGGATGGTGCGGGGTCCTTTGACTCGAATTCAAAATGCCTTTTTTCCATGGATAACCCATTTCATTGGCTACGCAGGTCCCCCTTATTTGATACACAGGGTGTCAGAGCCGAGTACTACAAAATGGCAAAGTTTAAACCACCCCCGATTCTGAAGCAAATCTGATTGAGAAGACGTCTCAGGTCCTCGAGACGTTTTTTTGAAATTACCTCCATCTCCTCTAATTATGGCGCAGGCCCAAAAATCCTGTTTTATCACCAGTAGTCCATGTGCCAAGGTCGATACTGATACTATTTTAGCGGACTAAATGCCACTTTCAGGGAATGTTCCTATATGTATGCCCCAGATGGCAATAACTATAATGGACATCTCAGAAGAGTAGCTTTCAAAAATGGCGCCCTCGCACCTGTATAAAATCGTTCGTAACTCTTTTCATTTTTTTTATTTGAAAGCTCTTGAAACGTAGATTCATATTGTGTATCTATTTTGAAATACAATTACTGCACAAAAGCAATAGCAACAAACAATTCAGTCAAATTAAGTTAAATTCTGGGTATTTAGTGAAATATCTCTTAAAGTGTGTTTACACTACATGATTTTTCATATGATTTTCGCTTTGATAAATCATTTGGTAATAATACAAAATACGAAAAGTCATGCGGTTTGCATAAATGTGTTTACACTGCTATGACTGGCTTATGATTTTGCACTTGACTCTACTGGCAAATGTGCGTCGTACATAACCTAAAAGCGACGTACAGTGTGAATTTCTGTGGTCAAGGTTAGTTATTTATTTCAAATGCACTTTTTTGTAACAACGTTAGGTCGTTTGTTAATGTGCTAAATTTTTTATATAGTCAAACAATAATGCGCTATTAGCATAGAACACGCTTCAATAAAAAAATAAATAAATAAAGTCACAACAGGGTTGCCACTGCACACCAGGGAAAATAAATTTGCGAGAAATGGTAGGCGATTCAAGAAAATCATATGAATTATCATGGCGAAATAGACACCGTCCTATTCCCTAATTTTCATAATATTTTGCTATTATTGATACTTATGACTGGAGTAATAGCAAAAATAATGCAGTGTAAACTCAAAAATATTACCTTATGACTTTTCATTTGCAAAATCAATTGACAAATCATGTAGTGTAAACACACTTTTAGATGGCTCACTTTACGAAAATTTGTGCCCTTACGGGGAAAAAAGTACATTAATTTAGCTTTACATTGATGTCTCAATTGCAAAGATTGGATGATAAGTAACGGCATAAATTAAAAATACTTTACCGTGCGTTCGCGTAAGCCCAACGGATGCGAGCGTGCGGCACTGCGTATTCGTTGGCGTTGAGGTAGTAATAACATAATTAACCCAAAATTTATGTTTTTGTATGTTTTTTCACTAAATTGCGGAGTTTTTTACTTTTGTTCTTTTAAGTAATTAGAAATGGCCCACCTAGTACTACATTCCTACATTCCTAGGTACACATACACAGGACGTTTTTTCGTTTTTCGATTCGAATGACAACAAAATAAAAATAAAATATAAATAAGTACTTAATGATTTTTGCGGAACTCCAACCAACGAAAACCAGCCGAAGTTATTTTTAAATGGGTAATATACAATATTATAATAGGTACGTAAAATGAATACTGTATGTTGTTGTAGGCAAAATCACGTATCTAGCAAAAGTCAAGTGCCTAAGGATGTCCTAGTGTAAAACGTGTGCAGAGACGTGGTTTCGTTTTGTCGAATTTTCAATATACAAAATTAAATTTTTCTCAGATACGTGCTTTTGCAGGCACATGCACTCCTAAATTTTCTAGTTATATGATGAAAAATCCTCAAATGGAAATTTTTGTAGATACTTACGTAAATTAGTAATATTACAATAGTGACTGTCGCAACATAAATAACTGAATAGTGATTAAGGTCTTCTTGTGTGTAAAATTATGTACCTGCTAATGCGACAAGTTCGGTAATAACAAATTTCTTCAAGATCTGTATAATTTTGATACCAGTGGAAAGCTTAATTAACGTACGCCTTTTTCGGTAAGGACACAAATTTTCGTAAAGTGAGCCATCTTATAGATATTTCACTAAATACCACAGAAGTTAACTTAATTTGACTGAATTATTTGTTTTTAACGCTTTTGTGCATTAATTGTGTGTTAAAGTACACATATAAAATGAAACCACGTTTCAAGGGCTTTCAAATAAAAAAAGGAAATGAAAATAGTTGCAATATTTACAGAGTTATATGAGCGATTTTATACAGGTGCGAGGGCGCCATCTTTAAACGCCCGCCATTTTTGAAAGCTACTCTTCTGATATGTCCATCATGGTTTTTTGCCATCTGCGTTCTAGGAACATTCCCTGAAAACGGCAAGATGGTACAGTCGAAAAAGTAAGTCATGCACCCGACTCTTGAGCCTTACGCTCAGAATTTAGAACACCAGCCTTCGATATAGTGGTGCATTTCTATGTCATTAGAACGGCACCAATTGGGGGTTGTACTACTTGATCAAAAAACCTAGGACTGCATGCCAGTTACGAATTATTCGCTCAAGAAATTGGCATAAAGTGCATTATTTAGTTTTTCGACTGTACCAAAATCGTGATTTTCAGCCCATGGCACATGGACTGCAATAGTTAATAGCCTCTTTAACTTCGACTCAATTTTTAATTTCTTGAGGTCATTGTGTCGTAAAAGCTTTACTCTAGGACACCATGGGGTCAAAATTAATCTAATCTAATCACCGATAAAAAAACAGTTTTTTTGGCCCTGCACCCTAATTAGAGGAGATGGAGTAAATTTCAAAAAAACGTCTGGAGGTATGAACCTGAGACGTCTTCTGAACCAGGCAAAAAAAATTAGAAAAATTTCTTTCAGAATAGGGGGTGGTTTAAATTTTCGCCATTTTGCAGTACCCAGCTCTGTCACCCTGTATATCAAATAAGGAATACCTGCATAAAATGCGGAACATGTCATGTCGTAGCCAATTAAATGAGCTATCCGTAGAAAAAACGTTCATTCAAATCGATCAACTGCTTGAGGAGTTACGGCATTTTGAATTTGACTCAAATTTTCGGGTGGACCAATTGTTGAGCAATTTATTTAGCTCGGGCAGTTTTATCGTTATTTCGAGCAAATTCTGCAGTTTATTTAGCTCGGGTAGTTTTATCGTTATTTCGAGCAAATTTTGAAATTTATTTAGCTCGGGTTATTTCGAGCAAATTTTGTTGTGTTTATTATCATTAATTCATTAATTCGAAGCTTCAAATGGGTCCTCTGAGTGACGTTGTACGCTTATCAAGCAACCTACGAATATAAGACTGTGCCCCAACTGGCTAATAAACTAAATAACAAAAAATATTTGTTCTTATATTCTCCACACATTCTAAACCTTCAAGAAAACATTGAAAAGGTGCAGCACCATCTATTGAGGGAAAACCGCGGTTCGAAAGCGGTAAGCTATCAATAGATCGGTAATGACCTGTCTGTTTAATTACATGTAAAAGATTTCAATAAATAGACAATTCCAAAGCACTTTGTAAAATTCCATCGCAATCAAACGCCAGTTTTACTTTGAATATGAACTAAGTTTTCAATAAACAACTTAAGTTTTAAGTTATTGGGTTTTTAATGGAACAACTTATCTTTCATTCTCTGGATTACTACTTTACACAAGCATGTTTTGCGAAGAAACTGAACTTTATCCATAAATAAGGTCGAATGAAGATTATCATTGTGAATCAGATAATACCCAAACTATCAACAATACGTGATATTGTTGTAATCAGCTGGTAAAAGTTCGCATAATTATAGAGCCAAACTTTTACCAGAGTCCTTAGACGAAAATAAATGGAAAATCACGGTTTAAAAACCCTTAAGTTTCTTTTGGAATAACATAATAGCTACGGCGGCAAAGGTCATTCATTAAAATTTGAAAGAGCTACTTTTTTCATGATCTCACTTCTTATTTCTTATAATACGTTCACATACAGGGTGGTGCTAAAGTACGCCGACTCATAAATCGGAGATAAAAATGTTATTTTACCAATATTTTAAAAAATATTGTTCAATGTTTGTAAATTGACGTTGGAGGAACAAATTATTGCTAGTTTTCAGTTTTGATAAGATAAAATCAACTCCGCACAAATCTTACGGCCTGTGGTTTTCTGTCAAAAAGTCCTGAAAATTAGGAATTATATAAAACTCCATATTCTGATAAAAACTTAGCTGAAATTTTCCACGAGACCATTACGAACGATGAAGATTTCAATAATGTAGCTGATGTTTTCGTGGCCTTTAACATTTTTGGCCCAATCTCTTTGTTAATGTAATTAAATTTCCTATTTAATTACACACCACCCGATGATCCATTGCATTTAGAAACTACGCTACTTCTTGCACTTTTTCTGCAAAATGCACCATTTCCGAGTAAAATTAAGGAATGTGCCATACACGAAATACTGATGAATTATTGAGACTTATCAAGATAGCTATGTCGTGATTAATGTCAGGTCTTTGTCAAAGTTTCAAATTGCTGTCTTGTTACTGCTATGGGCAGGTGATTTTTATTTTATTTTATTAAATAACAAATTCAATAAATCATACTACAATAACAAAAGATCGCATTTTGGTTCGAAACAAACAAACCACCAGCACAGTGCAAAACTGACAAGTAATATGAGATTTTCACAAAGCCCTGACATTAATCCCGCAATAGCTATCTTGATAAGTCTCAATAACTACATCAGCATTTCGTGTATGGCTCCACGTTCCTTAATTTTACCCAGAAATTGTGCATTTTACAGAAAAAGTGAAAGAGGTAGCATAGTTTCTAAATGCAATGGGCCATCGGACGGTGTGTAGGTAAATAGGAAATTTAATTACGTTAACAAAGAGATTGGGCCAAAAATTTTGAGTTTTAGTTTTCAGAAACTTAACTATAAGTGAATTTTTGGACCATAATTTATTGGGCATTTTATTATTTTCATTTGAGAATAATCTAGTAAAAGTTTGGCTCCATAATTCTGAGACACCCTGTTTACAATGTGTCTTACTGTAACTGGAACCATAACTAAATATGTATTGTTATTTTTGCCACATGTAGAGCTCCAAAATCTGCACGTGTGAAATCTCAGGCTACGGAAGTGACAAAAAATGCATTTTTTTAATAGAAAAATTTTATAAGAAAAACTTACTCAGAAGGATTCCAAATGATTAAACCTGAAGTTTCAGGACAAAAAAAAATAAGTATTACATTTTTTGAGGAAAAACTGCATGTAGCGCCCAAAACTTTCGGGAGTCTATAAATAAAGGTATGACCGTCTTTTTCCATTGTGCAGATGAAGTTGATACCATACAGGTAAATTTATCTGAAAAGGACAATGCCTCGAATTAAATTCACCAAGAATTTTATTGTTTTCACTTCTTCTGCCACTGTTGCCAGCAAATTTCAAAACAAATTCCCATTTATTCAAAAATCCCGGAAAGTTTCCATTAAAAATTACCGAAAAGTTTCCGGGACATTTCGATTTTGCTTTAAATAAAACTGAAATTTAGGATTTTAACATACATTAAGTCTTAGTAAATCATTATTTATGCGGATCGCAACAAGAATTAACAAAATGTTTACCAAATTTTACTTAGGCAGGGCATTTTTTGGTTGATAAAACGTTAAATTTGGCGACAAATTTAAAAATCTGGGAATATTTCCTGAACATCATTTATTTCTTCCCGGAAATATTCTCAAAATGGAAAGTTTCCGCCTACTCATCGCTACTGAAATTCATCTCAATTAGATTTTAATGGAGGCTTCCATCGGTCAGATTGATTACCGAACTGTCTCTTACCGACGTTTCGTGCACCCTTGCAGGCGACCTCTTCAAGTCTGGATTGTTTTTATTCCACAAGTTTTCCTCAAGAAATTTAATATTTTTATTTATACTTGAAACTTCGGATGCAGCCATTTGAAGTCATTGTCCTGGGCAACTTTTTTTTATAAAATTTTTCGATACGCCATTTTTTATCCCTTTATTAAGAGTACGGTTATAAAAAAAGGTTTACAATCACACAGGTGCAGATTTTGGAATTCTACATCTAGAAAAAAAGAACAAAATTTTTCGATTAATTTTAAGCGAAACATTAAAATGAGGCACATTTATTTATATTAGCATCATTCTATCATGTTCCAATGTATCTTTAATGAATTTCCTAATATTGGGACTATATTATTAACAAGTTATGGTAAGGCAACGTTTTTTATATTCACAAGATGTCTGATAAGTGACGTCATTTGTGACTACCACTAGCTGCATTTGGCTTAGGGGCTAATTCTAAGTTAATTCATGTCATGACGTCATAACATAGGTCTGATTAGGTGCATAACTCATCAGATGCCTCTACCAGTAAGATTTTGCAGATTTCTACAGCCATCTGCTGTATTGCATTTCAGCATAAATGAGACGCAACGCTGCAGAAATCTGCAAAATCTTACTACTAGCGCCATTTCATGAGTCACGCACCTAATCAACTTATGACATGACGTCATGATATAAATCAACTTAGAATCGGCCCCTTCGAAAGTTATTTGCTGGTTGTTTTTATTGTTATTTCGAGCAAATTTTGTTGGTGTTTATGTTTGTTAGTTAATTAATGCGTCAAATGGGTTCCCCGGACAATGTTGCACGTTTATCAGGGGTGAATATAAAAACCTTAACGGCCGATCGCAATCGGAATCGCAATTTTAGTCATAATTTTTAGAAACTTCACACATACGATTTGCGTTTACGCTATTATAATTCCACATCGCAATTGCATTGCAATCTATAAAATCATGTACGATTTTTAAGAAGATAGATGGCCAACAAGGAAAAAGCGGAGTCAGATGAAGATTGCCAAAGCTTTCCGTTGTCTGTGCGTTACTACTTAAAATCCTTGCGTTAAATTATAAAATAAGACCAACAAAAACTGCGATTCCAATTGAGTTATAAATCAACTTTTACTGCAAAACCGATCGTCCCACAAGGTTTCTACAGGAACTCAGCGTTGACATCGCCGGTGGAAACAGAGGGAGGCTAGACTAGATCCTGTGCCCAAGAGAGAAAAAGTTTTACCAATGACGTCACTTCTTTCATAAACTGTGTATAACAACACATTTTGCTTTAGTCGATATCGAGAAACTTTCTAAAGTCATTTTTCCTACATATTACGTATGTCGTGGTAATTCGAAAAGGTCGAGTCTGCCATGCAAGCAGCGGGACAACGCTCCACGGGGGCAGCTCAAGTAGGTATGCCAAAAAAGCTAGTCTCATTGATGGAAATCATTAACGCTACCACTTTTTATATGAATTACGGACAGCTCGAAGTTTAAAAAAAAAAACGTCTGCCACTTCGCCTGCGGGACAAAATGCGTCTGCCAACCACATGTCTAGAAATTTGATTAATAAAATTCTCAAACTAAACTGTCATATTTAAATTATCTACCCGTAGCAAGTGTAAAACAGGTGGCATACTAGTGTCTGTCTATTCTACACCTCCTACAGTAGATAATTTGAAGCTGGGAATAGCTTGACAATTTTATTAATCAAATATCTAGGAAAAGTGGCTACCAGACACATGTTGTCCCGCAGGTGAAGTGACAGATCGGTTTTTTGGACACTTCGAGGTGTCTGTAATTCATATAAACGATTTCAGTGTTAATGATTTCACTCTTTTTTACCATACTTGAAGCCATTGCGGGGGGCCCTGCCCCGCAGGTACTCTGGCAGACCGCCAATTTCTGGATTTATGACACGTAAATTAACGAATAATGTGTATATTTTCGAATGGCATGATTCTATTTCTGCATTTTCGTGTTCTCTAGTCCCCCAAGGCCAACCCCAAAGCTGCGTTTAGTCATCCCCCCAATTTTCACGAAAAAGTTTCTGGCACACGAACTATTGTTTGTTAGTAATAGACTAGACTAGAATAGATGAAGAGAAAAAAAGAAGAACGAGGACACCTCGCAAACTCCCAAACAAGCGAAAAGCGAGCGAAAGCAAGTTCCGCGGCCCACGGGGTAGTTCAGTGGCTGTGTTGTCGCGGAGGAAGCACTCCCTGGCCTCTGATTGGGACACTACAAATCGATACTGGAAAGACCACATCCAAGGATACTAGACTAAACAGATACACCACAGTGCAACACAGCAGAACGCATCGCAGTCATTGCAGCTAAGGCTTACTACAAGCTACGTACTTGTTTGTACTGCGACAGGATTTGCTTCAAACACCCACAGCGTTCCTATACCTCAGTTTCTCTCATGGGTTCCGCCGGCTGATAAATAAACCAATGTTAAATAGGTACCCATATTTAGGTACAGTGCTGTTTCTATACACTCGATTTGATTGGTAGATACTGAATTCACTTGCAACATCCACATAAATACACTTAAGGGTGAGAAACTAGCAAGTGATAGAACCTGGGAATTGTGAGAAGAGATCCGTGGGCGGTTATGGTGCAACCTTAGACAACACAGCCAACTCGGGGCTCGGACGGACGAACGTGGACGTCTTCGCATGCACTACCCTATTAATGCGCTATTTGCTATCTACGTGTACCGCGGGATATGCTAACTACGTGATGCTTATGCACCGCTGTGTTTTGTTTTCCATTACTTCGAAGCATGCCAGGAACAAAGATGGATAGGACAAGTCCCAAAGGGTACATACAATTTATGCACCGCTGTTTTCTTATTCCGAAGCATGCCGGGATCAAAAGATGGATAGGAAAATAGTCCCAAGAACGGGTACAAGTGTTAATAAAATCAAGCAAATATAAAATATCACCAACTTTTCAAAAACAAAAACAAAACTTGAGGACGGGTGTTTACCCACTGCTGGCCAGTCTTGCCATGTTCAATTAATATATAAAAACTACTAAACACATATTAATTCGGTTTTCATATCCTAACAAACAGTAATTAGTAAGAAAAATACATATTAAGTCTATGCTACAAGGAACACTGACAACTAAAGCAGCAGGTATGTGTTTGGGTTAACTTCAAACTTAACACTAAAAAACTGTTTAGTGGTAAAGCAGTTAAGTTCAAAGTCGGGGTTTACCCTCTCACATCGTTAATTGAATTGCACACACATTGTCAGATGTCAATGCACCATGCTTATCAATAGACTAACAACACAGAGTTTGGACATGGATCGGGATGGGTGGGAAGGAAGCCTCATCTGATGTGGTCTGATTGACTACCTATCATATCCTAAAATGACTGAGCTCTGTTCATCAATCACTCATTTACATAATGCACTGTTGTGGGACAGACACTGTTTGACAGCCTCCTACCCACAAGTGCCACAATTTTGTTGTAACATCGCAGATTTCGCAATGTTCACAATATTTGTACTTACCTGTGTTTGCAACCTTGTCAAACCACGAATCCATAATATTTGACCAGCTCTCGGCTTTTTGTCAGAGTCGATGTCGAACTTCTCCTCGCCAATGTTAATAGCTTCCGTGTACTCATCAGGATGGCCACGTCCCCAACTAAACAAACCAATCAAAAAATCACCAATCTAAACTTAGAACTTACGATAGAATTTTGGGAATTTTACGAGTAGGAACTGTGGTTACAAGTTGTCCCCAAAGCAAGGTCCCCAGACCAAAGAACAGGCACCAGAGCCATTGCTCCAAAGTTAAACTCTTGGTCGAAAACGCCATTTTACCATATTGAATGATCAAAACCTTGAAACAAATCGATAATTTCCAACTCCAAAACTATATTTTTTACTTGTGCTAAGCAAGTTCCAATCCAAATTGTGTAGAAAATGGGATTGGTGAAGATTCCTTCAAACACGTTGCGTTGCCCGTGAATTTTCCTAGCGTTGAACTCGTTAAACAGAGTCATCATAACGAACGAATTAAATATAACAGTGAAATGTTGCGTGGGTCCAGCGCCAATTTCCTGGCCCCGTCCAGATTCAATATCCAACATTTTATCCCCTAAAACCACCGATCAACGAACACTAAACAAATCACACGCAAACTTACCAACAAAGAGAAGGGCAAAAATTACAGTCAGCTGATAAACTGCCTGTCCAAGTATGTTCTTCATCATAGTCCTGGATATTAGTGGTTTTGTCCTACCGTAAGGCTTCCTCAAGAGCAAATCGTTCGTGGGTAGCTCCGTCGCCAAGGCAAGCGATGCTAAAGTGTCCATTATCAAATTCACCCACAACATTTGAACAGCCTAAATAACTCGATGAGAAAGAATAAATACGGTCGTGGTTTACCTTCAAAGGACTGTCTTGAACAGCACAGGCACCAATAAATGCTACAATAACAGCAACAACGTTAACAGTGAGCTGAAATTGCAAGAACTTTGCTATACTATCGTAAACGTTTCTACCCCACATAACGGCTTTTACGATGCTACTAAAGTTGTCGTCAGTCAAAATAATATCAGAAGCTTCTTTCGCCACGTCCGTTCCGGCGATACCCTAACAGATTTGAACAGAATTAGTAAAGTCCATGGACGAGACTCAGAAAATGACTTGAGTTGTAAATAATATACACTAGAAACCAGGAAATCCTTGTTTTTAGCTCTGTAACATAGACCCTTATCCGAATTTAGTTACCAAAGCTGTCAAAGCTTTCGTTATTTTACAAAAAAAGTTGATGGTTCAACCCCTGTCAACTTCTATAATCTGAATATTGTCAAGATTATTTGCAACTAAGTCACAACGAGGGAGGTTACTTAAACGTACCATTGCAAAACCAACGTCGGCTTTCTTCAACGCTGGACCGTCGTTAGTACCGTCTCCTGTTACGGCCACTACTTCCCTGTTGTCGGTCAGTTTACTGTCAATTATTCCTTTTACTAATGTGTATTTGTCGGTGGGTGAGGAACGTGCCAGGACTCGTAGTTTAGGCCATACTTTGTCGAGTAAGTGTTGTTGAACCTGAAGTTACTTTTATTTCAGTAATGATCCGACAATTTGAGTGATAGTAAATTGCACCAAAGAAAATTAGAAAAATCTGTATACTGTGATACTATCAAAAACATCCTGTATAAGAGTTAGTCGTACCCCTATCAAAAACACCCTGTATAGAGATGTTAGTCGTATCCCTAGCAAAAACGTTTTGTATCACTAAAAACTAACACTCCTATACAGGATGTTTTTGATAAGATAAGAGAAGAACTAGAGAGAAAGAGGATCTTGATAGACAGGCGGGTTTTAAGATGGGGTGGGCTACCATAGACAACGTGTACATTAGGGTGTATCGAAAAAAAAGAATTTTGGAATTTCGTTTTGTAATAGTCGCCAAAACTTGCCTTTTACTATCCTGAATCTATTTAAGGTTTTGCTATAGTTCAACGTTTTCAGCCCTCTACCGCCCCTCAAATATTATGTTATTTTGAAATCTCAAGTTTACAATGAAATTTTTTTTGAAATGCAACAATTATTGTTTTTCTGTCACTAGTAGGCTCGGAGTAGATTTTAAAGATCACTAACAGCCGTTTTTTCATCTCTAGTTAAATTTAGCTACCTACTAGATGGCCATTGGATTATAGTTTCAAAGACAATTAACTCATCAATCAAGTTGCTGGTGCATGCATGACAAAACTTATGTATGACAGTACTGGTTGACGTCTAAAGTTCAAACGTTAAATTTTTGTGCGTTTTTTAGTCTTCAAAGGCCCACCAAATATAGGCCACTCGAGACTATTTCTAGTGTAAATTGCCTTTAAAATATTCCTATTAACTCGAAAAGGAAGCACAGAAATTCGAATAAAAAACGCACGAAAATATAACGTCTGAACTTTAGACGTCAACCAGTAGTGTCATAAGTTCTGTCATGCATGCACCAGCAACTTGATTAATTAGAGTTAATTGTCGTTGAAACTATATGGCAGTAGGTAGCTAAATTTAACTAGGGATGAAAAAAAAACGGCCTTTAGTGGTCTTTAAAATCTACTCCGAGCCTACTAGTGATAGAAAAACAATAAATTATGAATTTAAAAAAATTATTCGTTGTAGACTTGGAATTTCAAAATAACCAATATTTGAGGGGCGGTAGAAAGCTAAAGATGTTGAACTATAGCAAAACCTTAAATAAACTTCCTTCTTAGAATAGTAAAAGGTAAGTTTTGGCGACTATTACAAAACGAATTTTCCAAATTCTTTTTTTTCGATACATACTAATAGTTACTTAGCGGAAAAAGAAATACAAAAGAAGAAGGGGAAAATGTAAAGCAGCGTATGATAGTGTGGATAGAGGAAAACTGTGATAGCACATGAGCAAAATACAACTGAATGGGAAGCTGGTAAGTAGGATAAAAGAAATATGTAATGAAACAAAGAATGTAGTCAGAGTGAATGGGCAAGAGAGCGAGTGTTTTTGGACAAGAAAAGGAGTAAGACAGGGATGCCCACTAAGCCCAACGCTGTTTACAATTTATATAAACGATATTGATCAGATGTATAAAATGGCCCAGGCAGGGGTGGTTGTGGTGGGCAAAGAGAAAGTGTGGTGTTTGGCATATGCAGATGATTTGGTGATGGTAGCGAACGAGAAGAGAGGAATGAAAGATATGATAAGAAATGCAGAGAGAAAAAGGTTGGAAGTAAATGTGGAAAAAGCAAAGATGATGGTTTTTGGGAAAGGGAGAGAAAAGGCAAATTAAAGCCTCGACTAAAAACCAAAAGATTTTGAACCCGGAAGAATAACTTACTTCTCCATTGCTGTCCCTGATGCGCCTGTTGAACTCCTTGCCCTCGATAATGAGGAAATCCTCGTTAGGTCTGACAATACCGCACTTGGTGGCGATAGACCTGGCCGTGTTGATATTGTCACCAGTAACCATCCTAACAGTGATACCCGCCTTTTGACATTTCCTAATAGCATCCGGTACTTCCGCTCGCACCGGATCCTCAATCCCAACAACACAAAGACATGTCAAATTATTAACACAATTCTCCTCATCCTCCCAGTTTGGTTCATTTTCGCTATGTACTTGATTAATTTCAGCTTTGCCTGGTACAAAATCTCGATAAGCGATGCAAATTGTACGAAGACCATCACATGCCATTGGTTCAATAACTTGTTTTAATAAGCGTTCCTGCATGTCCCTGGTGAACTTTTCTAAACGGCCGTCGTGACCGTAAATGAAGGCACACCTATTAAACTGAATTTCAGCAAAAAATATTCGATGTACGGCCACCTACTTGTTTAAAATCATTTCAGAAGCACCTTTAGTGAACAATCTGTATCCGCCACCTTGTCTTGGGATGACAGTGCTCATAGATTTCCTCGCGGAGTTAAACGTATAAACACGAGTAAAGCTCTCTTCAGGGTAGTCATCACGAATTGTTTGATAATTTTTACCTAGCCCGAGTATGAAACCGAGCAGAGCACACTCGGTTTTGTTGCCTACTTGTTTGGGTAGCTCTGATGGTTCTTCAGGAGGCTATTTATACAACAATTACTTAATTACCGGCTGACCTATTACTTACCAGAACGCGTGATGTATATGCGCAGTTGACGGCGATAGATTGCAGGATTACATTGCCAACCTGGGCAGGTATATCTGTGAATTTGGGCATCGACTTGCACAACTGTTCACAGATGTACGATTGGACAACAGTCATTCTGTTAGTGGTCAAAGTTCCTGTTTTATCGGAACAAATTGCTGTGGCATTACCCATTGTTTCACAGGCATCCAAATGTCGTACTAAATTGTTGTCTTTCATCATTTTCTAAAATAATAATAATAGTAATATTTTTGGTTGAAAAGTTAAGAAGATTGTACCTTGACACTATAAGCTAAAGAAAGCGTAACAGCTAATGGCAGACCTTCGGGCACAGCCACGACAAGAACAGTAACACCAATAATTAAATATCGGACCATGTTATTAGCATAAGAATTTTTCCATTGTTTCTGTTCAATAACGAATGTCTTAACACAAAACTGAATTATCAAAATAACAACTGTCAAAACCGCAATCGTAGAGCCGGCGTAACCAATTTGAATAGCAAGCTTTGTGAGTTTGGCTTGAAGTACGGATTTTTCCTTTTTATGGCTTTCTGCTGATGCTTGGTTAGAAGAAACGTGGTTTTCCTTTCCATCCTGTTCACTGCTTTCATTATGTTTATTTGGTACTGGTGCAGGTGAATTCATATGACTATTGCCAGTTACGTTCTCTTCATCACCTCCTACAGCAACATACCTTGATCAGTTTACGCCAATAACAAAATAATACTAACAAAAATAACAATGGATCAAAAACCATGCAAGTTATTAAATCATTTTTAAAAATATTTAAATATATATTTTTTAAATTGTTAAAAGGATTATTACAGTTATTTAGATTTAAGTTTTAAATAAAATAGTAATATAAAAATTTATTCACCTGTTAGGCTTTTCTTCTTCCGCTGCTTTTTAGCTTCTGTACAAAAACACATGCAAAAGGAGAACATTAGCAATCTCAAAAACACTCCCAAAGTCCTGACATGGGTAAAAAATATATAGTGGTTCTTTTCAAGGTGGAAACTCATGTTTACGCCATGAAAGTGAACAGGGGTGGCAAGTCAAAGAAAAAATGTACTAAGTTAGGGGTAGACTGTATCCATCAGCACTGCACTGTCAACTGGAGCACTATTATTAAAGAACATGTACGGGGTGTGCAACTAACAGAAATGATGACAACTATCTTTATCCTCTATCAGCATTTTCAGCCCTTTACTTGTATTTCCTTCAATTGTGAAAAAATATCGAATTCGTAAAGTTTAATTTGTAAAAAATGAATTAAAACCCGTTTAATATAGCAGTGCCAATAACGAGGAATTTCGTAACATTTTTTATTAGCACAGTGTAACATTCTTTTAAATGACGTGACGGGAGAGCGTCGGCGTCATGACGCTACGGGTTTGTCTCATGACGCACCTACGACATCTTTTAAAACGATGATAAAAATAAATCGATGAAAATTATGTTTTGGGGCAAATTGCTCAATTAAGCCGTGTAGGTAGAAGTAGTCGTTTTTAATACATAACGGCAAAAACAAACAATTACGGTAGTAATTTAACTCAAACGAGACTGGCAATGAAAAATAAATATTTAAATGAGACGTTTCACTGAATTTTATTGCACCTGGAAATGGAAAAATTTTGGCTCGATAGCGATTCGTACACAGGTGAATCGATTATTTCACGTTATCAGCCAAGATTCTTTCCATTTTTCCTTTATTAATGTTCAAGACATGCGCAAGGCACAAAGGGTAATCCGCTTTACAAAAATATGTAATTGAGTTGACGTTTGAAATTATCTCGTAAAAAGCCTCTAAACTAGAAATATGTTAATATTTCCTCAGTATATAAAAATTTCAATTTACTGAACTAACACTTTTGCTGTTACTTTTATGTAATTATGATTGATTTTTTATATCGTCGTATGAAATTATTGCCAATCTATGAAACGTTTATGAATCTTTTAGGAAAAATTACCTCTAACCTAATTTCCAACTTGTCCAATTATCCCTGGCAATCAACGGAAATTACACGGTAATGCTTATGTTTGCATTGTAATTTTCGATACGTTGCGCGAAATTAGCTAAGAAAACTTCCAACTTTCCATTTCACATAGTTTTGAGACTACTAAATTATTGTTTGAGAAAAGTTATACAACAATATCTTCGAGCAGTCATTTTTTTTCTGCTAAAACGCAATCGATGAATCGACAAAACGTCAAATGAAATAAAGTCCATTGCCGACCAGTCTCAAATGTGCATTTTTCCACTCATTTATTGTTAGAGCCAACTTGACATGTTATTTCTATTGATCGCGTTCGGGGGAAAATATATTTGAATTTTCCTTTCTTGACTTCTGGACACGATTATTACGTTTCTTTGTACTTTTTTATTGGCTAAAACCCTCCAATTTTACTTTTTCTATACATATACAGGGCTGTTACAAATGATTGTATCGACTGCTTGACAATTAACTCATACGCTCTAGGCATTGGAAACAAAATCACCAATTTCGTCGTGTCGTAACTTCAGTATTTAAATAATGTCACTTTTGACAAATTAAATCATAACATACCGTTGTCATTAAAAAAAATATTTTTACGCGTAAAAATAATTTTTTGGAGGCATTCTTCCAGAATGGAAGAAAACTCGGTTGTAGTGGTGTTTATTCCATGCCGTGGCCCACTGCAAATGATTTTTTTGCGAAACCATTTTTTTGACCGCTTGTTTTGACATTTAATTTATACAGCCTTAAATTTCAATTATTTTGTCTTTAATGATGGTACAATCATTTATAGCAAACCTGTATTTTAAATCGTCCAACGAAAGGTAGCATTGCGCTTTTTTATTCTAATTACTTCAAAATATCTTACTTCTCATGTTTTTGCAAAACTTTAATAGGTTCAACTGTGGCTGATGTGAAAACCGGCTTAAATTTTTGAATTTTTTTAATCATTGGATTTTTTTAGCATCCACCAACACTAACTAAAACTGGAACTTTTAATCTTTGCAACAGCCTACGTAAGAAAGTTGTGAGAGTTCAAATTTTGCTTACGAATGAAAACTTGAGGTAAAATTGAAAACTTTGGTCATTATGTTTGTTTTACTACTAACGTACTATCAATAAGATTCAAAAAAACATCCTCAGAGGGCTTTAAAAATGAAAGTACATCCTCAGTGAAAATGATGTCTTTGACTATTTATTTTACCTTTGACACAATGACATCCAACAAAGTTTGTGTTACTTTGTATCGTTTGATATGATATTTCATAATGTTATGTACTATTGTGGAGTTTCTTATTGTGCTTTTCCTTATTGCAGTAAGTTCACCAGAATTTTATAGACTTGCGATTCTCTCATATTTATGGTCATACAACATACAGTGGCTCCTTAAAGTTGTGGCAAAGGGACGGCACACTATATTTTAGTCAAAAATGGCATTGCACAGTGCGAGTCTGGAATAAAATTCTATGGATTTTTCACGTTAACTTCTGACAAAAATTCTCGGACAGTTCGACTTAATTTTTTTAATGCGGAAGTAGTCGGTTATTTTTCTCCACTTCTCGTTTGTTCAAACAGAATCAAATTTTTCTCAATGGATTCGGAATTTAAGAATTTTTTTGAGATGAAAACATGTATGACACTTGACCGAAAGTGGAGTCACGGCCATCCTAGATTTTCAAAAACATCGAAAAAATCTGTCAAAAAACGCGATTTTTTGAAAATGCTATTACACGCATCAACCATATTGAAGCAAATGAAAAAAATTCAAATGTGCTTTTGTTTTTCCTTTTTTCAAATTACTTTTAAGTGTCATAGTTGCCAAAGTAGCAAAAAGAAGTTAAGATAATGTTCATATAAATATTTGTACTAAAAAATGTCGACGCGTTTTTGCGTTTTCGAAAATCTTGTTTTTTGACTTTTTCGATGTTTGAAAAAGCCGTTGAGAAAAATGGCCAGCAGAGAAGCTTCTGGAACCTCCCCATCGCGTGGATCTTTGATTTCCGAGTAGGTAGTAGTCAGTTGAACACGAAAATTTTTAGATCGCGCATCATTCACACTTTTTGACAAATAAAGACGGCATTTTTTTACCGAAAAAGTTTGTTAAGAAAAGTTGCTAAGGATGATCCCAAATGGGTAAATCCGAACTTTCAGGCTGAAATAAAAATGTTGAATTTCTGGAGGAAAAAATCAAAAATATCGAAAACTTCAATATTTTTGCAATAAAAGGGTTGCTGTGTAATAAAAAAACAATTGAAATAGGTTTGTTTGACATTTGTTGTTAGCTATAGCTGGCCAAAATTTAACAATCGCAGAAAAAGTTGAAATTACAAGCTAATAAATAATAATCTTAATAATTCCAACTTTTTCTGCAATTGTTAAATTTTGCCCAGCCATAGCAACTGTCAAACACTCATTTAAATTGTTTTTAATTACACAGCAACCCTTTTGTTGTAAGAATAGTGAAGTTTTCGATATTTTTCATTTTTTCCTCCAGAAATTCAACATTTTTATTTTGGTCTGAAACTCCGCACTTACCCATTTGGGATTATCCTGAGCAACTTTTCTTAATAAAATTTTTCGATAAAAAATGCCTAATAGGATTTCGCTGTTTTTGTCCTCTTTAATTAATCGCAGTAGGCTAAAATTTCGGGATAAAAAAAGGTGAAGCATCACACAGATGCAAATTTTGAATCTTTACATGTAGAAAAAAAAACGAATTTGCTCAATATTAACCGAAATATTTGGGTGGTTCCAGTTAAAATGAGACACACTGTAGATATGCCAAAAAGGCGCTAAGTGGAAATACATTTTTAGAATACAGAATTTGAAGACCTTTCATGTGCTGATAAGAAAAATTGGTGTTCATCATTCAAATTTCATAGCTAATATGCCCAAAAGGCATTTGGCATTTGGCGATAATATCCATTTCGAGAAATCTTGCTCACACAGAAATTTTTTAAAAACCATTTTCTCGTGATCCTGGGACTTTGAAACGTGAAGATCTGGTCTTATCTCAATTTCGAATTTTGGAGTGATTGCACCTCCCATTTTTTAACCGGTTGTGGGGAGGTTAAAATTAAATTGACGTGTCCCGAGGATTTTTATCAGAAATCAACGGCTAAAATTTAAAGAATTTTATTCCAGACTTTACGCTCGTACTGTATTTTTGATGAAGATTAAGAATGTATAAAAAAATTGTAGCTGTCATTTTTATTCGACATTTCCCTAATGTGCAGAAAATATCGGTATCGTTACTTATACACCTCCAAAGATAAGAAATATGGAATTACAAATTATAAAAAACGAATTGATATTTTGACAAAGTCCAGATATGTTTATGGTCAAATCAGATGCACAATTTTCCAAACGTCATCACCAGCGACGTCACTGCCTCAGCTGTATGTCAGATGATAGACATCTGCTCGAATCATAAATATTTGGAGTTATTTATATTCCTATCAGAAATATGGGGCAAAGTTGAAAATGCTGACAGAAATGGTGGGGTACAAAAATCAAACAATTTACAGTAACATGCTGTGGGGTACAGATTAACCTACCTTTCTTCATCTTCTTCATTTCGGCCTCCTGTTCGTCGACAGCAGCCCCAAGCAAAGTGAAGATGATACCCGCTTGTGAATTGACACCAACAGCAGTGACAAGCATTTTCCCTGAGCCCTCCATAACGTGGGTACCAGATAAGACCATGGGGTCGAAATGTTCTCCTTTTTTAACATGGTCTGATTCACCCGTAAGAGACGATTCATCCACCTGCACGAGTTATGTAAAAAAATGTGAAAAATATAGTTTTTTACCTTAAGGTCATTGGACTGGATTAAAACGCCATCAGCTGGTAGAAGATCACCATATTTTATCTGGCAAATATCACCTACAACTATATCGCTAACAGAAACTTGTTTGACTTCCCCTTGTCGAATCACAGAAAATCTATGTTCTCCTTCAATCCGACTTTGCAAACCCCTAAACTGTCTTTCTTTCGTATAATCATTAAATGCTGTTACTAAGACTACTACAATAACGGAGATTAAAATGGCCAAACCCTCAATCCACCCATGACTAGTTTCATCATCGTCAAAAGCTACAATTATTTTAGTATTAGTAAATGATTTATGGCAAACTTTGAAGACATACAAACTTCATCATCTGGTGGTTGATAGAAGGAAAGACCTAAAGACACAATGGCAGCTACTTCCAGAATAATTAGTGTAATATCTTGCAAAGCTTCCCATACTAATTGAAGAAATGTTTTTGGAGGTTTGGGAGGAATTGAGTTTGAACCGAATGTTTCTCTCCTATGCTCAAGGTCCACTTGAGACCCGCTAAGACCTAAAAACATACTTTTTGAGTTTATTCGACTCAATTATAGTTACCTTCATTGGGCGATGTGTATAATTTTTTGCATACTTCTTGTACTCCTCCCAAGTCAACTATTTTATTCACTCCATCGCGACCTCGATGTTCCATGAGGTCGCGTAACTGTTTCAGGGTAATTCCATATTGCGCGGGACGGCCGTCTATCGTAGCCATTTCTCACAGCTAGATCTATTAATAAATCCAATATTACTAATCCATTTGTTAATACAAAAACATCAACAAACTTTATTAGACCATTCGACATCAGTTTACTAACACCGGTAAATACGATTTATTTGAAAAATTCAACCTACTCAATAATCGAATCCTAAATTATAAATAAACCGCAAATTTTGTTAACATAACCTAACTTTTATTCACTCACTTTTTAAATTAAAATACTTACAAAGCGGTATAAAATAAACGCAGGCGATTGAGCAACGGTCAATTCAGTCTCATTTTTAAACGAAATTCCTCAAAAATATTCGATTTTTAAAAAACTTGCAGGTAAACACTAGTAAACACATTTGACAAGATTGACTGACAGCTAAGTGACAGTTGTACTTCGCAGGTGACTTGATTTACAGTGGCGGCGTCTTAAATTTATAATTTTTAAATTACGATTTTTAAAAAAGAATCAAACCACATTTCTGTGTTGTGATTAGAAAAATAGAATTCTTGAAAAAAATGGATTTTAAGACCCGTCTCTTAAATATAAACAATTGGACTGGCAGCAAACTAGGCGACTAGAATAATTGGCGGTGCATACAATTTCAGATTAACCACGAATAATTAAAAGCTAATTATTTTTAAAAACAACACACAGGTAATTTCTTACAGCACGCGATTTCATTCTTTTAAAAGTGCAGAAGAATTCAATGAGAATTATTTACAACAGCGAAAGTGACAGATGGCAGCCGCGGGTCGCGGCCGACTTGATTCTTTACAAACTTCTTTATAAAGTTATAAACACGCCGTGTCACCATTAAATCTTTATTTTTCTAAATCCCCGACAAATTCCGAATTTAAAATTTATTTTACCCGATAATCCTCGTCTTTATTTTAGGAAAGAAATTTCTTTAAACTCCACGACACTGCGGCAACACCGAGGCCAACATAATCAAACATTTGTACCAAATGATAAATTGGCATTTTTGACACATTATAACTTGAAATTGCTATAAATATTAGCAGAAATAATCTCGATATCTAGTAAAACAGTAAAAATGTTCCACAAACCACAAAAACATTTTAAATTGACAAATCTGACAGAGCAGTGCTAACTTGATGTTGATGTAATAGATGCAACCAAACCAAGGGTGCGTTCAGATAGGTACGTTGTTCAAGCTCAAGGTAATATAGTTCACTGGAACGTGAAAAAACGAAATAATTTGGAAATAATGTGACTTCAGAAATAGGATTGTAAATGACATTGAAAAACTGCAAAAGTGCACATCCAGGATGTGGTTTTCCTGTTTCCGAGAATTTTACATTGATTTCGATATTTTTCATTATGTAGTTCTAGGACATACCTAATTTATAAAATTTGATGCTCTGGATACAGGGTGCGAGATAACGCTATAACTTTGTTATTTGTGGTACGATTTTAGTGAACTAAAAACCAAATTAATGCTCATAAAACGCTACAAACTCAAGATAGTTGTGATTTTTATCAACTCAACTTTTCATTTTCAAAAGGACATACGTACCCAATTTTTTTTACTCAGTCTAATAGCTAATTTTTTTCTGCGTCTTTTGATGTACAATAAGTTATGTTTGGTTTATAATTATAGTTCTGAAAATAATTATAAATTATCAAGATTTGCATATTTTTTAATGAAAATTTTCTAATGTGTTGTGGATCTGATAGAAACTTAATAAAACATTTAAATTGTTGTTGTTGTTATTTTGTAACATATAAAATGCATTTCGAGAATTTTTTTCGCGGCACCCTTGAAAATTTAACATAAAAAGATAGAAATACTGACAATAATTTTAATTATTTCCAAATTTTATTATGAACCAAACTCAACTTTTGCACATCAAAAGCGGCAGAAAAAAATGGGTGTCTATTTGAAAACGAAAAGTTGACACTAGTTTTTAGGTCATAAAATCGGAGTTTTAATCTCGCACCCTGTATACATAAATGAATTTTTTCCAAGCATCTTTTACAGGATGGCCCACTGAAAAGAGGCCCTCCAAATTTTCTCCTCTCTCTGACTCAATAAGTGAGAAAAAATTTATATTTCGAGAGAACCCCAACTTTGAAATTTGAAAAAATGTCAACGACATGATGACGTCTTTTGAAATCTAATTTCTTTACCAATTCAATGCTGTAAGTAAAGTATTTTTGTATCAGTTTTTTCACCAGAGGGACCTCTACTGCCAAATTTAAATTACATTAAGGCCCTTTGTGGTAGGTACATAATTTTAAAGGGTATGAAATCCTTTGCAAACCGATGCAAGAATTTTTGATATCTGTTCACTCTTTCAAAATTTCAGCGAAAACAATAATTATTCATTTTCTAGCCAGAATCAATTGATGTTCGTCAGTGCAACTATTGAAGTACATAGTGGATTAATCTCCAAAATTTTTGCATCATTTTACAGAAGATTTCATAGGTACTCTTGAAAATGATGTATAATAAATGGGGCCTTAAAGTAATTTAAAATTTGACCATAGAAGGCTTTCAAGAATGAACAACGAATTTTTATAGCATTTGCATTGGGTTCATAACGAGGGGTGATCCGCAGACTAAAAAACGTACACTGATTCCGGGAATACCCAAGTATTCCCAGTATTCCGATGTATTCCGAAGTATTCCGATGTATTCCGAAGCTATTCCGAAACTCGATTTAAAGCTATTCCGGTATTCCGATGTAGATAATCGGCAATTTTCTCCATCAATATTCCGGAGTATTCCGGTGTATTCCTAGTATTCCCATGTATTCCGGTGTATTCCCATGTATTCCGGGGTATTCCCATGTATTCCGGTGTATTCCCAAGTCGAGTCCCAAGTATTCCGAGATTTCCTAACCTTAACAGGCGCAGGCGCTTCCGAAGCTACCCCGCGTTATTCTGATGTATTCAGGGTAATTCTACCTATTCCTACAAATTATTCTCCAATTGTTTTGATTTATTTTAAACTACACGCATCCAATCAATAAATTTTAATATATCGCAGGGAAATTTTCAATTATTCCCAACTATTCCAGAGTATTCCGGGTATTCCCATCTATTCCTATGTATTCCGACGTATTCCCATGTATTCCGACGTATTCCGATCTATTCCCGGTGTATTCCCGAAAAATGTACACTGATTCCGGCCTGCGGATCACCCCTCGGTTCATAATGAAATTAGCTTAAAAATGATGTATCAGAAGTGGTGGTTGTCATTTGAAATTTCATCAAACGCGGATTTGAGATAAAATAAAAAATATGAAAATCAGAATCTTTAAACATAACTGAGAAAATAGACCATTCCTGAGCTTTCCGCACTAAACCCTGTTTAAACATGTTGTCTATAAATGTTAGTGCATCTATAGCCATCTTTGGAATATCGTTTCTCCATTGGAAAAATATTAAATATACCGGGGGTGACTTGATGTACCATCAACAGTTATAGACTTAGAAGAAATCAAAAAACCGCCTGTATTCGCTAACATAATGTTCTTACAGATTACACAATGTCTTACAGACATTTCCAACAAAACATCCCCCCTCTGATGTCACAAAAAAATATTTCGAATCGCGAATTGTTAGACCTGAAACCTTATAAAAGGAATTATTCTCAAACAATCAGTTTCGATTCAGAAAATTATGGAAATTTTTATTGCCACGCGGATTTTTCGTGCCAACTGTTAAAAACAATTAGCAAAAACTTGAAAAAAAAAGTACACCAACTTTTTTATTAGTTTATCTCATGTGAAAAACAATTGAATTAAATGACAATAAAATGAGGTGTTAACGTGACTCGAACTTTGACGTGTTTTTTCACAAAAACCATAGTTGATTACGTTTTTGAAAAGATAATTTTTTGTGCATCCGATGGTGTTAAAATTCCGAGTAAAATTCAAAAAAAAAGTTACCTATCTATCGTTGCTGAAAATCTAGGAGGCATAGAAAATGTCTGTCAATGTCATTCAATTGACACGTGTCAAAAATATACAGTTCCACGTTTCAATTAAATAGCATCAATCGTTAGGAATACATGAATTTTTATTTAAAATCGCAATTTCCAGATTTTTCAGGATAACTCAGGAACGAGACGAAATATCAGAGAATTCTTTACAAATTCTTAATCACGCGCAACTTTTCTCTAATTAGAGATCCCAATGGTGAGCATCGAAAAATTAACCACCCTCTATACTGTGCGGTACTGCTCGTACTATTTCTTCGCTGTACAAAATACTGCGCGTGTGGGCAACGCCTCGCTATTTACTTACAAACAATACCGAAAGTGAAGAGAACATATCGAGCGATCAAGAGAAAAATTAATGGCATTAAGAGGTAACTCGATTTATTCTTTTTTGACGTTTTCTTTGAAATATACAGGGTGTAACAATATTAAACTGACAAATGTCGAGGAAATCAGCTGTTGAAAGTTTTTTTTTTGAAATAGGTAAGTACCTTCCGAACGGTGTATCACAGGATTCTGAAATTTTGTACAGAATTGTTACGTAACAAGGGTTGATGGTGCTTCAGTCTTATTCTGTATGATCCATTGACTTTCTCAATTTTTATCACGAGGATCATGTCTTCGGTTCGGAAATCAAGGAAAACCAGGTGAGATCAAGGAAAATAAGGTGAAATCATGGTGAAATCACGGTGAAATCACGCAGGAAGGTGAAATCAGTGTGCAAAATTTTGTTCATAGATTTGCCCCTAGGGTTTTTCCAATTTTCCTCGTTAGTTAGATCGTTAGTTCTTTCAAAAAAAGTTAAGACCTACGTTTTAGAACTGAACATAGGGAAATTAGCAATATTTTCGGAGATGAAAAAGTTCAAAGGCAAATAACATTAGGACCACCGTCTATACAGGTTGTTCCTAAATTCATAGTGCCAACTTCGGGAAGTTATTCCTTGCATTATTATAAGAAGAAAAGTTCCTGAGGACGTCAGTTTCTTGAAAATTCCTCTAAATAATAACATTTTGAAGTGTCAAAAAGGGCTTTCTCTCCAATTTTTTTTAGAATTTTAAGATCAGAGGGGTGCGTTCTTGGGGGGCCTTACACATTTTTTTGCATTGTCTTTTCTTGTGGGCATTTTTCTCGACAAATAATAGTAATGCTCCTGTTGAAGGTCGCTAAGACGCGTTTTTTAAAATGACTTTGATTTGTTTAGAGCACGAAAATTTCTGACGGGCGATTTATTTTTCCAATCTAATTAGTGAAAATAAACACAGAGTAGGATTCCTTACATCATTATAGGAAGAAAAGTTCGTATGGACATTTGGCGGTAAATAATTCCAATAACCTATATCTTAAGGGACCCCATTCGAAGGATCACAACCCCCTTAGGAAGCATTTTCTAAAATATGTCAATATAAACTTTTCTTCCTAAAATCATGCAAGAAATCATTCACCGTCTTTATTTTCATTAATAAGGTAGATAAAACAAAACGGTAGTCGCACAAATTTTGGCACCATAAACCAATTAAAATCATTTTATTCGATAACGGTACAATTAATAAGAGCTTGCACCTTTTTTGTGTAGAATAGAATAAACTTTAAGATTTTGCTACCATATATCGTGGGAAATTCCCTGCAACTGAAAAACTTTCAAAAAAGTATAGCCCTCTACATTAACGCACGTCTCTGATCATATTAAAAATCTGAAAAAAAAATCAACACAAAGCCTTTTATAACACTAACCAATGATCAAAATTCCAAAATTCTATTCACAATAATTTTCGAGTCGGAAAACTGAAATTCCGTGTAGGTACCCCTTTGAAGGGGCACTTTTCTTCCTAGAATGATGCAAGGAATAATGTCGCGGAGTTAGAACTATGAATTTATGAACAGCCTGTATAACAAGGTTCCAAATTTTTGAATAATACAGGGTGTCCGGAAATAACGATGAAATATTTCGGGGGTGATTCTGCAGCTCAAAATATGAAAAAAAGTTTCTATAAACATGGGTCCGGAAATCGCTCCTAACGGGGCGCTCAAAATTCGATTTTGATTTTGTCAATTATTAAGTTTTTGCATACTATCTGACATCGATAAGCAACATTAGATTACTTTAGATACTAATTTTTAAAATCCGTTCAGTTTTGTAATTTAATAAAAATCGTTTGATAAGCCTAGGAAATGCAAATGGATCTTTAGATCTAATTTTTTCGAAAACAGTTGATCCTACGGTGTTGTAACAAGAGAGGCTTTTTTATGTAATTTTAGTCAGAAAACCATATTCCGATGAGAAATTGTCTAAAAAATAACACGTAAAAAATTAGGGTGGGGAAAGCTGAAGCCCCCCCCTATTTTCCACGCCCCTGGTTGAATCCGCTTCTGGTAGATACCATAATCTGATGTTAGATAATGTGCAAAAAGTCGTCACTGTATTTTAAGCAGTTCCTGATGTATTCAATAAAAACAGAAATTGAGGCGCCCCCTTCAGAAGGCCGTAGCCCCCGGATACATGTTTATAGGAACTTTTTTGCATATTTTGAGCTGCAGAATCACCCCCCGAAATATTTCATCGTTATTTCAGGACACCCTGTATTTGAAGTACCCAACAAATGTTTTGCAAAATTTCAGAATCCTGCGATACCCCGATCTGAAGGTACCTAAACATGAAGATCTTTGGCGGTACTAAACTCCATCGTTTCATGAATATATAACTTTCTGCCAATTTTTTTGGTTCTTTAGAAACATTTATAAATAATTCTACGAAATGGCCACATTTATCCTCGTAAAGTTGATGATAGCTTTAAGAACCATTTCATATAATATATAATGTTAGTTGTAGATTTGTTGAAACAATCTTCTTTCCATTGCCAAGATCTTCATGAATATAACAAAAAGACATCGATTTGGATCTTTTCCACAGTTTCAAATTGCCGCATCACATTTCCAACTGGATATTAGTTGAAATGTATTTTGAAATTGTGGCAATTTAGATCTTTGGCATCATGGATCTTACTATAGTGCCTAACAACTGTCGAATCTGTCTAGATTATGACTGCAAGTTATCCGCCGTAGGGAATAATCTTATAGAAAATTGTTAAATCGATCTTTTCCCAATCAGCATTATTGACCATTGTACAATATTGAACACAAGAATATGTTGGGACCAATATTGTGCCAAGCTAAGGTCAAGGTCCTGTGGATTCGAAAAATTTATATAGGTGATTCCATTTAAAAATTTTTGTATTTGTCCCAATGACATTTTAAACAGCTGCTCGTACATTTCCTTGATAGAGAATTGTTCTTATTATAAACCAAGCTAATAATGTTTTATTTAATTTATTGAAGGTAGAAACAGATGGCGGTAATAAAACGAAATAAAAGTTTTGTCTGTGGAATTTAAAGAAATAATTGGAAAAAATTAGTAACGTACAGTAATTATTGATAAGGTTGGTTGTTTATACAACACCATGACCTATGTCAGTAGCAATATCAGTATGAAAACTTTAGATGTAATAAGCAATTGGCTCTGCCGACATAATGTAATAACGCATGCTGAGCTCTATTGAGGGAAATAGTTTTGTAGGAGTAGTAATAAAAGCATCTGCTAACAATGTTGATTTGTATTAGTCAGTGTTATGTTTAGAAATAGTAGAGTTAAGTAAAATTATGACATAACTAGTAAAATAAGGGTAGAGGGGTGAGTAATGACGGAAAATCATCTGACCTGAAAGTAGGTAGTGTCGTGATCCAAAAGGGCACAATTTGAAATAGTTTCTAGATTGCAAATGTGAGATGTAAGGACGCGTAGGTAGTTTTCTAGGTCGGCATTAAACGTGTAGGTCTGCGAGACACGCAACACACCGGCCGAAACTGAACCTCGGCGGCGACGACGGCGACGGCGACGCTGAACGTCACGAGCACCCGACAATGTGATGGATCATTTTTAAAAAAAATGTTATCAAACACAACTCGGCCATCTCAACTTTGAATTACCTTCCGCAGACTGCGCGTGTTGGCCAAAATGTAACCTCGTTTTCGACCACAACACAGCCCGTGACGTAGCACCAGTTAATTTTGTATATATCTGGGACTCGGGAGAGATGAACATCAACTGAAGGCAAGGCGTTGCGGCGCCTGAAATCGACGACGGCGTCGCGAAGACGATTATCTTGGCTAACAAATCATCGGACCATGTGGAACATCAATTAGTTTTATCAAACCGTAGTTCCGGTAATTTTTGTCGATCCGTGAAAAAAACGCATCAGTGACGTCAATCGAGGAAGTTTAGTCATGTATTTAATGGGATTTCCCATAAGAAAACCAGGGTTTAGTGGTGAGTGGTGGCACACCTGCGAAAATGACCCCGGCCGGTAAACGGCTAAGCTGCTGGTTTTCGATATTAAAGGAGGTATTGAGGTTATTTATAATGCATGCTAGTCAGGAATCTCATGGATAAATGACGTCATGCAGACCGCTTCACACTACTACCGCCACTCAGTCGGCACTGGCGATCGATTTCGCTCTACTCACAATATTAGGTATGCGGTGGCAGCAAATAATCAACAAATCCAAGATCCTGACCCGACCATCCGGCATTGGTTCGGTTCGGTTGATCAGTTGAGGGAAAGGAGTTCGGTTAGAATAGTTAGGGGTGAGTAAGATGCGGTTTAAAACTTGAAAAGGTCAGCAATATACTAGTTTACACTGGTGTCGGGTGGGTTTTAGCCCGTGACGTCACCACAAATCGGCCCTTTAAGAGTAGCGAGCACCGCCAGTAACTCGTAGTCTAGCCTAGTCGCCTCAACGTCAAAAGAAGTCAAAAGCTCGGCCCATCCCACCACGGTTTGACCTATTTCCATTGACACGGGTGACGGGGTGCGACAGAGTTGTCCAACGGGCCTTAGGACTTACTTTATGCCTTGGTCCTGTATGTCCCGGCTGCGGTAGCGGTCGCCCCGAGCCCTTGTCACAGTCCAGTCCGTCGAGATGGTCCGTAGTGACGGTCAAGTTAACATTTGTCGCCCGATAAATAAATTAGCAGGTTCTGGGCGCCCTAAAACGCACCCAGGCCACTACACACACTCAAACTCAACTCGCTCGCACCACTCCGAGCCACTCTGCCCGGTGGACATGTACAGTAACAGTCCGGTCTCGTTAATGGCAACTCTGCGAAACCGCCGTTAGGGGCGCTGCCAGTATCTGTTCAATGGTAACGTTAGGTCGGACCTTGACGAGATCTCGCTGGTGGTGTTACGACGTCGGCGCCTAAACAACACGCGCACAACGATCGCCATGCCGACGCCCTCTATCAATAGCGGCGTTGAAGCACGCACCCCGGATCTTCATCGAAAGGTTACGCTCCATGCAGTCAATCAAAAACTTTATTTCACTACCTCACGTAAATTAGCCAGTTTTTATGCCCTGCAACTGCAATCCTTTCTTTTCGACATCCCTCGGTAGTTTTATAACGTTACCCCATAAACACTCTTCTGCCTTTCTGCACCGACCGTACTGCAAAAGGCGAGCCTTTAGGGCAGCATCGAGCGTCGGGTCGCGCCGCTACTAACGATTCCGGAATCCGCTCCGGGTGGACCGTGGCGCCTCCACCAATTTTCAAATACTTCCACGACCCCGACAGGTGCGGACGCCTTGCCTGCTGCTGCTTTTACGAACAAAATCAACCCATCAATCACTCTCTACTTTACAAACTGCACGGCGGCTTCATTTTTAATCCGCATTATTATTTTATCGATTTCATAAATCACTCAACAACTGCGAAAACAAACTTTCCTTACATGAAAATTAAATAAAAAATGGGCAGCTACGGAAGCGGCTGGAACCTTCCCACTTGGTGAATGATCCAATCCTATCCTATCACCAATATCAAGTAAATTTTACTATTTACTATACCTAAGGGCTTAACTTTACTTTAGCGGAAACCGTGTATGTACTGAAACTGCACATATTCCAGTTCGGAATGATGAGCTGAGTACAACGGTACTCGTTTTTTCTTGCGGAAACGCACCGTTGCCAAGTTACAGGTTTACGCTAAACTAAAATCCGTACGGACGGGGTTAACTTTACTTTAACGGAAACCTTGTTAGCACTAAAACTGCACATACTCCCGTTGAGAATGATGAGCTGAGTATAACGGTAGCCGCGTTTTCTTGCGTAAACGCAACGTTGCCAAGTCACAGGTCCCTATACAGAATCTACACAGAATCTACTATTCAAATGATGAAGCTTGGTGCAAAAATTATTGGTCAATTGTGATTCCTCTTGATGTTATAAGCCACCAAAGATCTTCATTTTTAAACATTCTTTTTAAATATCTTTCGAAAGGCGAATCGTAGGATTTTGAATTTTTGCACAGCATTGTTACAGACCAAGAAGCAACTGCTGATGGTACTTAAGACATTATCCAAAAAGCGGATCTCTGTTATACAGGGTGGCCCGATGTTATTTGGCCTTGAATTTTTTTATGTTTGAAAATATTGCTAATTTGCCTATGCGGCCATATTCCCCGTTCAATCCTAAAACTTTTCTGGCTCTTAAAATTTTTCGAAAAAACTAACCACTAACGAGAAAAATTGAAAAAACCGAAAACATGATACAGGTAATCACCTTAAAACCAATGATGAGTCTACCTCCTAAAAAAGTGAAATTACCATCAATGTTTTTTCTTCAGTTGTGAGCAATGGTTCTGGACACAGATATAGGACAACACCTTCAATGCAAAAAAACAGTTGAAATGTGATGCGTGTCAACGTACACTTTGATTTTTATTGAAATTTTAGGTTTATCACGATGATCATGTTTTCGGTTTTTTCAATTTTCCACGTGAGTAGGTAGTTTTTTCGAAAAATTTTAAGAGCCAAAAAAGTTTTAGAATGGAACGGGGAATACGGCCGCATAGGCAAATTAGCAATACTTTCAAACATAAAAAAGTTCGAGGGCAAATAAAATCGGGGCCAGCCTGTATAACATGGATCCGCTTTTTGGATAATGTCTTAAGTACCATCAGCAGTTGCATCTTGGTCTGTAACAATGCTGTGCAGAGATTCAAAATTCTACGATACACCTTTCGAAAAATATTTAAAAAGAACGTTTAAAAATGAAGATATTTGGCGGCTTATAACATCAAGAGGAATCACAATTGACCAATAATTTTTGCACCAAGCTTCATCATTTGAACAGTAGATTCTGTGGTATAAAGGATGTAGAGTCTTTCAGACTCACCCTGTAGAAACCGCGTGCACGTTAAAGCTTTGTATGTTCTGGTTGAGAATGACGAGCTGATAACGTCACGTCATTTTTCTTGCTCAAGCGCACTGTGGCCAAGTTTGAACTAGTTTTATGAAGTTTTTATGGTACTACTTTAGCAAAAACCATGCAATATCTGGAAACGAAATGACACGAAAATACGTGCAGATCCTCTTCCCGACCCTATAACACAGATCAATGAGTAGTATTTCGCATCGATCAGCTTAATATCGATATTGTAAAAATTTAATTTAGTTATTTTAGTTGAGAAGGCTTTCCATATGGTGTCACCAAACGTATCTATTTTTATATGGAGCGACTGAATGACAATAAATGATCTTCACCTCGACTTCACATTAACTTTTTTTTTAACTTGTAACAATATTAGGCTAAGCTATAATTAGGTAATAAATACTACTTATTGACCTTGTGTTTTAGGGTCGGGAAGAGGATTTGAGGCTCCATGGATACGTTTAGTCAAACCATATGGAAAGCCATCTCCTTGTCAGCTAAAATACCTAAACAAAATTTTTACAATATCGATATTAAGCTGAGCGATATGAAACAGTACTCATTGATCTTTGTCATAGGGTCGGGAAGAGGATCTGCAAGTATTTTCGTGTCGTCTCGTTCCCAGATATACTGCATGGTTTTTGGCTAAAGTATTTACATAAGAACCTCATAAAAATAGGGGAAACTTGGCCACAGTGCGTTTGCGCAAGAAAAATATTCTCAACCAGAATATGTAAAGTTTTAACGTGTAAGTGGTTTCAGCTGAAGTAAAGTCCCTATAGACTTTAGTTTAGTGGAAACCTGTAACTTGGCAACCTTACGTTTGTGCAAGAAAAATCGGGTACCGTTGTACTCAGCTCATCATTCTGAACGGGAATATATGCAGTTTGAGTTCATACAAGGTTTCCGCTAAAGTAAAGTTTACCCTACCTAAGTTTTACTCCACCAAACCTAAGGTATTTTCTGTGATTATTCTAAAATTTACGAACTTTTGCAAAAATGGCACTAAGCTTGAATACATTTTTGAAAACAAAATTTGAAGACTTTTCATGTGCTGATAGAGAAAATGGGAGTTCATCATTCAAATTTCAAAGTTGATATGCCAAAATGGCAGTTGCCGTTCGCCGATTGGCACAAAAATTAAATCAGCTGAATCTGTAAAGAATTCTCCGATATCTTATGACGTGAAATAAATTGATATCAACGAATAAAACTCGTATTGGCATTGTGACTTAAGCTTTGAAATTTTTTTTTCAAAAAACTCGGATTGGTTACATTTTTGAAAAGCCGATTTTTTTGTGTGTTTAATGGGGTTAAAATCTAATATGGCGGCCATAAGGAAAAGAAAAGTTGACTGTCATTACTCAAAATCTAGAAATCCTAGGAAATTTTTGTCAATGCCATTGAATTGACAGATGTCAAAAATAAAAAAATTTCAAGTTTCATATAAGTAGCAACAACTGTTTAGGGAGCTATGAATTTTTCTTTAGAAAGTAAATTTTTTGTTTTTTCGGAATAACTCAGGAACGAATCAAGATATCGAAGAATTCTTTACAGATTCTTAATCACCTTAAAAAAGAGCAACTTTTATCTAATTTAATCGATCTTCTAACTCTTATAGTTTCATACATCCCAATAGTGGGCAATGAAATTGTTAATCGTAAAAAAAAAATCTCACCATTTTTTCGAGAAAAACTGATTTATGATAACCGTCAAAAAATAAATTTGTTTGTTAATTGCGAACGCCGGAACGCCAGCCACCTACGATTAACACGTAGAATTTCATACGAATCTCGCTATGCATTCGATCACATTTTGCCATTTTTGTCGAAAACATTGCGTTTGACGAAACAATTTCAAGAGACAAAAAAGTTTCTAAATTGAATGGGCTTTCTAGCGGGTTAATAATTTTTAATTAATTCAAATACGCGACCAAAGTTTTGTGGCTCCAAAGACAAGGAGGCCCACGAAAAAGCGTCTTAGGGGGGTCCCCCGACAAAAAACGTAGCACTATCAGAGTCTACATGTCATAGGACCCCTGTGTACCAAATTTAGTGATTCTCGTACAACAGGGTTGTGAGATATAAAAAAAGACTATTCTTAGCAGCGAATTTCAGGGGGTTGTAACTCCTAAAGAGGGGCCACTTGTCAAAAATAGAAAATTGTCTTAAGAATTTGTAACCAAATTTTGTTGCCTTAATTTCCGGACACCCTGTATATTTTTAGGTTTGATCAGAGTTGAAACAAGCAATAAACTTTAATTAATCTGAATATTGGTTTGGAAATTCGCACTTCTTTTTAATGGGGTCTTCAGATTCTAAGCCCACATATCTTTTCGAAAACTTTCAAGTTCCAATTAATATAGTTCTCAAGTTATAAGAGATTCAAGTAAACTAATCAGATTTGACTTCTGAATTACTTCTTTCGGAAATTTAATCATAGATGCACTATTTCTTGTAGGTAACAAGATACAACGATATAAATTTTACCTTGACGCTATACCTAACGTTACCTAGGAAATGGTTCACCTGTTTTTATTATTTAGAACACAAATCTGATGAGAGCTATTGGAGTTTTTGAAAAGACATATCGTGTAATTTAATGCTGAATACTTCATTAAAAGAGTTCTGAGACAGTTCCACAAAATAATCAAACTTTGACGTTTTTTTAGCAAGTGTCATAGCATAGTTTCTTGCATAGAAGCCTGATTATTTAGCTTACATTTATGACCACATCATTCAAATCAGTAAATAAATGACTGACTTTTTCCCAAAAATATTTATCTTTTCGGACACCCGATACAAACAAAATACACAAATCATTCTCTACTTTTCAAACTAATGCACGGCAGCTTCACTTTTAATCCCCGCGCTATTGCTTTATTATTATTTTACTGATAAATAAATAATCACTGCAGGATGTTTCAACAATTGCAGGGACAAACTTTCCTCACATAGGAATAAGATGAAAAGTAATAATAAGCTTTTGCTTTCAATTGGAGAATCTTGAAAAATAATTTCAGTGCTCCCGTTTTGTTTTAAATAAATTTTAATACCTCTATGAGATGCATTTTTCGAATTACCTACCTCAACTCGAATTTAAGTTGTAAACGCAGCCTACTCCGACCTCGAAAATACCCCTATTTTTCAATATTTTGCTTGGCGATCAAAATATCACCGAAAAAAATTCATAAGAATAAATTATTATGACACCGCATGCCAAGATTAGCTTTTTCAAAAAATTAAAAGTGCAAATTAAGTTCTCAATAACTTTTCTTTTTTGGTAATAAATAAGTATAGGTACTTGTATTACATAATGATCAGAATTTTTCAAAATGACCCCATTTTAACGTTTTGATTCCAAACTATATTGCTTTAGACATTTCTGTACTGTAGGCTACTTTGACATTCAGTGAGGCCTTAGGATCTAGCAAGTTAACTGAATAAATACTAAATTTGTTGGCAAATAAAGTCATTATTCATTGTTGGAAAACCAAATTTTACTATTATTTTGCTTTTCTTAACTTTTTCTGATCGGGCCTTTGCCTAAAAAATTTTGTAAATATTTTCTGTAAGTGCGCTTTTTAACAATTTATCAACAAGAAAAAACTACTAAACAGCATAAGTTTTGGAAGTTATGTACCTACAGATAAATGCAGCAAATATAGAAAATGTTTCCAGGTAGAATGAAGTTTAGCTGAAATACAGCTACTGTAAACAATCTGCCACAATTTATTACGGCGCTTTAGATTAGACCCTTATGTGTAATCGCAGTGAGGTTTAAATCACTTCAATAAAATAAAACGAGACTTTAATTATTATCATATACCGCCTAAGAGGTTGTTCTTCTAAGGGGTGGTTATAATAAAATTAAGGAGTTATTGTTTCTTTATCTAAAGTTAATTTCCCATTAAAGACTGCTAAACGAATTATTAAAAATTTCCTGTTATTAGGTGAGAAAAGTAATTTAAACGCACGCCCTTGATATTTTTTTAGACTTTTTCTTCATATCTGAAGTTGTACCTGTCTTAATAGTGGTTAATGTGGGCAAAATTAAAAATAAATATTTAGATTCCGAAGAGACAAAATTTTAAAGATTCGACAACGTAAAAATCTGCCTTAAACCCGACGTTCAATTTTAAAATAAATTAAAGTATTCTCATTTTTGGGAAACGAGGAGATTAACAGAAGGCTTTTAATCAAACCTTTTCAAGCTCCTATCTTTTCAAGTTCCTGTAAAGTTATAAATTTAATCAAACACGAAATATCCCTTTGAAATGAATTCAAATAAAAGCCATCTTCCTAGAATCAATAACTGCAGTTTATATAAATAACTCCCCTTTACTAAATTTTACTAAATTTTAAATTTCTTCAGAGAAAATTCCACTGAGTGAGTGCCTAGTTGCAATTGCAGGAGTCGCATTTCTGTTGACAAAACCTAAAAGGGAATCTATTACATTTTCAGGAAATCGCATAGAAACTAACGAGGTTACGATGATAAATACGGACTTAAATTTTCTATACAAGAGCAGGATGTTGTGTTCAGTCTTTTGATCACCTGTTGCCTGATTTTCAAAGATTTCAAGGAATGCTACTTTTGCATTTTATATTTTCAATTAATTGCCTCCCTTATTTAGATTACGTTTGGTTACAAAACAAGCTTAAAAGTAAATATATTGATTTTTTCTGTTCATTAAGAGGCTCTTCAAATTGATTTGATTTAAGCATCGAAACTTACATCACGTTAGGATTTTAAGTTTTTATAGCAAGTACTCATAAATTTAATTCATTTGCGCTGTACGTGCGCTTGTTGCGAGATTGATAGATTAACAGGCAATGTCCAGCTTTCTCTCTGAATTTCAGGAAAGTACTTCAAAGTTAAATTTAACCTAATTTCCACCATAAAATTTCATTTCTATATTAGTTTATTTGAAGCCACAATTGCATCTACATTTAATTTAAAAGAATTACGGAAAGTAAACTCAAATTGGTAAGCAGAAGAAGTACTAGTACTACCTGCAATGTTAAGACTTCCTGTTCTGATGCACTTCGTAATCATTTAATGAATACAAATGAATTATAAAGAAGAGAACACGTACAGTATACTACTATAGCAATGGTAATTTTTTCCTTACTGGATCCAAGAATATGTATCTGAAAGGTAATCTTAAGTATCGATGACATACATAAGATTGCAAATTACCTCAAAAGGTACTTCAAATGGATATTGGAAAAAAAGTTATTTGTGTTCGACGTTGCGATAGGGTTTAATATCGTTTTCCTGGATTTTCGAAGCAGAATTTTCATTTAAGTTAATTGAAAATGCACTTCAAAGAGAAATTAACCTGGTAGCTAATAGGTAATGATTATCTTATTGATGTTGGCCGCTATTTAACATGTACGCCCCCTCACTAGTAGGTATTTCATTATTAGTTCTCTGTGCCGTGATTAAATCTCATTGGTGTTCATAAATTTTATCTGATTGATTGATACTAAATAACAAATTGATATTAAATTTTTTTAAATTGGAAAAACGAATTAAAAATATTCCATAACGGCGCCAGAAGCTATGTTATCGATTGAATTCACGACAATACCTACCAAAAATAAAACTTGCAGTCACAACACAATTTGCAACACGAGCAACATTTGTCACAATACTAAGACTCGAGTATTCTTCAAGTTATTAAAATGGTTCTACTATTATCTTTTGATTTTCTAAATAAATAAATAATAATAATCTTAACAATTGAATACGTAATTTGTATAAACATCATTAGCTTTTATTGGTATGGATTAGAAAACGTCTTGTTATTCGTCACATTTTGATAATTAAAATAATGCAAATTTATTTAACATAGAGGATTCGTCATGAATACTGCAGAGCGGTGACGTTTCATTAACATTAACCACGTCTACACACCTTCATTCTGTACCCAAGTTGAAGAAATTGTTACCTTCAGCTAAAAACCACGTGTAAACAATTTTATCTTAAGCATTTCATAACAACATTTAATTGCTGGCTCAGATTGTCTATCAGCAAATTTACGTAAGTTTTTATCGGTGCTTGTAAGATGTTACTGGTGTAAAATCAATGCATTTCATTATTATTCCAAGCTTAAATCATTATTTTTGTGTATGTCGTCATAAATGACTAATACGATGATAAAATAGGAATTTTATTGAGCTGCTTAATAAATTCTAGGAACTTGGCAAATAAACTCGCTTATTAATAGTAAATAATAGTATTGATTACTTAAATAAGGGCCACGTGAATACGGTACGTACGTTATCGCCCCATATAAAAATAACATACTTAACTTAAATCAATAATAGTTCAGTAATTTTATTAAATATAATTCAGAACAAATTATTACATTTTCTTGGATTTGTTTGAATTGACATCACCGTTTAAAACGAGAAAATTTAATTATGGAGTTAAATAAATATAGTTGCATCACTTTTAAAAAATATGATAAGAAGTAGACTTACCACTAATAACACTAAAATAATAAAAATCTCAACACCACATCACTTAGAACGTTAACTGGGGAATGAGAACTACCTAAGTAACGAAAGATATCCAATCAAATAAATATATAGCTACTTAAAGATAAAAATGGATAACATCAGTAATCATTTTCAGCTTCAATTTTCTGGCGGGCTTTTGCAAGAATGGCTGATAGTTCAGAAGATCTAACCGTCTGGTACTGAAACAACCTCGTAGCTTATATTTATATTAACAAAAAAAATTACTTACCCCGCTGACGCTTTTTTGAATATTGAGCTGGGAGTAGAGTCTCCCCCCTTCCTGGTTTCCACAAACTTTAATCAATTGATTTTTGGTGAAATCGAACAAATTATGGCCCGAAAGCCCCTTGAATTTCGAGCAAATCTGCGAATCGAAATCTTTGACTTTCAACCAGTTCTGAATTTCATCAGGATTTGACTTTTGATCGATATAACTTTCCGGCGTTTGTCGAACTTCTATGTGAGGTTTGTTACGCTTCTGCTGTTCGCGCATTATTGAAAGAACATAACCGAGTTCATCCTGCATTCGATCCCCTTGAGTCGCTGTTGATTTCACAGAATTTGATCGTTTTCTTGTCGGAATGGGGGTCACAGGTGCCGATTCGGGGGGTGGCGGTGGCGGTGGTGGAGGCGCCGATGATTTCTCTGGAAATTTGCATTTTGGAATTATTTTTAGTCTGCAATTATCTGTGATGTAATCTATTTTAAGAGTTTATTGGATTGGGAGATTCGGTTAAGCACTCAATAGTATTTGACGCAGGTTAAGATTAGATAGGGCAAGGCTGTGCGTAAAGGACGCCTCATAAACGTTCAAAGAAGACTTATTACGTCAAACATTGTCTAATTTCGCATGGAATGTGGTTGTGGGAGGAGTCATAGACAATTGCACATGGCAGCATTTTATATATCACCTTTTTCATAAGTGTAAAATAAAAATAAAGTAACAATTATCCTTCCAAATTAAGGGCTTTTTATAATTACGTTACCAAAAAATATGGAGCAAGGGTTCACAAAAATTTAGGGGGTGAGGTGATTCTTTTATCATCAACGAAAGCTTCATATTACGAAGGGGTAGAAGGGCCACAACAAATTGCAACTTTTTTTCTTACAACTGTAAGATTCTTTCTTACAAGTGTAAGATTATTTTCTTACAATTGCAAATTTTTTTCTTACAATTGTAAGATTGCTTCTATTACAGCTGCAAGAGGGCACAGGAAACGGTGACAACACAACTGACGCACCCCTATCCTTATTTCTTGTAGAAAAAAGTTACAATTGTAAGAACAAATCTTACAATTGTAAGAAAAAAATTTGCAATTGTAAGAAAAAATGTTACAATTGTTAGAAAAAAATTTACAATTTTGAGAAAATAATCTTACAATTGTAAGAAAAAAGTTACAATTGTAAGAAAAAAATCTTACAATTGTAAAAAAAAAAGTTGCAATTCGACTGGAAAAAATATTTGTTGTGGCCCTTCTACGCCTTCGTACCATATGGACATATAACAGAAGATGCTTCACAAGTTTTCTTCAGATTATCTAATATAAATGATGCGATTTTGAAATTAAGAATAAAGGACCTTTTTTTGATATTTTTTCAGATTTTTAGTATCATACTCGTCCGTCTCTTAGGTGGGGCCTTGCGTATTTTTTAGATATTTTTTGCTGGGGGATCTTTCTCACCAAATAATAACATCTTAATCTGTGATCGATTCTATACAGAGAAGGTGCTCTTGTTGAATATCGAATTTGTGATGGAAAATTTTGTTTTATTTACCTATTTAGTGAAAATACTTGCAGGGGATGGCTTTTTGCAACGTATTAAGAAGAAAAATTCATATAGACTTATGGCAAAAACTCTTCCCATAAGGGAGCTGTGGCTTTTCGATTAACATTGAACATGTTTTCCTTTTCCATCAGGACTTCCATCGCAGGGCCTTAGCTCCCTTAGGAAGGAGTTTTTGCCATAAGCCCATATGAACTTTTCTTATCCTAAAATGTTGTAAAGAGCCATCTCCTGCATTTATTTTGCGTAATTTAAATAAATAAATACAACAAAATCTGCCCTTACAAATCTTCGGACTTTCATCCAATCTTGTTCGAAAGCGGTGTATGCTAGCGAGATTCAACACGAGCACTTTTTTACGTAAAATTGCTGACAGATTAAGATTTTATCATCATTTGGTGAGAAAAATGCATTAAACAAAAATATGCAAAAAATGTGCAAAGCTTCCCCAAAAAACTTCATCATTTACGTATTTTTTGGATAATTAAAAATATATTTTTGTAGAATCCCTTTGACTCATTGATATGCATATGAAGTTTTTGCTTTAAATAAGACGAAGAATCACCCCCTTTTCTGCGATACCATTAACTCAACCTTTTTTGGATTTTTTGAAACATCATCCATGCCCATTTTCTGCATATTTTTTGTTTTGTACACTTTTCTGACAAAATAATAGTCAAATCTTCATCTGATCAGTGGCGGATTTAGGGGAGGGGGCGAAGGGCACGTATACATTTCACAACGTTCGTCTGTCGTCTCCGGCGCTCCAACTGGTTTAAAATTAAATAATAATGATAATATTCATAATCATAATCAATTTGCCCCCCGAAATTGTCCGCCACTGCATCTGTTCCGCGTTCTACAGAAAAATGTGCTCTTGTTTAAATGCTTAAATGTCGCTAGAGCGCAAAATTTTCGAATAAAAGACCTTAAATGGATGAAAACGGGAAAATGTGTAAGGGGAGACTTTGTTTTTTCTACCTAATTAGAAGAAATAAGTTTCATTATTTTAATGAAAAAAGTTCATAAGGACATGTAGCAGAAAATTCGAAAGGCCATAGTTCCGTTACGAAGGATTTTCTGACATATAAACTTTCTTCCGAGCAGATAAAATAAAATCTTTACTCACAAATCTTTGGGTTTCCATCCAATTAAGGCTACATTTTATTCAAAAACCTTTTTTATGTAGGTAGAATAGATAATAGATTGAAATTTTATTATTATTTGGTTAAAAAAAATGCTCACAAACAAAAATGGGCAAGACCCCCCCAAGAAAATACTAGCCTTTGCTCCAAATTTACAAATCCCATTTTTTATATTTTTTGGGTAATACCTACCAGTTAAATTCAGTTTTGTTCATTTTTCAAATGCCACTTTTTGGGTCCCTAAGATGTAAATATTGTATGTTTTTGGCAATTCGATTTTCTGACTACAATTTTCATTACGTAATCAACAACACTGATATTGGTATATTTTTAAATTTATTAACGAAAGATGTACACAAAATTGACAAAGACAGAAATATACGAGAACTATTAGATCATGGAAACCCACCAAAACCACACCAAGGAAACTAACTGGAATATGAAGAGGAAGACTTGAAAGTGATGAAGATTAATTATTATTATCGGAAGGAGAAGAGAATGGAATGGGATTGCTGAGGAGAACCATCAGAACTTACGAAATTTACGAATTTTTATTCGTTCTTGAAAATTTGGCTTTGCTTAGGTTAATTCCCCATTTACAATTTTCAGCGACAATGAAATGAATATGGAATCAATAATGTCTGAATATTTACATTGCACTTGAAAAGCTAATGGCACCTTTAAATTGTAAAACACGCAAGGGTAGAATTAATTATTATTGATAGATTTATACAGATATACTTGACCGCTAGATTATTAACTAATTCAAGGTAAGTTAGGGTGGGTTCATCCACCAGTCCACTGACCCCTAAAAATCCATATCTACGCCAATCTAACACGACAGCGATTAGGATTTTAAGCGTTTCATAATTGATAATTATTATCCAAAGCGCATTATTCAAAATTCTCGATTAGAAATAAGGATTCTCATTTTTTTGAAAATTTAACTTTTCTCCGATAAAATCTAGTTCTAGTGACTAAAGAATACGAGCGCTTTAAAGCAGTTTTTATAAAAACAATGACCTAAGCATTTAAAAAATAGTCAAAAATCACGGAAAAATTATTAATAAAAAAAAAATGCCTGGATGCATTCATCAGAGATAAGAGTCTATTTTTATCAATATCTCCATACTTGACTTTGCACAGATTAGTCACAAAATAGATATGAATTGTTTTCAACGTTCCTAGCATATTCCTGCGCTGAATGAAACACCGTCAATAGTTTTCGTGCTTCCGTAAAATGAAGTTCCCTAACATGCAAACTAATCGGAAATTCAAGGGAAACCATTGTTGCATCGAGAAATCTGGCAACTTTCCAGAAATTTCTAACACATCATAAATTCTACAAACTAAACAATATGCTTTAAGAGATGGCATAAAATCAAAGCGGGCATAAACAATGACAGTTAGATGGTTTTTCAACAATTAAAACTCAATCCGATGGCGTAAATTTAAAAATACGCGATGACACGAAATATCTCAAAATTAGTGCGAAAATTGAATTGACCCGACCTCGGCTTAATTTTAGAAATTAAAAATAGCAAAAATTTATTCATTACCGCGTTAAATATTATCGGCTCCGTAATTAATTATTCCTTAGCTAACGTCTGCTGGAGTTAAAAACCTTTATATTCCTTAATTAGAACAAAAGGATGTTGATTAAATTAATAATTAAATCTCACATAAAAAATATACTAGTAGATAATGTGCAATTCTCGTGCTTGGGTTTATTTTTAACCTCTTTTTGAGGTTTTCATTAATTTTTCAGAGGTAAATCGAAACCGCGGAGGCTAGGAATTTGTCTACAACAATTTTGCCGTGAAATTTAATAAGCCATTGAAATCATAATGCAATTGATTTATTGATCTGGATGAGCAGGAAAGTGCAACCTGGGCGTAGCAGGATAAGCGTTATTAAAACCGCTGGATATCGACCAGAATGTTATAGGTAGGTACTTGGAAAAAAATGCTTAAAAAGGGGTTGTTTTGTGTTAGATTTGCAAAAAATTAAAATTACGCCAAAATGAGGGTGTCACTTACGTCACCTTGTAAATCAAACGTGATTGATGACAAAAGCAACTTTTAAAATGTTCTAATAGTTGTCATTGGTTATCAGTGATAGGGAGATTTTAGTCTTTTGAAATATTTTTTTGTAACGTTTTCACAAAAAAAAAACGTACAACCTGATTTTTAACATATTTTGCCCGTGAATCGTAATTAACCTTGCAAATCGAACGTGATTGGTGATAAAAGCAGCGCTTTTAAAAATTCTGAAAGTTATAATTGGTTATCAGTGACAGATAGGGAAACTTTAGGAAACGTTAGTATTTTGAAATATTTTTTTTACGTTTTCACAAAAAAAAATGCAGCAGAGAAGCGGCTGGAACCTCCCCATCGCGTGGATCTTTGTATTCTGTGTAGATAGTAGTCAATTCAACAGAATTTGTCATCCACTGTCAGCCCGCTCCCTTTCAATGAGAAATAATTTTTTCTCTATTTTCCACTGAAATGGTAGAAACTGTGAATATATTTTTAGAACCAGAATTTGATCGTCTTTCTAATGGCGACATAAAAAAGGAGGCCTTGCTTTAAAATTTAAAGTTGATATGCTTAAATGGCACTTCCCGTGGACCAATTGCTTCCAAAAGCCTTTCAGGTCTTCAACGGGTCACCCAATCTCCATGTAGCAAATTTCAGCCAAATCGATTCACTAATCTGGGCTATAATGTATTTTTAGTGGTACTACAAATTTTCGATTTTTTGACCCAAAGAGCACTAAATGCGAACGAATTTTGTCTTATTTAAAACTAGAATTTGAAGACCTTTCTGATTGTGACAATAAATCTTTCAAAAACTTGTTTTGGATGGTTAAATGAGTGAATAATTTTAAAGTTGGAAATTGGTGTACCAAAACGGCACTTTCCGTGGGCCGATTGAATCCAAAATTTGTTCAGCTCTTCGACGTGCAATACAATGCCCATGTGCAAAATTTCAGCCAAATCGGTTCAGGGGCTTGGGCTGTACCGCGATTTAAAAGTCCGATAAAAATCATTTTTTTTTAAATTTTTGGTCAAAAGGGCACTAAGAATGAATGCATTTTTAGAAGCAGAATTTGAAGGCCTTTCCTATCGTGACGTGAAAAATGGGGGTTTGCATTTAAAATTTAAAAGTTGATGTGCCAAAATGGCATTTCTAGTTGCACGATTGGCTCCAAAAGCTATTCAGATCTAAGTTGGGTTATGAGATGCCTACGCACCAAATTTCAGATAAATCGGTTTAGTAGTTTTGGGTGTGGCGTGTTTACAAACGTACGTACGTACACACACACAGACACATTTTGAAAACCGCTTTTTTGGGTTCCTGAGACCTCAAAACGTGAAGATCTGGTGCTATCTCGAATTCGAAAATTTTAGTGATTGCAGTAACCTCCCATTTTTTTAAAATCTTGTTGGAGTTGGGGAGGTTAAAAAAGTCCAACTTGATTTTTAACATATTTTGTTCGTTATTCCGCTTTTAATAATACCTAAATAAATAATAAAACAAAACTAACTAAAAATGGACAGCGGCTGGAATCTCCCCACTTGGTGAACGATCCAATCCCCAATCACCCATTAATTTCAATCCAGTCTCGAAATGTTTCCGGAGTTTTTAAAAATTTTTATTTTTTACTTTCAAAAGGGCACTAATAAGTTTGATTGTATTTTTGGAAACTGAATTTGAGGACCTTTCAGAAGACCTGATAAAACAAATGGTGGTCAGCTTTCAAATTTTGTAATGACATGCCAAAAAGGCACTTTAAATTGGCCGATTGCCACCAAAATTAAGTAAATTTTTCTACTTGCTATATGTAAATTTTACTCCACCAAATCGTTTTCCGTAATTTTTCAAAATTTTACAATTTTCAATACATTTTTGGAAATGACATTAGCGCTGCTAAAGAAAATTTCGAGTTTATTATTCAAATTTCAAAGTTGATATCCCAAAATGGCACTTGCCGTTGGCCGGCTTGCTCTTAGGCGGGTACTGGTATCTCTACTTACCAAATTTCAGCCAAATCGATCCAGTAGTCTGGGCTGTAAGGTGTTATCTAATGTTGCTTCGAAATTTCGAATTTTCTGATTGATTTGATTTGATTGATTGAAAACTGCCAATCTGATTTTAATGAAATTTTGAATGGGGGTTAGTGTTGGCCTTCTGGTGAGCGCAGTTAATTTTGTTGCCAATCAACAAACGCCAAGTGCCTTTTTGGCGTATCAACTATGAAATTTCACTGATACACACCAATTCTTCTTATCAGCATATGAAAGGTTTTGAAATTCTGTGTCTAAAAATGTTTTCACCCTTAGTGCCCTTGGCATAAAATCAAAAAATTCGAAATTTCGAAGCAACATTATTAAATAACACGCTGAAATTTGGTAGGTAGAGATACCAGTAGGTACCCGCCTAAGAGCTGGTTTAATTTTGGTGGCAATCGGCCAACGGCAAGACGTGCCATTTTGGCATATCAACTTTGAAATTTGAATAATAAACTCGAAATTTTCTTTCTCAGCACATGAAATGCCTAAAATGTCATCTCCAAAAATGTATTCAAACTTAGTGCCTTTTTGGCAAAAAGTCTTAAAATCTTTGAAAATTCCAAATTTAGATATAGCAACTTAATTTTGGTGGCAATCGGCCAATTTCAAGGGCCTTTTTGGCATGTCATCAATGAAATTTGAAAGATGTCTTCGGAAAGGTCTTCAAATTCTGTTTCCAAAAATGCAATCAAACTTATTTTAGCAATAAAAAATAAAAATTTTGAAAAACTCCCGAAACACTTCGAGACTGGATTGAAATTTATAGGTTATTGGATCATACACCAAGTGGGGAGGTTCCAGCCGCTTCCTTAACTGCCCATTTTTTAAAATTGTTTGGGGGAGGTTAAAACGGGAGGTTATTGCAATCACTCCAAAATTCGAAACTGAGATAATACCAGATCTTTAAGTTTCAAGGTCCCAGGATCATACAGGGGGTGATTTTTTTAAAAGTAACAATTTCAATTTTTTTGGAGCTGCAAAAGATATAAAAAATCGCTCGAACAGGTCGATTTTTATTTCGTGTATGGTGAAATTTTTCCACGCACCCCCTAATCCCCGCCAACCCCAACTTCAAAATCTCAAATGGCAATCCCCCACTTGTGATACATCATTTGAAAGCTAATTTCATTGCCAATCCAACGCTGTAAGAATTTTTATTATTTGTTCAACTCCAGCGTCAAATTTTAAATGACATTAGGTATGAAAGAGTTTGAAAATCTCTGTAGACCGATGCATCTTTTTTTAATCCATCGACTCGTTCAGGAGTTACATTGAAGAACACGAGCTGGTTCTGGGCCTAGAAATCCTTCAAGTTTATGTTGTAACTTTTGAACGAGTGGACGGATTTCATACATTTTTGCATCAATTTCAAACCATTTCAAATGCTGTAACACAAAGGGTCCAAATGTATCAAATATCAAAAATTCTTGAAGCGTTCGATTGGTAATGAAATTAACTTTCAGTTGATGTATTACAAGTGGGTGGTGCCTTTGAGATTTTGAAGTTGGGGTTGGCGAGGGTTAGGGGTGCCTTGAAAAATTTCACCATGCACGGATTTAAGTGCCCTCCTTGAAATAAAAGTCGACCTGTTCCAGCGATTTTTTATATTTTTTGTAGTTCGAGAGAAAAGTCCGATTGTAACTATTTAAAAAGTCGCCCTGTATATGTGCGAATGATGTACGTACGTATGAGCAAGATTTTTCGAAAACCGCCATACCGATTTTGATGAAATTCGGTAGGAAGTTAGTGATGGCTTTTTAGTGAGTTCAGTTAATTTTATTGCCAAAGTGCTTTTCTGGCACATCAATTATGAAATTTGACTGATGAACAACAGTTTTTCTTATCAGCACATGAAAGGTGTTTAAATTCTGTGTCTAAAAATTGTCAAAAATTTTAAAAACCCAGAAACTCTTTTAAAGCCTGATCGGGGTTGATCGAAAAGTATTCACCAAGTGGGGAGGTTCCAGCCGCTTCCGTAGCTGCCCAATTTTTCTTCTCGCTGATTTTTTTACAAACACGTCACTGTACTGTGAGTTTAAAAGGGTAAGTTTAGATTTTTTAATTTAAATACTGAACAGGCAAACGGGATTTTATAATATAAATATTTTCTTAATAAATTATTACGGTTCCACCCAGTTTTTAAGTGATTCTAATTGGCAATTAAGAAATTGGATAGTTTAGTAATTATAACGCCATAGTTTAATATTTTCAGAAGCTGGCGGAAAATAATAAGAACAGGTATTGCGCAAGATCGATACAACAATATTATTATTGGTACGAAGCGGTCGTAGGGGCTATCCCCACTGGAATTTTCTCTAGGACCGCCTTTTGGTTTATGTACCTATACGTTGTCAATATTTAAGTGGTAATGCACGGAAATAAATAAATTAACTGTTCTCCAACTTTTATTACTGAGGTCTCTTATATTGGTTCGTAGTTAGCGAAAACATAGTTAAAAAATCGATAAACTGCAAGACATTTCTGAACGTTCGTGGAATCATTAGCTGATAGATATCGTACCTTTCAGAAACGCTTTTTACTCTTACATAAAGTTTATTAATCTCACAACTTGGGAAGAGTACTACTAATATTAATTAATTTTTAAGTCTGATATACAGGCTGGCTGCAAATTCGACCACTAAAATCAATGGGCACATTCGTCAGTTAAAAATAAAATTAGAAGAAATTTTTCGATTTCCACTACCGGCTGCCTTCTAATAGTCAGTATTGAGATTTTGATTTTTCTTATTTTCATCAAATTTTCTCTTACCTCACAATCGGTCAAAATCTCAAAAGTATATAAAAAGAAAATGTCAATGGGGCAGATGAATTTGCATCAAAAAATTAAAGTAGACGCATTTTTGCGTTTTTCGAAAATCTCAATGTTTCGCCGATTTCTTCGATGTTTTTGAAAATCTAGGGTGGCCGTGAATGCACTTCCGATCAAGTATGGTACATGTTTCTAACTCAGAAAAAATCGTAGAATCCGTTGAGAAAAAGGTGTCATTCCATTTGAAAAAACTAAGTCAAGGTCATTTCCGGTTAAACAGGAAGTGGAAAAAATTCCCTCTATATAAGCGCAAGTGTCTCCCTCCGTGCGGGATTGGTCAGCGTTTATTTCAATTCAATATCTTTATTACATGCAAAGATATTCAAGGTGGGAAGTATATGGTTCCAAAATATTTGAGAGATTTTCGTATTTTTGTGATTTTCAAACCCTAAATTTCATCCCCTCACCTTCAACAAACTTGTACCTCAAAAACGCATATCAAGTTTCAGTAAAATATCTCCACTTGTTGTCGAGTTATTATTACAATTAATAGTTTTTCGGTCCCCAAAAAAACCTCGCATTCTCGCGCTTTTACTGCGAACGCTGCCTAAACGCTTGAAGATGGATTAAAATCGTATAAGGGAGAAATGTCGGCAACGAATAGACCTACAAAAAAATCCGCGACAGTATATAAATATCTGTTACGGATAGCCGACAATAAGCCACTGAATCTATTTTCGTTAAAAATTAGAACACAAAAACGATCTCGGTGGGCTACCCATCGTAGATGGCTATATGCCGTCGTGGACTTTTTTGTAGATCTTTTCATTGCCGACAATTCCTCCTTACAAACTTTTGCTCTAGCTTCAAGCGTTGAGGCAGCGTTCGCGATCAAACGTCGAAAATTGTAATTTTTTTCAGGTTTTCACCCCTAACTCCCACCCCCCGGTCCGATATGGCCCAAAAACAATCCTCGCCGAGATCTTCGGGGTATACACATGTGTACAAAATTTCAGCTCGATATCTGCTTTCGTTCTCAAGTTATGCGATGGGCAGAGTAGACAGACGGCCGGCCGAGCGAGCGAATTCACTAAAACTACAGTGCCTTTTCTTAAAACCTAAACTCCGCATGGAAAAAATGAAAGAGCCAAAAAGCTTGTTGAAAATCGAATCAAATAATTGTTTCAATATGTTAGAAAAAGTTTGAAAGAAAGTAACATAATATATCCTGTTTAGGCGTTAGCCTGTTGGATAATAAATTGCTATTATTATTATTAATATTATTGTTATGGTTAAGTCAGGAACTTTCTAGTTCTCATCGTTCGATTTTGAAAAAATTACATGGGATTATGCAGTCCAATAAATTAAACAAATGTTCCAAAGATTCTCGTAGGTTAAACGGTTCATAAGTTATCCGCAAATAACACAAACATAATCTACTTTTAGGAGGCTGCAAGCTGCAGCACTATTAGGAAGCGGAAATAGATTTTTTTTATAGCTCTGTCGCTCATTTTATTTTTGACCAAAGAATATCCCCATAAATTTTCGTGGTCGAATTCGCTGATACCCTGTATCATCCGGAGTGAAGTCGAATTCGCAGATGTTTCATCCGAAGTGAGGTTAAACCAATAAGATTGGGTAAACCAGAATGTGTGACGATATGCAGGAAGCTGATTGGTTGGCGGAAAAGGTGGTGGGGGTTTAGCAGTTTTACCTTTCCGCCTCTAGTTTATTCATTATGCTAAAGATGGAAAATTCCCTGAGTTTAGTGCAATGTAATTCAGTACTACTAAATGCGAGGGATTCCAGTTTTTTGTAAAGTTACCCCCGACATAAAAAGCAGACGAGGGACACGTAAAACAAACAAGCACACATTACTGCAAAAATGTATTTCATTAGATATCAAGTAGTTAGTAAAAAATCAAAGGTAATGAATTAAGTATTTACAATTTACTACATTTGGACGGAATTTGGCTCCTACCCTTACAATGAAGTATAAACTGCTATCGTTTTAAAATCTGAGCGATCCGAACACTTGTTATAATGGCGTTGATCGGAATCGCGTATAAAATAGTAATAAGTTAAAAACAAGAGATTACAAGTCTTCAAAAACCAACTTTTACAAACAATATACAAAACATGAACATAACAAGAAGCGAAGACGACACACATGGATTAGAAATATCGAAATTCGCCTCTCTTACCGATTCTTTCATTTCTGACCCAGTCAGCGGAAGCTGACACTGGAGCATTGGCATGTTCTGGAGTGTCCAATGGAGACTCCTTAAAAAACTGTCAGGAAAAATAAATTCTAAATTAAACTTACAGCTCTATGCGAGTTGTAGTTGTTGTGAGTTGTATATAAAGGATTGTTGAAAATATCATTTCCAGTTGAATGGTATGGAGTAACGATTGTGTGAGGTACATGAGCGATTTGTCCTCTGCTGTTCCTTCCCTTCCACCATTTGCGGCTATCATCGAGAATCTATGGAAAATCATTAAATTGTTTAAAGAAAAAACAACTTGCCTCTAAGTATTCTCCACGTACTACCGTCAACTCTTTATCGTTATTAGCTGTTCTTGGATATGTAACCTGAACAATGTTAGCACCTCTAGCCTGCAGTTCATCAAGAAAACTTTCTTGAGTTCTGCCAAAACCTCGTTCATCTCCTCCATTTCTTTCAATAGAATCAACAGAAATGTCGCTTCTTGTGCTTTCTCCATGATTGGGAGGAGCCTCTCGATTTTCAATTTTTGGATGATGAGTGTCGTTGTTTTTCTCGTACATGAACATTTCATGGTTTGAAGTATCGTAATCGTTGTAATCACTACCATATTGCCCATCATTGTAATGTTTCCCTTCGTTATTAGTTTCCAGCTCATCAATAACTGGATATTCAGGGCTCCACCCGTCCATAAATATCGGGTGGTAAGGCACAACTGGTCCCTTCCATTGATCCCTAAAATAGAACGTCTTGTTAGGTTTTTGACAATAAAATAAAAGTTTATATCATTATTATTGACAATAAGTTACCTAGGAATGAGCCAAGGGTTGCCTAGGGAATGCCACAATTCAGTTTCTTTGCTTGTTACGCAATTCATCAATAGGTTCACTGCCTCTCTTGTAAGTAACGGAGAAACGACTTTTCTTGGAATATGAGAATCTGAATATGTGTCGTGCGAGGCCTCCACAATGAGAGCAAGCGGCGTGAATAAAAAGTGAACTAATTCCGGAGCGTTGGGATCGTGAATGTGTGCCTTCAATTTCGCCAGCAAATTAAAAGACAGTTTGAACTTCTGAAAAATATCGATGAACTCCTTCTCCGGGGGTGGCTTCGTCCTCATTGTCAACATTCCATCCCCCATGTCCCTCTTCCTGCTTTTCCTGCTTCGTCTTCGCCTTTCCAGCTCTCGGGCTGCAGCTGCCGCATGTTGCAGGCGAGCTATGAATTTTTCAATATCGTCAAAACAGTGGTTTAGAATCGTAACATCTCTTTCGTATTTTTCGCTCGTCGTTGAGCTGGTGTCGTCATTATTAGTTGTCAGTTCTGAATCTGAACCGTGATAATCTCGGGGGTCTCTGGCTGGATTTATTACTTGTTGAGGCTGTCTGTTAGTCGGTGGGGGGATACTGCTTTTGCGGCTTCTTGTTAATGTCTTTCCCATTCTTAACTGCTTCAAGTCTTCGACCAGGTCTTGAGCTGAGATGCTTTGGCACTAAAATTTCAACGTGAACTAAATTTGAGGATTAAACGATTTATTTATCTATCTATTTTTGTTGATGATTTGATAATATCACGTGGAGGGCCAATATGAATAAGCGTGGGGCATAAAGCATTTTACAGCACACAAGGGGATGCCATATGCTGGTATTATTAACTCATATTACATTGAGTTCTCTTAATCTTCAATCAATCAGGAGTGAAATCCTTGATCTGTCAGATTTTTAATACACGAAACCTTTTGTTCATAATCCTTTTAAGTTTTAACAATAACATTCACTTCTTCATTTTCTTAACAAATAAAAAGAATTCTTGAAATTTTCAAACATTATAATCTTTCCAAAATGTGAAATCAGAACTGAGGACTGGAATTTACTAAAATATTCTTAGACAATACGAAGAATTAAGGTTCGTCTTTTGAATAAACCAAGCAACAATTACTGCTTATACATGCACATGCTTGTGTGTACGTATGTACGTATGTGAGCAAGATTTCTCGAAAACTATCGAACGGATTTTAGTGATATTTGGTATAGAGGTTAGTGTTGGCCTTCTGGTGAGTCAAGTGCCTTTTTGGCGAGTCAACTATGAAATTTGACTGATGAACACCAATTTTTCTTATCAGCATATGAAAGGTCTTCAAATTCTGTATCCAAAGATGTATTTGCACTTAGTGCCTTTTTGGCATAAAATTGAAAAATTTTGAAAAATCCCACGTCATCTATGAAATTTGAAAAATAATCACTATTTGTTTTTATCAGCACATGAAAGGTCATCAAATTCTGTTTCCAAAAATGCAATCAAACTTACTGCCCTTTTGGCAATAAAAAGTAATTTTGAAAAACTCCCGAAACAGTTCGAAATTTATAGGTGGTAGAATTGGATCGTTCACTAAGTGGGGAGGTTCTAGCCGCTTCCAAAGCTTCGGTTTTGATAATGAGCACATTGTGTTCGAAACGCGTCAGCAGTAAAAATCAAGTGTTTCGGTGTAGTGGGGTGTTTCCAGTAATAGTGCGTAGTTAGCCTTGAAAAAAAGTGAAAGCTAATGTCACACATGACCGTAGTTTTACAAAAAATAATTTATATTTACCCTTTTATTCAATAATAACAATACAATTATTACTTATCAACGGTTTTAAAGGTAAAAGAATTACAATTTAAAAAAAAACGACCCTTGGAGTGAGGGTGACATTAGTCAACATCACAAACCACCTTTTTCCATGGCTAACTGCGTTTATTGACAATAAAACTACCAAGATTATTTATCAAAATTAATTTTTTTCTCGAAATTTTTCTAGTGAAAGTGTAAACTTTTTTTACATAATTGAGTGTAAGAAAAAATATGCCTACGAGAATCAGCAAAGAAATGTACAGCTTGATTATATGGTTTTATATATTTTTCTCTTCAAATAAAAAAGTTACAGAGTTACAGAGTCCTTTGTTAAAATTGTTGAATTTTTGATAATTTTTCGTGATATCCTACCAGGAAAAATATGTTTCTGTATATTGTTCGAATCATTTAAAGTAGGTATCCAAAACACAATACCATACTGTTTAGGGGGTGGAAAAGGGGTGCCATATTAAAGCGAAGAGGCAAATTTTCTAGTGAAGAAATCGTGACAACGTGTAGAAAACTTATTTAGACTGTGAAATATATAGAAACGAAACGAAACCACCGATAGGGTGGTGGGAAGGACTGCCATACTGGCGCAAACTTGCTCTAATTTCGGCCATTTGAGAAAACGTTGATTTATTACGTATAGAAATGAAAAATACAAAAACTTTGTGCGAGTATGGCAAGCCCTTGTATCCACTATATCGGTATGGCAGTTTCGTCTCTACATATTTCGCAGTCTAAATAAGTTTTCTGCACCAAAATCAGCCGGTAAGTTCTCACGATTTTTTCACTTAAAAATTTGCATCTTCACTTCAGTATGGCACCTCTTTCCCACCGCCTAAACAGTATGGCATTGTGTTTTGTATATTTTAAATTATTGGAGCAATGTACTGAAACAAGTTTTTCCTGACAGAATATCACGAAAAGTTACAAAAAAATTCAACAATTTTAAGAAAGGACTGCCTCTCATGTGACCAGTGACAAATTGATATGCAACTTAAGCGGTAGCAAATCATGGGTAAAAATTTTCACTGGCTGTCGTACTATTAGAGCAAAAAGTGTAAAAAACGAAAAAATTGAGCCAAATCTCGACGTTTTAAACCCCTTCAATGAACACTGATGAATTTCAAGGTACAGACTAAGCAAACAAGAAAAAAGGTTTTTAAAATCTTCAAACGAAGTCAGAATTTCTCTTAAGAACGGATTATAAGAACTTGCCAAAACGAAATCTATTATTTGTTGCATTTTCTCAGAAGATTGAGAACTATCGAAACGAATTTTCTCTAAATCTTAAAGGGCTCGAAAAGTTCTTAGGTTTTCTTCAATGCACTGCAACAAAAGTTTCATAAATTATCAAAACGATGCCAATTATTTGTTCCATTTTCTCAGAAAACTAAGAAATTAAAGGGCTCCTTGAATCTTAGACAATTCCAAAATCTTATTAACACTTACCAAAAAAGAAACTTTTAATGCATACTGCTGAATTCTTTACAGATGCAAAAGATTAAATGGAAAACAGAGGAGAAAAAACAGGAAATGAGAAAACCACCCCTTTTGAGAACTTTTTACGGCTTGCCGCATCATTTTCTTCGAAACAACAGTTCTTGAAATCTTAAGGCTGCTCTTTTTTGAACACATCTACCAAAATTTACTAAAAAGAAATCAAACGGAAGTTCTTAAAGGCTCCAGAGAATTTTGTTCTGAAGCTATGTCTAAAGGCCATCGAGCAGAAAGTGTAAAAAAATAAAAAAATTGAGTCAAAGTTCTACTTTTTCTTTTTTCTAAAGAAAATCCCTTTAATGCACTGCGGAAATTCAGGATAGATACAGACCAAGTAAACAGGTTGTTAAAATGTTCAAGCGAAGTCAGAATTTCTCCTAAGAACAGATTATAAGAATCAATTATTTTGTTCGATTTTCTCAGAAAGATAAAAAATTGGAACCTATATTATCTAAATCTTAAAGAACACCTGTAATATTGAAACAATATCAAAGAGAAGAAACTCCTCGAAATATTATTAATATTAAAAAAAAATGCAGCAGAGAAGCGGCTGGAACCTCCCCAACGCGTAGGTCTTTGATTTCCGTGACTTGTGTTTAAGATTTTAAAGTTGATATGCCTAAATGGCACTTTCCGTGGGCCGATTGAATCCAAAATTTGTCCACCTCTTCGACGTGTAATACAATCCTCATGTGCAAAATTTCAGCCAAATCGATTCACTAATTTGGGCTATAATGTATTTTTAGTGTTATTAAAAAATTTCGATTTTTTGACCCAAAGAGCACTAAATGCGAACGAATTTTGTCTTATTTAAAACCAGAATTTGAAGACCTTTCTGATGGTGACAATAAATCTTTCAAAAACTTGTTTTGGATGGTCAAATGAGTGAATAATTTTAAAGTTGGAAATTGGTGTGCCAAAACGGCACTTTCCGTAGGCCGATTGAATCCAAAATTTGTTCAGCTCTTCGACGTGTAATACAATCCCCACGTGCAAAATTTCAGCCAAATCGGTTCAGGGGCTTGGGCTGTAGCACGATTTTAAAGTCCGATAAAAATCAATTTTTTCTTTATTTTTGGTCAAAAGGGCACTAAGAATTAATGCATTTTTAGAAGCAGAATTTGAAGGCCTTTCCTATCGTGACGTGAAAAATGGGGGTTTGCATTTAAAGTTTAAAAGTTGATGTGCCAAAATGGCATTTCTAGTTGCACGATTGGCTCCAAAAGCTTTTCAGATCTAAGTTGGGTTATCACATGCACACGTACCAAATTTCAGCCAAATCGGTCGAGTACTTTGGGCTGTGGCGTGTTTACGAACGAACGTACGTACGTACGTACATACACACAGACACATTTTAAAAACCACTTTTTTGGGTTCGTGAGACCTCAAAACGTATAGATCCGGTCTTATCTCGAATTCGAAAATTTTAGTGATTGCAGTAACCTCCCTTTTTTTTTAAATGGTGAAGTGGAGTGGGGAGGTTAAAAAACAACAATTTTCAATGCACTGATGTTGAATTCTCCACAGAAGATAAAATGCAGCGAAGCGAAGTTTCTGTGGATTCTCTCTTCGTTCTTTCAAAATAGAAGTTCTTCATCTTAAGGCTGGTATTCTGAATTCAAATAAAAAGTTTAAGAACGGCTTAAACGACCTTAAGAACCAAAATTAGCTAAAAAGAAAGTAGAAACCAAACGGAAGTTTTTAAAAGGCTGCTACGAAGCTGTTTAAATCTTGTAATGGTGGAAAAAACATAAAAAAAATTGAGCCTACGTTTTCTTTCTTCTAAAGAAAAACATTTCAAGAAACTGCTGAATTTCAAAGTAATTACAGACTAAGTAAACAAGAAAAAAGTTCTCTCCTAAGAACGGATTAAAAGAATGATTTTCCCAGAAGGCTAAGAAATTGAGAACGTCAGGAAACGGAGGTTCTCCACATCTTAAAAGACTCCAGTTTGAGTCAATACAAAAGAGAAGCTCCCTCAAAGCTAGTTAATACTTTTCAAAAAACTTAATGCACGAATGCAAAACATAAAATAGCGGACAAGTGTGAAGAAATCAGAAAGCCACGCATTTTGAGTAATTTTTGTGAGAATTCGTTTGGGGCCTATTTGTAGGTAGTTTATTATTATTTATTTTAATTACAAGTAGGTACAAAAATAAAGGTAAATCTGATAAGAAATTTCGAGGAGAAATTTTAATCGGCATCAATAAAGATAGGTATCCTTGTGTCATAATTATTTTTGTGTTAAACACAGCTGTACTCACCTGAAAGATGTGCATTTCTGGAGGATGCGACTGATTGGAATTGGTTACAATAAAAACTAGAATATTATTATACATTTCCATCGGGTCATGACTGGTAAAGGCTGTAGGTTCTTGAATAGAGTTGGCGGGAAAACGTTCCATAACACTCTAAATCCAAACGTTAATCTTAAAATAAAATAAAAATAAAAAAATTACCCCTGTCTCGTAGTCCATAATTAAAACCATGGAGCGATCCAGGCATAATTGCATTTTTTGTGACCATATTCCATTCGATTTTTCCAACTGAAGGAGCCTTCTCATCCCATCAGCGGGATACATGATTCCCGTGTCTTTGGTGACGGTAAAAGTAGCCAAATGCTCCATAAGATACGTGGGTTTATCACCCCCTTCATCCCTGTACCTGTCCATTTCATCCCCCGAGTAACCATTCGAACGATACGCCATCGCACCTCCTACAATACCTGCAAAATATTTGTGAGGAGAGAATCGATCCGAATTTACAGATAAGATAAGAATTAATTACAAATATTTCTACAATGTCTCAGATTTAAAAAAAAATTCAAGTCACTTGTGCGAAACATTAAAATCATCAATTTATTTCCTAGCTGCCACACCTTCAGCCATTATGGAATGCAAAGAATGTCAACAATTCCTCCGTGTTGTTGCTTTACATTTACGGATAAACTGCATATTTATTTTGAATATTAAATACACATTGGGTGCTAAATTTGGAAGCGTTATGTGACTTGCGAGCAGATTAACTTAAGTCAATGAAACATTTTTGGTATATTTTTTGAAAAGAACAATAAAAAGATAGAAAAAAGCAACGAAACAACAATTTTTAGTAGAGAACTAATAGTACGCGTGAAAATAGAAGTTAAGTGTAAAAGCCATCGTGGCGACCATAATAACACAATAGGTACCCATGAACATACAGTAGCAATAACAGTATTAATTTCTAAATGATCGCAATTCATTGCTGGATTTTAAATTTATTGGTACTCACCATTAAAGAGCAATTAAAAACTTGTAATACGCACTTTAAAAAAATATTATAAACACATTTCACACCGAATTACGGAAATTAAATTGTATATATCCACAGGTGAGTTGTTTCTTACCTGACAGGTAAAGTACTCACTACTCAGTTTTGGGCATGCGTAGAAAGTGGGGAACGCTTACCTGTGCTAAGCGGCATTCTTTAACATAATTACACCTATATCTCGAATGTTCGGATGTGAAAATCGCATTCCTACTTTTCTATAAATGACGTAAATATTAGGTTCTCTATTGACGGACACGTTTCACTTTTATTGCTCAATTGAAAACGTGCGAACGGGCTTAAGTTCAACCCTTCTATGTATTAATATAGGTACATACTTATTTTGTTTTGATTTATTTAGTTAGAAAATTTTCAAACAATGAGATCAGACGAGGCCATTAATTTATCATTAAAAGATAATGATCGTTTCAGCATTTAAAAATACGTAATTGTTTCAATATTAGGAATTCAATAGAAGTCGATGATTTTATTTCAATAGGTAAGTAGGTACTTACTGATTCTTAAATTAAAAATTTAAAATGCATCACTTTCTATTTTAAAATGTTACATGTTCTGTGCTTTGATTTAAAACATTAAAATTGTATATTTATTTTAAAGCTACTCTACAAGTTTTCCTGCTGTTTGTTTAAAATATTTATACAGTATACTATAATATAATGTATAATAATAATAATAATAATAAAGGGTGTCCCAAAAAAAACCGAACGATTTATTTTTGGTTATAACTTTATTATTATCGGACCGATTTTTCTCAATTTTATACGGGACGTAGCCAAAAGATGAGGCTTTTAGAATCTGCAACCATTTTCCAGATGGCGCCACTAATAAATTTTTTGCGGCAGTTTTTTACAAGAACACTTTTTGATTGGCTGGAGTTGAACCATCTGTGAACCGATCAAAATGAAATTAGTGTAGGATGGAAGCTAATGATTTTCTTTTCTAAACCAATTTTACACAATTTCATTCTGACCGTTCTTGATTCATTTATAATTTTTTTTGTGATGCTTTAAAACAAGGATTTTTGAAGATTTATTTTTTATTTGGCCACCGATCTTGACAAAATTTGCAAAATCCTAAGTAACACCATCAATATTTCACAAAATGATGTCACTTTGCAGATGGCGCCACCCTAGCAAATTTTTATGAACACATTTGATTAAAAAATTAACGAGAATAATATGAAATTGTTATTATACTCTGTCCGGGATCCACACGACCAAGATTCACCCAATTTCCATGGCGACTCACACAATGATTCGCCATGGAAATAGGGTGAATCTTGGTCGTGTGGATCCCGGACAGACCATAGTAAAAAATATTAGCACTAAAAGCGGCTACAGACAACAGGCTGGATTGGAATAAACAACAATTCTGGATTTTAAAATAATCCAAATATGTGCTTTATAACAGTCATAAGCTGAAGAACAACTTGTCCAGTTTACAAACAAGTCAATGTTAGACCATTTTTTTGGGTTTCATTTATTTTAACATTTTGTACAACCATATAGTACTTAAGTTAAATTCCTGCACAAAGTACCTAACGTTATTTTACGAAAGATTTATGTTGTTACTAAGGATTCTGAAAATTTTCTCAAAATCGGTAGCGAATTAATATCAAATAAATCTTTAAAAATCCGTTTTAGAGCATCACAGAAAAATTTGTAAATTAATCATGAAGGTTCAGAATAAAATTTTGTAAAGTTGCTTTGGAAGAGAAAAGGATCTGCTTTAAACTTACACTATTTTCATTTTGATCGCTTCACAGATGGTTCAACTCCAGCCAATCAAAAAGTGGCCTTGTAGAAAACTGCCATAAAAAATTTATTAGTGGCGCCATCTGGAAAATGGTTGCCGATTCTAAGAGCCTCATCTTTTGACTACGTCTCGTATAAAATTGGGGAAAATCGCTCCAATAATAATAAAGTTATGACCAAAAATAAATCGTTCGGTTTTTTTTGGGACACCCTTTATATAGGTACTTATACAGGGTGATTCACGTAGACCGTTCGTTAGAAGTTTTTCCACTTCCCAGTAGAATAGAAATTTGAAATTTGGTACTCGGCCATTATCGACAATTCTGAATTCACCTAAAATATTGGCAAGGTTCCGTCACTTCCGGTTTCGCCGGAAATGGTACCAATTTTGTTATTTTAAATGGAACACTATAATTTTGATTACATATTTAAGATCGTCTTTTCAGACTGAGTATTTCTTATCTGGGTTATCTTCATCTACCTGTCATAGTTTTTGACTTATGTCAATTTTTTCGTTCAAAATGTCACATGCATGAGTTGCTTTAAAAAATCGCAACTCCTAAACGCTTTGCAATGATGAAACTAGGTTTTTTACAATCGATAGCGAAGGCATCAGAGAATCTTTTGAGAGGTCAACAATCTACGAACATGGCTTCAAACGTTCACAATTAGTATTCAAAGTTGACGATGACAAAATGTGGAAAAGTCGATTTTTTCAAATGGAACGTACTATATTTGGCAACGGCAATCAATAGAGCGCTAAATTTTAAGGGCAGTTTCATCAACATGTCCTGTACCCTCTACTTATCAATTCTGAGTTATTTACGAAAAAAGATATTCTGAAAAAATTAGGAGTTATCGGAAATTGAGTAGGCTGTGGAAAATTTGTCACGTCAAAAAGTGACATTTTTATTATTAGCATTAATAATTGTTGGCTTAATTTTGGCCTTACAGCAACGGTGGTCTACACGAATGAAGTTGTTTTTGATTCATTTGTGATTTGTGGTCAAAATGATACATCAAAATAAGAACGATTGTTTAACAAAAAATACTCTCAAGGCATAACTTCTTTCATTTTATAACTTACAAATACAAATCTTACAATAGAACTAACAATTATCAACATTAACCCTTTTGAAAGAAACAAATGTAACAGACTTTAACAAAGCTTTGTCATTCATTACATTAATACAATTCGTCTTCATGCGAGCAAATTTACCCTGTCATTTGCGCTAAATCTGGATACTTTGCGTTAAATGGCTCGGCAAGTTCTGTCTACAATTCGGTCATTTTGACCATAAGTCACAAATAAATCAAAAACAACTTCATTCGTGTAGCCCACAATTTATTGTTGTAAGACCAACATTAAGTGAACTATTAATAATACTAACAATGAAAATGACACTTTTTGACATGTAACAAATTTTCCAAACCCTACTCAAGTTCCGATAACTAATAATTTTTTCAGAATATCTTTTTTCATAAATAACTCGGAATTGATAAGTAGAGGGTATAGGATATGTTGATGAAACTGCCCCTAAAGTTTAGCGCTCTATCGATTGCCGTTGCCAAAAATAGTACGTTCCATTTGAAAAAATCGACTTTCCCACATTTTGTCATAGTCAACTTTGAATAGTAATTGTGAACGTTTGAAGCTAAGTTAGTAGACTGTTAACCACTCAAAAGATTCTCTAATGCCTTCGCTATCGATTGTAAAAAAACTCGTTTCATTATTGCCAAGCGTTTAGGAGCTGTGATTTTTTAAAGCAACTCTTGTATGTGACATTTTGAACAAAAAAATTGACATAAGTCAAAAACTATGACAGGTAGATGAAGATAACCCAGATAAGAAATACTCAGTTTGAAGAGACGATCTTAAATATGTAATCAAAATTATAGGGTTCCATTTAAAATAACAAAGTTGGTATAATTTCCGGCGAAACCGGAAGTGACGGAATCTTGTCAATATTTTAGGTGAATTCAGAATTGTCGATAATGGCCGAGTACCAAATTTCAAGTTTCTATTCCACTGGGAAGTGGGAAAACTTCTAACGAACGGTCTACGTGAATCACCCTGTATTAATTTTCAGACATTACAGAAAAAGTTTCCGGTTTATTATGGCTGCAAAAAAATGTTTTTGAAAACATTTTGAAAGACTATTTTCACTTATTAGTTATTACCTACTATTCGACCAATAAGAAGCTCTTTATACTTGTCAAACTTCCACCATAGTCAGGTCCGTTTTATACTGACAATACCACAAATCATTTTATCGTATTATAACGAACTTTTACTTTATTCGTGAAATAGTTTCAGCTAATATAACTCGGGCAATACCGCAAAATTTTCGAAAATTTTATAGCGATATTATGCGACTATTTTACGAATAGAGAACACTTGCTAAAATGGTTGTGGGGAGGTTAATGTAAAGAAATCAGCTACTTAACAAGTTACTTCATATTTCTAAAAAAAATTGGGCAGCTACGAAATGGCTGGAATCTCCCCACTTGGTGAATAATACTGTCTTTAAAAATGTTTCTGGAATATTTCAAAAAATTTCAGTTTTCTTGTCAAAAGGACACTAAATTTGAATGCATTTTGGAAACAATTTGAAGACATTTCATGTGCTGATAAACACAAATAATGGTCAGCTTTCAAATTTCAAAGTTGACATGCCAAAAAGGCATTTATTGGCCGCGATCGTTACCAAAATTAATTCGGCTCTTCTGCAGGTTATGACATCTCTCCGTAAGTACCAAATTTTAGCCAAATCGATCCAGTAGTTTGGATTGTAGCGTGTTATTTATCGATCCTGCGAAATTTTGAATTTTTAGATTTTACGCCAAAAAGGCGCTAAATGTGAATACAATTTTACATACAGAATTTGAAGACCTTTCATGCGCTGATAAGAAAAATTTGTACAAAGAGTTGATATGCCAAAAAGGCACTTGACGTTTGCGGATTGACAACAAAATTAACTGGGCGCATCCGAAGGTCAATACTAATCTTCATACCTTTCATAAAAATCCGATCGAGACATCTTGCTCAAATTCATCGTACGACGTACACACGGACATTTTTTAAAAACCACTTTTTCGTGATCCTTGGACCTCGAAACGTAAAGATCTGGTTTTATCTTAACTTCGAATTTTGAAGGGATTGCAGTAACTATTTATATTATTTGTGTGGAGGTTAATACACGTGGTGAGGTTATACAGGCTGTCCGCGCGAAAACTTCGACCTCAAATATTTATTTTGAGGGGGGCACTTAAATCCGTGCTTGGAAAAATTTCACAAATTACCCCTAACCCCCACTTCAAGATTTTAAATGACAACCCCACACTTGTGATACATCATTTGAAAGCTCATTTCATTGCCAATCCAACGCAGCAACAATTTTTGATATTTATTCAACTCCAGTGCCCTCTATGATCAAATTTCAAATAACATTAGGGCCCTTTGTGATACATCATTTGAAAGTGCTTGAAATTCTCTGTAAAATGGTACAAGAATTGTTGAAATCTATCCACTCGTTCAAAAGTTACAGGCATCGAAGATCATGGAGCCATTCTAACGGGTGTCCTAAAAAAACCGAACGAAATATTTTTAGGGACAACTCATCCATTTTTTAACCGATTTGGATGAACGTGGACTTAAATTAAAGCTAAAGAATCAGGCTATCGATTTATTCAAGAGACCACGACAGATGACGCTGCCGTAGTAGCCTTAGCCATGCTTGTTTTAAAGGCTTACTTTAGGTGCATGGGGATTGGTCAGTTAACAAACCAATGGTTATGAGACAAAAATAACCTTGAGGCACGTATACTTTTCTTCAAAAAGCGTCTTTCAGAAGTTCGTTATGATTCATGAATAAATTTTCTGTGATCTTTTAAAAATCTAATGTTTTCCCTTATTTTCACGCCTAATGACCATAACTGAAGTAACAGTGATGCATTTTCAGCTTAATTTTCAGTAATAGTGGATAGTGGATATTACTGAGAATTAAGCTCTTGTTGCTTCATTGTTACTTTAGTCATGGTCATTCTGTATGAAAAAATGTGAAAACACATATTTTTTAAATAATCACAGAAAGTCAATGCGTGAACCAAATTAACTTCTGAAAAAAGATTCTTAAAGAAAAATGAACGCCCTTCAAGGTTATGTGAGTCTCATAACGATTGGTTGATAATTGACCAATCCCCACGCCCCTGAAATGAACCTTTGAGACAAGTATAACTAAGAGAACTATTGCAGCACCATCTGTCGTAATTTTTTAGACAGTTCGAAAGCCTGATTCCTTGGCTTCAATTTAACGCCAGGTTCATCCAAATCGGGTAAGAAATGCACGAGTTATTACCAAAAATGTTTCGTTCGGTTTTTTTTAGGACACCCGTTAGTTTATGGTGTAACTCTTGAACGAATGGATGGATTTCAAAAATTCGTGCATCAGTTTGCAGAGAATTTCAAAATGTGCGGAGTGCATAATCATATGTCTATACTCAACCAAGGGCCTAATTTAAAATTTGACCACAGAGAGCGCTGGAATTGAACAAATAACAAAAAATGTGTCAGCGTTGGATTGACAATGCTATTAACTTTAAAATAAAGTATCACAAGTGGGGTGTTGCCATTTAAAATTTTGAAGTGAAGAAGGTGGGGGTTTAGATAGGGGGATTTAGATAAAAATCGCCGGTCCGAGCAAATTTTTATATTTCACCTCGTGGACGAGATACTTGAGGCGGAAGTCTTCGCGCGGACACCCTGTATATAACGAGTAACCTGATTTTTATGACAAAATTTTCGAAACAAATAAGTGAGTAATTTTTTCCAAAGGCAAAAGCTAAAAATGTATTTGTAAGACAAATTTTGCAGAAAAAATCAGATGAAAATTCAAGAAAAGAAATTTGAATCTTAACAATGAAAACAATTAAGGTTGCCATGGAATTTCATTTTTCAGACATTTTTTCACTGGAAAACCTTCCTGCTTTTCTCTATTAGTGTTTTTCAGTTCAAAACCAAGATGATAAGCCGACTGCTGTCTATAAATTCTGACGTCTGATTGGTTTAAAATTCTTGCGTTGAATTGTCACTGTAAAACCCCATGCTGCTCTTTTATCAGTATAAAACGAACCGGATTGGCGAATTTTAACATATAAAAAGCCTGTTATTGGTCGAAACGAGACCGGTCGCTTGAAAATGACAACATCGCAATTTTCTCAACCCGAACAAATAGTGACATTCGCCATAACGCTACGTTTTAATATTTAAGCAGTTCTGCGTTTTGAGTTTATGTATAATAATCTTCAATTTTTTCGGTATGTACAAGGTGGCGCGCAAAAAACCGGACACTTTTTGATTGCCCATAACTTTTTTATCGTTCGGTCGATTTCATTGAAATTTCTAAGGTAGGTACTACACAAAAGGTGCTTTTTCGCTACAGCAAAACATTATAGATGGCGCCACCATCACAGTAGCTACAAACATTCAAAAATTAGTGTGTTTTTAAACACGTGGGGATTCGTCCAGCGTCAACCAATCAGAACGCGCGTGGCACTCATTGAAACATAATTCTTTTCTCCTTAGAATGCCGCATTCACAATTTCTTTTCGATAGACCGATAACCATGAAATGAATTTTTTCAAAGTGTCTACAGTAACATTTTTTTAGTAATTTTTAAATGTTTGCGATTACTGCAATGCTGGCACCATCTGGTAACCCGTTGTCACTCCAAAAACACCATGTTCTTTTGTGTGGTGCATTGCTATTCTTAAATGGAATCAATCAATCAGTGAAATCAATAGAAAAGTGTTCGGTTTTTTGCGCGCCACCCTTTACTTAAGTGTCCCAAAAAAAAACGCATAACATATTTTTAGGAATAAGTCGGCCATTTCCTATCAATTTTCCTTATTTATTCTTACTTAAATAGTACATTATTATTGGTCAAGTATGGCGACTAATAAAAAATTGATTCTACAGACTACAGTGTGTCCCACTTAATAACAGAAGACCAGTGTCATATTTTAATTGGTTACATTTAGGAATAAGGATAATTATGAATTCGTGCATTGTTCATATATTGTGTGGGACACACTGTATTAAAATTTTTCGACTTCCTGAGACAAAATGTGCAAAAAAAATTGTAAATTGTTAACTAAAGTAGTCTCAAGAATGGTTATAATAATTGTGTACTATAATTAGGCCAACAAATATCAATATAAAGTGTATTTACACTGGTATAGAAGAAATCATTAAATAAGACATAAAAGCAAGTAGGGGAGAGTGGGGCACATTTGACAGTGGGGCAGTATTGTCAACTTTAAGATTTCCGCCCAAATATCAACTTTATCAATCAAGCTTTATTCACATCTTAACTTAAGTGCTTAACTTCATTTGCTTAAATTTTGGCAGTGGTGTAGACAGTTTTGTAGTTTTTATGGAGAATTTTCTTAAACCTCGCGGAACTGAATTATTTTTGATGTATCTTTTGGTGCATGAAATTTCTTGATGAATCTTTTTTGTTTGTTTTAGATGAGACCTGCGATATTTACGGAACAAATGCCGTTCGCAGAATCTAAAAATAATTTGCAGTTTTCATATAGCATCCGTCAACAATTAACTTTTGTAGTAATGGGGCACATTTAACATGATCAAGTGTCGTTTTGACCAAAAACTAAAAAATTCGAGATTTTTATCGGACTTCAAAATCGCGGGGTACCTACAGCCCCAGTCCCTGAACCGATTTGGCTGAAATTTTGAAATTGGGGTTTCTATTCCACGTCGAAGAATCGAAATTTTTTTGTAATCAATCGATCCATGGAAAGTGCCGCTTTGGCACACCAATTTCCAAATTTAAAATTATTTTCTCATTTATCCATCCAAAACAAGTTTTTGAAAGATTTATTGTCACCATCATCAGAAAGGTCTTCAAATTCTGATTTTAAATAAGACAAAATTCATTTGCATTTAGTACCTACCTACCCTTTGGGTAGAAAAATCGAAATTTTGTTCTAACACTAATATAACGTTATGGCCCAGACTACTGGATCGATTTGGTTGAAATTTGGTACAATGGAGATTAGGTGACCCGTTGAAGAGCTGAAAGGCTTTTTGGAGCAATTGGTCCACGGAAAGTGCCATTTTTAGGTACATCAGCTTTAAAATTTTAAACACAAGACACGGAAATCAAAGATCCACGCAATGGGGATAGGTGCCAGCCGCTTCTCTGCTGCCAATTTTTGTTTTGTTATGTAAATGGTCTAGAACGAGAATAAACATTTTTATTATATAAGGGGTTGAAAACATTCTAAACTACCGTAATTCCTCAATAGGTAAGTAGGTACATACTGATAACTTAGGGCGGTGAAATTTCTTTTGACTGAGGGTTGTGAAATACTTATTTATATTTTAAACTTGGGATTGAAAGTTTACGAAACGTTGTAATTTAGCAGAGAATCATCAGTATCTTTTACATTGATGCTCCCCCCGCGGTATCCTCAAATAAATGTGTGAATTTTTGCAAAAATCCAGAGAAGGGGTAGAAAAATTATGGGGCTGACATTAAATAAAAACATTCCCTATAATCGTATTTAAATGTAGGTACAAAATATTGTTTCGTCTTTCATCCCCTTGACAGTTAGATGATTTACTTATAGAGTAATGACTTAATAAGTGAAAATTGTCCTTTATACATGATTGGATTTTTGGTTTCGAATGGGTCCTGTGTCAATTGGTTGGTTTCTCACTGACGTTTCGTACAATGTTGCAGGCGACATCTTCAGGGCTGGATTGGCACTGACTCGTGGAAGTTTCCATTCAAATCTAGTCCTTATACACATTAAGCTACACGATAAAATTTTATTGCTACACGTTCTTAAAAATAATCGTGTTTGCAGCCCTACTATAAAGAGAAAAGAATGGTCTTTCATTTGTTGCCAGAGGGAACGAATCACTTAATTTTTATGAAATGTTCCTTTTTGTGTAGGACCTTACCAAATTTTTAATGTATCTTTATCTGTTTTAGGGACTTGATCCTGAACTGATCGCCTTTTTGGGAATTAAAATTGGTTTTCGATCACGATATGTCGAAAAGTTTAAAACACGGGAAGCGACAAAAGACTAAAGAGGCAAAGACGTAATAAAACGAAACAATTGCAACTCCACAATGAACCCAAATTAAAACTTAAGGTCCAGTGATTTTCAATTATTGCATTGGAGTAAGTTTTCAGCTTAAAAAGATTGCCAAGTTTATTATTCCCCTATGTAAGGTCATGCGCCATGACCTATTAATTAGATAAAGGAGTGTACATCAATAGAGCTGCACTTCCAGGGACTTTCATGTGTCAAATTTTCCCCCCAACTACGGAAACAATTTGTTCTAAACTCTAGACAAACATTATTTTGAAACATGTGTGGCAGTGATGACGTAACATACCTTTATTGTTAAGGTTCAAAATTAAAGACAGTTTTATGACAAATATATTGAAGATGGAGCTGTTGAATGACAAATTTATGTATAAATGCATAAAGAACTAAATCACAAGTTCAGCAAGCGAACCCACCAAAACTTATAAACCTGAATTGAGTTCAAGAAGACATAAGTACACGTCATGAATTGATTGAAAACAGCAAAATACTTACATTAAGCTATGGATTGTACTTGATGTGACGTATTATTAAGTATATTATCACAATATATTGCTTCATATTTACAAACTATTATAGAAGTAATATTATGATATATGTTAGTTGCTAGATCTGCTATCACAATTGTTGAAACTTCATATTTGGTCAAAATTACTAAGTACGGATCATAAAAGAAAAACATAAGTCAATGGTGGGTTCTGAATCAAAACATAAAGATGATAAAAATAAATAAATAACATTAGCATTTGATTCTGGGGTTCATTTCTTGGGCAACTCCTCCCCAAGCTAACTTAAAAACTCTATTTCGCCATCTTATTGCAGGATCAAAAATTGCGTGGAGGAATAAATAGGGACCGGAGCATTCCCTAAATAACCAACCCACTACATAATTGAACTTATTAAAAGGCAGGGATCCGTTCTGTAAAAAACCATTAAAAACATATTTTGAGCTTCATATTTACCTGAACTACGCAGAGCAATATCCAATCACACATGCACCAGAGCAGTACATGTACCAAATAAAACACTACAGAGTCCCACTGGAAAAGAACACTAACTGACCAAGCAGCACAGGCACCAATAACCATACACTCTGATAAAGGTTCAAAAACAATCACAAAAGGAATCATTGCTACTCGTAATTTGGCCCACCTGAAATTTCAAATTTCAAATTATATTGTATACAAACCTGTTGCAAATGGACATTGGAATTTCTATAGAAATTTGTAATTGCATCTAATGAGCCTAATGATTTGTAAGGGAAACTAAAACTAATTTTATAATGGAAAAGCCCAACTGACCAAATTTCTAATGTATTGTACTGAAATGTAATGGTCTTCCCTTTCACTCACTAGAACCCATTATAACAGTGTTGCGTTTCTAATGTGTTTTCCCATTGCAAAGACAGGCAGTATGTATTCTGCATTATTTGTTGTGGAGTTGCACGTTTAGGATTTAAGAAGGATTTTGTGATAAACTATACACATCACCAGGAACACCAATCATTTTGCTTTAAATTTGTAATGGAAAAGCACATTACAATTTTGGGCAATTGAGTTGTAATGTGTTTTACTGGCAAATCCTATTACAGTTTCTAATGAAATGTAATGGGAACTTTGGGATTTTACATTACGTTACATTAGAAACCAGCTTTTGTATCTGTAATGGGTTGATCTGGGAATTCACCTGCATCAATCCATTACAACTCATTACATATTTTTTTAAATGAATTCTAATGGGCATTTGTAACAGGGAAGTCAATGTTACCTAGTAAGACGAGCTTGAAAATTTTCTACATCACAAACACCGGAATTCTGCATGGCGGGTTGGCTACTAATCGCAGTTTTCCATCCTTTATCCAAGAAGCACTTTGCAATGAAAAAATCTTCAGCTAAATAACACCCGAAGGTTTTCAATCCTCCCTGTTCTTCGAGTACCGACTTGCGCATTAAAGCTGACATTCCGGTATGACAGTTTATTCGACAGAGATCTGCTGATAAGTATATTCTAGACTGGGCAGTGCCGAAATATATCTTTTCTAAAGTTGCGGCAAAACCGTTTCTATCGCAGGCGAAAGGCATTTGATGAACCAGACCTGTTTTTTCGTCCATGTGGTTCACCATGTCTTGTAACGTGTCTTCTTTCACTGAAAAGCAAACAGTACTGAATTAAGACTTTTTCCAGCTCTATCTTTTCGTACAACTGGAAACAGAAAATATGGTATACAAGTGTTGATTTTACACCCCGACTCCCTACCTCTAAAGCAACTCTACTAAATTGAAATTGGTAACAGAGGCACTTATCTGTACCAGGTATACATAGAATAAGCGGAAAACGAACAAAAAAACTGTTTATTTTTATTTTTTTACTTTATTTACCAGAACAAATACACAATACGTGAGAAAAAAGAAAGAAAAGTGATGAAATAAGTTGCTGGTAAATCTCAAGGGCTGTGTTCAGTTCTCCCATACGAGACGGGGACTGTTCTTCCACACAGCCCTTGCCAAAACATAAATAACTAACTATAGCAAGACGGGAGAACACGTTTGGCAAAGTGGAACAAAAATTCAAAGAATTTTGAAAAAATGAAGCACTACTTTACAGAAATAAACAGCAAAACACTGTAATGACTTATGAGTATATTAGTCTTAATTTTAATTAAATAGAAACAGCTGAAGATTGTACTGAGAGTAAATAATCTGACATGTACTTTTTAAAGAGAGAGATGGACATGTTACGAAAGGGAGCAGGAATTTTGTTCATTATATGAGCGATACTGTACGAAAATGAAATTGTGAATTGTGCAGTGGAATTTCTAAATTATCTCTTCTACTGATATTTAATATTATGTATATCACTCCGGTACACTATTTTTGGAGATAAATACTTAGGAATGCAGTTAACAATGATTTTATGATACAAACATGATGCATGCAAGAATGTGCGGTTATTCATATTCAACCAGGATAATTCTTTCAACTTATGAGAAACATGGTGGAATTTAGAAAGCCCAAAAATAAATCGAATGCAAGAATTTTGAACAACTTGCAATCCTCTTTGATCTACAGCATCAAGACATGATCCAGTCACCACGTCACAATAATAATTATTCAAAAACCCTGAATAAAACGCGTTGTGTTAATGTTTGGTGCCTCTTTCAAAGTACAGGGTACCGGAAATTGCGTACCGTAACTTCGCCACATTTTTCTGAAGCTAGACTTATGAAAAAATGCTCCTATGGCCGAGTATCATAAAATGATTCCTAACGGAGTTAGGGCCCTTTGAAGATGGCGTCCAAAGTGCAGTTTTTTCTAATTGTCTTCAAAACTACTGAAGCAAATAAAATGAAATTTGGTGGACAGGCTAAACGATATATACGAAATCTACTGCTGGTATCAAATTGCCCTTATTATGCTTTATTTTTAAGTTTCTGCCAACTTTGGTTACAGAATATGATTTCTTAGACTGTTTTATGTAGAAAAGGTGCTCTTGGTCAAAAGTGGGCGCCCCTGAACAATTATTAACCACTTTTAACCAAGAGCACCTTTTCTACGTAAAACAGTCTGCGAAATCATATTCTGTAACTTAAGTTGGTAGAAATTTAAAACGAAAGCATAATAAAATAAAATAAAATTTGATACCATTTCATTTGCTTCAGTAGTTTTGAAGACAATTAGAAAAAACTGCATTTTGGACGCCCTAGCTAGGTTAAGAACCATTTTAGAACCCTCGGCCATGTCATAGGAACATTTTTCATAATTCTAGCTACAAAATCACGTGGCTAAGTTACAGAACGCAATTTCCGGACACCCTGTATGTATTCCGGCGAAAGATTACTAACCAACCTTATCTATTGGGTATCATCTGACGCATAGTTCAAATATTACCCAATCGATGATTAAAAATGATCACACCATTTCCACTAATCACAGACTTTCCACTTGTTTCATGCTACACGAAAAGTGAACAATATTTGATTAAAAAATAAATTTTCTCCATTCTTATCTCAGGTAAGTATCACAATGAACTTGTGTCTGACCGCACCAACGTTTACTATGATAACATAGTACTGCAGACACTCATAGGATATTTACTTTCAATTGTTACAATGGAAACAAACGGATTTTACTAAAGAATCCAAGAAATATCACCTTAGATCAGCGAACTTTGGAATTGAGACTCATTTTTGACTTTTTTTGCATGACAATTTTGTACGGCAACCCCCCTGTATCTTTGTTGTTTTATGGAATATCGTAACAATTTTTTTTCTTGGATGTAAAGTTTAGAAAGTTGTGTTATGGAGTAGTTAACATTTTTTCAGAAATATAACCACACCCTACTAAGACCAAAAACAAATACCAAAAATCCGAAAAACCTATTAGGCATTTTTTTATCGAAAATTTTTATTAACAAAAGTTGCTCAGGATAACCCCAAATGGGTAAGTCCGGAGTTTCAGACCAAAATAAAAATGTTGAATTTCTGTAGGAAAAAATGAAAAATGTCGTAAACGTCAATATTCTTGCAACAAAAGTATTGCTGCATAATAGAATACAATTGAAATTAGTTTGTTTGACAGTTGTTATTAGCTATGGCTCGGCAAAATTTAACAATCGCAGAAAAAGTTGAAATTATTAAGATTTTTGGTGACAGCTTATAATTTCAACTTTTTCTGTGGTTGTTGAATTTTGCCCCGCCAAAGCTAACAACAAATGTCAAACAAACTTATTTCAATTATTTTTTATTACGCAGCAACCCTTTTGTTGCAAAAATATTGAAGTTTTCGATATTTTTGCCTTTTTCCTCCAGAAATTCAACATTTTTATTTTGGCCTGAAACTCCGGACTTGCCCATTTGGGGTCATCCTGAGCAACTTTTCTTAATAAAATTTTTCGATAAAAAAATGCCTAATACGTTTTTCGGATTTTTGGTATTTGCTTTTGGTCTTAGTAGGCTGTGGTTTTATTTTTGAAAAAATGTTAACTACTGCAAAAACAACTTTCTGAGGTCTACATCCAAGAAAAATTGTTACGATATTCCATAAAACAACAAATATACAAAGGTGTTGTCATCTAAAGTGAAACACAATGTACAGTGTGTCTCATTTTAACTGGAACCACCCAAATATTTCGGTTAATTTTGACCGAATCAATGCGTTCTTTTTTTCTGCATGTAGAGCTCCAAAATCTGCACCTGCGTGATACTTCACTTTATTTATAGACCGAAATCCCAGCCTACTGCGTTTTAATAAAGAGGCCAAAAATGCCGAAATCGTATTAGGCATTTTTTTATTGAAAAATTTTATAAAGAAAATTTGCTCAGGATCGCTCCAAATGGCTAAATCCGAAGTTTCAGGAAAAAATAAAAATGTTGAATTTCTTGAGGAAGAATCATAAAATAACGAAAATGTCAATATTTTTGCAACATAACGGGTGATGTGAAATAAAAAAACAATGGAAGCGCATATGTTTGCTGTTTGTGGCACATTGCAACAGATTAGTTGGGGTGTCCCTTGAAATTGTTAAGAAAAACGAAAATCTTACACTATCTTAACAATTTCAACTTTTTCTGCGATTAAGTTTTATCCATCCATAGCCGATAGCAAATGTCAAATAAATTCATTTCAATTGTTTTTTCTATTTCACAGCACCCATTACGTTGTAAAAATATTGAACTTTTCGTTATTTTGTGATTCTTCCCCAAGAAATTCAACATTTTTATTTTTTCCTGAGATTTCGAATTTAGCCATTTGGAGCCATCCTGAGCAACTTTTCCTTATAAAATTTTTCGATAAAAAAATGCCTAATACGATTTCGGCATTTTTGGCCTCTTTATTAAATCTTTATAAAACCGAAATATTTGGGTGGTTCCAGTTAAAATGAGACACACTGTATAAGAAAAACATTTTTGAAAAGATTAGAGAAATGATTTTAACTTCAAAGCCTCTTCTCCTTTGCGAAAATTGCGAAGGTTAAATTTCTTTGGAATAATTCAATCAAAATAAATTTTTAAAGTCCGACCCTGTATATTATCTTATATTAGGGAGGTCCGAGCTAAGATCAACGACCTGACCTCTATTAATAGCAATTATGAGCAAAATTGACTCCTTAAACTGAATAAATCATAGACTATTGATTGAAAGCGGCTATCTATGATAATGTTTTTTGACAACGGCCCAAATTTGCCTTATCAGAGATATGAGTCAATGTCAATATTATCTGAAAAGGTGGCTGGGGAAGGAATGTTTTACAGCCAACTTATATAAGACCGTGATTGGCTGGTATGTCACTCAAATTTGCACAACCTACTTGCTTTTGGACTTACTTCGAATTCCACTATCGGAAATAAGTATAAGGTCATAGCTGCTGGCTTCGTAAGCCCTATTCATGTTGTTAATTTTGGGATTGACACCAACTACGGTTCCTCCAATAAACAGCTGCGTTGATACTTTAGGGTACTTTTCAACCAAATTGTTGACAACAACAATAGCTGGATCAGTTTCATCCTCGATGCAAAACAATAATTCATACTGGAAATTAAAAATTATCCATGGAAATTGCAGATATGACTTACCAGTGGATAATCCATTGTAAAAAAAGTTTCTAAATTGGAGGCTAAATTATAATCTACCCCTACTAAAGGTTTTAGAATAGAAACACCAGGACAGGGTTCATCCGTGGGAAGTTTTGCCACTTTTCTATGAAGACGATATTTGCTGAAAGAGTTTGAGGTTATGTCTGCTTTTTGATTTTTATACTTACGCGTAAAATATTGCCATTAAATGTAAAAGCCACAATGCACTCCAAAATATAAAAAAGAATATTGCAATGCCGTAAGATGTATAAATCATTGGCGCCATACCATATATTTAAAAAATTTGGTCATTAATTTACCTATTTTACTCTAGATTATATCACAATATATTATACATTTTAAGAAGTTCGTTCTGAATAGAACACTGAATGTAATTCATCACTTCATCACTGATCTATCTTTTCTGTTTTAAACATTATTCTGATAACGATGTATCAGCAGGACAAAAATTCTGTTCAGATTCTGTTTCCATGAGGCGCGTTCGTTTCTAGAAATGATTATTTGTCCTTGTTGTACTTTTGAAATCGCCATCTTTCATCCTTTTCCATTCGTTCAAGGGCCAACTCAAATGTCAAGCCGGAACGCACCTACAATTTTAATACAAAATGCGTACGCACGAAGTTGTGGTAAATCTTAAAAAATAATAATTACATAAAATGATTTAGGTTCAAACTGAATATATTGCAAGCTAATAAATTCATCCATCAAGTTTCTGCAGCACGTTATCTAATGAGTAAAATAATAAATTGATGGAGTCGTGTATATTTGGTTGCCTACATGGAAAAAGTGACGTCATGAAATCCATTACAAATTAAATTTTGTTCTAATTTTCGTGACCTTTGGCGTTAATTTATCAATTACGCCAATTAACACTTGTTAAGGCAATTAACTGGGCATTAGTCATCGCAGGTATGTAGAAGGTACCAAGGTCTAATAAATTAATCAATGCATGTGGCGCAGGGGCGCGGTCTCAAACCGTTAATTAAAAAAAAAGTTGCCAGCGCACAACCTCAAAAATATTTATTAAGGAAACGCATGCGAGAAATTTAAACGGTTTTTATTGCTGCCGCAATCTTCAGAACTTTTCGTGACGAGGACAACTTGGCGCGAGGGACAATTCGACGCTCTTTTAATGGGCCTTTCCAATTTCGCAGTTTAACCAATTTCTATTGTGCTTATTTGCAATGTAAATTACTATAAAATTCAACCAATTAGAAATAAAGTATCATGGACGAAATCTCACAAGAAACCAATCACACTGTAACAGTTCGTAGGCGTAGCTGACTCGGAACTTTGTACGGGATTGATTAAAGGGGGACTTAAGCAAAAAAACAACTTTGGCTAAATAAAAGGTGTAGAAAATTCTAAAAACAATGGTTATGACAACTTTTTTATCGCAAATGGTTTTTGAGCTACAGCCGCTTGAACTGTAGACTTGATGACGTCATCTGGTCAATGTAACGCGCGCCTCCCACATAAACAATGCAGTTTTGCCGTTCATTCCGCTTGGTTTATTTATCCCTCCGTGGCCCTTTCCTTCGTTTTAATAGTAAATTCGGCCTCAAAAAATCTGCCTGTACTTAGTTCGATGGATCACTTTTGTTTGTGTTAATTTCGAGTCGCTTTAATCGAGCGTTTTTCACGGGTATGGTGTTCTGTTGTACGGCTGCCATAATATTCACCAAAACGGGAGGGAATTTCCTTCACATTTCATATTTTTCCGAATCGAGAATACAACAGCTTACAATAAACGATCATGTTCGCAATCATTTTCACCCCTTAGGGCGAGTTGTATAAAATAACGTGTGAGCAAAAACTTTTTCGATCTAGTAGCCCTTGCGTGATAGACGTAAAGCGTAGACTGCTGAAATTATCATTCAAAGCGAAATCTGACTGTGACGTTTCCATGTAATTACCACAGTCTACGCCCTACGTCTCTCAAGTCAAGGGCTACTAGATCGGAAAAGTTTTTGACCACTCGTTATTTATTCCTAGACTTAACGCTAAGCCCGCTACGATACCATCATAGAAACAATTGTTGTCATAGAATTTTTGAAGAATTAACTTTAAGACAGGATTAAATTTAATAAGAACCCGCCCTCGGAGTGCTTTCTTGGCAACAAAAACACTCCGAATCATTCGCTGTTTTACAACAATTGTTATAAAGACACCAGTCTGTATTGTTGCTTCTATTCACAAATTTATCAGCATTTAGGAGCTTTTTCCTCTTAGTGAAAAAAGGAAGCTCAAACCCGTAAGCCATGTTGTTCGAATTTAAACCACATTTAAACTGCACGTAAGACCAAGCGCGCGGCCAAGCGTGCTTTTATGCCCCGATGACGTCACACCGTTGTAGGAATAAACATAAAATTTGCTGTATCTCGGTTATTATTGGTAGTAGCACATTATTTTTTTCGCCATAATTCTTGGAAAAAAATTGTCTACAACTTTTATTTTCACTTAAGTCCCCCTTTAAGTGTATTCCTCATTATTTTACATACATATACATATAATTCGTCTTCTTTTACTTTACGCCAAGGCAGAGCTGGGAAATTTACTTTGAAATAGATACTTTTCAAGTTACTTTAGTAACTAGATACTTTACTGAAAAAAGAACTTAGTTACAAATTACTTATGAAAAGTAACTAGATATAGTATCTTAGTTACATTTGAAGTAACTTAGTTACTTTTGGTATCTAGATACTTTTAAAAAGTAACTAAAATACTTCTGTAAGTAACTAGATACAGTATTTTGGTTACTCTTGGCGTAATTTAGTTACTTTCATTCATATGTTATAGAAACGGTTGGGATTGCGTTTAAATGAAGGAGGATTAGTTTTTCTTGTTGTATTTATGGGTACCTACTTAATTGCTTTATTGGGTGATCTCTTTTACCCCGTATTTAATTGTTCTTCCTTTTATTATAAAGATTATAACCTTTTTGTTTGTTCTTTTAGGGGTTTGGTTGGGTACTGAGATTTTTAAGTTTTCCATTTATTATGTTAGTTTTCGTAAGGGTGGGGTTTTTTCTAGTTTTTTTGAGGGTATGATTAACATGCCTTTTTTGTCGACTGTGGGTATTAATTATAGTTTTATTTTGGTAGGGGATGAATATTATTATTTTGCTGAGCGTGGTTGGTCGGAGTATTACGGGGCTTAGAAGATTAATGAGTTGTTAAAGACTAGTTCAATAGGGTTTCAGTTATTATTTGGTAATTTTATTGGTGTTTTTTTTGGTTTTATTGCTTTTTGGGTTGTATTTATTGTTTCGGCGCCCAGTAAGAAAATTTATGTTGATACAATGTAGCAGCAACTTATTTTTGAACCGTGCGACATTGGGTTTTTCCTTGATATATTATTGCGTCAATGTTGCCACAACGCTCTATGTCCCTTGCAGGACATCCCACTGCAACAACCTTCAAACCGCGTCAACGTTATGTCAACAATGCTGCAATGTTGCATATACAACCTTACCTCAATATCACATAGGGATCATAAAGCAATATCTGTTGATTTACTTGTTTGCAATGTTCTCATTTACTAACTTGCAATAGGGGTTCTGTATTTTTTAATAGAAATAGAAATTTATTATATTATATGATCGAGCCAATCAATCATATTTCGTGAACGCGACCACCTCCATTAAGCCGCATAAATGCATAATATCAAGGAAGACAATTTGTAATATTACATCAGATAACACACTGAGGTTAGGTACTTATACCGACAAGGCATCTTACTGTTACCACGCCATGTAGGTACAACACAATGCTACTCCACAAAAAAATACAAAAACAAACACTGGATTTAGATATAAATGTAGGTATAGGAACTTAGAAATTCCGAAAAAATTGGTAAAATTCACTTCTGCATTCGATGACGATGCTAACTTTCATCGCTTGATCGATGTTCGATCGCTAGTGATTATGACGGTTAGCGATTGCGCAGTTAGAATGTTGTCTTGGGAGATTAAAGTAACGAGCCGGGGAGGTTGCCAAAGCGTCGCACGTGAAGGTTGTGCAGGGGTTGTCAGTCAACTTTAAAGCAATGTTGCAGATTTGAAATATATCGTCAAAATCTTTATAGAAGGTTGAAGCTATGTTGCACGACAACATTAACTTCTCCCTGTACTTATTAACATTGCATCAATGTTACGTGTGGGACGGCAAGGTTGATTTCTTACTGGGTTTTTAAAAATTCGCAAGAGGCCGCTACAAACCCCGGCCTTTTTCATATCTGCGGCAATTACAACTTCGAAAAAAATATTACCTAGGCATTTGGTGTGTACCGTCATAGGTTTGTGAGAGTAACTAGTAATTTCAAATGGAAAACTCTATCTTTCTCATGGAAGCATTAGGTCTTATATTCATAAAAATAGATCTGGAATTATTTGAAAATAGCACAATGTTAAAACGAACAAGGATATAAATAAATGCAAGCAAATTATAATAAATTTATTAGAAACAATATTAAAATTGACTATGGTATGTTGAATTGGTTCAAATATTTGAGACACTTTACAAATTGATCCGAGTTATAGAATAAAATTGCAAAAAAATGCTTGTCATAGAACAGAAACAATACCTTCAATAAGATCTATATGACTATAATTTATGTATTACAATAAATTTATTTTAAATAAACCTCATTGTAAAAAACAATATAACAAAAGAATTTCGAGGCAAAATAATATATACAGGCAATAATTTCACTTGAAGCTCATCACAGTAAACCACAAACTAAATATTACATATTTAATATGAATCAGTGCATTATATATCTGAACATGCGACAGAACATTGATATAACAAGTGTTAGACCCAGGAGTCCTTGCCAGCTGGCATACTGGAGAGTTGTGGCTCGTCTATATGGTTGGAGTTGCCTAGGCTAGGTTGACGGTTTCGTTTTTTCTCCATATTAACTTGCGCGTAGAGGGGTTCCGGCTGTAAAATAGTTGCATGAGCTGAATACGCAGTGTGCTCACCACAACAGGCACTGTTAAAAATTTAACTAATGATAGCCTGTTGTTATGGACACATTGTAAAATGCGCGCGGCTGCTGGGCAGGGCCTCTCGTCTCAGCTTGAGCGCAGTCAACCAAAGGCCCTGAGCAGCTGCCATAGAGCCTTACCTGGGCACCGGTCGACGCCGATGACACTGCTGCCAGGGCCTTCGCTCGCTGCCCACCCCACCACAACACAGCTCATATCAATGTTTACAGATCATGTCATATGCTACAGGTATAGATACAGACAGCTAGTACATAGTGAAGTACAAGGAAGACTATGCTCCTGACGAAATCAGTAAAAATGTAGTAAAAACGTTTACAGTCAAGGGCTCCATGGAACAGAGGATGCTGCTACCTATGACTTGTACTGTACATGAACATCAAGATTATTTTAACAGTCTAAGTGAACGCCGTAGGCCGTCGTATTCGTTAGTATACTATAAGATGTACATGGAATGAGAGTTACCATATTGCTAGCTTGAGCAAAACTCGCTCAGTCCAGATCCACCCCTTCACCAATTTTTTTAATAACGCGATTAAATTGACACGGACGTGTAGGGTTTGTGCAAGTGGCTTATTAGTGACTTACTGGAGGTGGGTTTGGACCAGGACCGGGGGGATACGCTCGCCCCATGGGGGGCTGCGTTTCAGGATAAGCCATATCAGCCATAGGTATATCTTCATTCTGTAAATTGACATTAACTATGTTACACCTTGTACAGCTTACAAACCCACCCTCTGGTACACTGGAGCTACTCCTCGAGCACCCGGAGCAGCCCTCTTCATGGTCCTATCTTCATACCGCGTCCCACTTTGCGAAGCCATAGGTCTGTTCAAAGTGCTATTAGCATTATTCGGCGAGTTCGGACCCGCATTTCTAGCTGCCACGGTTTTCGTTACAAAATCCTGCTCCTTCCATCCGTGCTTCTTATAAACATCGCGCAGATCTTGATGCTGCCACATAGTGAACAGAACTTGTCCGGCAAATTTCAAAACTCTTGGAGTATATTTTTGCCGCTGCCTTGTAATAGTCATCAGTCTTTCAACTCCACCCGCTTCTAAAAGAGATCGTGAGAATTCTGCGTTTTTCTTTATAACTTCGTTCAAAGTGGCAAGAACAGCTGCTATGGTATCGTCGCTTGTTCCTTGGTCGTGTTGAGGGTTGCCTGATGGTAGTTTTTGAACAAGATCACGCATAGCGTATTTACCTATCAATTCTTTGTTCCGCTGATCTATTGCTAAGTTTCTTAAAGCTGTAGCTACGGCACATACAACTCTATCAACTTCCATTCTTAGCAATTCTACTAGAATTGGTAGTCCTTTTTCTTTACGAACTGCAGCTCGAATCTCTATACTCGGCTGCCAATAGCATGCAGCTAAATTTTGGAGGGCGCCAGCTGCAGCTTCTAGCGTTTCAGGATTTGAGCAACTTTGTAGTAAAGCCAAGTACGATTGTACAACTTCTGGTTGCCACAACAACTCCATTCCTTTAACAGGCTCGCCTCTAGCACTTGCGGTACTTGTAGTTGCGGCAATACTAGACGTACTCTCTTTCGCTTCATTACTTTGAGTATCCTTTTTCTTTTTACTTCCCCCAAAACAACCTAAATTTTCACCTTTTGAATTAGCTGCTACCCTACTCTGCGTCGGTAAAGGGTTCTTGTCATAATTAGGATCCTCGACTTCCTGACAACGGTATGAAAGATTGCGCAATATACACACGCAATTTTCCACAGTTTTATTGCCTATGTTAGATTTTTCTATGGCACAGCGTACAACAAACAACAACGCATCAACCAGTCCATCACATTCCCTCAACTTTTTTCTAGCATATTCACCAGCTGAACTGACATTTCTAAGTACACCTGAAGCGTTTCGAAAAACTGTAGACCAACAAGTTTCACCGTGATTGCCTTGAGGATCCCATCCAGAGTGGGGTATAATAATATAAGTAACGATAGTAGATATACCATCGTCTATTATGTTACGTTTCAGATCTTCGCACGATGACATATTCCAAATAACGCCCGTTACTAGTTCTTTGATTTCAGCTTCGTTTGATCGTCGCAATAGGTTAATAAGTGCAGGAATACCCCCTGCGTTCTTGATCGATCGTTTGTTTTCATCGTTTTGCCTGCCGTAGGAAAGGTTTCTTAATGCACCACAAGCATTTCTGTATACTTCCACACTATCATGGTTCAGAAGTTTAACAAGTGGTGGAATACCACCAAGTGCTCTAGTCTTTTGCTTATTGGGGTCATCCATGTAGCAAAGATGTTGAAGGTAGGCCGCCGCGTTAGCTTTAATGACATTGTTAGGGTTATTAAGAAAACCTATGACTTCTGTTAAGTTTGGATCACGCCAACGCATGCCCCTTTGGTCATCATCGCCTCCTACACTACCAGGAGATGCCATAGTATGCGCTCTATTATGAGGCAAACTCATGTTGTGACCATGCAATGACATTTTGCTCATATGTTTTTGAAGCTCTTCATCTTCAAACATTCTCATTGGAGCTGCGCCTACAGGAACTGGCCCGTTTAGGCTATCCTCATAAGGACGAGAATCGTAAGTGGGACCTTGATGAACCGGTGCAGTACCGTAGGGTGAAGGTGACACGTAACCATAAACTACGGCTGGGTCATCCTGGTAAGGATCGATTCCAATTGGACCTCCTGGTGAGGGGGTGACCCGAAAATGTTCCGGTAATTCGTCATAACCCGAACTAAGATAGGGTACTCCGGGTTGTGCGTTCATTGGTAACGGTGAGGGGGCGCCACTGTGTTCACTAGGACTAGGGGGAGTAGGTGGACGTTCCGCACCAGTTGCATACCCCATATACGCTCCATAAGGATTAGGGTAATGCTCATAGTCTTGATAATGAGGGTGTTGATGATATTGTGAATACATATGATGAGCTGGTTGCTCCATATAATCAACGTACTGACTCCTAGCGTGGGGGTATGACCCCAAAGGTACAGGAATATACTCCCCCGGTTGGCCTTCGCCGATTTGTTGCACTTCCCGCACGACTTTTGTCACAGTTGTCACTTGTTGTGTGGTTTGTTGTTTATGCGTGCGCACTAACGGCTCATCACTATGAACAGACATGTGGCTGGAATTTGGAGAATGTTCCGAATGTCCATTGCTATGAGTATGATATACTCCTTCGTTCACAGAACCTGTCGCATCCGGACCCCTGTGTATAGAAAACATTCCGTTAAGTATTCTCCCAGAATTCTACCGACATAATCAATTCGCATGCAAACTTACTTGTAGTGCTGCATGTCTGGTACCTTCTCCTGCAATACTCTCCTAGAAACAAAAAATGATGATGAATGTTGTGAAGGAATTTTATGACATAAGCGACCTAACTCATGATTGATTGAGGATCGAAGCAAAACGTGAATGAGCCCCCTACCTTTGCGTGATTTCAGTATGTGTGATGCTGTGTTCTTGTCTTTGTTCCACTCGTCGATTCACCAAGCTGCCGGTGTAAAAGCAATCGATGTTTTAGCAAAGCAGTCAACATCTTTTAACAAGCATGCACAATAGTAATACCCATGACAAATAAAACAAACAACAATTATCGGGAATTAATGTTACTTTTTTATCAGAGATTACTATATTAGTTTAAGGAATATTTGTTTTAGCTAAGCTACTTACAGACATGAATCCATAAGTTGGTTACCAGACATGTTGAAAGATGTTAGGTACTTAATTTATCCTGTGACATACATGCGAACAATTATTAAACATAAGCAACCCAAAATGAATTATATTTATTTCAAGAATTTGAAATAATCACAATTCTAGTGCACCGCAATGTTGTGTTAGAGCGGATGGTGAATTAATACTTTTACAACTTACCTAAATTTTGACAATTTAATATCCAATCAGCGGTAACAGCAAGTCTACTCTGTTCGCCATTAGGTTGGATTCTGAAAAGAAAAAACTTTTGAGAAAAGTGATTTCAACGTGTATTCCGATACAGAAACAGGTTCACGATAAATCTACGGTTCACCAAAAAATTCCATTTTTTATATTTGTCATACAGCTGTCAATGATAAGCGTTCAATAACCGTTACGAGTTTGGTTTGGACATTCTTTCGCCTCCCTTTATCGTTTATCTTTTACCAATTCAACAAAAGCAATTACCTACGTGAAACATATGTTATTGACGATTGACATCACGTATGAATATGATATTAACGGATTCATAAGGAAATAAAAAATAATATCTACCTACATACGTGTGAGATTGTATCTACGAGAGCGTTAGTGACAATAATATACTTTTCAATATAAGTGCCGAGATAAGTGCAATGAATGTGCAATGTGCAAACACTAACTACTAAGACTTTTAAGATTTTACTCAATTCACGATGTTCAGGAGCTTTCCGGCGCACGCGTTGAATTTTTTGAATTAACTCCCAAATCTTTGAAGTAGGGATTTTGCTTCGGCACAGTTTGAAACTGACACCCTTAATTAACATTTGATGTGGTTCGAGTATACCTTCAGATTTGCTAAATTGGCTCTAGTTTTTGATCAGGTATACCTCTTTAGAGAAATGATTGGCTGCAGTAGGTACTCTGGGATAGGGTTTAAAAAATCATACAGAGGAAACCGAATAACCCCAATAGATGCTTTAGATTAGTTGTAAACCCCTATTAAGTCATTTAGATAATTTCTCATATTCTACATTGTAAAAGGTTTTATCGGGTTTTATACTAAGATTTTCTACCTTTAATAATATAATTTTCTTTAATAACATTATTTCTAATTTTTGCTTTTTGTGGTTCATCCAATTGTTTACATGCGGCCGTTTTCGAAAGATTTCAGTTTCGGCGCCGAGTAATTAATAACATAAAAATGAAACATATTTGGCAACGAAAATTTTTTTGTTGGCTAATGTCGAGGCTAATGTACTTGTCGATCTATACAGGGTGATTTACGAAGACCGTTCATTAGAAACTTTTGGGGATCCACTTGTAGTACAATTTTGAAATTTGGTACCAAGCATACCAAAAATAAAACACTTCCGGTTTTACCGGAAGTGGCCGCCATCTTTGTTATTTTAAATGGAAAGCCCTCGTTTTGATTTTAGATTCGGATTCGTCTCTTAATTGTGAGTTTATCGCACCCACGTTTTGCCTACCTAACTGTCACCGTTTTTGCGATATGTCAAAATTTGTATCCAAAAATTGATTTGCAATTAGTAATAGAAAAATTTTTTTGAAGATTAAGGAACCAAACTTGGGAGGGTTGAAACTAGGAGCTTTGGCCTTTCTTTTGATGTATCACTTGATCATGTTGACTTAACAATATGGCGAAAAATAATGAGAATACCATAATTTTATGTGGCCAAATAATGCAAAATTAAATTTTCTTTAGACTAATATTAGCATTCCCTATAATACCTATTTGCAATATTTTTGAAAACATTTGGAATAAATTTATTTGTGATTTAAAAAAAGATAGTCCCAGCAAGCTTAGGATCAAAAATTCGCAACATTTCTTTCTACACCTTCAAAAATTAGTCCTAAGCTAATTTTGAAAAATTTAATTAATTGAATAATTTACGAGCGTCGAATCACAGATCGACAACATAAGATATAATTGCTAGAAGTGAAAGAATAAGAATTTTTGAAAGATGGGGAAAACGTTTTGAACATTTCTTCTATTCTAGAGCCCCTAAAGTTTCATTGTTTAAACCTTCAACTCGTTAATTTTTAGAATCTTTGAAAATAGGTATAGGGAATGCTAATAGCAGTCTGAAGAAAATTTTATTTTGCATCTTTTGGATGCATAAAATTGTGGTACTCGCATTTGGAAAAATTGAGTTGTGGAAATTTCTTTCAGCCATTTTTGAAAATTAACCTTCTAGTTTCAACCCTCCCAGTTTGGTTCATTAATTTTCAACCGTTCGGTAGATTAAATTTGTTTATTGCGAATTGCCGATCAATTTTTTTACACATATTTTGACATATGTCAAAAACGGTGACAGTTAGGTAGGCAAAAAGTTTCTAAAGAACGGTCTTCGTGAGTCACCCTGTACGCAAGGTTCCTTTTTCACTGCTCACCATTGGTATCTCTTAAACGGTAAGAGATACGGAGTCTGTTCAATTAGCGAAAAGTTGCGCTATTTCTTTGAGATTATGAATCTGAAGAGAAATCCGCGATATGTTAATTCGCTTACGAGTTATTTCCGAAAATCTGAAAATTGCGATTTCCAATAAAAATTAATATCTCCCTAACGATTGATGCCATTTAAATGAAACTTGTGACTTTTGTATTTTTGACAGCTGTCAACCGAATGATATCCACCGAAATTTTCTAGGCCTTCTAGATTTTGAGTATGACAGTCAACTTTTGATTCACTTATGGCCGCCATATTGAATTCTGACAAGATGTGATACATGGACTTTTTTGAAAAAAAGTCAAAATTGTAAAATTGGTAAGAATAATTCGTAAAATGTGTGTAAAACTTTTTGAAAAAAAGTAAAAATAATACACTAACTTTTTTAATGCCTTTTGACGTTTAATATAATTTTTGAACATTCAATAAAATAGATTTTGATCAGCATTGTTGTAACGTCGGGGGGAGGGGTGCACAACATTATTGGGGCGGTCATATGAGTCGGGGGCAAGTGGGGGTTGGTGGGGTATGTACAAAATTCAGAAACCAGGGGGTGGGTATCTAAACAAATCTCGCAACAAATTTATTCCCAAAAACAAACAGTGACGTGAATCAAGTGTAACCAATGCTTGTGCTTCAAATATAAATAAGAAAATTAGTTTTCTTTCAAAAAAAAAGAGGATACTAAATGATTTCTCAACCTAAACTTTGCTCATCCTCCGTTATTCTGTGCTATCTTAGCTCCTCCACCACTTAAATAACCTTTTTGGGACAAAAAGCGCGGCATAAACTAGAGGGCGAAGGCGAACTCCCCCCGACGGAACGCCAATGCTTCTTATGTATTTACCCCCGATTAATAAATTTAGTATTAGTTTAACTGAAAAAATAAGGGATGTCATTTATTGAAAAAACCGTATTACTCATTTAAACCGGATGTAGATAAAATTATGTGATTACAACCTCAGATTAGCACCAAGAAACAATTAAATTAATCCGTCTGAGGGTTTTTCCGAAATATTTGTAAAAAATTATTTAAGACCATAAAACGTATTTCTTACTTTTGGAAAGCACTATACAGGATATTCCTCGACGAGCGTCAGTTACCCTCGCAGTTACCCGTATCTTCTATTTTCATCAATGGCGTACTTCCGGTTATACCGGAAATAGGTACTAATTTTCTTATTTTAAATATAACACCCTGTATATTATGATATTTTTGGATTGTACGTTTAATTCTAGGTGAACTTTTACTAAGAATTGCTATGCCAAAAATCAACCGTTAATGAGAAAATCAAAAATTTCGCTTTTTTATGTAAGTGCAGGCCTAACTTCAAAAAGCTGCATCCATCATCCTTACCGAGGGGTTGACGACTGGGTAAAAATCTGTACACCAAAATTTCCATAATTTCTAAAAAAATTCCAGAAAATGTGCAAAATCATCTGAAAATATCCAAAATTTGCAAAAAAATTTCAAGTTTTCAAAATTCCTGAAAAAAACTGTACAAATTTCTCATGCTTGTGCACCAAAATTTCCAAGTTGTCAACCCCTCGGGGTAAGTCAAGTTGTTTTATTCAAAATATTCTCTAGATCCACCATTTTATCTCCCGCAACCTACAGGGTATCCCGAGGGGTTTACAACTGTGTAAAAATCTACACCAAAATTTCCAGAAAATGTGCAAAATCATTCAGAAATATCCAAAATTTCCAAAAAAATTTCAATTTTCCAAAATTCCTGAAAAAAATTGTACAAATTTCTCATGCTTGTACACCAAAATTTCCAAGTTGTCAACTCCTCGATCCTTACAGTATGAAATGAGAAAACGATATTAATTTGGCATGAAGTAGGGTGTAGGGGGTAGGGTGTATCCGCCCCTGGACTCAAATTAGGTCGAGGGGTTGGCCACATGCGCAGTACTTTGTACAATGGGAGAGCATTGCGCAGTATCTAGCAGTATTCTGCGCTGTACCAAACAGTACACTGGACAGCACCGAGCAGTATATTGCGCAGTTTCGAGCAGTACAAAGCAGTACCGAGCAGTAATACACTAGAGCAGTACTTTGTACACGAAAAATCCGCGTGGCCAACCCCTCGAATTGGGTCAAATACATACAGGCTGTTCTCTGCAAATTTTTAAACACCATCAACTTCATTGGTCAAAAAGTCAATTTTTTCAAACGGAATGGCCCCAACGATTTTATGGCAAATATGTAGATTAAAATGATAAGACAATTAAATTCTGCATCTATGTGCCATAAAATAGTTGGGACATTCCATTTGAAAAAAAATTGACTTTTTGACCAATGAAGTTAATGATGTTTAAAAATTTGCAGAGAACACCCTGTATGAATTTGACCCAATTTGAGTCCAGGGGCGGATACACCCTACATTAGACTTCATGCCAAATTAATATCATTTTATTTCAGATTGTAAAGATGTTACAGCTTTTTGAAGTTAGCCTGCACCTCGGCCTGCACTTGACATAAAAAAGCGAAATTCTTGATTTTTTCAAAAACGGTTGATTTTTGGCATAGCAAATCTTAGTAAAAGTTCACCTAGAATTAAACGTACAAGCCAAAAATATCATAATACACAGGATGTTCCGTTTTAAACTAGAAAATTAGTACCATTTCCGGTATAACCGGAAGTACGCCATTGATGAAAATATTTTACGTCGATTCAAAATTAATTGAAACCCCTGTGTACAAATTTTCATGACGATGCTAGGAACAGTTCTCCAGATACGACTAACTGTCGAGGGATACGCACAGTTCTCCAGATACGACTAACTGTCGAGGGATACGCAGTATACCGTGTGTATTTTAAAAATCGAACGAAATTGTAGCGCGGTCTATAAGAAGACATATGATACCCCAACGTTAATCTAATTAAAAATACTGCAATTTGGTAAGCCAGATGAATTTTTTCAGGGCCACCCAGTATCTTAATTTTACCCCAATTTTGTATGTTGAAATTTAGACCTAACTTTTTCTTGCCTTTTTCGCAAAGGATTCAAAATCTATGATTTTTTCTGAAAGAAACATGTATCGTACTTGACCGTAAGTAGACACGTCCAATCTAGATTTTCAAAAACATCGAAAAAATCGGTGAAAATTTGAGATTTTCTAAAAACGCAAAAACACGTCTACTGTGCAATTCGAGGTGTAATTACATCTTCTTTTAAATAGACAATTTAGGAAAATGTAATGGCGTAGTTAAATTTGTCTCAAAAAAATTAAGTCAACGTGTTTTTGCGTTTACGAAAAATCTCAATTTTTCACAAATTTTTGAAAATCTAGGGTGGCCGTGACTGTACTTCCGGCCAAGTACGATACAAGTTTCTAAAAAAATCGTAGAATATGAATTCGTTGCGAAAAAGGTAGGTAGGTCTTAATTTGAAAATCCAAATTGGGGTAAAATTAAGATACTGGGTGGCCCTGAAAAAATCATCTCGCTCACAAAATTGTAGCATTTTTAATTAGATTAACGTTGAGGTCTTTCTATAACCGCGCTACAATTTCGTCCGGTTTTTAAAATACACACGGTATCTAGAACCACAGCCCACAGCCTCCGTTATTTTACACAGCGCTAAAAAATCCCAAGTCGGCTTTGAAAACAAATGAAAATTGCGAAAAATGTCAAATGTTAACCCATTTCATTTCAGTGGCGGATCCAGAACACAATTTCGGGAGGGGGCAAATTGATATTGGTATTCTTATGGTTATGAATGTTATTATTATTTAATTTTAAACCAGAGACGACAGACGAATGTTGTGAAATGTACGAAGTTTAAGCTCCGAGAATTTTTGACAAATTCGCCCCCTACCCCTAAATTCGCCACTGCTTTATTTTATTTTATTTCGTTTCGCCCATAATTCAACTCGAAAAAAAAGTAGAGAAACTTAAAATCGGAAATAGGAAATGAAACCAGCCCAAGAAATCTCGCTTTTTAAGGAAAAACGAGACTAAATTAGAAAATTTCCAATTAAGCAATTAAACACATTTTGCCCGGAGCGCACTTTTAAAGCGACAGAAATTTAGTGAATAATTCCGTAAAAATTCCTGCTTCAAACGCGATCAAAACAAGGAAGGAAATTAGAGAGAAGGTAGGCTATGAAAATATGGGGCGTATCAAAGGTTATAGTAGGCTGGGCGTGCTTTAAGCAACATCAATTTTCGGAAAAACTGAAAATTCCCAGGAAAATTGCAGTCTTTTAAATGAATTGATTTATAAATGACAATAGTATGTGGTGGGGCGGGGCTAGAGTGTTTACATTCCATGGGTTAGCAAGCGACCCAGAAGCCGCAAAAGATTTTCTTATAGAAACGTAATGAAAATCACTCGAACCCCTTGAAGGGTGGTTAAAGATCCGTAATTAAGGCCGCGGTAATGATCCTAAGGCGACATACCTTTCATGTTTATAATTTGAGTCTCGTAAGGTCGAGGCAAGAGGTACAATGGAGAATACGTCACCAGGAGCCGCCACTAAGTCACACACTTTTTCCAGTAATTTTCACGATTTGTCACATCTCTTCACTGACTATGACCCAATAATTCCTTATTAATGGAAAACCAAATCAATTTTACTATTAATTTCCCCTAGATTGCGGTTTTTACTACGAACGTACAACTTCTCTACGGCACCAGCCAGACATCACTCCCACTCATGGTGCATGCTGGGTAACTGCAGCTCTGATCGAATGTGCAACCCATTTTATCATTTATCGCCCTCAAAACCCAAATTTTTCAATTAAAACTAACGAAATGACTAATTTTTTAAACAATTATTCGCCCAAGTTTATTGTTTAAACAATCAAGTTACAACTGAACGAGAAAATTTAATGAAGTTGTTTTATTCAAAGTTGGCGCTAGTGCGGCAGGTGTAACAACGTGATTAACTGTCAAAATGACGTTTATTGATAATAAAATTACACATCAGTTACAACGTTAATTTCTTGAAATTGTTATAAAAAATCTATATTTTAATTGTGTAAATGTAAGATTTAACTAGAAAAACAACTTTCGACAAGTGTTGAGTTCAAAAATCAATTTTACATCACATGCTCATGTGGCACTAGTACAGTATACACCTGTAATAATGTCCTCTTCTGCTGTTTATATTCTCGACGTAAAGGGCAAGGTAGGTGTAATAAAATAATAATAAGTTTCATTATATTAATTTCAGGTCCTTATTTCGAGGAATTATCGAGGTGACATCGATATGGGGGTTATAGAAAAGTTCATGCCCCTTTTAATGGAAAAAGAAGAAGAGGGGTTGCTAACACCCTTGTTACAGACTACAGAATGCACTTTTGCTTACATTAAAACCAATAATTTGTACATTGTAAGCACTACAAAAAAGAATGCAAACATTGCGTTAGTTTTTGTGTTTTTACATAAAATCGTGCAAGTAATGACTGAATATTTTAAAGAACTCGAAGAGGAGAGTATAAGAGATAATTTTGTCGTCATCTACGAACTGATGGATGAATTATTAGATTTTGGTTACCCACAAACTACAGATAGTAAAATTTTGCAGGAATACATTACGCAAGAAGGCCATAAGTTAGAGATACAACCCCGCATTCCCGTAGCTGTTACTAACGCAGTGTCTTGGAGATCCGAAGGTATTAAATACAGGAAAAATGAGGTTTTCCTTGATGTTATTGAATCCGTGAACCTGTTGGCAAATGCTAACGGTAATGTTTTACGGAGTGAAATCGTTGGTGCTATCAAAATGAGGGTTTATTTGTCGGGCATGCCAGAATTAAGACTCGGTCTTAATGATAAAGTCCTTTTCGAGAGTACCGGTCGAGGGAAATCTAAATCTGTCGAGCTTGAAGATGTGAAGTTTCATCAATGCGTAAGATTGTCGAGGTTTGAGATTGATAGAACTATTTCCTTCATTCCGCCCGATGGAGAATTCGAACTGATGTCCTACCGCCTCAATACACACGTAAGAAACTTTTTCAGATATTACATCTCACTGGCAACTGTTTTCATCAAAAAAATATGGATATTTTCAAAAAAAGAAAACTACACGACATATTTCATTAATTCTAGAGTTGCTATTTGGCTAGAATTGTAAAATTTAGTCAGCACTTCAAGAAAATAATGTATTTGTTAAAAGTGTGCGAGAGAAAGAATTTAGCCTTAAAAGTACAGCCTTAGGGGATGATTTTACCTCTGCGAAAAACGTATTTTTTAAACTACGGGCTTATTTATTAGTTTTTTGACACAAAATGTTTACCTACGTGTAGGCAAAAGATGGCAGATAATGCGTCAATTGAGATTTTTTTAAAAACACATTCAGAAGAGGTCAGTAACAGTTATTTCAAACAGTCGCATTAACGCAGAATCACGTGATATCTTGGCTAAGGGTGTAATCCCAAGTCAGTTTATGTCAGTCACGTGATGTCAAGTCTAGTTAGGTGCACAACTCAGCAGGGGTCGTTGCTTGCAGATTTCTGCAATATTACATCTCACTGGCAACTGTTTTCATTAAAAAAATATGGATATTTTCAAAAAAAGAAAACTACACGACATATTTCATTATATTCTAGAGTTGCTATTTGGCTAGAATTGTAAAATTTAGTCAGCACTTCAAGAAAATAATGTATTTGTTAAAAGTGTGCGAGAGAAAGAATTTAGCCTTAAAAGTACAGCCTTAAGGGATGATTTTACCTCTGCGAAAAACGTATTTTTTAAACTACGGGCTTATTAGTTTTTTGACACAAAATGTTTACCTACGTGTAGGCAAAAGATGGCAGATAATGCGTCAATTGAGATTTTTTTAAAAACACATTCAAAAGAGATCAGTAACAGTTATTCAAAAAAGTCGCATTAACGCAGAATCACGTGATACCTTGGCCAGTTTATGTCAGTCACGTGATGACAAGTCTAGCTAGGTGAACAACTCGGCAGAGGTCGTTGCTTGCAAATTTTTGCAGATTTCTGCAATATTACATCTCACTGCCAACCATTTTCGTCCTATAACCATATATACACGCAGGTTCCTTGACAGATCGTTTCAATATGGTTATAGGATGAAAATAGTTGCCAGTGAGGTAATATTGCAAAAATTTGCAAGCAACGACCCTTGCTGAGTTGTGCACCTAACTAGACTTATGTCATTACGTGACAGACATAAACTGACTTGGAATTACACCCTTAGTTGAGTTCCTATAGAAACTTGCAGAGGTAAAACCACCCCTTAACAATGCAAAATCGTTGTTGAAACAGCATTTACCAGTGTTTTAAAGTTAAATGAGTACGAATTAAACTAAAACCATTTGCTTGGAAAAAACTTTCATGTTAAGTAGCAAATGTAACAAAGTTGAGATATTTGCACGTCGTCAATTTACTGGCAATTGTATAATTTGCGACGGCTCCATCCCTAGTCCTGGCAACGGTCAAGAGATGGCGCCATGTCATTTAAATGAAATTGATTTCAGGTCAAGCCCTTGATTTGGATTGAATCTGTGATCGAGCGTCATATCCACAGTCGAGTGGAATATATGATAAAAGCCAAGTCCCAGTTTAAAAGAAGGTCAACGGCGAACAATGTTGAGATTGTGATTCCAGTTCCTCACGATGCAGATTCGCCAAAGTTTAAGACAACAATTGGGAGTGTAAAATATGCCCCTGAACAAAATGCCATTACTTGGACTATTAAGTCATTCCCGGGGGGTAAGGAGTACTTGATGAGGGCGCATTTTGGGTTGCCTAGCGTCGTGTGTGAAGATACTGAAGGGAAACCTCCTATTCAAGTTAAATTTGAGATTCCTTATTTCACAACATCTGGAATTCAGGTTTTTACGTCTCCTCAGTGCGATTTAGCCAATTGAACTATTTTGCAGGTTCGCTATTTGAAAATCATCGAGAAGAGTGGCTACCAAGCCTTGCCCTGGGTGAGATACATAACGCAGAATGGAGATTACCAGCTTCGCACGAACTAACGCTTCTATAGTATACATAACTAGTTGATTTGAAATTGCAGCAAAATTCCTGGAGCATCTATCCAATTGGTTATGATAATTTTTTAAAAATAATATAATACGATTTATATGAATTCGTTTTATTTCAGTCACTTATTATAAATCACAAACAGGATAACTAAAATAAGAAAATATATTAATACAAACTTACTTCGAATAACATAAATCTAGTTAGAAACGTGTGTTGAATTATTTATTTGCTAGTTCGTTTGACAGCCAGTCCAGACCTTCGTAGAGGCCGTCGCCTTGAGTCGCGCAAGTTGCCTGGATATACCACTGAAAAGGATTTGGGAATTATTTTTGTGGATTAAAGTTGCTAGAGTAAACAACGCACAGGTTAGAAATATGAAAATGCCCCACCTACAGCTGATCATGACATGCAAGGTTAATACTGCCTACTGTTGTTCGAACGCTAAGCGGCCGACAAAATATTTAGTAGTGGATGGGCATTTTCACATTTCTAAGCTGTACATGTCATTCAATAGCCGATTTCTAATTGAGGAACAGTGACTGTTCTTGATATAGACATTATTATTGTTATTATTGCATTTGCCCTATGATCTGGAAAAACCCAATTGTCCGTATTCGGTCTCCATTACTATTAGAGATAGCGAAAAATAGTTAAATGCAAAGTTGCAAAAGGTCAAACAAGGCACATTTTAAAAATACAATCCTGCACATAGGTTTGGCTCTAATGCCGCTTTCGGGCTGGACTGTGCAGTGCAGTAAAAATAACACGCTCTGATTGGGCGTTTACAAGCCCTTGTTGAACGAACCAATCAGCATGCGTGGATTTTACCGCAACGTGCAAAGCGGGACAGCCCGAAAACGGCCATAGATATCATAGATAAGTATATTATATTGCTGTCACTCTTATACTCATACAAACCCTGTAATATCACTATCTTTCTCTAATTTCGAAAAAAGTTACTTTCATATAACTAGTAACAAAAAGTAACTAAGTTACTTGGAAACTAGTTACTTTTTTCCTCCCTGCGAAAAGTAACTATATCTAGTTACTGTACTGAAGTAACTTGTAACTAGTTACTTTAGGTAAGTATCTAAAGACATAAAAAAGTAACTAGTTACTTTTCATGTATTTAGTTACTTTCCAAAGTACCTAACTAGCAATATCCGTCAGTTTTAATTATACAGGGCTGTCCCAATTGTCTGTATTCGGTCGATATCTCCACCACTATCAGAGATAGCGAAACTTTGGAATATTTAGACGTTAAAATTTCAATATTTTTAAATGGCATCACTATCAAATGTTATAGCCATCGGCTGTAGAATTAAATTTGCTTTAATCTGATATAACATATTCCTATATCGATGTTTCGTATTTTTCGTTTTATTAGAGGTTTTATACACTAACACATAATTTTTAGAGGGTGGCTCTGGCTACATGTCATTGTATACGTCAAAAATGTTATCAGCAATTGCAATTTCCATAGACCTAATATTTTGAGGCTATTTTCGTTAGGTATACATAGGTATACATGATTGTATTTTTAAAATATGCAGTCTTTGATCCTCTGCAACTTTGAATTTAACAGTTCTTCGCTACCTCTGATAGTAACGGAGATATCGACCGAATACAGACAATTGGGACACCCTGTATTTTACGACATTATTATCAGTATTGATAAAACAGAAGTTTTTGATGCAAATTCATCTGCCCATTGTCATTTACTTTTTATTTACTTTTGAAATTTTGACAGATTGTGAGGTAAGAGAAAAGTTGATAGAATAAGAGAAATCAAAAAATTAAATTACTCAGGTAAATTTGCATCAAAACCACTAACTTGACGTGTTTTTGCGTTTTTCGAAAATCTCAATATTTCATCGATATTTACTAAAATTTAAACCCAATCCCATCAACCGTTTTTATAGCATGAATGAAAGTAACTAAATTACGCGAAGAGTAACCAAAATACTGTATCTAGTTACTTACAGAAGTATTTAGTTACTTTTTAAAAGTATCTAGATACCAAAAGTAACTAAGTTACTTCAAATGTAACTAAGATACTATATCTAGTTACTTTTCATAAGTAACTTGTAACTAAGTTCTTTTTTCAGTAAAGTATCTAGTTACTTTTATAAAAAGTAACTTGAAAAGTATCTAGTTACTATTTCAAAGTAACTTTCCCAGCTCTGCGCGCAAGTGAAAACAAGAAGCGGCGACAGCTGTTTAAATTCGCATAGAACTTACAGTGGTAGAGATGTGAGCTTGAAAAGTTTCAAAAACTTTTCATTTCATTGAAAAGTTTCAGCCTATGTTGAAACTTTTCACTTTTTCTTGAAAAGTTGTTGAAAGTATCAATGCGGTAATAATAAACTTCCACCGACAGCGCCGCTAATTCTAGTCGTTCTAAGTAGTATAAGTACCCATTGAGCACTGGAAACAGTGAAATGAAGTGAAATACTACTTAAAAGATGGAAACAATGATGAATTTTAATGTTTAATGCTTTTATTTTGACTTATTAACTTGTTTACCTAACACTTACTATTTTTGTCATTTAATATTATATTATGTTCCCTATTCAGCTGTTGCAGATTTATTTAATTCTCCAGAATACTTTATACTGCCGTAGGACAACTTTTCATTTTTTTCTGAAACTTCAAAATTTCATGAAAAGTTTCAACATATACACTTTTCATGAAAACTCATATCTCTATACAGTGGGCTATCCGATTTCTGTTTAGCTGACAAAAGACGTACCATAAGGAGTCTATGGCACAGCCCATACATAAGGCGCATTCGTTTTACACATTTATCTGAGGAACCTCAGTTAATCGCAGCAATTTGATTGGTCAATATTCAAATAAACCAATCAAATTGCTGAGATTAACTGAGGTTCCTCAGATAACGTGTATATTATTATTATATTATTGAGTTGACTTACCTTGTCATATGTATGAAGGTCAATATACATTATTATTATTATTATTATAAATGTGTAAAAGGAACGTCCCCATTAGGGTGTATCGAAAAAAAAAAGAATTTTGGAATTTCGTTTTGTAATAGTCGCCAAAACTTGCCTTTTACTATCCTGAAAAGAAAGCTTATTTAAGGTTTTGCTATAGTTCAACGTTTTCAGCCCTCTACCGCCCCTCAAACATTATGTTATTTTGAAATCTCAAGTTTACAATGAAAATTTTTTTGAAATGCAACATTTATTGTTTTTCTGTCACTAGTAGGCTCGGAGTAGATTTTAAAGATCACTAACAGCCGTTTTTTCATCTCTAGTTAAATTTAGCTACCTACTAGATGGCCATTGCATTTTAGTTTCAAAGACAATTAACTCATCAATCAAGTTGCTGGTGCATGCATGACAGAACTTATGTATGACAGTACTGGTTGACGTCTAAAGTTCAAAGGTTAAATTTTTGTGCGGTTTTTAGTCTTCAAAGGCCCACCAAATATAGGCCACTCGAGACTATTTCTAGTGTAAATTGCCTTTAAAATATTCTTATTAACTCGAAAGGGAAGCACAGAAATTCGAATAAAAAACGCACGAAAATATAACGTCTGAACTTTAGACGTCAACCAGTAGTGTCATAAGTTCTGTCATGCATGCACCAGCAACTTGATTAATTAGAGTTAATTGTCGTTGAAACTATATGGCAGTAGGTAGCTAAATTTAACTAGAGATGAAAAAAAACGGCCTTTAGTGGTCTTTAAAATCTACTCCGAACCTACTAGTGATAGAAAAACAATAAATAATGAATTTAAAAAAATTATGCGTTGTAGACTTGGAATTTCAAAATAACCAATATTTGAGGGGCGGTAGAGGGCTAAAGATGTTGAACTATAGCAAAACCTTAAATAAACTTTCTTCTTAAGATAGTAAAAGGTAAGTTTTGGCGACTATTACAAAACGAAATTCTAAAATTCTTTTTTTTCGATACACCCTAGTGCCTAGTGCCTAGTTATAATAGATCTATGGGAGCTCAGTTATGCAACCAAACACCTGTCAACGATTCTACCGTATGATTTTTTAAATTATTCATCAAAGTCGCCTCTGGAAAACAAAAATCATGTCTTTGATTAGTTCAGGCAAAATGTTCAAATATTCCAGCTGTCACTTTAATCTGTCATCTGTGATTTGCAGAAATAAATATTTTCCAGTTTGTTTACACTTTCACGATGGTTTTCTCTGTTGAGCAAAAAATAGTAGAGGTTATTTAGTAAACTGTGACGTTGCCCCCCCCACCAGACTGCAAAAATTCCTCAATTTATGGTTATTCCCGCGAAAAATTTGAAATCCAGTTAGGAACTTTGTTGAATGTGTTCATGTTGATGGGACACAAGACCTTGAAGCTGCCAATTAAATTAAAAATAACCTAACATTTTGAGCAGTTTATTGCGCTACTATAAAATATCAAGTTATTATTCAACAAATAAATAGGGCCATCAAGAACATTTGGAGACCATCGATGAAATTTTCATTGATGCACCTGTGTTGAGTGCATTGTCTTGAGTGCCGTTGCGGACTGGAGGGCAAATATTTTGCTCTCTGACAAGCAAACCATCAAAAATCCACTCGAAATCACAAAAACGTTTTTGTAAATGACAGTGACAATAAATTAAGTGACAGCTTCAAAATCTGAACCATGTGAAGTAATCAAAGATACGACTTTTGTTTTCCAACGGTTACTTTGATGAATAATTTAAAAAATCATACGGTAGTTAGAATGTATGTTGGGTTGTATAACACATTAATTTTCAATATCTAGCAATGTAAAAAAGTATCTCCAGTGGGCTTTGGAATTTATGTCATGTCACTGTTCTTTTTCCTTTGACATATGACAATCATTTTTTTACCATGAGAAAAAGAAATTTTTGAAATACTTACACGGCGGTTGGTAAGCTCATTCAAGTTCAGTTTACTGGTCAACTCAGCAGCTGTCATCGCATTTGGCAAATCCTGTTTATTGGCGAAAACTAACAAAACAGCATCTCGTAGCTCATCTTCTCTCAACTGAAAAAAAAAAAAAAATGAGAATTTGTTGTGAATGGCAACTTGCTTGCCATGGCATGAAGCTCATCTGACACTACCCCGAACCGTTCCCTATCACAACAATCGACCACAAAAATTAGTGCTTTTGCATCTCGAGTGTAATGCACCCAAAGTCTCCGAAGTACAGTTTGGCCCGCGACATCCCATATGGTAAAAGTTAAATTATTGTGAGTCACTGTTTCTACATTAAACCCAACAGTAGCTATTGTCTCTATGGTTTGACCTAACTTTAACCGTAACAAAATCGTTGTTTTTCCGGCCCCATCAGCGCCAACTATAACAAATATGTGAAAATGGGAACAGCAAATGAAATAGTCGCACGCATTAAAATTCTCATTGGCTCTGCCCGGAGGAGTTTTGTAAACAAAGCTGACAGACTTAAACCCATTTTTAGGCTAAAAAGGGCACTGCCACGTCACATTTACTATTGTAACTTTTCGAAGCCAGCGGCAATATGTTGAAATTCGTAGATGGCGCTGATTTTAAACAAAACAATTTGGCGGCCATTTCGAATGATGGAAGAAAATATACTCACCATGTTTTGTAATTCTGACTCAGCTTCAGCAATACGGTCTCTATCGTTCGAATCGACGACGAAAATCAACCCCTGCGTGTTCTGGAAGTAGTGCCGCCACAATTTCCGAATTTTATTCTGCCCACCAACGTCCCAGACAGTGAAGCAAATATTTTTGTATTCGACTGTTTCAACGTTGAACCCAATCGTTGGAATTGTTGTAACGATCTCTCCCAGCTTTAGTTTGTACAAAATTGTGGTTTTACCGGCTGCATCGAGCCCCACTGGAACAAAAATTGGCGACCTTGTCTTACATGATAACCTTACCCATCAGGATCCGCATTTGTTTCTTCCCGAATAAACGAGATAAAACCGTGGATATTGTTAAACCCATTTTGCACTACACCAAGACACTTTTTGAGAAATATTATCTAGTTTTTTTCCCAATTTAATATTTTTCGTGGTGAAGTGTCATTCGCTGTCGTGGAAAAACACAAGCGCCACCTGTCGGAAGAGCGTGAACTTCGAAACAGGTGGCAATCTGTCACACCTGGGTGCGTTCGAAGAATGAGGTCTCGTTCCACCATATCGTCATATCTGAATTAAACAATAGAATATACAAAAATTTATTGATAATTTCATTATAATTTATACAACGGATAAATTTCGTAAAAATCATTTTTTCTTCTTAGGGGCATACTCCAACCCCTTTATGTACTTCAGCGGAATTTTGTATTTTTCTAGGAAAAAAGATATTAAAACATGAAACTCGCTTATCAATTACCTGTTAATAAATTGTGGATAAATAATATCTGGTTCCCTTGAACCAAAATTTGTTCACATTTCTTCCCAGGTGGTCGGCTAATGCTAGTACTGGCTGCAACTCCATGTTGACATTCCTTTGCAAATTCGGGTAAATGAATCCCAAACAATTCCAAGTTGTCAATAAGGGTGACTTTCTTATTACCGGATCGCTGTGAAATGGTGAGAGTGATGGGAGACACTTTGCCTTTGTTTACAGTTTCTTCAGCTCCATTAGAAACTTTATAACAAGATTTCATCGAGGCACAAACTTTTTCCATTAGTTCCTCCCAAGTGATATTGTTTTCAGTTTTACAAATCTTAACTAAAGCACCTCGGGGTTGAATAAATCTGAAAAGTACATGAAAAATAAGACATAGGCCATGAGAAGAGGTTCAATTTACCTTTTATTTCCTTCACTGTCGCATTGGTTTTTTTTGATAAAGTCCACAACATGTTTCCTGATTTGTGATAGTTGTACTGTATCACCTTTGCTATAAAATAAATTTAGCATTAACACATTAAAAAAATAATTTAGTGTAAACTTTAATCAGTCTGATTTTAGCTACTAGATACTATTAGTCTCCTCTGAAAAAATATTAAGCAAATAGCTCCCTTGCTTATACCATAAAATAGTTAACGTATAACTCATTAGATGGCGCTACCTATGATTACAATTTGTCTACTTTAATTTGATCTACTTTCAATGACCACTAGCGCCATCTCACGGGTCACGCGCTAACTATTATATGGTACCGTAAATTTTTATGTGGTTAACTGAAATTCCCAGCCTCAGGGTGTAATTCCAAGTCAGTTTATGTCAGTCACGTGATCACATAAGTCTAGTTAGGTGCATAACTCAGCAGGGGTCGTTGCTTGCAAATTTTTGCAGATTTCTGCAATACTACATATCACTGGCAAGTGTTTTCATCCTATGACCATATATACACGCAGGTTCCTTGATAGATCGTGTGAGCTTATACAGGGTCCTGCAACAGTGCGTGGGGCTTCCATAGCGCCTAAACTATCCGCGTTAGGGATTTCGTTCAGGAAAATTTTTTTAATTATACAGGATGGTCCGAAAATTTTTGAGGAGGAAAAGTCGTCTTTTTTTAAATGGAATGCCCGGTATATTTTAGCATATTTGCAACCCCCTTAGGAGCCTTTATTCATCCCTAAAACATTACGGCTTTTGAACCTCTGGTTTGGGAGTAAAAAAATATTAAAAAAAAAATGGGAGTTTACATCATTCTGCTTAAAAATTCCCCATTTACGCAGGTACAGTTTTTATTAGAAAATAAGATAAAGACCTTATTGCAGAGGTTTGAAAACAGCTCTGATTCTATTTTAGTTGTGAGGGTGCTCAAAATTTATTTTCAAAATTTGAGAATTTTGAAGCCATTTTTCTCAACTTTTCAAATGGAACAGCCTGTATATTTTTAGCCAGCGTAATGTAGAATTCATAAAGGAACGTTTTTTGTCCTATAAACATATTAGTTATTTTCATCCGTTTTCGAGTTATTCGGAAAAATTACAAGTTTTCTTGTATGCAGATTATTTTAACTTCTAAAATTGCAACATTAGCACTCAGACTGATACTGTATAGTACTATGAGCAATTTGTTCATGAAGACATTCCCATTCCACTACCCCTCCTTAACAACTCCATTTCAAATTTTGGTATTTTTGTTTGTAAGAATTGGCACATTATTTTTATACTAAATGTTAAAAGTAATAGAAATGTCTTTTCAAGAACCAATTAAATGGTTCATAAACCAAAATGGAGAACATTTTGAACATTTATTTTTTTTGTAAGTGCTTAACAATTGTCTGCAAGCAAGAAAATTTGTAAAATTGAATCAGAGTTGTTTTCAAGCCTCTGCAGTAAGGTCCTCATCTTATTTTCTTATAAAAACTGAACCTGCTTAAAAGGGGAATTTTTAAACAGAATGATGTAAACTCCCACTTTTTTTGAAAATATGTTTTTACTCCCAAACCAGAGGTTCAAAAGCTGTAATGTTTTAGGGACGAATAAAGGCTCCTAAAGGGGTTGCAAATATGCTAAAATATACCGGGCATTCCATTTAAAAAAAGACGAGTTTTCCTCAAAAATTTTCGGACCATCCTGTATAATTAAAAATATTTTCCTGAAATGAGCTTTCATTAATAGTTTTAGTATGTACCTGAACGAAATCCCTAACTCGGATGGTTTAGGCGCTATGGAAGCCCGACGCACTGTTGCAGGACCCTGTATACAGGATGGTCGTTTTATCTTGAGACTGGCAAATATCTGGGAAAGGAAGCATTTTAGAAAAAAATGTTTTGTATAAAAGTTTTATGACTTTGAGGGGGAAAATAGATGGCATCAGCGCCATTTTGGTTCAAGGTCATTTTCATGGTCAAATGAAGATCAACTTAATTTTTTTAAATGGAAACCTATATTTTTTATTACAGATTCTTATTCCCCGTAAAAGAACAAACAACTCTCATCTAAACTATTTTTAGGGAATTTCTAGGGATTTTGAAAAAGATTAAAATTTACAGCCATCAGATCCAAAAATAGTTTAGATGAGAGTTGTTTGTTCTTTTATGGGGAATAAGAATCTGTAATTAAAAATATAATTTTCCATTAAAAAAAATCAAGTTGACGTTCATTTGACCTTGAATCAAAATGGTGATATTTTCCCCCTCGAAGTCATAAAGCTTTTATACAAATTTTTTTTTCTAAAATGCTTCCTTTTCGAGATATTTGCCAGTCTCAAGATAAAACGACCACCCTGTATATGGTTATAGGATGAAAATAGTTGCCAGTGAGATGTAATATTGCAAAAATCTGCAAAAATTTGCAAGCAACGACCTCTGCTGAGTTGTGCACCCAACTAAACTTATGTCATCACGTGACTGACATAAACTGACTTGGAATTACACCCTCAGTTGATAAATCAAAATTAAACGTCGATCTTTTCAAATTTTCAGCGAATATGAACGAGTATGATTGGCTTTGGCTAAGCTGTGTTCAGAAATCTTACCCTGACTAACTTCTCATAGACTTGAAAAAGATTAAAAGAAATACCTAACTCAAATATCATGAGATGACTTTAGGGCTCAAAACTTAGGGACAAATAATTACAAGCCACTCTATTGAATTTTGTATGTTTGGTTGCATACATTTCCCTGCACTGACACATTTTAAAATGCAACACACAAAATACAATAAAGGGGACAAAACAATACCAACCTCAATCCACTTTCTTCAAATATTGGTAGAACATTTGGGGTAATGATGTATGACTCCATAATACTAGTTGAGGGCACATTTCCTTCCCCCTCTTTCCTCGGTCTATTTGAGGGATCCACATAAAATTCACAAAACCTCGGATGATCCTTGTTAACATAGGTAATCGATTCAACCCCCTTCTTCATCTCTTTCACTTCAATCAAGCCTTCCTTAAAATTTCTATAATTTAATTTTTTATTTAAAATATTGAGCAAACCTTGCACATAGTATCCAAAAACGGTTTGAGCTTCTTGAATGATGATTTCTTGATATCTAGGGACTTTCCTTCAAGGCAAGCTGGTATCATTTGCAACTTATAAAAGTTTGAAGTTAGAATTGGTAGAGTTAAAGTTTTCGAGTATTTGATGGCTACGAAAAAACTGTAAAATAAAACTTCATCCATGTCATCAAGAGGATCCTCGTCAACTGATTCTTGGGGGAGGTCTTCAGTTTTTGTTTCCTCCTCAACTGTTTCTGACGAATTCACAGCTTTTCCTAACTCGGGAAAGTCTTCTTCGTAACTTTTTAATTGCAGCCATTCAGGAGCCCCCAAGTCTACGATTGGCAGATTAGGTCCTTCCAAGCTGCATAATTTATCACCAATCGAATGATATATCGTTAAACACTTGCCCCTGCCTCCCGATGATAGCATTTCGGAGGAGCTCTGAGCAGTTATTCCAACGGCCACAGCCGCTCGATTATTCGCAAGATTAACGTAAGCAATACTCCCTTGGTTTAGATTATTGTGTTTTAAATTAAGAACTCCAGGTAACATTAAATCAGCCCCCGAAGTAATAAACGATAACACCTGAGAATGTGTAGTAAAAACTGGAATCAAATTTGGCAGTTTCCAAAGTAAATAAATGGTCGGGAAAAGACTCCCCCGAATATCAAAAAACATCGGACGTTTTTGTATCGTATAAACTTGGACTGTTTCATTGTTGGCAGTCAATAATTTCACAGTACTTAGAATTTCCTTTTTCGGTAGAAGTTGCTCGACATCTGCTTCGGTTAAATTTGGAAATGATTTAAAAATGCTTTCTTTTATAGTTTTCCTAGAAAATAATATGAAATAAGGGTTGAATACTTGTTAAATACCTTTCAGAGCCCTTTACTTGGCTGTTACTTTTAATTTTAAAAGATTTTCGAAACATCGCGAACTTTTGACATAACCCCTATAAATGATTTATAACCCTACTTTTCTGAAACATAATAATAAAACACAAGAGGTAGTTTTATTTTTTATTAAAGTAATTTGTTGAGGGAACGTGGAAAAGAAAGCGACAATAATTGTGGAAAATTGTACATTTTAAAGGAAAAATTTAGGTTCAAAAATTTCAATTTAGAACTAAAGTTGCTAAATAATTTTTTTTTCTACAAAATAAAGGTTGTAGAGCTTATCGAGTTATCAAATAAGAAAAACGGTAAAAGTAAAACAAATCAGGGGTTTAAATGAGCAAAAATTGGTAAATTGTGTGCAAAATTGCGAATATTGAATGTATGCAACCAGTAATACACAAAGTTATTTATTGTTTATTTATTTTACTAACATTGGTGGGCATGTTCACTCTATTGGATGTTGTATGTTTGGTTGCATACATTTCCCTGCACTGACACGCGCATTTTAAAATGCAACACACAAAATACAATAAAAGGGGACAAAACCATACCAACCTCAATCCACTTTCTTCAAATATTGGTAGAACATTTGGGGTAATGATGTATGACTCCATAATGCATAGGTGCATAGGTGCATAGGTGCATAGGTTCAAAAATTTCAATTTAGAACTAAAGTTGCTAAATAATTTTTTTTACTACAAAATAAAGGTTGTAGAGCTTATGGAGTTATCAAATAAGAAAAACAGTAAAAGTAAAACAAATCAGGGGTTTGAATGAGCAAAAATTTGTAAATTGTGTGCAAAATTGCGAATATTGAATGTATGCAACCAGTAATACACAAAGTTATTTATTGTTTATTTATTTTACTAACATTAGAAATATTTTTTTACTCCCAAACCAGAGCTTCAAAAGCCGTAATATTTTAGGGATGAATAAAGGCTCCTAAGGGGGTTGCAAATATGCTAAGATATACCAGGCATTCCATTTTAAAAGACTCCTCCTAAAAATTTTTCGGACCACCTGTATAATTAAAAATATTTTTCTGAAATGCGCCTTTATTAATAGTTTAAGTATGCACTTGAGCGAAATTCCTAACTCGGATGGTTTAGCCGCTATGCAGAACCCTGTATATATGGTTATAGGATGAAAACAGTTGCCAGTGAGATGTAACATTGCAGAAATCTGCAAAAATTTGCAAGCAACGACCTCTGCTGAGTTGTGCACCTAACTAGACTTATGGCATCACGTGACTGACATAAACTGACTTGGAATTACACCCTCAGTTCATAAATCAAAATTAAATGTCGATCTTTTCAAATTTTCAGCGAATATGATTGGCTTTGGCTAAGCTGTGTTCAGAAATCTTACCCTGACTAACTTCTCATAAACTTGAAAAAGATTAAAAGAAATACCTAACCCAAATATCATGAGGTGACTTTAGGGCTCAAAACTTAGGGACAATTAATTACAAGCCACTCTATTGGATTTTGTATGTTTGGTTGCATACATCTCCCTGCACTGACACGCGCATTTTAAAATGCAACACACAAAATACAATAAAAGGGGACAAAACCATACCAACCTCAATCGTCAATCCACTTTCTTCAAATATTTGTAGAACATTTGGGGTAATGATGTATGACTCCATAATGCTAGTTGAGGGCACATTTCCTTCCCCCTCTTTCCTTGGTCTACTTGAGGGATCCACATAAAATTCACAAAACCTCGTATGATCCTTGTTAACATAGGTAATCGATTCAACTCCCTTCTTCATCTCTTTCACTTCAATCAAGCCTTCCTTAAAATTTCTATAATTTCATTTTTTATTTAAAATATTGAGCAAACCTTATTGTATAGTATCCAAAAACGGTTTGAGCTTTCTGAAACATAATAAAACACAAGAGGCAGTTTTATTTTTTATTAAAGTAATTTGTTGAGGGAACGTGGAAAAGAAAGCGACAATAATTGTGGAAAATTGTACATTTTAAGGGAAAAATTTGGGTTCAAAAATTTCAATTTAGAACTAAAGTTGCTAAATAATTTTTTTTACTACAAAATAAAGGTTGTAGAGCTTATGGAGTTATCAAATAAGAAAAACAGTAAAAGTAAAACAAATCAGGGGTTTGAATGAGCAAGAATTTGTAAATTGTGTGCAAAATTGCGAATATTGAATGTATGCAACCAGTAATACACAAAGTTATTTATTGTTTATTTATTTTACTAACATTAGAAAATGATGATAAAGTAATGTGATGTGCTCAATCTTGTGATCGCTATGAGAAAACTAAATAACTGTTACTTTTATATTTAACAATAAATAAATATTATAATAAATAATTATAATATATTTAATAGGTAATTAATTAATTTCCCTTATTTTTCATTTGCAAGAGATAACAACCAATATTTTGATAGAATCTTGCACAGAGACAACTATCTTGCACCTTGCACCTGAATCTGTCCTGTCTGCTGTCTGAAGGTGTTGCCAACCTAGAAACAGAAAACTGCCTCCGTCAATCAATAATTTATTAAGTGTTGGAAGATTTCCATTATCTAATCGTTTTTGCTTACAATATAAAATTATAATGTTATCACGGAAAAGGTGTAGTTGCATCAGTGGGTTGATTCCGAGAGACAACTCAAAATTACCCTAATTAAGGGCAGTTGGTAACGTTTCACGACGTTAGTCAAGCGGGCTGTGCACGTTGTATTTTTAGTATTTTTAGGCCCCCATCCTTATTTATGTTAAATTGTGAAGAAAAATTAAGCGAAACCATGACAGAAAATATCGAAATTAGGACAATTGTTGGAAATCGAAATTTAGGCCCAGTTTCTGATAGTCCTGTCACAGATCCTGCTGCCGGGGTGAAGGTTTGTTTTTCTGATTTCTGCTCTTTTGGTGAAGGTTTAGGCCTTTTAAATTTATTGCTTGAAATTTATAAATTACACAATTAAATACCTATTTCATTTATTTTTAGGGTTTGGAAGGAACTAATGCCTTCGTCAGCCAAAGATCTAAGTTGGTAAGATGTACATGTTTATGTATGCTTTACCTTCGCTAGGTCTTGTTTTTGCATGTTTATGTGTGCTAATGTTTTCTTTTTTTAAATGTTGGTAATAACAACATTTGTGCTTTGTATATACAGGTGTCCCAGAAGTTTTCTATGGGATATTATGGATTAGTATGTGAACAGTCTGGGACAAATACACTCCAGAGCCTTTTTACAAAGGCAGCTTTTTTTCTCTTGTCCTTGTCTACTAGGAGTGCTTATTACAAAAAAAATCAAGTTTTTTCTGTTGGTTTGTGAAACGGCGTTTCAATGCCGTCAAAATGCATGTCAATATCAAAAACACTAATTGAAAGCCCGTTTAACAAACCAACAGAAAAAGCCTGACTCACACAACCGTGATTTTATAATTATAATATACAGTGTGTCTCATTTTAACTGGAACCACCCAAATATTTCGGTTAATTTTAACCGAATCAATGCGTTATTTTTTTCTGCATGTAGAGCTCCAAAATCTGCACCTGCGTGATACTTTTTTTATAGACCGAAATCCCAGCCTACTGCGATTTAATAAAGAGGCCAAAAATGACGAAATCGTATTAGGCATTTTTTTATCGAAAAATTTTATAAGGAAAAGTTGCTCAGGATGGCTCCAAATGGCTAAATCAGATATTTCAGGAAAGAATAAAAATGTTGAATTTCTTGAGGAAGAATCACAAAATAACGAAAAGTTCAATATTTTTGCAACATAATGGGTGCTTTGAAATTAAAAAACAATTGAAATGAATTGATTTGACATTTGCTATCGGCTATGGATGTATAAAACTTAACAATCTCAGAAAAAGTTGAAATTATTAAGATAGTGTAAGATTTTCGTTTTTCTTAACAATTTCAAGGGACACCCCAACTAATCTGTTGCAATGTGCCACAAACAGCAAACATGCGCTTCCATTGTTTTTTTATTTCACATCACCCGTTATGTTGCAAAAATATTGACGTTTTCGTTATTTTATGATTCTTCCTCAAGAAATTCAACATTCTAATTTTTTCCTGAAACTTCGGATTTAGCCATTTGGAGCGATCCTGAGCAACTTTTCTTCATAAAATTTTTCGATAAAAAGATGCCTAATACGATTTCGTCATTTTTGGCCTCTTTATTAAATCGCAGTAGGCTGGGGTTTCGGTTTATAAAAAAAGTTGAGTATTACACAGGTGCAGATTTTGGAGCTCTACATGCAGAAAAAAGAACGCATTGATTCGGTTAAAATTAACCGAAATATTTGGGTGGTTCCAGTTAAAATGAGACACACTGTATATCCCTGATATCTGGATTTGTACCTGAGTTATTCCGAAAAATTTGAAAATTGTGATTTTAAAGAAAAATTGATAATTTTCGTACGATTGATACTATTTTAATGAGAGTTGGAATTTTTGTATTTTTGGCAGCTGTTAATTGAACGGAATTGACAGAATTTTTCTAGGCCTTCTAGATTTTGAGCAACGAGAGTCAACTTCTGATTCTGTTATGGCCGCCATATTGAATTTTAACACCATCGATATACAAAAAACTGCGTTTATTCAAAAATTAGCTTTTTGAAAAAAACATGTCAAAGATTTGAGCCAACATGACTTGAAGAGCTATTCCTATTGAGAACAAAAATGAAATGCAGAGGACGCCACATAAAATTAAAATTGTGATGGCCGACAGCTGAAGGATAGATTTTTCCGGTCATTTAACGAGGTATTTCACGTGGTTTTCGAAAATGATCGATTGTGTTTTGTGGTATTTTAAAGTGTTTGTTTATTGTGTTTTGAGATTTTCGTTAAGTCCAACAAATAAACCTTAATCAACTAACAATAACATTAAACCCAAAAATACCTACACCGAACTTCGATCACTTTATCATTCAGAGAGCATTTCACTTTATCGCTTAAAAGTACCCTTTCTTGTATTTTTTCAGCTTAAGAGGGCTATCTAGTCAGGTTGTTTTTCTCTCTCTGATTTTCGAGAAATGATTTTATTCTCAGAAATGAAAGTCCTAATATTAATTCCGAGTTTGTAGCGTTAGACAATATAAGCAGACACACTTTGTGTAATTTTTTTGTTTCAATATTCTTACATTTAAGGTCATAATCTGAAAAGTTCCACATTTATTCGGACTCTTGAATTTATGACTTCAAAAATGATTATGTGAAAATGAAAAAATTCCATGCCGCGACAAAGTTGCATTTCAAATAAAGCCATTGATTTTCACGAAATAAAATCATTTCTCGAAAATCAGAGAGAGCAAGACAACCTCACGCCCTCTTAAGGTTGATTTTATAAATAATTATTCTTACAAATTTAAAATTTTGACGCTTTTTCAAAAAAGTACATATGTTAATTATATCTATTTATGAAACTGTAATTTGTGTATCCGATGGTGTTAAGATTAAATAGTGCGGCCATAAGAGAATCAAAAGTTGACTGTTGTTTGCTCAAAATCTAGATTAGGAAATTTCCGTCAAACAACTGTTAAAAATACCTTTAGAAGTTTCAAGTATAACACAGAAATTAATTAAGATATCGGGGAAATTTCTTCAGATTCTTATCACTTCGAGATAGCTTAACTTTTCTTTGATTTAACCGACTCCGTATCTTTTACCGTTCAGAAAATGCCAATGATGAACAGTGAAAAACATATCTTAACTTTTCTTTGATTTAACCGACTTCGTATCTTTTACCGTTCAGAAGATGCAAATGATGAACAGTGAAAAAGGAGCTGTCCCATATAACTATTATTACCCTAAGTCAAAGTCGAGTTTAAACTAATTTCGGATTAAAGAAGGATTTATAACAATGTTATCAGTATGAATTTGCGTCATTAACTTTATGCATTAACACTTTTATTTTGTTCCGTTGTCTAGTTCCTTCACAATTTAAAAATGACAGGAAGTGAAATTAAATTGCAGGATCCAAAATCGTCCGGTGCACTAAAAAAATCGAACAGATATAGAAGTCGATCTTTATCGGCATCGTCAACTGATTCCTACAGTTCTAGTGAGTGGTTTGTTTTTGCAGCCACGTTTTGATTAAAATTTTCAGCGTCCTGTACCGGAAGTAGTTCTGATGAGGATGACGTCTCGCCCAGGGAGAAGATTCAAAAGACATCTGCTGGAAACTCGGATTTTTGTGTGCGAAATATCAACCAGCACCACTTTGGAAGGCGAGAAATAGAAATTGCTGAACAAGGTTTTTCGGTATTGTTTGTAGTTTTCTATATGTTGATTTGTAGAAATGCCGGGTATAATGGCGTTAAGAAAAAGGGCTAGTGATGATAAGCCTTTAAAAAATGCGAAAATTGTTGGATGTACCCATATTAATGCCCAAACTGCTGTTTTGATAGAAACTTTGGTTGCTCTTGGAGCTAGCGTTAGATGGGCAGCTTGTAACATATACTCTACACAAGTAATAGCTATTCACTATTCACCAGTTTCAAATCTAGTTTTAGAATGAAGTTGCTGCCGCTTTAGCTGAAGCTGGGTTTTCAGTTTTCGCCTGGAGGGGAGAAACAGAAGAAGATTTCTGGTGGTGTATTGATAAGTGCGTTAATGCTGAAAATTGGCAGCCAAATATGATTTTGGACGACGGTGGAGACGCTACGCATTTAATGTTAAAGAAGTATCCTGCCATGTTTAAGCTGATAAAGGGTAATTACCAGAATTATTTGGGTTTGAAATGGAAATAACCATAAAAAACCGATAAAGATTTGATTTTTTAAACCATTAAACTGCATTTTAGGAATTGTAGAGGAGAGCGTAACGGGTGTGCACCGACTGTACCAGTTGTCAAAAGCGGGTAAACTGACAGTCCCTGCAATGAACGTAAACGACTCTGTAACAAAAACAAAATACGACAACCTATACAGCTGCCGCGAGTCAATTATTGACAGTTTAAAGCGATCAACCGACGTAATGTTCGGCGGAAAGCAAGTAGTCATTTGCGGGTATGGTGAAGTGGGGAAAGGGTGCTCCCAAGCCTTGAAAGGTTTAGGCTGTGTCGTCTACGTTACCGAAATAGACCCAATCTGCGCACTGCAAGCGAGCATGGATGGGTTCCGTGTGGTAAAACTTAACGAAGTCATTCGAAATGTAGATATTGTAATAACAGCAACTGGAAATAAAAACGTAGTGATTCGAGAACATATGGATAAAATGAAAAACGGTTGCATCGTTTGTAATATGGGACATTCCAACACTGAAATCGATGTTGTAAGTTTAACTTTTCTCCATTTTCTATAATGTCTGTGTAGAATAGTTTAAGGGCTCCTGATTTAACCTGGGAGAAAGTACGTTCACAAGTGGATCATGTTATTTGGCCTGATGGTAGAAGAATTATACTTTTAGCTGAAGGAAGATTAGTTAATTTAAGCTGTTCAAGTTTACCTTCTTTTGTGGTATCTATTACATCGGCTACACAGGCTCTTGCTTTAATTGAACTATTTAATGCCCCTGTTGGACGATACAAGTCAGACGTTTATTTATTACCCAAGAAAATGGGTAAGTGCATTAATTTTTACATAAGCTACAATATGTTTGTTTTAGACGAATATGTTGCCAGCCTACATCTGCCAACCTTTGATGCCCACCTTACTGAACTGACTGATGAGCAAGCTAAATATATGGGATTAAATAAGGCTGGCCCGTTCAAACCCAATTATTATAGGTATTAAAACGGTGGAATAGCTTTAGGTAAATGTTAGCTGTTGCCAGGTAGGATGTTGTTTTAAGGAATCAACTTTTATAATGTTCTCAGCTTGTACAATTTTTTAATTAGAAACTCTACTGTTATTCTACCGAAAAGGTTAGCGTACCATTGTTATTTTAACCCTTTGAAAAAAATCATTCCCTCTTCTCAGTATTTAAATCGTAACGGAATTTTAATTCAGAGTTGGCAAAAACCCGGGTTTTTGTGTCAGTTTCATGGGTTTTTGTGTATGTGTGTGGGTTTTTGGGTATTTGTTATTATTTTGACAGTTTTGACACTTTTTTAATCTGTAATGACATGTTTGACACATATAACACCTAAGCTAACCCTATTTACTGGCTATTTAGAATTAATTAAGAATAAAGTAAGTACTTAAGGGGCTCTATTATAATTTTTGTAATCATTATTCATTCTGTAATGGTCTCTAATGGAACTACCACTAGAAACACCGAAACACTTGATTTTCACTGCTGACGCGTTTCGAACACAATGTGCTCATTATCAAAGCCGAAGCTGATAATGAGCACATTGTGTTCGAAACACGTCAGCAGTGAAAATCAAGTGTTTCGGTGTAGTGGGGTGTTTCTAGTGATAGTGCATTTTTTCACCGAAGTTGTCCAGTGTTTCCATACTCTAGTGGAAGAAAACGAAGAGAAATTAATTGTTGAGACGGTAAATGATAGTACTTTTGTGCATTGTACGGAGCATTCATCCCTTGATTTTCATTTAAAAAAATTGGGTTTTTGTCTGGGTTTTTGTGTTTTGATGTCTGGGTTTTTGTGTCAAAAACCCAAGGGGGTTTTAACTTCTGCCAACCCTGAATTTTATTCAATATTTTGTGGTCTGATCTGTAAACTGTAAAGCTACAACACGTATTACAATCTCACCAAGATGTACTGAATCGTTTTAAGTGTTATACCTGTTCTTCAAACCGAAATTACTAGTCCATTAAACGCTTTTACTTAGTGCCAATTTTTGGACATACAGTATAGTTCCTTTTTCACTGCTCACCATTGGCATCTCTTGAACGGTAGAAGATTCGTAGTCGGTTAAATTGGCGAAAAGTTGCGCTATTTCTTTGTGATCAAGAAGCTGAAGAGAAATCAGCTAAATGTTAATTCGCTCCTGAGTTATTGAGAAAAATCTGAAAGTTTCGATTTCAATAAAAATTAAAATCTCTCTAACGATTGATGCTATTTAAATGAAACTTGTAACTTTTGTATTTTTGACAGCTGTCAATCGAATGGTATCCACAGAGATTTTCTAGACCTAGATTTTGAGTAATCACAGTAACTTTTGATTCTCTTATGGCCGCCGTATTGAATTTTGAGACCGTGGAAAATGAAAAATCGTCAAAATTCTAAAATTGCTATGAAAAATTTGTAGAATTTGTGTAAAACATTTTGAAAAAAACTAAAAATAGTATACCAACTTTTTAAATTCCTTTTAACGCTTAAAATTCTAATAAATAGATGACATGTGATTCAAACTTTTGACATGTTTTTCAATAAAGTTCTTGTTGGTTACATTTTTGAAAAACTAACTTTTTTGTGAGTCGGATTTTGCCAAAATTCAACATGGGGGCCATAAGAGAATCCAAAGTTGATCGCCATTGCTCAAAAACTAGAAGGCCTAGAAAATTTTTTTCGATGCCATTTCAGTGACAGCTGTCAAAAATACCAAAGTACCAAGTTTCATTTTACATCGTTAGGGAGATATTAATTGTTATTTAAAATCTCAATATTCAGATTTTTAGAAATAACTCAGGAACGAATCAAGATATCAGGGAGTTTTCTCCAGATTCGTAATCACCAAAAAATAGCGCAACTTTCCTCTAATTAACCGTTTCCGTAACTCTTACCATTAAGAGATGCCAATGGTGAGCAGTGAAAAAGGAACCACCCTGTATATTTTGCAAAATTCAAAGTTCCTCGAAAGGCCTAGTTTTTGTGCTTCAATGCAACTGTAATGTTATATTTAGCCATAAACCTTTTGTAATCAATTCTTAATAATAATTACGCATAGTATTAGCTGTAGTGCAAAACAAGTACAACAAGCAAAACCGAACCATTTTTTATTTATCTAAATTGTTACGTTTTTGACTAGGTTTACTATTGTTTTCTGTATTTTTATTTTAATAAATGAATTGAAAGTTCGTCTTTGTGCGGATCTTCTTTTGTGAGATTACGTCATACGGTCATTCAACCCGATTTATGAACCATCCCTTCCAAAATTTACGCAAGTAAATCGCACAATATAATAAATAGCTTGCCTTTGCCATTTTTTAATTTTGCTTTTTTCGTGCGCATATTAATAAAAATGGTTATACATGATACGCCACTGGTGAGAAATATTAAGGGTGCTCACGGATTCAACGAAATGCAACCAATTATACAATCTTCTTTCATTTAACCCTATGTATTTTTAAATTCACACAACTATGCTTTACGAAGACAAATTAACTTCGGAAAAAAATAACAAATGGAAGAGCAGTCTTTACATTTATTGACTATTCCAAATTTGCCATTTTGTTGAAATAAATTAAGGAAAAAAATTAAGAAATCGTGATATGAAATTTGTTAATTTTTGTTCTTAAATTTATTTGTACAAAATAAATTTTGAATAGTCATTAAATAACTTAATGACTGCTCTTCCATCTGTTAATTTTTTCCGAAGTTAATTTGTTTTCGTAAGGCAAATTTGTGTGAAAGTAAAAATAACGGGTGTCCTAAAAAAAACCGAACGAAATATTTTTGGAGACAACTCATCCATTTTTTAACCGATTTGGATGAACGTAGACTTAAATTAAAGCTATAGAATCAGGCTATCGATTCATTCAAGAGACCACGACAGATGGCGCTGCCGTAGTAGCCTTAGCGATGCTTGTTTTAAAGGCTTACTTTAGGTGCATGGGGATTGGTCAGTTAACAACCAATGGTTATGAGATAAAAATAACCTTGGAGCACGTTTACTTTTCTTCAAAAAGCGTCTTTCAGAAGTTCGTTATGATTCACGAATAAATTTTCTGTGATCTTTTAAAAATCATATGTTTTCCCTTATTTTCACGCCTAATGACCATAACTGAAGTAACAGTGATGCATTTTCAGCTTAATTTTCAGTAATAGTGGATCTAATTGAATGAAAAACCCAAACGGATGCGAATTGGAGGAAATTTAAAGGCCATTACTGAGAATTAAGCTCTTGTTGCTTCATTGTTACTTTAGTCATGGTCATCCTGCATGAAAAAATGTGAAAACACATATTTTTTAAATAATCACAGAAAGTCAATGCGTGAACCAAATTAACTTCTGAAAAAAGATTCTTAAAGAAAAATGAACGCCCTTCAAAGTTATGAGTCTCATAACGATTGGTTGATAATTGACCAATCCCCACGCCCCTGAAATGAACCTTTGAGACAAGTATCACTAAGAGAACTATTGCAGCACCATCTGTCGTAATTTTTTAGACAGTTCGAAAGCCTGATTCCTTGGCTTCAATTTCAGGCCAGGTTCATCCAAATCGGGTAAGAAATGCACGAGTTATTATCAAAAATATTTCGTTCGGTTTTTTTTAGGACACCCGTTACTTAGGATTAAATGAAAGAAGAATGTATAATTGGTTGCATTTCGTTGAATCCGTGCGCACCCTTAAACCTGGTGATACTTGTAGTGCAAACTGTAAAGGTTGGAGGCATTGCCTGTCATGTGTCAAAACATAACCTAACTTAATTTCTTCTAAATTACAGTTTTACAATCAAATGGTCAATTATTTGATTGTTTTAGTGAAATATCGCCAAAAACCATGAACCACGTGTACAAAGTCCCAATTGTACCCCAAAATTTAAGCAAACAAGAAACTATCGTTCAAATCGCAGAAGTCCTAAACCACCTCTTGAATGTAACGGAAGATATGCTGAACCACATAAATAACAGAGTCGACATGAGTCAAAAAAGACTCTCGGTTATATCAGAAAGGATCTCTGAAGCTAATAAAAAAATCATGAAGCTGTCAGGAGCAAAGAAAGCCACGCAAGTGTTTTCCAGTTGTAAGTACCCCGCAACTGATATTAATCAACCTTTCATGTCAATATTTGACAATGTAAAACCTCCGGAGATTGTTAGACACAAGTTGAAATACAAAAAATTAACTGCAAGTGATGAACCTTCGGAAAAATTACACATTTACCATGTAAAAGTGAAAGGCAAATCGAAAGAAACTGTGAATGGCTTGGGGGATATCCCAAGTGATATTGATAGTGTTAGTGATTTATTATTGTACAATTCTGGGAAAAATTTGTATAGGAATTTTGTAATATCCGATGCCTTGGATGTATCTCAAGGAGTTTTAGAGCAAGAGATGGGAGAAGACCCCCAAATAGGGGCGGCCCCTCATTCTATTAGTGACCGTTCAAATTTGACTAGGTCTTCTACTCAGAATTATTTTTACGCCCCTAATTTGGGAGAAGTACCTGCAATAGATGTTCCACTTGATTTACCTGATTTACCCAATATCGCTGATGATTTACGCTATAATATTGAAATGGATCAGGGCATAGCCCCCTCGATTACCACAACTCCGAATATTCCTGACTTGCCTGTGATTGAAACGACGAAAGATGATCTGGATGAAATTGAAATTGAGCTTCCTGCACCCCCACCCCTGGAGCCGCCTGAACCTGAACCCCAAGAAACCATGCGACCACCTTCACCCCCAAAAATAGACAAAATTACTGAAAAACCAACTAAACTACCAGAACTACCCCAATTAGATATAAGAGCAAGCTTGATGGAAGCAATCAGAAGCGCAGGAGGGTCCAAAAATTTGAAATCTGCTGCAAAACCTGAAGTTATTAAACCAGTGGTTGGTTTTTTATTGTAATCAGCGTATTATTAATATCTTTTTTTAGGCTGGTGGGGATTTAATGGCTGATCTTCATGCGAAGCTGTCTATGAGGAGAAAGGGGATTTCAGGCACTAAAAAACCTGAAATGGTTGATGCCGGTTCTGCTTTAGCAAAAATGTCTGCTTTAATCCCACCACCTGTTGCTAAACCTGAAACTAACGATAACGCTGAAGATGAAGACTGGGATGACTGAAAATAATAAATATATTTTATACACATATTCTATTTATATTAATATTACTTTAATAAATTGTTAAATTTGGTTCAAAACAAGACTAGTTTTGACAATGTATTCAAGCGGAACAAAACGACACCAAAATCATCAACCTAAAAACATCGGATGACCCTTAAAATTAGGGGAAAACGTTGAGAATTGCTTAATTTATTGCTTATTTTATTAAATTTGAACCCCTTCCAGAAACATGTACCACATGCCCTTCATACCGACGAAAGTCCTATTCAAGCGGAACAAAATGACACCAAAAACATCGGATGATCCTTAAAATTAAGGGAAAACGTTGAAAATTGCTTATTTTATTTAATTTGAACCCCTTCCAGAAAAATGTGCCACACGCCCTTCATACCGACGAAAGCCCTATTCAAGCGGAACAAAACTACACCAAAGTCATCCACCGAAAAATATCAGATGACCCTTAAAAATAAGGAAAAACGTTGAAAATTGCTTATTCTATTTAATTTGAACCCCTTCCAGAAAAATGTACCACATCCCCTTCATGCCGACATAAGCCCTATTCAAGCGGAACAAAACGAAACCAAAGTCATCCACCTAAAAACATCGGATGACCTCTAAAATTAAGGGAAAACGTTGAGAATTGCTTATTTTATTTAATTTGAACCCCTTCCAGACAAATGTACCACACGCCCTTTATACTGACGAAAGCCCTATTCAAGCGGAACAAAACGACACCAAAGTCATCCACCTAAAAACATCGGATGACCCTTAAAAATAAGGGAAAAGGTTGAGAATTGCTTGTTTTATTGCTTATGCTTATTTTATCTAATTTGAACCCCTTCCAGAAAAATGTACCACACCATACTGATGAAAGCCCAATTCAAGCGGAACGAAATGGCACCAAAGTCATCCACCGAAAAACATCGGATGACCCCTAAAATTAAGGGAAAAAGGAATCTTTAACGTTTTCTATTAATTTTGGGGGTCATCCGATGTTTTTAGGTGGATGACTTTGGTGTCGTTTTGTTCCGCTTGAATAGGGTTTTCGTCGGCATGAAGGGCGTGTGGTACATTTTTCTAGAAGGGCTTCAAATTAAATAGAATCAGCAATTTTCAACGTTTTTCCTTATTTTTAAGGGTCATCCGATATTTTTCGGTGGATGACTTTTGATGTCATTTTGTTCCGCTTGAATTGGGCTTTCATCGTTATATGAAGGGGATGTGGTACATTTTTCTGGAAGGGCTTCAAATTAAATAGAACCAACAATCTTCAACGTTTTTCCTTATTTTTAAGGGTCATCCGATATTTTTCGGTGGATGACTTTGGTGTCGTTTTGTTCCGCTTGAATAGGGCTTTCGTCGGTATGAAGGGCGTGTGGTACATTTTTCTGGAAGGGGTTCAAATTAAATAGAATCAGCAATTTTCAACGTTTTCCCTTAATTTTAAGGGTCATCCGATGTTTTTAGGTGGATGATTTTGGTGTCATTTTGTTCCGCTTGAATAGGACTTTCGTCTGTATGAAGGGCGTGTGGTACATTTTTCTGGAATGGGTTCAAATTAAATAATTTCTGTAATTCTCAATGTTTTCCCTTAATTTCAGGGGTCGTTCCATGTTTTTTGGTATAACTTTTATCAGTATGGGTCGCCCTTGGATCGCCGAAAGTAAGTTTGATCTATATTTCTTTGAAAAGGGGTGAAAACTTGAATTATAGTAACATAACCTCAACAGGTAGCTCTAGTTTGACGTGTCTGTCGGCCGCTCTGATTGGTTAGAAAGAAAATGCGCGGTTGCCACATCGTCAAATCTAGGGAAATCGCCGGACGCTGGAGAAGGCGCTAACTTCACACACATGTCTCGGAGACGGTAGAAATTTCTACTTAACTTGTTCACAGAATTTATAAATGTAGCAATTAACTAACTTTAACCGCTTAACCAGCTAATTTTGAAAATTACAAACAAAATATAACGTAGAAGTTAAAATTAATGATTAACATAAATTTGAGAAGGAGCTTTTCGTCGCTAAAATGTCACTTTTCGAAGAATCATAGCAGGTTGAACGAGTCGGAGATTTGTAATAGAATGATGATTATATCACATGTCACATGCAGTGCGTAAAACCAACACCAACACGTAAAACACCCCCGACCCGCTACCGCAAACTGCCGGTATCCGTTTAGTGGGAGATGCGCAGCCTGAGGCGTATGGAGCAACTGTCACCCTTACCGAGGGCCCGGCAATTACAAAACAATACAAAGAGTTGCAATAATACATTAAAAAAATAATGTATAAGTTATAATGGGTTGAGTTAGGTATTTGTCCGGGGAATTTCCAGACCAACCCATTACAAAAACAATAGCTGATTTGTAATGTAACGTAATGGAGAATATCCCAGAGATTTCTCATTAGATTTCATTAGAAACTAAAGTAGGTTTCCAGTAGAACACATTACAAACTTTAAACGATGATCGGTGTTCACACGTTTACCTTAAACTATTGATATATGACATGTTAGTATTATTTGGCTTAGCTAATGATTTCACTGAATGAACACAAAACACAAACAGCAGCAAACAACAATAATGGCGTCTAATAGCGGCTTGACACAATAATACGCGTTGTATACAGCGACATCTGTATTAAGTCTATTTTTGTAATGGGAAAACCCATTAGAAATAATCTGCACTGTGCTCTAACGAGTTCTAATGAATTTCAGTACAACACATTGCAAATACAGGGTGTCTGAAAGACTCCACATCCTTTATACCACAGAATCTACTGTTCAAATGATGAAGCTTGGTGCAAAAATTATTGGTCAATTGTGATTCCTCTTGATGTTATGCCGCCAAAGATCTTCATTTTTAAATATCTTTCGAAAGGTGTATCGTAGGATTTTGAATTTTTGCACAGCATAGTTACAGACCAAGATGCAACTACTGATGGTACTTAAGACATTATCCAAAAAGCGGATCGCTGTTATACAGAGTGGCCCCGATGTTATTTGCCCTTGAACTTTTTTATGTTTGAAAATATTGTTAATTTGCCTATGCGGCCGTATTCCCCGTTCAATTCTAAAACTTTTCTGGCTCTTAAAATTTTTCGAGAAAACTAACCACTCACGAGAAAAATTGAAAAAACCGAAAACATGATCATCGTGATAAACCTACAATTTCAATAAAAATCAAGTGTACGTTGACACGCATCACATTTCAACTGTTTTTTTGCATTGAAGGTGTTGTCCTACATCTGTGCCCAGAACCATTGCTCACAACTGAAGAAAAAACATTGATGGTAATTTCACTTTTTTATGAGGTAGACTCATCATTGGTTTTAAGGTGATTACCTACATCATGTTTTCGGTTTTTTCAATTTTTCTCGTGAGTGGTTAGTTTTTTCGAAAAATCTTAAGAGCCAAAAAAGTTTTAGAATTGAACGCTGAATACGGCCGCATAGGCAAATTAGCAATATTTTCAAACATAAAAAAGTTCAAGGGCAAATAACATCGGGGCCACTCTGTATGACAGAGATCCGCTTTTTGGATAATGTCTTAAGTACCATCAGCAGTTGCTTCTTGGTCTGTAACAATGCTGTGCAAAAATTCAAAATTCTACGATACAGCTTTCGAAAGATATTTAAAAAGAACGTTTAAAATTGAAGATCTTTGGCCGCTTATAACATCAAGAAGAATCACAATTGACCAATAGTTTTTGCACCAAGCTTCATCATCTGAATAGTAGATTCTGTGGTATAAAGGATGTGGAGTCTTTCAGACTCACCCTGTATAATGTTGTTTTCATTATACCTGCTTTTCCCGCGCTTGCTCAGCTTTGCCTCTTACGGCAACTTCTCATACGCGCACGGAAAAAGCTTAGTTTCTGAACTGATAATGAAATTACTATTTTTGGCAAGAAACTGGAAAATTGTACAAATTTGAAAAACCTGTGTAGTTTTAACAATAATTTGTTAATCAACGTGTTACATGAGTAAATGTGCAGGTATTAAAGCAATTGTAAGCTAATACTACTCAAATTTAAATTAGCAGCAAAAAACCGTATTCTGGCGTGCCACCTTAAACTCTTCGCCCTATTAATACGTGCAGTGTTGAAAATTAGTGAATTTATTCGAATCATGAAAAAAGGAACTATATTTCCAGTTTTTTGGAAATTTTGGGCTTGCCCACGGCTGACTTTAAGTGAGACGGACCCTAGCTTCCTACAGACCCTACCCTGCCCTAGTATGGAACTTCCCCCACTCCTTTAACAAAAATGTTCAGATCAAAGCCGATTTTTGGCGATGGCAAAGAGTTAAAACTTTGACAGTTGTTAGCATTTTTGCGATGTCTAGTATTAACTTTACCGGAAGCTCCGCCATATTTAAAGTTATAACTTTAGCTGTCAAGTTATAACAGGTCGTGAGCTACGTTGAAACTTGACAGTTGTTTAATTTGGCTGTCATCGCTGTCACTATTGCACGAATTCACTTTATTTCAGTATTTGTTCTAAAAGGATAGGTGCAATAAACAAACATGAGTCAATAAAATTAAATGTATTTCACAATGGAGAAGAATACACAATTTTTACCTCTCCCGATATAACTTCATTATTTTGAATGATGAGTAAAACGAGTGATTACAAGTTTTCATTGCAGTTTCAAGATCCTGAGCAGTCTTCCAAATGTATTGAGCTTATTGTTATGGGGAACTTTCCAAACTCTTTATTTCCCTTATAATATGCGTTTTCTCAACAAAAGCAATCAAATGTCAAGTTTATACTTGGGAAACGTCAAACATTCTGTCAAGTTTTAACTTCTGTAAACGTCATGTTTTAACTTTTGCCTTCGCCAAAAATCGGCTCAAATGTTTTGGAAACATAACCTCAAAATATGAAAATGTTCCAAAATGAATTCAGACCTCGATTTTCCAGAGTTAGATGAGTAATAACCCATAATTTCAGTGCAAATACCTAAAATTCCATTTCAGATACTCGGAAGACTTTCACCAGTATTATTACACCCCCGAAGAATCTCTTGCCGATGTCTGGAATAACTGCGTCATCCTCTCAATTTCTAGCATAATTCCAGTTCTTGCCAATTTAATTTTATGTAATTTACTTTTTGGCTGCCTTCTACTATGTAATTTACCCGAATAATACCAATTTTTTAATTGAGTTCTTTTAGGTGGCCTTCCAGAAACTTACGGACATGTACTAACAGGATCACTTGGAATATACCTACTTAGCACCATTGAATCTCCTTTTGGAAAATTTATACTAGTTCCTTGCTTCATTTTTTCCACCCTCTTACTAGTTATAAGTCATAAATTTTTTAAAACTTCCAATTTACTAAAATCAATTTTCGTGATTTTACTAGTTTTATGGTAAGTTTGGTGATTTTTTCAAATTTCTACTAAAATCTTTTCAGTGAATATTTTATAGTCGAACCAAAACTATGGCTACAATTGCGTGGAATTATAATGATTTTAATTATGAAAACAATTTCATTAGCCGAAGATATCGAGCAGCTTCAGAGACTTCCAACCCTTTTTGAGTACTTTGGATACACGTTTTGTGGAGCTAACATCATGTTTGGGCCATGGATTTCATTCAATGACTATTTAAACCTATTCCGGAAACCTAAACAAAAAGTATACCCAATCAACCCTTATTTACCAACCCTCTATTACATTGTATTTTAGAGTTTCTTCTGGATACTTAGTCTATTTCAAGTTGTGATAATTTCAGTATTTTTTCTTACCATCTCAAATTGTTGGTCCACTTATTTTGTGAACGAGTCTGCAAACAGGTCAGGTCTGGTCACCTGATTGACTGAACTGAAAATTTTTCTTTTAGATGGTTTCAAGCTTATAGGGAGGCTTTTGCCTTTCGAACAAGTCATTATTTTGTAAGTTATTTGGCTGAGGCTGGAATGATTGCTGCTGGATTCTCCAGTAAGTCAAAATTTCGGTATGTAATAACAGAGCCTTTGGAAATTGAATTTCCATCATCTCTAGCAGTTGTCGTTCGCAAATGGAATCAGCCCATGCACAATTTTTTGAAAAAATGTAAGTAAATTCGGTGTAGAAGTTTCACAAACTCATTTTTTTCTCTTTACATATATTTTATACAGTTATTTTTTCAGATATTTATCGTTCTTGGCTTCCCCATGGAAGATTCACTGCAATTTTGGTCACTTTCTTGATGTCGTCTTTATTACATGGTTTGGAACTAAAAGTTTCAGTTATTTTGCTTTCATTGGGAACGTTTTCTTACATTCAAGTCGTTTTTAGAGACAAAATAGCCGATGTCTTTGATATTTGCGTGAAAGTGAGACCCTGCAAAGATTGTAAACACAAATATAAACGAAGCAGTATTAACGTGAAATTGTCTCTTTTCGTATTTTTGTTTTTAACAGTTTTGCATTTAGCCTATTTGGGTGTTTTGATGGATTCATCCACGGATAAAATTGGCATTTACGAAAAGTGGCAAAATTTGTATTTCGTCAGTCATATTGTGATTTTTTTTAAATTCATGTTTCTCTTATAGTTACTTTACAATTTTCTACAATAAAACTTTAGAAAAATTGCATATTCTTATTTCAGAAACATGGAGGTCGGTCGTTTGAAAATGGCAACGTCGCAATTTTATGTAGGCGGACAAAATACTGGTTATTTTCGTGTTTTGTGACGGTGAGTTTGACATCGTTTTTGAACATGATTATGTACACTGTGTTTCACTTTAGACGGCAACACCCCTGTAGCTTTGTTGTTTTATGGAATATCGTAACAATTTTTTTTCTTGGATGTAGACCTCAGAAAGTTGTGTTTTTGGAGTAGTCAACTAAGACCAAAATCAAATACCAAACATCCGAAAAACCTATTAGGCATTTTTTTATCGAAAAATTTTATTAAGAAAAGTTGCTCAGGATGACCCCAAATGGGCAAGTCCGGAGTTTCAGGCCAAAATAAAATTTTGAATTTCTGGAGGAAAAAGGCAAAAATATCGAAAACTTCAATATTTTGCAACAAAAGGTTTGCTGCCTAATAAAAAACAATTGAAGTAAGTTTGTTTGACATTTCTTGTTAGCTATAACTGGGCAAAATTTAACAATCACAGAAAAAGTTGAAATTATAAGCTAAAATCATTTCTGTAATCTTTTCAAAAAATTTTCTTTACAGTGTGTTTCACTTTAGACGGAAACACCCCTGTATCTTTGTTGTTTTATGGAATATCATAACAATTTCTCTTGGATGTAGACCTCAGAAAGTTGTTTTTGGAGTAGTTAACACTTTTTCAAAAATATAACCAGAGCCTTCTAAGACCAAAAGCAAATACCAAAAATCCGAAAAACCTATTAGGCATTTGTTTATTGAAAAATTTGATTAAGAAAAATTGCTCACGATGACCCCAAATGGGCAAGTCCGGAGTTTCAGGCTAAAATAAAAATGTTGAATTTCTGGAGGAAAAAGGCAAAAATATCGAAAACTTCAATATTTTTCAACAAAAGGGTTGCCGCCTAATAAAAAACAATTGAAATAATTTGTTTGACATTTGTTGTTAGCTATATAGCTGGGCAAAATTTAACAATCACAGAAAAAGTTGAAATTATAAGCTAAAATCATTTCTCTAATCTTTTCAAAAGTTTTTGTTTACAGTGTGTTTTACTTTAGACGGAAACACCCCTGTATCTTTGTTGTTTTATGGAATATCGTAACAATTTTTCTTGGATGTAGACCTCAGAAAGTTGTTTTTGAAGTAGTTAACATTTTTTCAAAAATATATCCAACCACAGCGTACTATAGGACCAAAAGCAAATACCAAAAATCCGAAAAACCTATTAGGCATTTTTTTATCGAAAAATTTGATTAAGAAAAATTGCTCAGGATGACCCCAAATGGGCAAGTCCGGAGTTTAAGGCCAAAACAAAAATGTTGAATTTCTGGAGGAAAAAGGCACAAATATCGAAAACTTCAATATTTTTGCAACAAAAGGGTTGCTGCGTGCTATCACCAAAAATCTTAATAATTTCAATTTTTTCTGCGATATTGTTAAATTTTGCCAATTTTGCTAAGAGCAACTGTCAAACAAACTCATTTCAATTCTTTTCTATTACGCAGCAACCCTTTTGTTGTAGAAATATTGAAGTTTTCGATATTTTTCATTTTTTCTTAGAAATTCAACATTTTTATTTTGGCCTGAAATTTCGGACTTACCCATTTGGAGTTATCCTGAGCAACTTTTCTTAATAAAATTTTTCGATATAAAAATACCTAATAGCTATTTCGGATTTTTGATATTTGTTTTTGGTCTTAGTAATCTGTGGTTACATTTTTGAAAAAATGTTAACTACTCCAAAAACACAACTTTTTGAGGTCTACATCCAAGAAAAAAAATTGTACGATATTCCATAAATTAACAAAGATACAGGGGTGTTGTCGCCTAAAGTGAGACACACGTAGATACCTAGGTACTTCTGTATTTTGTGCAGGTTGACAGACTGTTTTACATTATTCAACCTATTTTCGGTCCTCATCTCCGTAATTTCGATAATTTGAATAAATCGTAAATACAGTTGAAATCAAGTTTTAAAAAGTAAGGTTATGTTGTACAATTGTACATAAAAATTGTTTAAATCAAGCAAAATATTAGCACGTAGCTTTATATGGAATGCCATTATTGCTTGTCCCGGTACCATTTTCCAACGTTTTGTTATTACTAGAATGTGACTAATAGACCTGTGTTGTGGCCAGGTAGATAACCAGATTTAACTCCACTAGATTTTTTTATATGAAGGATGAGATGTATAAACAAGGACTTATGCAATATCTCAGCACCGAGGCCATCTGGGTGGCCTTCCGTAGAAAATAAATCGTAGCAGAATACCCTGATTACAGTTGGACCCTTCCTTCCATTTATATTTTGGTCTAATGCTGGCTTGGCACGGTCAATTCCTCGTCTCTTCATTACTTTCGAACGAGACTTACGCATGCTTTTGGCTACCTTTTTCGCCCAAAGCAGTCGAACCGCTTATTTTAGTATTTTTGAAATCAGTGCGCATACGTTTTATTAAACATTCGAACCCAAAATCGACAAAATGACCATCCATTCATCGTGGTAAGATGTGTGTTCATTGCTCTGAATAACAAAAATTTCCGACACTAACAATGTAGAGTGTTTCGAAAAATTTTATTACTTATTTGGCAATAAAGCGTAAGCTTTCTGGGTTTGTGTTGTTTTATTGGCAATAAGCTAGAGTGTAGCATGGTTTACTTTATTTTTAAGTAAGTTATTCATGTTTCTAAAAATGTTATTTCTAGCTATTTGTATATTGTTCTGGACTTCGCGCGCTTCTTTTAAATCGCACCGAAATTGAGATTTTCCTGGTTTCACGTTAATTTTGTCCAAAAAGCGGAACCTACCTATGACTGCGGCAAATATTTGGGTCAATGTCGCCGGTTCTTGTCTCCTGTTTTGTGCAATCCATCAGCTGTTATTTTTTGATTTATTTTTGGACCAGGTTATTATCGATAATTTAATAGTTTTATCTGTTGAAATTGCTAGATTGGTTGAAAGCTGTTCCTGAAGTGATCCACCCTTTATTTTAAGCGGTGATGAAACACAAACGAAAATAAATCCATTTCAAAACAAAAGGATGGAAATTGAAATACATAGGTATATTTCAGCTGTCAATATTTTAGTGAATCCCATTTCATTGAGGGGCGGTTCACTGCTCGAAGTAGGTGTACAGTCCGAACAGAATACTTGCGCCTGCGTATAAGGGTCCAAATATATACCTAATAATAATGTACGTATATAAAAATTTCCCAACAACCTATTGGTTTTATAAAGGAATAGGTTTTATACACTGCTCACCATTGGCATCTCCTAAACGGTAAGAGATACGGAGTTGGTTAAATTAGAGAAAAGTTGCGCTATTTCTTTGTGATTAAGAATCTGAAGAAAATTCCCCGATATCTGGATTCGTTCCTGAGTTATTCCGAAAAATCTGAAAATTGCGATTTCAAACAAAAATTAATATCTCCCTAACGATGAACGTTATTTAAATGAAACTTGGAACTTTTATATTTTTGACAACCGTCAATCGAGTGACATTAAATTTTCTAGGCCTTCTGGATTTAGAGCAATGACAGTCATCTTTTGATTCTCTTATGGCCGCCATGTTGAATTTTGACACAATGGAAAAAATTAGCTTTTCAAAAATGTAATCAATATGGACTTTTTCAAAAATCGTCAAAATTCTAAAATTTGTATAGTTAATTTGTAAAATCAGTATAAAACTTTTTGAAATAAAGTATATAAAATAGTACACCAACTTTTTAAATCCCTTTTGACGTTTGGTATGATTTAATTGAAAATTCAATAAAACAGATTTTGAAGTCGTCCGACTCAAACTTAACACGTTTTTTCAAAAAAGTTTTTCCGAGTTATATTTTTGAAAATTTTGAAAATCTACTTTTTTGTACCTATGTCGGATAATGCCAAAATTCAACATGGCGGCCATTTGATTGACAGATGTCAAAAATATATACATATGTCAAAAATATATAAATAAGCATCAGTCGTTAGGGAGATATTAATTTTAATTTAAAATAGCAATTTTCAGATTTCTAGGAATAACTCAGGACCGAATCAAGATATCGGGGAATTCTCTTCAGATTCTTAATCACCAAAAAATAGCGCAACTTTTTTCTAATTTAACCGACTCCGTAACTGTTACTATTTAGGAGATGCCAATGGTAAGCAGTGAAAAAGGAACCAGCCTGTATAGTTAGTGGTTTTAAGGAAAATAAATCCACCTTGTTGATAAAATTCTGGCGTCATTCGATAGCTTTCCATTAATGATTCAAAAAAGGCGTTATTCACATTTTGTGAAAAACCACCCTTAAAGGCACTACAACCCCTAATATGCAGAAACACAAAAATACAAGAACTTCAAAACCACTCAACGTATCAGGGCAGAATTTTGTGTGCTAATTTAGAGTAACATTGTAGGTGGATGGGCAAATTTTCACTAAAATCTAATAAGGGGGATGAAATTTAAGGGTTGAAACTGGAAATTTCTTAAAGTAAACGGTGGTATAAAATTACGGCGTTCGAATAGACTTTGATTAACCATTGAAAAAAGGCTTATGAGTCTTCAACCTAAAACCAACCCCTAGGCTACTATCAACCCCTAACAGTAAATTGTTAATATTTCACCGATATTATAAGCAAACGCCGATTTTTCTTCACAGAAATCAACACAGGCCCTATTAGAATAATTATAATAGTAAGATCTAACTATTTTATAAATTTATCGTACATAATTTGGCATTTTCATTTTTCATTATTTTTGATTAAAAAAACTGGAAATTCAAATAAATTTAAAAAAATGTGGAGATAGCCTTACAGTTTCAGCAACTACAGAATTTTTTTTTAACGAAATCTGGTATATAGTTTTCGAGGAAAAAAAATAAATCCCGTTAAATGCACCTTTTTTTCAACTTTATTTTTTTTTTCAAAAACTATACCAGAATTGTTTCATATTTCGACATAATGAATTCGATACTGAAACGAAGGCCTGGTATTTTTTTTATGAAGTTTGAATTCAGAATTTTTTTTTCTACTGTATACTTGAACCTGAACAAGTCCATAAATATATTTTATTTATTTTTTCTGAAATCCTATTGATTTATTTATGAACAACCGAAGTAAGTAAATACGCAAGAAGTTATGTGACACTAGAAATAAACTCACCATTGAAAATCATAAAAGGGTGAAATCATGAAGGGTTGACCATTGAAAATCATAAAAGGGTGAAATCATGAAGGGTTGAATACGCGAATCTCTAAATAGCCGCAATTTTTGAACGAATTTAACTAAGGTGGTGAAATTGAAAGCACAACTTTCTTTAGAGTATATGGGGGTGGTGAAATAGGGGTTTGAAGTTTAGGGGTTGAAACGTCCATAAAGCCCTGTAATTTGACATACAGAAATAATATCTGTTGTGAAATTGTGAGGCATGGTGTCTTTGAAAAGGGAGGAGTGAATTTTAGGACAAATTTGTGGAAGGGCATGAAATTTAGGGGTGGAAACTCGAATTTTTACTTAATAATGTAGGGTTAAAATTAATGTCGTTCTAATAGCTTTCTATTGATGGTACAAAATTAAATAATACAATAATACGGTAACTTAAAAACTGGTCAACGTATTAAGGCCGAATTTGGTGTGTCAATTTACAGTGACGGGTGGAGGGACGGTAAATTTTTCATTATGATGTAACAGGGGAGATGAAATTTAAGGGCTGAAACTAGAATTTCTTCGGGAAAATGGTGGCATGAAATTACAAGTTTCGATAGATTTCGGCCTTAAAAAGAAGTCTTATGAGCCTTCAACTTAAAACTAACCCCCAGACTACTAACAACCCCTAAACCCTAGCAAGCAGATTAAATGCATTTTATTTTTTTTGGGGCTTTTTTGTGATTCTTTGGTAATTCTAAGTCGTTTTCATTATTTTTAAGTCATCAACAGTTTTTCAACCACTTTCTCGATATGTAAACCCTCAAAAAGCAAAATTTACGCAAGACCGCTTCTTTTTCACGTAATTTTCGATAGTTCTACTCAACTACAGTCACTTTTCATCCCCCTTAATTTTTCATCCCAAGCGTTAATTTGGCCAAATTCGCGCAATTTCGTTTTTCTTCAATAACAAATTTTGCTCTTTTGGATAATGATTACCTTTTTCACTTTTCAACCCCACTCGCAATATTTCAACCCTCCAAAGGCTAAATTAGCATAAATTGCCTTATTTTTGTGTTATTTTCTGTAAATCTACTTAACTTCGGTTAATTTTCACCCCCTTTGAAATTTAATCCCCCTTTGAAATTTAATCCCCCTTTACAATTTTTCAACCTCTTAAGCACATATTTGACTAAATTCGCCTAATTTCGTTTTTCTTCAGCAATAAGTTGAACTCGTATGGCTTATGTTTACCTTTTTAACTTTTTTCACCCCACTCGCAATATTTCAACCCCCCAAAAGCTAAAGTGGCATATTTTCGTGTTATTTTCTGTAATTCTATTTAACTTCGGTTAATTTTCACCTGCTTTAACTTTTCATCCCCCTTTACAATTGTCAGCCCCCTAAGTAGCTATTTTACTAAATTCGCCTAATTTCGTTTTTTTTTCGGCAATAAGTTGAAATCATATGGTTTATGTTTACCTTTTTCGCTTTTTCCACTATATGGCTTTATGTTTAACTTTTTCAGTTTTTCCACTCCATTCGCAATATTTCAACCCTCAAAAGCTAAATTTGGATAATTGGCTTATTTTTGTGTTATTTTCTGTAATTCGACTTAACCACAGTTAATTTTTACCCCTCTTATCTTTTCATACCCCTTTACAATTTTTCAACGCTCTGAGCGATAATTTTGCAAAATTGCCTTATTTTCCACGTTATTTTTGGTACTTATTCTAACTTGCCTTGGACTTCTCATCGCCTCCATAATTTTTCAATCCCCCTGAGTGCTAATTCTACATATTTCGCAAGTTTTTATGTTTTTTGTTCATTTTCTACTTTTTAATTTCGTAACAACATTTTTTAACATTTCGCCTTTTTGACACAGGCACTACTACTAGGTGCAGATTGATAAAATTTGCGCTCGATTCCACCAGTAAATTCAGACCGCCCTTACATTCACATCTACACGGATACACATCGCATTGACGTACATCTTCCGGTGGCTTTTGTAAATTCTATTCAGGAGAATAAAAAATTTAGAACGAATTGATGACCGCTGTTAAAATTTAAAGCAACCTTGTGAGGTGATAAAAATTGAACGCAGAGTGGAAGAAAAACAACGAAGTGGTGTTTCAGGGTGACGATTGTGGCAGGTTAGTGTCATAGGGGTGGGTCGTGACTCGTGAGTGAAATATCGTTTTGAGTTTGAGGAAAAACGAAAAGTCGATCCTGCAGTGCAGCAGGCGTCGTGCACCGGTAGTTGTTGAAGGAAATCGCTCGATGGCGCTGTGAAGCAGACGTCGAGACGCCGGTCGTCGGATGTAGAGTTTGTTAGCCGCCGATGTTATGCGGGGTGAGGCTCTAAATACGCGACTTCCAATCGTTAGTATAGATATGTCTCAGTGATAAACTAGCAATTGTGTTCAAAAAATCTAAATTCTGTGTCCGTTGTCTGTAATGTCAGTGGTTTCGATATGGAGAGCAGATGTGCTTTGAATTCGACTTTAACTAACCAAAACTCTCTTTGTTATGGATCAGTCACTGTATTGTCCCGGTAAGATGCACAAAATTAATTAATTGTTGTCGAATTACCCATACACTTGTCATTCAAACGTGAACCGCCAAACCACAATATGCAAAATGTCGCGCCACGCCACCCTTTTCAAACATCTAAAAATAATTGTCTGCAACATTTTATGTTTACAGATGCCGGTAATGTCATTGGCCATATTTCGTTTTTGATTGATTTGAATATATAGGCCAAATCACACTTTAACCAAACCACGCCCAACTACGATCGATATTGCCCATGTAGGTTACTATACCTATATTTCCCATACGTTGCCCTTTGAAGATACATCTAGTCACCCGTGGTCTGATCTTATTTCCTTTGACTACAAAGGAATTTACAAAGCATTACGCTCTTTAGATATAACACCACTATTTCCCCAAATTTAATCCTGCACGCCTGCAGTTTTTTATTTCCAACGCTTATTATCCTCATTTTTGCTTTTTCTAAATTCCATTCCTTTTCATCTTCAAACCCACTCAACAATGGATTGAAGCTTTAATTATCTGGATTAAAGCGAAATCCTGAAGCCAATCGTTCAATGGATTTATTGGGTGCAATTCAGTGTTAGGGCAATTAGCTTAGTGCAACCAATATTTGTATATGTCAAGATATGATTTATTCCCTGATAATCTTTCATCCCAATAGTTTTATACCAAAACCAATTGATTATATTATCTAAATTTTCAAGATTCACTTGTTATTAAAATTAATTCAGCTACGGTCTTGATCAATAACAGGTAATTACCTCGTCCAATTAGTTGAGAAACGTGAATTGGGTTCTGTTGATATTTTCCTACCTATTGAAACAGTAATTACCAAGTTTGAATAGTGGAAACACAAATTGGTCTAATAATGCAAAGTCATCTCAATGTCCAAAGATGGATCTATATTAATTTGCTTACATTTGCCACGTCTCAGAATCTATCGAAGACAAAAGGTTCTTTCAAATTTCATTGAGTGGCATAATATTGATAAATATTTCGATTAAAAATGACCGTGATTTTGCATAATATACGACGAGCTTTTCGATATCGCGCAATTTCATTTTATTTGCGTGACAGATTGAAACAGATTTTTTCACGTTTTTGCGTTTCTAAAAGGAGTGAAAATCGGCTTAACAAAAATTGAACACGACAGGTTTGCTGATTAGCTTAAAGGTTTTTATGGTTTCTCCCAGTTTATTATTTGTACGCGCTGAAATGGTTGTGTGATCTAAATTATGACGCGAGTAACAAAGGCACTAATTACGACTGTCTTTGTTCTCTTTTTCAGCTCAATATAAATGAGGGAAATCATATTGCGCGTTGCCGCAAACTCAATTTTAAATCCAATCGAAAAATTGCAAGGAAATACGATGGCTCGGATTGTCATTTGTTAATTGGGTTGGGGATTAATTGAAAGGTTGAATTGTGCACTCCATTTGTTTCATTTTATTGTTCTATTTTTTGTTTTCCCTTTTGCTTTTTCTACTTACGGAGCAAAATAACCAGAAGCCGTTGACGTATGGTAACGTAAATGTAACAGAGACTTTTAAAAGCCTATGCCTTTCGCCATACAGGGTGTTATTTCTCACCTTGAATATGTTTGGATGTAGAGGGAATTTTTTCCACTTCCGGTTTAACCGGAAATGACCTTAACATTATTTTTTCAAATAGAAAGACACCTTTTTCTCAACGGATTCGGGATCTACGATTTTTTCTGACTTAGAATCATGTATTATACTTGACCGGAAGTGAATTCACGGCCACCCTAGATTTTCAAAAACATCGAAGAAATCGGCGAAAAATTGAGATTTTCGAAAAACGCAAAAACACGTCTACTTTAACTTTTTGATGCAAATTCATCTGTCCATTGACATTTTATTTACTTTTGAGATTTTGACAGATTTTGAAGTAAGAGAAAATTTAATAGAAATAAGAGAAATCAAAAAATGAAATTGCTCAGGTAAATTTGCATCAAAAAACTAACTTGAGGTGTTTCTGCGTTTTTCGAAAATCTCAATATTTCACCGATTTCTTCGATATTTTTGAAAATCTAGGGCGGCCGTAACTACACTTCCGGTCAAGTATGATACATGTTTCTGACTCAGAAAAAATTGTAGATTCCGAATCCGTTGAGAAAAAGGTGTCATTCCATTTGAAGAAACAAAGTTAAGGTCATTTCCGGTTAAACCGGAAGTGAAAAAAATTCCGTCAATATACGTGCGAGTGTCCCCCTCCGTGCGAGATTGGTCAGTTTTTATTTCAATTCAATATCTTCATTATATCCAAAGATATTCAAAGTGGGAAGTTTTAAAAATAACACCCTGTATACAGTGTCGATCAGTTAACCTTAGCTCCCCCCCGCAGAACTGCAGCCGTCTTTTTTGGGAATAGGAAGAATTTAGCGGCACCCATTTATACTATATCTGAACTGAACATTCTTAAATTTGTCATAAACGTATACAGGGTATCCCTCGACGAGCGTCAGTTAGCCGTATTCTGGAGAACTGTTTCTAGCATCGTCATGAAAATTTGTACACAGGGACTTCAATTAATTTTGAATCGACATAAAAGATTTTCATTAATGGCGCACTTCCGGTTATACCGGAAATAGGTACTAATTTCCTTATTTTAAATGGAACACCCTGTATGTTATGATATTTTTGGATTCTACGTTTAATTCTGGGTGAACTTTTACTAAGAATTGCTATATGTTTAAAATCAACCGTTTTCGAGAAAATCAAGAAATTGGCTTTTTATGTCAAGTGCAGGCCTAATTTCAAATAGCTATAATATCCTTACAGTATAAAATGAGAAAACGATATTAATTTGGAATTAAGTCTAATATGTAGAGTGTATCCGCCCCTGGATTCAAATTGGGTCAAATGCATACAGGCTGTTCTCTGCAAATTTTTAAACATCAACTTCATTGATCAAAGTCAATTTTTTTAAATGGAATGCCCCAAATATTTTATGGCACATCGATGTAGATTAAAATGATAGACAATTAAATTCTGCATCGATGAGCCATAAAATAGTTAAAGCATTCCATTTGAAAAAATTGACTTTTTGACTAATGCAGTTGACGATGTTTAAAAATTTGCAGAGAACACCCTATATGTATTTGGCCCAATTTGAGTCCAGGGGCGGATACACCTGCTAAATTAATATCGTTTTCTCATTTCATACTGTAAGGATGTTACAGCTTTTTGAAGGCCTGCATTTGACATAAAAAACGAAATTCTTGATTTTCTCAAAAACGGTTGCAGGCCTCCCACGTCAATTTTTCATATTTTTTTAGGACTTTAGGAGAATTTAAAGCAAAATTTTAGGAGTTTTTACCGAATGATTCAGTTTGGTATCCTCCCCCTGTAACTTTTGATGACACGCTGTACATTTCTTAGCGGATTCTTGTAGACATTTTTTTTACATTCAAATAGGTAAAGAAAGTTTACACTTTCATTTATATATACAGGGTGAGTCAACAAGGCGACGGCGGTCCATAACTTCTGAACCCTTCCAGATAGGAAATCAATTCAAACGCCATTATGTACAACACCACCAATTCTACATCCTAAATATACTTTCAACTATACAGAGTGTCCCAAAACACTTGCAGCGCATATCAACTTAATTTTTTTAAATGGAACACCACCATTTTGATGCCATATTCTGGATCACCTATAACATAGCTCTACATCGACATAAGACTTTCGATGTTTTAAGGCTCTGTTCTAAAGTAATTAATTCTTCTTGAAAAATTTTGATCATTGCGGGTGCTTCTTAAAAAAAATCCCGTGAACTCAATTTTGTATCTAGAGAGCTGAGATTCGGTACGATAATGAAGGAAGGTCTATTCTATCTATCTAACATGATAACTATCATTATCACTATACAGGGTGTTAAAAATTCTGTGTCAAGTTTGGAAAATTTCAAATATGCAAAACTCCATTTTTTCAAATGGCACCACCTGTTATTATTGTGCCATGGGGTTCGGCTGTTGAATTACTTAATTTTTTATTAAGTATGTCCTATACCTAAAGTCAGTACTTCAAAAGATATTCTTTGTCTTGTTTATTTTATTGAAGATTATTACGATCTCAATTAAAGAATGCCATGGACTGTATGACAGTTATGATTAACATTGTTTATTTACATGGTTACCAGACAGTTTGTCATATTTACTGACATACGCAATGAATTTCAACCATCAGCAGTAAACCATGTCAATGAATTCTTTCTGGTTGTGTATGTCAATAAATGTGACAAACTGTCTGGTAACTATGTAAATAAACAATGTTAATCATAAATATCATAAAGTCCATGGCATTCTTTAATTGAGATCGTAATAATCTTCAATAAAATAAATAAGACAAAGAATATCTTTTGAAGTATTGACTTTAGGTATAGAACATACTTAATAAAAAATAAAGTAATTCAACAGCCGAGCCCCATGGCACTATAATAACAGGGGGTGCCATTTGAAAAAATGGAGTTTTGCATATTTGAAAATTTCCAAACTTGACACAGAATTTTTAATACCCTGTATAGTGATAATGATAGTTATCATGTTAGATAGATAGAATAGACCTTCCTTCATTATCGCACCGAATCTCAGCTCTCTAGATACAAAATTGAGTTCTCAGGAATTTTTTAGAGTAGGTGTTATATTATAGTCAACCGAAAATTATTCAAGTTTTTTCAGTGCTAATTTCGTTTATTAACAACAAAACTGCCAAATTGTTTTATCAAAATTTTTTTTTCGGAATTTTTATGATCTATCAGGTATAAACTTGCTTTACATACTTGAACGTAGAAAAAATGTGTCTACAAGAATCAATAAAAGGTGGGTATCAAAATTTTGACACGTCATTTAAAAAGACGATTTATTTTAATGCCGTCATTTAATAGAGTTTTGTCATACAATTTACAAATATGGTTTTATACATTTTTTCCCAGCAAAGAATACGGAAGGTAGAAAACTTTGGAAAACGTTTTTACATAACACAGAATAAGTTGATGTACTATTATAAAATTTTTGTAATTTAAGTTAATTTTTTGGGAGAACACCCTAAAATACGTATTTTTCTGTTGAAATAAAAAAGTTACTGGGGGCTGGGCGAATACTAAACTGAATCACCCGGTATAGAGTCTTGACAATAAAAACACTTTAACGCGGGTGTTGTGTGAGGAAACTATATATTCCAGGGATAAATTTCCGCCCCAAATTTAACATAAAATTCTTCAGACTTCCTAATTTTAGGAAATTTAGGATTGCGTTGTCATTTTTAGGAGAATTTTAGGAGGATCAAAGCATTTTAGGAATTTTAGGAGGTGTGGGAGGCCTGCGGTTGATTTTTGACATAGTAATTCTTAGTAAAATTAACCTAGAATTAAACGTAGAATCCACAAATACCATAATATACAGGATGTTCTATCTAAAATAAGGAAGTTAGTACCTATTTCCGGTGTAACTGGAAGTGGGCCATTGATGAAAATATTTTACGTCAATTCAAAATTAATTGAAATCCCTGTGTAGAAATTTTCATGATGACGATGATGCTAGAAACAGTTCTCCAGATACGCTCGTCGAGGGATAGCCTGTATATCTGAACTGAACATTCTTAAATTTGTCATAAACGTATAAGAAACTAATGCACTAGAAATAAAAACCGCGTTTCAAGAAAAATAAAAGGAGACATAAAATATGCAATATTTTGTCAGTGAGTGTTTTATTGATAATAAACGACGAGAATAGGAAAAGCTGTAAAACTTATTCTTTTTAAGTAACGTCTGAGATAGTGAACTCCCCATTTTAAGTCATTTTGGCCATTTCGAGCGCATTTTTTCAAAGAGGTACGAAATTTTAATTAAAATCAAAATCACAAAGGTTAAAAATGAATATTCGCCGTTGCGCTAATCAGAAAGCTCGGCTTGAGTTTCCCGGCAAGATGTCATTCATATTCATTCATCAGGAATAACAATATGCCTTGCATGTTCATTAACTTAATACCCAAGTATATTCAGAATCCAACAATAGGATCAGAATTTTTATAATACATTTTTAAGAGCCCCGCGAGATTTTGTGTCTATTTTTGTACCGAAAATCTCACTTAATTGGAACGGGAAACTGCGAATCGATGCATAGTCGAGCAGCAATTTTGTTCAATATGGAAATCACGGCCAAGGCATTGAAAGCAGAAAGCAATGTTAAGATTATGTTTTGCAGAGCTTCGATTTTTGTATTCGGGAATAGTTACTGTGTACATTTTTACAAACTTTTATTAAACTGTCTGCACGACTTGAAATCGTCTCACGGATTTTAACAAAACCAGAACAGCTTGATCCCTGACCTTCACATTTCGTGCGGCTGAAGTTATTGAATGAAGTTAATAATTAAGTGCAGTTTTGACAAAGATAAGGACTGGTTCGGTCGAGATTTATGTCAGAAATGTCTTGTTGCGTTAAATTTATTATTTATCGACTTTGCTGTCGTTTTATGGCACAGGAAATGGTCGCTCTACATTAATCAGATATAAAACTAGATAATGGAGTTACAAGCTGTGATTTGTGGGTGTTTATTGCGCCTTACCCTCTTTGCCAAATTCAGCGTGAAAACAACATACGAGTAATTCCGAATTTGTTTACGAATTAAAATGCAAATCGCTTTGGGAGCATGTGAATTATCTTGAAATCTCCAGAAATTTGCATGAACAGGCGTGAAAAGGGGAGAGACAATAAAAATCGAATTTTTAGGGGATGTTAACGAAATGTGACAAGCTGATCAAGTTTAATTTCCATTATCGATTGAGATGGTAATAAAGCGGGACGTTATTGTTTATTTGATTATTTTCCCCCAGGATTTCATAGTTATAATAAACCATCCTCGTTAATGAATTTTCCTAGGAATTTATAAAGTTTATGGATGAGTGTACGTATTGTAAAACGTAATTAATCATCCGAGGGCAGTTGGTTTAGTAGCGCTTTTATGAGAAATGTTTTTTTAAATAAAACACGGTAAAAAATATCTGGAAGGAATTTTCGCGCATGCCCGCTCTATTACACAATACAGAGACGCTCAGCGTCGAGATGCGGCGCCGTTGTTGACGCCGAATAAACAAGAGCAGTCTGCATCCGGTTCTGAGCTGAGGAAGTATCCGTTGGCTACTCCCCCAAATATTATCTTAACCTAACGCGAAATGTTTAAAGTTAATCATTGTTTGGATCTGGCGGATTTTTCACGCTAGGAAATGAGGTGAACGTTCAATGTTTACAATTTACATCAACCATTAATAATCCACCTCATAAAAGCCATTCGATTCCACCAGTTTGAATTACTCGACGGCCTTGTCAATTTTTTTAATGATTCAAAAAGTCTATTTTTATATTGAAAAGGGTTGAGGAAACTGCCCTCTCTAAAGGTTAGTGACCTACATACACGGTTTTCAATACCAAATTGAAATTATTTCGTAACCTTATTAAGCTACCTTCTTTAATATTCATGAGAGCAATGAATTTGCCAAAACTGATTAAAACACAGATTGGAATATTATTAAATTAGATTTCTAATTCCCACGGGAAATTTTCAATTTCAAAGCTCGATCGGTTTTGGGCATTGCAAGTGAAAAGTAGCTTAATGGGGTTGGAAAACGTTTCAAAAGTTGAGTGGAAGTCAATTTATCTTCATTTTGTTGCTGGTTAAGCTTAAAGGAGGATTCAAGCCAAGAAATCGATGTGTTCGAGTCCAATGGTGTTATCAGAATTTAAAAATTCTTTACGGTTTTGAAGATGACGTCATCTTGCCCATCTTGAGGATATTTCTGAGTATTCGGTTTGTCCTAACTACTAATTGTTTCCTATGGAGTTAAGACAGCCGATGCCTCAAGATGGCCAAGAAATCGTGGAAAGATGACGTCATCTTTCCCGCTGTTTTTTCTGAATATCTTCAAAACGGTAAAGAATTTTTAAATTCTGATAACACCATTGGACTCAGACGTTCTTTTCTCACTAGAATCACTAGAATTCTTTTCGGGAGTATTGATTTTTTCGCCAATTATTAGTGAATAATTATTGGCGGAGTAGTCCGAGAGCTGGCAACAAAAATGCATAATGGTTTTTTACCAAAGGTTTGATGTTTTTAATCGAAAGCAACATTTAAACGATGAATGAAACCGTGCGTCTGCCGGTCCAGACTGGGGGCGTTACTTACCCAATTTTTGGTCAAAAAGAAATGATTTAATACCAGGCTCAAAATTGGAGAGGTATGTACTATTGTTTGTATTGGCAAACATCCCGGTGCCTTCCAAAAACTAGCAGACGACGGCGTGTTCAGAGCAGACGCATTCAAAAATGGCCTTTTAAGCGGCCACATATATAATGACGCTCTACCACTTTGAATCATACACCAAAATTTTACTAAAAATAAATGCTTCAAATTTTCCTTAAGCGAAAATTAAGCAGACAGGGGCGTTTGGTCTGCAGACAAGTAGGTAAAAATAAGATAAGCTGCTTTTATAATGACGTTCTACCAGTCTGAAATTTGTACTAAAAGTTCCGAAAAATAATTAGCTTTAAATCATTCAGTAATTATTTTAGCAGAGGGGGGCGTTTTGGGGGCAGACGCCGTTAAAAAGGAATTTGTTCAACAGTCCCCCGAATCAGAAAAACACTTAAATAAATGCATCCTTTTCTTGTTCTGAAACCATCTGCATAAAATTAATTGAACGCCTTGAGGACTTTTTAAAATCTATACGAGAAGCTTTTCTTGCTACCGCTAATACAATTAATACCAGCTGTTACCAGTAAAGGCAATCCGAAAGGTAATTTTATTTTTCAAACTATTTTTGTAGATATTCACATGCATTGAACTCAAAATTCAAAATACGACAAATGGGGAATTCTTTCATCTGTGCGTAAGACGAAAGTTTTATTTCCATTAGGTATAGTAACAATTTTTTAGCAGACGGGGGCGTTTTAGGGGCAGATGGTATCAGATCTTGTATAAAGGGAAATTGAGTGTCACCACGATAAAATGCTGAAGACCAAATTTTCTTAACCACTGTTGTATATCAGACAATTTTTATAACATCCTTAACATTCTTTCAACTTTCACATTATCCTAACGTTACACTTACAATCTGACATCTTCAGTACAAATATTAACAGAGTTTGTCATTTTTGGTTTCTTAAAATCTCGACCAGAGGCATCAAATGCTCTTCGATGTTTCCTGAATGTTGAAGGAAGTCAACGTAAAGTGGAAGGTTTTAGAACAGGGGCAGAAGATGTGTCTTTGACTTTATCAAATTGATAGAGAATTCCAACTGTGTTATGTAATGTGTTTTCGCCTGTTAAAGTTAAAAATTATTAAAGGCCAAGCAAGTGTATAAATCTGGTTCACGTCTTAATGAGTCTATAGAAGTAACGAAGATGCATTTATAGATGCATAAATTAATTCAGTTTCCATTTCTTCCACTAAAACAAAGTAACCTGCACAGTGTGTCAATATGTTTAAAATCTTAATAAGTTTTCGGCTGTTGGTTAAACTCTTTACCACAAGACCAAGTTTCAGTACTTTCGAAGTCTTCATTCTAGCGTTTGTAACATTATAAATCACATCACGACACAAAGACTCCGCTTTTATAAGTTCAGTCCCTTATATAATACGTCTGGTAATGTGAGGTCTTGCGGTAAAGGCGTTTTCTTAATATCTAAGATATCTCGCCGTAATTTGAATTTGCAACATTTTGGATTTCTAAGTTTCTATTGATGTTATTGTCCGACAAAAGATAAACTTTAGCATCGTCTAGAAACATTCTTGAATTGTAAAGAAAAGCTTCTCTATCAATCACCGTATAGATTTTAAAAAGTCCTCAAAGCGTTCAATTAATTTTATGCAGATGGTTTCAGAACAAGAAAAGAATGCATTTCAATTTAAGTGTTTTTCTGATTCGGGATACTGTTGAACAAATTCCTTTTTAACGGCGTCTGCCTCCAAAACGCCCCCCTCTGCTAAAATAGTTACTAAATGATTTAAAGCTAATTATTTTCGGAACTTTTAGTACAAATTTCAGGCTGGTAGACCGTCATTATAAAGGCAGCTTATCTTATTTTTACCTACTTGTTTAGGCGTCTGCAGACCAAACGCCCCTGTCTGCTTAATTTTCGCTTAAGAAAAATTTGAAGCATTTATTTTTAGTAAAATTTTGGTGTATGATTCAAAGTGGTAGAGCGTCATTATATGGTGGAGCGTCGCTATAGGTGGAGGTTTTTTTTTTGCAAAAATGAAAACGCCTGTGCGCATAAAAGTTGTCTCTCAATAAGAGAAGTCAACTGTATTTTTTTTTAAATTTTTCGCAAACCCCTTCCACCCCCCCAAAGCCTTCAAAAATTTGCAAATTCAAAAAAAGTAAAAAAATGCTTCATGATGTCAAAAAGTTATATTTACTTAATTTTTTTGTGAAACACCATTACTTTATTATAAAAACACTTTTCATTTGGATAAAAAAAAAGAAATGAAGCAAATGCACTAACCAACAAAATCTTACGTATTTTATTTTAGGACTGCATATGTGGCCAATGTCTGTTTTTATTTAAAAAATTGTTAATTATTTCATGTATAAGCCTTAAAAATTTTACAGCAGATATGAAAAAGGCGTTAAACAATAAAATATTTTTATCTGTGGAGGAAGATGTATTGTTAATGAATTGAAACTTTTCGTGGCTTAAAATGTTGGCATTGTTGGTCCTGAGTCTATGCTTAAGATCAAATCGTGCGTTTTAGGTTTACAACAATGCAAAATCGAATTTTTGAAGCTGTTGACAGTGCAAAAACGTATTTACGACTATGATTAAGTGTTTAACCGCTCAAATCGTGCATTTTGATCTCATAACAGTGCAAAATCGCGTTTTTGATTTCATGACAGGGTATAATCGTTCTCTTGACGTCGCTTTAAGCTCGAATGGTGCCACTTGAACTCAGAATAGGGCAAACACATGTTTTTGACGCTGCTTAAGCTGAAATCGTGCATTTTGAGCTTATAACATGGCAAAATGGTATTTTTCACACTGTTTTACCTCAAATCGTGTATCCTGAGCTCAAAATTGTCTTTTGGCATAGTTTAATTTGAAATCATGCGTTTTCAGATCAGATCATTGAGAGAAATGTCTCTTTTCCTCTGCTTAAGTTCAGATCGCGCGCTTTGACGCTGATTAGAATCAGATCGTGTGTTTTGAGTTTAACAACGAGCTATTAATGCTTTTTGAACTGAAATAGTGCGCTTGTTTCAAGTTGGTCAGTTTGGCGGTACATAACTGCATCTTGCATCATAGATGTGCTTTTGATGCTGTTAATATTGATCAATATTGTCTACGAAAAGTTCTAGCAGTTTCTCATCGAATCTAATATTTTTTACTGTACATAAACGAGAAATTTATGTTCCCTATTAAGTTACAACACAAAAATACTTACATGCATATTACATAATTTTCCTATGATATTCTTTTTTTTTGGAAATTGAAAATGCTTGACCGCCAAAAAGTTGCTAAAAGGAAATATAAGCCTTTTATTTAAGTAAAAAAAAATCGTTGCATTTCATTTTCAACCCCCCCAGAGCGATTCTTTACGTCGTAGACATTCAGGCCTTAGGGGGGTGGAAAACGCAAACCAATAAAAAATTTTCATTAAAGTAATAAAATAATATTAACAATTAACAACTTTTTCGCGCACAGGCATTTTGAAATTCCAAAATTCGAAATGACGCTCCACCCTATTATATATGTGGCCGCTTAAACGGCCATTTTTGAATGCGTCTGCTCTGAAGACGCCGCCGTCTGCTAGTTTTTGGAAGACACCGGGAGTTTGCCAATACACACAATAGTACTTCCGCAATTTTGCGCCTGGTATTGAATCATTTCTTTTTGACCAAAAATTGGGTATTTCGAAAGCCGCTCCCAGTCTGGACCGGCAGACGCACGGTTTCATTCATCGTTTAAATGGTTTCGATTAAAAATATCAAACCTTTGGTAAAAAACCATTATGGATTTTTGCTGCCAGCTCTCGGACTAGAGGCGCCAGTTTCATTTTTGCTTCTTGCAGGACTACAGTATGAGCTTCGAGAATCCGCCAATAACCGTCTGTGGTCCGTGCAACCGGCATACACAGGCTGCGCATGGCAAGCTCCGATTAGTGCGACAGCGACCGCGATGAGCACTGTGGGGGCGGGCGTGACGAGCCCGGGACAAACGGGGGCCCGCACGCCGACTGCCCCCAAGCGGCCTGTACGCCGTGGTGGTAAGCCGCCCCCGGATAGACCGCAACGCGCCCTCTTCTGTTTTTACCTCAAGAACCCCATTAGAAAACTCTGCATTGACGTCGTCGAGTGGAAGTATCCTTTCAAAACACTCAAAACACCAAGAACATTGTTTTACTCTTATCTGCTTTCCCCTATCCTCCCTTGCACCATTTTAAATGCATATAAATATATAACGATATAAATGAGCATTTTCCCGCAGGCTATGTACAGTCAAACAAATGAGAACAAGCGCTTTTACTAACGAAGCCAACCCGGCCATATTTCATAATTATCCCTACATCCTTCTTCTCTACTTTCGCAATTTCCATCTCACCTGGGACGTCTTTAAACACCTTTTATATGCTGTTATTACCAACAAGACACAAAATATACTCTGATAAAGATTTAAAATCTGAGAATACGCAGTTTCGTGCCCTACATACAGACTTTTAAAGGGCATGCGGTGCAAGGAAAAACAGGCAAGTTTCTTCTGAAAATTTTATACGCAAAGACTAAAGTATATGGAATACCCGGGAAGCTGGGGGCAAATCACTACAGACCTGGGGTCCAATTCTCGAATCGTACGAACTGTTTCGTATGCGGAATCACTAAGGTTCGAGCAATCGAAACAGATTCGAACGATTCGAGAATTGGGCCCCTGGTCCGCTGCAGCGGCAACTCGAAGCGGAGAAGGAAATATCGATCGGTTCTTAAGGAAAATTCGAGCTTCCTATTTCATTTAACCCCAGAGACAAGACGCGTGTTGAAATTTGAGGTCTTGACCACTTTTAGAAATCCGTCATAGGCAGGCGCACTTTTTTTTCGAACTTTCCCGCATCAATGTTTTGTTATTAACTTTTCGTTACAATTAACAACACGACGGACGTAGGTACTGAAATAAATGTCAAAATAAATATCATTATGTAAATAATCGAGTCATTAATCATCACAATTAGGTATTAAAGGGAGGTTTTTCCTCTGCAACTGATACTTACTGGTCCCAGGATGTCCTCGAATTCGACCACGAAAATGTATGGGCATATTCTCTGGTCAAAAATAAAGTTAAGTTCATTGGAAAAATTACTTGATTCGATTTTCAATAAGCTTGTTCAAAAAGCGAAGTTTTTTGGCTCTTTCATTTTTTTTATGCGGAGCTTAGTTTTTGAGAAAAATGAAACCTAATGCAAGCGTGTACCCCAAATTTCCGGCAAAATTCATAGCTTCGATATCATAAAGGTGGTCATAAACCGTTTCCAATCAATAAAACCCTTGAAAATAAGCTTACTGTTATTGTGTATTACTGAAACCACGACGACCCTCTTTGTTTTAATAATTGAAGCTATGGCGATTTGGCTGATTTTCCTAAAAATCCGTAGTCCATGCTTGCATTTAGTTTCATTTTTCTCCAAAGCGAAGTTCCGTATGAAAAAAATGGAAGAGCCAGAAAAGTTCGTTTTTGAGACAACCTTTACTAAAGTCGCATGATACAGTGTGTCTCATTTTAACTGGAACCACCTAAATATTTCGGTTAATTTTAACCGAATCAATGCATTCTTTTTTCTGCATGTAGAGCTCCAAAATCTGCACCTGCGTGATACTTCACTTTTTGTATAGACCGAAATCCGAGCCTACTGCGATTAAAGACGCCAAAAATGACGAAATCGTATTAGGCATTTTTTTAACGAAAAATTTTATAACGAAAAGTTGCCCAGGCTCTAAATAGCTAAATCCGAAATTTCAAAAATAAAAATGTTGAATTTCTTGAGGAAGAATCACAAAAAATAACGAAAAGTTCAATATTAACCTCCCCACAACCATATAAAAATGGGAGGTTACTGCAATCACTCCAAAATTCGAAATTGAGATAACACCAGATCTTTACGTTTCAAGGTCCCAGGATCACAAAAAAGTGGTTTTTAAAAAATGTCTGTGTGTATGTACGTATGTACGTACGTACGTACGTACGTACGTACGTACGTATGTGAGCAAGATTCCTCGAAAACTACCGAACAGATTTTCACGAAATTTGGTATGGAGATTAGTGTTGGCTTTCTGGTGAGCCCAGTTAATTTTGTTGCCAATCTACAAAGGCCAAGTGCCTTTTTGGCGTATCAACTAAGAAATTTGACTGATGAACACCAATTTTTCTTATCAGCATGTGAAAGGTCTTCAAATTCTGTGTCTAAAAATGTATTCACACTTGGCGCCTTTTTGGCATAAAATCAAAAAATTCGAAATTAAGAAGCAACATTAGATAATACGCTACAGCCCAAACTGCTTAATCGATTTGGCTGAAGTTTGGTAGGTAGGGACACACAGTACCCCCCTAAGAGCTGATTTAATTTTGGTGGTCATCGGCCAACGGCAAGTGCCAATTTGGCATATCAACTTTGAAATTTGACTAGTAAACTCCCATTTTCTTTATTAGAACATGAAATGTCTTCAAATTTCGTTTCCAAAAATGTCCTCAAACTTAGTGCCTTTTTGTCAAAAAATCATAAAATTTTGAAAAATACCAGTAGTAATATTTAGGTATAGCAAGTAAGAAAATTTACTTAATTTTGGTGGCAAACGACCCATAACAAGTGCCTTTTTGGCATGGTGTCTATGAAATTTGAGATATGACCACCATTTGTTTTATCAGCACATGAAAAGTCTTCGAATTTTGTTTTCAAAAATTCAATTAAATTTAGTGCCCTTTTGGTAATAAGTAATAAAAATTTTTAAAAATTACCAAAACACTTAGGTAGAGACTGAATTGAAATTTATGGGTGGTAGGATTGAATCATTCACCAAGTGGGGAGGTTCTAGCCGCTTCCGTAGCTGCCCATTTTTTTTTTTGCAACATAATCGGTGCTGTGAAATAAAAAAACAATTGAAATGAATTGATTTGACATTTGTTATCGGCTATGGATGGATAAAACTTAACAATCGCAGAAAAAGTTGAAATTATTAAGATAGTAAGATTTTCGTTTTTCTTAACAATTTCAAGGGACACCCCAACTAATCTGTTGCAATGTGTCACAAACAGCAACCATAAGCGCTTCCATTGTTTTTTAATTTCACATCACCCGTTATGTTGCAAAAATATTGACGTTTTCGTTATTTTATGATTCTTCCTCAAAAAATTCAACATTTTTATTTTTTCCTGAAGCTTCGGAATTAGCCATTTGGAGCGATCCTGAGCAACTTTTCTTTATAAAATTTTTCGATAAAAAAATGCCTAATACGATTTTGTCATTTTTGGCCTCTTTATTAAATCGTAGTAGGCTGAGGTTTCGGTTTATAAAATAGGTTGAGTATTACACAGGTGCAGATTTTGGAGCTCTACATGCAGAAAAAAAGAACGCATTGATTCGGTTAAAATTAACTGAAGTATTTGTGTGGTTGCAGTTAAAATGAGACCACTGTATAATTTTTTTGATGCGTTAGCAAAAAGTTTGAAATAATTTAACATTATGGTAGACAAGAATATACGGGTTCTCGCAGTTTTATTTTGGTAAAATTACAGGGGATTATGTAGTCGAGTAAGCTAAATAAGTGACCCAAATTTGGTTGTCGTAGCTTAAACAGTTCAGAAGTTATCCTCAAATAACCCAAATATAGCCCCTACTTTAGGGGGCTGCAGCTCTCTAGGGAAGCGGAAATCAAAAAATTTTTATGTGTTTTTAATTTTATTTTTGACCAGAGAATATGCCCATAAATTTTGCGACACCAAAATTTCCGGGGTTTTTTTGACATTTACGACGCTGAAATCATCACGAAACGGCAAAAAATCTGGAGTAAATGTCACAAATACAAATTTCCGGAAATTTTAGGGATCACGAGTGGTATTCAGCGAGAAAATTTCAATTGAGCACAAAATCCTGACAGTAGGAATCTGACAGAAAAATTTCCGATATAATTTTCACTTGATTGGCCAGAATCCGTCGTAGAGTTAAATCCTCGTTCGTAATTGGATCAAATTTTTGTTTTTATGTTTTATTAGTGGTAATTCTGTAATAATAGGCCTAGTTCTACATTTTCACTGGTTTTTTTTTCGCTAAAATTAGCACCTTCATATCGTCCGTTTAGAATTACACTGTCGTATGTGCACTTTATGACGTTGCGAGATATGAAGGTTTATAATTTGTGGGAGCGATATTTCTAAACTGCTACATGTAATAATTACAAATTTTTAGTTAAGATTACTCAGAAAAATTTAAGAAGCAATTTGATTACATTTCTTATCAAAATTTCGGTGATCCGTAGAAAAAACAACTATTTCAGAAACACATACGACTTTGTTACATCAAAATTTAACACTTAATTTATGTAACATTGATACAACATTGTAATTCACAAACTTTCTGCAAAATAAATAGAACATCACAACAAATAACGTTAAATATTTGAAATCGCGCAAAAACGCGTTTAAAGCCTCGCCATTTTCTAAGGAATGTGGGGGTTGTGTGACTCAGGCTTTTTTTCTGTTGGTTTCTAAACGGATCTTCACTCTTCAGTTCCGTCAAAATGATTGTCAGTGTCAAAAATTAAAAACAAAGGCAATAATTAACAACAATGACCCCTCGCAACCTCCGTATTGACACTGGCAAGAAGCTTGACGGAACTGAAAACCCGTTTATAAACCAACAGAAAAAAAGCCTAACTCACACCATCGCCACGTTCATTAGAAACTGCCGCGACTTTATTTTTTTCATTCAACTGCGCAATTTTCAAAAATTTTGTCATCAGTTTGTGGAAATTAGGTTTGAAAAAAGCAAAAACCAATAAAGAGAAATGTAATTGCACAATTCAACACGTCAACATAATATGTCAAAACGCAATGTGAAATACGAACGAAATGCCCTGATTTTAATATGTTTTTTTAATACAGCTTGTATTTACTTACGACTATGTTATCCCAACAACAATTATTTTGGTGGCATTCGATTTTGTAATTTCTCAAAGATATGACTATATACCCTCATTATTAACGTTTATTTAATTTGATTTCTTCTAAATAGTTACATTATAATGAAGCGAATTATGAGTTATTAATTTAATTGTATATTGTGTACAGGGTGAGTCAATCTGATGGACTCGAACAATTTTTGGTAATGCCATATGACTGCCTCTGAGCTACATTTCGACCACATGAGTGGTCCCAAAATGTTTTTATTTCATTGAATAACGACATGTCACTTTGTTATTTTAAATCGCACCCTCTATATTTTTTTATTGTATTAGATAGCATTTTCGATTCTCTTTACAACCAACGGTATAACAAGATCATATCCTTACAAAAAAATTGTCTAATTAAAAGTTGAAAGGTATAAAGGTATAACGGTAAAGGTATAAAGGTATAAAGGTCTAACTGTCAGCCTAAAATTCAAATTACAAAAAATTCAGAATTACTGTGCGCGATATATCTGTCAGATTCCTCCTCGCGACCATGTCACTCCGTTTATTAGACAGGTTGGCTGGCTTAAGATAACTGAAAGACGGTTTATTCAGTTTCTTAAACTAGTCTACAAAGTCGTAGCGTCTACCATTCCTTCATATTTATTCGAGAAAATTATATTTCGCGCAAACATTCACGGCAGGAGTTTGCGTACCACGCACAACCTGATAGATATTCCTGCTCATGTCTTATCCAGCTTTAAATCATCGTTTACTTACTTAGCTGCTTATTTAATTAATCAGGTCCCGTGTGATACAATCAATCCTTCTCATCAATTTTTCGAGTCTCTCAAAACCTTGTTAATCCAGGACAATTTACACTCTGTCGATCTTTCCCTTTTCTGAACTTCCGTATCTTAATTATTGAATTTTCACGATGCTCGCGCTGACCGTACTGTACCTACCTATCTTTCTCTGCTATCCTTTCGTCTTCTTCTCCTCGTATTTTGGACAGAATTAAAATCAGCTTTAGCTGTTTCTGTTCCATTTGAGTGCTGTGGGAGATTTGATTTAATTTTCTTCCAATCATTTTGTTATATTTGAATAGTTTTTTATTTTCTTTTTCGTTATTTTTATATCTCCGAATGCACTCAATAAAGGGTATTATTATTATTATTATTATTATTATTTAGGAACATCTTTTAATGTGATTAATTTTCTCTTGATATCTTCTTCGCTGAGTCCCGCTGAGTAATGAGGCCATACACATTTTTTTTATTGAAAGATTATGTCGATTTAATCACATCAACACATGTGCCTCAAATTTCAATACGCGTCTTATCTCGGGTTAAATTAAATAAGAAGCTCGTATTTACCTGAAAAACCGATCGATATATTTCCTTCTATTGCTTCGAGTTGCCGCTGCAGCGGGTGGGCATTTGCACTTTTTCATTCTGTACAACTCTACGCTCACGCGGCAATTTTCAAAATCCGTACAAGTTCAACGTACAGTGCTTAGGGTGCTTGGCTGGGTAACGATTATTTGTTAAAATATGACCATTTTAATTTCTACTGAATTCCCATAGGTGCTACAATGAATTATAATTGTCGCATTTGCATTTTTTTTTAATGATCACGCTATTAGGTAGATGTTTTATGAAAATTATTATACAGCTTGGACTTATGTTTTTCAAAAGTTAAAGAAAAGACGTTTAATAAATGAGTAGACAGCTATTTGTTTCCTAGGGAAACGCAAAAACACCCTAATAATAACGGGACCAAAAATTGAGCCTACAACCATTGCAGTCTAAACAAATAATAACAAACTTAATTAAAGAAAAGCTAATTGTCATGTAAAGGTTAAGAACGTAGAGATGATAGGACAGAACAAATGTAGAATTGATATGAAAACTTTCGGAGAAAGCTGAGAGTCCTGGAAAAAGAAAGAAATGTTGAATTTATGAAATTTATGAAAGTAAAACACCAATCGTGGGAAGATTTCGAAAGGCTAATGGAAAATAACGGAATAGAGACACAAAAAATGTTCTACAGACTGACAAAATCTTTCAGAAACAAATCCGAATATAAGTTGAAGCAAGTTAAAACGAAAGAGGGACAGATATTAACAGAAGAAGAAAAAATAATCGGTAGATGGAAAGAATATTTTCAAGAGCTATTAGATAATGAAAATATGGGTGAGACCAATATAGAGGAAGAATGAATCAATATGGCCGAAATAAGTTAAGCAATAAACGAGGGGTGAGCCGCAGAGGAAATCTGGTGTACAGGTGCTAGGAAATTCTGGGGAAATCTTGCCAAAAAAATCTCTGGGAAATCTTGCGAAAAAATTTCCAGGAAATCCGAGGAAATCTTGTGGAAACCTTTCCAAAAGGAAATCTATTGTACAAAATTTTCCCTTGAGGCTCACCCCTCGGCAATAAATAGGATCAAATTCGGAAAATCTCTATTTGCGGATGAGATAGGTCTAGAACTTATAAAGTACATGGGAGAAAGGGGGAAAGAAGAAATGCTGGAGATATGTGCTGAATATGTGCTGAAAAATGAAGAAAATCCTCTGCTGCCTTTTTTTGCCTATCTTTGAGTGCGCAAACTAGAGAAAACAAAAATTATGGTGATATCGAATCAAAATAAAGAGGTTACAGCGAGGGTACAGTGACACTAGATACTCGTTTAATTTGTAAAGCAGCGGGGGTAAGTAGGAACTTATCGATCCTATCTCTTTAATACATTTTATTTATAAATTTCCATATATTTTATAATCTCAGAATAAAAACATGACACCTTTTTATAAATGATGGGTTTGTTAAATTGTTCATCACTTTCATATAAAATTAATAAACTAAAAAGCAATCATTCAAGGGACACGTTATGTTAAGCAGAAACTTTACTTTTACTTTTTACTTTTTTACTTTTACTGGACTGTGCTTTAACTTTCATAATTTCTCGCATCGCGCAACAATTATTGTCTACTCATTATTAAACGTTTATCTTTAAATTTCCACATCTTATAATAGATACCCCGTGCATGATTTAAGAATTTCTCCAGATTCTTTTTTAATTAACTTATAAAAACATAAGGAATTTTCCAAACTGCAGGTATAATAATTTTCACAAAATGCCTAAAACTGTGCCCGCAGAGTAGTTTTTCCTGTGTATTCAATAAAAAACTATGCAAATAGTACAATTATTTTAGGAGTTATCAATGATTATTTGAGGAATTCTGGAAAATGAAAAATGATGGTTATATTTTAACAAACAGAAATTGATGAAACGTCTGAGTTTTATCTTAGCAAATTTGAGAAATATCAATGCCGTAAATATTTTATTTAGAAAAATCCTTAACACTTTCAGACCCTTCGAATATTTAATTTTACTTACAATTTTCGCAAACTGTGTTGCCTTAGCTGTTTACACACCTTTCCCCAATGGCGATTCTAACGTAACAAATGGAGTTTTGGTAAATATGTCCGCCAAAAACATCCTAATCACACGTTTGATTACAGGAAAAGATTGAATATATATTTTTAGTAATTTTCACGGTTGAATGTATAATGAAGATAATCGCATACGGTTTTCTGATGCATCCAGGTGCTTACCTTCGTAATGGATGGAACTTACTAGATTTTACAATTGTAGTTATAGGGTAATTTTCGAGAAAATTTGCACTTTTTAATATTTTTTTTCTAGTATGATAAGTACAGCATTATCAACACTTACAAAAGATAGTTTCGACGTTAAAGCTCTAAGAGCCTTTAGAGTTTTGCGACCTTTAAGGCTCGTCTCTGGTGTTCCCAGTAAGTTCCTCAACTTGACGATTACAATTTTTGAAATTTCCATTTAGGTCTACAAGTTGTATTAAACTCGATTCTACGTGCCATGGTGCCTTTATTACATATTGCTCTGTTAGTATTGTTTGTTATAATAATTTACGCCATAATTGGTTTGGAATTATTCTCAGGAAAAATGCATAGTACTTGTTATAATAATAATACAGGTAAGTTTAAAGGTTTTGGTTAAGATTAAAGATGAATTTAGGTGAAATTATGGACGATCCGCACCCTTGCGGGTTAGGCTACGACTGCTCCGAACTGGGCAGTGTGATGGTCTGCTTCGAAAACGAAAGAATTTTTAATTCAACTTGGGAAGGGCCCAATGATGGGATCACAAATTTCGATAACTTCGGTTTATCAATGTTGACTGTTTTCCAGTGTATTACGCTTGAAGGCTGGACCGATGTGCTTTATAATGTATGAATGGCAAAATCGAAAGCTTTGTTGATTATTTAACGTTATAGATTCAGGACGCGTTGGGCAGGACCTGGCAGTGGTCATATTTTGTTTCTATGGTAATACTGGGTGCATTTTTCGTCATGAATCTAATTCTCGGTGTCTTGAGCGGGTAAATTCTTCCAATTATCGGATAAGTTCTAAAATTTTCTTCCAGAGAGTTTTCTAAGGAAAGAGAAAAGGCGAAGGCTCGAGGCGATTTTCATAAACTTAGGGAGAAGCAGCAAATTGAAGAGGATTTAAGAGGTTATTTGGATTGGATAACTCAAGCTGAAGACATCGAACCGGAAGGGGAAGACCAACAGATTCAAGACGTTAGAGCTAATCCCTCAAATGAAATGGAATCCACGGATCATTTGGGGGAAGAAGAGATCCAACAGGAATCCTGGTTCAAAAAACGGAAAAAGGATTTTGAAAGGATCAACCGCAGAATGCGTAGATCTTGTAGGAAGGCCGTTAAATCGCAGACATTTTATTGGCTCATTATTGTGTTAGTATTTTTAAATACCGGTGTTTTGGCAACAGAGCACTATAATCAACCGCCTTGGTTAGATGAGTTTCAAGGTAAACAAAACAATTTTTCTGTTGTAATCCTGGCACTTACTTTTTCTAGAATACACAAATATGTTTTTTATCGCCCTTTTCACACTGGAAATGTTGTTGAAATTGTACAGTTTAGGTTTTCAAGTAAGTTCAAGCCATTTTTTTCCCTTCTTTTACCAGGAAATTTTCAGGGTTATTTCGTATCGTTATTTAACCGATTCGATTGTTTTGTTGTTATTGGAAGTATATCGGAGATGATTTTGACACATACACATGTTATGCCTCCGCTAGGTATATCCGTGTTACGTTGTGTTAGACTACTTAGGGTATTCAAAGTGACCAAGTAATTGTACATTTTAATAACAATTAATTGAGATTTTTTTTACAGATACTGGCGATCACTTTCAAATTTAGTCGCCTCGTTGTTGAATTCGATACAATCAATTGCATCTCTCCTATTGTTACTTTTCTTGTTCATTGTTATTTTTGCCCTACTCGGCATGCAAGTTTTTGGCGGAAGATTTAATTTCAAAGAAACTCAAGACAAACCGAGGTCCAATTTTGATAGTTTTTGGCAAAGCCTATTAACGGTGTTCCAGGTACGATTTTTATTTATATAAAGTGTTTTCAATAGTTTGGTGTATATTTGGATGCAAAAATAGTGATTTCATGCGGACATGTTTTTTATTACATTTACAGTTAAAATTTAAGCTGCCTTGTTTGCAGGTGCGACGAATATTTTTTTTATTTCATATTTGCCAGCTCTTGTTCATAATCGATAGTCCATGATAATATGAAATTTATTGCGGTTGTGAGTATTGCGCTATAACAAAATAAATAATTATTGATGTTAAAACTCGTAGTGCAATCCTGGCAAATATTAAATAAAATATTCTAAGATTTTACCGATATCTAACAATCGCCAATTTTGTTGTTGTTTAAAACAAATAAAAGGAGTCTGAAATGTTTTTTCAACTCTCAATATCTCGAAAACTTTTCCTTTACATACAGGGTGAGTCTGAAAGACTCCACATCCTTTATACCACAAAATCTACTGTTCAAATGATGAAGCTTGGTGCAAAAATTACTGGTTAATTGTGATTCCTCTTGATGTTATAAGCCGCCAACGATCTTCATTTTTAAACATTCTTTTTAAATATCTTTCGAAAGGTGTATCGTAGGATTTTGAATTTTTGCACAGCATTGTTACAGACTTAAGACATTATCCAAAAAGCGGATCTCTGTTATACAGGCTGGCCCCGATGTTATTTGCCCTTGAACTTTTTTATGTTTGAAAATATTGCTAATTTGCCTATGCGGCCGTATTCCCCGTTCAATTCTAAAACTTTTTTGGCTCTTAAAATTTTTCGAAAAAACTAACCACTCACGAGAAAAATTGAAAAAACCGAAAACATGATACAGGTCACCTTAAAACCAATGATGAGTCTACCTCATAAAAAAGTGAAATTACCATCAGTTTTTCCTTCAGTTGAGCAATGGTTATGGCACAGATGTAGGACAACACCTTCAATGCAAAAAAAAACAGTTAAAATGTGATGCGTGTCAACGTACACTTTGATTTTTATTGAAATTGTAGGTTTATCACGATGATCATGTTTTCGGTTTTTTCAATTTTCCTCGTGAGTGGTTAGTTTTTTCGAAAAATTTTAAGAGCCAAAAAAGTTTTAGAATTGAACGGACAATACGGCCGCATAGGCAAATTAGCAATTTTTTCAAACATAAAAAAGTTCAAGGGCAAATAACATCGGGGCCACCGTGTAGAACAGGGATCCGCTTTTTGGATAATGTCTTAAGTACCATCAGTAGTTGCATCTATACACCTTTCGAAAGATATTTAAAAAGAACGTTTAAAAATGAAGATCTTTGACGGCTTATAACATCAAGAGGAATCACAATTGACCAATAATTTTTGCACCAAGCTTCATCATTTGAACAGTAGATTCTGTGGTATAAAGGATGTGGTGTCTTTCAGACTCACCCTGTATTTTGATCCAACCTACCACTAGTTTCAATATATACCTAACTATGAAAATCACCCTGCACACGTTTTTTGATTACATTTTTTAGATACTGACTGGAGAAGACTGGAATACCGTGATGTACGACGGTATCGCAGCCTACGGAGGCGTTAAAGGCTTTGGGGTGCTAGCCTGTATATACTTTATAATTCTTTTCATCTGTGGTAACTGTATCCTTTTCCTAATTTCAGTAAAACTTACTTAATTTTCTAATTTGCTTAACTCGGAGTAGATATTCTTCTAAACGTCTTCTTGGCTATCGCCGTAGATAATTTGGCAGATGCTGAATCGTTGACAGCTATAGAAAAGGAGGAAGAGGAAGGGGAGGCTGCGCAGAATAGGTCCAAAAGTCCAACCCCGAACGAAGAGGAAAATATTGAAGAAGAAGAAAACGTTGAAGAGGAAGAAGAAACTGAGGAAGATGGGCAGTATGACTCTGAAAGGTAATTGTTAAGTTGTCTTCAGCGCTAGCTCTAAACCTCTACCGGGACTATTGGTTGGAAATTTTCACCAACAGCCTCGGTAGGGTTAAGAGATTGCGCGATGTCAAATTTTGACTAATTTGGTTGTTAGATCGGAGCACGACGAAGAAGTGGAATCTCAGACGAAGATGACGATCGAGAATGAAGAGGACGAGGACTACGACGAGGAAGCAAATACCCACGGTAGGTAGAAATTTTCAGGTGCTTTGTGATTATCTCTATTGCTAGGATGTGATTTGGAAAAGAAGTTAAAAATTACATAGAGTTAGGACAAAACAATGGCAATAATTTTCAGACGGCCAAGTAGAAGTTACGAAAGATTCCGCCCGGCCTCGCCGTTTATCAGAAGTAGTCATCGCGAAGAAAATTCGTCCGATACCCAAAGGGAGTGCCTTCTTTATATTTTCTTATAAGAACAGGTAGGCCCCTGAAGAACGGGACATGGTTGCAGAAGCGGGATTTTTTGTCCCGTCCAACTTCTAGCAGCCGTGTTAGTTTAGTTCTAATAGTAATGTGAGTGGTGTGTGGTATTCCAGATGGAGATGATATAGACGGTAGCAGAGTGGGCGCACGTCCACGTCGAATGTCTGAAATAAAAACGAACTCTAAGAAATTGCCTATTCCTCCAGCATCATCTTTCTTCATTTTTTCGCCCACAAACAGGTGAAATGTGATAGACAGTGGTGCAGTAGGTCTTGTTGAAGTGTGTCGCTTGCACCCTGATCCATCACGTAGTATATGGCCCCGCACTGATTTGTTGAGTCGTCCCACTAGTTCGACCCGCGTAGTGTTCTAGAATAGAAATGTTTGCGTTGTTAGAATGTTTCAGCCCCAAATACGAAGGCCCGAACGCCGTGTTTTATGTCTTGTTCTGTATTTTCCCACATTTGATCGTAGTCTTTTCTTATTAAAGGATCCGGGTGTTCTGCCACTGGCTATCCAACCACACCGTCTTCGAAAACATCATTCTACTCTGCATCATGGTTTCGTCTGCTCTCCTTGCGCTGGAAGACCCAATTCCTACGGGTTCGGAAAAAATGACTGATGTAAGATTAAGAGAATCATTCCATGTTGTTAAAAATTTTCTACAGGTTCTGCAGATTTTTGATTACGTATTTACGGCAATATTTTCGATTGAATTAACCCTGAAGACAATTTCCTACGGATGTTTCTTGCACGACGGTGCCTTTTTTCGATCGGCCTTCAACGTGTTAGACTTAGTAGTCGTGTGCGTGTCAATTGTGTCAATATTCAGCAGGTAAGGAATGTTTGGTGTAGAACGTTTTGTACGTGATGAATTTTCAGCCAGGGAGCTATGTCAGTCGTAAAAATATTGAGGGTGTTGCGTGTGCTTCGCCCTTTAAGAGCAATTAATAGAGCAAAGGGACTGAAGGTAGGTGTATGGTTTTTGTGAAATACTCTGTCATTCAAATCAGATTACGAAGAAGTGGTGGAGGCAGGTCAAGTTCTGACGTATAATCTGTTCTTAGCATGTAGTCCAGTGTGTGATAGTTGCTGTTAAGACCATCGGCAACATTGTTCTGGTTACCTGCCTCCTTCAATTCATGTTTGCGGTAATAGGAGTCCAATTATTCAAGGTAGGCACCAGCAGTCCGTTGATGTTTATGAGCAAATGCACCTATGGGTACCCCCCTACAACCAACGCCCCTTCTCACAGTATTAACCCATGTATGTGGTGGGACCCGCGGGCCTAAGGCCTATTAACCCGCATGTCCCGCTCAAGCTGTCTGTGCGAGTGTGCTGTGCGTAATGCGCCAGAAGACCAACAACAGAACCCAGTCTTCAAGCCTTCAATCCAGGGCAGTGTCACACTTGTAGTCATATCTAGGAAAGGGCACCGCCGCCGCCCTAGCGTCGTGCCCTTCATTTTTAAAGTGCCACACGACACCCTGGGTGCATTTGACGTCCCGGCTGGCTGCGCGATGCCCGACCAATAGTAGAGTGCCCGAGCCAGCGAAACTCCACAAAAAACTGCATATTCGAATACCTCTGGGTGAAAATGTCCGTGTTCCCCTGACTAATGGTTCTTCTGTATGTTGCCTTCTATGCTGTCTCTTGCCATTTCTCTGGTCTATTCCAACCCAGCTCCAATTGCTTTAGGTAACTTATTTCATCATTCAATGTACGTCTTGGTTTGTTTTTTTCCTTCCTCTTTACTTTCACAATTTTACGTACTCGTTTTTGTTGGCATCCTGATACAAGAAAGGCACGGACATTTTCATACCTCGAGGTGTCCGCATAGTGAAAGATCCGATCTGCTTTGCACTCTACTACAACGCCTCGCTAGTTTCTCATAATAATAACTGATTTCGTTTGTTTCATCCTTTCATGCCGAATCTTCTATGGCTAGTACGTAGTGAAATGCGTGATAGTAGCCATTAAGACAATCGGCAATATCATGCTGGTTACCTACCTTCTGCAGTTCATGTTCGCTGTGATAGGAGTGCAGCTATTTAAGGTAATTCTTCATGCTTCTCGCTGCACTTGACGGTAGATCTGCATGTTCTGGTCGTAGCTGGATATTTGTAGGAACTACATCGGACTGCTCTCCAAGGCTTTGGCATTCAAAACGCGCAACTCTACACCTTTTTGTCGTTGAATGTTTGTGTTTAGATGAGATTGCGATGTTCAGTTATGCTACTGGTAAGCTTTTCACTGGCTCTTTGCTGTTTCGATTCGTTTTGTCAATGTCTGCAAGAGCCTTTGTAGATAATTTTGAACTGTCTGTGAAAGTTCTAACAAAGCAGAACGTGGAAGTGCGTTCGTATATGTCTTACTAGTTATGACTACAAGTGGCCGCAACTTTATAGGCAAGATTAATATATTAGTGCACGTTTATTTATATGCACGAATTTTGACACTAACTTGGCAACGAGCACATGCATGGTCAAAAATTGTTATTCCTAAACTAATTTCACGTAAATCTAGGGTAAACTTTCACACTGCACTGATGGCTCCAAATTGACGGCAGAAGACTGCAAGTAAGTACATGCCATTTGCCCCCCAAGCAATTTCATAAATGGAATTTTAGCGGAACCTATTTGATATACGCGGAAGGTGATATTAACAAACCCGTCATGAAAGAGAGAAGCTGGGAACCAAATAGATTTCATTTCGATAACGTAGCTAAAGCTATGTTGACTCTATTTACGGTTTCGACTTTTGAGGGTTGGCCGGGTTTACTCTACGTCTCCATTGATTCAAATGAAGAAAATAAAGGACCAATTCATAACTACCGCCCCATAGTAGCAGCGTATTATATTATATATATCATTATTATTGCCTTTTTCATGGTTAACATTTTCGTCGGTTTCGTTATCGTTACATTCCAAAATGAAGGAGAGCAAGAGTATAAAAACTGCGAACTCGACAAAAATCAACGCAACTGTATAGAGTTTGCTTTGAAAGCAAAACCTGTTAGAAGATACATTCCCAAACATCGCATTCAGTACAAAGTGTGGTGGTTCGTTACTTCTAGGCCCTTCGAATATGCAATTTTTACGTTAATATTAACTAACACTATTACACTGGCCATGAGGTTCCACGGTCAACCTAAAACCTACGAATCCGTTCTCGATTACCTCAACATGATCTTCACAGCAGTTTTCGCAATGGAATTTGTCTTCAAGTTAGCAGCTTTCAGAGTCAAGGTATGATTTTTTAAACCAACAAAGATAAGTGGTAATTTTCAGAACTATTTTGGGGACGCTTGGAACGTTTTTGATTTCGTCATCGTCTTGGGCAGCTTCGTCGACATAGTTTACCAAGATGTCAACGTAAGCCTTTATAGTTAATTTTCAAAAGTCATTCAAATTTTTAGCCCGGAGGATCAAAATTTCAAATTTCCAGCAACTTCTTTAGGCTTTTTCGAGTCATGAGACTTATTAAGCTTCTGAGCAGGGGGGAAGGTATTAGGACTTTGCTCTGGACCTTTCTCAAATCCTTTCAAGCCCTTCCTTATGTGGCTCTGCTCATTGTTATGCTCTTTTTTATATACGCCGTAATAGGAATGCAGGTAATCCATACATTTTTTAAGTGAAACTTCTATTGAAAATGTAATTGCTGCAAGTTTTCGAATTTGGAACGAGGTTTGAAATTGGATATAAATAAGAATACCCAAAGGACATCGTCAATTTTAATAAGTATTCTAAGTATTGGAATTGCATAAAATGCTCTTGAGAATTTGTCACAGATTTGATTTTTAGATCAAAAGCAAAATCAGGATCTAGAATTATTGCAAGAATCTTGGGGGATTCAGTAAATAAAATATTTTCTCCCAACAAAATTAGTTCTCTCAAAATTTAATGCTAACTTAGCAAATGAATGCATCCCCGACTATTTACATTTACAGGGTTATTACAAATGATTGTATCGTGGTGATGGTTTGTTTTGACATTTAATTTCTACGGTTAAGTGTCAATTTTTTTGTTTTTAAAGCCAGCTATGATGGTATAATAATTTATAACAACCCTGTAGAATTGTCAAACGAACGACAATTATCGATTTCTCATGTATTTTATTTTGCGCTAAAATGTGAATATTACCAATCAAACTTTTTCTAGTAGTACAAACCACGCATCTCTAAGAGCTGGTGTATCGATGCAAACTGAAAGTCAAATGCCTAGACGCCCTATTTAGATTTAGATTAGCTTTCGAAAATTTCAAATTTGAACTTTTTACGTTGCTTAACAAATGGGCTCCCAAAAATTAGCCTTTAATAAGGTCTCCTTTTAAAGAAAATTAAATTTTATACTAGATGACCTCATTTCTAATGGCCTGGAGGTCTAAAATAAGGTCGACATCAGCTCAGGTAGGGTTTCGCACAATACCAAGACTGGTCTTGGTCTTGGTCTTGAATTCGAGACAAGACCAAGACCAATACCACATGGGGAAAACCAAGACCGAGACCGAGACCAAGACTAAGGCCTCAATACCAAGACTCTGGAGTTAAGAGTCTTGTGAAAGTCTTGGTCTTGGTAATTTTTCTACGAAGAGATAGCCTTAATCCAATTAGCTTAATTGCAATCTCAGTTATTGTTATGTTTATTACTTAATATTGGAATCGGCCGATTTCATAATAAAACTTAGGACCAATTTCATAATCAAAATTAAAGTGTCCTTTAAATATTTGTTTAGCAATATTTCAATAGGGCTGATTGGTCAAAAATCAAAATCCCCTTTAAAGCCTACATTAACTTTAAAGGACCTTTAACTCTGATTATGAAATCGGCCCTTAAAGGTCCATTAAAGTTAATGTCGACTTTAAAGGGGATTTTGACCAATCAGGAGCAGCTGTTTTGAAATGTTGCTAGGCAAATATTTAAAGAACACTTTGATTTTGCGGCCCTCGACGCAAGAACTAATGACTTAAGGGCCGATTTCATAATAAAAGTTAAAGGTCCTTTAAAGTTAAACTCGACATAAAAGGGGATTTTGACCAATCAGGAGCAACCATTCCGGAATGTTGCTAAGCAAATATTTAAAGGACACTTTAATTTTGATTATGAAATTAGCCCTAATTAACTAATTTGTGTTACTTATCTTAGAGACAAACTTGAGCCAAATTTACCAAATTTGTTCATTACTTAAAAAAACCAAGACTCCACAAGACCAGGCCAGTCTTGTCTTGGTCTTGGGATCTCAAGACCGAGACCAAGACCATACATTCAAGACCATCCCATTTCTCGTTTTGTCTTGGTCTTGCGAAACCCTAGCTTCAGGGAATACTACTAAATTAAGTATCTGATAGAATGAAGAGAAATTTAGAATTTTTCGCAAATTCGCCCCATTCGGGTTTCGATTTGAAATTTTTACGTTGTACGTGGTAGAATTAAGTAAATTTTTGGATTTCTTTAATACGAAGAGTTCACATTGCACACTGGTTGCATTCACATAGAAGTTTCACTTCCTCACGCAAATGTTTTGTGACTAATATATGTTTTAGATGTTTGGGAAGATTGAAAATATAAATTCCGACACTTCCATCGACAGAAACAACAATTTCGGGTCATTTTTTCAAGCCGTTCTGGTTTTGTTTCGATCAGCAACGGGAGAAGCCTGGCAAGACATAATGTTAGATTGCGCGGATACTCCAAATGCCAAATGCGACAATCGAACGGGTCGTGAAGGAGAAACTTGTGGTTCTGATATCGCCTATCCTTACTTTATATCGTTTTACGTCTTATGTTCTTTTTTGGTAAGAAAATTCGTTTTGAAATTAAAACCAAAACTTTTTTGCAGATCATTAATTTATTCGTAGCTGTTATTATGGACAATTTCGACTATTTGACAAGAGATTGGTCAATTTTAGGCCCGCATCATTTAGACGAGTTTATTAGGTTGTGGAGTGAATATGATCCAGATGCAAAAGGCAGGATCAAGCATTTGGACGTAGTGACTTTGCTTCGCAAAATTTCTCCCCCTTTAGGTTTCGGGAAGTTGTGTCCTCATCGCGTGGCTTGTAAACGTTTAGTTTCTATGAACATGCCGTTAAATAGTGATGGTACAGTGTTATTTAATGCGACTTTATTTGCCGTTGTTCGTACTTCTCTTCGAATTAAAACTGAAGGCAACATCGACGATGCCAATTCAGAATTACGAGCGGTTATTAAAAAAATTTGGAAGAGGACTAGTCCAAAATTGCTTGATCAAGTGGTACCACCTCCAGGTGTGGACGATGAAGTCACCGTTGGAAAGTTCTACGCTACCTTCCTCATCCAGGATTACTTTCGAAGATTCAAGAAACGAAAGGAACAGGAGTTGAAGGAAGGTGATAAAGAGACGCACAATACAGTTACCTTACAGGCGGGCTTAAGGACTCTTCACGAAGCTGGTCCGGAATTGAAACGCGCAATTTCAGGCAATTTAGATGAACTTGTGGACGATAATCCCGAACCGATGCATCGGGTGAGGTTTGGCAAGGAGTTGACAGAAATCAATTTGTTTTTTTTTAGCGGAATCATTCTCTCTTCGGTAGCGTTTGGTCTTCTATGAGAAGAGGGCATAGTTTTAACAGAGCCAAGTCGCTGAAAGCCAACTCCACCCAAATAAAAATTACCCCAGCTTCCAGCATTGATTATCTTCCTTACAATTCGATCCAAAGGGCAGTGACTGAAGGTATGAACCACTTTACCTCAATGACGAAAAACGTAGTGCAAAATAGAGCCAGCGCTACATCTTTGCACAATCAAGAAGGCCTTAAAGACGAGGAGATTCCTCTTCGGTCACTCAGCAACTTGCACAACGGAGATACCGACAAAAATAACTTCCAAGTGATTGAGTAAGTCACACCCCCTCATGTTCTTAGATTCTCTTTATTTTCATTACCTAATTTTGTCACGGGGAGGTTCTGCACATTTCAAAGTGTTAGATTTCCACTCTTTTGCACGGGTATTTGTATAATACACGTTTAAGCAGGTAAGGGAGTGAAAGCGGAAGATGTGGAGGACCTCCTTGGTGTTGAAGATTTGAATGTGGGAGGAGTGGCAGTGACCAGAAGGAGGCAGTAATGACTACAGTAATATTTTGATTTTCAGTAAATCTGGCTTCCTCCACCCTAACTACAAGGGTAAGCGTACAAGCGGGTGTGAGCGTGTGCTGATTTAATTTGATTTAACCGTGTTTTTTGTTTTTGGTTTGGTTTCGTGCTATAACCGGTCATGGTGATGTTGTGTTTGTGCTAGTCTGCAGGGTGACCACACTGAGCTGATGCCTCCGACTCCTCCGCCGCGACGCGTTCGTCTAGGCCTGGGTAACCTTGGGGGCGGTTGCATGACGGCCTCTCCATCGCCTGTGCAACATGCACCGAGCTTTAGTCGCATAGCAAGCGGCCTGAAACTCGCACAAGCACAAGCTATGGCAGTTGCAGGCTTCTTGCCAGAACCGTTGCCCTACGAATGGCCAGGCGTCCTCGGCGCTCCCGGCTCGCTCCAACCTTTCACCTCGGATTCGGATGGGGACGGCCGGCATGCGCGTTGTTCCCTTCTAAATCACAGGGCTTCCTTCCATGGCAGAGGTTAGCCCCAGCTTCCACCTAGTTACCTGCATGCTCCGACCCTGCACGCGCTTAGGGCCCGGCAAGTCCACATTTTTTGCTTTCATAATTCTCACAAAAATGTTCAAACCACCAAACGGTATGTATATGCTTCAACTACTAAACTATACTAAACCTTGTTGACTTGCCATTGCCACTACTCTAAACTGTAGATGTAGCTTTGGCTTTGCTTGTTTCATATAACCGGCAGTGCATAAATCAGAAAACTGCGCGACTGTAATACAGGCAAGTCAGAATTTGTGTCTAGCAGTTATTGTGAATACTAGAAGAAACAGTGCTCAGATTTTTTTTTCTTTCCAATCTATAGCCAGGGAAAGGTGAAAGTACCATTGTACATATGACCATTTAAGAAAACTATCGATTTCTTTAGGTCCCTCTCCACCGTCAAAGCAATCCCTGACTTTCATTTTGCATGGCAAAATGAGAGAAGAGTTTGTGTTACAGAGGTAAAATTGTGAAAATAAAGATTTGAACAGATTTGAAGGGTTTTATAGGACAGGTTCCTAGTGCAGGTACATAGATTTCGTTCTAAATGTCATACCGTTCTATCAGGCGTCTCAAAAGAAACCGGGACAATATGTCAGCCTTTTCTTAACAGATTTGGATGAACGTGGTATTAAAGTAAGGCCAAGGAATCAAACTTTCGAACTGTGCAAAAAAATACGACCGATAGCGCTGCCCGAGGGGTTGATACATTGGGAATTCTTTGGTCATATGTCAAGGAATTCTTGAGAATTCTCGGGTAGTCTGCGAGAATTCCTAAGTATTCTTGGGTAGTCTGTGGGACATCTGTATGAATTCTTGGGTAGTCTTTAAATATTCTTTGTGAAGTTCGTAAACATGACATGAATTATTGACTCCGTAGGCAAACCATCGGTCGCAAAAAGTAACTGTTCTTTTTCTTCTTGTACGAGAAATCAAAGACACACTGCACTTTGCGAGGTACTTTGTCTTCATTGTCAAAGAAACTTGACGAGCCTCGAGGTTTGCCGGAAATCTTTGGTTTGTGTTAGTAATCGAATTCACAAGGAAGTTTCATGACGTGGTTTGTGAGAATTCATAGGTATTCCCAGGAAGTTTCTGGGAATTCTGGGTATTCACAGGAAGTCTGGGGAATTTTGAGGTAATCCCAGGAAGTCCCTGGGGATTCTGGGGTATTCTCAAAAAAGCTCTGGGAATTCTGAGGTATTCCCAGGCCGTCAAGCCTCTGGGAATTCTGAGGAATTCTTTGGGAATTCTTTTAAGTACGAATTCTTTTGGACGGAATTTTCAAGATGTAGCAACCCCTCGGCGCTTCCTCAGTAGTCAGTACCCTGGTTTTTAGTTGATGGCAGATAATGGTCCAGCAACTTTTTTTTTCAACTATTCGGAAGAGGTCAACAAAAAATTGGCAATCTAAAGCGGGCGCCACATAGCTTGTGATGTGCTATGTCAATGCAAAACACAGAAGTTTATACATACAATTCCAACAGAAGTGATCACATTGCACATGAGACGTGCTATGCTGTGTTTTCATGACCTTGATATGTTTGAACTTTTGCACAGAGCCGCACAGAAGTTGGTTCGGTTTTAACTTCCGTGCCAATGTCGACCCTGTTCATGACAGAAGTGCATTAAATACCCTGCAATCAGCTTCAAGATTTGAGGTTAGGTAGTGAAAATGTCGTACTGCCGGATATCCAACTTCTCAAGGGATTTAAAACGCAACAACTCGGCTAACCTATAACTATGGTACGCTGTCAAATATCCCCGACAGCTAACAGCATTGACCTTACGGACATGAACATTGTGAACACTTTCATGCCATCCAATGACAAACTACCTCCTATGCGAAAAATAGCACAGCATAACACAGCCTATGTGGCGCCCACTTAAGACTCGGAGGCTGTAGAAACCTCTACTTGATCACAGAATGTGGAAATACAGCAGCTTAAACGTTAACCGCCTACAACAATTAAACAAAATAGAATTAAATAAAGTTAAAATGTAGGTACACAACAACGACATTCCTTCTTTAGGAATCGACGACTGCGGCTGCTTTAATAAATTTAAAGAAGGTTTTTGGTCCCCAAAATGACATTTTCGAAAAACGGCACTAATTTTTTAGCAGGTATAAAAACTATTTTTTTTCTTTGGTTCCGGTTTAACCGGAAGTGACTTCTACTTTGTTATTTTAAATAACAAGATAAAGGTTTTTTACCTGATTAGAAAGACACTTTAATTATCTTTACAGTCGTGTCAAAAAACGTCACCACGTGTGAAAAACGACCAATATGGAAAAGTTGGCTTTGATTTCTATCATTTTTTGCCAATTTTTGACTCCTACGCTTCGCGGACCAAGTTAATAAAATCGATCGAAAAATCGAATTGCCAAAAACATCAAAATTTACGCTTCAGGGTCCTGGGAATCCGAAAATGTGGTTTTTGAAAAATGTCTGTCTGTCTGTGATCACGCTGCAGCTCAAACTACTGAACGTATCGAGATGAAATTTGGCACACATATTCAGTGAACAGTTTGTAGGTGCTGATTAGATTTTGGGCCACAACGGTTTACGGAAAGTGCCTTTTGGGCACATCAACTTTAAAAATTTAAATACAAACCACCATTTTTCGCGTTCCCATATGAATGCTCTTCGAATTCTGCTTCTAAAAATGTATTCACACTTGTGACGTTTTGGCCAAAAAATGGTGCCGTGAAAAAACCTATACATAACTGTAATTTTTATTACCGAATTTGATAGCGGATTTTTTTTCAAGCCGAAAACCTTAGTGCCATTGTTTCGAAAAATATCATTTTAGTGGCAAAAAGACCCTAGTTTGAATTTATTTGACAAAAAAGCATATTCTTACTACCGAATTCGATAACTGTTGTATTGCCGGATCAATAACCTTGGTGCATTTTTTTTGAAAATTTCCATTTTGGGGCAAAAAGGCCCCTTTTTGAATTTTTCTTAGCAAAAGGGCATATTATTATTATCGCATTCGATAGATGTTGCATTGCCGGAGCGAAAACCTGTGCCATTTTTTCAAAAAATGTCAATTTAAGGCTGAAAAACATTTGTATTTTAGATTTTAGTAAATGAGCGCCGTCGAAGGGCGCAATGCGCACGACAGAATCAGCGATCGGAAACCGCCCGCACTCCCGACCCTGGTTAAAGTTAAATACTACATTTTCAAATTCTGTTAAAAAGTAGAAGTTTCTACTGTCTCCGAGACTGCCAATTTTTTATTTTAATAAAGAGAGAAAGAACTAAGTTTTTGGTTTTCAATGAAAAATAACTGCCTTTTCATTTAAAATCTTTTGCCGATGCTTTATTATCGATTTAACGCTGAAAACTTGATTTTCGGAGCTAGATTTTACGTTACATCATTTTAAATGGAAAGGTATCTGTTTTTTAAGCAAAATCTAAAATTTGAATCTTCCTCTCTTCATTACAAAAAAAAATCGGAGACGGTAGAAACTTCTATTTTCTCATAGAACTTGTAAACATGTACTGCAAACTGACGGTATACACCCCCCTCTATTAAATAAATTTAGAAAATGTGATTTTCGACCCTAAAATGGCATTTTTTTGAAAAAAAGGCTCTGTTTTCGACCCTAAATCCAATAATAGAAATATACAGTTATATCTACATATTTTTTCGCGACTTTAAGGGTTTTCGAATACGGGCCCGATTTGGCTCAAAATTAATGAACACCTACAAAGTGCTCAGTGAATATGTGTGCCAATTTCATCTCGATGTCTTCAGTAGCTTATTTAGTCTCTTTTTCTGGCCAAAAAGACCCTAAAATGATGCCATTTCTCGAAAAAGTGGCACTAATGTTTTGGACCGGAAAAAAACATCAGCTATCAAATCCAATAATAAAATTATAAACTTATACAGGGTTATTCAGGTATGCAGTCTTGCATTTTAAGGGGTGATTCGACTTGGAAAAATACACTAGTCGCCAATAAAACCGCAACACCCAGAAGGGGTGGATATATTGATCTGAAATTTTATTATCAAACAAGGATTATGACAAGATGCAAAAGATCATTATTTGGAAGCAAAAATGCTCGTCAAAATCAAAGAAATGATTAATAATGCGTAACAAAGAACTGGCAAATATAGACGATATGAGATGAGTCCAAAAAATTGATACTCTCGGGAGACTGTAGACTACTTTTTCACAGAATTTGTAAATGTAGCAATTAATTTTAACCAAGTCAGAATCGGTGAGTCGACCGCGTTGGCTGCGTAAACCGTGGGCCGGGTGTCGATCACTGATGCTGTGTTGCGAATTGTGCCCGGCGTTCTTTTACTAAAATTTAAAACACACATGTTTCTCACCCCTAAGGTTTTCGATCTGATAATGCAACAGCTATCGAATTCGATGATAATAATCTTCCCTTTTTCCTGACAGAAATTTAAAGACGGGAACTCTTGCCCCTAAAATGTCAATATTCGAAAAAGTGGCATTAAGATAGGGGTTTGCATTAAAATTTTTAAAGTTTATGTACCAAAATGGCACTTCATGTGGGCCGATTTAGCCCTCAGCTCTTCCTAAACCCATAGGGTGTCCACGTTCCAAAATTCGGCCGGATCGGTCCAGTAGTTTGGGCTGTAGCGTGTTTACAGACACATTTTTTGAAAAACCAATTTTTTGGACTCCCAGTATTCTAAAACGTAAAGATTTGATGTTTTTGGTGATTCGATTTTTGTGAATTTTTCGATCGATTCCAGTAACTGCCCGCGGAGGGTAGAAATTAAAAAACCGAATCGACCGTATACCGTTCACATGGATATTCTACGTTCTGCTGCTATAAACCTGTGGGAATGGGGTTAATTGGCGTTAAGGGGCTACTCGACGGGCTCGAGGCCTTGTTTATGATTAAGAAAAACGTTGTTGCACAAAAATATCACAGGTTTATGAGTAGAAGCCAACAAACCGTTGAATGGAAGTGTACATGTCGAGCGATAACATTTTTTAAAAACCCAAGAAAACTTTAAAATTTGGTACCTAACCAAATTTTGATCGTTTACTTCTTGTAGTAATCTTTAATTTGATAATAAAATGTATCCATCCCTTCTGGGTGTTGCGGTTTTATTGACGAGTAGTGTATGAAAAAAAGTTCCTATAAATATGTGTGCGAAAATCGCACCGAATTTTTAACTTCTAGGCTGCAGCAGCAGCAAGTTAATAAAAAATCGATCGAAAAATCAAATCACCAAAAACATCAAATCCTTATGTTTTAGGGTCCTGGGAATCCGAAAAAGTGGTTTTCGAAAAATGTCATTTTAGTGGCAAAAGGGCCCTTTTTGAATTTATTTTACAAAAAAGCATATCCTTACTATCGGATTCGATAGCTGTTGCATTGCCGGATCGAAAACCTTAGTGCTACTTTTTCGAAAATTGCTATTTTAGAGGCAAAAGGCCCCTTTTTGAGTTTCTCTTAGCAAAAGAGTAATTATTATTTTCCAATTATAAAAATGTCATTTTAGTGGTATAAAACATTTGTATTTTAGATTTTAGTAAATGAGCACCGGGCGCAATGCGCACGACAGCATCAGCGATCGACAACCGTCCGCACGCCCGACCTCTGACTCACCGACTTGGTTAAAGTTAAATTCTGTGAAAAAGTAGAAGATTCTACAGTCTCCCAGACTGTCAATTTTTTGACATTTCCTCACCGGAATATGATTCTCTGACTAAATTACACAAAAAAACTTCTCTTGTTGTAACACCCTGGGATCAACCGTTTTCGAAAAAAGTAGATTTAAAGATTCATCTGCAGTTCCCGGGGCTTAACTAAAAGGGACGATTTCTTTTCATTAAATTTCAAAACTGAACGGATTCTAAAAATTAGAAACTAATGCATTAAATAAAAATTAAATTTTATGCGCCTCTTTAGGACTGAAGCACCCTGTATACATATCTTTTCGCGACACCAAATTTTTGCCAAAAAGGCACTAAGTGTAAATACATTTTTAGATGCAGAATTTGAAGGGCTTTGTAAAAAAGGGGGGTTTGCATTTAGAATTATTAACTTTTTTGGTATTCCCAGGTCTCTAAAAAGTAAACATTTTATGTTTTTCGCGATTCGATTTACGAAAGTTCAAAATCACAAAGCGTACTGAAAGTTAAAATTTTAATCCTCCATGCACAGAAAGTAAACAGAAATAACGTTTACATTCGTGGTTCTATATTGTCTAATAATTTATTAATCGTTATTCTTTATTAATTTTGACGTTTTTATTTTACTTTGATTTTACAATATTACTATAAATGAAATTAATGAAACACAAATAATCAAATCGTTAACTAAAAATTGTTGTGAACCTCGGCCCAAGCACAACTTTGCCGTCCTCGCCTAGCAAAGTCTTTCTTTCTAACCTTGGAACACAAATAGATAATTTAGAACTTAACGGAGGTGTCACTGCTGAAAATTAAACTCTACCTGCGTCACTGTTATTTTATGGATGATCATTAAGGCGTGGAAATGGGCGTAAACAAATTTTTTAAATCACAGAAATAAACAATTTCGAATTTTGGAAGAAAATTATTTGAGTAGTAAAAAATCGGACGCTTAGCTTTAATTTAAGACCTCTTTCACCCAAATCGGTTAAGAAACTACCGACTTATTCCCAAAAATATTTCCAGTATACTGATGTAAAATGAGAGATAATGCGTTTCAGGAAAAGTTTCTGCAAAATTTTGTTTACTTTATGCATAATGAAACATTTTCGCTTTCGCGGTGAATGTCACAATAATTTTTGAAACGTGTGCATGTTCTTTTTCTTTTAGCAGGTTCTTTTCTTAACTGTTTTCTTCCCCTTTCTTAATGTTGTCTGTGCGACCAATTTCCTTCTTAGCCATCTTTCCAGCAGTTTTCTTCTTGCTGTCTAATTGTGCTCTTCTTAGTTCTTTCTCTTCTTCCTCAACGATTTTCAAGAATATATTCAATCGAAACGAAAATACGGAAAGACTGTTTTTTGTAATAGTAGAAAATGAAAGAGCGAGAAATATGTTATTCACAAGACTACCTATTGCATTTTTTTACGATTTAAGAGGTACTGTCGGAAACCGTTTTATAAAACCTCTCAAATCTGACAAAATCCTAATTTCCACCTGCGTAATATAAATTTTAGACTTCAAATTTGACAATGTCAAATAATATGTGTTTGCCATAGGTACGTTTTGCTCTCAAAGTTTTTCAGAGAAATAGAGAGAAATTTTAATTCGTTTCATCAGAATAATTTTGTAAGAACGTTGCTGGTGATTTGATTAAGGTAAGATTGCAAAAAGAACTCAATTATCATTTTTGACAAATTTGACCTAAATGAAAGCCCCTATTACACAGCTGAGCGTTTGGAGGATTTACAGAACGGGTTCCGACTGTAGCTTGCTTGTTGTAGCAGTGATTGTCTAACAAAGAAGAAAATAGACAAAAACGACACGTGATTGCGTTGGTCATTCTCTGGCGTTTTCACCCAACACAAGTTTTATATTTTTCTTATTAGTAGACTGAGAGGCTCGAAATTGGAATGTCTCAGAGATTTGCATGAAGAAGCCACATTTGTGCGAAACACATTTCTACTGGTGGCGAAAGGGAGTAATACCTAGTTCCAAAGAAGAAATTTTTTGTCGCTAGAGCTTGTTTGTGTCACATTTCGCAGTTTTATGGGCTGCTGGTTCTGCTTGGACCCGCGACTAAATGAGTGGTCAGTTTCAGCACCCGCAGGCGAGCCAAACGGCCACGCAGGATCCGAAAGACTATCCCACTCCCTGCCCGGAAGTCCAGCAGATCGTCGACCAGCGTCCTTCGAGGTTGTGGGTTCAGCAGAAAGTTTAGTAGGAAGAATCCTAGCAGAACAAGGTCTAGGAAAGTACTGCGATCCAGATTTCGTCCGAAACACTTCAAAGGAGATGCAGGAGGCGCTGGATATGACCCAGGAAGAGATGGATCGTGCAGCCCACCAACTGTTACAGCAGGAGCGCCGCATTCACGCGCAGGCGCCTACGATCGACGCTCTACAGCCTCAGTTATAGCTGCGCGCGCCTCTTCAGAGCCTCAAGGTCTCCTAACCCTCCCGCCACACTACCAAGTGCCTAATTCATTTCTTCTGGTCCAAAGAAGACTAAATATAATAATAACGTGTAGTTTTTTAACCAGGATTTTACTTAAAGGATTGTTTCTCCAGTTACCAAATCCCACGTACCTACAGGGTGTGAGAACAAGAACTGTCATTACAATTTTGTAATATCAAATGTGTCAAACTATTACAAATAAATCCTACTTCTCATTTATTTTAGTGATGATTGCTGAACGCACCCGATTCGTTTTCCAAGCACTCTTGATAAGATATTTGCAAATTCTTACGTATTTTTTCTTATAGTAAAACCCTTCGATTGTTCGTATTTTTTTAACACGCAAGAATTTGCCGATAAATTAACAGTAAATGTACAAATATAGATTTTGTTACTAGAGATAAGATAAATCATTTGGAAAAACTTATGTAAGTGTACATATAAAATTTATGTAAACGTTAATTTTTTTAAGAAATTTTAAAGTTCGATTAGAAATCCATCACCGTTGTTTAATAATAATTTACTTGAACTTGTTAAGTTAATCTTTATAAATTTGTTTTAAAAAATAAACGATTCCATTGAAACTATTTTCCCCACTCAGCCCTATTGGATTAAGCTTCTTCATTCAGCGATTGAGATGCATTAGTGCGCGCCCGACTGTCAGTCAGGTATGTCAGTGCTGCTGCTTTAAAAATTCGCGTAATAAATGGCCCTTTTTGACTAAAAATGTTTGAAAACGGTGATCATCTAGTAATAAAATATCCAAAGGCCGCCACTATTTTCGCATCGTTTTGTGCGATATTATTTTGCATAATCGGAATAATCGGTGAGTAAATTATTGTCACTTGCAAGAATTTAAAACTTGGCCTTGCGGGTGATTTTAGGTAATTTCGTGACGATTTTGGCCCTAATTCGTTGCCCAAAATTACGAAGCCATGCTACAACAGCTTTTGTGCTATCTCTTTGCATTTCCGATTTAATTTTTTGCTGTTTAAATCTTCCACTGACTGCTTCGAGGTATATACACGAAGCTTGGACCCTGGGGGATGCCCTTTGCAAATTATTTCCAGTGTTATTCTACGGCAACGTAGCCGTTTCTCTTCTTAACATGGTGGCAATCACATTAAACAGGTAAATATTTATTGGCTATTTAATTGTTATCCTCATGGCCTTAAATGCTTAATTTCCTTCCATATTAGCCCAGTAATGAGTAATTTTTAATAAAAAATAGTACATTAGTTATATTTTGATTCAAGTGTCTGTTTTGTATCATGTTACGATTAACAATATTTTTGTTTTCACTTTATTTTTTAAATCATGACTAATACCGTAACTTAGCTTTGTCTTTATTAAAACAGCGTTTGACATTTAACCTCTGTAAATTACTGGACAGTCGTTTCAAACATTCCTTATCGTAGAAAAACAGGATCATGCGTTCTGGTAAAGCGCATCATTTTTTATTGAAAACTTTTTTGATTGTAAGATAAGTTACATGACACATGTTGGGCGATCAATTTCCTGATGATAAAAATGTTTTATTTGCTTTTAATTACAGTGCTAAATTAAATAGGACATCGCCCCTTTGATGAGAAGATTTCTTTATTAAGCTCGAACAACATGTGCTTTATATCTGAAAGGAAGCAATTGACGATTGTAGAAACCAGAACAGTCAGAAAAAAGATTTTATAGGGGCACTTTGTTATCTAACTAACCAAATCTATTAAACTGAATTCGTCATTTTTGTTTGAAATTTAGCAAACACGTAATTGTCTCAATAATTCGCAGGAAATTAATGCTAACAATGAATGACTCACGTAGGTAGGGCCCTCTGCTTATCAATTAAGATGCGGCAATGGGACTCTCCCGCTGTATTGATGAAATCCAAGCAAATAAAATTGTTTTTACAACATAAATTAAACATTTGTGTGGCCAAATCTACCCCGTAAATAATACAAAGAATCCTCAAACAAAATTATTACGAACTGAAATATCTTGCTGACGTGAAGCAAACGCTTCCGTGTGTCGCAATTAAACTATCATATTTATTCAAAGTTAGTACACAAGTTATTTGTCAATAAACTTTATAGTGTTTACAACCACATAAATTCAAAATAACTGAAAATTAAGTGTGTGAAACGTGACCCGTGAATAGAGGCAAGTTTTTTGCTAAAAGCGGCACCCTTTGATAAGCGGAGTTCAAAGTTTTTACGTCGACAAAGAAATTGAGTAATAAAAATGAATAATTTGCTATTTTTTTCAATCATTGGTCATTCACTTTAGATAAGAATTGTTTTGCAAAGAGCTACGCCTATTATCACGTGTCAAAATGTCAGGATTTGACTTTATTATGTAATAAAAAGATAGTTAAAGAAAGCAATAAAATAAAATTTATTGCGAGTAAGGCTGCTAATTGAATTTTGTTTCAGGTACGTCCTTATATCGTACCATCAATACTACAGTCAACTATATTCAAAAACTTCCATATGGCTGCAGCTGGTGTGTACTTGGGGATTCGCTTTCTTAATAATGGTGGGTTTTTGAACACCGAACAACCCCAAATCTATTGATATTGGGGTCGTTGTGATAAATAATACTGACAATAGATTCTTCCGCTAGCTTCCATCTCTTTTGGGAATCTGGGGCCAGCTGGGACTAGACCCTTCAACGTTCTCCTGCACAATTCTCGCGAAGGACGGGAAGTCGCCAAAGAAAACCTTATTTTTAATTGCCTTCGTTTTGCCATGCGTTGTTATTATTACATCTTACTCCTGTATATTTTGGAGGGTTCAGAAATCGCGAAGAAAACTAAAAGCACACGAGTAAGCAATTAAAATAAATAGAAAGTATATAAATCTTGGGAAATTGATTTTATAAATAAATTGAAGAAAGGTTAGCGTCAGTATCTGTCATATCTTTTGAGCTATTAATAAATTTGTTGCGTCTGGTTGAACCTCTTCTATGTCCTTTAATAAATCGATTTCCTTAGATGTATTAATAGAAATTAAAATGCAAATTGAATATACACAGAATTAATTATAAATGTTTTTCCAGGCAAGCCACTCGTGAAAATAGAAGCACACGCCGAGAAAGGGACGATAGTCGATTGACAAAACTCATGTTAATTATATTTATTTGTTTTGTTCTATGTTTTTTGCCATTAATGTTAGTGAATGTCTTAGACGATGACGTACAATATCCAATTTTTCACGTACTTGCTTCGATTTTGGCCTGGGCTTCCAGCGTGATTAATCCCTTCATTTACGCTGCCAGTAATCGTCAATATCGCACAGCCTATTCAAAATTGTTCAGAATCGTTAAATCTAGCGTAGTATTCTCAGATTCCAAACAGTACTCGAATAACTCTTTCAAGTCCAAAGAAAAAAATGGACAGTCGGTTAATTTTAAACCCAACGCTGAACTGTAATTCATTCTTGCCAATCATTCCCTCGCACATTTGCCAAATATTGAAAAGACTGAGAGTTCGTAAATACATGACCATAAGCCATTCTAGTATTACAATCGTAGGATTTTAGTGATAATTTGTTAAATTTTTGTGATACTCAGATATTTTAGGCATAGACGTACTCGTTATATTTATTGATAGAAGATTTGTTTAGTTTTTGACTGATTTTATGGGCATCTTATTGTTACCACAACACCAAATAAATCAATAAATATCGTCAGTTTCTACTTTTTATTTCATTTACAGACTTTTTGAACACTTATTCCCAAAAAAATATGCACAAGTAGGATGAAATCTTTCGAATTCAACTAACATTTATCTCCAATCATTTTTCCTAATGGATATAGGCAGGGGCAGTGTAAGTCAGGCTCTTTTCTATTTTGTAAAACGAGCTTCAATTCTTGTCATCAAAAATTGGCAGTCTCGGAGACGGTACAAACGAGTTGGAGAATTATAATAGAATTATGATAACACGTGCAGTGTGCCGTGCGTAAAACATCTCCGAATTGATCGACTGACCCACAAATTGACCGCTCTTCGCAACAGCTATCGAATTCTATAATAATAATATGCTCTTTTGCTAAGAAAAAGAGGCCTTTTTGCCCCTAAAATGGCAATTTTCGAAAAAATGGACTAAGGTTTTTGATCCGCCAGTGCAATAGCTATCGAATGCCTCTTTGCCATTTGCCATGGTTATTGACAATGATAGGAATTGAAAGCCCGTTTAACCTAAAAAATTGGAAATCTCGGAGACATAGCCAGCTGTGACCGGTCGTCTATTACCATAATTGTAACGCCAGGATTGTTTGTGTTCAAATTATTTAATTAATAGAATAAAAGTCCACCACTCATCCTATACAGACCGTCTCATGTTATGCGTCGTTTGTAATTCGGCAAAAAGATAACCACCGTTTTCGCGCCTTAAAATCATAAATAGAAGAATTTTCGGCTAAGAAAAGATTTACCAACATAATTATACGTATCCATAAGGATAGCTCACCTGAAAAAACCCAATATCTTAGCAGGGCCGGATTAAGCAATGTGGGGCCCGGGGGCTGATCAATATGAAGGAGCCCCTTGATTGTGGGCCAGCTAAGGTGTGGAGGGGGGGGTGCGTATTTCGTACTGTCAGGAGACTCTAAAAAGACTTAACTGCCACTAATTTTTAACGTGAAAAATCGAAAATTCAATTTCAGCAAGAGGTATACACTGGAAGGTGATTTTTTTAAAACCGTTAGCGACCTGAAGTGTAACCCATCTTGCTTCCTCAATTTTGAGGGAGAATCAATTGGCATAAACTTCGAACTTCTAAGAGCCACTCACTTCGAGAAAAGTAGATTTTCATTGGTTTAAAACTGCAAAATTCGATAAAATCAATAAATATGGCAAGTTTTAATTAAAACTGGATTTTGTATTATAAGAGATGCTAGTGAAACCATTGCCACTAGTTTTTCCAATAAAAAACCTTAAAATTCAGTAGAAACTACACATTTTTACATTTTCTAAAAGTTTTTTGCGACCGCAAGTGTGACCTATCTTATTTCCTCAAATTTGAAGGAGAATCGATTGGGGCAAATTTCAAACTTTTAGGACTTACACACTTCGAGAAAAGTAGGTTTTCTTTCATTTAAAGTTCCAAAATAGAATAAAACTAATAAAAATTACATTTTGTTTTATTAAAGACTCTAGTGAAACCAATTGCCAGTAATTTTAATGATAAAAACTTTAAAACGCGAAATTCAGTAAAAAGCATACATTTTGTAAAAGTTTTTTGCAACCGCAACTGTGACCTATCTTATTTCTTCAAATTTGAAAGAGAATCGATTGGGGCAAATTTCAAACTTTTAGGACTTACACACTTCGAGAAAAGTAGGTTTTCTTTCATTTAAAGTTCCAACATAGAATAAAACTAATAAAAATTACATTTTGTTTTATTAAAGACTCTAGTGAAACCAATTGCCAGTAATTTTAATGATAAAAACTTTAAAACGCGAAATTCAGTAAAAAGCATACATTTTGTAAAAGTTTTTTGCAACCGCAACTGTGACCTATCTTATTTCTTCAAATTTGAAAGAGAATCGATTGGGGCAAATTTCAAACTTTTAGGACTTACACACTTCGAGAAAAATAGGTTTTCTTTCATTTAAAGTTCCAAAATAGAATAAAACTAATAAAAATTACATTTTGTTTTATTAAAGACTCTAGTGAAACCAATTGCCAGTAATTTTAATGATAAAAACTTTAAAACGCGAAATTCAGTAAAAAGCATACATTTTGTAAAAGTTTTTTGCGACCGCAACTGTGACCTATCTTATTTCTTCAAATTTGAAAGAGAATCGATTGGGGCAAATTTCAAACTTTTAGGACTCACACACTTTGAGAAAAGTAGGTTTTCTTTCATTTAAAGTTCCAAAATAGAATAAAACTAATAAAAAGTACATTTTGTTTTATTAAAAACTCTAGTGAAACCAATTGCCAGTAATTTTAATGATAAAAATTTTAAAACGCGTAATTCACCAAAAAGCATACATTTTGTAAAAGTTTTTTGCGACTGCAAGTGTGACCTATCTTATTTCCTCAAATTTGAAGGAGAATCGATTGGGGCAAATTTCAAACTTTTAGGACTTACACACTTCGAGAAAAGTAGGTTTTCTTTCATTTAAAGTTCCAAAATAAATAGAATAAAACTAATAAAAATTACATTTTGTTTTATTAAAGACTCTAGTGAAACCAATTGCCAGTAATTTTAATGATAAAAACTTTAAAACGCGAAATTCACCAAAAAGCATACATTTTGTAAAAGTTTTTTGCGACTGCAAGTGTGACCTATCTTATTTCCTCAAATTTGAAGGAGAATCGATTGGGGCAAATTTCAAACTTCTAGGACTTACACACTTCGAGAAAAGTAGATTTTCTTTCATTTAAAGTTCCAAAATAGAATAAAACTAATAAAAAGTACATTTTGTTTTATTAAAGACTGTAGTGAAACCAACTGCCAGTAATTTTAATGATAAAAGCTTTAAAACGCGAAATTCAGTAAAAAGCATACATTTTGTAAAAGTTTTTTGCGACCGCAACTGTGACCTATCTTATTTCCTCAAATTTGAAGGAGAATCGATTGGGGCAAATTTCAAACTTTTAGGACTTACACACTTCGAGAAAAGTAGGTTTTCTTTCATTTAAAGTTCCAAAATAGAATAAAACTAATAAAAATTACATTTTGTTTTATTAAAGACTCTAGTGAAACCAACTGCCAGTAATTTTAATGATAAAAACTTTAAAACGCGAAATTCAGTAAAAAGCATACATTTTGTAAAAGTTTTTTGCAACCGCAACTGTGACCTATCTTATTTCTTCAAATTTGAAAGAGAATCGATTGGGGCAAATTTCAAACTTTTAGGACTTACACACTTCGAGAAAAGTAGGTTTTCTTTCATTTAAAGTTCCAAAATAGAATAAAACTAATAAAAAGTACATTTTGTTTTATTAAAAACTCTAGTGAAACCAATTGCCAGTAATTTTAATGATAAAAACTTTAAAACGCGTAATTCACCAAAAAGCATACATTTTGTAAAAGTTTTTTGAGACTGCAAGTGTGACCTATCTTATTTCCTCAAATTTGAAGGAGAATCGATTGGGGCAAATTTCAAACTTTTAGGACTTACACACTTCGAGAAAAGTAGGTTTTCTTTTAAAGTTCCAAAATAAATAGAATTAAACTAATAAAAATTACATTTTGTTTTATTAAAGACTCTAGTGAAACCAATTGCCAGTAATTTTAATGATAAAAACTTTAAAACGCGAAATTCACCAAAAAGCATACATTTTGTAAAAGTTTTTTGCGACTGCAAGTGTGACCTATCTTATTTCCTCAAATTTGAAGGAGAATCGATTGGGGCAAATTTCAAACTTCTAGGACTTACACACTTCGAGAAAAGTAGATTTTCTTTCATTTAAAGTTCCAAAATAGAATAAAACTAATAAAAAGTACATTTTGTTTTATTAAAGACTGTAGTGAAACCAACTGCCAGTAATTTTAATGATAAAAGCTTTAAAACGCGAAATTCAGTAAAAAGCATACGTTTTGTAAAAGTTTTTTGCGACCGCAACTGTGACCTATCTTATTTCCTCAAATTTGAAGGAGAATCGATTGGGGCAAATTTCAAACTTTTAGGACTTTCACACTTCGAGAAAAGTAGGTTTTCTTTCATTTAAAGTTCCAAAATAGAATAAAACTAATAAAAATTACATTTTGTTTTATTAAAGACTCTAGTGAAACCAATTGCCAGTAATTTTAATGATAAAAACTTTAAAACGCGAAATTCACCAAAAGCAATACATTTTGTAAAAGTTTTTTGCGACCGCAACTGTGACCTATCTTATTTCCTCAAATTTGAAAGAGAATCGATTGGGGCTAATTTCAAACTTCTAGGACTTACACACTTCGAGAAAAATAGGTTTTCTTTCATTTAAAGTTCCAAAATAGAATAAAACTAATAAAAATTACATTTTGTTTTATTAAAGACTCTAGTGAAACCAATTGCCAGTAATTTTAATGATAAAAACTTTAAAACGCGAAATTCAGTAAAAAGCATACATTTTGTAAAAGTTTTTTGCGACCGCAACTGTGACCTATCTTATTTCCTCAAATTTGAAGGAGAATCGATTGGGGCAAATTTCAAACTTTTAGGACTTTCACACTTCGAGAAAAGTAGGTTTTCTTTCATTTAAAGTTCCAAAATAGAATAAAACTAATAAAAATTACATTTTGTTTTATTAAAGACTCTAGTGAAAACCAATTGCCAGTAATTTTAATGATAAAAACTTTAAAACGCGAAATTCACCAAAAGCAATACATTTTGTAAAAGTTTTTTGCGACCGCAACTGTGACCTATCTTATTTCCTCAAATTTGAAAGAGAATCGATTGGGGCAAATTTCAAACTTCTAGGACTTACACACTTCGAGAAAAATAGGTTTTCTTTCATTTAAAGTTCCAAAATAGAATAAAACTAATAAAAATTACATTTTGTTTTATTAAAGACTCTAGTGAAACCAATTGCCAGTAACTTTAATGATAAAAACTTTAAAACGCGAAATTCAGTAAAAAGCATACATTTTGTAAAAGTTTTTTGCGACCGCAACTGTGACCTATCTTATTTCCTCAAATTTGAAGGAGAATCGATTGGGGCAAATTTCAAACTTTTAGGACTTACACACTTGGAGAAAAGCAGGTTTTCTTTCATTTAAAGTTCCAAAATAGAATAAAACTAATAAAAATTACATTTTGTTTTATTAAAGACTCTAGTGAAACCAATTGCCAGTAATTTCAATGATAAAAACTTTAAAACGCGAAATTCACCAAAAGCATACATTTTGTAAAAGTTTTTTGCGACCGCAAGTGTGACCTATCTTATTTCCTCAAATTTGAAGGAGAATCGATTGGTGCCAATTTAAAATTTCTAGGACTCGAAACACTGAAAAAACGCGGTAGCGGTAGTTAAATATGCGATATTGCCAATCGTGTGTTTAGTTTCATATTGCGTATAATGCATCGTAATACACAACAGTAAGTACTTAGTTGTTAGGAATATTGTTTGCAATAATTACTGAATTGCAAAATTGCGGGGCTCCTACTAGTTGGGGGGCCGGGGGCTGCAGCCCCCCTAGCCCCCCCCCTTAATCCGGACCTGTATCTTAGATCTTTTTACAAGGTTTTCACTGAACGTGTGCGTAAAATTTCATCTCGATAGGTTCAGTAGTTTGAGCTGTAGCATGTCTGATGGTTTTTCATTTCTATTTTGCCAAAAAGGCACTAAGTGTGAATACATTTTTGGAAGCAGAATTTGAAACCTTTTTGTACGGGGATGTGAAAAATGTGTTTGCACTTGAAACTTTAAAGTTATTACTTTCCGTGAACCGATTTGTCCCAAAACCTAACTATAGCCCTACAAAGTGTTCACCGACAAACAGACACACAGATTAATAGTCACAATCGTAAAAATTGGATGTTTTTGGAAATTCGATTTTTCGATTGATTTTAGTAACTGCTCCGCGAGCGTAGAAGTTAAAATTGAAAATGTAATTTTTAAATGGAATCGTGTCTATATGCAACAAGTTATACAGCGCTTGTTCACAACGTCATGTTTTTTTCATGATGGAGGACGAACATCTGGAATGTTCACAGAATATTCTTAAAAGTGCAGTTTGTATGAATTTTGTCGTTTTTTTTCAGGTGAAGGATACGCTATAGCATATCCACAGCACGTTCCGTCTACATTCCCTGCATATTCACTATGTCTTAACAGAGGAATATCTCTGCACTGCAAAACAAATAAGCAACACATGCCACGTAAACAATATTCGCTGCATATGCGATCCGGAACATTCACCGAATATTCTGTAAAAATGCAATTTGTGTAAATTTTGCCACTTTTATTGGCATCTCCTAAACGGTAAGAGATACGGAGTCGGTTAAATTAGCGAAAAGTTGCGCTACTTCTTTGTGATTAAGAATCTGACGAGAAATCTGCGATGTTAATTCGCTCCTGAGTTATTCCGAAAAATCTGAAAATTAATAATAATAACGATGGATGAAACTGGTAACTTTTGTATTTTTGACAGCTGTCAATCGAATGATATCCACAGAAATTTTCTAGGCCTTCTAGATTTTGAGTAATATGATAGTCAACTTTTGATTCTCTTATGGCCGCCATATTGAATGTTGACATCATTGGATGCAGATAAAATTTAAATTTTCAAAAATGTAATTAATATGGACTTTTTTGGAAAATCGTCAAAATTCTAAAATTGGTATGAATAATTTGTAAAATCAGTGTAAAACTTTTTGAAAAAAAGTAAAAATAGTGTACTAACTTGTTTAATCCCTTTTAACGTTTTTTCAATAAAGTTCTTGCTGGTTACATTCTTGAAAAACTAATTTTTTTGTGTCATCGCTCGAAATCTACAAGGCCTAGAAAAAATTTTTCGATGCCATTTCATTGACAGCTGTCAAAAATATCAAAGTACCAAGTTTCATTTAAAGAGCATCAATCGTTAGAGAGATATAAATTTTTATTTAAAATCGCAATTTTTCGATTTTTCGGAATAAAATAAATAAATGTTTATTGCCTATAAATATGGGTTACATTTTAGCAAGAGTTTGGTTTATAGTTTACCTACCATAATTACTACCTATATACCTCTTCAAAATCAGAAATAAAACAAAAAAAAAAAAAGAAAAAAAGTCTATGTTGGTCACATTTTTGAAAAGCTAATTTTTCTGTGAATCCGATAGTGTTAAAATTCAATATGGCGGCCATGAGAAAACCAAAAATTGACTGTCGCTGCTCAAAATCTAGAAAGTCTAGAAAATTTCTGTCAATGCCATCCAATATGACAGCTGTCAAAACTCTAGAAAACCCATTACGAAAGAAAATAAACAAGAAATATTTAGGGTGGTTACGAAAATCGCCGGAAAAATGGTTAAAATATAAAAACAAACGGATTTTGGATCGGATTTTTTCAAACGATCGCGTAAAAACTTTAGAGTTGAGGATACAGTTTTTTTTGGACACTAGAGACGTACGTCCGAAATGCAGTATTATTTGTGATAAATAAAGTGACTCGATTTTCATTACTTATCTACGAAAGCGTAGAGCTATAAGACAGTGCAAAAACGGTTCCTGATTTATTCAATAAAAACCGAAATTTGGGCCTATTTACTTTATAGGAACTTTTCTTCATATTTTTCGATGTAGAATCACCCCTGAAAATAAAAGCTACCACGTCGTAGCAACTTTTACCGTCGGACGTAAATGGACTACGTACAGTGGCGTATTTAGAGGGGGGGCACGGGGGGCCTGTGCCCCCCCTAACGCCCTCCAATAGTAATAATAATTATAATTTTCAAATGACGTTTAAAAAAATTTTATTTCTGTAAATAAATATAAATCAACATGGTACACATAGAAAAAGTTCATCGCCAAGAAAAATCGATTTGGAGAATTCTGGACACTTTGGCCAAGCAAAAAAATCGAAGAATGCGAATATATTTGTAGTTTTCTTTAAATTTTTTTTTAGTGCTGATGCTTACTTAAATTCGATATTATTCATTTTGTTTTGGTAATACCCCATCCATAGTAGTTATTTGTTTATTAATAAGGCAAAAAAATTGCAGATTTACTGTCGCGGCTGAAGGAATCCAGCCAAGGTAGTAAATCTGTTTTTTTTGCCCTGTTGAACACATCATTTTTTCACCGATTGTCATTAAACAAGTGCATTTTTACAAAGAGGCAGCAAAAATGCACTTTAATGATTGCCGGCGAAAAACTTATAATTATTATTATTACTATTATTATGAAAAAAAAATTTGCCTGCGGCGCTAACCCCCCCCCCGCCCGCACGTCGTTGACACCATCTATCAGTGAAGTGTTATTGTGTGCCCCCCCTAAGCTAATTTTCTAAATACGCCACTGACTACGTAGGTTATACCGGGTGATTCAGTTTGGTATTCGCCCCCCTGTAACTTTTTTATTTTTATAGATAAATATATAAAACTATATATATTTGTAAATCGCATGACAAACTCTATTAAATGGCGTCATTAGATCATCCATAAGGTGACATGTGTCAAAATGACGATAGTCAACTTTTTTTTTTTTAATGTCATGCTGTACATTTCTTAGCGGATTCTTGTAGGCATTATTTTTCTACGTTCAATTATGTAAAAAAAGTATGTACTTCTATTGGAAAAATTTCGAAAAAAAAAAAAATTTGATAAAATGTATAGTTGGAACAAGAGTCGTGACGTGCTTACCAATCATTTATAATTAACTCATTAATAACAATAACAATAATAAGAAATAACAATAAGAAACTTTCTTTAATATTACTAATCCATTAAGTGTTCGAAGTGACCACCGTTCGCTTCAAAACATAACTGCGCCCTGTTTATCGCGCCCTGAATACATACACGTAGGAGAGTTTGTTCATTTAATCATTCAATCCGTATTCTATTCTTAAGCTCCTCTACATCATTAAGTGGTGTCATATACACCTTTTCCTTTAAATAGGGCCAAAGAAAATAATCTAAGGGTGTCAGGTCCGGCGATCTGGCAGGCCAGCTAACATCTTCGCTCTTATTTCCTATCCATCTACCCGGATAAGCTCCATCTAAATAATTTGTAACTATTCTCGCATTATGGGGGGGAGCGCCGTCTTGTTGCAAAATAATTTGTTGTCTAATGTGCAGTGGAACCTCTTCTAAGTAATCACTTAATTCTTCTCTTAAAAACTCTAGATAGCGTTGTCCCGTAAGTGTGCCTTCGTAAAATTTTGGTCCTATGATTTGTCCATTGACAATTCCGCACCATACATTGATTCCCCAAATATTTTGAAAATTGGTTTCTCTCAGCCAATGGGGATTATCTTGGGACCAATAATGGCAATTATGTCGATTGACTATCCCGTTATTATGAAATCGGGATTCATCTGACCACATGATTAAATGTAAAATACCCATTTCTTGGGCAACTGTCAACCATGCTACAAAATCTAAACGGTTCTGATAATCTCTAGGAAGCAAACCCTGGTGCAAATGGATTTTATATGGGCGCAATTTATTGTCTTTCAGAATCCGTTGAATTGAAGAATACGAAATATCAGTCTCCACCTCTAACTGGCGAATGGAAATATGGGGATCCAAGCCAACACGGGCTAAAATCGCTACTGTATGTTCCTCATTTCTTGCCGTTTTTGGCTTAAAGACATTTCTTTTTTTTGCAAAACAACCATTTTCACTCAAATTTCTAGCCAGCTTTGCGAACATTTTGTCTGACGGAACCGGTCTATTTGGAAAGCGTTCTTGATACAAACGTTTGGACGATTTACTATTTTTTCCACACTCTCCATAAATTAATATCATGTCTAACTTTTCTTGATTACTATAAACTACCATTTTCAAAATAATTAAGTTGCAAAATAACACACACAGCACAAAAGAACAACAACAATAATTATATTTTAATTTTGACGTTTCTACGCAATGTCAAAATTCAATTATTTCCATGGCTACTACGTTTATTATTAACAAAACTTCCAACTATACATTTTATCAAATTTAATTTTTTTTCTAGAAATTTTTCCAATAGAAGTACATACTTTTTTTACATAATTGAACGTAGAAAAAAAATGCCTACAAGAATCCGCTAAGAAATGTACAGCATGTCATTTAAAAAAAAGAAGTTGACTATCGTCATTTTGACACATGCCACCTTATGGATGATCTAATGACGCCATTTAATAGAGTTTGTCATGCGATTTACATATATATATAGTGTTATATGTTTATCTATAAAAATAAAAAAGTTACAGGGGGGCGAATACCAAACTGAATCACCCGGTATATACATAGTTAAAAAAAGAAACAATAAGGGTCAAGGGTTAAACATTCTAGGTACTTTTGCATTTCTAGGGTTAATTGAGACTTAAATGTCGGTACTTAGTTCTATGTGAAGTTAGCAAGTAACATTAATATGCAACATGTTGTAATATTTCATCTTTTGTGGGTACTGTATATTATTATTAAAGAAAATGCGTACCTAACTAGTTTTGTTACACAATTTTGTAGACATTAGATTCATGGTTACTCGTGTTTAACTTTAAGCTATATAATTTTTGGAAAAAATCTTCTATTCAAAATTATGTAGTTCAATTTTTTCGAACTAATCATGCGTAGAAGTTATAGACATGCGCATATGGCCATTCCCTGTAGTAAGAAAGAGAAGGCAGTTATTTGTATGTTCCTCTGTGAATTCAATAACTGGTTGCTGGTGGGCGCCGCGCCGTCGCCTACTAAGATTAGTTCGACCGAAACCAAGTGCTGGTATTGTATCCTTCACGTAAATTTATCGTTACTCCAAAATTGGTTCGTTTTTATCCAAAAAAATCGTGTGAAAACAAAAATAACGCAGTATTAAGTGTTTAGTAATTATTATGTACGTAAGACCGTAAGTTGGTGTATCAGTGGCCAATGATAAGTCTCCGTCGCCATTTTATTGCACCGTCAAACAATAATTTATTCTGCGTGTTATCTACATCGAAGTAATAATTATTGTTGGAAGAAAAATGGATAGATCCAGGGATTATTCTCCTAGGGGTAGAAGTATGTCGATTTCACCGGAATGCAATAAAAGTCCTCCAAACTACCGGAGTCGGTCGCCATCGAGGTCTCCGCATTACAAAAGGCACAATGGACATAGATCGCCCAGTTATCACAGTTCCAAAAAATCATGTAAGAACCTTTTTTTTCAGTTTTTAAAATTAGGAATTATTATTTTATAAAATTATTTATTGAAAAGTCGCAGAACAAGATGGCTGTCAAATTAAAAAGTCTGGTTTCATGTCATAGCCACCTCAGTTCAACCGTCCTTGAATTTTGTTGAAAAACCGGAAATGAGGATAGAGGATATTTCAATTGTTTTTTGGAAGTCGGCACGGCATTCTTCCCGTAAAATAATTGGAGGTTAGGTACATGACAATGAAAATTTCGGAAATGTACAACAATAAATTACCGAGAATTGAGATAAAAAACCGCAGTCGGCTCGTCGGCTAACAAAACAAAATTATCAAGTGGTAATTTGTTTTTTTTCATCAACACAAAAACATTTAAAGACTTAAAACGCCAAACAGATGACTTCACAAAATGAAATGCTATAAGCGATTTCTGGCGACTCAAATAAACCGAAATGATGTATTCGTCTTCATTGTTTTTATAAAAAGAATGTAAAAATAATTCCGACACTTTACCGTTTTGTTGTCAAGTACCCCTCTTTTATAATTTGAAACTCCAAAAGTCAAGTAAAAATGTGAAGTAGCTTTCACACATGTCAGTTTAGGTAAAATCAATTTTCAAGTAATGACGTAACCGTGACGTCAGTCAAATGCGTGTTGCTGTCCGGAGAAACATGCTTCATTTTATTTCGGTTCATTTGTGACGTCAGAAATGGCTTTATGTAGGGGAGATTGGGGTTAGTTCGGACACGGGGCAGATATGGCGGCATGTCACCCCTGGAAATGAAACGGAAAATGAAAACCTACAAATGGCAACCAAAATTTGAAGATTAAAACTCCACAACGCATAGTTTTTACTCAAAATTTTTTAACGTGCTGTGGATCTGGTAGAAACTTGGCAAAACAATTAAAATATGTTATTTTCTAACACGCAAAATGCATTTGAAGAATTTTTTTCACGGCCCACTCAAAAAAAAACTGGTTATGTACATTTGAAAATAAAAAGTTGACATCCAGTTGACATTCAGGTTGAAGTTGGTAAAAATCAAGACTACCTTGAGCTCGACCTTGAGTTGGTAGTGTTTTTCGAGCAATTTCATTTGGTTCTTGGTTCTCTAAAATCGGACCACAAATAACAAAGTTATAGCGATGTGGAGTTTTAATCTCGCACCCTGTATCGACTAAAATTGTGTTTTCCATAATTTTTGCAACTCACTGCATAAGCAATAACCAATTGTACTTAAGAACAATGCAAGAATCTCTTGGTATTGTAGAACAAGCATTTAGTAACCCACAGATAACATAATGGTTATTGATCTGAAAATATTAACCTATATTAAGCTATACCACAAACTATATTTTTCTATTACAGTCGAGATTACAATAAATTTTGTGCAAAAATTAACTGTATTTGTCACAAAGTCCAAATCTACCCCAACTCGGTCCGAAAGTACCCCAAGCAAAGGCACATATGCAGTGTTTGCTTGAAAATTATAAATCTCTAAATCAACTCTAAATACAGTTAAGGCTGATAATGTAAATCTAACGGGTGTCCTAAAAAAAACCGAACGAAATATTTCTGGTAATAACTCGTGCATTTCTTATCCGATTTGGATGAACCTGACCTTAAATTGAAGCCAATGAATTAGGCTTTCGAACTGTCTAGGAAATTACGACAGATGGTGCTGCAGTAGTTCTCTTAGTGATACTTGTCTCAAAGGTTTATTTCAGGGGCGTGGGGATTGGTCAATTATCAACCAGTCGTTATGAGACTCACATGACTTTGAAGGGCGTTAATTTTTCTTTAAGAATCTTTTTTCAGAAGTTAATTTGGTTCACGCATTGACTTTCTGTGATTATTTAAAAAATATGTGTTTTCACATTTTTTCATGCAGAATGACCATGACTAAAGTAACAATGAAGCAACATGAGCTTAATTCTCAGTAATAACCTTTAAATTTCCTCCAATTCGCATCCGCTTGTGTTTTTCATTCAATTAGATCCTCTATTACTGAAAATTAAGCTGAAAATGCATCACTGTTACTTCAGTTATGGTCATTAGGCGTGAAAATAAGGGAAAACATATGATTTAAAAAATCACAGAAAATTCGTGAATCATAACGAACTTCTGAAAGAAGCTTTTTGAAGAAAAGTAAACGTGCTTCAATGTTATTTTTATCTCATAACCATTGGTTGTTAACTGACCAATCCCCATGCACCTAAAGTAAGCCTTTAAAACAAGCAAGGCTAAGGCTACTACGCCAGCGCCATCTGTCATGGTCTCTTGAATGAATCGATAGCCTGATTCTTTAGCTTTAATTTAAGGCCACGTTCATCCAAATCGGTTAAAAAATGGATGAGTTGTCCCCAAAAATATTTCCTTCGGTTTTTTCTAGGACACCCGTTATATAAGACATATTATAACTGTTACAATTTGGCTACGAACACAATTGCTATAAGTGTCCAAACTAACCCCAGTCTCCCCTATTTCATGTTTACTTGACCTTGCGAAACTAATCTCAAATATCTTGAAAACATTTCGGTTTATTTGAGTCACCAGAAATCGCTTATTGAAAACTTTTAAGACTTATTATTGGTTTGAAAATTAATGTCCAATTCAATTGAAAATCATGATAACAGGAACAGGTCGAGGGGAGGTTCACTCAATAAAATGTGTACACCTACTTCGAATGCTGCGTTAAGTAAGTACTTCGACAAGTGCTTCGAGTACTTCGAACTGAAGTGTACACCTACTTCGAGCAGTGAACCGCCCCTCGGAACAGGTAAAAGCAGTTGCAATCGCTATTTGATTAAGAATCGCTATAGCAACCAAAAAGATTGCCAATCCGATGTCAATGGTTTCAATGACTGACAAAAAGTTGTCAACTTTAACAATTACCTCTTGACCAGTAAAAAAATTAACAAATACCTAAAGAATCCTGTATATTTTTACACATTCGGAGAGCACACACTTATTAAGAATTAATAAAAATAAGTAGGTACAGCCGCAGAGCTTAATTATTTTAAAATTGATAATTGTAAGTTGTAAGTTCAGTCTACTTACTTGTTTGAAGAGCCAATCCCTCAGTTGTTTAGATTGTCTTTTCTGTAACATTTCTGAAACACTGCACTGGTCACATAAAGCATAGGTACATCAGTCATAATAGAAGGGAAATAAAAGTATAAACAAGAAGTTTATAATTGCCAATTAAGTAGAGAATAAATTTCCACGTTTAACATTTTTTTAGTCACGTACACCCTCCTAAATTCTCGTTAAGACTGGAGAATGAACTGGTGGAGTGGGGGTGGGGGATGTGGCACGTGCAAGGCTTGCGATTGGTAGATTTTCAAATACCGCACGTGCGTGTGTGCAACCGAAAAAAATTTAACTGAACACTTGAAATGATGACAGACAAACACAAAATTACGAAAAATTACGAACGGCATTATGACTAGGAGACGTCGACTTGTCAAAGTGTTAAAACTTATTAAAAAACGTTCTCGTCGTCACTTCGGTGCCATGACCGTTGGTGGGTTTCATTAAAACTGATTTTTTTCTGTTTGTACTTTTTAGTTCACCACGAGTACGATGATAGGACAAAGAATGGTAGTGACTACGAAAGTGATAGGGAGTATCGAAGGGATTCTTCGTGGGATGGTGATAAGAAGAGTAGGTCGAGGAGTCCGGATTACTCCAGAGAAAGGGAGAGGAGTAGGCGATATAGAAGTAGGGATAGGGGGGACAGGGATCATCATAGATCCAGAGGTAAACGTTCAAGAAGTGGCTCACGTTGGGAGAGACGTTCTGAAGACAGAAAGACTCGTGATCGAGATAGGTCATACCGTGATGATGATAGGGACAGTGTGGATAGGTATGACTCGTCGTGGGATATAGTGGAACGGTTTTAAAGTCGCTTTAAATTTTCTACTTATGCCTTGTATGATTTTAACAGTGAACGTAGCCCAAATGGAGCTGTCATTGGAGCTAGCGGGTCTGAAATCATTGGCTACAAAAGTCAGCCACCGAACAACACAATTATGATTCGAGGACTAGCCCAGCACATCTCAGAAAATGACGTGAGTACTTTTCCTTCTTTACTACATTTAACAATTTATTACAGATCAGGCAAGATATAATTCAATGTGGATTGATGCCCAAGGACATCAGATTGATTCGGAAGAAAGACACAGGTATATACCCTAGATTAGCATTAGTATTACTTGTCCTTGGGCCGTATTTGTGCATATTTCCTCTTAAGGCCGGGTAATTCCATTGGTGTCTATTGTGCTGTTTAGGTACTTCACGTGGTTTCGCCTTTGTCGAGTTTTCAACACTTGGTGAGGCCATTCGATGGATGGATATGAAACAGGTATCTTAGCTTTCAGAAGAAATTGTAAAAACACTTGTTATGTAACTCTCGATAAGTATGATTTTCATTATTTATTCAATTATTCTAAATTCAATCATAGTCAAGTTTTCAAGTTAATTTTCTAGAGCGCAAGGTCTCTTAAAGAGGGGTAGTTGTATTCAGCACTGTGATTCTAAAAACTTATCTTTTGTTCACAGGGTGTTTTGATGCTTCAAGAACAGTACCGTGCTATTATGCAGTATAGTATTCCAAAAGATGTTTCCACAAACTCTGAAAAACCTCCCACTCACAAGGCGTCTGCCGACTGGTTTTGCATAAAAGTAAGTTAACTGTATACATGTTACTTGTTGCAAGCCACTATCTCATAAAAATTATGTAGATCAGAGCAACCCACTAGGAAAATCACATACCGTTAGAAAATATGGCATTACTTTATAAGAAATGTGTTGTAATGGATATTTCCATAAGTTTTAAGCATCATATAAGGAACTGTTATCGCAAAAACACTAGGAACCTTGAGCTTCGATTAAATCAATTAGATACCAATACAAGTCACGTTTTTTCCAGTGCGGCGCCCAGAACTTCAAGCGCCGCGACAACTGCTTCAAATGTCACGCCTCAAGAATGGAAAGTGAGGAAGGTGGCAGTGGCAGTGACGAAATATGTACATACACCACTAAAAGTATGTTTTTTTTCCTATTTTCAACCCTCTTACAGTTGTGTTCTAGCCATAATGATAAGGAATTTGGACGCCCTAACTACAGAGGATTCTGTAATGTCCGTTTTAAATACTGTGATCCCTGATTTGGTCAAATCCATATCAGCAGTTTGTATAGGTCGAGATCCGCTCACTTCAACGTCACGTGGTATTTGCTACCTTGGTACTGAGAGCACGATTGATGCACTTGCGATTCATGGCGCTTTAAGTAATTTACCCAGTCCACTGACTATTGATGGGAAAACAGGTGAGGGGTTATTGATTTTACAAAATACAATGTCTTTAGTGCATGAAGGCTTAAAGTTGTGGGTATGGAAAATGTATTAACATTTACGTTTTTGATATTACATATTACATTTTGATATTTATCATTTATAGCAGATATTTAGCATTTCATTATTAGTTAGAGTAACATATTATGAGAAATGTCTTTCAAATTAACACCTTTTGGGTTGCAAAAAAGATTTCGGACTCGAGCATTTCAGAAAATATAAGAAACACACAAGAAATCTTTCACTTGGGTAATCCAAATCAAATGGAAAAATAACGGGTGTTCTAAAAAAACCGAACGAAATGTTTTTGGTAATAACTCGTGCATTTCTTATCCGATTTGGATGAACCTGGCCTTAAATTGAAGCCAAGGAATCAGGCTTTCGAACTGTCTGTGATTATTTAAAAAATATGTGTTCTCACATTTTTTCATGCAGAATGACCATGACTAAAGTAACAATGAAGCAACAAGAGCTTAATTCTCAGTAATAACCTTTAAATTTCCTCCAGTTCGCATCCGCTTGTGTTTTTCATTCAATCAGATCCTCTATTACTGAAAATTAAGCAGAAAATGCATCACTGTTACTTCAATTATAGTCATTAGGCGTGAAAATAAGCGAAAACATGTGATTTTTAAAAAATCGCAGATAATTTATTCGTGAATCATAACGAACTTCTGAAAGAAGCTTTTTGAAGAAAAGTAAACGTGCTTCAAGGTTATTTTTATCTCATAACCATTGGTTGTTAACTGACCAATCCCCATTCACCTATAGTAAGCCTTTAAAACAAGCATGGCTAAGGCTACTACGGCAGCGCCATCTATCGTGGTCTCTTGAATGAATCGATAGCCTGATTGTTTAGCTTTAATTTAAGTCCACGTTCATCCAAATCGGTTAAAAATTGGATGAGTAGTCCCCAAAAATATTTCGTTCGGTTTTTTTTAGGACGCCCGTTATATTAACATTTACGTAGTGTTGTGAATGATTATATGATATATACCACATTTTGATATTTATCTGCTATATATTCATCATTTATAGCAGATATTTAGCATTTCATTATCAGTTGGAGTAACATAACCTAACAAGTGACGAGAAAGTTGTAAATTTTGATTAGTATCATGAGAGATATCTTTCAAATTAACACCTTTTGGGTTGCAAAAAAGATTTCGGACTCGTGCATTTCAGAAAATATAAGAAACACACAAGAAATCTTTCACTTGGGTAATCCAAAGCAAATGGAAAAACATAATTTAACGCAATGCAAACGCAGTCCAAAATAATTTACACACTTTTTGATGTTGTCTTCCAGCCGCTTCTACCGAAATGTTGTAAAATAGAGTGAAAATGAGTAAAAAACTTAAATCAAAAATGTATTGACGTATTTGGTATCAAATTGCTCGGAAAGTGACAAAAGTACATTTACGTATTACATGGTGTTAAGGTCCTGTATCTTTTTTCACTTGAAATGGTATACATTCCGTTAAAATAGTAGATGTGGCAACGGTGGACCATGAGCCCTTGTGTCAAAACAGCACGTGCTCGTAAATGCACGTTTTTATCATAGCATTACTAGAGATGTGAGTTTTCATGAAAAGTACATTTATTGAAACTTTTCATGAAATTTTGAAGTTTCAAGAAAAAATTAAAAGTTGTCCTATGGTAGTATAAAGTATTCTGGAGAATTAAATAAATCTACAACAGCTGAATAGGGAACATATTATAATATTAAGTGACAAAAATAGTAAGTAACAAGTTAATAAGTCAAAATAAAAGCATTAAACATTAAAATTCATCGTTGCTTCCATGTAGTATTTCACTTCATTTCACTGTTTCCAGTGCTCAATTGGTACTGATACTACTTAGAACGACTAGAATTGTCGACGCTGTCGGTGGAAGTTTATTATTACCGCATTGATACTTTCAACAACTTTTCAAGAAAAAGTGAAAAGTTTCAACATAGGCTGAAACTTTTCAATGAAATGACAAGTTATTCAAACTTTTCAAGCTCACATCTCTAAGCATTACTGCAGTGTGGGTGATGCTAGAACCACGAAACCCTCCCATAACGATATTCCAACTATCTATAATTGCAGTAATTTTGTCGTACTGCAAGTACAACATGGGGGACAGCAAAAAGGCCTATTCTCAAGCTGACGATGCAGCCTTCCCCAACGCCTCTGTCCCCAGCACGTACTCTATGACCGACGTGGAGAGCCTCGCAGAATACGCCTCCAGACGCTATGCGAAAACCACCTCTGAGTACATGCACTACATAGAATACTACCGAAATTACTTCTCTCAGCAGATCAGTGCAGGCAACTCCATAACTTTACACCAAGAAAACCAAATGGATGCAGCTAATGCAGCTGCTGCAGTCGCCCAATCTGCCATACAGCAAATGCAAGCCAACAAAAACTTCTACGACTCAACCCACATGTCAATTCCAAATGGTACTGATGGAAAAAGATACCGTAAGTCTTTCCTTTCCCTTATTTTTCTTCTATTTTCTTGTGTTTTAGCTGTCCCTGATGTCTCAAAGTATACCTACGACAAGACAACTGGATATCAGTATGACACCTCAACTGGGCTGTACTATGACCCCAATTCAACTTATTATTGGAACAGTGTTATTCAGAAGTACTTGTATTGGGATCAGGACAAGATGAGTTATGTTTTAGCACCAATGTCTTATGAAAACTACACGCAGCAGGGTATGATGGCCAATTCTCAAGCTCAAGAATCTGAGAGTAAGAAACCTAAAGTTGAAAAGCAAGATAAAGTAAAAGTTGCTAAGAAAATTGCAAAGGATATGGAGAGATGGGCGAAAACTTTGAATCAGAAAAAAGAGTTGTCTTTTGCAAAAGCCAATTCAGAAATGGTTAATACTACAGGAAGTGCTTCAGCTGACATAGGTTTTTCTGTTCTGGAGAAGAAAAATTCAGGTTTTAATTTCAAGAGTGAAATTGAGGAACCTTCTGCAGCTTCTCTAGTAGCTGCCTATGGAGGCGAAAGTGAATCTTCTGGGGAAGAAGACTTAGAGGATATAGAATTGCTGGATTACGTTAAACTTATTTGCAATTTATGCAAAAGGCAATTAGGTTCAGTTGAAGCTTTAACCAAACATGCAAAATTGTCAGCTTTACATAAACAGAATTTAGAAGCTAGAAAAAAGACTAAAAAACTAGAAGGTGGTGCCAAAGAGAAAGTGGTTTATAGGGATCGAGCCAAGGAACGAAGAATGAAGTATGGAGATCCCGATGAAGCACAACCAAGCAAACTTAAAGAAAAGTATTTGAAGTCTCGTGAAATGACAGAAGTACCAGTTGCTGCCGCTTCTGTTTCTGAACCCATTGGTGCTGAAAATGTTGGAAATAGATTGCTACAGAAAATGGGATGGACTGAAGGACAAGGTTTAGGGAAACAAAACCAAGGCAGAACTACCATAATTCAGGTAATAAATAGTTTTATATTATTTTATATTCATAACTTTGTTTAAGGCTGAACAGCATAGCAGTACAGTAGGACTTGGCAATAAAGTAGCAGGTTACACTGCAATGGCTGGAGAATCCTACAAGGACTGTGTTAAAAAGATGATGTATGCTCGTTATCAAGAACTAACAGAGAAAGAAAACTAATTCTATAGCTAGTGCCACTTGATTTTACAATTATTTTATACAGAAACTTAATTTCTTTAATTTACAATAAAGCGGACTATTTGATTTTGTTTTTTAACTTAGTTGCCCTTTCAATTTCATTCCTAGTGATAACATTGAAGTCTATAATGGAAAGACTAGGTTCTGGTAGTACCAAAATTGTGGTTGGAGGTGGTGACCCAACTCTTCCAAAACTTATTTTTGATTTCTCTGCGAATTTCTCAAAAAATCTACTTGAATCTGGTTTTCTGTATGTAAATCCATACTCTTCCATTGAAGTATCGCTTTCATAAATAGTCAAATCTTTAAAATGGAGAAGAGCTTTGGTTCTGGTAGTGTGAGGTCTTTGTCTGTAGGAATTTCGTGTCGTTGACCTTGAATGATGGGTTCTTGGTCGACGCCATCGTTTATGGTGTACCTCGGCAGCTATTTCGATGGGTATGGCCCCCGTGCTGTGGTAGTACGCTAAAAATGTTTTTACCAGATTCCTGCCGCATCTCATATCTTTGGTAAGTTAAGGATAGATGGAGCCACTAGTACACTTGGTGTATGTTTAGCTGCCTACCTAACAGTGAAATTAGCCGGGAAGTCGGCTGTGAAAACAATGGTTAAAGTAGGTCAAACCCGTCAATCTCAGGTGAGGTTTTTGCCTTATTCAACTTATCGATAATTATTCGCGAATCGGTCGAGATGACGTCAATGGAAGTTTTGTTCAATTTTAATTGGTGCGATGGTGGCAATTGTTGCGAAGGACATAGATACCTACCTTGAATATACAGGCTGTCCCGAAATTAGTGGTCAAAACTTTACCAGTAGATTCTTCTATGAAAAATATGAAAAAAGTCCCTATGAACATATGTCTAAAAATAAGTCCTAAGGGAGCTAAGGCCCTGAAAGTGTTTTTTTCTGAATATCTAGAAAACGGTTAAAGATAACAACGTGAAATTTGCTGTCTTTACTAAGCTTTTGAAGCTGAATTTACTACTGTGGAGAAAATTTTAAAATTTTGATCATAAGCGTCTCGTACAGGAGGGGCTTAGGACAAAATTTATTCAAACATTTTTATAAGTAGTTTTTTCTCAAATCTGATTCCAGAATCTAAAAGCTTGAAGTTTTTTAAGTAAAAATGGTACTCTTGTTTGACATCGATAGAATCCGCCCTTTTCGAAAAATATGGCTTTTCATTGGCTCAGGGCTCCAAAATTTGGGACAGAAGACGTCAAAATATCGCAAACAAGTTCATGGGATGGTTCCTTACTTCATTCTAGAAAGAAAAGTTCTTATGGATATGGGTCGAAAAATGCTTCCTAACTTGTTTACGATATTTTGATGTCTTTCTGTCACAAATTTTGGAACCCTGAACCAATGAAAAGCCATTTTTTTCGAAAAGGGTCCATTCGATCGATGTCAAACAAGAGTACCATTTTTACTTAAAACACCTCAAATTTTCAGGTTCTGGAATCAAATTTGAGAAGAAACGACTTACAAAAAGTTTTCAGTAAATTTAGTCCTAAGCTCCACCTGTAAGAGACGCTTATGATCAAAATTTTAAAATTTTCACCACATTAGTAAATTCAGCATCAAAAACTTAGTAAAGATACCAATTTCACGTTCCTAACTTTAACCGTTTTGAAGATATTTAGAAAAAACACTTTCAAAGTAGCCCTTTTAAGGGGTCTTAACTCCCTTAGGACTTGTTTTTCGACATATGTTCATAGGGACTTTTTTCCATATTTTTCATAGAAGAATCTAATGGTAAAGTTTTGACCACTAATTTCGGGACACCCTGTATACAGGGTGTCCGAAAATTAGAGGATAATATCTTAAGGGCGTATTCTACGATCAAAAAGACGAAGAAAAGTTTTAATAAACATGGGTCGAAAAATGCCCCCTAAGGGAGCTAGGGCCCCTTAAAAGGGAGACTTTTAAAGTGGTTTTTTCTAAATTTCTTCAAAACGGTTAAAGACAACACCGTGAAATTGGGTATCTGTTGTAAGTCTTTGATGCTGAATTCATTACCGTAGTGAAAATTCTAAAATTTCAATCATAAGCGTCCCGTACAGGGGGAGGGGGCTTAGGAGTAACTTCGCTCAAACATTTTTGTAAATCGTTTTCTCTCAAATCTGACACCAGAATTTGAACATCTGAAGTTTTTCACGTAAAAATGATGCTCTTGTTTGAAATCGCTAGGACGCACCGTTTTCGAATAAATTGACCTTAGTCGTTTTAGAGCGCGAAAATCTGTCGATTTTAGTTTATTTACCAAATTGTCAGAAACGAGTTCAGGGTCTGATTCCTTGCGTGATTTTAGGAAAAAAAGTTCATATGGACATATGGCGGAAAATGATTCCTATGGGACTTATGAGGTCCTGGAAAGCTGACGTTTTTCAGTACCCCATACCTCCCTTAGGAAGCGTTTTCCGCCATATGTCCATACTAACTTTTCTTCCTAAAATAACACAAGGAATCAACCCCTGAACTAATTTTTGATAATTTGGTAAATAACTAAATAAAATCTGTGACAAATTTGTGTGCTCTAATACCACTAGAGTCAATTTATTTGAAAACGGTGCGCCCTAGCGATTTCGAACAAGAGCGCCATTTTTACGTACAAAAATTCAATCGTTCAGATTCTGATGCTAAAATTGAGAAAAAACAACTTACAAAAATTATTTGAGCAAATTTAGTTCTAAGCTTATGATCGAAACTTTAAAAATTTTCCCACGGTAGTGAATTCAGTAGCATCAAAAACTTAGTAAAGATGGTCAATTTCACGTTGTTATTTTTAACCGTTTTGAAAAAATTTAGAAAAAAAAACACTTTCAAAGTGACCCCTTTAAGGGGCCCTAGCTCCCTTAGTAGGAATTTTTCGACCCATGTTTATTAAAAATTTTCTTCATATTTTTGATTGTAGAATACGCCCTTAAGACATTATCCTCTAATTTCCGGACAGCCCTGTATTTGTAATTTAGGTAGCTTTTTAAAAGGATACAACTATCTTCATTGTAAGGAATCGTAGTTTCTGATCCTTTCAATTTGTAGCCAAAAAAAGACACTTCATAGGTGTAGCAGTTGACGCGATCGCTTAAAAGTTGGCAAAAAAATCTTCTCGCAGTTCCTGCTTTTTTAGGATCGGCGTTGAACATCGAGTTCTCGTTGGAATAATCGTCAGAAGTTGAAGATAGAATTTTTGGAAAAAGGATATGTCGTTCATATCTGCAAATATTAGCAAATAAATAAATAATTATAGCATAATAGTGCACTTCGATCGTTTTAAACAGTCAAATTCGATATAAAACTGCCGGAAAACTTTAAATATTGTTTCGAAGATATAAAATTCACTGTGGTCCTCATAGTAAAGGTTACCTAAGTATTTACCTCAAAACACAGCAAACAATTACCTACTGAAACTATTTAAAACGATCAAAATATTAACACGCACACGTATGGCGAATGCCTTTTATTTATTCAAGTACCTGTATACATCTTCGTAGGTATTTCCGTACACAAAACAGCCCTTCAGACTCGAATGCGCATGTATATCGATCACGAAATCCAACTGAAACTCCTAAAAACTGGTATTTAATGGTATTAAATTTAATAATACCTACCTCATACCTTATTTCTGTCCAAAGTTAAAAGCATTTCAGTGACTGCTTTTAAAGTGGGGTGGCACCATTGTGTTGCAATATGCCACGAACGGTTGAGATCAAACCCCATCACAGTGCTCCGGTAATTCCCTAGGAAGACTCCATCCGGGTTTAGCATTGGAATTATTTTAAATATTACATGATTTCGGAGGGTATCAGCGATTGGGCTTGAGCTTATTAACAATTCTAGCAACCCTAACAATAGTAAAAAAGTAGAAAAAAATTTTGCGAGTTTACTTACCCTGGCAGATAAAACTGGCAGGACACTCCCCTGGATGCACCCTGGCCATTATAGCAATCACCCTTCTTTTCGAGTTTGGTTTTGAGCGATCCAGAGACCCGACAGTAACTAAATCCAACCTCCGTTTTTGCTAAAATTTTTACTAGAACAATCAATTTTCAAAACAAAACCAGTACCACACTATTAGCTAAAAGCTCTCGTTTAAAAGATTCGTTCAAATAGCCTCCTTTTGATTCCAAAATCGACAAAAACATTTGCAGCTTTGAATAGCTAAAAGGCGGAGCTAAAGCAAATTGAAAAACTTCGTCCTCCCTGTCGAAACCAAAAGCAAAACTTAAAATATAATGTCCTTGATGCGCCGAGGATTTGTGGTAGAACACGTGTTGTTTCGGGATTCTTTGCCTGGAAGTATTTATTATTTTTGAAATAAAATTCTTTCTACCATTTTTGCCTAGACGATGATTTTACTAGTGGCGTCATTTTATCGTTAAATAAGTTTCTGTTCTTACTAATATTTACAATATTAAAAATAACTCTCTGAAAATAAAGTTTATAGATGAAAATCATGGAATTACTACCTGATCTTGTTTAACATTGTCAACGGAAAAATTGAACCAAAACCTAATCCTTGGGCTACAAGTATCGGGTCTTATGAACAAATCATATTCATATTCGTTGACTAAATCCACCCTTCCCAAATTACCAGACTCAAAAGAGGCATCGAAACAGAGATGACCTCGTTTGGCTTTACCACTATGACCTGGTGGTCTCATTATCAGGCGATTTACATTTCCCATTCCACCCTCTCCATCACTATCATCGCTATCTGCAAAGATTTTTATGATATTAAAAAAATATATTTTACCTTCTCTTCCTTGGTAAATACTAGTGTGCTGTAAAGGATCGCAAGCAATAGCCATACTGCAACTGAACTTTAAAAGCTTGCAAAGCGTGTACATTGTGTTGAAATACAATCAGATAAACACGGAATCTAAAGCTTTTAAACATTGCATGGCAAATTACAAGTTGCGAGGGTGCTAATTTAACATAAAGTCGAAAATGACACTAATGCTGTTATTATTCCGCTAAAATTCGAAAGAACAAGAATAGCGTGCATCTCGAATTAATTAAGTTTCCTAGTTGAGCCCACATACCTTCTCCAAAATCACCCATGCTTCAGACAAGCTGTTAGACACTTCAATTTAAGATTTGACACGCAACGTTCTTAATTTAGAACAATCAAATTCAATGTGTTGCTCCTTTCGGACTTGTACGAGGACTGACTTATTTTGCTGTCAATGTTGACAATTTTTTAGGCTTATGTTTGATCAATATACGCTATTGCATGCCTTGGCACCCCCAAAACTTATTTCGTACAAATTAGGTCATAGGAATTAGTGGAGAAAATTGTGGAATACCTCATTTCAATTTTTTCAAATTTAAGGGTGATTTATTGAATCTTCATTTGCACTTGCTTTCGTATATTTACAAGCTCAACTAGGGGTTGTTCGTGTTAATTTAGATACGGCGACTTGATGTCTAGGGTAGATTTAATCGATTTTCCCCCGCAGGTTTTGTGTATATTTTTCACTTACCTAAACTAGTTCAGCTGTCTTTTGGTGTTTCCTAAGAATATTTTTGATTTTTTTTCACGAGATTTACTACGGCTTTCTCGTCGTTTCGACAAAATAATTTATCTTTTTCTTGTATTGTATTAGCAATGGAACAATAAAATATGCAAATTTTTGTTTCATTAATATTTACAACTAGATGTGCGTACATAAGCGTAATAAAATTAATGTAATATAAACGTGACAGGTGAGTTAGTTCTGTGAGAAAAGTTCGGATAATTTTTTTTCCGAGCCTCAGAGTCATCCCACACCACATTTTAAAAAAGGACCATTTTGGCACATCAACTTTCAAATTTTAAAAGCAATCCGTTTTTGAAATAGTTTTATTGAAGTTCTGATTCCAAAAATGAGTTCACGTGGGCCACTAAATTTCATCATTTATTGTATTTCCTTTTGACGAATGAATATTTTTTGCAAATAACAGTAAAGGACGAACAAGCAAAGTGCTAAGTTCACACTCACCTAAATTTGGATCTCAGAACTTTACAGTTATTAAGTCACAATTAGATTTTGTTAATAAAGCGGAGGTTAAAACTTGTCAGCTTTTATTGACCACTTAGGCAGCCACATCAGCAAATGCAAACAGGCTCTCTATAATTATTATACATATTTGGTTGCCAGATAAAAATTTTGATGAATCTAAAGTTTAAAAGTTTAAAAAAATTCGCCACTTAGTGATTAATCCTATTTTACCTCACTTTCAATCCATCAGATCAATCTTTAAAAGTGTTTTGTGGAGATTTTTCAAACCCAATATTTTTGTCAAAAGGGTATTAAGTTTGAATCGAGGTTTGAATGCATTTTTGGAAACAGAATTTGAAGATCCTTTCATGTGCTGATAAAAACAAATAGTGGTCAGTTTTCAAATTTCAAATTTGACATGCCAAAAAGGCAATTGTCGGACGATTGCTACTGAAATTAATTCAGATATTTGGCAGGTTATGACATCTCTTGGTACCAAATTTGAGCCAAATCGATCCAGTAGTTTGGATTGTAACATGCTAATTAATGTTCCTTTTAAAGGAATGTATGGGATAAGCCACTATTTTCGGTCAAATATCAGGTTAAATGAAATATTATATCTCTTTACACCGAACAAAGTCATATTAACAAAAAAAAGAATGAAAATATTGTACAATGAAGAAGAAAACCCATAGAGGGTATTGAAGTTTAAGGGTTACAGGTATCTAACTCAAGTGCTGTAGTTACGAAGTATTAAAAATAACTTTTTACAAGATTGGTAGCAACATAAAAAATAGACCTTAAAAAATTCGTGTTTAACAGTACCGCAAAAAAAATTGTAAAAAAATAAAGAACGACCAGAATAAGATTTTATAAAGTTCTGTTGGAAGAGGAAAGCATTAGCTTTCATCCTACATAAATTTCATTTTGATCGGTACAAAAATGAGTGAACCCCAGCCAATCAAAAAATGGCTTTGTAAAAAACCGAAAAAATTTATTAGTGGCGCCATCTGGAAAATGATTGTTAATTCTAAAACCCTCATCTTTTGGCTACGTCCTCTGCCAAATTTGGGAAAATCGGTAAAATAATAATAAAGTTATAACCAAAAATAAATTGTTCGTTTTTTTGGGACACCCGTTATAAGAGGTGGTTCCTTTTTCACTACCTATTATGGCATCTCCTAAACAGTAAGCGATAATAATAATTAATGAAAAGTTGCGCTATTTGCCGGTGATTAGGAATCTGATTAGTGATTCTCCTGCCCTATATTTTGATTCGTTCCTGAGTTATCCCGGAAAATATGAAAATTTCGATTTTGTAGAAAGAATACCTCCCTAACCATTGATGTTATTTAAACGAAACTTGGAAAAAGTCGATTATATTTTTGAAAAGGTATTTCTTTTGTATTCGATGGTGTTAAAATTCAATATGACGGCCGTAAAAGAATCGAAAATTGATTATCGCTGTTCAGTATCTAACAGTTTTGAATTTCATTCAATCGTAAGAAAGATGTGAGTTTTTCTTTCAAATTGTACTTTCAGATTTCTCAGGATAGCTCAGGAATGACTCAAAATATCGTGGAATTCTCTTCAGATTCGCAATGACTAAGAAATATCACAACTTTTCTCTAATCTAACTGATTCCGTATCTTTTACTGTTTAGGGGATTCCAATGGTGCGCAGTGAAAAAGAAACCAACTAACGCGGTGGATAAAAAAAGTCACTTTTATTTCTGTGTCCTCGTTAGTTTTTGTGCGATATTTTATTTCAGGACGTAGCTGAGGGTTGGTGCTCTCTAGAGCAGTTAACGAAGATTTTAGATAGCACCATCCTTAATTTTTCCTTTGCGCAAAACGTCGGGCACAGCATCTAAGTTATTTATTTAGTTTTCTGACAGAAAGTGTTTACCAGCAATGTATTAGACAAAAGATCGCCAAAACTAGGCATTTATTCTGTAATATCTGGGCAAAGTGTGTGTAACTTGAAGGAATATATATTTTCCTTCGTGTCGCAACTAGACAGAAATAATGAAATTTGGAACTATTTTTTAAGAGAAGTACAGGAATATTTTTCCGGCCTAAGCCGGAAAAGGCGTTATTCCTGTACAGCTAGTGTGTGTTGCCTAGCAACTGACGTAGTCCTGGAAACGTAAGCTCTCGGATGATAATTGCATGTCAAGAATGTGACCTTTCCAGTACGATCGACGAAAAAATTAATTTCTTGCGAATTTTCTTGTAACATACTACAAATTGCTTGGAGATGATGGACAGTTGGAAAATCGATGAATGTTTTTGTTAAGTTGTACCTAACTTATGCAAGCTTATGCTCTCGATAGTTTGATTTAAGTTATAATAAACAATTTAACAACTTAGAGTGCATAATGATAATGAATCCAGCAAGTTTCTATGGTCTTTCTGCTTTTAGTTATACAGGGTGGGTAATTTTTCGATGCTCACCATTGGGATCTCCTAAAAGTAAAAGATACGGGGTCGGTTAAATAACAAAAAAGTTGCGCTATTTGTTGCTGATTAAGAATCTGAAGACAGTTCGCCGATATTTTGATTCGTTCCTGAGTTATCAAAAAAAATCTGAAAATTGCCAATTTAAAGAAAAATTAATATCTTCGTAACGGTTAATGTTATTTAAATGAAATTTGGAGCTTTTTTATTTTTGACAGATGTCAATTGAATGACATCAACAGAAATTTTCTAGGCCTTCTACATTTTGAATAACGACAGTCAACTTTTGATTCTTTTATGGCCGCCATATTGAATTTTGACACCATCGAATACAAAAAAAAATTGTCTTTTCAAAAATGTACTCAACATGAACTTTTTTGACAGATGTCAGAATTTGAAAATTGGTAGGAATAATTTGCAAAATCAGACTAAACTTAGATGAAAAACAATTGCAAAAAAGTACGCCGACTTCTTCAATCTCTTATAGCATGTGAAAACAATTGAATTCAACAGTAATAAAATACGTCTTGCGGTCGTGTAACTCGGGCTTTCACATATTCTTTTAAGAACGTCCATGTTGGTTACATTTTTGAAAAGCTAATTTTTCTGTGCATTCGGCTGTGTTAAAATTCAATATGGCGTCCATAAGAAAAAGAAAAGTTGACTGTCTTTACTTTAAATCTAGAAGTCCTAGAAAATTTCTGTTGACGCCATTCAATTGACAGCTGTCAAAAATATAAAAGTTCCAAGTTTCATTTAAATAACATCAATCGTTAGCAAGATATTCATTTTTCTTTAAATTGCCAATTTTCACATTTTTTGTGATAACTCAAGAACGAATCACAATATCGGGGAATTCTCTTCAGATTCTTAATCGCCAAAAAATGGTGCAACTTTTCCCTAATTTAACCGACCCTGTATCTTTTACCGATTAGGAGATCCCAGTGGTGAGCATCGAAAAATTACCCACCCTGTATAAATTATACAATTTGTGGCATTGGAAGATAATTCACAAATAATTGAGGGATGGATTAATTTTCGTTTTGAAGGACATTTTGGAATGCGAAATTGGCGGGCTTCAATTCTGTTTAAACACTACTGTCATATTTCAATGGACAACGAAACCTCATTTGCCTTCTAATGGGTAGTATCGAGAGCCACAACCCTCAGCTACGCTCTAAAACTAAGGAAAATACAGAAAATAAAAGTAAATTGTTTTTTTTTTTGACCCATGCGTTATATTATAATGTTTCTCATGACTAGCCAGAATTTTTAACTTCTTCTGTATTCCTGCAAAAGGTTAAGTTGTTTCTAATGCAAGAAAGGGCAGCCAGGGATGCGGCTGAAACCCCGCCCTACCGATGGATCCTTGCTTTTCTTATTTCTAGTCCTATTGACAGAAATTTGCTCATTCGCCCGCTGGTGTTTCTTGCAAAAAGAATATTCATTCGTCAATAATTACAAAATACAACAAAAGATAATAATTTTTTTCTCATTTTTCACTGTTTTCTCGAGGTTATCTGTTCTGGTGGAGATGCCGGGAGAAAACCTTTCAAAAGCAGAGATAAGTAAAGTCCGTAGCAGAACTAAAATTTTTCTAGAACTGTACAACCCTAATTTGTAAGGGCGTGTACTTTTGACAATTTGATCGAAATTTAGCGGGAAAACAAAAACATTACATAACCCAAGGGTTTGTTTTTATTGTTAGCAGCAGTGTCACAGATAAACGTACCTGAGGCTTTTTCGTGAGTATTTTTCTTTGCACTTTACTCAAAACTGCACGCAAAGGTCATTTTGGGCCAGTTCAGAGCAATTGCAAAATTTTTACATTTATCATGTTTTCTGACGTATCGCATTGAGATCGCTTCTACCAACTCACCTGTTAGTAAAATGACATGCATAATTTCCTCATACCAACCTAAAATTTAAATCTTGACGTTCTGTCACTTCAATAGAAAATGAATGGAGAGTACTTTTAGGCCCGGTTTTTCCATCCTCGATAACCTCCGGTTTACCTAACCAAGAGTTTGTCGCATAGCAACGAGTGTTCTGATTGGCTGTCACTTCAATAGAAAATGAATGGAGAGTACTTTTAGGCCCGGTTTTTCCATCCTCGATAACCTCCGGTTTACCTAACCAAGAGCAACGAGTGTTCTGATTGGCTGTATCCTAGCAACTAACCGCTGATTTGGTAAACTGGAGGTTAACGAAGATGGAAAAACCGGGCCTTAATCATAACCAAAACCAATATAGCTTTTAACAGTTTCGAATTTTTCTTTCCCCCCACAAACCTCGTAGAAAAGTGGGTTTAGGAATCCACCCTATGGCCCTATAAAGGGATGTAAAAACTTGCAGAAGTTTCTCGTTATCGAAAATCAAAAGTAAGCGTTGCAAACTAAATATAGAGAAGTTGTTATTTGTGTGTCAAAGCAGAGGTCAAAGGTACACATTATCGAATTCCAAGGAGGCTGGATCCTGTTTGTCGATTAAGGAGGTGTGTGAGGAAGAAGGTTATTATAAAATGAATGAACAATTAGATGATGCATCGAGATCCCGAAGACGAACGAATGGGATTTGCAGGATCGGCGGCAAGTCGGCAGACGTCTGGCGGCCGGAGGCAGGTGAATACCAGGAATAGTGGCAGCGCATGAATGGGGGCGGCGTCGTCAGCGTCGGCCCCGGGGCTAGGGGTGAAGGCGCGCGCAATATATCGATTCTTTGCAACCCCTGGCCGACACCCTCCTCACCAGCGCCATGCAACACCATTTAGTTATTGCACTCTCTGAATAACACTTGTGTTACGTTTGGTAGTGTACGTTATGTAATAATATCATTCCTTGCATAATTACTTATTACTAATAATTCCTACTACTATTGTCTATATTTAATCAATAGTATAAATATATAAATTATTTAAATATTTATTAAAAGTTTCATAGTTCGGTTGATTATTGTACTCTAGGTTGGCTTAATAACCTTGCATCGTTAGAAAAATCATTATATTTAATCGTCTTTAAAAATAAGTGCAATCCTTTTTAACGCCTGTTTTAACTACTGATCAATCATTCCCGTCATTGTACAATACTCATACATTCTTCCATCATTACTTCTCTTAAATCTTGCACTGTTAGTGGATACGTAATACAGTTTCAGTCGTTTCATACAATAATTTGTGCTACAATCTTGGATTGAACACCAACATCGAAAGGTGAGTAGTCATCTCTATATCTAACCACCTGCTGAAATCGTCTGAAATCCTGCAAGTGTCCAAGAAAGCTCCTCCACCACTTTTCCATTCTTAGCAGAAATAGTAACGTAAGTTGTAATCATTACTGCTATGCCGGTAGCACATAGCTTGAGCTAGGAGTCGCGGGGGTTGCGACTGTGGGAAGGGAGTTGTCGACGATCAATACTACACCCGGCCTGGCCAAAGCCCGTGCCTCGATTACCATTATTCCTCGATTCCATGACTCCCACACGATCCTGATTTACCGATTCAGGATTATTTCACCGGTAACTCAATCTTAAACTTTCGGATTAATGCGTATATTCGCTTTATTTTTAGACTTTACCGCAAACTACTCAAACTTTGTGTCTATCTTAAAACATGACACAAATAGTTTTATTGATTTTACGCATTCCTCAATTAATTTCGCCGCAAAATCCTGAATTTTCAATCCTTTAACTTTCTACGAAATTCCAAGCATGCTCAATGAAAACTTCTACTTTGACGTGCCACGATCGATGAAAATTCCATCATTCTCTTCATTTCAAAACTAAAAGTTAACTTTAGCTGGAAGATGAAACTCCCAAACAGTTAAGGGGAGGTTTTATCTCTGCTGATTCTGCGCTAATGCGATTTTTTGGAATAGCTGTTATGGTGCCTGACGTAAACATTGCCCAGTTTTGGTGATGTTTGTGACCTCCGATGGCATTTTAAAAAAATCACTATTTACGCATTGTCTGCCTACATATCGGTAAAAACTTTGTGTAGAAAACAATGTCTATTTTAGAGTGATGAAATAAGAAACCTTCAAAAATCAAGTTTTGGTTGCCGAGAAGTTAATTGTAAACTTGAACTTTCAAGCAGTTTGCTCGTTTTCTGAACAAACCTATAACTCATTTGTATTTTAAATATCTCTTTTTGCTGAGGACTAAATTAACGGTAATCTTGAAAGTTAACCTACTGGTCAGGGTCGCCTGTTATTAAGTTAATAGGTTAAAGTTTAGTTTGCCTTTGATAATGAACACTTGATATACGAAACGCGTCGGTGTTGTGGGGCGTTTCCAGCGATAATGATTAGAAGGTTTATTATTATAAAAGTTTGTCTCCGTTCGTTTTTCACAATTCATACTACAAAAGGCAAAAGGATTTTTAATAGCTTCAATTCGGAAGCTAACTGTTAATATAGCAGTGATTGCCGATCTTTAATGTTAACCTACCATCTTGAAGCCTTTTAAAGATTAGTCTTTGTAGATACCCACTCATGTTATTTGTTTTATAAAATAATAACTGTAAATTATCACTGTTTGAAGGTTCATAGTAATTAAACATAGAATAACTTGTAAAATCCGTAAGCCGTTGAAAGTTAAATGAAGGTTAATGGATTTGCCGGCACCATATTGTGAATATACGCTTTTTCGACGTTTTTCGTAGAAAACAATGTCTATTTCAAAGGTTAAATCGATTTCAGAGTGATGAAATAAAAAACCTTCAAAAATCAAGTTTTGGTTGCCGAGAAGTTAATTGTTTTTTTCTGAACAAACCTAAAACTTTCATTTGTATTTTAAATATCTGTTTTAGTGCTTGATGAGGACTAAATTAACGGCAATCTTGGAAGTTAACCTACTGGCCAGGGTCGCCTTTCCTATTAGGAAGTTGATAGGTTAAAGTTTAGTTCGCCTTTGATAATGAACACTTGATATTCGAAACGCGTCGGTGTTGTGGGGAGTTTCTAGCGATAGTGAATGATTATAAAGTTTATTATTATAAAAGTTTGTCTCCTTCGTTTTTCACAATTCATACCCAAGTAACACAAACGTATTTATAAAAGCTGCAAAAACATCTACACAGGTAATTTATAAAGGTTTAGGTTTTATAAGAAAGCTGTAAGAGTAATTACTCAGTACTTATAAAGCACTGGGAAGCTTTATTGTTGTTAATAATTCAATGAATATGTAAAAAGTTTTTTTTTAATTCAATAAACTCAAACTCAAACTTATATACCCAAAATAGGCGCCGATTATACCTAAAGCTAATTTATAAAAGTTGCACGTACAACACTTAAACAACTAAACACTCGGTGGTTACGTTTTTATAGCATATATACATGTGTTACAAAGTATTTATACAGTAGAATACCTGTATTATAGCGAACTTTAATACAGCAAAAATGTGTTAATTGGACAGTAGGTAATATAAATTTTTTTAGTTATATGTACAGTATGTCTCATTTTAACTGGAACCACCCAAATATTTCGGTTAATATTGATCAAATCAACTCGCTCTTTTTTTGCACATGTAGAGCTCCAGAATCTGCATCTGTGTATTACTTCACCTTTTCGTTATTCCGAAATCTCAGCCCACTGCAATTAATTAAACAGGCCAAAAATAACGAAATCGTATTAGGCATTTTTTACCGAAAAAGTTTATTAAGAAAAGTTGCTCAGGATGACTCCAAATGGGTAAATCCGAACTTTCAGGCCAAAATAAAAATGTTGAATTTCTGGAGGAAAAAATCAAAAATATAGAAAACTTCAATATTTTTGCAACAAAAGGGTTGCTGTGTAATAAAAAACAATTGAAATGGATTTGTTTGACATTTGTTGTTAGCTATAGCTGGTCAAAATTTAACAATCTCAGAAAAAGTTGAAATTATAAGCTATTAAATAATAATTTTAATAATTCGAACTTTTTCCGCGATTGTTAAATTTTGTCCAGCAACAGCAACTGTCAAACACTTATTTCAATTGTTTTTAATTAGACAGCAAGCCTTTTGTTGTAAAAATAATGAATTTTTCGATATTTTTCATTTTTTCCCCCAGAAATTCAACATTTTTATTTTGGCCTGAAACTCCGCAATTATCCATCCTGAGCAACTTTTCTTAATAAAATTTTTCGATAAAAAAATGCCTAATACGATTTCGCTGTTTTTGTCCTCTTTAATTAATCGTAGTGGGTTAAGATTTTGGGATAAAAACACACAAATACAAATTTGGGTGGTTCCAGTTAAAATGAGACATACTGTATATCTACTGTACAAGGATACCAATTTGCTTTATTAATAATTATTCATCAATATGGGCTTCCATCTTTAACAGGGAGCTTTTGTTATAGTACAAATAAATTTGAATATACACTGATTATCAAAATTTGCATCAGAAGGCAAAATCTAGGTGCGAAGAAAATTTTACTGTATAAATATACTTCAATACTCGTAAATCTAACAATGCCTCTCGAAAATTATGCGGATTTTGTGATCTTTAAAAAAAATCAAAAAAATTAAATCAGCATTCGGAGACTAAAATAAAACTGACAATTAATACAGTATGTCCTTATTGTTATCAGAAAAAAAGCAAATTCACCGAATTTACGTCAATATTTTTAAATAATTTTTTATACGGAAAACCTGTATAAAAGATTTATTAAATACCATACCATATAACATATAAGAACTTATACAGGCACTATAAATCTAAAATGCTAACGTGGAAGGCTAAGACTGTATAAGCATAGTCTCGTAAGCCTTTATAAATCTGTAATAAAGGCTTTATAAAGTTACTTTATATTTTTACTCGGATAATGTTATAACAGCTTGTGCACAACACCAAATTGTTGTTGGCAGTAAAATCTTTAATAGCTGCAATTCGGCGGTTAACTGTTAATATAGCAGTAATTGTCGATCTTTACTGTTAACCCATCATCTTCAAGTTTTGTGAAGATTAGTCTTTGTAAATACCCACTGACGTTATTGTTTTATAAAATAATAACTGTAAATTATCACTGTTTGAAGGTTCATAGTAATTAAACATATAATAACTTCTAAAATCCTTAAGCCGTTGAAAGTTAAATGAAGGTTAATCTACGTACATTACAATTATTGGATTTGCCGGCACCATAATTATGAATATTTATTGATTGTATGACACTTCCTAATGTCCTCATTGTCATTACAAACTTGATATCCATTTTTTTGCAATTAAATATTAATAACCGCAACCGTTACATGATGCACTGATTGAAAAATTAATGATTATTGATAATTCGAGAAAACAGAGAAAGTGTTTTGAAATAAAAGAAGCGCAGAGGAAAATACAGTATTATAAAACTAAAAGTCATCCAGTGAAAAATTTAGCAGAGGCTGGAAGGGCATCAAAAATCAGCATTCTAAAGTTTTTTTTTTGACCTAAAAATTGGATCAAATTAAGACCTAAAATAACTTTTTTTTAGTTTAAAAGGCATTTTTTATGCTGACTAAAAGTGAATATTCATTCGCCCGCGAGAAATTTCACCCAATCTGTCCGTTTAATCTCACCCTTATTTTAATAGGTCACACTCTGAATAATAAATAGCACCTGGTCAATTGTAACTTTTAAGCCATACGAACACGGAAAATGAGCGGCACGCGAAATAAAAATGATAAATAATTAACGGGGCCTGTAGGTGTTTATCAATGAAACAAAGAGGGTAAGTTTAGTAATTCAAAACTAGAATTGCGGGTGAACGTCCTCCAGTCTGGGAACTCGCTAGACTAGGGGGCGAAGGGCCAAAGACTCTTTTGTATGCCATCAGCTGTTCACTATCCACTGATTAGGTACACCCTTCCCCCTGTTATTAAATGTCGACAGAGATAGAAATAATATCAAATACGAGGATTTAGGGGTGGTTGCGACGCTTCTCTTTTTACTTACCCTCTTTTATTCGCCATATGCCGCACGCGTTCGCATATTATTTTAAAAAACTCTTCGCAAAAAGTGATAAATATTGATCGGTAATTTTTAGTAATTTTGCTAAAATTAAAAATAGAATATAAAGTGAAGTTGCGACGCATGCGTTTTAATTGTGATACCTAGACGGAAGCCCCCAACGTTGTCAGTCGGGTCTTTAATCAGAACGAGTTGCGAGCGCGTATAAGCGGTCCACTTTTTTTAGTTTTTATTTTTTTCTTTAGTTTAATTTTTTTTTTGTTTATCTTAGTCGGAGTTTTATTTGCTTTGATTTAAATGTGATTTGGATGACGATATGCCGCATTTTAGGTAAGTCTGCATTTCCACTCCATAAAATCAATAATTTTGCCTCTCGTTTTGTTTGCGTGCTTTTTGTCAGTTTTATTCGTGCGCGGTATTTTTGGAAATTCGGTCAAAGAAGTGAAGTGAGCACGTGGCTTGAGCCAATCGTTTTCATTCTGGTTACACCTCCAGACATTCCTAATTAAAACTAATTAGCTAGACTGGAATCAAAAATAATTAAAAATATCTTGCGTGTGAGTATTTAGCACACTTCAAAATTTTGTAGGATTTGTATATCTTTTCTGAAAATAGAACAGCTATAAATATACTAAAATCAAATTCATCTGCTCCACTAGGAAGTCATTTTCTATAAAAATCATAATTTTCGTTTTTCGTAATTACCGTGAACGCGATTAACGTAACTGCATCGTTACTTTATCATTATCAACAAATATGAAATATTTTAAACTTGCTTATTATTTCAACCTCAATTATTTACGTTTGTTTTATTTCTGGTGCTGTCCGAAGTTCTAAAAATTCTACATTTTTATAGCAGGTGGTATAAATTACGCAGAAATCACCGATGTACCTATTTCAGGTTTTTAAAATATTCCTCGAAACTCTAAGGATACAACAATCCTGTTTTAGCGGCAAATACGTGGGACAAGCGATAACAATTTTTACTGTTATCAAATAGTCGTGTGGGCAATTTCAACAATTTCAATTGCAGCCGCCAATTTCTTATATTTCGGGGGAATGAACCCGAAAAATTAATGATTAATTGTTTTGTTTGCACTTCTTATTTCAATGTCAATGCACAGAATCTAGTTCTTTATTGCAGACTATTAAATTTTTTTATCTATGAAATGGCGATCGGATTTGCTGATTCAACCGACGAAAAAACAGTTTTTTTGGCCCTGCACAATAATTAGAAGAGACGAAAGAAATTTCAAAGAAACGTCTCAAGGTATGGACCTGAGGCGTCTTCTCAAATAGTCAAAAAAAAAATAAGAAAATTTCTTTCAGAATCGGGGATGGTTTAAACTTTCGCCATTTTGCAGTGCCCGGCTTTGGCACCCTGTATATCAGATAAGGGTGGCCTGCACAAAACTCGTAACATGCCGTGTTATAGCCAATGAAACGTGCTATCAGCGGAAAAAAGGTTTATCCAAATCCATCAAGTGCTTGAGGAGTTACGGCTTGTTGAATTTCACTAAAATTTCCGGGTGGACCAATTAAATTGTTGAGCAGTTTATTTAGGCCTTGACCCGGGGGATGAAGTCCTAGTTTCTAACATCTCAGGAACTAAGCAAGATAGACTATCAGGGTATATTTTTATAAAGCATTAAATTCTCTACAAGAGTGGTCTCAACAACTTAAGCAGTCGTTAGTAGTTTGGTTGGTAGGTACAAGCCATTAAAAATAGACATCCGGGAGTCCAAACGTCTTTCGTGATTTTACAAAATAGCTCTTAACAATTCGTTTTCAGCCATTTGCAGTAGCACTAAAAATTTGAAAAAATCGAGGAGTACAAAAAAAGCGCAACAGTCCTTTTTTCAAATGAATTATATAATCCTTACCAATGGAGTTCATTCTTTTATTTTCCTGTTCACGTATCCTCAAAATAAACTAAAAACGTTTTAAATATTATAATTGCGCCGTGGAAAACATTTTTCAAGATTCTTAGATGGTGCACGATTAACGGCTCGTACAGACCAAACGGCTAACTTAACGGCTTTAGTTGAAGAGATCATTTTTGTAGAGATTCTAATGCTCCTTAAATAAGGTAAGTACACCTTGAAGGCCTATCTTGCTTATTTTTTGAGATATTTGCGGAGTTCTTCGTCCTTAAAAATTGAAATTGCCAATAAGTTTTCAGGCCCTTGCAGAAGTATTAAACTGGTACAAAGTTGCCTATTTTATGGCATCTACCGCGGCTGCAGCCTATTAGGACTTAGTCTCGGGTAAAATTCTAATATGACTGGCCTATATGTCAAAATACAGTGTGTCTCATTTTAACTGGAACCACCCAAATATTTCGGTTAATTTTAACCGAATATTCAATGCGTTCTTTTTCTCTGCACGTAGAGCTCCAAAATCTGCACTTTTTTTGTAGACCGAAATCCCAGCCTACTGCGATTTAATAAAGAGGCCGAAAATGACGAAATCGTATCAGGCATTTTTTTATCGAAAAATTTTACAAGGAAAAGTTGCTGAGGATGGCTCCAAATGGCTAAATCCGAAATTTCAGGAAAAAATAAAAATGTTGAATTTCTTGAGGAAGAATCACAAAATAATGAAAAGCTCAATATTTTTGCAACATAATGGGTGCTGTGAAATAAAAAAACAATTGAAAAGAATTGATTTGACATTTGCTATCGGCTATGGATGGATAAAACTTAACAATCGCAGAAAAAGTTGAAATTACTAAAATAGTGTAAGATTTTCTTTTTTCTTAACAATTTCAAGGGACACCCCAACTAATCTGAGCAATGTGCCACAAACAGCAAACATATGCGCTTTCATTGTTTTTTTATTTTACATCACCCGTTATGTTGCAAAAATATTGACGTTTTCGTTGTTTTATGATTCTTCCTCAAGAAATTCAACATTTTTATTTTTTCCTGAAACTTCGGATTTAGCCATTTGGAGCGATCCTGAGCAACTTTTCTTTATAAAATTTTTCGATAAAAAAATGCCTAATACGATTTCGTCATTTTTTGCCTCTTTATTAAATCGCAGTAGGCTGGGGTTTCGGTTTATAAAAAAACTTGAGTATTACACAGGTGCAGATTTTGGACCTCTACATGCGGAAAAAAAGAACGCATTGATTCGGTTAAAATTAACCGAAATATTTATGTGGTTCCAGTTAAAATGAGACACACTGTATAATATGGTGCAAAAGTGTGGAATTTTATTTTCGACTTGAATTGTAAGTGTTTATTGTTTTTGAGTACCATCAATTTCAAGCGATTTGAAGTTAAGCTTCATTCCAGAATGAATGGACAATTCTATATTATTAATTTTTTTATCAAAATGTCCTTAGAGTTAGCAAAACGGTGTCTTCAGTCACGAATCTTGTATTTTGTCTTGGTCATTATTGTTTTATTGTAATTCAATATTCCTTCTAAAACAGTAGCAATAAGACCGTGTGATGCAGCTAATCGGAGTATTGGTTTATGCAACGTGTACTTAAAAGAATGACGACATTCATCATTTCATAGCTTTTTCTTCATGGATCTAACAATATTCAGAAGGCGCTTTTTGGGAAAAAATCAAGACCAATTTTACAATTTTGACATAGCATTCGCTCCAATTGCAATTTTTTGCAAGACAATAAATAATTTACGGCAGATGTAGAATAAGTGCCAGATTAAGGAATTTTACAGCCCTACGGCTTATAAAATTTGCCACCCTGCCATAAAACAACTTTTGCAGAAATTTGCGGCCCTCAATTTGCCTAATTCCGGACCTTGTCGCCTTGTAGAGCCGGGTAGAATGTGACAACCGGTTTATTTTATTCCAGCAAAATTGAGTTCCTTGGAAAGTCAGGATCAAATTACGCGGCCTCGGAACAGAATAGAAATATCGATTTAACTGATGTCGTTGACTAATGTGTATGCGAAAATACCGAATCCCATTTCCATTCCTGTTTAGTTGTTTTTGTGGAATTAAAACTAACGAGTGTCTTTTTTTTCCAGATTGTAGAATAGAGAAATTTTCTACTCCATGCCGAAGAAGTTGCAACAGAGTTTTAAAAGTGTTTAAAACAAAACGTGTTGAAAATTTTGTATTGTTTTTATACGCGACTAGTGAATTAAATTGATTTTAATGTAAATAAGTTCTTCGCAAGAAGACCCACAGCCGCCACCATTGAGGAAGTTCTAGATTACGATTTTGAATTCAGTGACCAAAACATGATGTCCAACGGTTTGGATTCCGGGGTCGTCGGTCAGCAGAATGGGAGTAGCGGGGGGCAAGTTGGAGGGGGCCAGGAGGAGTCAAAAACGAACCTCATCGTCAACTATTTGCCCCAAACTATGACCCAGGAAGAGATTCGGTCACTGTTTTCAAGCATCGGAGAAGTTGAGAGTTGCAAACTCATCCGCGACAAAGTTACAGGTATTTGTGTTCACAGAACTTCAGCACAATTCATGCTATGCGGTTTTAATCTATTAATTCAAATAATGTCTATCTATTTATAACAGTTATAAAACTTGTAACACTGCCAAAGTGATATTATGAACAGCAATTGATTTTCTCACAAAATTTGTTACAAGGGTGGACATTTTATTTTGGCCCACCTGAGTTTTTTTTTGGTAGTAAAAACACAACGCGAGTACGCCACTGGTGGCCCCAAACTTCCTGTAACAAGATTAAATTGGGAACTTTGTTTTGAATTACGCCTAACCGTGGCATGTGGGACTAGTGCAGTGAAGTTGTTAAAACTCTTTTTTTATTTTTATTACCTTTCTACATTTCACTGCTTCCCCTATCTTAGTGAAAATGAGTCATTGGCACGTGTATATTGTGCCCTCGTGCGTATGTGTACAAGGGGACGCGAGTGTCATATGTCTTTTCAATTTTACACGACTATCTGCCTATTTCAAGCACTGATTCTGTATTTAATAAAGTAGGGGAAGTCTAGTTTGCCTTATTAGGACGTTGACCGCAGGTATTTTCAGAATTTACGTAAAATACTCCAGTTTTAACTTTTACATTATCGATTGAAAAATCGAATCGCCAAAAACATAAAATCTTTACTATTAGGAAGTGGTTTTTGAAAAATGTCCTCTGTGTGTATGTCGGTCTGTCTGTGATCACGCTACAGCTCAAACTATTGAACGCATCAAGATGAAATTTGGCACACATATTCATTGGACAGTTTGTAGTGCTGATTAAATTTTGGGCCACATCGGTTCACGGAAAGTGCCTTTTATGCAAACCTTCATTTTTAGCGTCACCATGAGGAAGCTCTTCGAATTCTGCTTCTGAAAATGTATTCACACATGGTGCCCTTTTGGGCAAAAAACGGTGCCGGGAAAAAACCTACGTATAACTGTATACTTTTATTAGCCCTTTTTTGAATTTATTTTACAAAGAAGCATATTCTTACTATAGGATTCGATAGCTGTTGCATTGCCGGATCCGAATCAAAAACCTTAGTGCCATTTTTTCAAAAATTTACATCTTAGAGGCAAAAAGGCCCCTTTTTGAGTTTTTATTAGCAAAAGAGCAATTATTATTATCGAATTCGATAGCTTTTGCATTATCTGATCGAAAAGCGTAGTACCATTTTTTTGAAAAAATGTCATTTTAGGGGTGAAAAACATTCGTATTTTAGATCTTAGTAAATGAGCGCCGGGCGCAATGCGTACATCACCGATCGACAACCGCCCGCATGCCCGACCTCTGACACAGATTCTGACTTGCTTAAAGTTAAATGCTACATTTACAAATTCCGTGAAAAAGTAGAAGTTTCTACCGTCTCCGAGACGGCCGATTTTTATAAATAAAAGCAGATTTTATTTTTGCTGCAATTAAAGTATGTACTTAAACTTTTATAACGACAAGTATGTACATAATGCATTACATAATACGCATTATTAGGACAATGAATGCGTGGATCATGTTGCAAAGAACTTATTTGCGTTTCAAATTTGTCTCTAATTGTAGACTTCCGCTTAGAAAAAACGATAAAGCGCCATAAAAATGTTGAAAATTTATTAACACCTTTTTTTCTCAAAGCTTAAAAATAATTGCGTGATCATAAAGTGCAGACATATTCTATCGGATACAGGGGCTGTGTGAGTCAGGCTTTTTTATGTTGTTGTGGAAAATTCGGTTTTGGCAGCGGCCGATGAAGGGCTGTTCATTATTATTTTGTCTATTGTTTATGTTTTTAATCATAGTATAGGTATAGGCGAGGGTATAGATATAGTACATGGTACATGGAAAGCCTTTAACACCATAACAGAAGAAGCGCCCAAATCACACTGCCCGACAGTGTCTGCTAGAAATGGCTTTACTAAGATCGAATCGTTTTCTAACAGACATAGGGGCAGCAACCTTTTTTTAACTTCTACGCTCGCGGAGGTTACTAGAAGAATCGATCGAAAAAACGAATGGCCAAAAACATCAAATCTTTACGTTTTAGGGTCCTAGGAACCCGAAAAAGTGGTTTTTGAAAAATGTTTGTAAACATGTTACTCGACCGATCTGAATAAAATGCCTTTTTGGCACATCGACTTTAAAATTCGAATTGCAAACCTCATTTTTCATAAAAAATCGGTGCCGCAAGAAAACTGTTTCTTTTTGGTATTGGATTTGTTAGCTGATGTTTTTCCGGGTCGAAAGCCTTGGTTTATTTTTTCGAAAAATGGCATTTAATAAGGGCCCTTCGGCAAGAAATCATAAAAGAAAGATACTACATAAATTAAGTTGGCACTTTGTAGGTGTTCATTAAATTTTGAGCCAAATTGGGCCCGTAATTCGAAGGCCCTTAGGGTACCGCGAAAAAAAACATGTATAACTCGAGGTATAACCGTTAGTTAAGCTGAAAGTTTGCCGCGTTGCCGTTAAAAAAACAATTAGGGAAATTTTTCTCTGGTATCCGCAAAACTTTTTGGCGCCTGTCAACAATAAAAGTTTCGAGAAAATGTTAATTCACAAACGATTGTTCCAATAAAAGTCGAAAGGCAAACTTATAGGCGCATTTTTTTTACATCTTCACTGAGTAATAATTACGTCACACTATTTTTTTAATGACGAGTGAATCACATCAAAATATATGCCCAAACTTGCCTTTCAACTTTATTGGAGCATTTTTTTGATAAAACGAATAGCTTGTGAAATAAGCGGCCAGATTTCCACCGTCAGAGCTTAATTTTTTCACACCGTTGGCGTTGTAAAGAGAAAAAAATTACGATTCAACTTTTATTTGAACGATTTTTTGATAAAGTGGTTTGGGAAATAATCGGCTGTTTCCATACATTGGACTAACCCTGTATAGTGTATAGTAACATAAGTACATATTTTTTCACGGCAGCGATTTTTTTCCAAAAGGACCACCAAGTGTGAATACATTTTTAGCAACAGAATTTAAAGAGCTTTCCTATGGTGATGCGAAAAATACAGGTTTGCATTTAAATTTTTACAGTTGATGTGCCAAAAAGCACTTTCCGTCGACCGATTTGACCCAAAATCTAATCAACCCTTCCGTGGATCGTACAATGTGCACATACCAAATTTCAGCCAGATCGGTCCGGCAGTTTGGGCTGTAGCGTGCCTACAGACAGACATACATACAGACATTTTTCAAAAATCTAATTTTTTTTTGTTCCCAAGGCCCTAAAACGTAAAAGTAAACGTAAAAGTTAAAGAACAAGAACTTGAGTAATAACAAAATTTTCATTGATGATGAGATAGGTGCGAGGATAACGATTGATGGCATAAGCTCTCTTTAATTTGAGAAATAACAGTTTCACTAAAAAAGAAAAAAATATCAATCTCGGAGAGGGTAGAAACTTTTTCACTTTTTCACAGAATTTTTACATGTACAGAACCTACAAAGTCAAGGAGGCTTTTCACAATTAAGTTTTTTTTGAAAAAATGTTACAAAGGTTTTCGACCCCGAAAGATAACAGCTATCGAAGTCAACGTATTGTTTTTTCACTTTTTTTGACGCCTCTGAAAGAGCCTTCGAATTACGGGCCCGATTTGGCGCAAAATGTAATGAGCACCAACGAAATAATGCCAACTGAATATGTGTGCCAAATGTCATCTCGATATCTTCAGTAACTTGGACTGTAATTAGGGATGCTAGTATCGAAAGAAAGTATCGATACCTTGCGATACTTCTCAACAAAGTATCGATACTTTTAAGTATCGGTATCGACGGTATCGGTTTTAAAGAATTCATTTGTGGGTGAAAAAAAAGTACAAAACTTTGCTTCAATTAACAATTTCCATCAATTACGTTATATTCTATTTTATTTTTGACCATTTAATGGAGGTTTTCCGAAAAAATGTTTTATATGGGGAAGATAACTTTTGGCTTAGTGTTAATAGACACGTGATTCATGTGAATTTTCAAATGGTTTCGGCTAATATATCTACCTATCATACACATCAAACCCCAAAAACTTTTATTCAAATTATATAGGTATTTATTATTATACACATATAATACTATGTGCTCTTTATTACTTTATTTTAGAAATTTACGGTCTCCATGGTTTAAATTGAAATAACAAATCACTCTTTTTACCTTCGCAATGGAGCTATTAGGATTTTCCCCACTGCCGGTCATAAAGTGCAGATGTGCGCATCGAATTTTTCAATCTCTATTTATTCAAGTATCGATTTTCCGATACCACGTTAAAAGTAGCGATACCGGACAAGTCGCAGATGAAGGGTATCGATACTTTAGCTTCAAAATATCGATACTTCAGAAGTATCGAAGTGTCGTTAGCATCCCTAACTGTAATGTCTTTCTTTTACGATCTCTTGCCAAAAAGACCCTCAAATGATAACTAACCATAATGATCAAGTTATGGCTAAAGGCGCGAAGATTAAATTAATAGAACAGAACTTAAGATCAAGGAGGCTTTTCGCCATTAAAATAACATTTTTCGAAAAAATGGTACTAAGGTTTTCGACAGCTCCCGAATTCATTAATAAAATTAAAGACAGGAAATCTATTTTTATATTTAGGTATTTCTAAAAATGGGCATTTCGCCTTTAAAAGGACTTTCGAATCAGCGGCACCATTGGACTCAAACTTGAATGCGCACCTACAAAGTGCCTACGGAATATGTGTTCAAAATTTCATCTCGATATCTAAAGTAACTTTTGATTGTAGCGTCTTTCATTTGCAATCTTTGCCAAAAGGGCCCTGTAATGACATTTTTCGAAAAAAAAAGCTCTAAGGTTTTCTTCATGGCACCGATTTTTTTTAGCAAAAAGGCACCAAATGTGAATATATTATTAGAAGCAGAGCTTTCCTATGGTGATGAGAAAATGGGGTGCAAAATCTATTCAGTTCTTCGTTTTATCACGCAAGCTGCACATGTCACCTAGATTGGTCTAGTGGTTTGGGCTGTAACGTGTCCACAGACGAACCTACAGACACACAGACATTTTTCGAAAAACACTTTTTTGAGTTCCCACGTAAAGATTTGATGTTTTTGCCGATTTTAGTAACCGCTCCGCGAGCGTAGTAGTTAAAAACTTTACCTGATGAGCCTAAATGGAAGTTGAAAGAAAATTAACTAAAGAAATAACCGAATTTAAGATGAGTTAACTAGATTAGATTAGATTATTACTTTACCTTTCGGTTTGTAATGAGCCCTGCCCTTTTACATACTAATTTAATACATAGGCATTTACATACTTACATGTTTTGGTCTAGTTTTCTTTTTTTCTCTTCTTCGGCTAGTTCTTTCTCTTTCGGTTGTCTTCTGTTTTCTCTTCTCCCCCCTTCTTTCTCTCGCTCTCTCGAATTCCTTCATCCATTCGATTCCCTCTCCCCATTCGTTCAGAATACTCTTTCTCTCCCTTTCCTCCTCTCTCATTCCCACACACTCTTTCAGCAGGCGATCTACTGTCTCTCTCTCATCTCCACATACTCTGCACTTTCTCTTTTCTTCCTTCAGCCAGAACTTGTTCTCCCTCTCCTCATTCCCGCATCTGAATCGCGCTATCATTCTTTTTTCTTTCCCACTCTCCCTCTCCAAGTAACTTGGTAACCCTTCACTTATTATATTCTCATATTTTGCGTTATATCTTGATTCTCAGATTTTTGTTCTTCATTCCACTTTCACTCACTTTCTTTTGCCCTTCCTTTCCCTTTCGCAAAAACCATCATCTTCGTTTTTTCCACATTTACACAAATTAACTAAAGAAATAACCGCATTTAAGATGAGTTAACTATTGAGATGACCTGGCATGGGATATTAAAACTATTTGTGTTGGATATATTATTTATTTCTGTTTTTACTGATTTATTCTAAGTTTCATAGGTAACTCGGAACGGAAGGAAGATCAAAATTTTATTCATAGTCGACGTTTCGACTTTAATTGTTGAGTACATTATTTTGTCAAATTTTTGTACGTGGGCTTTTGTCTCACGGGCAAATGTCCAGATACCATTAGCGTCAGTTACTGTACATATTTACAAATTCTGAGAAAAAGTAGAAGTTTCTACCGTCTGCGAGATTGCCAAATTCGTCTGTTGTTTTTTAAACGGGCTTTAATTTACGTCGGACAACACTTAACAACAATAATTATCCCTTCCAACCTTCATTGTTATCGTTTGTTGGCTGTGATTATAACAGAAGAAACGCCTGACTTACACTGTCCTTGTACTTTTCCGTTGGGACATGCTTTTATTGAAGTGGAAGCGTTTTCTAACAGACGCGGAGGCAGTATGAGTCAGGCTTTTTCTGCTGTGTCAAAAATAGAAACGCTAAACGTTAGAAAACACTTACCAATAATCATCCCTTCCAATATTTGTATTGATGTAAATGAAAACCCGTTTAACACCAAAACAGACAAAAGGCCTGACTCACTCTGCTCCTGTGTCTGATTATGCAATAAGATGCGCAGGAATGAGGACAAAAAATACTCATCTTTCCTGAACTTTTTATTATTTTATTTACCATGTATATTTGATCCATCCTGTATAATTTTCGTCAATTCACGAGTATTTTTTTTTCAAAATTACAATTCCTAGCAGTTGTTCTAGACGAGGATTTAACAGCTTAGTGATCTTGGCCTACAGTTGGAATTTTAGGAATTTTGTGGCTACTTTGGCGATTTTTAACTACCGACCTTTAGCCACTTAGCGATTTGTAGCATTTTTCAGCGATTTCCTGCAGCTTATGCCGTTTCCGGTAACTTTTTTTAAATCAAGTTTTAGCGATTTTTGTGGCGATTTTCAGATTTTTTTTTTAATATTCGCGATTTAGTGCAAGTACCACAAATTTGCCTTGTGGTTTCGCAGCAATCTCATGTGTACGACGTGCCTTGTTAAGCAATTTTCTGAAACTTTCAGCCGCTTTCAGCAAGTTTTAGCGATTTTCGGCGAATTTTTGTTGGAGATTTTCATGCGATTTGTTCCTAAAATCCGCCATTTGGTGTACACAAGATTTGCCTTGGGATTAGTCCCTCGTAAAAATCTTATGGCACGTGCCTTTTTGCACTTTTTTAGATATAGAAAGAGTACACAAATTTGTTCTGTGGTCAACTCCTAAGAGTGAAGATTTTCCCAACTTTAACTTATTTGCTTAGGTTTTTTATTTTTTTCAGGGAATCCCCGAAACAATGCATGAAATTTCTTTCTTCTAAAGAATTGTCAAATAGAAAGTGTAATCTTCGTAACTTCATGCAAGCTATCACGCGATCAATAAAATTTATGACTGACTGCATGACTGAAAGAAAAGTGGGTCGAATAATAGTTTATGTACCTAAGCGTGAAAGTGAACGCTTTCCGAAAGAAAATACAGGTAGTCGATTCGCGAAAATATAACACTCTCACGATGTGTTAGGTAAAGTTCGTTCATTTTCTGTAGCAGAACTAAAATTCTTCTGGAACTGTACAACCCTAAATTGAAGAGCCTGTACTTTTGACAATTTGATCGAAATTTAGCGGGAAAGCAAAAACATTACATAACTCAAATCTTCTAGGTTTTATTTTTATTGTTAGAAGCAGTGTCACAGATAAACGTACCTGAGGCTTTTTCGTGAATATTTTTTTTGCATTTTACTCAAAACTACACGCGCACAAAGGCCATTTTGGGCCAATTCAGAGAAATTGCAAAATTTTGACATTTATCGCTTCTACCAACTCACCTGTTAGTAAAATTCCTTGCAAAATTTCCTCGTGCCAACCTAAGATTCAAATTTTGACTTTCTGTCACTTCAATAGAAAATGAATAGAGAGTACATTATTCTTTTTCCTGCACTCTACATGCAGGAAAATGTAATTTTCATTTCGTGCAGGAAAAAATAATTATTGCCGCCGCAGTTTACATTAGATTTGTCAAGATGTTTTTAGTGAAGAATGGTCAAAATATCTTCTGGTATTGATATTGTTTCAGGACAATCGCTCGGTTATGGCTTCGTGAACTACCACAGACCGGAGGATGCCGAGAAAGCGATCAACACGCTAAACGGACTGCGACTGCAGAACAAAACGATCAAGGTGAGGGTTAAAAGTTTGAAATAGTTAAAGTAGTTGGCAAATGAGTTAGCGTGAGGAAGTTGGCTCAGTTTGTGGTTTGATTCCAGGTGTCATACGCACGACCGAGTTCGGAGGCAATCAAGGGTGCCAACTTATACGTCTCGGGGCTGCCCAAGAACATGACCCAGCAGGATCTGGAATCTTTGTTTAGTCCATACGGTCGTATAATAACATCTCGCATTCTTTGTGATAACATCACTGGTAAGAAATTGTATATGATTTTATTAAAGCGAGTATATACTTCGTACGGTGGAAAAAAAATTTGACGAAAATGACGGAGTATGTGATCGCTGCTTGGTATACAAAGCCAAGGTTGCAGATCTTCGCTCTTAAGATTCTTAGATCCTTGGATCCAGGGATGTTATTCGCGAAACTGATGCCACAATCACAGTAACATACATACAAATACATCAACATACTTGCAGTTTGTTTATTGATTATACCAATCAGTAAATATTTGGTTTTTATTATTTTTATTGGATGTGGTAGCTTTGGTTTCATTATTAATATGATTTGAGAGTTACTGTTGAAATTTGGCTTTCATAACACTAAAACCAGCGGCAGTCCGCGGTGTTCCTTCACCCCGTGTTGCCGTCAGTTCACAAATTATTTGACTTACTGTACCTATATTTTGCGTTTTTCTCTTCTTTTCCCTAGTACGTCAATTTGTCACGGGGGCCGGAGAGAATTTGCCTGGTACGTACCTCTCTCTCTACCATAACACCCAACTGAACACCACCCACAACCACTAAATCCACTCTTTGGTTGTTCTGTTTCGGGCGCGGTCGATCATCTTAAATCAACGCAAACCAGAATTTAATTAAACTGATGCATTGCAATCTTTAGTTGCTTGAACGTTCGTGTCTTGAGTACACTAATGTTCTCCTAAGCGAGCACCCCTCCCCCCATCAGTTGACAAAGTCAAAATTTAATTATGTTTTATTTGCTTTTTTCAGTTTTATTATTTTGCATCGTGGCATGTAACTTTGATTTGCTATGTTATACTTCGTTTTTCGTTTATTTTTTCTTTTAAAGAGCAGAGCAATCACTATACCCAACATACCTACATTTACACAACATACATAACAATACCTTACACACTCATACAAACAGAAACACTGTACGAGAGGCTGTTAAGAATGTGCTTCGTTACGAAAAATGCACGATTTTGCACTCCTTGCACTTTTTGACATCTTCTGAACGGCCTGCTCGTTTCGTGTACAAATTCCTGCTAAGTTCCTGGATCTTAGCAGTAACGGAATTGTTCTCTCCGTTTAGGTCTATCCAAAGGAGTAGGTTTCATTAGATTTGACCAACGTTTGGAGGCGGAAAGAGCAATTCAGGAACTCAATGGTACCATCCCCAAAGGATCCACCGAACCCATTACGGTGAAATTCGCAAATAATCCAAGCAACAACAACAAAGCCATTCCTCCATTGGCAGCTTATCTCACACCCCAAGCCACTCGCCGATTCGCTGGACCTATCCACCACCCAACGGGACGATTCAGGTCAGCTCACAATTACTAATTTTTCTATCTTTCACCCGAAACAGAATTATTCCTTTTATTTGCAGTTTTTCACGTTTTTAATACAAACCGGAAGTTTTCGTTGTTTATTGCGATTTTCAATTTCCTGCTAGTAACCAAAAGCTTAATTAGTTCGAGAACTCAGTATTTTGAAAACAAAGCACTTTAAAACATAATCATAGGAAGTTTTCGAACCGCGTATTTAGGGAATTGATATCACGTGAAGTGATATTTCAAATCTCAAAGAAAAGTTGATCGTTGTCCATTTTATCGTTCAAATTAGACTCGAATAAAACAAGTTAGCAAGGATTGATATGTATTGAAGGTTTCAGGTACCACTCAAACATTCAAAAAATGTTTTGTCTATAAAGTTTCGTGACAAAGTTACAAGCACTTAAAGTTGTCAATTTTCGAGGAACGAAAGATAGCCTTTTTTGGCAAGACTACTTTAGATATCTTCCAACAAACCTCGAGATCTCCTTGAATGTCCTCTTATCCCTCTTCCATTACCTTCCATCAAGATAACCTCAAATCTTCCAATGACTCTCAGATATCCGCGGATTACCTCAGATAGTTAGTTTTGTCCTAAGATACCCTTAGGATACCTGAAGATAACCTAACCTGACCTGCCATTACCTCAAAATCTTCAATGAATCTGAGGTATATTCTCAAATATCCCCAGATTTCCCCTGGATGATCTCAGATATCTATCTTCTCTGGATAGGTAACCTCGGTATTAGCACAAGAAATTAAGAGAATTTGCATAGTTTGTCTCAAGATAACCCTGGAATTACCTCAAGATATTCCCAACACAACCCCAGAAAATCTCAGGATTACCTCACACCTCAAATGCGGGGCAAGAGATCAAATTATAGACACATAATTTTAAAAAGATTCCTTCTAAAAAATTGATACTTATACACATGGAACATTTTTAAAATATCTTCTAATAACTTCAAGAATGCCTTAAGATAACCTCTAAAAACCTCAATATAACCTCAAATCCTTCAATAACCCTCAAATATTCTTGGATTACCTCAAATCTCCATGGTCTATCTCAAGACAACCTCAAGAATGAATTAAGATAACCGCGAATTACCTCAAAATAAACTCAGATTACCCCAAAATAGCCTGAGATAATCTCCAATCCTCCAATGAATTTCAGATATCCTCAAATAAGCTCAAATATCCTGTATAGTCCGGGAGGCAGTGAACATTTTTGGCATTTTAGCCCTATTCGTACAGCGTACTCGTTTTTAAGGTTTATTTTATAGGTGTGGGGATTGGTTAGACAACAACTAGTCGTTATATGACGCAAACGGCCTTGAAGACCGTTCTTTTTTCTGCAAAAATCTTTTTTCAGAAGTCGATTTGGTCTACGCATTGGTTTTCTGTGTCTTTTTTTAAATGTGCCTTTTTACGCCCTAATGATCTTATGAGTAAAGTTAGTGACGCACAAACAGCGTAATTCTCAGTTATAAATTATCGAATTTGATGAACACAGAGGTTACTGCCAATGAGGGACAAATAGGAGAGCTGTTACTGAAAATTAAGCTGTTTTTTGTTTTTTTAAACCAAATCAACTTCTGAAAAAAGGTTTATGAAGACAAAAGAACGATCTTCAAGGATATCTGAGTCTTATAACGATTTGTTGTTTTCTCACCAATTTCCGCCCTTGAAGTAAGCTTTAAAAACAACTATTAATTTGAATACTATGGCAATGCCATATGTTGTAGTTTCTTAGAGAGCTCCAAAGCCTGATTCCTTAGCTTTAATTTAAGACCATATTCATCCAAATCTGTTAAGAAATAGCTGACTTATTCCCGAAAAAAATACTTTGTCCGGGTTACAGAAAAGACTGAAAATTGGCAGCGTCTAACTTGGTTACTACTCGGTATATCACTATGAAATTTGATTCAATTACATTACCTTGCACGAAAAACAAAGTAATACAATCAAAAGTTTTCTAAGCCTTCTAGATTAAAATACCTGACATTTTTCAGTTTGTTCAGTGAGTACCTACCTATATTTCAGGAACTAAGCCAGTTATCCTGAATTTCTTTTCAGACACAACTTTCTTCTAATTTGTAATAAATTCGGACCTTTCGCCGTATCCGGTATGTCAATTTTTCAGGAATTAAAACGGTTGCCATTGGCCCTTGTCCCGCAAGATTTATGGCAGATTTCCGTTTTAGTAATCTCCAGCATGTAAATAAACCAAATAAGTTAAGAAGTTTTCCATGCCTTAAGATGACCTCGAATTATCCCAAGATAATTTCAGATTACCGCAAGCAACATCAAATAACTTCAAATCGTCCATACCGGACAAAAAAATTAAGAAAATCTCAATGTTTTATCCAAGGTAGCATCAAAAAGTGACCTCGAATTATCTCAAGAGAACTTCAGATTACCCAAGAAAAGATAACCTTAAAACCCTCAAAATTAAGAGAATTTCCAAGTTTTGTCTCAAGATAATTTCGAATTAGGTACTTTAAGGTAAACTCAAAGCCTCAAAATTAAGAAAAATTCCATGTTTTGTCTCAAAATAACCTCAAGAATGTCTTAAGGTGATCTCAAATTATGTAGGTAGGTACTTCAAGATAACCGATCAATTCTTCCAAATTAAGAAGATTTCTGTTTTGTCTCAAAGATAACGTGGAGAATGCTTTAAGATGGCCTCGAATTACCTCAAGATAACCTCAAATCCTCCAATGTGAGTGAGGGATAAAAGATAGTTGAGCGAAAAATCAAATAACCTCAAATCGTCCATACCGGACAAAAAAATTAAGAAAATCTCACTGTTTTGTCCAAGGTAGCGTCAAAAAGGTGACCTCGAATTATCTCAAGATAATTTTAGATTACCCCAAGACAAGATAACCTCAAATCCTTAAAATTAAGAGAATTTCCATGTTTTGTCTCAAGATAATTTCGAATTAGGTACTTTAAGGTAACCTCAAATCGTCAAAATTAAGAAAAAATCCATGTTTTGTCTCAAAATAACCTCAAGAATGTCTTAAGATGATCTCAAATGATGGAGGTACCTCAAGATAACCGATAACCTCAATTCTTCCAAATTAAGAAAATTTCTGTTTTGTCTCAAAGATAACCTCAAGAATGCTTTAAAATGGCCTCGAATTACCTCAAGATAAGTTCTGATTACATACCCCAAGACAAGATAACCTCAAATCCTCAAAATTAAGAGAAGTTCCATATTTTGTCTCAAAATAATCTCATGAATTTCTTAAGATGATCTCAAATCATGTGGGTACCTCAAGATAGCCGATAACCTCAAATAACCTCAATTCTTCCAAATTAAGAAAATTTCTGTTTTGTCTCAAAGATAACCTCAAGAATGCTTTAAGATAGCCTCGAATTACCTCAGGATAAGTTCTGATTACATACCCCAAGACAAGATAACCTCAAAGCCTCAAAATTAAGAGAATTTCCATGTTTTGTCTCAAAATAACCTCAAGAATGTCTTAAGATGATCTCAAATTATGTAGGTACCTCAAGATAATCGATAACCTCAAATAACCTCAATTCTTCCAAAATTAAGAATATTTTTGTTTTGTCTCAAGATAATTTCGAATTAGGTACCTTAAGATAACCTCAAATCCTAAAAATTAAGAAAAACTCCATGTTTTGTCTCAAAATAACCTCAAGAATGTCTTGATCTCAAATTATGTAGGTATCTCAAGATAATCGATAACTTCAAATAACCTCAATTCTTCCAAATTAAGAAAATTTCTGTTTTGTGTCAAAGATAACCTCGAGAATGCTTTAAGATGGCCTCGAATTGCCTCAAGATAACCTTAAATCCTCCAGTGTGAGTGAGGGATAAAAGATAAGTTGAGCGAAAAATCAAATAATCTCAAATCGTCCATACCGGACAAAAAAATTAAGAAAATCTCAATGTTTTGTCCAAGGTAGCGTCAAAAAGGTGACCTCGAATTATCTCAAGATAACTTCAGATTACCTCAAGACAAGATAACCTTAAAGCCCTCAAAATTAAGAGAATTTCCATGTTTTGTCTCAAGATAACCTCAAGAATGTCTTGAGATGATCTCAAATGATGAAGGTACCTCAAGATAACCGATAACCTCAATTCTTCCAAATTAGGAAAATTTCTGTTCTGTCTCAAAGATAACCTCGAGAATGCTTTAAGATGGTCTCGAATTACCTCGAGACAACCTTAAATCCTCCAATGAATGTTAGGATTATATCAGTGAGGGATGAAAGATAAGCTGAGCGAAAAACCCCTCGTAAATTTCGAAGAGTTTTTTTATATTTCCAAAGTGATCCAAGGTAGGTAGGGGTTTGATTTTTGACTCTACCTAAGTTAATATAAGAGAAACTTTTTGTATCATTATCATACAGGGCTCAACAACTTTAATTAATTGCAAATTCTTTGTCTGCCAGAAAAAAAAGAAGAAAATGAGCTCATTTCTTAACTTTTTTGCCTCTTTCTCGTTTCCTCTAAGTTGACCACTTTGAGTGCTTCAAACTTCAAATTTCGAATATTTTGTTGTTTCTCCGAAATGTTTTTTGTACCTGTGTTTTGATTGAAGACGAAAAATGTAAAAATTGTTAACCTTCGAGCAAATGTTCAAAGTCCAATGGCGATAAAAAATACGGAGAGATGAGATGGGAATTTGTATTGTAGGTATTCTCCGCTGGCCGGAGACCTGCTGGCCAACTCCATGCTGCCCGGAAACGCAATGAACGGTTCCGGTTGGTGTATCTTCGTCTATAACCTCGCCCCAGAGACCGAAGAAAACGTTCTCTGGCAGTTATTTGGCCCATTCGGCGCCGTCCAGAGCGTCAAAGTGATCCGTGACCTGCAGACTAATAAATGTAAAGGTTTCGGCTTCGTCACGATGACCAACTACGATGAAGCCGTGGTAGCTATACAGTCGCTAAACGGTTACACGCTGGGTAACCGAGTCCTGCAGGTCAGCTTTAAAACGAACAAAAGTAAAACCACATAGAGCGACGTTTAATCACCACCAGCGAACTCACTGCACTCCGACCACGCCGCGTTATTTAAATTATTAATTATTTATTACTTTGTAGGTAATTTGAAGGCTTGGCTGGGAGTGCGGAGAGTACTGTTGCGCCCGCAAAAAGCGCACCCAATAAATTAGTACTTAAAACGATACGAAGCTAGTCAGAAGTGCATTCGCGTTTCACATAGCAAAGAATACGGTCTGATTTTTTTTTTCTTCACTAAAACTGTGCCATCACCGTTCATTGGAAACTCGCCCAAAGATTAACTATATTTATAATAGAGTATTTATTATATAATTAATTTCATAATTGGTTAGTAATTTATGTAATTTGTATATGTAGTGTTTTGTGTATTTTCAAAGACTAGTCGCATCACAACGGCAACGTTGTAATTTTGTAATTTGTGTTCACGGATTACCGTTGCGGCGAGGGATGATTACAATAATTTGAAAGCTGTATAAATATTTTAAATATGCAATATAAAACGTCTTGTGATAGGTGATGGCCACCAAAGATTAATTAATTTGAAAAATCTGGGGCGGAATCACCCTCACCGCATCGGTATTTCGTTTTTCTTATAATTGTGTGTTGTGTTTAGTTCACCAGATTAACACGCTTAGAAAAATTGCGTGGTTTTGCTTTAAAATGCCATCAAAGCGACGGCAATGCTTTAGCGAGACCACAACTATCCCATTTATTTATTTATTATTATTTATTTATTTCTTTTCTTTTTCGGTAACAGAGCATAGACTGTTACTTCTGCAGTTGTTAATTTTAGTTTCTTATTTTATCAAGGTTACTTTTATTTTTCAATATAAATTCATTAAAATTTGCTTTATGATTTTTTTTATTTTTACTTTCTTCCTGTTGTGTTGTCTTGTACGCTGACGTCGACGCAATAGTCATAAAGTCGTGACGTAGATCAGCGCAGTGTCAATTTTGTATTTATTTCAAATTTCAAATCTCGCGCTGAAATTACGTCACGTCTCTATGCTACTACGCATTGCACAAGCGACGCCACTGCTGCGATATCGATCGCTGAAGTTGCGCCGCCCTTAACCACCTACAGACTAACCAGCCACTTCCACAAAAGAATCACTTTATTTTTATAAAAAAAAAAACGTACCTTGAGATCGGATAATTAACATATGGCGGATTGAGTTTTGGCATTTTTGATCATTTACGACTTTATTTACCATCAGTTTGAGGCGAGAAGCGAAAATTTGCCGACAAAATCACATATCTAATATTTTATTTGCTAATTGTCGGCAGGTTTTTGGATCGCGTTTGATAGGGCGGTTCTTGGGGGCCATGGCGAGTTTTGGAAAAGGATTTTCGCTAATAGGTAAGGACTTGATTTAAGTGCAAAATTTTTACTTTGGAAAAAATGAAATACAAAGTCGGGCAACCGAAGGCCTACATTCGTATTTTTCTGATGTTATACGTACCGGGTGCCTATACATAACTTCTTTGTACTTTAAGGAAGAGAAGCAGTTTAATTATCGCGAAAAACGAAAATGGTCAATTTTATCCCAAAATTTTACAAAAACTACCAATTAAAAGAATATAAAGTTAAATAAATCCGCCATTCTACAGTTTTTGTTTTTAGGATAAAATATTGGTGCTCATTGTACAAATTATATTCATGTATTTGCTGAATTTGAAAATAATTGTTTTAAAGCTGCTCTTTATTTTTAAACAAAACATTTTTATTGCTGTATATCACTTTTAAATGTTTAAATGTTTATAAGGTAAGTGTCCCATTTATCGACCACACAAACGCTGCATTTGAAAATCTGTAAAGAGGTTATGCACCGTTTTAAGCATATGCTACATTATAGTTGAATTCTTCATTATTTGTAACATTTAAGTGATAGTTTAATTTTGCAATCCTTGAGTTATATTTATTAAAATACCGGAAAATATTTTTGACCGCCCTGTTACATATACAGTGTGTCTCATTTTAACTGGAACCCCCAAATATTTCGGTTAATATTGAGCAAATCAACTCGCTCTTTTTTTGCACATGTAGAGCCCCAGAATCTGCATCTGCGTAATACTTCACTTTTTTGTTATCCCGAAATCTCAGCCCACTGCGATTAATTAAAGAGGCCAAAAATAGCGAAATCGTATTAGGCATTTTTTTATCGAAAAAGTTTATTAAGAAAAGTTGCTCAGAATGACTTCAAATAGGGAAATCCGAACTTTCAGGGCAAAATAAAAATCTTGAATTTCTGGAAGAAAAATCAAAAATATCGAAAACTTCAATATTTTTGCAACAAAAGGGTTGCTGTGTAATAAAAAAACAATTGAAATAGGTTTGTTTGACATTTGCTGTTAGCTATAGCTGGGCAAAATTTAACAATCGCAGAAAAAATTGAAATGATAAGCTAATAAATAATAATCTTAATAATTCCAACTTTTTCTGCGATTGTTAAATTGTTCCCAGGCATAGCTAACAGCAACTATCAAGCACTCATTTCAATTGTTTTTAATTACACAACAACCCTTTTGTTTTAAAAATAATGGTTTTCGATATTTTTTTCCTCCAGAAATTCAACATTTTTATTTTAGGCTGAAACTTCGTACTTGCTCATTTGGGGTCATCCTGAGCAACTTTTCTTAATAACATTTTTCGATAAAAAAATGCCTAATACGATTTATACGATTTCGCTGTTTTTGTCCTCTTTAATTAATCGCAGTGGGCTAAGATTTCGGAATAAAAAAAGGTGAAGCATCACACAGATGCAAATTTTGAGGCTCTACATGTATAAAAAAAGCGAATTAATTTGCTCAATATTAACCGAAATATTTGGGTGGTTCCAGTTAAAATGAAACACACTGTATATTTTTTAATTTGTACAAACATACAATTACTTTCCGCTTACCTTATTTCTTTTCATATCTTCCTCTATGTATTGCATACACGGAAAAATGTAACTTTTAGTGTATAAAATGGACATTTTTGTGTGCAAAATAGTCATTTACTACAAAATTTTATAAAGCAAAACGCTTTTATTGTTGCCTACTTACGAAGTCTAATAACACCTAACAAGCGAGTATTTCATCTGGGAAAGAATGGCATCAAAAAATAATTTCTTAATGAAAAATATACAACTAACGGGTGTCGCGTAAAAACCGGACACTTTTTCATTGAACATAGTTGTTTCACTGATTGATCGACTCCATTGGTGTGCGTAGCAGTGTCCAACGCAAAAAACGTGCCGTTTCTGGAGTGACAAAGAGTTACAGATGGCACTAATCGCAAACATTTAAAAATTAGGTACTTGCTGTAAAAATGTTACTGCACACTTTGAAAAATTTAATTTTCTGGCTACCGATTCATCAAAAAGAAATTGCGAATGCATAATTCTAAAGGAAAAAGAACTATTGTTCAATTGGTGCCATGCGCTTTCTGATACACGTGTTTAAACACACACTAATCTTTAAATATTTATTGTGGCGCCATGTACAAGAAAAGCACATTCTTTTGTGCAGAACCTTGAGGAATTTCAATGGAATCGACCGAATAATAAAAAAGTTATGAGCAATCAAAAAGTGCCCGGTTTTTTGCGCGCCACCCTGTAATTGTAAACATGCATGAATTTCTTATTTTAAATTGAAAACTAAACTTAATCGATAATTGGGACCTTTACTTTAGTTTCATTGAAATTCATAAAAATTTGCAGCGATCAGCTGATTTTCTAAATTGTAAAGCAACAAAAGCCTTTCAGATTGCCAAAGGCCTGAAAATCCTCACTTCTTGATGTTTCAAGTTTTTGTTCGAAATAATCTAACATTCCAATATACTACTTATGTACCTACAAACAAACTTAACTGAATTTACTTAAAAACTAGTAGGCCTACCAAAATGCCAATGTGTTCATTTCATGCACCGATTCAATTTTTACAAACATGTCGAATTGCATGAAAATATATAAGGAAATAGGAAAATTTTTACGCCTCTTCGACAACTCCTTCAGATGTTGAAATTTTTGATATTTTTCAGTTTTTGGATGAACACTCGAAAAAAAGCTATACAAAGTTTCTCTACAGCAAAAAGAAAAGGGGCACGTTTAAAAATGAGAGAATATTTTCAAATTCTGGCAGCATTAAAATAGGTAATTTCCGAACCGAAACAGTTTGCATGCCTTTTGGAAACTCGCCAGAACCCGAGCGCCGCAGTGGGCGAAAAGCGAAACGCACACGCCACCCGGCAGCACAGAATACGAAGATGTACATAAAATTGTTTGATCGAACTAAGCAAATAAGTTTTAAGACACTCTTTTGGTAGTTTTATTAAAGACAAGAGTGGATACCACAGGCGAAAGTGTTGCGGTCGGTGCGAATCTCACGCGGACTACACAATAATAATAATACTCCAACAATTTATAAATTATGAGATTTTACCTCATCACCAAGCACCAATTACTGCAAAGCAGATTACCCAAAATAAAATATATTTACAAAGTGGTAAAATCGAATAATTAGATTGTTTCTTCAATAAACGCCGCTTATATGAAAATAGTGTCGTTGTTTACAAATTTAATCGTTATAAGAGCTGCCATTAGTGTTTAAAATGCCGGATTTGAAAAATCTGGTCTTGTTAGTAGATTGGACATATCTAGCAATAAAGTGATTTTTTCATGTAAGCGGCTCCGGTGCTGCGTCCGCTCAAGGAGTGTAGTCCGGGTGATAGTGAAGCGCCCCCTGCTTGTGATAATCCAGACCTAGTCGTGGGGGGTACCCCGAGAATGACAGGAAAGACCGTGTATACTCCTAGCCGCACAGCGTACGGGTTAACGTACAATCTTGTATACAAGAAAAGAAGTTTAGTGTTCCAAGCACAAACTAGTGACGTAGGTGATGTTATTGGTTACTCTGGCCTAAATCGAAACTCGTTTAGACTAATTCCATTTACAGAACAACGATCTTTCAAATGATATTATATGTCTATCAGCAATGCTTGTTTTACCATTCTTAGCTTCTATTTGGCTAGCCATTTGCTAAATATACCGCTTAACTTTTTTAATTGGTGATTATTGTATTATTAAATATTCTATTCATCATTATTATTACTATTATTATTGATTACGTATCACTACGTATCTCTACATAAGAGTTATCTCTTTGTGTGTTGTGTAGATCTTTAGAGTAAGTGTAATATAGTACATATTCCTATTGGTTACTTTCTCTATGTGTGTAGCTGTTGTGTTGCGGGCGGGCGATCCGGCGGATTGACGCCTCACGACGCTCCGCCGGGACGCTCGCCCTGGATGCGGGTCCACCCCCATCCCGCCCGGCGCCATGCAGGGCTATAGCTCAAATATTGTTGTGACGAGATGCATTCCATTATTAACAAACCACTGATTGATATATACATATATTATATACTCATACTTATATTCTATCTGTTTTGATAAAAATGGTGGTTATTTATTATAAATAATATCGAGTGCAAAAGTTATATGTACAGAGGTTATATTATTAGGAAGTACAGTACCTCATAAACTGTAATTCATGCAATAACTTATTATAAGAAAGTTCTTATTACAATATACTTAGCTTTAGTATAAGAGAGGCGAGGTTTCTACATTACCTTGCGGCGGAAGGTCGATGTGCCGCGGGGGGCAAATTGACCTTCCGTCTTCCCTTCTCGTGCCGCGAGTCTTCTATATGGAGTCGGGAAGGCGCCTTTAAATCCACATCCAATAACTCTTCTAACATAATTTTAAAAATAATTGAAAAATTCACCTTTTCAAATTTCCCGCGAAACGATCTCGTAATCGTTCGCGGGAAACTTGAAAACCCGGAGAGTTATTTTATTATTTTTTCATGTAAATATATGTTAGAAGATTTATTGTCCGCCGAGGATGGAAGGTGAAATGAAGATGACGACATATCAACAGACCGACTCTCGACACGGTACACCATCAAGCCCTGCTGATGGAACTGAACTGATTCACTAAATATACCGAAATAACTGAACCTTTCTCCTAGTAGATCAGCAACAATAAATTAAAAAATTAAATTTTACGAAAAAATATACTTAAAGAATTATAAGTAGTACTACGATGCAGGTCAGATCTCCGTGTTTCCAATTTTTAGTTTTGTTTATTATAATACTATATTGTTCATTGTCTTTTATTGCTTATTGTCCAGTGTCACATGCTGCATTTGTGTGTATTAATTGTTATTTGGTGGTTATTTGTAATCAATACATATTTATTGTATCAGTATTTAGATATTGAGTATTAGTTGAGTCGCCGTATAGAGATTTTGAGAATTGTATCCAACGGCAAAAGGTCTCCGTGCAGTGTTTAGTTATTTGAATTGATTGATGTCGGTTTGATTAGGTTTGGTTCAGATTTAGATTGGGTTTCTTTAAAAGAAAGGCTGTGGAAGCTGGGAACCAGGTCATCGGATATTGCGGACAGTAGGATAAAATAAAATACACTGGCACTGGACACTGGCAAAATATTAAATGCAAGTGTATAGCATCGCCAATGCGTTGCAGTCAAGACAACTCTAAATACATATAAAAATAACACAATGTTATTGTGTATTCCAGGCTAGAAGTCGGTGTAATGCAATATTTGTACTTTTCCATGTTGACAAAACTCAATACAATAAAATATAAAAGCTACATTTACATTGGGTTCTAATCATTCCCTTTTCAAATTACTTACAACTTCATATTTAACTACTATATTTCAATTTTGTAATATATCATGTGTATAAAATAGATCTGATATACATTATGACTCTATTGTTATTATTTACTTTATTCTTTACTTTTTTTACTACTTTTACTATCATGTATCCTTCCAAAACTTTTTCATTTTATATTATTTTCGTGCTGTTGACCGCTATTTTATTTACTCTGTCCTAGAATCTTATCAGGTAAGTACAACATTAATCATATGGCTAGCTAAATCAAACTAATTAAATTAGAAAACAAAGGACAAACAATATATTTTTAACCAAAATCTTCGTCCTTTTTGCTCATTTCTTCTAAGTATACTTATTTAATCAGTTCAGTTTAAAAACAATGACTGTTTGTTACAACAATTTTGCACTTAATTTGTCATTCGTCTAAATCTAGAAAGATCGGTGAAAGAAAGTGGGAAATTTTCCAAAATACGGTTGTAAATTCAAATTCGGTGTAAATCCAACCGTCAACCTGACCAGTGGAAGCCTCCATTCAAAGCAATAAAAGTCTTTCGAGAATATTACTTTATTTTCACATTCTACGCTCGCGGAGCAGTTATTAGAATCGGTCGAAATATGGAATCGCCAAAAACAGCGAATCTTTACGTTTTAGGGTTGGTACTGGGAACCCAAAAAAGCGATTTTTAACACCCTACAGACCAAACTACCGGACCGATCTGGCTGAAATTTGATATGTGCACAATGAACATTGTATGTGTGATCCACGGAAGAGTTTATTCGATTTTGAGCTATATCGGTATACGGAAAGTGCAGTTTTGGCAAATCAAATTTAAAATCTAAATGCAAATCCTCATGTTTTACACTACCATCTAAAAATCTATTCCAGTTGGTGCTTTTTTGTCACTGAGAACAGGTTTTAGACTGTTACGCTCGACTTGTTATGCTGTGCCATCTCGGGCACATTTCCCCTACCTACTTTAGACGATGTCAGTACTACCTAATAATACTAGTAGTATGGTGATAATACTAAAGTTGAAATTATTAATCAATTAAGAATAAGAATGAAATATTTATAGAAATGTGGATAATAATCAGGTATTTGCATATGTACCTCGTTTTCCAAACAGACAGAACTAACGATCAATTAACAAATAACAACTTATTTGATCATGTCAACGTAAAAAATTGGCAATCTGGGTTTCGGGTAAAATCTAAAATACAAATGTTTTTCACCCCTAAAATTACATTTTTTGAAAAAATGGCACTAAGGTTTTCGATCCGGTAATGCAACAGCTATCGCATCCGATAGTAAGAATATGCCTTTTTGTAAAATAAATTCAAAAAAGGGCCCTTTTGCCACTATAATGACATTTTTCGAAAATATGGTATTAAGGTTTTCGACTTAAAAAAAAATCAGCTATCACATCCGGCATAGTAAAAATACAGGGTGGATAATTTTTCGATGCTCACCTATTAGGATCTCCTAAACGGTAAAAGATAAGGGGTCAGTTAAATTAGAGAAAAGTTGCACTATTTCTTGGCGATTAAGAATCTGAAGAGAATTCCCCGATATTTTGATTCGTTAGTGAGTTATCACAAAAAATCTGAAAATTGAGAATTTAAAGAAAAATTAATATCTTCCTAACGATTGATGTTATTTAAATGAAACTTTGAACTTTTATATTTTTGACAGGTGTCAATTGAATGGCATTGACAGAAAGACCCTCTAGATTTTGAATAAAGACAGTCAAATTTTCTTCTTATGGGCGCCATATTGAATTTTACCACCGCCGGATACACAGAAAAATTTGCTTCTCAAAAATGTAACCAATATAGACTTTTTTGAAAAAATATGTGAAAGCCTGAGTCACACGACCGCAAGATTATTATTATTATTATTATTGTTTATTCACCAAAAAAGAAACAATACAAAATATAACCCATGAAAGGTAGAAAATTAACAATATTTGGTGAATCTTGAGATGTATTTTATTACCGTTGAATTCAATTGTTTTCACATGTTATAAGGGATTCAAGAAGTCGGCGTACTTTTTTGCAATTGTTTTTCGTCTAAGTTTAGGCAGATTTTACAAATTATTCATACCGATTTTCAAATTTCATGTCGACTACATTTTTGAAAAGCCAATTTTTTTGTGTATTTGATGGTGTCAAAATTCAATATGGTATGGCCATAAAAGAAACAAAAGTTGACTGGCGTTATTCAAAATCTAGAAGGCCTAAAAAATGTCTGCCAGTGCCACTTAATTGACAGCTGTCAAAAATATAAAAGTTACAAGATATTAATTTTTCTTTAAATTATCAATTTTCAGATTTTTTGTGATAACTCAGGATCGAATCAAAATATCGGGGAATTTTCTTTAGATTCCTAATAATCATCAAGAAATAGAGCAACTTTTCTCCAATTCAAACTACCCCCAATCTATTATGGTGAGCATCGAAAGATTAACCACCCTGTATACAGTTATATATAGGTTTTTTTCCCTGTACCGTTTTTTAGCCAAAAGGGCACCATGTGTGAATACATTTTCAGAAGCAGTAGAATTCGAAGAGCTTTCATATGGTGATTTAAAAGTTTTTTATTTAAATTCGAATTGTAACTCATTTAAGTAAAAACCTATTTAACCTAAACTGGGAGTCATTAAACCTAAAAACATGTTTTAAGCAACCGATTTAAGTACCTACCTTTTTTCAATGTTTAGAGAACCTAGAAACCGACCCCTAATTATTATACAGGGTGTTTTCTAACGGCGTGTAAGTTTTTTAATCTCAGATTGCCCATCGAAAACGGTGACGATTGGCACAAAATTTTTTAGGTCGAAATCGTCTCCTAAGCAAGTTACAGGACTTTAAACGTGCGCCATCGGGAGCAGTTTTTCTTAATTATCTCAAGAACGGATCAATGGATTTGAATGAAATTTGGAGGAAGCTAGTATCCAATGAATATACATCTACATTGTGAATTTCGTTGGATTATGACCACGGGATCCCTAGGAAACGGAGACACGTGACACTTTTCTTCCGGAAAATGTTTCAAGGACACGCGTTTTAAAAATGGTGGTGTCTGTTAGAAAGGGCAATTCAAACTGGTTAAAAAACTTACACGCGGTTGCAAAACAGCCTGTATAATAAGGGAGGAAACGAAAAGGAGTAAGTTGAGAGTAGGGAAAGAGGAGATTGTAAGATATTACAAGAATGCTGGAAAGAGAAAATGAAAGACAAAGATATTACGCAAGGGAAGATATAGAAAGGCGCAGGGAACAGTAGGAGAGGTGGATGAATGGAGCAGTTAGAAAACACCCTGTATAAGCCAACATATAAACACTAAACAAATTTTAAAGAAAGCTCTAAATAAACTCTAAACACATTAGAAAACATTTTGCGTTTATGGTTATAGGTACGCGCTATTGTCTACCTGAAAAAAGGACAAAGAAAATCGAAAAGCTTAGATACGTTGACCGCTTTGCCTCAAGTGGAAAAATCCACTTTACCCCGACCTACAATTTATTATAAAAATAAAATTCACAAATTAAAGACGAGCTTTTATACGTTTCCTGTTATTACAAGTTGAAAAGCTTCATAATATGGACTCTGTTAATAAATATTAAATAAATTAGAAATGATCATTGGCATTATTGCTTTTTTACTTACATACCGAGAAATATTACAACCCACGTGGTGAAATAATTGACTCCGCACTAGAAAACCAGATGCACGTGGGCGCGGGGTGGGGGCTTAATGCGGACAATTTAGCAGGGGTGTGTTTAAGAAGTCGAAGGGCCCGGTGCAGAGGCCCCCAAAAAAATTTTGTCCACCCCCCCGGTATTCGTTACCAACGCTCTCGAAAAAAAAATTTTGACAATCAAAACCGTTAAACAAAGGACGATAATATTATGAAGTGGAAAACTGAAAACATTTCTAACTTGTAAGAATCGCAGAGAAAATTGAGAAAGGTAAGGATCAATTCTTACAACTAATTTGTTAGGGATACCACTAAGGCCGGAATTTCAATCGAAGGTTAACCGTCAGATCTGCTAGTTATCCAATCAAAAGAGTCAATTTCAAAACTTTCTGACGATCTGATTGGTTAATCAACAGATCTGTAGGTTAACCTTCCATAGAAATTCCGGCCCTAAAAGGACTGAATAAGCTTTATGAAGAAATACAGTCGTCAATTAATTAAACAATCAGTATTGTACTAATATGGTACCGTAGATTGTGTATACAGGGCGATTCAAGAAGACCGTTCATTATAAACTTTTAGGGATCCACTTGTACTAAAATTTTGAAATTTGGTACTATACCATAATCGTCCACGCACACCAAAGATAAAATATTTCCAAGCCACCAGCACATTCGATTTCATCTTTATTATTTTAAACGGAAAGGCCCTCTTTTTGACTTTAATTGTGAGTTCATTGCATCTACGTTTTGCCTATACCTAACTATCACCGTTTTTGACATAAGTCAAAATTTGTATCCTAAAATTTATTTGCAATGCGTTATAGAAAAACTTGTTTCTTCCAAACGATTGAAGATTAAGGAACTAAACTTGGAGGGTTGAACCTACAAGCTTTCGGCTTTCTTTTGATGTCTCACTTGATCATGTTGAATTAACAATTTGGCGGAAAATAGTTTTTTAAATGGTAAACACAAAATGTCCACAACTTAATTTTTTTTAATAGGAATACGATATGTAGCTAAAAGATGCAAAATTAAATATTAAGAGCAGTCTAAAGGAAATTTAATTTTGCATCTTTTGACTGCATAAAATTGTGATACTCGCATTTGGAAAAACGGAGTTGTGGACAATTTTTTTCAACCATTTTTGAAAATTATTTTCCGCCATATTGTTAATTCAACATGATCAAGTGATACATCAAAAGAAAGATGAAAGCTTGTAGTTTCAACCCTCCAAGTTTAGCTCCTTAATCTTCAATCGTTTGGAGGATACAAGTTTTTCTATTACGCATTGCAAATCAATTTTTGGATAAATATTTTGATATATGTCAAAAACGGTGACAGATAGGTAGGCAAAATGTAGGTGCGATAAACTCACAACACAATTAAGAGACGAATCTGAATCTAAAGTCAAAACGAGGGCTTTCTATTTAAAATAACAATGATATGGCGGTTACTTTCGGTAAAACCGGAAGTGCTGAGGGGTTGAAAATATTTAATTTTTGGTATGCGTGGGCGATTATGGTATAGTACCAAATTTCAAAATTCTGCTACAAGTGCACCCCCAAAATTTTCTAACGAACGGTCTTCGTGAATCACCCTAAGGAACGGATGGTCCAAATTTCAAAATATCAGGGAATTTTAATTTTTATAGGTGAAACAAAACAGTGCTGTTCCCGCACAAAAAGTTGACAAGAGTTAAAAAGGTAATTTGTTATTAATTTCTGAAAATAACACGCCAATTTAACCAAATAAGATATGCCAAATGCCGAGAAAACACAAACACGTTCCAGGAACAGCATATCGGCGGAATTTTCCACCAGAAAATGTGGAATTGACGTTGGAAGCCAAATTGGAAGCAGAGCTTGATCGTGGAATGTCGTTTGGGGAAGCTGCTGAAATATTTAATATGCCAAAGACCACACTTTAGCATCAATATTGGGGCAAATATTCGGACATGCTGGGGAAGCCTCCTGTGTTAAGCCATTTAGAGGAACAAAAAGAACCAAAAAAGAAACCAAAAAGTATTTTGTAGTAAAGATAGTAAAAATCAAAGACAAAAAAATATTACTGTTGACTGCCTACGAAGCTACAAAGAACATAATGATGAGTTTATTTTTCCAGCTGGTAAGTGACAGAAGTAGGTACAATATCTGTAGACCAGATTAGATTCCGCCTCTCCACTCCACACATTTACAGAGCAATCCACTCATTTTCAAGCAATGTATTTTAATAATTTTGTTAATTTTTATTTTTCTCATACCTACTTAAGAGTTATATTTTTTTGTTTAAGTTTGGGAAACACAAGTTAGTGTTATTTTCTTTAATAAATTGTGTTCAGTTCCTGATTTTTGTCATTTCATTAAGGAAAAGTGTTAATCTGGAAGGTTAGATAAAACTTTTGTTACTTAAATTCAAAATTTTTTTGTTTAGAAAAGTTCCATAAAGGCTAGTTAAGTATAGAACGATTGCCAAATTTACGATGTTTTCTATAGACAAATTTTGCCGTTCCGTATATCCCCAACCTATGGGTTGGAATTGGCAATTTTCAAAAAATAAAAGGACCCTCAAGGTCCTGAGGTCTATTGACAGGGTACAATGTATCTATTAACAATTTCGCTACTGTCTATTAGACTAAAAAAGGTGCATTATTTAAGCCGCAAGAGAAGTTATTTGAAAAAAATTGTAAATAAATATAAACACGTCGTGTCTCAAATTTAATTGAAAGAAAACTGGATATGTGCATTATGGGAGATTTACTTTGAAAATGTGTCATGCGTCTGGTCGAGACGCATGACACATTTATTTAGGTATTGTTAATTCCTGATACCTGAAGCGTCTTTAGAGTTCTGTGCTGGGCCCCAAAAAGCTAAGCCCAATAAGGCCCCAACCCAAACCCTCAAGAATAGAAAATGAAGATTTTGAATTTTGTTCGTAATAAAATATTGTTATCGAAATCGGCTTAGAGGCCTAAAGTGATCAGAATCTGGATGGGGGCCAGGTGCGATGACCCACTACTACTTTTTAGACGTACTTGAGGGAGGAAGAAGCTATTTAGGTATATACTTGAAGTTGTAGATGTCGCTAGTATACAGGGTATCCCTCGACGAGCGTCAGTTAGCCGTATCTGGAGAACTGTTTTTAGCATCGTCATGAAAATTTGTACGCAGGGGTTTCAAGTAATTTTGAATCGACGTAAAATATTTTCATCAATGGCGCGCTTCCGGTTATACCGGAAATAGGTACTAACTTTCTTATTTTAAATGGAACACCCTGTAAATTATGATATTTTTGGATTCTACGTTTAGGTGAACTGTTACTAAGAATTGCTATGCCAAAAATCAACCGTTTTTGAGAAAATCAAGAATTTCGCTTTTTTATGTCAAGTGCAGGCCTAACTTCAAAAAGCTGTAACATCCTTACAGTATGAAATGAGGAAACGATATTAATTTAGCATGAAGATTAATGTAGGGTGTATCCGCCCGTGCACTCAAATTGGGTCAAATACATACAGGGTGTTCTCTGTAAATTTTTAAACATCATCAACTTCATTGGTCAAAAAGTCAATTTTTTCAAATGGAATGCCTCAACTATTTTATGGCATCTCGTTGCAGAATTTAATTGTCTATCATTTTAGTCTACATGTTTGCCATATTAAAAAAAAAGTTTTTGTGATATTTCAAAGTATTTGGAATTTGAACAAAATTTCATATTTAGCACGATTTAATAACCAAAGTTAGCTATGATTTTAGGAGCCTTGAGAGTTCCTTAAGGCTGCTCTAACGAAAATCGAAGCCCATTTTAATCCTGTTTTAAAATATGAAATTTTGGTCAAATTCCAAATACTTAGAAATATCACAAAAACTGTTTATTTAAATATGGCAAACATTTAGACTAAAATGATAGACAATTAAATTCTGCATCGATGGGCCATAAAATAATTGAGGCATTGCATTTGAAAAAATTGTCTATTTGACCAATGAAGTTGATGAAGTTTAAAAATTTGCAGAGAACACCCTGTATGTATTTGAACCAATTTGATTCCAAGGGCGGACACACCCTACATTAGTCTTTATTCACAATTAATATTGTTATCTCATTTCATACTGTAACGATGTTACAGCTTTTTGAATTTAGGCCTGCGCTTGGCATAAAAAAGCGAAATTCTTGATTTCCTCAAAAATGGTTGATTTTTGGCATAGCAATTCTTAGTAAAAGTTTGCCCAGAATGAAACGTACAATCCAAAAATATCATAATATACAGGGTGTTCCATTTAAAATAAGGAAGTTAGTATCTATTTCCGGTATAACCGGAAGTGCGCCATTGATGAAAATATTTTACGTCGATTCAAAATTAAGTGAAACCCCTGTGTACAAATTTTCAAGACGATGCTAAAAACAGTTCTCCAGATACGGCTAACTGACGCTCGTCGAGGGATACCCTGTATAGTTAATAATGGTAAAATCCGCTTTGCCACCAGGAGCCACTTTGTCCCAACTTCCCCTATCTGTATTTTCAACGAATAGAATCATTTTGATAGTGTGTTCAGTAATAATTTCTAAAAATTTATTTATTTGTTTGTTTGATTTATAATCTTAGGTGCCTAAAATAGATTTTTTGCATTTTTTGCTTCTATTGACGCAAACCTCGCTGGGCAATTAAAAAAAATATATTTTTCAACCGCTAATTTTGCAAAATTCGCCGAATTTTGTTTTTTCTTTAGTAATTTTAGGGAATTCTTTACAGATTCTTAATCGCCTTCAAAAAATCCAGCTTTTCTCTAATTTAACCTACTCTCGATCTCTTTCATTTTTTCATTTGGATTATACCTATTTTCACTCTTTCCAAGTTTTCAACACCTTTCCACAATATTTCAACCCCTTCAAAACATTCAACCCCCTGTTAATTCTACAGACTTTTTGTGTTTTTTTTATTCATTTTCTACTGCAAGCACTTTAAATAACCATCTCAGGTTTTTCATCCTAAATTCAAGTTTCTTTAATACTGATGTAGGTAAAACAATTTTTCAACAATTTACCTTTTTCACACATCTGTGCGTCTGCGTAGGCACTACTACTAAGTCCAGATTTAAAAAATCTGCACCCGATTCCACCAGTAAATCTATCAGGCGGTCCGTTACATGTCCATCAATGTGACAAACACGTACAGGGATGCACATCGCTTTGATATACATCTTCCGGTGGCTTTTAACGTAACGTGCTATTCAGAAAATATGTGATAACGGGTTTCCAAACAAATAAATCACAATCTGTCGAAACTCGAAAGGACGTTTGTCCAACGTTGGTTCGTACGGGACATGTCATCTGTCATTCTACCGGGGAGTTGTTTGGTGACATATCTGTTATTTTATCCGCGGGGACTGTAAAAACTAAAGCTCCTTTCACAATAGCTAGACGTAACGTAAACCGTAAGACATATGGCATAGAGCAGCGTATATTTATTTCGTTGCTTTGTTTCACAACCTTCCGTATAGCGCAAGCGGAAATTTGTTACGAAATTTTCCGTAGTTAAATTTTGGCTAAACCTACGTCTTATTACGGAAGCGTAGAAGTGCCACATTTTACTGTGTTTTCATTTCCAAATTACCACAAGAAATGTGTAAATTTCGGAAGAAAAAACTGTAAATTTACAGAAAAACTGGAAATTTACACAAAAACACTGTAAATTTACACAGACACTGTAAACTTACACAAAAACTGTCAATTTACACTTGCAGCACCCACTCACGTTCACCTCCAGTCCGATTAGGCGACTAACGCCGACCTATCACGTCACGTGCCGACCGTACCCAAGCGCGGTGGCCGTTGTTTGGCGGGAATTTTAAAATTTGTTGTGTAAATTGACAGTTTTTGTGTAAATTTACAGTTTCTGTGCAAATTTACAGTTTTTTCTTCCGAAATGTACACATTTTTTGTGGTAATTTGGAAAAAAAAAGTGAAAAATGTGGCACTTCTACGCTTCCGTATCTTATGGGTATGGCATACGGTTACTATTTATATTGTGTAACAATTAACTTTAGACAAGCGTCCTTTCGACAGATTGCGATTCATTTGTTTCCATAAGCTGCTTTTCATTTACACATTTATCTGAGAAGGCTTATTTAACTCAGCAATTTGATTGGTCAGTATTCAAATGACCCAGCAAACACAGAAGGTCTGGCCGTGTTATGGCAACTGTCCGGCAAGTCCGGCACTGGCAATAGAATTACGGCCGTGTACTGGCCAGACGAGAATCGGCCATACGAAAGCAGCCACAACGTGGCCGTACCATGGGCATACGAACAACGGCCAGACAAAGACAGCCATGGCACGGCCGTCCTCTGGCAGCCCTAACCCGGCCGACTCCTGACAGCCTTAGCCCGGCCGGCCTCTGGCTGCCTCATTCTGGCCGTATTGAAAATGTTTCTGTAGTTAAATAATATGATGATAGTGATTAATTTGATAATGTAACAGTTACTATCATACAATTCGCAAAATTAAAGAGTATTACATATTTTTTAAATAATTGCCGGTTAGTTTATGTACAAGATACAAACAAAGTAAAGTATGAGGTGAAGCGGCCTAGTAGCAAGAAACTCGACTATCGTCCGAAGAATCTGGGTTCGGTTCTCGGTGGTGAAGCGCTTTATCACGTTTTTTTTCGTCCCGAGGTAGTTCCGGCCTGAACGTGGCCATAAGAACGCAGTGATGTGGGCACAACCAAAACCAGACCCGGCCCGTGCCTGGCCAACGTAGATCGGCCGTAACAAAACCAGAGGCACACATGCGGACCGCGCCAGATAAGGCACTCGCTTCTGGGCCGGTTCCGGCTTGTCCGGGCAGCCTCATTCCGGCCGGCAACCGGCCATAAGATTGAGGTTTGCTGGGGAACAAATCAAATTGCTGAGATTAACTGAGGCTGCTCAGATAAATGTGCAAAAGGAAAGCGCCTTAGTATCCCGTTACAGCAAAAAATAATTACTGAAACGCATTGAAACAAACAAAAGCCGCTTTTCTTTTACACATTTATCTGAGGAGCCTCAGTTATTGACCAATCAAATTGCTAAGTTAAGTGAACCTTCTCAGATAAATATGTAAATGGAAAGCAGCTACTATGTTTACGAATCTTGTTCCGACATGACCTATTCATTGACGTAACTAGGGGGGAAGTGGGGTAGGGCAAGGCGGTCAAAGGAATTGACATTTTCAGTTGATATATGTATCAATCAATGCTGATAATGCTTGCCGTTATAATAATACGGTAAGGACCTAATTAACAATTATTATCACTGACAGCGTTGGAAAACACGCAGAATTTCATGTCGAAATGTATTAATTATAATTGGTTTATGGATATCGGTTCGTTGTTCTCATTTCATTTTTGAGTGTAACACTGATAAAAAATTTGATTTTTTCGCGAAAGAAAAGATGGGGGGAATGGGATGGGTAAGATTGAGTAATTTGAAGAACAGGAGGCCTGGCCCACCCTAGAAAATAATCTTAGTTACGCCAATGGCATGGTGTTTGAAAAGTATGCAACAGAATAAACTCGCCGCGTATATTTGGTTGCCTAGCGTGGAATTTCTAAGTAACCAATAAAATTAACTTGGAATAATTAAGTACCGATTAATATTAAGTATTACCCGGGCTCCACGTAATAAACACAATAAAACTATTAACAATTACAATTGTTGATCATTTTTAATACGGTTTCAACTCTGAATTTAAAAATTGCCGTCGTTCATTATGGCGATCGTCAATTGTTCAAAGCTTTTGTTTATTAGTTGTTGACAAGTGCGTCATTGTGTTTTTGGGTAAGTATTTGGTGTTTAATTGTTTAAAATAATTAAAAGCAACAATTCAAATGTATAAATTAGTTAGCGGGAAAGAGCCGTCCTCTGCCGGCAAGCAAATGAATGAGAATGAATGAGAAAGAGAATAACTGGTTAACTGGAGTTTGCCTCCCCAATCAACTGTCTGTTTGGAACGTCGCCATTCGATGGCATTATATTTATAATAAAAATGAGTGTTAAAATTGGGTGTAAGTGCTAAAATCGGGTTAACATGTAGGCTGGGATTATGTGCCGGACTTATGTTTAGCCCTCTGTGAACGTTAGGAACTTTCATTCGGATGGAATCGTTCGTCAAGCATTCACAAACAAATCCATACACTTCGATAATGCATCCGTCAAGTAATCATATTTACAAGAAGAAAAAGTGTATAAACCAGTGGAAAAAGCGTTAAACCCCTTCTGAAGTGGCTAAAAATGATATTTGTTGATAATTTTTCCATTTATTTTATGTCAAATGTCATCTAAAATGGTGTTGACAGTTATGTCACTTGCAGTGCTTTTCCTGCAAAAAAGAACGTTTATTTTGTTCAAAGTGATCATGTAAACAGTGCATTCATTATTTAACAATTCAGACAAATGTTTGTTATTAGTTGCAATCCCCCGTTGAAGTGTTAGGTTAGGTTAAGCCTTTGTGTTCAAGAACCACTGCTTCACTCACCTCAATTATTATTAACCCAAATGCAGAATTCAGTTAAAATGGTGTTTGGCTGAAATAAACTGAACACAAGTGATGGACCGGGAAATTCCGAGCGTTCCCATCACCACCTTAGCTGGGGTGGCAAGTCTCACCGACCGTAAGTTCATCCCTTCTAAAATTCTACAGTTTTTATTAATTTGTTGTAGTGCTGCCTGAAATGCCGTTACCCACACCATCTCCACAAACTCTGAGTAATAAATCTCTGCTGTTTCATCCACGAGTCGCTGAAGAAGCTCAGAATTTACTCGGAGTCAGGGATGAAGTGCTAGTCCCTCAGTTAGTACATTCACTGATACAAACTTCTGCGGAACACATGTAAGTCAAAATTATGCTTTATTTCGCTAAATAATTCATTTGCAGAGAAGTTAAAGACAACTATGCTGGCAGTGAGACTAAAGTCGATCAACAGGACTGTATGCCCGAGCTTCTGCGAGCCATGCTCGATAGGAATCCCAATATGTTTAATGGCTTTGCAAGTAAGTAATAGATTAAACTGTAAACTAGGCTTTTAAGAACAGTTGGCAAGCTTGACCTAATTTTATAGAAACAGCTTTGTTTTCATTGTTCTGTCCCTAACCTCAAAAACCTTTAATTAATAACAACTGGTAGTAGGCTATTGTTTTTGTTAATAGGTTGGGAATACTGAGAAAAGTGTCAAAAGTCGTGTGTGTGGTGAGCGTTGTGGCAGTATTTATAAATTTTTAACAATAGGTTTTTCGTTAACTGGTTGGCAATTATTTGTCGAAAAGTCAGCCTACTCAAATATAAGTGATATTATTATTATAACCCTAGGTGGGGTTGAAAAATTGTGAAGGGGGAGAAAATTAACTGTGAAAAAAAAATTACACGAAAAAGGAACAGTCTGTAAATTTTGGTTTTTGAGGGTTCACATATCGTGAAAAGGGTTGAAGAATTGTTGAAAATTACTTTCAATTACCAAAAAATCACAAAAAAAGCTCGAAAATAAATAAAATCTATTTACTTCACTTGCTAAGGGTTAAGGATTGTTAGTGGCTTAGAGGTTGGTTTTAGGTTTAAGACTCATAAGACTTTTTTTCAATGGTTGATCGAAATCTATCGAACCCCATAATTTTATTCCACCATTACCTGAACAAATTTACAGTTTCATCACTTAAATTTCATCCCCTTTGTTCATCATAATGAAAATTAGCCCATCTACCTACAGTGTCACTGTAAATTGACACACCAACTTCAGCTTTGATACGTTGAGCAGTTTTTGAGTTCTCGTATTTTTGTGTTTCTGCATGTTGGCAGTTGTAGCCTTTAAGGGTGGTTTTTCGTGAATGATGATTAAGACTTTTTTGTACCATCAAGAGAAAGGTATCTTTTGGTATTAATTTCAACCCTACATTATTCGGTGAAAATTCGAGTTTCCACCCCTAAAATTCACTCCTCCTTTCTCGAAGAAGCAGTGTGTAAGACTCACAGTTTCACAGAAGATATTGCTTCTCTGTGTCAAATTACAAAGCTTTATGAACGTTTAAACCGAACCTCCTGTTTCACTACCCCCACTTGCTCTAAAGAAAGTTGAGTTTTCAATTTCACCTAGTCCTAGTCCAATACGTTGAAAAATTGCGGCGATTTAGAGATTCATGTTTTCAACCCTTCATGATTTGACCCCTTTTTAAAACGTAAATAAATGAAAAATATTTATCAGCTTGCAAAGCGTTAGGGCCTAGGGGTTGGTTTTAGGTTGAAAATTTATAAGACCTTTTTTCAGTGGTTGACCGAAATCTATCGAACCCCGTAATTTTATACTACCATTTACTTGAAGAAATTTCCAGTTTCAACCCTTAAGTTTCATCCCGCTTGCTAACGGTGGTTTTTCGCGAAATTTAAATACATCTTTTTTCAATCATTAAATGACGCAAATGTCGACCAATGCGGAATTTCGAGTTGCAACCCCTTATTCCACCCCATCTGTCCGATTTTGCGGTAAATGCATCCCCGCAAGATTTCATTGAAATATCGATGCATGTTGAGGTTTATAGCTGCGTGCAACCCTTGTAGAGTTATACAGGGTGGTCGTTTTTTCTTGAGACTGACAAATGTCTCGAAAAGGAAGCATTTTAGAAAAAAATGTTTTATATAAAAGTTTTATAACTTCAAGGGGGAAAATATATGGCATCATCGCCATTTTGGTTCAAGGTCAAATGAAGGTCAACTTGGTTTTTTTAAGGGAAACATATATTTTTTATTACAGATTCTTATTCCCCGTAAAAGAACAAACAACTTTCATCTAAACTATTTTTGCATTCGATGGATGTAAATTTTAATCTTTTTCGAAATCCCTAAAAATTCCCTAGTAACAGCGGCACGACAAAACAAATGAACAACCGTTGTATCTTAGCAGCAATGAATTCTGAAAATATAAACCACAAAAATTGTTGTAGATTTTGTTTTTGCCATGCCGCTGTTGCTAGGGAAGGCAATGGATTTCGAAGAAGATTAAAATTTACATTTAAATATCTGACAAACTATCCATCGGATCCAAAAATAGTTTAGATGAGAGTTGTTTGTTCTTTTACGGGGAATATGAATATGCAATAAAAAATTTAGGTTTCCATTAAAAAAAATGAAGTTGACCTTCATTTGACCTTGAATCAAAATGGCGTTGATTCCATCTATTTTCCCCCTCGAAGTCATTAAACTTTTATACAAAACATTTTATTCTAAAAGGCTTCCTTTCCAGTCTCAAGATAAAACGACCACCCTGTATATTTTGTGGTTTTCATCCCCTAAATTTAATCCACCAAAATTGCCACCCCTTCACATTCGACAGACTTGAATGTCGAACGTGCATACCGAGTTTCAGCAAGAACCTCCACTACTTCGTGTTATTGCGATTAATAATTTTTCAGTTTTTCACCCCTAGCTCCCACCCCCTTGATCCGATATGGCCCGAAAGCAATCCCCGCCTTTTCGGGAGACAAAACTGTATACCAAGTTTCAGGCCGATATCTCAATCCGTTCTCAAGTTGTCCGACGGACAGAGTGAGGAGCGAGCGAGCGAATAATCAAAAACAAGAGTGCCTCGCATACTGCTACGTCACTACAAATTTTAACTGCCTGATATTATTTGTCGTCCACTTTGATTGTGCTTCTCCATTTCCGTTCCTGTTTTTGCTACAGAGCGATCAATAAATATCCTGAAAGCATTTTTTAGTGCCAAGCATTAAGCAATGACCCTATTCATTTTAATTTGTCGCTTTATCGCTCGCTCGCCCGTCGAGTTGTCCGGTTTTTAACTGGAGAAAGGTTTTAGATATCGAGCTGAAATTTGGTGTACACCTCCGCCTACCGAAAATCTCGAGAGGGATTGCTTTTGGGTCATATCCTACCACGGGGGTGAAAGTTAGGGGTGAATTTCGAAAACTAGAATTTATTTGATACCTTCCCGATGCTTCAAGATATAACGCCGCAACTCGTAGTGTCTAAGCTGTGACCGACTTCCAAAAATAATCGAAGAAAATGATGTAAAATCAAATTCAAAGTCGATCCCACAAAAATTTGTTTCATTTTACATAATTTTCTTCTTCGATTTAAATTATTAGCCCACTTGGAGCAAAATGGATCACCGCCTATCGCAACGTTTTTCCAAAAAAAAAACCAGGAGCTGAAAGTTAAGGAATGATAATTGTAGGAAAAAAGTTTCTATGTACTGTAAGGAGCTTTTAAAAGTACCTAGTTAAGACTTTAGGGGGTCTTTCTGTTTAAGTGGATTATAATGGTCTTATTGTAATCAAATTCATAAGAAGTGTACACTACCAACAATGATCACCCGCTGCGCTGGTTAAATGTCAAAAAATAAGGGTCAAATGCCATGTCATTTTATAGACGACAGTCACAAGGTCAGCGACATCTATGGTCAGCAATGTTAAATGTAATTTGTGTTGCAGATAGCTTTTGAGTTGGTCTCACTGAATGTAACTGTCACTGTCAAGTGTCACTTTTGTTTCAAATTTTTACGCGCGTTTCACGTTACTTCTCAGTGCAGCTTTGATGAAACAATTCAATAGAGCATCCAAAACGCAAGTGAGAGGCAGCTCACAGCGCCTGATCTCCAAAGAGATACATAACCTAAATTTTAGATTAGTCAGGGAAATACGATTTTATTTGTTGGTATTATCCATATCTTATGTACAATTTGAATTCGGACCAAACAATATTGAAATAGAATTTGACTCCATCGAACTGTGAATTGTACCCTTGAAGAAACTAATCGACCATTACTAATTTCTCCCCCAAAAAGTCACCCCCCACTCCCTGGAACTCCCTTCTAAACACTAAAAATCATCTCGGACCTGGAGAGACTCAATGACCGTCAAAGCCCAAAGAGACCAATACACCCCGTCAGGAATTTTAGCTCTAAAAACTCATCGCACCCTTTGCAACCCTCAATGTTTAGAGAAAAATTGACATGGAACAAATTGAACCTTCGACTCATCTACAACTTGGAGAGACCATGGTCGTCAAAATTTTCACCCTTAACCCCCCCCCCCCAGTTGACAGTAATGACAAATTGCATATAAATGCACTAGAAATGACATAAGATCAACCAGTGCCTGACAGTTAAAATCTGCACCCGAATGCAAATGTTAATTCAAACGATCTTTATATGTACACCCACAACAATATAAACTTCTACGGGGGTATAAATCGCATTGTATGTTTTTGTTCGATTATAGTTGACATTTTTCGATACCGCCATTGTTATTATTATTATTATTGATATACATCTTCCGCTAGCTTTTCATAAAAGTTTTAAATGAACGCAAAGAAAACAGTCTATCTTCTTTAAATGGTTGGCAAAACTTGCAGAAACGCCAATTATTTGTCAATTCACTTAGTTGGTCAATGCCAAAAAACATCTCCAGGGTGGTCAATTTTTCGTTTCCACCATTGGAAGGCTTGGAAACCATAAAAGAAGGAAAATCATATGAATTAGAAAGAAGATGCGCTTTTTCGAGTTGATTTTTTGAAGGCGAAAATGTTGGTAAAAACCATTAGATGGCGTTAAGTCTTCTTGTTGTCTAATGGTGTTTTTAAAGCGTAATATTTCGATCAGAAGAAAAAGATAAATTGACTGACGTTAATCAAAATCTAGTAGGCTTAGAAAATGTCTGTCAGTTGTTCAATTGACAGCTGTCATAGACATAAAAGTTCCAGCTTTCATTAAAAGGTGTTTCGTTTTCCCTCTACACATTTATTCGATGATCTTCAGTTAATGTCAGCTTTTAATTTGTTCATTTGAATACTACCAGTCAAATTGCACTGAGATCCGGTACTAACAAGATTGGTTTCTGTAACTAGTTAGCAACCTACCTGATCAATAAAGACGAAATTGACTCGATCCTGAAAGCAATTTGTAGTGTAATTTTTTTAAATGAACGTAAAGAAAACAATCTATTTTCGTTGGCAATGGTTGGCAATACTGTCAGAAACGTCAATTATTTGTCAAAAGTAGAGATGGGCAAAACGAGTATTTTTTTAACAAGTGCAACCTGTTCCAGTTCCAAATACCTGTTACAGACATTATTTGTCAAGGGATAGATAGAGGCATTAGCTCGATGCTGAAAACAATTTTAATAGTCGTTTTCGCTAACCGGTTGGCAATACTAACGGAAACGTGTTAATTACTTGTTCTGTTTGGTATTGCTACGTATTCGTTGTTCTCTCTACAGAGTGGCCAATAAAAGTCACTATTTAGAGTTAGATTTTTGCATTAAGGCCTTAAGTTTCTCTAGCTGGTTGGCAGCTTCTGTCAATGAAAATTCGCCTATTATTTGTTTTTCTAATTTTGAGTGATTTTTGGCACAAACGAAATATTTTGTCGCAGAAAAAGAAGAGAAAGAGTCATTGCCAGCTTGCAACAAATCCACACCTCAGGGAAGCCCCGCACCGCCAGCAGTGCAACCAAACAGGCCTTCGGTGATAACTGAACAGAAACAACCACCTTCGACAGTTGTAAATTGCATATCGAATAACGCCATTGTTCAAAGTGATCAAACCGAAGCTAAAGAGAAAGAAATTGGAACCGTGGATCAGTTGAGGCAACATAGGAAACCTTCCAAGGTCGATCTTCCACCCTCTTGTCCAGTTGATGCTCCGATGGAATTACCCCAAAATGAGGTTTGTGACGTCGTACCTCAAGAAAAACTGCTTGAACCTGAACCTGTGGTAGAAAATGAAACACTAGAACCTGAACCTGCAGTACAAGTTAACTCGTCTGAATCCAATACTGGGTCTGATAGTCCGCAAACTTTAATCAAACAACCGATCGTCAAGCTAGATAGGTTATCAGTTGAGGATCAGTTGTTGATGCAAAAGAGTTTAACGAAATTCGCTGAGAGCAGGCCAAAGTTAGCTAAAGAATTAGGAATTGTACCTAATAATGACGGACAACAATCAAGTTCTGAAGAAGAAGACAATACAGATAAAAGAAAACGTAAACGCAATAATGAAAGTGATGACGAATTTGCACCAGACACTTTCTCAGCCTTAGTTGGAAGCAATAAAAAGCGAAAGGTTGCAACGAAAGAAGTAAAGGAAACTCCTCCTAATTCAGTAACTGTTAAACCTAAATTGAGAAGAGTTGAGAAGAAATTTGTTCCGGTTCTGGAAAAGCTATCTCAAGAGGAACTTATGGAAACGAATACTTATTTGAGATTCAATAGGTCTATTGAACATGTTTTGAAGTCAGCTGAAGATAATGATCCTTCTGAGATTTGTACTGAAATATTCTATTTAATATTTTTAGTATAAGTTTGTTTTAGCTGAAGATGGAGTGATACCAGAGGAGTACCTGCTAAGTCGAATAGTGATGCAAGAATTATCTACAGAAGCGGCGAAGCTGAAAATTTTAGGTGCAATGGAGATGATTCCTACTGACAAGTTAGTGAGGTTACTAAATGTTTTGGAGTTAAATATTCGTGGAGGGGATAGAGTATCACCAATCACAGACGAGGATAATGAGAGTATACGTCAGATGTGGTTAGAGACAACTATGGAACGAGTTATGGGTGCAGCTGACGCCTGCTTGATCTCCCTCTATATCATGACATCGCAAAGTATGCCTAAGAGAGTATATATAGAAGAAGTAATAGATAGGGTAGTTTTATTTATTAAATACCATCTTCACAACACGATATTTCCGTCTTTTGATTCTACTTACCGTCTGGATAACAGAAAGAAAGATGGCAGGCGGAAGAAATCAACACCCGTTTCTGAGAAAAGTATTCTAGTTTTGTATACGAAAATATCGGAACTAGTGAACTTATTAGCCGAATTATTGAATATCCAAGTTCTGACTGACACTTCCGTTTTACATGCTTCATCAATGGGTGTTTCGCCGTTTTTTGCTGAAAATGTCAGCGAGTTACAGCTGGCCTGTCTAAAACTCGTCACAACGGTAAGTTTCCAATCTCCTATTATTCCATCATTTGTTCTTTTTAGATCTTCACACGTTATGAGGCACATCGAAGACTGCTCCTGGATGATATTCTCGCTTCTATTGCCCGTCTTCCTAGTACAAAACGTAGCTTAAGAACATATAGACTCAATAGTGATCAACACATCCAGATGTTAACTGCCCTCGTGCTGCAGCTAATCCAATGTGTTGTAGCATTACCTGATAATCTTGGGAACAAACACGCAACCGATGGTACTCAAAACGACAACGTTAAAGTGGTAAGTATAACAAAGATAGGTTGATCCTTGAATTGCGTGGATTTAGATACGCGTCAGGGATCTAGCTATATTTTTACTAACAAAACTGTATGGGGCCCCACTCTTTTTTTCCTCTGTGTCAAATGAAAAACTCTTCCAGGTTGACAAGGACATTTTCATTTGCAATAAATACGAAAAGGCTCATGCAACAGCAACCAACTTTATCGGAGTATTTTTAAGCAAATGCGGAAGCAAATCAGAAGAAATCGATTATAGACCTTTGTTTGAGAATTTTGTGCAAGACTTGCTATCGACAGTTAATAAACCGGAATGGCCGGCTGCGGAGATGCTTCTAAGTCTTTTGGGCAAAATGCTTGTCAATACATTTTCTAATAAAGGAAAAGATATGTCTTTGAGAGTTGCCAGTCTGGATTGTTTGGGAGTTGTAGCAGCTAGATTAAGACGAGATAGTGTTGTATCAAAATGCAAATTAGACACAATAGACCAAATGATTAAAGATATCAAATCTGAGGAAATGAAAGATGCCGATGATCAAACCAAAAGGAAGTATCTAGCAACTAATACCGAGGAGGAAAGAACTCGATTCTTGCAACGTGTTCTGTTGGATTTTCTAGCTGTTAATGCACAAAATGACGAAGCTTATAAGTTCGCGAGGCATTTTTATATCGCCCAATGGTACAAGGATGCGCAGAATGAAAAAGCCCAATTGGCTTTAGGTGGTAAAGAGAAGAAACATAATCATAAGGCAAGACGTCATGAAAGAAGGAGCGATGACGATTCAGATAAAGAAAAGGAGAAGGACTTGGATCAACTACACTCCGAAAAATTTAAAGCAATAGAAGACAAAAAGAAATTTCTCACCCAGAAAATTAAACCGTTTCAAGAAACGATTTCTTCAGGCAACCGTGTTCAAATATTTCAAACCTACATTGACTACAGTAGTGCGGAGTTGATAGCGCAATATCTGGCTTCCAAGAGATCGTTTTCGAAGAGTTTCGACGCGTTTTTGAAAGCGGTAAGTACGATTGACATTACCGAAAGTTTTACTTATATTTCCCTCCAGATCTTGATAGTCCTCAAAGAGACTTCAATCGCCATCCGAACAAAAGCGATGAAGTGCCTAACGATGATTGTGGAAGCCGATCCCGCCGTCTTAGGCAGGAACGATATGCAAATGGGTGTGAACCACTCGTTTTTAGACCATTCGACTTCTGTGAGGGAGGCTGCCGTTGATCTCGTTGGAAAATTCGTTTTAAGTCGACCCGAGCTGATCGATAAATACTACGAAATGTTGTCGACTCGAATATTAGACACTGGTGTTAGTGTGCGGAAAAGAGTAATCAAAATTCTAAAAGACATTTGTATCGAATGCCCGGATTTTCCGAAAATTCCTGAAATTTGTGTGAAGATGATACGGCGAGTCAATGATGAGGATGGCATCAGAAAGTTGGTTATGGAAGTGTTTCAAAATATGTGGTTCACCCCTACTAAGGATACTTCTTTGTTGCGGAAAGTGATGAATATTACTGATGTTGTGGCGTCATCGAGGGATATTGGGTTGGAATGGTTTGAACAACTTTTGCTTAGTGTAAGTGCTAGTCCTCTTGGTTGAACAAAGACAGAGATAGTTGCTTTGTTAAACCAACTAAACCGTTTGATTATGAGAATTTTTGATCTAGAGCTTCCAAAGAAACCAAAAGTAGATCTAAAATTTTCATACAGCAAATTGCGCAACGTATTTAACAAAAAATTTAGTTGTTTAAGCCAAAAGAGGATAAGGACGACTCGACTAAGATCCACACAGAACCTCCCAAAGCCCTTCTATTAGCGTGCAGACAAATCGTCGACTGTCTAATCGAAAACGTGCTTAGACTAGAAGAAACAGATGATAGCACAGGATCATCACAGCGTCTAATAGCTTGCCTGACAACCCTTAACCTATTCGCCAAAATTCGTCCACAATTATTAGTCAAACATGCAAGCACGTTGCAACCTTACTTGGGTGTAAAATGTCAATCAATTGGCGATATCCAAATAATCAGCAGCGTTTCAAAAATGCTTGAACTTGTTGTACCCCTGATGGAACATCCGAGTGAATCATTTTTGGCACAGCTTGAGGAAGATTCAATGAAATTGATTCTTCAAAACAACAACAGATCTATTATCAGCAGCTGTTTGTCTTGTTTAGGAGCCATCATTAACAAAGTCACTCGCAATTACCAGTTGATCAGAGACTGTTTCAAACGATACTACAACTACATAGAAAGGTTTAAAACGTTCGTGGAACTTGGGGATTCAAGGCATCTGACTAACGGTCAAACTAGATTGTTGTTCAGAAGGTCTCTATTCACTATAGGATTGCTGCTGCAGTATTTCGATTTCAGAGTTGCTGAAATAGTAGGAGATCTCTCGGTAAGTTCAGTCCGGACAAATCGCAGTTTGAGTAATCTTTTTAGACTGACAAGGACCGAATTTATGAGACCATGATCTATTTCTTGAAACAAGATGATCCGGATATGCAATATTTCACGTTGAAAGCTATTGGTTGTATTTGTATTAGGCACTATGAGTTTATGTTGGAAAAAGAGTTGAAGACGTTCTACCACAGGGCGTTAACAACAGCCGATGAGACTTGGCTGAAGATGAAAATCGAGGTGCTGTTAAACATAGAAAACTATTTGGTTGAAGAAGAAAACCGGATGATACAGCAAAATTTAGAATGTATGTATTACATATTTTATTTACAAGTTATGACAAAATGAATGTGAGGTTACTTTTGAGCTTATTCTTCCTTTTTTGGGTTAGAATTTTTGTGCTTAACAAAAATAGTGAGGAGTAGGCCAATAGAACTAAAAAAGGAAAAATTCTTACCTGTTACGATGATCTGTAGATATTTATTATACATGGTGTTCAGAACTCCCGTATAAGCCGGTAATGCTAGATTCCTGTACTCAATCTAAGACGAATTTTCGTTTGCAAAAATTGCGAGAACGATGATTTATGGATATTTATTATACAGAGTGTCTCAGAATTCCCGTATAAGCCAGTAATGGTAGATTCCTGCACTCAATCTAAGACGAATGGAAAGCAGTTCAAATTCGCCAATCAGAATGCATCACTTAATTAAATGGTAAGGTAAAAAATAAGGTTGTGCAAGCTGTTGCTGGGATACACAAAAAGTTGTTATGATGCCTTATTCTTTGTGCCATTATTATTTTTATACTTTTGTTTATCTAGAATTCGTCTTATTTTGAGTCCAGGGGGGGAATTTGCCATTACCGGCTTATATGGCAGATTACAGATTATACAATATTTTTGTCTATAACTGCTGCAAAACATTAAAAATTTAGTTCATTTGTACAAATAGCAGGTTCTGTCGCAGTTTCGTTGGAGAACCGTTGCCTTTGTGACAAAATAAGAGTGGCTACTAGATTGTCAAATCTGTGGGGGAGAAATTAATGTACAGCTTAGAAACATGAAGATGCCCACCCAGACCTGAAAATTTACCTGGTCGCATGGACCAGGCCACGACAGAGACCGTGCAGAAGTTAGTTACCCCTACCTAACTGCTACTCGAATGCTAGGCGACCAACTAAATATTCAGCTCTGGGTGGGCATGTTCATATTTCTAAGCTGTACTTCAACCTCGGAGGGTATAAAATGTGACTTTTTAGCAACAGATGTAGAAAATGTCAACATTTTATATGGAATTTGGGTTATACAAAAAAAGAAATTTTCGAGTACATTTAGCTCTTTTTTAAACTTCTGTTTTTGAATATGACACTTTCTGTAGGAATTATTTCGAACTTTCGGAAAAATCGTAATGAGCTCAATTTTGATCCTTACGTCACCTTTTCCTTCAATTTGAGGTAATTTTTGAGTCAATTTATCCGTTTTTTTAAACTTTGCACTTTGGTCCTAAATAGTAAACGTCAACTGATACATTCTATAGGAATTATTTCGCACTTTCCGAGAATTAAAATAAAGAGGCCAATTTTGGTCCTTTTTTTGAAAACTTTTTTCTCGGAAAACAAGAAAAAGCCAAAAAGAATACTGAAAAAACAGATTTTTTAGTTTGAATTTGGTGCTTAAAAGGGCTTTAGACCAAATTTTTATACAAATATCAGATTTGTTTGGAACTAAAAAAGAAACGTTTTCAATTTTCACCTTTTACGTCAATTTGACGCCAATTTTTGAGTAATTTTAGTCTTTTGCACTTTGGGTCTAAACTTATCCTTTTCTTGAAAATTTTTTGCTGGGAAAACGAGGAAAGAAAAACCAAAAAGGACTAAAAATATCAAGAAGAAGATCAATTTCAGACCAATTTTGAGCGTAGTCTTCCCTTATTTGAGTTCACATTTTACGCAAAATATTAGTTTTGTAAACACAGAGACCTTTAGAACTAAAAAAGAACTATTTTGCACCTTTTAGACACGGTCTGTAGGAATTATTTCAATTTTAAGCATAATAGAGTAAAGAGTTTTCTGGTCCTTTTTTGGACTGCTTTTTTTCACTGCTCCATCATTGGCATCTTCTAAACGGTAAGAGATATGGAGTCGTTTAAATTAGAGAAAAGTTGTGCTATTTTTTTGTGATTAAGAAACTGAAAAGAACTTCGCGATATCTTGATTCGTTCCTGAGTTATTCCGAAAAATATGAATATTGCGATTTCAAATAAAAATGAATATCTCCCTAACGGTTGATGCTATTTAAAGGAAACTTGGAACTTTCGTATTTTTGGGCCTTAGGCCTTCTAGATTCTGAGCAATGACACCATGGGATACAGAAAAAGATTAGCTTTTCAAAAATGTAATCAATATGGGCTTTTTTGAAAAATCGTCAAAATTCTATTTGTATGAATAAATTTATAAAATTAATATAAATCTTTTCGAAAAAAATACAAAATAGTAGACCAGTTTATTTAATCCATTTTGACGTTTAAAACAATTGAATTAAAAATTCAATAAAATGGATTTTGAAGTCGTGTGACTTAATTTTAACGTTTTTTCAAAAAAGTTCACATCGATTGTATTTTTGAAAAGCTAATTTTTTTTGTGTATCCTAGTGTAAAATTCAATATGGCGGCCATAAGAGAAACAAAAGCTGACTACCATTGATCGATTTCTAGAATTGTACGCATTTTTGTGGAATGATCAGTCCCCCAAATTTTTATGCACATTATTGTATAAACATAACACTGCCTAATATTTTACCAGAAAGAATTTTCATCGTTTTTTTCAAAATTTAACGATCAGGTCTTTATTGTTTCCATAGTTTACCTAGTGCCATACGTTTTTGTTCATAAGACAAAAAAAAACAGCCAAAAAGACTAAGAAACTAAGAAACGACTTACTGGACGTTCATTGGTCTAAGAAAGTTATGATCAATTTGAGCTCACTTTTGGACTTTATTCTATCCTTTTAACCACCCCACAACCAACATCCAAAAATTGGACGTTTAAGTCAGTCCAAACTTTGAAATTAAGATAACACCAGATCTCTACGTTTCGAGGTCTCAGGGATAACGAAAAAGTGGGTTAAAAAAATGTGTATGTACGTTCGTGTGGGTATGTTATTCCTATATGAGCAAGATTTCTCGGAAACTACCGAACGGATTTTCATGTAGTTGGTATGAGGATTACCGTTGATCTGTAGATTAGCCCAGTTAAGTTTGTAGACAATCGACAAAGGGCAAGTGCCTTTTTGGCATATCATCTTTGAAATTTGAAGATAACCACTAGATTTTTTATCAGCTCATGAAAGGTCTCCAAATTCTGTTGCCAAAAATGCATTTTGATTTAGTGCCCTTTCGTAAAAAAGCCCAAAAATTCGGAATTTCTTATGAACATTGTCATTTTGTTTTGGCCTAAAACGCGTTTTTTGTCTCAAATGTGGTGAAGTGCACTTCATTCGCCATATTGTCGATCATTGTATCAGATTCGCCTTTGGCTCGTGTGGTAACCAATTTGAGGTCATTTTTGATTTGACATTAAGCAATCAACACGAACGTCAACAACTAGTAATGATATGTCATGTTCTAGGAGTTATCTCAACTTTCAGCAAAATAAGAAAAAACTCAATTTTGACAGTTTTTTTAAAGCTTTGGCCAAAAGAGACTAAAAAAACCAACTGAATTAGTTTACTTAGGCTACACTTTGTGTCCACAGGGTCAAAACATGCAAAAGACGAGAATTTAAAGGAAATGGGTGATGTTAGTTCAGGAATGGCCAGTACTGTGATACAACTATACCTGAAGGAAATCCTTCAGTCGTATTTAAACAATGATCTGCAGGTTAGAAGAGCAGCGCTAAAGGTGATCCAGTTGGTTCTGCAGCAAGGTTTAGTCCATCCGGTTCAGGTAAGGTGGCGCCCTGCAAGGCTCCACTTTAGGTCCTCTTCTTTTATAGATCGTCCCTTATCTAATTTGCATGAGCACCGATGGCGAGACTTTGGTGGCACACAGTGCCGACAAGCAACTTCTGGAAATAGAAAAGAAGTATCCAGGCTTCATACACACAAAATCATCGCTTGGAATTCTACTTTCCTACCAGTTGCAGACCATTCTCCAAACTGAAGTTATTGTTAGAGGGTTTCGTGTTCGTGAAGCCGGCGAGTACCCCTCCTCCCTAAATGGTTATCTGTACTCGATTCTTCGCAATTCCAGACAGCAAAGACGTGCCTTAATTTTAAATATTTTAAAACAGTTTGACGAGCAAGTCGTAAGTTACGTTTTTTTGTCCTATAAGTAATCGCTTGGTTTTCAGCGTACTAGCTTAACTTACATGTTATATCTAGCTGATAATTTAGCTTATTTTCCTTACGTGGTGCAGGATGAACCTCTCTTCATAGTTCATCATATTGATCTTATGATCTCAGTGTCTGGAACGAATTTACTTCAATCTTTTCGAGAGGTAAGTTAAAGAAATAAAAAAAAAATCTAATTCTTAAACACAGAGTTTGATGATGACTGATGCCCAGAGAATAACCCTGGAATCAGAAAATGGAACAACAGTAGAGAACGTTGTGTCTGCTTTGGATGAAGACGACGATGACGAAGAAGCTTTGGTTAGTAGAGTACCTGAGGATACAAGAGAATTACAGGCCTATATAACCGCGGCGCAGGGTTGTCTACTTCTTCTGATGTTAAAGCAACATATAAAAGACATCTACGGCCTTAGCGATAGGTTCGTCACTTTTATTTTACGTTTTCTAATTAATTTCTTTAGCAAAATACAACAATACTCTCCGTCTGAAGCCGCCAAAGTCTATGAAAAGAACTCGGCTCGTCGGCATAACGTTCTCTTCAATCCCAAAAGTATAATTCAGAAACTGAAGGAAGGCAATCCTCCGGAATATTTGGACGAGGAAGGTCGAAGGGACCTCATCCGGCAGTATCTTGACGTAAGTCACTTTCCACGCGAGTCAGGTATTAATTTTCTTTTCAGTTCAAGCAGCTAATGTTGAAACTGGATCCGGATGATCCTGAAGACGAGGAGAATGCGAAGGTGCTATCAGCTTTAGGACAGGGTGTTACTAGTGCGAACCAATCAGCTTCGGCTCCGTCAGTGCTGACAGAGGCCGATCAAATGGCATTAGAAAATTATAAGGTAACAATATAACTTTCCTGTAAACGTAGAATAGGATTCTTAATAGTAATGGGCTAAAAATGTACCCCTGCCTCACTCCCGCATCAAATTTCTGGGTTAGAATTGTTTAACAATCAAAAATGATCATTGCAGGAGAGTCCAAAAGTGCCGAAACTGGTGATATCAAGTCGGAGATTGGACAGTGATACGAAGCGCGTGCAGCGTTCTCCGAGAGTATCCGAAAAACTTAAGAAACATAGGCACAAAAAGAAACGAAGAAAGTTCGTGAGTTCTTCGGGTGACGAAAGTGAGAACGACTATGGTGACCCGGACTTTTTGGCCTAGCCGTGCTCGTGCAAGTGGTGCAGTGGTGTACAGACGGCGAATTATTAGTTTTAATCATAGAGTTTTTATGAACATTAGCAATTGAAAGTGTTAGCAAGATGCACTCGATTGAACTTGTTCGTGTTTTTAATTTTCCATATTGTTTGCAGAGTTCATCACATTGTATTATAAATATAATAGAGCTGTAAATTGAATGTGAAGATCTTTGTAAAAATTTTGTATAGATTGTTTATACAACATATTATTAACAAAAATCAGGGGATATTTTATCCCTGAGGTGAGTTTTCCTTGATTTTGGAAAACTCACGTCTCGGATTCAGGCAATTTGTCTGCTGACAGAATAAAAAGAATAGCAGCTTTTGTACTTGTGATTAATTAGTCTTTTTTTCACATCATGCTACTCATTAATTTATTATAATGTATTACGAAATCGTTCAATTATTTTTATACAAATGTTTTAAAATTGTAAATGTTTGGTTTCCAACACTTTCATTCTCTAATTTTTGTTAAATAAATAACCTGTTTCAAATTTAGTATTACGTTACTAACAAATGCACAGTATTATTATCTTAATATATTTTGTTGTTTTTTGGAACAGTTTTCGTTATTTTAATTTTCGTCTGTGTTGTTTTTCAAACACAACTACTTAAAATTTCTTAATTTGGAAGGCAATACAGAATTTCTGGGATCAATTAATACTAAATTTTCGGCAGGTTATTTATTACATATAACTTATCATTAACCTTAGTTGTGAATTGTTAGTGATGTGTATTGTCCCACATAATGACTGTTTGTTTTTGGCCAAACTCCTTGTGCTGTAAATAAATATTTGACCAATTATCAAACATGAATTATTTAGGGTTTTCTATATTATCGACCTTCCCATTTGTATTTAAATAAATCTATATTTGTAACTTTTATTATTTTATTCCACAACTTAACCAAGTAACAATTCGTTTATTAATTCGAAGATTAAAACTAATTCACTTTTTTATCGCTTTTCTTCTGTACAGATAATACTTCAGAAAATATCAACGTACCAATGAAAACTAGTGCAGTTCCAAACCAATGGACGAGTGTGAAGGGATTTTGAAAATAAACAATTGAAAACAAAAGCGACATGAATTTCCTTAAAGTTACTACTAAAGTGACAGTTAATGAAGTACATTCTGTAGTTAAGACATATACAGAACTGATACATAAATACTGAGTGAGAACATTTAGGAATAATAACAACCACAGGAAAGGAACTACAAAATTGAAAAATGGAATATTTATTGGAGTAGACTCTGAAGCTATGCCTACATGAGTCCATATATTTGGTAGATAGACCAAAAATCCTGGGAGGGAAAGAGCATGCTGAAAAAATGATACATTTTATAGTTAATTGATATTCAAGGTAAACTTACTATAAAAAAGAGAGCTTCCTCAGGATGTTTTCCATGGGATTTATAGAGCGTTTCCTGATAAATCCCCATTCGTGCTGATAGCAGCAAAGCTCCAACAAGCAATGCAATTCCAATTAACCACCAAAAGAAATGCTCTTCTTCGTGTTTTTTCACTACATTAAGGTCACAATCAATGCAAGCCTTAGCTGAATCACCTCCGCTTGAATAAATTGTACAAATAATAATTCCAACCGTAATCATAGCTACAGAAACATATTTTTCTAGTGGATATTTCTTCTTTAATATCCAAATGCCCATAATCATATTTGCTATCAATGAGCCCTAAAAAACTGCTAAATATTGGCTCAGAAAATACATTTATACATACTGCTCGGAAAATCATGTGCAACGGCACTGGAATATTAAAATTAAAAGCCCAATTATTAACAACACTTGTCACGAAGAAGAAAAACACAAGCGTGAGGTAGTTTTTCACAGGGATCTTTGGTGTTACAGTTCCAAACTTGGAAAATGTTACGAAACCATGAAAAGAAATGAAGAGGAATTGAGCAAATGTTATTAAATTTCCACTTCCTGGGTCTTCTCTGCAATTAATAATTAACTCAAAAAATATATAATTTTACTTACTTTATGATATATTCTAGGAATACGTTGTTTAACCCACAACCCAGAAGGGTTGTAGCGATGGCGTAAGTCGCCTTGGAATTCATTTGTCTATAATTATTATATCTAGTTTGTACCTATATCTATGTAGTAAATAAAAATTTGACCCGAGTTCCATCTAATTCATTACTTGTCAAATTTTGATTTGTCAGTACGTCGTCATTGTGGCCATAAAGCGCGTGCGCCAATAGCAAAAAGCTGCTGTTATCCAATCAGGTTACGTAAGAGCACGTGGTTTTATTATTTAATTTTTGTGCTAAATAATGGTGACAAGCAATTATTTTGTAAACTTATTTTATTATATGAGAGGTCATTGTCTTGTCATTGCGCTGCCAGGAGCAATATACAGGACGTCTTTCAACAACCGCCCCAAAAGAACAAAATATTGTTTTAGGCATTCATTGCTCTTTCAAAGTGGTGCTCAAGTGTTATTTTTACCTGTGTTTTTACTTTACACCTACGTATTTTTAATTTCACAGAAATATGACTTATGAAGACAAATTAACTTCGGAAAAAATTAACAGTTATTACATTGTTTCATGACTATTCCAAATTTGTTATTTTGTTGAAATAAATTAAAGAAAAAAAATAATAAATCGTGATATATGGAAATTCTTAATTTATTTCAACAAAATAACAAATTGGGAATAGTCATTAAATAACTTAATGACTGTTCTTCAATCTGTTAATTTTTTCCGAAGTTAATTTGTCTTCGTAAGGTAAATTTGTGTGAAATTAAAAATACACGGGATTAAATGAAAGAAGAATGTATAACTTGGTTGCATTTCGTTGAATCCGTGCGCACCCTTAATCGTTCGTCGGAATCTCGTTTTGCCTTGGTCGATCGGACTTTTTGACAGAATGCAGTGATATCCAAAAACCCAAACCACAGTCTTTTGCTAAGAAAAATTCAAAAAGGGGCCTTTTTGCCCCTAAAATGGCAATTTTCGAAAAAATTGCACTAAAATTTTTGATCCGGCAATGCAAAATAGTTATCGAATCCGATAGTAAGAAACGCTTTTTGTCAACATAAATTCAAAAAAGGGCTTTGTTGCCACTAGAATGACATTTTTCGAAAAATTGACACTAGGGTTTTCGATCCGGCAATGCAACAGCTATCGAATACGATAATATTCATATGCTCTTTTGTTAAGAAAAATTCAAAAAGGGGCCTTTTTGCCCCTAAAATGGCAATTTTCGAAAAAATTGCACTAAAATTTTTGATCCGGCAATGCAAAATAGTTATCGAATCCGATAGTAAGAAACGCTTTTTGTCAACATAAATTCAAAAAAGGGCCTTGTTGCCACTAGAATGACATTTTTCGAAAAATTGACACTAGGGTTTTCGATCCGGCAATGCAACAGCTACCGAATACGATAATATTCATATGCCCTTTTGTTAAGAAAAATTCAAAAAGGGGCCTTTTTGCCCCTAAAATGGCAATTTTCGAAAAAATTGCACTAAAGTTTTTGATCCAGCAATGCAATAGTTATCGAATCCGATAGTAAGAAATGCTTCTTGTCAATAAATTCACAAAAAGGGCCTTATTGCCACTAAAATGACATTTTTCGAAAAATTGACACTAGGGTTTTCGATCCGGCAATGCAACAGCTACCGAATACGATAATATTCATATGCCCTTTTGTTAAGAAAAATTCATAAAGGGGCTTTTTGCCTAAAATGGCAATTTTCGAAAAAATTGCACTAAAATTTTTGATCCGGCAATGCAAAATAGTTATCGAATCCGATAGTAAGAAACGCTTTTTGTCAACATAAATTCAAAAAAGGGCCTTGTTGCCACTAGAATGACATTTTTCGAAAAATTGACACTAGGGTTTTCGATCCGGCAATGCAACAGCTACCGAATACGATAATATTCATATGCCCTTTTGTTAAGAAAAATTCAAAAAGGGGCCTTTTTGCCCCTAAAATGGCAATTTTCGAAAAAATTGCACTAAAGTTTTTGATCCAGCAATGCAATAGTTATCGAATCCGATAGTAAGAAATGCTTCTTGTCAATAAATTCACAAAAAGGGCCTTATTGCCACTAAAATGACATTTTTCGAAAAATTGACACTAGGGTTTTCGATCCGGCAATGCACCAGCTACCGAATACGATAATATTCATATGCCCTTTTGTTAAGAAAAATTCATAAAAGAAAAATTCATAAAGGGGCTTTTTGCCTAAAATGGCAATTTTCGAAAAAATTGCACTAAAATTTTTGATCCGGCAATGCAAAATAGTTATCGAATCCGATAGTAAGAAACGCTTTTTGTCAACATAAATTCAAAAAAGGGCCTTGTTGCCACTAGAATGACATTTTTCGAAAAATTGACACTAGGGTTTTCGATCCGGCAATGCAACAGCTACCGAATACGATAATATTCATATGCCCTTTTGTTAAGAAAAATTCATAAAGGGGCTTTTTGCCCCTAAAATGGCAATTTTCGAAAAAATTGCACTAAAATTTTTGATCCGGCAATGCAAAATAGTTATCGAATCCGATAGTAAGAAACGCTTTTTGTCAACATAAATTCAAAAAAGGGCCTTGTTGCCACTAGAATGACATTTTTCGAAAAATTGACACTAGGGTTTTCGATCCGGCAATGCAACAGCTACCGAATACGATAATATTCATATGCCCTTTTGTTAAGAAAAATTCATAAAGGGGCTTTTTGCCCCTAAAATGGCAATTTTCGAAAAAATTGCACTAAAATTTTTGATCCGGCAATGCAAAATAGTTATCGAATCCGATAGTAAGAAACGCTTTTTGTCAACATAAATTCAAAAAAGGGCCTTGTTGCCACTAGAATGACATTTTTCGAAAAATTGACACTAGGGTTTTCGATCCGGCAATGCAACAGCTACCGAATACGATAATATTCATATGCCCTTTTGTTAAGAAAAATTCATAAAGGGGCTTTTTGCCCCTAAAATGGCAATTTTCGAAAAAATTGCACTAAAATTTTTGATCCGGCAATGCAAAATAGTTATCGAATCCGATAGTAAGAAACGCTTTTTGTCAACATAAATTCAAAAAAGGGCCTTGTTGCCACTAGAATGACATTTTTCGAAAAATTGACACTAGGGTTTTCAATCCGGCAATGCAACAGCTACCGAATACGATAATATTCATATGCCCTTTTGTTAAGAAAAATTCAAAAAGGGGCCTTTTTGCCCCTAAAATGTAAATTTCCGAAAAAATTGCACTAAAGTTTTTGATCCAGCAATGCAATAGTTATCGAATCCGATAGTAAGAAATGCTTCTTGTCAATAAATTCACAAAAAGGGCCTTATTGCCACTAAAATGACATTTTTCGAAAAATTGACCCTAGGGTTTTCGATCCGGCAATGCAACAGCTATCGAATACGATAATTTTCATATGTTCTTTTGTTAAGAAAAATTCAAAAAGGGGCCTTTTTGCTCCTAAAATGGCAATCTTCGAAAAAATTGCACTAAAGTTTTTGATCCGGCAATGCAATAGTTATCGAATCCGATAGTAAGAAACGTTTTTTGTCAACATAAATTCAAAAAACGGCATTGTTGCCACTAAAATGACATTTTTTCGAAAAATTGACACTAGGGTTTTCGATCCGGCAATGCAACAGCTATCGAATACGATAATATTCATATGCTCTTTTGTTAAGAAAAATTCAAAAAGGGGCCTTTTTGCTCCTAAAATGGCAATCTTCTAAAAAATTGCACTAAAGTTTTTGATCCGGCAATGCAATAGTTATCGAATCCGATAGTAAGAGACGCTTTTTGTCAACATAAATTCAAAACACGGCATTGTTGCCACTAAAATGACATTTTTTCGAAAAATTGACACTAGGGTTTTCGATCCGGCACTGCAACAGCTATCGAATACGATAATATTCATATGCTCTTTTGTTAAGAAAAATTCAAAAAGGGGCCTTTTTGCCCCTAAACTGGCAAGTTTCGAAAAAATTGCACTAAAGTTTTTGATCCGGCAATGCAACAGTTCTGTTATCGAATCCGATGGTAAGAAATGTTTTTTGTCTACATAAATTCAAAAAAGAGATTTTGTTGCCACTAAAATGACATTTTTCGAAAAAATGACACTAGGGTTTTCGACTCGGCTCGACATTTTAAACATCATCAACTTCATTGGTCAAAAAGTCAATTATTTCAAATGGAATGCTCCAACTATTTTATGGCACATCGATGCAGAATTTCATTGTCTATCATTTGAATCTACATAATATGTTATGCCATAAAATAGTTGGGCATTCTATATTTGAAAAAATTGACTTTTTGACCAATAAAGTTGATGATGTTTGAAAATTTGCAGAGAACACCCTGTATATATTTGACCCAATTTGACTCCAGGGGCGGATATACTCTACATTAGACTTCATGCCAAATTAATACCGTTTCCTCATTTTATACTGTAAGGATGTTACAGCTTTTTGAATTTAGGGCTGCACTTGACATAAAAAAGCGAAATTCTCGATTTTCTCAAAAATGGTTGATTTTTGACATAGCAATTCTTAGTAAAAGTTCACCTAGAATTAAACGTAGAATCCAAAAATATCATAATAAACAGGGTGTTCCATTTAAAATAAAGAAGTTGGTACCTATTTCCGGTATAACCGGAAGTGCGCCATTGATAAAAATATTTTACGTCAATTCAAAATTAATTGAAAACCCCTGTGTACGATTTTTTTTCGAGTCGAAAACCTTACCGCCATTTTTTCGAAAAATGACATTTTAGTGGTATAAGGGCCCTTTTTTTAATTTATTTTAGAAAAAAGAATCTTCTTACTATCGGATTCGATAGCTATTGCATTGCCGGATCAAAAACCTTATACTGTGTTTTCCTCGAAAATTGTCATTTTAGAGGCAAAAATGCCTCTTTTTGAGTTTTTCTTAGCAAAAGAGCATATTATTGTTATCGAATTCGATACTGTTGTATTACCGGATCGAAAATCTTAGTGCCATTTTTTCAGAAAATGTCATTTTAGGGGTGAAAAACATTTTTAACTCTTTGTGTTGTTTTGTATTTGCCGCGTCCTCGGCAAGGGTGACATCGGGACTCCATACGCCTCAGGCCTCAGACTGCGCATCTCCCACTAAACGATGGGGATGTTTTACGCTCAGTTTTACGCACTGCACACTGCATGTGATATAATCATAATTGATGAAAAGTGACATTTTAGCGGCGAAAAGCTGCTTTTCAAATTTATGTTAATCATTAATTTTAACTTCTGTGTTTTACTTATTTTGTTTATAATTTTTTAAAGTATAGTTGGTTGAATGTTTAAAGTTAGTTAATTACTACATTTACAAATTCTGTGAAAAAGTAGAAGTTTCGACCGTCTTTGAGACTATGCTAATTTTTTAAAATAGAATCAGTTTTTTCTCAACGAATTCAGAATTTACGGAATTTTTTTGACATAGAACATGTATGACCCTTGACCGGAAGTGAAGTCACTGCCACCTTAAATTTTCAAAAAAAAAAAATGGGAGAAAAAAACACCTTCTTCGATGCGTGTTTTCATTCTAATGACTTCTGACACATTTTTGAAATATTTTCACTTCATCAGTTTTAGTGAATTTATAAATTAGGTAACTCAAAATTTCCAAATAATTTTCTGAACTTTATTACACCATTGCATAAGGCTCATATTCGCGCATATTTTAGCCCCGCTTCCCGCAATTGTGACGTCATCACTAGCGAACGTTCTGTCACGGTTAGCTCTGACAGCGCCAGCGCCGTCTGAATCTTTTGAATATTGACCAACTAAAGGTGCTGTCCATTTACACATTTATCTGAGAAGCCTCACTTAATCTCAGCAATTTGATTGGTCAATATATTCGAATGAACCAATCAATTGCCGAGATTAACTGAGGTTGCTCCTCAGATAATAAATGTCTAAATGGAAAGCGCCTCAAATTGCTGAGATTAACTGAGGCTCCTCAGGCGATGGTGGTAATATTTCCTCGAATGTTTCACAACGCACCGCACCCCATAACCCCCAACTTTAAAATTTCAAATTGCAACTTGTCACGTTAACATGCCTCTGTCTCTGTCTGTGACATAACATAAGAAAGAGCGCGACAACGTTTCACAGTGTTCATCATGTCATGGGGGATGGGGGTTAACATTTGAAATTTCAAAGTTGGGGTTGGGGGGTGCGATTAAGTGTCCCCCTCTAAATAAAAATCGTCCTGTCGTCCTGTCACAGAATGCGATGTATTCGGGGTGGATAGTTTTCAAATGAACAGTCTGTATAATGACGTCCACATGACGTCATATTCATTAGCAACTGACAGTTGACAGCTGTCATTGCGCAATGAGGGCAGAGAACCTTGTTATCGTTATTTTATCAGTGGTAAAGTGTTATCAACCCTATTACCATGACACAATTACATTAAGAACCTTTTTTCTTTAAAAAATCATGGAAATAGCAAAATTCGAGGGTTCAGAAGAACAGCCAACTGGGGAAAGATGGGACCCTCTTGGAGCTCCCAACGACGAAGACGAAAAAAGTTTGGATAGATCTGAATACGAATTCTGTGAGACACAGTAAGTGAAGGCTAAATTTTCTTATTTTTCATACATTATTACTAACAGACTAACTTATGAGAAAATCAGGCATTTGGAGGAGGAACAGGAACTTCTTAATTCATCCCTTTTTGCACTAACAACCCACTTTGCCCAGGTTGGATCCCTGAAAATATCATTTAACTAATTGCAAATTACAGGTACAATTTCGTTTGCGTCAGGTAGTTAACGCCCCCTCAGAGGATAGAGAAGATCTGTTAAATTCTCTGGAAGAATTCGCCTTTCGTGGAATCCCTGACATAAGTTTAGTTAAAGAGCGAATGGATGAGGCCAGTTTGGCAGAAGCTGTGCGTTTACGAAGGTCACAACAGAAAGAACTTATCGATAGATTAAAGTCTCAACTGCGGGAATTGGAACAGTACGCATTTGAGAATGGTGAAGCCGGTGTCCCCCAGGAAGTTGTTTTGGAGAGGCAAAGAGTCATACTCAATGAACTGAAAACTAGGATGAACCTCGAAATTGATGAAAGGAACTATCATCAGGTTTGTGTCTTTTTCTGGATTTTTTTTCTTTGGCTCATGCAGTAGGGTGTATCGAAAAAAAAGAATTTTGGAATTTCGTTTTGTAATAGTCGCCAAAACTTAGCTAAACTTAGCCTAAGAAGGTTTATTTAAGGTTTTGCTATAGTTCAACATCTTTAGCCCTCTACCGCCCCTCAAATATTGGATATTTTGAAATTCCAAGTCTACAACCAATAATTTTTTTAAATTCATTATTTATTGTTTTTCTATCACTAGCAGGTTCGGAGTAGATTTTAAAGACCACTAAAGGCCGTTTTTTTCATTTCTAGTTAATTTAGCTACCTACTGCCATATAAAGGGTGTCCCAAAAAAAACCGAACGATTTATTTTTGGTGATAACTTTATTATTAGTGGAGCGATTTTCCTGAATTTTGTACGGGACGTAGTTAAAGGATGAGGCTTTTAGAATGGGCAACCATTTTTCAGATGGCGCCACTAATAAATTTTCTGTGGCAGTTTTTTACAAGAACACTTTTTGATTGGCTGGAGTTGAACCATATGTGAACCGATCAAAATGAAATTAGTGGGAAATGGAAGTTAATGCTTACTTCTTCCAAAGCAACTTTACAAAATTTTATTCTGACCGTTCTCGATTAAGTTATAATTTTTTTTGTGATGCTTTAAAACAAGGATTTTTGAAGATTAATTTTTTATTTGGCCATCGATCTTGGCAAAATTTGCAGAATCCTAAGTAACACGATCAATATTTCACAAAATGATGTTACCTTGCAGATGGCGGCACCCTAGCAAATTTTTATGAACACGTTTGATTAAAAAATTAAAAGAGAATAATATGAATGTGTAATTAATAAAAAATGTTAGCACTAAAAGCGACTGCAGATAACAGGCTGGATTGGAATAGACAACAATGCTTTATTCTAAAATAAACCAAATATGTGCTTTATAACACTCATAACCTAAAGAACAACTTGCCCAGTTCACAAACAAGTCAATGTTAGACCATTTTTTTTGGGTTTCATTTATTTTAACATTTTGTATAACGATATACCTAGTACCTAAGCAGAAAGTACTTAAGTTAAATTCCTGCAAAGTACCTAACGTTATTTTACGAAAGATTCTGAAAATTGTGTCAAGATCGGTAGCGAAATATAAAATAAATCTTAAAAAATCTGTTTTACAGCATCACAGAAAAAATTGTAAAATAATCAAGAACGTTCAGAATAAAATTTTGTAAAGTTGCTTTGGAAGAGAAAAGCATCAGCTTTAAGCTTACACTATTTTAATTTTGATCGCTTCACAGATGGTTCAACTCCAGCCGATCAAAAAGTGGTTTTGTAAAAAACTGCCATAAAAAATGTATTAGTGGCGCCATCTGGAAAATGGTTGTCGATTCTAAGAGCCTCATCTTTTGACTACGTCTTGTACCAAATTGGGGAAAATCGGTCGAATAATAATAAAGTTATAGCCAAAAATAAATCGTTCGGTTTTTTTTGGGACACCCTTTAGTTTCAACGACAATTAACTCTAATTAATCAAGTTGCTGGTGCATGCATGACAGAACTTATGACACTACTGGTTGACGTCTAAAGTTCAGACGTTATATTTTCGTGCGTTTTTTATTCGAATTTCTGTGCTTCCCTTTTGAGTTAATAAGAATATTTTAAAGGCAATTTACACTAGAAATAGTCTCGAGTGGCCTATATTCGGTGGGCCTTCGAAGACTAAAAAACGCACAAAAATTTAACGTTTGAACTTTAAACGTCAACCAGTACTGTCATACATAAGTTCTGTCATGCATGCACCAGCAACTTGATTGATGAGTTAATTGTTTTTGAAACTATAATGCAATGGCCATCTAGTAGGTAGCTAAATTTAACTAGAGATGAAAAAACGGCTGTTAGTGATCTTTAAAATCTACTCCAAGCCTACTAGTGACAGAAAAACAATAAATGTTGCATTTCAAGAAAAAATTTATTGTAAACTTGAGATTTCAAAATAACATAATATTTGAGGGGCGGTAGAGGGCTGAAAACGTTGAACTATAGCAAAACCTTAAATAAACTTTCTTTTCAGGATACTAAAAGGCAAGTTTTGGCGACTATTACAAAACGAAATCCCAAAATTATTTTTTTTCGATACACCCTACCCTACACTCAAAATTTGCATAATTCACTTCCATTTACTTAATTTTTTAGATGACCCCAGCCGACGTCAAACAACAAATAAATATGGCACTAGATCAGTTAATTAGTCCATTAAGAGTTAAGGAACACTTGGTAGCTCAACTGAAAACCCAAGTGGCTGATTTGGAACGTTTTATCAATTATTTACAAAGCGATACCAAACATGAGAAATGTTCCTGTGGATGTTCATATCATTCCTTGAAGAAACCTTTCAAGACGGATACTATAGGACTGATTCAGAGGACTGCGACACTTTTGCAGATGTTTGCAGTGCTTCAGCTTGGATGTGGGGCCCATAGTTTTAGGAAAAATGATCTCAAGAATACCATGAAGGCCAATCACTGGGGGTAAGTTGAATATCTTCAACTCATTGTAAATTTGCAAATTGTTCAATTAGGTGATAGAGCTGGGAGTATCTTTACAAAAAAGTTACTTTATTATAACTAACGGGTGTCCTAAAAAAACCGAACTAAATATTTTTGGGGACAACTCATCGATTTTTTAACCGATTTGGATGAACGTGGACTTAAATTAAAGAATCAGGCTATCGATTCATTCAAGAGACCACGACAGATGGCGCTGCCGTAGTAGCCTTAGCCATGGTTGTTTTAAGGGCTTACTTTAGGTGCATGGGGATTGGTCAGTTAACAACCAATGGTTATGAGATAAAAATAACCTTGAAGCACGTTTACTTTTCTTCAAAAAGCGTCTTTCAGAAGTTCGTTATGATTCACGAATAAATTTTCTGTGATCTTTTAAAAATCATATGTTTTCCCTTATTTTCACGCCTAATGACCATAACTGAAGTAACAGTGATGCATTTTCAGCTTAATTTTCAGTAATAGTGGATCTAATTGAATGAAAAACCCAAGCGGATGCGAATTGGAGGAAATTTAGAGGCTATTACTGAGAATTAAGCTCTTGTTGCTTCATTGTTACTTTAGTCATGGTCATTCTGCATGAAAAAATGTGAAAACACATATTTTTTAAATGATCACAGAAAATCAATGCGTGAACCAAATTAACTTCTGAAAAAAGATTCTTAAAGAAAAATGAACGCCCTTCAAAGTTATGTGAGTCTCATTACAATTGGTTGATAATTGACCAATCCCCACGCCCCTGAATGAACCTTTGAGACAAGTATCACTAAGAGAACTATTGCAGCACCATCTGTCATAATTTTTTAGACAGTTCGAAAGCCTGATTCCTTGGCTTCAATTTAAGGCCAGGTTCATCCAAATCGGGTAAGAAATGCACGAGTTATTACCAAAAATATTTCGTTCGGTTTTTTTTAGGACACCCGTTAGATACTAAAAATAACTAAGTTACTTGGAAACTAGTTACTTTTTTTCTCCCTGTGAGAAGTAACTATATCTAGTTCATTTACTAAAGTAACTTGTAACTAGTTATTTTATTTAAGTAACTGAATACTTCAGAAACTATCTAGTTACTTTTTAGGTATTTAGTTACTTTTTTATGTGTTTAAATAGTTTCTCAAAGTAACTATGTAGTTACTTTTTATGCGATTATTCATAATCTAGTAGGCACTCCGATTTTAAAAAGTAAATCCTTCTAAATTCGGGTACCTACCTACTAGTACTAAAATTGTACAGGGTGATCCAACCGTTTTGTCCCACTTTTAAATTGGAATATCTCCGTTGTATTATAAGTTAGCAGCAGGTTGAATCAAAAAGTGGATCATAGAGTAAACCTTCAAGTTTTGTTTGGTATATAGATACAAATTTTTCAAGGTCAAACTTCGTCTGCGGAAAAAAGCTATATTTTTGAAAATGGAACACCAGGTATATTTTGCATGTTTTGGTTAGATCTGATCATTCTAAACAAGTTTTGTATAGCATACTATAGCTCTAATTCTAACCGTTCGGCGGAAATTTGGAAATTTGTAGCGCGAACGTTGGCATTTTGAAAATGTTGAGAAAAAAAATTAAACTAAAAAAATTTAAAAATTGATGCCCTGTTAATGAAGAGTATTTTAGATAATGTATGTGGTAAATTTCATTTTGAAATCTTGTGTGGTTAGCCCGGGTACAGTCCTTCAAAGTACGAAGGCGTAGAAGGGCCACAACAAATATTTTTTCAAGTCGAATTGCAACTTTTTTTCTTACAATTGTAACTTTTTTTCTTACAAATGTAACTTTTTTCTTACAATTGTAAGATTTTTTCTTACCATTGTAAGATTTTTTCTTTCAATTGTAACTTTTTTTCTGACAATTATAAGATTTTTTCTTACAATTGCAACTTTTTTTCTTACAATTGCAACATTTTTTCTTACAATTGTAACTTTTTTCTACAAGACATTAGGATAGGGATGCATCAGATTTCGATATTTCGTATCTTAAAAACGAAGATACTCGTCGTAGTGGGGTATATTGTTTCTGTCAGAAAAAGTTTAGCTGATGCAATGTTCTCTTTAGTGTACTGATGATCTTACACAAATAATACTATCTGTAAATTTACATATAGTAACTGTAAATTTACACTTAAAAAAATTACTCATGTGGCCCTCCAGCGCTTTCGTAGACAACTGCCCTCAAACCTCAATAACTGAAAGGAAAACTGATGCACTCCTATTTTTATGTCTTGTAGAAAAAAGTTACAATTGTAAGAAAAAATGTTGCAATTGCAAGAACAAATCTTAAATTGTAAGAGAAAATGTTGCAATTGTAAGAAAAATCTTACAATTGTAAGAAAAAATGTTACAATTGTAAGGAAAAAAGTTACAATTGTAAGAAAAAAGTTACAATTGTAAGAAAAAAGTTACAATTGTAAGAAAAAATTTTGCAATTGTAAGAAAAAAAGTTACAATTGCAAGAAAAAATCTTACAATTGTAAGAAAAAAAGTTGCAATTCGACTGGAAAAAATATTTGTTGTGGCCCTTCTACGCCTTCGTATCAAAGTGCCAACGTTCGCGCTACAAATTTCAAAATTCCCGCCAAACGGTTAGAAGTAAAGCTATAGTATGCTATACAAAACTTGTTTAGAATGATCAGATCTAACCAAAAACTGCAAAATATACCGGGTGTTCCATTTAAAAAAATGTAACTTTTGTTTCTATATACCAAACAAAACTTGAAGGTCTACTCTATAATCCACTTTTTGATTCAACCTTCTAACTTGTAAGACAACGGAGATATTCCAATTTAAAAGTGGGACAAAACGGTTGGATCACCCTGTACATTTTCCAATTCCCATCGTTGCTCTAATAAATATGCTTTTGAAGTACAACTTAGAAATATGAAAATGCCCACTCAAAGGTGTTATCGCCTGATCCATATGACCTGGAGTCTATCCCACCAAAAAAAAATCGACTTAGGTATCCATTACACTTTTGCACAATGCTTTTTATACGGAGGATAGTGCAAACACAAATGTTTTGATAGCATAGGCCCCAGGTAAATTTTCAGCTATAGTTGACTTTGTCCGGAAATTAGAGAATATCTTAAGGGCGTATTCTACTATCAAAAATATGAAGAAAAGTTTTAATAAACATGGGTCGAAAAATGCCTCCTAAGGGAGCTACGGCCCCTTAAAGGGGTCACTTTGAAAGTGTTTTTTTCAAAATTTCTTCGAAACGGTTAAAAATAACAACGTCAAATTGAGCATCTTTGGTAAATTTTTGTTGCTGAATTCATTATCGTGGTAAAAATTGTAAAGTTTCGGTCATCAGCGGGCCCGTACAGGGGAGCTTAGGACTTTTGCTGAAATAATTTTTGTAAGTTGTTTTTTCTCAAATTTAGCATCAGAATCTGGATGATTGAAGTTTTTTACGTAAAATTGGTGCTCTTGTTCGAAATCGCTAGGACGCACCGTTTTCGAATAAATTGACCCTAGTGGTTTTAGAGAACGAAAATTTGTCACAGATTTTATTTAGTTATTTATCAAATTATCAAAAATATGCTCAGGGGTTGATTCCTTGTGTTGTTTTAGGAAGAAAAGTTCGTATGGACATATGTCCATAAACTTCAGATCTTCAGATTCTGGTGTCAGATTTGAGAAAAAATGATTTACAAAAATGTTTGAGCGAAGTTAGTCCTAAGTCCCCCCTGTACGGGACGCTTATGAGTGAAACTTTAAAATTTTCTCCACGGCAATTAATTCAGCATCAAAGATTTGCCAAAGATACCCAATTTCACGGTGTTATTTTTAATCGTTTTGAAGAAATTTAGAAAAAAAACACTTTAAGTGTCCCCTTTAAGGGGCCCTAGCTCCCTAGGGGTCATTTTTCAACCCATGTTTATTAAAACTTTTCTTCGTCTTTTTGATAGTAGAATGCGCCCTCAAGATTTTATCCTCTAATTTCCGGACAGCCTGTATAGTAATAGTAATACCTACCATAGGTACCTACCCTACGTGCAGCTGCAACATGAAATCGGCATAAATTACGTTAAAAGTAACTAAAAGACTGTATCTAGTTACTTACAGAAGTATTTAGTTACTCTCTCAAAGTATCTAGTTACTAAAAGTAACTAAGATACTATATCTATTTACTTTTCATAAGTATCTTGTAACTAAGTTCTTTTTTCAGTGAAGTATCTAGTTACTTCAGTAACTTAAGTTGAAAAGTATCTAGTTACTATCTGAAAGTAACTTTCCCAGCTCTGTATAGGACCTACTTATTGTACTGTCAAGTGTTAATAAAATTGTAATTTCAGTGACCTGCGTGCAAAGCTAGAGATGGCCATTTACCATATAAAAGAGATTATAAATGAAGAAAAAAGATGCATAAATGATTGCAACTTAGACTCAGATCTATACAGCAGTCAATTAATCGCCGCAGTTCGAAAATACTTATCCCCCAGTATAAGAGATCTAATACAACATGGAGCAACGCAATTTGTAAATAATTCTAGCATTGTTCCTTTCATTGGTTGCTTTCCACGTAGATCTTCAACTTCGAATACTCAAATACACGCGTGGGAGATAATTTTAGAGTATTATCATTTAAAAAACGGAGATAAATTCAATTCAACTCCAGCTAGGAAGTTGTCTCAAAGCTTTAACTTAGATATAGCTGGTGCTTCGCCTACAAGCAACAAACTTAACATGCTTTGTACAATAGGGAACATAATATCAACACATACGCCTTATAAGAGAAGTTATGATTCTCATTTCAAAGCCTTTATATCTGCTGCTTTAAAGTAAGTGAAACTTATTACTACAGCTTCTTATAACTACTAACTGTTTCAGTGCTAATAAGCTTGTGTCATGGCTTAGTCTCATTTTCCAGTGCACCCAGATTATGAAAATGCATTATTATCCATGGAGCTATGTTGCAAAGACTGGTACATACATTTTTTAACTACAATAATATATTTTTGTTTTTAGGATTCCAAGATAGCTTAAGAAGTTTGGATTCTCTGACGGCTATTAAATTTGAACTTCCTGTTGATTTGGCTGTTCGACAGTTTCAAAACATAAAAGACGTATTTACTTAATTGTAGTCAATTTTTTGTTGTTAGAGCTAGATCTGATTGAATGTAAATCAATGTTTTAATTTATGTTTCAAATAAAGAACTGAACATCCAATATTGTGACGTAATGACAAAAACTTAAGGGATGTAGTAATTGTGCGCATGCGCTACCACGTTTAATTGATTTTTGGGATCAATTGACAGATGTCGCTTCTAAGATTCTTTCAACTCTATTCAGGGGTAAAATTGCGTCACACCTTTGATTTTAACTAATTTTTAAATAATTTAAGGTTGCACGGAATTTAATAAAAATGTGAAAAGATCTGGAACAATGGAAAATGCTTTGGTTGATGAGAAAAGCAGCAAAGATAATATCAAAGATTTAGGAACATCCCAGAGCAGTCTCAAAAGCACGAAAAGTTTAGACAAAAGCAGTACAAGTGGTTCTTTTAAAAGCGAAAAAATCCATTTTAAAGATGATCATGAAACTGACAATCAAAAGAATGTCGATCTAAAAGTGCCTCACAAAATAATAGCGAACTGGAGACAAGCCTGCGATAGGACCAAGGATAAAACCAAGGATTTATTGAAAAGGTGGAGGACCTTGCCTGAAATTGAAACTGAGAATACCTCAAAGAGTGATGAAGCTGAAAAAGAGGAACATGTTGAAAGTGGTTGGAGTGTTCACGTTTGGAGTATAATAATAAATTTTAAAAAACATTTATACGATTACAATTTTTAGCAACTTGGGTGGATAGGTTCAGCATTGAATCGGAGCCCGACAATAGTCATTGCCAGTTGACACCAATACAGAACAATAAATTTTCTCATTTTTTCACGTGTTTATTGGACCACGACCAAGATAATCTAATAAGCGTACAAGACTTCGAAACATTGATAGAGGTAATTTTGAAAAATTCAGTTCTTAATGAGCCAATGGCCGCGTTCGGAATTGACGAAAGTAACCGAACGCAGCAACTATGGGTAAATGTACTTTTGGTTGCATAATTTTTTGGATATTACATTAAAATATTTTTGCATGCTGTCTGGATGTATAGAGATTGCGACATTTTGCTGATTGGTCCGTTAATTCGCCAGAATATAATATTCTACGAGAGGTGGAACGTGGTTTCATACAGACTTTTTTATCCGAACTATCTGACGAAAAATTGGGTACAGTATTTTTGAGTTAGAGGTAGAGTTTTTGCATATTTACTTTTAAACTCTTTTGTGTCTTGCAGTTTTTTAAATTTTGCAATTTTTTTTATTTTTACACTGAACGCCTCTTGTAAGAAATCAAATATTTTAATTGGTCATGCTCTTCGGTCAGACTTAGGTGCCTTATCTGCAGAGCCTTTTTTAGCCATTCTAACGCTAAAAGTTATCATGCAACCCTTCATGCAGGTTTGGCTGTTAAAGTCAAAGACTTCAAAATGTGAATTATTTTCAATTATTATTCGCGATTCAAACCAATTTTTTGACGTCACGTGATAATATTTTGTTGGAAGCCTCCAATCAAATGTTATCAAAAATGTTACATTTCAGCACTTATTCTCATTGGCTCGTTTCCCACGGTTTCTCATTTGTGACGTCACACCAGAGAGCGCTAGAATCGCGAATAAACCTCAAAATGGTCAAATTAATGCTTTGTTTGTTCGCTTTATGCACATTTTTATACTATTAGGTAAATGCACTGTGCAAAAAAACAACTCTTAGGCGCGGAAATGTATACAGGATGGTCGTTTTATCTTGAGACTGGCAAATATCTCGGAAAGGAAGCATTTTAGAAAAAAATGTTTTGTATAAAAGTTTTATGACTTCGAGGGAGAAAATAGATGGCATCGACGCCATTTTGATTCAAGGTCAAATGAAGGTCAACTTAATTTTTTTAAATGGAAACCTACATTTTTTATTACAGATTCTTGTTCCTCGTAAAAGAACAAACAACTCTCATCTAAACTATTTTTAGATCCGATGGATAGTTTGTCAGATATTTAAATCAAAATTTTAATCTTCGAAATTCATTGCCTTCTAACTAGCAACAGCGACATGGCAAAAACAAAATCCACAACAATTTTTGTGGTTTATTTATCTAGAATTCATCGTTGCTAAAGTTACAACGGTTGTTCATTTGTTTTGTCTTGCCGCTATAGGGAAAGTAGGGATTTCGAAAAAGGTTAAAATTTACATCCATCGGATCCAAAAATAGTTTAGATGAGGGTTGTTTGTTATTTTATGGGGAATAAGAATCTGTAATAAAAAATATAGGTTTCCATTAAAAAAAATCAAGTTAACCTTCATTTGACCTTGAATCAAAATGGCGATGATGCCATCTATTTTCCCCCTCGAAGTCATAAAACTTTTATAAAAGACATTTTTTTCTAAAATGCTTCCTTTTCGAGATATTTGCCAGTCTCAAGATAAAACGATCACCCTGTATACAGGCGTTTCACAATACCGTTCGAATATTTCAGGACAAAGATTCTACATAAGAAAATAGAAAAAAAACTTCCTATAAAAATGTGTCCGGAAATTGCTCCTAAGGGGGCTATAGTCAGGGCCGGATTAAGCAATAGTGGGGCCCGGGGGCTGATCAATATGAAGGAGCCCCTTGATTGTGGGCCAGTTAAGGTGTGGAGGGGGGGGTGCGTATTTCGTACTGTCGGGAGACTCAAGAATACTTAACTGCCACTAATTTTTCACGTGAAAAATCGAAAATTCAATTTCAGCAAGAGGTACACACTGGAAGGTGATTTTTTAAAAACCGTTAGCGACCTGAAGTGTGACCCATCTTACTTCCTCAATTTTGAGGGAGAATCAATTGGCATAAACTTCGAACTTCTAAGAGCCACTCACTTCGAGAAAAGTAGATTTTCATTGGTTTAAAACTGCAAAATTCGATAAAATCAATAAATTATGGCAAGATTTAATTAAAGCCGGATTTTGTATCATAAGAGATGCTAGTGAAACCATAGTTTTTCCAAGAAAAAACCTTAAAATTCAGTAGAAACTACACATTTTTACATTTTCTAAAAGTCTTTTGCGACCGCAAGTGTGACCTATCTTATTTCCTCAAATTTGAAGGAGAATCGATTGGGGCAAATTTCAAACTTTTAGGACTTACACACTTCGAGAAATGCAGGTTTTCTTTCATTTCAAGTTCCAAAATAGAATAAAACAAATAAAAATTATATTTTGTTTTATTAAAGACTCAAGTGAAACCAATTGCCAGTAATTTTAATGATAAAAACTTTAAAACGCGAAATTCACTAAAAAGCATACATTTTGTAAAAGTTCTTTGCGACCGCAAGTGTGACCTATCTTATTTCCTCAAATTTGAAGTAGAATCGATTGGTGCAAATCTCAAACCTCTAGTCCCTCAGACACTTCGAGAAGAGTAGTTTTCTTTAACATAAAAGTTCCAAAATAGAACAAAACTAATAAATATTGGCAAGATTTAATCAAAAGTGCATTTTGTATTATCAAAGGTTCTAGTGAAACCAATTGCCAGCAATTTTCCTGATGAAAACTTTAAAATGTGAAACTAGAAAGCATAAATTTTGTAAGTTTTTTGTGATCGCACGTGTGACCCATCTTATTTCTTCAAATTTGAAGGAGAATCGATTGGTGCCAATTTCAAATTTCTAGGACTCGAAACACTGAGAAAACGAGGTAGCGGTAGTTAAATATGCGATATTGCCAATCGTGTGTTTAGTTTAATATTGCGTATAATGCATCGTAATACACAACAGTAAGTACTTAGTTGTTAGGAATATTGTTTGCAATAATTACTGAATTGCAAAATTGCGGGGCTCCTACTAGTTGGGGGGCCGGGGGCTGCAGCCCCCCTAGTCCCCCCCTTAATCCGGACCTGGCTACAGTCCCAAGAATGGGGCCCAAACTCCATCAGATTATGTTATCAGAAAAAGATCAGTGGCATTTTTTATGCATAATTTTTTTAACATTTCCTTACCGGAATGTATGACTAAAATTACATAAAAAAGCCTCTCTTGTTGTAACAATAGGATGAACCGTTTTCGAGAAAAGTAGATGTAAAGATCCATCAGGCCTCAAATGATCAGGCTTATCAAGAAGGGATAACGGATTTTTATTAAATTACAAAACCTGAACGAATTCTGAAAATTAGTAACTAAAGTGATCTGATTAGGTATGTTTATTGATATCAGATAGTATGCAAAAGCTTAATAATTGACTGAATAAAAATCGAATTTTAGGCACCCCCTGAAATATTATGGAACGTTATTATGAGACACCTTGTATAGGTACCTACCTATTTTTTGTCTATTCGAACATTTTTGTTTTTGAACAATAGGTAGGTACCTACCTACCTAAAACAATTTTTGTCTTAAGTAGATACACTATACATTGCATTTTTTAAATTTCGGTTTTTTGACCGTTCTTGTACGAATTACTATAATAATTTTGTTTGTATAGGTTTCACGCTCAATGGAGAGGTTTACCTTACAAAGGAAGGATGGTTGTACCGATGGTCGCAATTGATTTTTGGCTCAAAAAATTTATGTGATTTTCCAATTTGGCTGCAATTTTTCGTTAAAGTACTTTTTCAAGTCATCAACAGATGTGGTAAGCTCCTATTAGAAATAACCACAAGAAATCGCAAAAAACTAGTTTCTAATTCCTGCCAGAAGCTATAAAAATTGTACTGACAATAATTTCATTACTTAAGTTAATAGATATTTTAAAATCAAAATTCGAATTTCCAGGCACTGGCATTGTAACTAGAGACGAACTAAGCGCCTTCTATTCCTCAGTTTTGGGTCTGAGCACAGTAAAAGTGGGAGAAATACTAGATATAGCATATCAAGCAATGACTTCAGTAAGTTCTGACCTGACCTGACTTGACTTGCTTCAATATATTTTCCAGAACGGAGATCACCCCCTATTGTTCAAAGCGTACAGATTATGTTTCGCAAACTATTTATTGGGAAGATACCCCAATGGACCTGGACAATATATTTTAGGTGCTCCACCAATAGAATCTTCTTCGGCGATGTTCCCAGTTGATTACTCGGCACTCAACACTCAGCCCGAGGATTTAGAACAATATGCACCAGATCAAAAAACTAATCGACATAGTGTAATTGTATGATCAAAGTTTTGCACCAATCGTACACACATTAACACAAGTGCACCTTTAAAAGAGAATTCTAAAAATCTTTGTGATAAAAGTTATTCCTTTGCTAAATACATAATTGGAATTGAAACTGCAAATACGGGCACAATAAACACCGCACTCGTAAATTAATAAAAATATTGACTGAAAGTGGTTTTATTTACAAATTCAGGACAATTTTATTAGTCTTTCGGAGGTTCTTTTGGATCATTTTGAGGTGGTGGGTTAGTAGCTGGAGAGCCACTTAATGGGAAAGCTACTCTTTTGTTAGTTATACGTGACTTTGGAGGGGGGTTTGAAGTACTGTAATTTAGCATCGGGGGGTCATTCCATCCGGGAGGGTAAGCTACGAAGATTTTATTTTTCAACTATTTAGCAGGAGTTAACTTACATTTTTTTTCTTTGGGGGGCTGATTATCATCATTGTCACTCATTTTAGCTCTAAAAACGTTCTGTTTACAAATCTCTACATAACCTCAAATTGCTTTGACGTAAGCTGTCAAAAGTCTCTGTTGAAATTTCCCGCTAGTTTCCTGCACTGCCATTGGCTATGGCTAGCCTAGTGATGAAAATGTTTGATGTCAAAAAATAAATAGTTTTGTTTATTTTTCTTGGTGGAAGTGTTCTCATTATTTTTTTAATTTGTAGTGTTTGAATTAAATGTACAATTACAAATACAATCATTAAGTGATACAGCCACTCTTCGATTAGTTGTACGTTTGAAGCGAAATTGAACATCGGAGGAAGATCCAGCCATCCACCCCCGGAATCCCGGAGGAGAAACTCATGAGAGACTACATACAAACCACTAGCAAAACGTTTTTCAGTGTTGTTATTATTAATACAATCGTGTAATTTAAAGTGTACTCGGAAGTGAGTTACAAATCAACATCAATCCTTTCATCTGGGGGTAAGTTTCAAAAATTTAGTTTTTCAACATTTAACAAACTTTTGCATTGTTTGGAGACCGATTAACATTGCTGTTACACATTTCTGCTTTAAAAATATTGTTTGCAAATTTCTACATATCGTCAAATTATTTTAAGGAAACATCTCGTTTAAACTTCCCCGCCAATTTCCTCCTGCGCTGTCATTGGTTGCTCGAGAGGTCAGGTGGTTGCGGTTAAAAATCAAAGACTCTAACCTAGAAGTTTTGTGTTTACAAGTGATCGTCAATAATTTAATTAATAATAATTAATATAAATGTAGAAGCAGCCATGGCGAGATACAAACCATTACATTTGGCGTTCAACGTCGATGCGTTGGATCTTCTCGCTCGCAAGGATCTGAATTTCAAGAATTTAACTTTTCGGAGGTAAGTTACTTTAATTTCTTCAATTTCACCAATAAAGATTTGTTTTAGCTTTTGCAATTCTCTTGGTAAGGTTTATGAGGCCAGCCTGCAGGATCTTATGGATCAGGAGAAAACTTATGTCCTTCTGGTTCGTTACCTAATGCTGTATGAGGCCCTTCAGAAACAGCAGAGAGATAAGGCTTTTGTGAATAGTAGATTCGGAGCGGAACACAAGAAGATTTATGCTAGATATTTGGAGTTGAAAGAAGGCTTGCGTTACAGGTACTACCGTGAGATTTATAGACCTTTTGATCCACCTGATATGGAAGTTGATCTCTTGTCATCGGACAGTGATGTAGAGATTATCGAGGACCCTCCGATTTTTTCAAGTAAGTTGTTTTTATCTTGCAAATATATACAAGTCACATATTGGGTGAAATTAGTGACAGAATCAAGCGCTCCAAAAAAACTCAATCAAATCAACAAGATGACTTTCAGCTCCAAAGTTTATTTACTGAAGAGGAGTTTCTTTGGATTGCTTTGTGCACGAATCTATAAAGGATGAATATATTGTCGTGTTGGTGGTGAATAGTTATATACCACAACTCATTAGTTCCGAGTTACAGGCCTTTAAAGTTTTGGCGCTGTCACAAAAAGTACATCTTATTCATTTATATTTTGGTTTTCCTGGTAAATATAATTTTAAAAGTATATTTTGACCTATAATTGAATGCAATTGAATGTAAAAACAAAATCACAGAATGACATTAGTATTAGTTCTCCGGGCCTTTCACTATTATTCGTTATTTCCTTGAAGATTTCTTGTTTCGTGTTATAACTGTTAGCCATAACGAAATTTAGGGGCTTTTCTAAGTAGTGAATGGATAAAATAGTTTTTTGATTTTTGTTGGTTAGAACTTTTCACCACCAACACGACGATATGGGGAGATCAAATAAAAAAATTGGCAGTCTCGGAGACGGTAGAAACTTCACTTTTTTGTAATAGAATTATGATTATATCACATGCAGTGTGCAGTGCGTAAAACCAACACGAAAAACATCCCCGACCCGCTACCGCAAACTTTCTTTCTTGGATTCGAACTAGAGATGTGAGCGTGAAAAGTTTCAAAAACTTTTCATTTCATTGAAAAGTTTCAGCCTGTGTTGAAATTTTTCACTTTTTCTTGAAAAGTTGTTGAAAGTATCAATGCTATGTGTATATTAAGGCGTTTTTTCTCGGTTTTATGTATTGAAATACAAACTTGCTTTTGAAAACATAGGAAATAATCTTGTTTTGTATTGACATACTTTCAAAATAATGACAGATTTGAATCGTCCTTACGAGAAAATGAAACTTAGGGCAAAAGTGACAGTATTTTAATACAAATTTTTAAATATAGTAAGCCGGCTAATCATGAGAGCCCATTTGTATTGAAAAACGTAAAATCGAAATTTGTATTGAGATACTGTCACTTATGCCGTCAGTAACAACACTGACAACCTCGGTTCGATTCTTCGGTATTTCACGCGGCTCAGCTGTTGAAACTGGAAACAGTGAAATGAAGTGAAATACAACTTAAAAGATGAAAACAACGATGAATTTTCATGTTTAATGCTTTTATTTTGACTTATTGCTTTTATTTTGACTTATTATAACTGGTTTACCTATACCTACACTTACTATTTTTGTAATTTAATATTATGTTATGTTCCCTATTCAGCTGTTGTAGATTTATTTAATTCTCCAGAATACTTTATACTGCCGTAGGACAACTTTTAATTTTTTTTTTTAACTTTTCAAAATTTCATGAAAAGTTTCAACAAATGTACTTTTCATGAAAACTAACATCTCTAATTCGAAATTTTGGCATCATTGTTCTTGAGTTTAATGTGTTTCTGATAACACCATCTCTATTCTCTACACACATAGTATTCGAAGCTTGTGTAACAAGTTTTACAGCTCGTTCTACAGCCTGTGTGTGACAAGGATCATTTTCTAGGAAATTTACTATGAAATCGGCCCTAAATAATAGACATTTTCATAAATTTTCTAATGCAAAGTTGTTCGTTTTTTGGAAAAACTGTAAAAATACCTAATTTTCAGAGGTTATCAAAATTCTCAATTAAGAATGTTGCCCGTTGGTATATCCTATTTGTTGACGTCTATTAGAGAAAGGAAGAACCAAATTTTTGTTTTGTCTTCAAAACCGTGTACCTTTCCATTTAACGTCAATGTACAATTTGGCTTAGAAAATCAACGTTTCAAAAATAAAAAGTTAACAAAGTCAAAAAAAACTTTGCATTAAAAATATTATGAAAATGTTTATTATTTAGACATAATGCACAGTTTAGAGGACTCCTGTACTAATCTTGAAGTCACTTTAACTTAAAGTAACAGAAAATACAGCCAACTTGATTAAAAACATTTCGGCCTTCTGGCGGCCATCTTTGAAACTTATGGTAACATTTATTGATATGATTGTAAAGAGAATTAAAATATCTTTTGAATTACGTAAAGAAACCATCAACTTGCTATTTAACAAAAAGTTTGCAAACGGGTCAAAATTAGTGATTTTGTAGGTATATGAAACAATAAAATTTCAAGTTAATATTCCAAAAAATAAAAGCAGTGGCGGGGTGTTACATGGGTTCGTTGACACCCGGTATATTGCGTTTTTGGTTTCTCTGTCATGCTGTGCACTTTTGTCATGTCTGTCCTATACACAAATTCAACCGTTTTTGAGTTATCCAAATTTCTGAGATTAACATTGAAACTTCTCACATATGTATAAATGGAAAGCGCCTACTTGAATATCAAATTTCACGCACAGCGGGTCTGGTAAATTTTCAAATGAACAGAAACTATTTAGGCCAAATTTCGAAAATTTCAAATGGGTTAATATGTTTCGCCATGTAATAAACAATTATTAAATTCTATATTGATTTTCTTAACAAGTCTTTAACCTGTACTGCACCCTTTGAAAGTTACTTCAAATTTTTAAGTTTACACCTTAAGCTGTACGCTGTACCTACTGTGGAGACAATTGCCTCTGATTTAAAATATTGTTATTATCACGGTTAGAAATGAATTTATTATTTGTTAATATTGACGGATCTTGGGACAGAAAACATCAATTTAAGATTTTAAGTTTATAAAATAATTTCGAAATAATTGCTCAAGGAACCGAATACTAAAAAAGTGAGATCTTTTTTCAAATAGAATGTCCAAATTTTTATGGCATATTGATGCAGAATTTAATTGTCTATCATTTTAATCTACATGTTTGCCATAAAATAGTTGGGGCATTCCATTTGAAAAAAATGACTTTTTGACCAATGAAGTTGATGATGTTTAAAAATTTGCAGAGAACACGCTGTATGTATTTGACCCAATTTGGATCCAGGGGCGGATACACCCTACTTCATGCCAAATTAATATCATTTTCTCATTTCATACTGTAAGGATGTTACAGCTTTTTGCAGTTAGGCTTGCACTTGACATAAAAAAGCGAAATTCTTGATTTTCTTAAAAACGGTTGATTTTTGTTATAGCAATTCTTATTAAAAGTTTACCTAGAATCCAGAAATGTCATAATATACGTGGTGTTCCGTTTAAATTGCACCATTGATGAAAATATTTTACGTCGATTCAAAATTAATTGAAACCTCTGTGTAGAAATTCTCATGACGATGCTAGAAACAGTTCTCCAGATACGGCAAACTGACGCTCGTCGAGGGATACCCTGTATATTGAGATGAAACTTGACATACATATTTCTTAGCCATTTTCTAGGTGCCGATTAGATCTGAGATAGCCATTTTCTAGGTGCCGATTAGATCTGAGATTGCCAATTTTTTATTTATTCACTTTCAAACTTTTTTCTCTTGCCTTGGTCACCCTTTCCCCAAATTCCCCAAATTTTGATCTTCTAAGAAAATTTCTGATTTATTCTGCTTATGAAACCTTTAGAAACAAAAAAATTGCCTTCCATAGTAGATTAAGTTCGCTTAAAGTGAACTAACGATTTCTTGTATGGAAGTGCACGTTCCACATTGAAATTGGTTAAATGTTTTTTTTTCCTTTAGGCGAATTCATCACTAGCCGTGTTCTGGTTAGTGCGCTGAACAGGAAATGCAAAATTTTGCTGGTTGATGCCCGTCCGGCCTCCGCCTTTGGAGAGTCCAGATTTAATTATGATAACACCATCAACGTGCCTGAGGAGATTATTCAATCAGGGTGGGTTTCTTTTTTTGTAATGATACTTCAGTTGGATAACTTGGTTGTGTCTTAGGTTATCAGCGAATGTTTTGGGGGAAAACTTGCCACCTGTCTCAAAACCCATTTGGGATAGAAGGGATTGTTTTGATGCTGTTGTTCTCTTTGATTGGAATACAACATCTGAAAATTTGGCTCTCAGCAAATTGAACAAGCTGTATATAGCCCTAGTGCAGGTAATTTCTTTTTTTTTTGCAAATAAAAACCGGTTATTGTAGTGGGATGTAAATCGTCATTATAAAGAAAAGCCTGTGATTCTGAACGGTGGCTATCTCGAGCTACTACAAAGTTATCCCACAATGTGTAGTAACCCTTCAGTACTGCTTGCCTCGAAGAATGACGAGTTGGATGATTTACTCCAATTGGAAGGTATAGACTATCCAGCAGAAGCCGATAACTTGACGCACGATGATGCCAATCTACAAGAACTTGTGAAAGAGAACAAGGAAATTCTGGCTACTAGGACGAACGTGATTACAAAATTGATCGAAGAGGAGAATGAGTGGAAAGAAATCAACGCTAAAGCCAAAGAAGAGAAGGATATCACGAAACTTTTCATCTTACAAGACAGGGAGAGCAAATTGCAGACGGAAATAAGCCAACTGGAAAATAATTTAGCTCGTCTAAATGAAAAAAGAGACGAATTGCGGAAGAAACTCGAACGTTCGGACATAAGAGATGAAGGCGTTGAGAACGACATGGAGGTCGATGATGACGATTCCGATAAAATGCGAATTCTAGGTGTCATTTCAGAGGAAAGAGTCAAAGCTTTGAACCAGGCTCGAGCTCTGAAACCTAAGAATGATGGAAACGCGAACCGGGCTAGAAGAGCTGAAATTCCTGTGGTAAATAGAGCGAATAAGCCTGGAACAAGTTGTACCTTCAGTCAACCTCTGGCGAGATTCGTAAGTTTGTTGTTTTTTTTTCTGTGACTTAGCATTTGTACCGTTTGTAGGGAAATGGTTTGATTGGCTTGAGCAACATTAGAAATACATGCTACATGAACACGGTCATCCAGTGCTTGGCGCACTTGCCTTTTGTGATAAATTTATTTTGCTTGGGCGGAGCTCGCAATGAAGTGATTCGCTCTCCTGCCGCCCTTGCGAATGAAACTGCGAATTTGATTCGCTTGATTTGGAGTGCAGAGTCCGGTATAGAGCCTATAGAGTTTTATAGAAAAGTTTGCAGTTTGCAGTCACTATACAAAGAAGGTAATCACGAGGATTGCATGGAGTTTTTCATGTTTCTTCTTAATCATTTGACTGAAGATTTTGCCTGTGATATTAACGGACCTTTGACGATGACTCCTAGGCAGAAGGCTTGGTACGGCAACTTCGACGGGAAGACTTCCCTTATTGCAGATGGTTTTTTCCATCAGATTAGAGTTGTACAGAATTGTCCAGCCTGCGGCCTCAAAACTTATAAATTTGAAATGGAAAGTACGTTCATGGTACGTGTGCCTGAGACCGATTTCGATTTAGGCGAATTGATGGACGAGTACATGGATGATTTCATGCTGCCAACATACCGTTGTGCGAAGTGTGGCACGCCTGTAAACAATACAAAGGAATTTTGCCACCAGCCTAAGGTTCTGGTTATTGTGTTGAAGCGGTATAAACAGATCACGTCCCGCGGAAGTGTCGGCTTCCAGAAGATAGAATCGAGGAGTCACTTCAAGCTGAAAAACTTTCAAGTTGGACGATTGTCCTACAATTTGATTGGAATCGCCATGCATTCTGGTGGAATCGACTGTGGACACTACAGTGCCGGGTGCCTTACCAAGGAAGGGTTAGTATTATTTTGAATAAACTATTCCATTCAAACGAGAGAGAAGAGTAAAGGCCAATTTATAGTTCGACCGTAAACGGAAGCGCAAGCGGATACGGAATCGGATACGTAAGAAACGCAAGAAATTACGGGAAAGCAATTTATAGATTCAGGCAAGCAACGGAAGGTTTTCTGTAGATGCAATGCACCCGTTGAAACTCGATAGTGTAGCTTTCTTGCGCTTCCGTATCCGTTGGCGCTTCCGTATCCGTTTGCGCTTCCGTTTACGGGAGAACTATAAACCGGCCTTAATGAGACGGAAGATACTTTTGACTGTAGTAACATTTCGATTTTAGTTTACCACGTAAATGTCAATTGTGCTCTCCAATTCACTTTGTCTTATTAAAGGTGAATCCTATGCATTAATCAGTCAAATTTTAAGGTTATATTTCATGGTGGGCTTACGAACCCCGCCGATAAAATTCTACCGGGTCCATGTACGCTCCAATAACTTTCAATTTTCAAGATAAAAGTCTAAAAAAATATACAGTAAACATTCTCTTTTAACATACTTACATTACAACTTTCTATGACTTAAAGTTCCGCCGGAAATGGCTTTAATTCTAATTTTTTTAATGGGACACTCGGTATGTTTTTATATTTTTGAATATAGGGGTTCCGAGTATTGTAGTATAATTTGTTAGTTTTTTTCATGTTTTTGGATACATTTTATTTGTGAATCTAGAGTGCTGCGAATCGGCGATACGCTTTTTTGTCTTATGGAGGTCAGTATTCTCATAAAATTAATAATATTTCGTTTCGGAGGGCTTCAAAATATGGAAAAACGTTTTTTCGCGGTTACCTAAATCTTTTCAAATGGTACTCTGCCGGTAGGTGCATACACTGAATCCATGAAAATATTTTTTTCTGCGTGATAACGTGAGATTTTTGTCCACAAAAAGTGAATACCGCCGTCAGCCGCACTCTAGATCCACAACCAAATTTCTCAAAACAAGAAAAATCTTAATAAAATCAAAGTGCTAATGTATGTCAAAAGATGACGTTTGGTGGATATACAGGGTGGGTAATTTTTCGATGCTCACCATTGGGATCTGCTAAACGGTAAAAGATACAGGGTCGGTTAAATTACAGAAAAGTTGCGCCATTTATTAAGAATTAAGAGAATTTCCCGATATATTGATTCGTTCCCGAGTTATCACAAAAAATATGAAAATTGCCTTTTTTTAAAAAAAATCATGTCTTCCCAACGATTGATGTTGTTTAAATGAAAATTGAAACTTTTATATTTTTGACAGCTATCAATTGAATAGCCTCGACGGAAATTTTCTAGGCCGTCTAGATTTTGAATAACGACAGTCAACTTTTGATTCTTTTGTGGCCGCCATATTGAATTTTAACACCATCAAATGCACAAAAAAATTGGCTTTTCAAAAATGTACTCAACATGAACTTTTTTGACAGATGTCAGAATTTGAAAATTGGTATGAATAATTTGTAAAATCAGCCTAAACTTAGATGAAAAACATTTGCAAAAAAGTAAGCAGACTTCTTCAATTTCTTATTACATGTGAAAACAATTGAATTCAACAGTAACATATTACGTCTTGCGGTCGTGTGACTCAGGCTTTCACATATTTTTTGAAAATGTTGGTTACATTTTTGAGAAGCTATTTTTTCTGTGTATCCGGCGGTGTTAAAATTCAATATGGCGCCCATAAGAAAAAGAAAAGTTGACTCTGTCTTTATTCAGCTGTCCAAAATATGAAAGTTCTAAGTTTTATTTAAATAACAGCAATCGTTAGGCAGATATTAATTTTTCTTTAAATTGACAATTTTCAGATTTTTTGTGATAACGCAAGAACGAATCAAAATATCGGGGAAATCTTTTCAGATTCTTAATCACCAAGAAAGTGCGTTCTACGATCAAAATTGCGACTAAAAGTTTAGTAAACATTTTTCGAATAGTCCATCCTAAGGGAGCTGGGCCCCTCAGTGGGAGTAAAAAAAATAGTTATTTCTTCAATTTCTGAGGAACAGCTTACGACAGAGTCACGAAATTTTGAACTTTGTCGTCGAGTTTTGTGCTGAACAAGACTGATGTTATGGTTTTTGGCAAAGTTTCAGGCACGTGCGTGAGGGGCCGCGAACATTTTTTTATCGAACTTTTTTGTACGACATCTTGGGTCAATTATGAACAGAAATTTGAATTCCTTGTACATTTTTACGTAAAAAAGGTGCTCTAGTTGAAACTCGATAGCTCAGGCCGTTTTTGAGGAAAATCGATTTGAAGTTCTTTTTCCATGCCGAAAATGTGCAAAATTGATGGGATAGAGTATGGAAAATCCATTTTCTTGTGATTTTTTTTGGAATTTCAAGCATATGAGATGCAAGTAGGTTAAATTTGTTTCTTTTTTGCTGATCACGCAGCATCTGATGATTTTAGATATTTTGAGTGCCAGAGTTACCCACTTTTAATACCACGAAATTGAACTTTCAAATTGATTTTCCCCGAAAACGGCTTGAGCTATAGAGTTTATCAGAAATTGAAGAAATAACTATTTTTTTACCCCCTTTAGGATGTATTTTTCGAAAAATGTTCACTAAACTTTTAATTCTAATTTTGATCGTAGAACGCACTGGTAAAAACTTCCCACCTTGTTCTGAAACGTGTATCCCTATTATCCACTAATTTTTATTTATTTTTTGTAGGTGGTATGAGTTTAATGACTTGACTGTCAGACCACTGGATATTAAGAACGATGCAGTGAAGGTAAAAGCCTGCGCGTTTTTTTACTCCATTTTGTGAGGGTATTTTGTGATATCACCTAAGTTATTTGTTGTTCGTTCTTTAATAATTTTTTTTCAATGAGTTTATTGAGCAGTTATTTTGTTCCAGTTAACTGTTTGTAACTCCTGTGCTGTCATACTTTTAGGTTTCGCTTAATAAATGAACTTGTGATTTCCTATCTGATAGGATTAGAGTATATTTTTGCAATGACTAGATAATATAAAAATACAGTTATAGTTCTGAGGGTGTCTCAATAACAACTCAACAGCTTTTATTGGGACATCCTGTATAAAATAGTTAAATACATGAGATTAAGCTTACATCAATGTTAATATAAGAGTTTTGGATATTTGTACACTTAATAATCAAAAGTTTTCTAGAACTCTTGTAAGACGTCTTTAACCCTCACAACGAATCGACCTTTTAAATAACGCCCTTGAGCTGCTAATAAATCACAATACTTGAGGTGATAAGGGTTCAAGACGCCATTTTCAATTGACATATTGGAAATTGACTAAAATTCGGCATGTTTCGAAGAATTAAAATAACGGATGTAAGCAAATAAATTTTTTTACTTAATTTGCGTATATTTTAACCTGTCACATTTTTAATCTGTAGGGTTCATACATGTAAAACATCAAAAACTTAATACTGGAATCTTTTTGGTTGACTGGTTTTCATTGCAGTTCACGTCTCCGTCATTGTGGCGCCTGTATCAACAAATTAACGCTTTTTTATTACGTGTAAATCGGTAATAAAACACGGATTTGTTAGGGTTCTGCCGAGAAAACGATTCAATTTTGATTTGATTTCAAGAACGTTATGGTGGATGTTTTATGACTTGGTAAATATTCGATGTGGAGTGTTTATGAACATTAATAACACATTTAGGACTTATCCCAAGTACAAAATAAAGGAATGTTGAAACTGATGCGATCTTTGACCAACGATGACGTCAGGATCGCAAACTGAATCCAAATGTTCAGCCAACCAAAAAATTGTTATACAGGATGTAACAGACATCCCCTTTTTGTTCCTTATTTTTTCTGTTTCTCATTAAATTCTGCCAAGTTTTAAATTTAGTTCTTAGTGAGATTTTGAAAAACGTTACAAAAAATAGGGATCAAAAATGTACCTAAACTACTCACTTAAAAATATGTAATAAATATTTTGTCACAGATATTTTGAGCACATATATTATATTTAAAAAGTACATCAATATATTTTGAGGCAAGATTCAGCACATTAAATGCGATGTTAAGGAATTGACATAAATAATACAGTTCTTTGGTGGAAGACTAAATAATTAATACTGAAAGTAATACCAAATGTTCCCATGGGATTAATAGTACAGCAGCATAGTGGTGAAAATTAATATTTTAAGTGTGAAGGTCATTCTACTTGACTGACTTTTTTTCTCATTTTGAACAAATTCAGTTGTACCTTTCTGACCAGTTGTTATCACAGTAGTACCACTTCCTTCCCAATCTTCATCATCATCAGTGAAGGGTGGCATTTGATATTTATTTTCATTACAGAGGTTGCTATGGCACAAGCAATACTCAACCCCATTGGCTGATTTACAATCATGAACCTTAATGTGAGCACAGGATCTCTCATTTACTGTCCTGGATGAAACTGTAGAAACATTAGTTTTTTTTTAAATTGGTAATTCAATACAAACCATGTGTTGCCAGTTGGCAGCCTTGGTAATCTCCCGGACATTCTTTTATAAAACTGCTATTTCTTGGATTAAAAGTATCACAAGTTAAAACATTTTCCACTCCACCAGAGACCCCACAAACATAACACTGCAGGGCCACCCCCAGTTTAACTGAAATTATACAATTAGTACTGCTATTAACTAATTTTGTTTACCTTTAAAAAATAATAATAGCAAGATATTAAATACACCTTGCATGATTAATTTTTGAAAAGTTGGCGACGGCGACTCATAGTTAACTTGATTAATGAGGTTAACTGGGGAAGAGAATTCGCGGAACAGTTTATTTTACGGCGTCTCCTCTTGTTTGCTAAATTTATTCGTTTTAATTAAAAATAGTTTTAATAACAACCTACGGATCACTGCACTGCACACATGTCTGTTTTTGTTTCATTCGCTCATTTACATAAACATATTTCGTTTCAGTTGTGAAAATAAGGATTGTTTTTATCTACGCACAGTGGCTATCTGTCGATCTGTTTATATTGCTTAAATAACCTACAATGCAATTTATCTACTAGATTTCCCTGATTTATGCAACCAACTATACTGTGTATCGTTTGTTGGGTGGTCGTCCCGGAGCTGTGTGAGATTTCGGTTGCTGGAGGGCAGCTTTCATGCTCTGAGCATTTTTCGAATTGGTTACTTCTCAATTTATTTGCTTATTGATATTTTGTTTTCCCTTTTTCATTATTGTTCGCCTTGACTGGGCGCATGTCTTTTCGTCATTCCCATTCTGTTTTAATTTTATGAGTTCTACGCTTCGCGGAGCAGTTACTAAAATCGAATCGCCAAAAACATCAAATCTTTACGTTTCGGGGTCCTGAGTAGCCAAAAAAGTGGTTTTTGAAAAATGTCTGTGTCTGAACATGCTACAACCCGAACTACAGGTCCGATCTGGCTGAAATTTGGAACGTATGGACATCATCTTACGGATCTGGAAAGAGTCAAATTGGCCCAAAGGAAGTGCCATTTTGGCACAAAATGCAAACCCCCATTTTTCACATCACCAAATGAAATCTCTTCAAATTCTGTTCTAAAAATGTATTATTCACACTTGCCGCCCTTTTGGCCAAAAAACGGTACCGTGAAAAAAACCTATACATAACTGGATATTTTTATTACCGGATTTGATAGGTATGATTTTTTCGAAAAATGTCATTTTAGTGGCAACAAGGTACTTTTTGAATTTATTTTAGCATAAGAGCATTTCTTACTATCGGGTTCGATAGCTGTTGCTTGTACCGGATCAAAAACCTATACATAACTGGATATTTTTATTACCGGATTTGATAGGTATGATTTTTTCGAAAAATGTCATTTTAGTGGCAACAAGGTACTTTTTGAATTTATTTTAGCATAAGAGCATTTCTTACTATCGGGTTCGATAGCTCTGTTGCTTGTACCGGATCAAAAACTTTAATGCAACCAACCGACCAACGGGCAACTGTCGGTGGTGTCCAGCCGACCAACTTAACTAACTAACTAACTAACTAGGTAACTAACTAACTACTTAACTAACTACTTAACTAACTAACTAACTAACTACCTAACTAACTAAGTAACTAACTACCTAACTAACTAACTAACTAATTACTTAACTAACTAACTAACTAACTAACTACCTAACTACCTAACTAACTAACTACCTAACTAACTACCTAACTACCTAACTTTTTTTTTTTTGGCCCGACCCGCATCTTCGGCTTAGTGGGGGGTCGGGGGGGAGAGGAAATCGTCATGAACACCCCGCGCTTGGATGTCTATCGCGCGGGGTAGTGCCGGACTCTAACCGGCTAAAACCTCTCCCTCCTGGTCTGGAACCGCCTTGGCGTTTCCTCAGACCTTTCCTTTTCCTTCTTCTACCTGTTGTTTCCCTGTCTTTTCCTCTGCCTTTCATCTCCTTCCTTTCTCTTCATTATATTTTCCACCATCGTAGCGATCTCCTTCCAGTTCTTTTCGTTCTCTATCATGATGCTCACCATGTTGTCCTGAGTTATGTCTCTTTTCAGGGCGTCAGCAGCCCCCTCCCTTTCCTCTTCCCACCTCTGGCAGAAGAACAGGGTATGCTCTGCCGTGTCACGCTCTCCATACAATACCAGCAGTTCGCCTCCTCTGCCAAATGGAAGCGTTCGAGATACGCCCCAAAGCAACCATGTCCGCTTACATCTGGTATTAGCCTCTTCGTCCATTGTCCAACTTCCACCTCTTGTCCATCTATCTTGCCATTCTTCCAGTGTGTTCTCATTTATTTCTAATTTCGTTTTCGCATCTCTTCCATACCCCTGTGCTCTTTCTTTCACCAATAGGTCAATCGGTTTCACCCCCGCTATAACTTGTAGCGCTTTACTTGATACCGTACGATACGCACTGCATATCCCTATGCAAGCCTTCCTTTGTGTTCTCTCGTATATCTTCCTATAGCTTTCCGTTTCCATTGCATTCTGCCATATTTTGGCAGCATACAGAAGCACTGAGTTAGTGACACTGTACAGGATCTTCCTCTTACCCGCGCTTGCTCCCCCGCAGTTTGGCGTAATTTTTCTTAGGGCCGTGGCTGTCCTTTCCGCCTTTTTCGCCGTTTCCTCGAGATGCGCCTAACTACCTAACTACCTAACTACCTAACTACCTAACTACCTAACTACCTAACTACCTAACTAACTAACTAACTTACCTAACTAACTACCTAACTAACTACCTAACTAACTACCTAACTAACTAACCACCTAACCACCTAACCACCTAACCAACCAACCAACCAACCAACCAACCACCTAACCAACTAACCAACTAACTAACTGTTAGTTAAGGTAGTTAGTTAGTTATTAGTTAGTTAGGTAGGTAGTTAGGTAGTTAGTTAGTTTGTTAAGTAGTTAGTTAGTTAGTTAGTTAGTTAAGTAGTTAGTTAGCTAGATAAGTAGTTAGTTAGTTAGTTAGTTAAGTATAGTTAGTTAGTTAGGTACTCTGCATCACTTCTTCATTTAGATTATGTTTTGCCGTTTTCTATTTTTCGACCACCTTCGCAATATTTCAACCCTCCAAACTCTAAATTTATATAATTGGGTTATTTTCGTGTTGTTTTCTCTTATTCTACTTAACGACAGTTAATTTAACCCATTGACCTTTCATCCCTCTTTACAATTTTTTAACCCCCTATGTGTTAATTTTGCAAAATTCGCGTGATTTCGTTTTTCGTCGGTAATAAATTGAACTCATTTGGAATTCAGCTTACCTTTTCCAATTTTCAAGTTTCCTTCGCAATAGGTAGGTCTAAGTAGGTATTTCAACCCACACAAAAGCTTTTAAATGTGTAATTGGATTAATTGGATGATTTTCAACAAGAAATTTTTAACATTTCGCCTTTTTGACATATCTGTGCGTCTGCGGAGGCACTACTACTAGGTGCAGATTGATAAAATCTGCACCCGTTTCCACCAGCCACCCCTACATACACATTAACGTGATAAACATCTACAGGGATACACATCGCATTGATATACATCTTCCGTTGGCTTTTTCACCCATTTCTTCGATGTTTTTGAAAAACTAGGGTGGCCGTGAATGCACTTCCGGTCAAGTAAGATACATGTTTCTAACTCAGAAAAAATCGTAGATTCCGAATCCGTTGAGAAAAAGGTGTCATTCCATCTGAAAAAACAAAGTTTAGGTCATTTCTGGTTAAACCGGAAGTGGAAAAAATTCCCCCTATACATATACGCGCAAGTGTCCCTCTCCGTGCGGGGATCAGCGTTTATTTCAATTGAATATCTTTATTACATCCAAAAATATTGAAGGTGGTAAGTTTTAAAAATAACACCATGTATGTGGAGAATTAATAAGAGAGACTAACACAACAAACCGAAAAAATTGTAATAAATTACCAAAATGGATTTAGGAAGGAAAAATCGACAATAGACGTCATACACGTACTAAGGCAAATAATGGAAAAAACGTAGGTACGACCATAATATTGACACGCACGTCTTGTTTGTTGACTTTAAACAAGCCTTTGACACATTGAGAAGAAGAAAGATGTTGGAAGACCTAAGAAATAGCGAAATACCCGAAAAGTTGATTAGAATATTTGAGATGACAATTAGGGACTCGCAAGCAATTGTTAATACAGAAAGGCGTAAGACAAGGAGACGTTCTGTCAGCGGTATTATTTATAACATCGTTAGACCGCATTATTACAAAGGTAGGTAACAAATTGAGGGACAATAAATAAAAATGCAATTCAAATAATAGCGTATGCGGATGACGTAAAAATTGCAGCACGCGACTAAAGGTAATTAGGAAAAATCTTTCAAGAAATTGAGTTTGAAGCAAAAGAAAGGGGTTTAGAGACATTGCAGCAGAAACAAGAAGACACAATTGGCAGTAATGGAGAGTAATGGATATCTATTTGAAGAAGATGAAGCGTTTAAGTACCTCGGAGTGTTTATCGGTAGGGCAAACGAAAGGATAGAGTGCTGTCTATGAATGGTACAACTATCTTAGCTATAATTTTGACGTCAAAATTCAAAAGAAAAAGATTTTCTAATTTTTGGACAAAATACTTTATTATCACTCACTGGTTCACATTTTCAAAATCCGAGAATTCATCCACTATATAATTTTATTATAAAATAAATTAAGTACACTACTTTATGTTACTTATAAGGATTCCAACCATTGCTGGCAAACTATCTAAGAAGAGTATATTGGCAGTTTATAATCAAATTTAAATATTTTAAATTTCTACAGTATTTACAATTTACTATCATGTTGATAAGGTATGAAGTCTATCACTGTGAGAACGCGATGAAACTTGACACCTTTATCACATCTTAATTGCAAAAATTGCAACCTTCACAGTTCCCAAGTAACAGAGAAATCATTATATGTATTTGAAACCGTCAAACCAGAAATGAAAAAAAAATGGCCAATTCAAAAATTTTGGCACATGGAGTAGGTATGACTAGTGACTGAATGAAATGAAAAATCTGCGCAAAAATTTCCCTATTACTTAGATTTTTTTCCGAAATAGACTTGCAACATTGAAAATAATGTTGAAGTAGCTTAATTAAAGATCCTTATTTGGCTTTAAATAACTAATCTTCAATATCGTTGTCGATGCGACTACTGCGAATTCCGGTATTTCCGGTCCAGGGGTAGATGTCTGGACAGGGCTGGCAAGTTCTCATGTATCTTACGCCAGATTTGTGCCATAAATTGCACACTTTCGGGTTGTTACATCGTTTAGGTCGGTTCTGAAATTTTCTATTAACATACGTAACATACGAGAGAGAATTTACCGAAAAATCGCATTGGAACGGTTGGAAAGATCCAAGTCTCGATACTGGAGTAGGATCTCTTATATATTGGATAGCTTGCCAGTTGGTTACTAGCCAAACGTCCTTCATTTGCAAAATACTGTCTATGAAATTAATGAATCCTTCTTTGTGGTGAGGTTGTGTGAACCAAGCAGCATGGTAGAAGAGACCAAAAGGAGCTCTAAAATTATTTCTTGTGGTTGTCAATTAGATGACATTATTTACCTGTTGGTTGTGTAATGTCTCTCGAAGTTCTTGGTTAACATTTTGAAAACTCCGTCAGCATCTGGTGGATTGCTACAAGCATCCCCCATTGAACACCTGCCACCGTTCAAATCTTGCCACATAACCATTGGAACTTCCCAAACGCCTGGGTAAGACCGAGTCGGGCATGGAGGAATCATGCAGTCGTGGAACAATTTATAATCAAGTGTATAGGGCCAGCTTGGTGGTTTATTTTCGTAAATAGGCATAGAAGAATCGTAGGTGAAATTGGAGTCGTATAACATTTTAAACATTTTGTTTCCACCAACCTAGTATTTCCAGTTAGTTTTTGTGGTATAAATATATAACTTACTGATAAGAAAGGTGCTCGCATTCCTCTAACATCTTCAAGACGAACGCCTCCATAAGCTGACAAAACTTCTCTTTGACCAGCTACTTCTCTCGTCCATTTCTTCTGAGAAAACTGTTCACCAAAACTGTGCCTGGAATTTACAGAGTATCATAAACTATACCCACCTTCAGTCACTGTTAGTAAAAGCATTTGAAAATGTTAAGAAGCAGCAGGTTTTCAAATCGTCAAATTGTTAGGTGCAATGATGATACTACAGGTGCATTTCTGACATGAACTTACGATACTGTATGGGAAGCAATTTCATGACCATCAGAGTACAAGTTTTGGACTTGACTGTAATCAGTCCATTCGTGAGAAACGTAGAAAGTGGCGGCAATCGGGCATCCGTTGGGGTTAGCTCTGCCATGTTCAAACAAGTCGCTATACAGCCCCTTGTTCAAATCATTCACAGAATCGTCGAAGGTAAGAAGTACGATTTGGGGAACTTGCTCGACTGGCACGTCACCTATTTTGTTAGTAGGCAGCAACAGAAGAAGAAAATTAGAAAATCGTTGAAAAAGAAATGAGAGTTCCAGCGGACCAAAATGGAGCCACTTACGACACTGTGTGTGAAGCCATTTCGTGTCCGTCTGCGTATAGATTTTGAACCTGGCTGTAATCAGTCCATTCATGAGACACATAAAATGTGGCTGCGATCGGACATTCGTTTGGATTTTTGCGTCCGTTTTCGAACAGTTCTGTGTAATATTGTTTATTTAAGTCATTAACAGCGTCGTCAAACGTAAGTAGCACCATTTGTGGAACTTCTTCGACCGGCAAATTTCCTATATTTTTGCAAAATTTTTCAAAAATCTGCAAAGGATTCTATCGTATCAAAAACCTACCAGGGATCTCTTTTCCTCCGCAGTAGCAATCTGGCAATAAACACACGTCTTTGCGACACTTGGCAGCTGTTTTGTCGGGTTGTGGTTGAGGATAAATCGGTTCAGGTCTATTAGGAGGAAATCTATAGATATCGATGAATTCAGTAGCCTTTGAAACTATGGAAGTTGAAGGCTTCAAGGTTGGGCGTGATCTCCTAAAGATAAAATTTTGCGATTTTTCAAAAAAATTAGCACTTACGATGCGGGGGTACCCCTATTAACAGTGACTGTAACCTCGTTGTTGGCAACATTTCCACCAGTGGCATAGTGGGATGATCCACGTCCTCTAGTATTCGTTCTTGAAGAAAAACAATTATCGGTACAAGAATTAGGTGGATTTTCAAAAGTGCAAAATCAATCTCTTCACCACCCATGCACTTTTTAAATTCATACTGGTGGTTATACTACCAAGTCCGATGATAGTATTACGTATGTATGATGTGTTAAGTGTGCTGGTGTTGTTACATGTCAGGATAACAAGGGTCCAAGTCAACTCTAGTTCATAAAAGCGTGTTAAAGGAAATAGTGCAGATATTAAAACAGAATCGATGATCATGCAAATTACAATTTTTGCAATACCTCTGCTTTGGGTCGTTGCATTTCGAATCGGCAGTTTCGTGGCATTTTTGCCTTCGCGCTCCCCCGATTGCAATCAACGATTTTATTGCTGTATTAACCCGGGATATTCGGGCGGGAATTGAGGTAATTTTGGGAGAGTCTGTCCTTGTGTTCAGTACGATAGGTTTGGGGAAAGGTTTAATTTTGTATTCTGGGGACTCATCAGGTTCGGGCTTTTGCCTATCATTGTCACTATTAATCAATTCTTCTGTTGGTGGGATTTCCACAGTTGTACGAAACCGTTTTGGGAGAATACTTTCTACTTCAACTGGTTTTGGTGTCAAAATTGGTGACGATTCCTCATCGTCGAGTAGTTTTTCGGCAGATTCAAAAGTAGAACCAGACAATTCATAATTAACATTCAAAGGACTGATTAACTTTCTCACAGCTTTCAGTGTCTTAAATGGTTTAATACTAGTACTTGGCAAAATTGATTTGAGAAAAAACTTTGGAGAATAAGTTGTGGGTACTATAATTGTTGTTGTGTTTTCAAGTTCTAGAGTTGACCTGGATGGTTTAGTTATGTAATGGTAATTGGGTTTTTCTGTCGTTTGAGGAAGAGTAAACGGAGAAGGTTTGTTAAACACATTTGAAGCAGGTCTATAGGTACGAGTGTCAGTTGCGTCAAGTCTAGAAGAATTAGGATTTGTGGCTTTGAAGGAAAACTGTCCCGGGTCTGTATTAATGATAGGTGCTTGTGTTTTGTTCTCGTTGGTGACTGGGCTGCTAAAATAAATGCGCAAATCAAACAAATATAAATTCATGGCTGATTAGTTAGCTAAATTCTGTTAGAACTACGAAATGGGTTCGGAGCTGGGAAAGATACTACAAAAAATGAAAAAAGCTTTTAAGCGGCTACACTTTTTCTTGTAGTACCTTGGTGGGAGAGTACTCTTTTTAGAAGGGATTGTTCGTGGAGTCGTTGTTGTTGTAGTTGTAGGTTTTCTAGTAGTGGTAGTAATTCTTTTAGTTGTTGCTTCTTCTAAATAATTCAAATCATTCCTGTCTCCCCTAGGATTATTTCTATACAAGAATACACGTGAGAGTTAGAACACTTACCTTGACGGTTGCCTACTTAATTGTCTATAGTTCTGGTCGTCGATCTGCGAAAAAAATGTTTTCTTTAAAATTCACAAAACTTAACTTACTTGACTGTTGTAGTTATTGTCTTCGTTATAGTCTGGTACAGTAGAGGGTTGATAAATATCTTGCGTATTGTAATAAGCTGAGCCTCGTTTAGGCACTTCCTCTTGAGTTGTAGACTGAATACTAGGAGCTGGAGTCCTTCTGTACGACGATTGCGGCGATTGACTTTGAGCTGCTGCGTTATTATTGTTATATTGTTGAGAGTAATCTAAAAATTGTAACGTACAGATTTAACTAAAAATAGGCGAGAAACTTACCAACATCCCTATACAATTCAACGTCATCGTCATACAGCGCGTAATATGGATCGTAATTATTATTATTATTATATTGGCTGCTATTGTAGAGTGTCCTTGCTGTTGCCGTAGCGGTTGAAATCGGTGCTTGAGCTGGAGCTGATGTGCTTTGTTCGACCCTTTACAAAACATTAGTTGGTAACAAAAAAAACATTTTTTACCTTCGTCTTGTTGTGTTATAGTCAAGTCTTTGTCGCTGTGAAGGTCTAGTTTGTCTAGTTGTAGTAATTTGAGTAGTTCTTGTAGTCGTTATGGGAATTATAGTGGATTTAAGCGGTTTTTCGTGATATTTCGCAGAGTATTTTACCTCCTTGTTGATAGTCGAATTGGCAACAGGATCGTTATTTCTACTATCCTTCGATTCCTCAACATCTTCATAATCATACTCGTAGTAATAATCATCAGGTTTGGCACTCTTAATTTTCTTAACTTGACTAGAATAGATTTTTTTCGGAGCCACAGTCGTTTGACTTTCCTCATCGTAATAAATAATGGATTTCTTTGGAGCTTCCGTTGTTTTGCGTTGATTTCCCTCGTCATAGTAATAGTAATTTTTTGGAACCACAGTAGTTAGTTCTACACGTTTAGTAGTTTCTTCTTCGTCGTAATAGTAATATTCCTGTGATTTAACAGTAGTCGTTTTTGGAGGTCTAGTGGTTTTTGGAGGTCTGGTGGTTTTTGGTGGTCTGGTGGTTTTTGGCCTTTGCGTAAATCTGTCCCCCGCCAAATTCGCTAAGAACCGATCAAAATCAAAATCAGGATTTGCAAATGGGTTTGCGATATTTTCGTATTTATTTTTCGTGTTAAAGTACGAAGGAGGTGGCCCAAACCTGTCTTGGTAAAAGTAGTCTTCGTTTGATTTCTCTTCATTTTCGTTTTCTTCTTCTCTAACACTATAATTTTCCTCTGAAGAATCGTTTTTGATTGGTAAATTCGTGGTTGCTAATACGTTGATGCTGGGATTTGTGATTTGAATTGAAGAGATGTTCTGGGAAATAACGTGAGAATGTTGGGGTTGCATGAAATTGTTTTGTGCGCTATAATAGTAATCGGTTGTGTCTTTAATTCTGTTGTTTTTCGTTTTCGCGATTGTTGCTAATGATTGAGGGGTTGTAGGTGAGTCAAAAAAGCTGTAACTTTTTAAAGGTTTGAACGCTTCCTGATTTGCGAGAGTATGCGAAGGGATTCGTTTGTATTGTGGGATGATGGGTTTAAAATCGTCACTACCTAATTGCGATATTGGCACGAAACTAGTTTGGTAAGTATTTGGAAAAGAGTTGCGAAGAGGAGGGGGTTGTAAATTGATAGCATCGCGTAATCGATTCTTCTTTGAGACACCCCATGTCGCCTCTGTAGATCTAGGATAACTAAAATATTTTCAGTACGTAAAGTAATTGTCTTAAAGTTACCTTCGATGAGTTTGTCTTTTACGTCTCCTCTTCAGTGTCAAGTCATTGTCAGTGCTAGTTATAGTTTTTATTAAAAATCGTCGTAAAAGCGCAACTCACCTGTACGGTTGTTGCTGTTGTTGTGTACCAAATGAAATAACGCCAATTCTTTCGCTTCGCCCACTGTAGGACTATAAATACATAATTTTTAAGTTACGCTTCAACAAACTTACAGGAATTGCATTGGAATTTCTGAGGCCGTCTCGGTCTTTTTGTACTTGTCCGACGGTGGAGGGTTGGCCGCGATAAACACGCTGTTGGCGGTCATTCTCGACTTCTTCTGCGGGTGGGAGAGTCTCTTCAGCTTCGGCGTACAATTGCTGCTGCTGACGTTGCTATATTGTAAATTTTAATAGCTAATTTATATTTCGAATAAAAAATTACTTTAATTATCTCTTGATGGTTGTGGTGAAGTTGTCTTGGTTGCCCCCTCGAGGTGACAACAGCAGCAGGTTGGGCTGGGAGTGGTGTTGGTGGGGTGTATCTCGATCTCGGCTCTTCTCGTATTCTCACTTCATCCCTGTTTCTCTCGTCTCGTCTGCTATCCCTCGAATCTTCTCTGGAACGGGACTCACTTTTGCTTGCAGGTAATTCTAGGCCATCGCATCCCACGTTTCTCGGCCAGTCGCAAGTTTGAAGCTCGTGGCTGGAAAAACCATTGGTAAATTTGCGTTCCCAATGCTATTACATGGTTTGATAGAGTGTTTCCTTCTTTTCTGATAGTCATCGGCGAGAGGCGAAAATCGAGAATGGGAGAAGTAGCGTGTAATTTATTTTTATTTATCTACTACTTAAAACCAACGGCTTAATTGGTACCTATCCTCTAATAACAGTGGTCCAAATCTTAAATTCATTTGCGCTCAATTAGTATCTTCTAGTAACAAGTAGTCTAAGGGTTAAAATTTTTCGTATGTGGAGGTTGAAGGGAGTTGGTTTCGGGGTTGCAACTCAATTTCCTCCAAATCAATTATTTGTGTTCGAGGGTTGAAGGCTGTGTGGTTTGGGGGTACAAATTTTTGCGTTCAAAATAGTTTCCTGCGATAGTGAGTGGTCCAAGGGTTAAATTCCGTCTAAGTCATTTCGTGTTTCGTGGTTGAAGGGGGCGAGTTTTTGAGGCACAGTTTTTCTGTTCAATTCAACTCTTTCGGTAGTAGGCGGTGCAAGGGTTAAATTTCCTCCATGTCAAGTTTTTGTGGTTGGAGGTTGAAGGGGGCGAGTTTCAGGGGTGCAATTTTTTGTGTTCAATTAGTTTCCTCCGGTAATAGGTGGTCCAAGGGTTACATTTGCTCTAAGTGAATTTTTTATGTTTCAAGGTTGAAGGGGTTGAGTTTTATAGGTGCAATTTTTTCTCTTACGGTCGTAGGTGGTCTAAGGATCTAAGGACTAAATATATGCTCAAAACTTTCTGTGCAATTGACGAAAAGTTATCGAATGGTTTGAATTTCAAACATTACTTATGTGAAATTTCGAGTTTCAACCTCTGATTTGCACCCCTTCTCTCATCTTGCAGAAAAAAAAACATCCCTTTTCAGATATTGTCGAAATATGTGTATGTCGGGTTTCAGACCTCCATGTGCAAAATATTTGAAAAGTTTTCGTATTTTTGTAATTGTCAACCCCTAAATTTCATCCCCCCACCTTCAACAGACTTGTACGTCAAAAGCGCATATCAAGTTTCAGTAAAATATCTCCACTGGTTCTCGAGTTATTACAATTAATAGTTTTTCGGTCCCGAAAAAAGCCTCGCATTCTCGCGCTTCTACTGCGAACGCTGCCTAAGTACTTGAAGATGGATTAAAATCGTATAAGGGAGAAATGTCGGCAACGAATAGACCTACAAAAAAGTCCGCGACAACATGTAAATATCTGTTACGGATAGTCGACAATAAGCCACTGAAGCTATTTTCGTCAAAAATTAAAACACAAAAACGATCACGGTGGGCTACCCATCGTAGATAGGTACATGTCGTCGCGAACTTTTTTGTAGATTTTTTCATTGCCGACAATTCTTCCTTACAAACTTTTGCTCTAGCTTCAAGCGTTGAGGCAGTGTTCGCGATCAAACGTCGAAAATTGTAATACATCCGTGCACAAAATTTCAGCTCGTTATCTACTTCCGTTCTCAAGTTATGCGACGGACACTATGCCTACGCATATACAGGGTGTTTGTATAGCTGCGCCCCTTCAAAGGGGTACTCAAAAAATCAGTTTTCTGAAAATTTCTCGAAAAATATGAATAATAAGATTTTGAAATTCAGAGCAATGGTTAGTGCTATAAAGAGCTTTCTCTTACATATTTTTTCACATTTTCTTCTGTTGTGGGCCTTTTTTTTTGCCAAATAATAATGAAATCGTAATCTCTGGCTTATTCCATATAAAAAAGGTGCTCTTGTTAAATGTGGCAAGGGCGCACCATTTTCGAATAAAATGATTCCAGTTGGTTTAGGGGGCGAAAATTTGTGACTAGCACTTTGTTTTATCTACCTAATTAGTGAAAATATCATTTTAGAAAGAAAAGTTCATATTAAATACGACAGAAAATGTTTCCTAAATGTAGTCTCGGAAAACATATTATTCGAATTATTTACCGCCACATGTCCATTTGAACTTTTCTTTCTAAAATGATGTAAGAAATCATATTCTTAGTTTATTTTCACTAATTAGGATAAAATAAATCTTACAATAATCGAAAAGGGTGCGTTTTAGCGACATACAACAAGAGCCTCTTTTCTGGGTAGAATCGATCACCGATTAAGATTTTATTATTATTTGTTGAGAAAAATAACTACAACAAAAGAAAATGTAGAAAAATGAGTAAGGCCCTCCAAGAACGCACGCCTGTGATGTTATTAAAAATATGAAAAAAGTGAGGAGAAAGCTCTTTATGACAAAATTTCCAAATCTTTTCTTAATATTTTTCGAGAAATTTTAAAAAATTGGACTTTTTGAGTACCCCTTGAAGGTGCGTAACTTCCCTACTTAGCATTTCCGGACATATGCCAATAGAAACTTTTCTTTCTAGAATCATAGTCCTAACTATGAATAGGAACTCCCTGTATGCTTCGGCACTAAAAGCAGAAACCTCTAAATAATGAAATTATGAAATTATTAGTTTCAATGGCAAATTTCGTAGAACCATTCGCTTCCATTCCATTCGCCTCCATACAGTGACGAATATAAGAACTTATTATATTATTTTAATTGCACTTACCTGTACATGAGCCCCCCAGTGCAAGACTCGAGTAACGCCCCCCCAAAAACACAAACATAATACTGAGTACAGTCATCAGGATGGGGGTAGTATCCAAATTCCTCCGGACAGTTGAAATTCACCACTGTTTTCACCTCAGCTCGGACTGCTACATTTCTACTGACCTTCCTTTGACATAACGTGAAATCTGAAATTTGAAATGTTATTGAGACAATTTTAAGGCGTCCTTGCATAACCTGATTTCGAGAATTCACAAGGAAACGTTGCGATATTCTCCAAATCTTTAACGAACCAAAATCATCGACAGTTTCACTTAATTTTAGTGGCACCTAATAAGTACTCTTAATTGATTAAATATGTAACGTAGGCCGAGCTTTCTATTACTCTCACCACGATTTTAATATCTTTTTTATGAGTAAACATTACTGTATTTTAGTATTATCTGTAAGCTTCATCTGGCGTGCATTTACCTGTCCATAACTTGTAAAATTTGCCATCATGAAACACGGATTCAAACGCCAAGCATGGATAGCGTGCAATGCGGGGTGAATGTATTTAATACGCGCTTGCGTGCAATTGTACAAAATACACGAGAAAACTTGAAAAATATGTATAATTGGGTCGCAAGTTACTTTCTATTATGTAAACCGCCGTCAAGTAATATTCAGCTGTTTAAAATAACCAGACCAATTTGTTATGTAAGTGTATCACGCGGGTTGGTGGGAAAAGAATCAATTATAATTTGTTAACAATGATGGGACAAAGACTTGTGCCATAATCGCATTAGTTTAAATGCTTTCAGAAGTGTTTATACACTACAAAAGATTAAAAATATCAGTGGGTATGAAAAAGTAACATGCACAACGCTGTTATTATAATCGATTTCCACGGTTAAAGATGTTTTTGGCAAAATTCTAAAAAAATCAATTTCACTCGATCTTGACCTTCATGATAGTCACTTAACCGGAGTTAACAGGATACAGATTTTTTTATTACATAACCATATAGTGACACCCACATTTTAAGAGGTTCCTACACTATCGCCTACTGTGGAGATTATTTTTAAATTCGCAGTCGTTGGAAACAAGGCTCCGGGTCGTTGATTATCGAAAGGCGGATATATTTCCTTTTTCGCTTTTTGTCCAACTGTCGCGCTAAAATACAGTTTTTACCGGAAAGAATTTTAATAATCGTTAAAATTTATTGATTTCCAAGCTATTGGCTGGAGACTTCAGCGCCCACGTGAACAAGTAACCTGACAATAAGAATGATAAAGATATTCCTTTAATAATCGCATCAACAATTTCGTGATAATAGATTTCTAGACCATAACAAGTGAAAACTTCGATAAATTTTCTAGTTTACATAGGGAGTAGAATGCAATAACAGATGTTTTCGCAAATGACCCACATACACTGTTTAATAACTTGAAAGAATATCTAACATTTCTCACCAAGAGTAGTCTTCAATTGTATTCTTGTTTGGATGACTATCAAGATGTTTCGTCATAGATTATTATCTTGATTTTACTGGTTAGTTAGCCATAAACTTTAATTATTATTATTTGTGAAGGTTGTACCCTTTTAGACACCGCTTAATTTTTATTTGAATTAAGCATTGTCATACTATACTCTCACCTTCATTTCGTTTTACGTTTACTTATGTTAATCTCACAGTCTCACTCAAAAACTGGTTAAGTGGAGCAAAATTTTCATAAAGGAAGTGAATGAATAGTCTCGCGTGCTTTACACGATATGAATTGGCTTGAAAAAATACCGTAAGTGTCTCGTATTTAATCGATTTATTACACTTTCTTAAATGCACTTAAACGGTTTCTCTTGATTTTGTTATTATTCTATAATTAATGGAATCGCTGCTGGATGTTAATTCCACGTCTATAAAATACATTTTCATTTCAATGATTGGCGTATCTAACGTAGTAACATACTTTTTAAGTTGTCAGTGAAAACGATCTAAGAGACTACATGAGACCAATTCTAAAAAAAAACGTTCGAAACTGTTTCAGCTTTAAATTGTTGATGTACCTAATGATTATTGTAAAATACGAGAATATCCAGTTCAGATCTTTGTTGAGTTGGGTCCTGATAATTAATTATTTTATTCATCAGAATAAAAAGAAAAAACAAAAATAATCAAGAGCAGGGATTGAAATACTTTAGAACTGTGCGAATTGGATTCTAACTGAGAGACCAAAGACTAAATGTGAATTCAAAATTTTAAACGAAATTGAGAAATGATCGAAGAAAGAATGGACTAAACAGAACGAAATTCATAGCAGAAACCAAAAGAATCACAAAGAACGGACAGAAATGAAAAACATTATCATACATCTAAACCAATATTATAGAAGCTATAGGCATTTTAAACAAAATTGAGAAATGATCGAAAAAAGAATGGACTAAACAGAACGAGATTTTTATTTTATTATTATTATTATTAAAGAAGATACAAGCTTGAGTTCTAAGAACTATAAAGCTTTGAAAAACAGAGTAAGTGAACATATATAGATATATATCTAATTAAAATGAAAGTAAATTATTATTAAAACTATTTATATAATATGAATAATGGAATTTATAGCAGAAACAAAAAGAGTGACAAAGAACGGACAAAACTGGAAAACGTTATCACATCTAAACCAATATTCGAAACTATAGTATTTTAAGCAAAATTGAGAAATGATCGAAAAAAGAATGGACTAAACAGAACGAGATTCATAGCAGAAACCAAAAGAATGACAAAGAACGGACAGAAATGAAAAAAATTATCACATCTAAACCAATATTCGAAACTATAGTATTTTAAGCAAAATTGAGAAATGATCGAAAAAAGAATAGACAAAACAGAACGAGGTTTATAGCAGAAACAAAAAGAATAACAAAGAACGAACAGAAATGAAAATTATCACATCTAAACCAATATTAGAAACTATAGGTATGTATAGGTATAAACTTGTGACACCTGATTCAATTATTGCATAATCTTGGTCGAAGTCCCGATTCAGGGTTGGTATGGTAAAAATGGAGGTTAGTTGCAAAACCGTATGGCCCAATTGTCATCAATCATCGGTGATTACACAGTGTGCAAAGTATTAACCATTATCTGTAATGACCGTATTTGCATAACGCAACTTAAATAATCGTGAAGATAAAAAGTTGGCATTTTATTGTACTTTTGCACCTTTCTCTCGAAACCGCCTAAATCATATTACAAAGGTCTACAAAGTCAAAGGTTAGCCTCCAACTTTCAACGGATATTTATTTATCACACCCATATAAAAGATTTCATAATGTGTAAATTGAATCGATGCTCACGAGGCGTGTTTTTATTCTCCAATAACTTTTTTGGGCGATTTTAATTTCGTTGTAAACGAGCAAGTCATGGTTTGAGTTTCTGGGAAAGATTTGCGAACAGTTTTGCAGTTTATTACATTTTCTAGGGATATTATATTAGCTGTGAACCAATTCGTGATAGTTGTCTTGGAAGAAAACGTGCGAGGTCGGTTCGTAGCAATTGTTCGGGTGTGGCCAAACGACCTTCCATTCGCTATATCCTTATGGCCGTTATGTTCTTTCCAATCAGTTTAATAATTTCGCAATGTAGTGCTAGTGCGACAATGTTTGGCAGCGTCTAGATTTAGTCTCTCTTCAACAAGGTCTTCCTCATGCCACATCCTTCTCCTTGACATTAACATTTTCCAAGTAATCATTTCATCTGGACCACGTACATTTACCAGGATACTGGTATTTTAGCCACTGTGTTCTTGGTTAGATAACAAGAATAAACCTCAGTGGTTATTATTAATTTCCTTCTGGCATTTGCTGTTCTAACATTAAAAGGTTAGAGGTTACACCAAAGTTTATTATTAAACCATTAACAAACGAATTTTTGACCTTTTTCGAAACTGGAATGTCGTTTTTCAGTCTGAATTTCTTTGCCACTTTCAGGAATTGAGTATTCAATAATATCAAGGACTTTCATGAACCACCACGCCCTACAGATACCTAACATTTAATACAGTGCAACAATTAAGACAATACTTCAAATTTCGTTATTTAATGGATATTTACGACAAAGACCAGTTAAGCAATGCTTTGTAGGTATACTCGTGACATGGTCGCTGTTGATGGCGATTACTTTCATTTCTAATATCTATTCACTCGATTATGAATTTAGAATCTGTTCACTACTGTCAGATTACACAATTTCGTATTTTTCAAAAATGACAACAATTTTCATTGTAATAACAATAATTTAGAGAGCTGGAAGATCTGACACCGAAACCTGGTTTTAATGAATTCATTACAGACTGGTATGAGTTTTACTTTCATTTGCATCATCATTAGATCTTCCTGTAGGCAGACGCTGATGGTGAAACTTTACTTTTCAATGAAAAATTCTAAATGACCTTAACATCTCTTTTTCACTTAACGAACTCACGTGCGTAGCCTCGACTGCGAATTTCAAATTCTTTTACTAAATATCGATAAAACCTAGTTAACACGTTGTCACCTACTTGCGTTATAAAAAAATGGGCAGCTACGGAAGCGGCTGAAACCTCCCCACTTGGTGAATGATCCAATCCTATCACTAATATCACTTAAATTTTACTATTTACTATGCCTAAGTTTTACTCCACCAAACCAAATGTGTTTTCTGTGAGTTTTCTGAATTTTACGATCTTTTGCCAAAAGGGCATTAAGGTTGAGTACAATTTTGAAAACTAAATTTGAAGACTTTTCATGTGCTGATAGAGAAAATAGGAGTTCATTATTGAAATTTCAAAGTTGATATGCCAAAATGGCACTTGCCGCCCTCGGATTGCCACCAGAATTAAATCAGTTCTTCGGCGGGTGACGGTATCTCTACCTACCAAATTTCAGCCAAATCGATCCAGCAGTTTGGGCTGTAGCGTGTTATTTAATGTTTCCTCAATACTTCGAATTTTTCGATTTTATGCCAAAAAGGCGCTAAGTGTGAGTACACTTTCAGATACAGAATTTCAAGACCTTTCATGCGCTGTTAAGAAAAATTAGTGTTCATCAGTCAAATTTCATAGTTTACATGCCTAAAAGGCACTTGGCTTCTTCGGATTCGCAACAAAATTAACTGGGCTCACCAGAAGGCCAACACTAACCTGCATACCAAATTTCACTAAAATCCGTTCGGTAGTTTCCGAGAAATCGTGCTCACATACGTACGTACATACGTACGTACATACGTACGTACATACGTACGTACGTACATACACACAGACATTTTTTAAAAACCACTTTTTCGTGATCCTGAGACCTTGAAACGTAAAGATCTGGTGTTATCTCAATTTCGAATTTTGGACTGATTGCAGTAACCTCCCATTTTTATATTGGTTGTGGGGAGGTTAATAATGAGTCAGATTATTAACAATTACGGAATTTATTTCGCAATTAAAAAAATTGCTGAAATTATAAATTATATTGACTATAAAAATATTAAATTGGAGCTGTAAAGCAGGTTTGGAAACAATAAATATTTCAAAAATTTGGAATTCTAATGAATTTGTTGGGCAACCTTGATTGGATCGATGTAACATTTTGAAATATTGAACTCGACAAAATTGTAGCTCCCACGGTAAAATAATTATTTATTGTCAAACATGAACAATCTGCTTCGATTGAAATCGGTTTCGTCATAGGCTAAGGTCTTGTAACAATTACTTAATAATGATGATGTTGCGGAGTCTCATTTTGACTTCATATTCAGGGCATCTTTTTTCATCCGTGTTTGGTTAAAGAGAAGCATTTCTGAAGAAATCATACATTGACGAATAATAATATGCAATACTTTTGTCACTGAGAAAATTTTATATTGTATTTCTATTCACTCAAGGTATTTATTACCACATGAACAAGCTGTTAAGTTTTAGTATAATTACCTGTGCAGTGCAGCAACAACGGAACCAATTAGAATTCCTTTTTACTAATTGTCAAAATAATTTCGTCGACTTTGAACTAACTTTTCTGTTCTTTTTTTATTTTTATAATATTATTCATAAATTATAACATGATGTAAATGAAGCAATAACAACAATTGCTATGCTTTCTAGACTTAAATGATCAGCGTATATCATAAATAATAATTTAAACATCTGATTTGATCCAGAACGACCTTAAGATATATATTACATTTAAGGATAGTATTAAGTTGTAAATATAAGACGTAACTTTTAACTACTTTCACTGTTACATATAAACCATTCTAGGCGCGGGTGTTGGATAATTAACCTCTTTTTACAATGCCATTGTTACTAACGTGGCAATACTTGCCGAATTATAAAAACTTGTAACTAACGCTGCCAGTGCAATATTGTGATAAAATCATTTTAACACTTGATTTACAAAAGGGAAAGTAAAAAAATTGTTACATAAAATAAGAATGCTAATCAAAAACAGTAATTTCTCCCTTGAAGTTTTGTTACTTTACCACGCTCTACTTAGTTTAGTCCAAGCACTTGATATTTACCTGTACACGAAATCTGCATTATACATGAACCTTTTTGTATTTTCACCGCATTGCATAAATCTTGCGATCTTTATGATGGCGTTTATTTCTGTCACACATCCCTTATCTTACTTGGATGGCTTTTCTAGGGTGATACGTTTCTCAACTTCCTCTTGATTTAGAAATTTGCTGTAATTTCTCTTTAAAACGCGTCTTGCTTAACTAAATCTCCTATGCGGACACGACCTACTGTTGAAATGTTAAAGTGATTTCGATGAGCAACAATGACGGGATAAAATGTGCAGCCTCTGATTAAAGACTTATCTAGTTCATCTCATGCATGTAATGTGCCCTTGTCAGCGTTTGATTGACTTTCACCATTAGTTGAATCAATTATTCCGAACGCGTAAAATCGTTCAAAAATGCGAATCTACAATCCAGACGCGTTTTAAAAGTGAAAGTAAAAATGTAGTCTACAATATTTTTAATGATATTAATAATTACAAATGAGCATGAAACAGTGCTAATCGAACCGATTGCACAATACCACAATTACACAACTCAATTATTTTATCATTATTATATTATCTGATTAAACACCCAAAGGTTATGTTTTGTTTCGTTTTTCTCATTAAGACACTTGAACTTACGCGTCAAGGAGATTCCTGTCATTAAAAATTTGCGCCTCCAGGCACTTTCTTACTCATTACATTTTTTCCGTATTTAAAAACGTCGTTAGCCTAATTTTTTGGCATTTTTGTGTCACTGTATCGTCACGAGAAAATCGCAAATAGAAAGGCAAAACCAAAATATTTCATAAATTCGTTTCTAATATTTCCAAACTTTGGGGGTATTGTTTGCCGCTTTCACTCATAAAATATATTTTACATTATAAAAGGTATTATTTTGCCACCCACTGAAGTTTAGTGGTCCCACGGGAAAGATTTCTTCACGCACCATTGAACCTGCTTGCTTCATATATGGCTTCGCGGGATTTACGTGCTAAAAGCCCATCAAATCTGCAAATTTACTCTTAAAGTGTATTTATTTCAGGCGATCCAGCGTGGGAGTAAATTCTACTCTTTTAGCTTAAAACAAACGATTCTAAATGTGTTCACTGTTCAATTAAATCGTTTCTCGATTTTTAATATATACCCACCAACTTTCCCCCTTCATTTTATTCCGAAAAAATGCACTAGTTATAATAGTAATTGTTGATAAATAAACATATTCTGTAATTGATATTATTAATTACGTTATTATTTATTTGTAAGAGAGGATTCTCAACTTTTTGTGACTGTGAAAAGCGTAAGATGACGACTAAATAAACTGTTTTCACCCACAAGTTTCGAATTAATCCATTTTGCTGGTGGAAATTGATTCTAATTGATTCCTCATAGAATAAAAAGATTGAAAAGGTTAAATGAAAATAATATGTGTGGCAATTGTACCCATTAAAATTTCTCAGAACAGAGATCTTAGCATCCACGAATATGTCTCCAAAAATGAGTCGGAAAAAACGTGTTTTCTCCCACATTCCACTAGATCTTTGATAAAGAAAATAGAGTACGCTAAATAGGCTGTAGCCCTCTTTGGGCAATTGCGATAATCTAATGGTATCTTTTTACCTATTTTACATATAAGCTAAAAACAACAAAATATTCTTTGACCTTGCTTTTTCCAAGTGCAAAAATTTGGCAATCCATTACCAAATGTAACTACCATTGCGATTTTCTGGAGTTTTAACAATTAATAGAAAGTGTACAACAACATTAGATAATATGTCGTGAGAGAATCACCGTGAAGCAAGTAATGAGAAACCATCTTCAATAAATACCATTATTACATAATTTTGGCAAAATTTTACATAATTCAATGAATCAAAATTTTGTTCCAAAAATATCACCACGATGATTATATCCATAAACAATTATCCTAAGCGGCATTTATCGCCCCAAGCCTAATCTGTTACCTAACCACGAGTCATAGTTATGCGAAAGGTCAGGCATGTAACATCTTGCTGGATGTCACAGAACTATTTAACACGAATTTAATTCGTCGCTTTCTCGGGGTGTTAACATTTCGTAAAATAATAATAATAAATAATAACATTCGTGGGCGATCATTGTGTTACAATGATTTATTTTGTCCCGTTATGGCGTTTAAACACATTATATAATATAATATGCTGTAAAATCGTCGATTAGGTACCCACAATTTAACTTAAAACTGCAAAAGCGGCAATTATTTTATATAATTTGAAAATATTCGGCCACTTTCTTTGCTTTCGCTTCTTTGAACCGTGATATTATTCAAGTTCAGATGATGCATCATATTTCTCATCTTTCAACATGACTGGTCTAGATGAAAGCGCATCTTATCTCATTATTTTTCGATCTAAAATCTAGCTTTTCCATTATACGGTTGTAGACTAAATTGATAAATTGTATAATTTTAGACGCCGCTGAATTTTCTAATTAATCAAATGATTAGCACTTTCACGAAATAGAGGCTTTGGTTTGGCTGTAGTTTTTCAAATGTCAGGGACTTTGTACTCATGGTCATCAAGTTTGGAAAATTTCGTCATTAACTGAACTGGCCCTAGAAGCATTTTTTTAGAAAAACCTAAAGCCTCAATTTAATCATGCGATTCTATATCCTTGACATATAATTTCTGGTACGTTTGGCCTTGCTTTCTAAGACCAGTTTTCTAAGGGTGGTTGTTAATTCTATAGAATCGAATTGGAAAGGCAAAGTTTCAAAAAAAATACTTCTAGTTTCACTTTGTGTAAAACAAGGCTGAGTAGCCCAAAGCGTTTTCGCCGTCGTTGGTGTAGCGTGTTTACGTGATTTAATAACAACAATATATCAGCTGTTGTGGTCCCCCAGAAACCTCATTTCCAATGATCAATGCATGTATGCACAAAAATCAAATTACACACACATTGAAGAAAGGGTTTGGGGGTTGACTTACCAAATGAGATGAGAAGAAGAGTAGCAGTGGTTAATATAGTAACCATTTCCATGAGAAGTGCACTTAAGATAATCCAGATTCAATGTCACACGCAGGAGCTAAAAACACTTCCACATGAGGTATGTACCGGAACGAAATTCTCCCCAAATGTGACGACGAAAACGCGCAAGAAGCGAAACTTATCGCAACACGTGCTCGATCTGACTGGGTCGTATTGAATCAAAAAGTTGTTCTTAAGTGAAACGTTTCAGTGGGGGCTTGGAGTGAAAACTAATTCCCCACCTGGATTGTATTTTCCCTTCACAATAGAGCATTCACTTGGCAAAATCTGAAGACCTTGCCAAACGCCCTCAACTAAGTCACGTCACGCTTGAACCCGGACCCTTCAATAGGTACTTGCAGGTCTAAAAAATTAAGCTCACCAAAGATTCGTAATGATTTTCCCCAAATTGGTTTGATTAACTTTGGTATTTGGTTGTGGAACTAAAATGAAATTTATGCTTAACGGATCATAAAAAATCATTAAATAAGTTGCAAAATGTGTAATGTAGCCGCAATTTACTCTTGGATTCGCTTTATGAAATCAATTTACAAAACAACTATTTAAATATCCGGATTTCTTGTTTCCCAAGAGATTAGCTAACTGTTTTATTTGTGAAAATGCATTGATTCCGTTAAAGAATTACATTGTATTTTCTCTATTAGTTATCATTTTTTTATGTCTCTCATTTCCGTCGCTCTATACGGAAGTAGTATTAATTAAGTATTTATAAGTTATTATACTTATAAATATTCACCTTTTTATCAATTTTTTGAAATATCGAAGTAACCGGATGATGATGAAGAATATAAATCTGTATTTTGTTATAGTTAACTTATTAATTATTGTGGTTAACGATTTTAACTAAGGCTCAACCAAACAATATAACGAAAAAACAGATCGAAGGTGTTACTCTCTCTAACCAGATTTTTTTTTAAGTTTGTTCTTCTTCTCTGCTGTACCATAACCAGTACATAATTAACTATATCATCGCCGTTCCTATCTTAAATAAATTTCACATGCGATTGATGCCGATGATCTGATTTTCGAGGCACTCTTGTTTGCTCGTTCGCTCCTCAGTCTGTCCGTCGCATAACTTGAGAACGGATTGAGATATCGAGGTAGGCTTCTTCGTCTCCCGAAAAGTAAGGCGGGTATTTTGGGACATATCGGACCAAAGGGGTGGGAATTAGGGGTGAAAAACCGAAAAACTATTAATTGCAATAACTCGAGAACTAGTGGAGGTATCTTGCTGAAACTTGGTATGCACGTTCGATTCTCAAGTCATTCTCAAGGTAAAGGGGTGCCAATTTCAGGGGATGAAAACCACAAAAAAATGATAATTCCGCAAGGGTTGCACGCAGCTGTTGGAAACTCAACGTACTCACGTCGGTGAAATCTTGCGAGAGATGCGTTCTTCGTAAAATCGAACAGATGGGGTGGAAAATAGGAGTTGCAACTCGAAATTTCGCTTAATAAGTATTGGTCTCCATCATTCGATAGCTTTTTATTAATGATTCAAAAAAGTTGTCATTCATATTTCACCAACCTTAAAGGCGCTACAACCCCTAACATGCAGAAACACAAAAATACGAGCACTCAAAAACTACTCAACGTATCAAGGCAGAATTTGGTGTATCAATTTTCAGTGGTATTGTAGGTGCATGGAAAAATTTTCACTAAAATCTGACAAGGGGGATCAAATTTAAGGGTTGAAACTTGAAATTTCTTCAAGTAAATGGCAGCATAAAATTAAGGGGTTCGATAGATTTCGGTCAACTATTGGAAAACGGTCTAATGGGTTTTCAACCTAAAACCAACCCCTAGGCTATTAACAACCCTTGACTCTTTGCAAGCGGATAAATATATTTTTTTTTTGAAACCCTATTGATTTATTTTTGAACAACTGAAGTCAGTAAATACGCAAGGAGTTATGTAACCGGGAAAAAAAATCACCCCTGTATATCATAACGGGGTTAAATCATGGGAGGTTGAAAACATGCATCTACAAACCACCGCAATTTTTCAACGAATTGGATTAGGGTGGTGAAACTTCCTTTAGGGCATGTGGGGGTGGTGAAATAAGGGGTTGGAGTTTAAGGGTTAAAACGTCCATGAAGCCTTGTAATTTGACACAGAGAAGCAATATATTCTGCGAAACTGTGAGATCTTACACACTACATCTGCGAAAAAGGAAGAGTGAATTTTAGGAGAAAATTAAAGGGCTGGAAATTCGGATTTTCACTGAATTATGTAGGGTTGAAATTAACACCATTCGATAGCTTTCTATTGATGGTACAAAAAAGGACTTATTCATAATTCGCGAAAAACGACCCTTAACCCCCTAACACGCCGAAACACAAAAATGCGAGAAGTCAAAAACTGCTCAACTATCAGGGCTGGATTTGGTGTGGTAGGCGGATGGGCAAATTTTAACTATGATCTAACAAGGGGGATGAAATTTAAGGGTTGAAACTGGACATTTTTTCATGTAGATGGTGGAATAAAATTATGGGGTTCGAAAGATTTCTGTCAACCATTGAAAAAAGCCTTATGAGTCTTCAACCCAAAAACCAACCCTTACCCTACTAACAACCCATAAGCCCTAGCAAGCGGAGTAAATAAATTTTTTTTTTTGCGCTTTCTTCTGATTTTTGAATAAGTCAAAGTCATTTTCATTAATTTTTAACCCATCCACAGTTTTTCAACCCCTTTCATGATTATGTGAACCGTCAAAAAGCAAAATTTACCCAGGCCGCTTCTTTTTCGTGTGATTTTCGCTAGTTCTACTTAACTACAATTCATTTTCACCCCTCTTGACTTTCCATTCCCCTTAACCCCTCAACCTCCCGAGCGTTAATTTTGTAAAATTCGCGCAGTTTGGCCTTTTTTCGGTAATAAATTTTACTCATATTATTTGTTCTTGCCTTTTTCACTTTTTCGACCCCCTTCGCAATATTTCAACCCCCAAAAGCCAAATTAGCATAATTGGCTTATTTTCGTGTTATTTTCTGTAATTCTGTTTAATTACGATTCATTTTCATCCCTCTTTACGATTTTTTAACCCCCTAAGTGCTAATTTGGCAAAATTTGCTTAATTTAATTTTTCTTCGGTTATAAATTGAACTCATTTGGGCGATGTTTACATTTTTCACTTTTTTCTTCCCCCTTCGCAATATTTCAACTCTTCAAAAGCTAAGTTTAAATAATTGGGTTGTTTTGGTTTACCTTTTACAATTTTCCAGTTTCCTTCGTAATAGAGATAGGTATAAGTATGTACCTATTTCAACTCCCACAAAAGTTTCAATTGCATAATTTGGTTATTTTCGTGTTATATTTCGTAATTCTACTTAATCACACTTAATTTTCATCCCCTTTCGCAATTTTTCAGCCCCCTGAGTGTTAATTTTTCAAAATTCGCCACATTTTGTTTTAATTCCGGCAATTGTTTCATTTTACTCATCTGGTTTATATTGTCATTCTTTTTACTTTTCAACTCTCAAAATTTTTTCTTTTTTCTGTTAATTTTCTAATATTTCGCCTTTTTGACACATCTATGCGCCTGCGGAGGCACTACTACTAGGTGCAGATTGATAAAAGCTGCACCCGATTCCACCTCTAAGACCAGCCGCCTCTACATACACATTATTGTGATAGACATCTACAGGGATACACATCGCATCGATGTACATCTTCCGGAGGCTTTTTATATGAATAAAGATTTTTGTGCATGAATTTTGATGAATGTTTTTCGGCCTTCTTTTACAGGTCTTGCCCTTTTGGGTATTTCCTTGGAGCATTTGCATCAGCTCTTTATGGTTTTGATATCGTTTCGCTTGAAAGGGTTTTTAAGGTTTTGTGATCAGTCCTAAAAACACCAACCTATAACAGACCATACTTGAAATAAGTCGAAATTGGCAATACCAAGAATTTTCGAACTGCTATTTTATATATTTCATCTGTTTGGTCATAAAAACGGTTTCTTTTACATTTTTTAAGGTCTAATGAGTGACATCATTTGTTTTCCCTCATTAGAACAGTCAACATTGCAGCCTTTTGCATTAAACACTTTATATTCCACTTGACACTTCCGATATCTTTAAAAATGATAACGTTGCATAATGACTCCACAAATAAGAAAGTGACTTGTAAATTGATTTAAAAAATTGCTCACAAACACGAGTTCATGTTTTATTAACCCATGCAAAGTTTTTTTGAAAATTAACAAAAAAAAAACCACGAGCTGCAGTCGCCGTTCGTTTCCTCGGTCTCAAAACAACGAACAAAGTGTTTCACGGGAAATTATTTACGGTATATGGATATTTCGATCCATACACAATCGCCACTTCCTCCTTTGCATAGAAAAGGTAATTGTAATTTCTTTTATGGATACTATCAGCTTCATTTTTACGGGAGACTTCAACGAGCGAGAAGTAGAAAACCTGCGAACTAAATTGATATAATTAATTGCAGTAAACTTGATAATTGTTTGAGATGTCTCTGGATTGCGAAATGAAATTGTTGCAATCGGCTATGACCTCGATGGATCTATATTCGTATGGAAACATGGATTTTGAGATAAGAAACTGCAACGTCCGTTTAAGAAGCCCGGGAAACGGATCTCCTCACGGTCAACTAGCCTTGAAATTAACAGTTCAGAAACAATAACGCCGAAATGAAAGAAAGTTGTTTGCAATGGAAACTATTAATTAACACTTTAGGGTAAGACGTTTATTAGGTCATTTTGGTATTTACAACATATAATTCGGTTTTAAAAATTTACACATGAATTGTAAATTCCTTACGTTCCTGCTCCTTCCTTTCTTGGTATCTGCAAAAGTTATTTTGGTTAATTATTTCTAGTTTAAGTCGTTACCTGGCTAATAAATTTGCTAATTCATTGGGAAGCTTAGTTATCATCATGTCCCTATCACATTCCGCTTCACTCAGTTCTCTACTATCAGAAAATCCGGTTGGTGGCTGCAATCTCATATCTTCCGGTGATGCATCTTCGTCAGAGCTACAAATATTGTCAACTAAATAAAAAAATACGAAATTTTCTTTGAACAAAGCGAAGATCTGCCACAGAAGCAGTGAAAGATTGGTACCTTGGCTACCTGCTGGAACTAGAAGGACGTGGGCGTCTTGGTACCCCAACATGACGAGGGGTATGTCGCCTTTCTGTTAGTGGCGAAACGTCATTGGATTCGGTACTGGAATCTGGCCGAAATAAATCTGCAACCAGCAACGTTTCGTAACCAGTGTAGGGGAGACCCGGATCAATTGTAACAGATTTTGGTGTTTTGGTTTTAACTCCAGAAGCAAACATATAATTCAATATTTGACAATTAAAGGAGCAAAAACACGTTAATGTATGTTCAAACATTTTTGCAGAAAAAAATGAAATGTCGTCAAAAACCAAGTGTTTCTATTGACACCGTGTAACACCCAATGTGTCAATTGTAACATGAGCAGAAAACAAGTAAAAACTCAATTTGTTTTAATCTAACGGGTGTCCTAGAAAAAACCGAACGAAATATTTTTGGGGACAACTCATCCATTTTTTAACCGATTTGGATGAACGTGGACTTAAATTAAAGCTAAAGAATCAGGCAATCGATTCATTCAAGAGACCACGACAGATGGCGCTGCCGTAGTAGCCATGCTTGTTTTAAAGGCTTATTTTAGATGCATGGGGATTGGTCAGTTAACAACCAATGGTTATGAGATAAAAATAACTTGAAGCACGTTTACTTTTCTTCAAAAAGCGTCTTTCAGAAGTTCGTTATGATTCACGAATAAATTTTCTGTGATCCTTTAAAAATCATATGTTTTCCCTTATTTTCACGCCTAATGACCATAACTGAAGTAACAGTGATGCATTTTCAGCTTAATTTTCAGTAATAGTGGATCTAATTGAATGAAAAACCCAAGCGGATGCGAATTGGAGGAAATTTAAAGGCTATTACTGAGAATTAAGCTCTTGTTGCTTCATTGTTACTTTAGTCATGGTCATTCTGCATGAAAAAATGTGAAAACACATATTTTTTAAATAATCACAGAAAGTCAATGCGTGAACCAAATTAAATTTTGAAAAAAGATTCTTAAAGAAAAATGAACGCCCTTCACAGCTATGTGAGTCTCATAACGATTGGTTGATAATTCACCAGTCCCCACGCCCCTGGAATGAACCTTTGAGACAAGTATCACTAAGAGAACTATTGCAGCACCATCTGTCATAATTTTTTAGACAGTTCGAAAGCCTGATTTCTTGGCTTCAATTTAAGGCCAGGTTCATCCAAATCGGGTAAGAAATGCACGAGTTATTACCAAAAATATTTCGTTCGGTTTTTTTTAGGACACCCGTTATTATGGTAATAAAACAAACGTAAGAAAATCCAACCAACATTACAAGATGAAAGTGATAAAGTGACTTAAAATTGAAGATATATGTATTAAGAAAAGGTCATCACAAAAAAAAATTGTTAACTCATTTAAATTCTTAATCAGAATCGCAATAATTATAGCAAAAATGTAAACAATCGACACTTTTTCCGTTGTTACAATTGTACGGAAGAGCGTAGGGGTCACGCTACTCTTTTATTTATCTCAATATATTGAGATAATAAGTCATTATGTTGAGATAAATATTTCAATATAATGAGATAATATCTCAATATAATGAGACAATATCTCAATATAATGAGACAATATCTCAATATAATGAGACAATAACTCAATATAATGAGATAATATCTCAATATAAAGGTATAAATTACCTCAATACAGGGTGGCCCACTGAAAAGGGGCAATCCTACGGAAGAGCGTAGGGGCCACGCTACTCTTTTATTTATCTCAATATATTGAGATAAACATTTCAATATAATGAGATAATATCTCAATATAATGAGATAATATCTCAATATAATGAGATAAATATCTCAATATAATGAGATAAATATCTCAATATAAAGGGATACATTATCTCAATACAGGGTGGCTCACTGAAAAGGGGCAGTCCAGATTCTTTCTGACTCATCTGAGGCTAAAATCGCTCGAACAGGTTGATTTTTATTTCGAAGGGGACACTTAAATCTCTGTTTGGTGAAATTTTATAACACCCCCCCACCCCGGCCAACCCCAACTTTAAAATTTCAAATGGCAACAATCATTAACAGTAATAACTCCGTACATTAAATGTTTTTTCTTATTTTTTTTGTCATTGCGTCACTAGTACCTAATTTCATAAATAAAATAAAATCTCTCCACAATGTTTGCCATCTTTGAAACTATTGAGAACCATTTTATTCGAGGCGACTTCGAACAAAAGTACATTCTTTCCGAGGGGGCAACCACTCACAAAAAAATGTACCACGGACTAGGATTATGCCAGACTATTTAAGGACTAGCAGGACTAAATGGACTAAATTAAACGAGACTGGAGAAAATCGGACTAAATTGAACTAAAGCTGACGAGACTGGACTAAAGCGGACTAGCCTGGGACATATTGAATTAAATTGGACTAAATAGGAAATTGCCTCATGCGGTTCCCGAAATGTGAACTCTACCGCGTCCAAATTTCAGGGCTGGGTGCGGTTTAGTTCGATTTGGTCCAATTTAGTTCGATTTAGTTAAATTTGTCCTAGGCTAGTCAGCTCAGGTCCAATCTAGCCTGCTTTTGTCCAGTCTAGTCCACTTTAGCCCAGTCTAGTCGGCTTTAGTCCAGTTTAGACCATTATTCTAGCGGCAAGAGGAATGTTCGCCGTATGATACAATATTCTAAAATGGCAAATAATGAAAATCAAAATTTTACACAGCGCCACTAACTAAAAATGAGACATAAACTAGTTATTATAGTCTAGTTAGAACTTAGGAGCTATTAGAACAGATGGTTTTCGAATACAATGACTCTAGTTGGCTTAGAGAACGAACACAGTGAGGAAATATTTTATTTTATTTCTGAAATTAACAAAAATAAATTCAGAGACTGATTCCCTGTATCCTCACCTGTACTATTCTGGAAAAATAATTTCAACTGGACATGACGGTAAACGCTTCCCAAGGCACCCTATTTATCTCATTATATTGAGATGACATCTCATTATATTGAGATAACATCTCATTATATTGAGATGACATCTCATTATATTGAGATGACATCTCATTATATTGAAATAATATCTCAATATATTGGGATATTTATCTCATTATATTGAGATAAATAAAAGACTGGTATGACCCCTAGGCTCTTTCGTCCAATTGACACCGTCCGGCCATGTGTGCTTTTAGTATTAATATAAGAAACTTAACCTGAACTTTATGTGACATCATTAAAGTACAACGAGAGAAAAATTTAAGTGGCTTGTGATAACTTCACTGCTACTAAAATAATCTGACAGAAAAAACATAAATATAAACTACCACCCTTGGGAGAGAAACAAAATATGACTTTAATGTGCAAACAGTTTCCATTTCAGTTATTAGGTAGCAGTGAAAAACGCCGTGTTACAATTGACCCACGTTACAATTGTCACCCCCTACCCCCTGGATTGTCTCTCACCTCGTGAGGATTTCACAGGAACGCGGTAACTGGGTCCACTGGTACAATCGCCACAAGGACTTCCACTGGTATCATCTGATTCAGAATCTCCCCTTGTTTGAACCCGATTTGAACGTAACCGCGACTTTTGCAGTTCACCTACACAGAACACCATAAAGAAATAATTACCATAATTACCCAATTACCGTCGTTGCTATAAAAACGATGCTTGTGCCAGCTATGTTTTGAACCCGGATTTTTGGGATAAATTATAGCGTTATGACCTTCATCTTCTATGTGGCCAAAAGTTTTAAACTGCATTGTGTAGTCAAGCGTGGATGTTGTAACAGACCGACTGTTATTACCGGGGACACTAAATGTCGCGTAGGGACTAATTTCGTACATACCTGAAATTCGATTATATTCTCCAATCGATTACCTACAATAAATTCATACCGGAAACGTCGTCCTGCAGTTTTTCGTTGGATTTCACGGGCGATGAAGTATAAACTTGTTGGCAGTTCCGTGTATTTTCTCGTTCAGCTGCCTTTTCATCCTCGATTGTTTCTTGGTGTTGCGAATTATCGTTGGAATGTTTTCTTTTGTTCAGGACGTACCAAATAAGACTTGCGGAAAATAGCAAAACAGCTGCACATGCACTAGGGGCTATTACGTAGGTAGCTCTGTAGTCAAAGTCTTTGGCAGGCGGGGGTAGGTCTTCGGCGAAGTTTGGCGGCACCGCAATTTTAGCTGCAAAACATTCAAAAATGTTTTGACCAAAAATGAGCAATTTTCTACTATTTGCTATTTTCCGACTCTTTTTAAGAAATGTTTTTTCTAAAGAATTTGGAAGGAAGTGAAGGAACTAATGAAATTATTGCGGTTAATCTTATTGAAACAAATAATGTTCCATTGTAATCAGATATTCGTTTCAAGCCTTATATGTTTATAACGTTGCCTGAAAATATAACAGGTGGCTGAAAAAAAACCGGACAAAACGTTTTTGACAATAACTTTTTAACCTCCCCAACCCTATTACAATTTAAAAAAAATGGGAGGTTACTGCAATCACTAAGATTTTCGAATTCGAGATAAGACGAGATAAGTATCGGGTGTCCCAAAAAAAACCGGACAAAATATTTTTAGGAATAAGTCAGCCATTTCTCAACCGATTTGGATGAACCTCATCTTAAATGAAAGCTAAAGAACCAAGCTTTCGAACCATGCAAGAAACTATGACAGATGGCTCTACCGTAGTGACCCTATTGATACTTATTTTTAAGGCTTTTTTAGAGGCTTGGGGATTGGTCATACAAGAACCAATCGGTATGTGACTCAAATGGCCTTGAAGATCGTTCTTTTTTCTGCAAAAATCTTTTCCCAAAAGTCGATTTGGATTACGCATTCATTTTCTGCGATTTTTTAAAAATATCTCTTTTTACGCCCTAATAACTGATGAGTAAAATTAGTGACGCACAAACAGCATAATTTTTAGTTATAAATTATCGGATTTGATGAAAACACAATGAGGGACAAATTGGAGAGCTATTACTGAAAATTAAGCTATTTTTGCATCACTGTTACTTTAGTCATATAAAAAACGTGAAAAAAAAAGGTTTTTGAAGACAAAAGAACGATCTTCAAGGATTTCTGAGTCTCATAACGATTGGTTGTTTTTTCACCAATCCCCACGCACTTAAAATAAGGCTTAAAAACAACTATTAATAGAAATACTACGACAGCGCCATCTGTCGTAGTTTCTTAGAGAGTTAGAAAGCCTGATTCCTTAACTTTAATTTAAGACCACGTTCATCCAAATCTGTTAAGAGATGGCTGACTAATTCCCAAAAATATTTTGTCCGGTTTTTTTTTGGGACACCCGATACGTACGTACGTTTGTAAACACGCCACAGCGAAAACTACTACACCGATTTGGCTGAAATTTGGTACGTGGGCTTCTGATAGCCTAACTTAGATCTGAAAAGCTTTTGGGGCCAATCGTGCAACCGAAAATGCCACTTTGGCACATCAAATTTTAAATTTTAAATGCAAACCCCCATTTTTCACGTCACCATAAAAAAGGCCTTCAAATCCTGCTTCTAAAAATGTATTTACTCTTAGTGCCTTTTTGACCAAAATTGAAATATTCGGGATTATTAACGTAGTTTAAAAACACTATACAGCCGAAACCTCTGGACCGATTTGGCTGAAATTTTGTACATGGAGACCGTATTATACGTCGAAGAGCTGAAAAGTGTTTGGAGCCAATCGACCCACGAAAAGTGCCGTTTTAGCACATCAATTTTCAATTTTAAATATACTCCCATTTTACCACCCTAAACAACTTTTTTAAAAATTTATTGCTAGCATCAGGAAGGTTTTCAAATACTTGTTCTAAATAAGACAAAATTCATTCGCATTGACTGCCCTTTGGGTAAAAATTTTGTAATAACACTAAAGATACATTATAGCCCAAATTACTGGATCGATTTGACTGATATTTGGTATATGGAGATTGGGTGACCCGTTGAAGACCTGCAAGGCTTTTGGAAGCAATTGGTAAACGGGAAGTGCCATTTAGGCATATCAATTTAAAATTTGAAATACAAGGCCTCCTTTTTTATGTCGCCATTAGAAAGACGATCAAATTCTGGTTCTAAAAATGTATTCACAGTTTCTGCTATTTCAGTGGAAAATAGAGAAAAAATTCTTTCTCATTAAAAGGGAGCGGGCTGACAGTGGATGACATAAACTGGCAGTTATTGTCAAAAATGTGTCAAAATGTTAACCTTAAATGGAACAAAGGTCAAATGTGATGGGTGATGTAGGTATTTGTCAGAAAATTGCGAAATTATAGTCACAGACGGAAAGCATAAAAAAAATTCTGTTGAATTGACTACTAGCTACACAGAATACAAAGATCCACGCGATGGGGAGGTTCCAGCCACTTCTCTGTTGCATTTTTTTTATTATTCGAACGATTTTTAAAAATTTTTCATTTAATGCCATGGACTCCTACACCCCAAACATCCCCTTGTTTTCAACCATGCCATAAACCTTGAAGTTATAGCGGTTAATTTTCTTTTGCCTCCTCGTAAAATGTACGACTTTTCTCAGAAAATTGTAGAAAAATAACCATCACTGAAAGGGCAAAAATCAATCTTTCAGGTCCGAAAACGATTGGTCGAAAATTTACCGATCCCCATGCATTAACATTATGCCTTCATACCCTGAAAACCTGATTCTTTCGCTTTCACTTAAACTTACATTGGGGCAAATCGGTCAAAGAATGAAAAAGATATTGCAAAAAATTTTTCTCCGTTTTTTTTCAGCCACCTGCTACAACGAGATACACAATAACACAACATAAACAATTCATGTGACATAAGTCATTTAAATTGATTTTGAATTGCTAAAAATTCAAAAAATGTGGTGTACTATATCAATTTTCGAAAAACCGTAAGTGTGCCAAAAAAATCCCTCAACAAATTCTTCCCTCTGTATTTGGATCGGCAAGGTACGAAGGCCACAACAAAGTTTATAAGAATTTTCAAAAAAAAACTTTGTTGCAATAACAAATTGTCATTTGTCAGTTGTAAATGACAATTGTCACTTGTAACTGACAATTGTCACTTGTAACTGACAATTGTCATTTGTAACTTTGTTGGAATAACAAATTGTCACTTATAGGTGACAATTCTCACTTGTAACCGACAATTGTCACTTGTAACTGACAATTGTCACTTGTAACTGGCAATTGTCACTTGTAGCTGGCGATAATTTCTTAATTGAAACAGATCAAAGGCGTACGCCGCGGGGATTAAGGGGGTTACAACTTCTGTGATTCCAGAAATTTTTTTAGTTTTTAGAAAATAACGAAAATGCAAGGATTTTATTCTCTTTTACTAGTTTTTGGACACCTTATTCTTTTGACATCCCCCCTTTTCATGACAAACTGCGCACGTCACTGAAGCAGTTCGAAGTGCCTGCCAGTTACGAGTGACAATTGTCAGTTACAAGTGACAATTTGCTGATGCAACAAAGTTTTTTTCAGAAAATTTTAAAAACTTTGTTGTGGCCCTTCTACGCCTTCGTAAGAAGGTTATTCCGTATAAAGTACTTATTTTTCACAACTATATCTTCGAGTACCTACTCACTCCATTTGAGGCGCCGTCTGTACTGTAGAAAAATAAATTGTGGTGGGTTCGCCGTCAGTTACCTACGTATTTCAAGTTGTTCAATGAATGTTCAGTGATTTATAATATATATTTAAACTTTTCTGTGGTCAAAAACCCTGAAAATGAAGAATTTGTAAGGAAGTATAATATCGTTTTTGCAATTTTTTTTTACTTCCTGAAAGAAATTGGGAGTACCGGAATAAAAAACCTAGACGGATTTAAATACTGTAATAAAATCCAACCGTATTATTAAAGTAGTTTGCATTGGCATAAGCCGCTCCAAATAACGGCCTTGCCAAACGCTGGAAATGACCTTAACAGTAACTCTCATATGGTGTTATGTTAATATGACGTATAAAAAACTAATTGGTTGGAAAGTGGAATAATATAGCATATTGTTGCTTTGGTGATATTTAATATTCCCGACTTGTTTTGTAACAATCATTTTTAAATGTGAACTATCCTTTCCCTGTGTTATTATTAATTAAAATCAATTTACCTCCAGTTAAGGTTGTAGTTGCGAAATTAAACTGCCCCGTGATTTTACCGGCATCATTTTCCGCCGTGATCTTCAGTTGATACCAGGTCGCGGGCGTAAGATCCTGTATTAGAATCTTATCGTCTGATATTGAATTGGAAATTAGATTCCACTGCGTGCCCAGCATTCGGTATTGTATTGCGAATTGCGAAATGGGACATCCTCCATCTGGCCAATTGTAAAGGTTCAGTTGCAGACTTGTTGCGTTTGTCGATAGAAAATCTTTTTCTTTTGGGAGATGCGGAGGACCTCCCTTGGTACTGACTGTTAGAATTGGACTCGGACTTCCGTTTCCGACTCTATTGTTTGCCAACAAATATATATAGTAGATGGACCCGCATCGAAGGTTATCTAAAGTGTATACAGTATGTTCCGGCGAAAGTTCCACAGAAGTCCAGTCCTCCGTGTCGTGTTTGGTGCTAAGAATATACCCTGAAATTCCTAAAATTACTGGCTCTGTTCCAAAATGACTATGTAGTCCATGAGCCATGGGCTGAAAATCACGATTTATGGACATCCCAGAAGAGTAGTTTTCCAAAATGGCGGGCGCTTAAAGATGGCGCCCTCACTCTTGTATAAAATCGCTCGTAACTCTGTAAATATTAGGACAATTTTCATTTTCTTTTTTTTAGCTGAAAGCTCTTGAAACGTAGATTCATACTAAGTATCTACTTTTACATACAATTAATGCACAAAAGCGCTACAAACAAATAATTCAGTCAAGTAAAGTTAACTTCCGGGCATTTAGTGAAATATCTGGAAGATGGTTCTCTTTACGAAAATTTATTCCCATACCGAAAAAAAAGTACGTTAATTAGGCTTTCCATTGATGGTATCTAAACTTTACTGATTGGACTACAAATAGCGACATAAATTAAAATAGCGAAAAGTACGTTCTGGCACACCGCACAACCAACGCAGATTCTGTAGGTACATTGTGAAAGAGGGCGTTTATTTCAAAACTATCCACCCCGAATATCTCGTAAACGAAATCAGACATGAAAATTCTCTAGGACAGCGCTTTCTATGGTCAAATTTTAAATTGATCGAAAGCTCTTTTTGATAAACCTTTATGTAAACTGATGCAAGAATTTTTGAAATCCATTGACTCCTTCACTAGTTAAAGTAAAAACAATATATGGTTTGCAGGCCCAAAACAAATTTATGTTCTCCGGTATAACTTTTAAATGAGTGGATTGATTTCAAAAATTTTTGCATCAGCTTACAGAGCATTTCTTGTACTTTAAAATGATGCATCACAAAGGGCGCTGGAGGCGACCGAATACAAAAAACTTAACATCATTGTATAGTGTCTGTATAGTGTATACTAAATATACAAGGAGGGCCCGCAAAAGTTGGAACTAATTTTGGCTGCTAATAACATTTTTATTTATAATCCGATTTCAATGAAGATTTGTGAGGTGGTTAACTCAACCTTTCTACGTCGAGGCCACCCATTTAATACACCAACACTCATTTAGTCTCTGATATATTCTTCAGTAAATGAAGGGGTAACATTTAGGGTCGCTGCAAAATTAAATCAACGGTGATAGTCTGCTTCTCTATATCTTAGACTCATATTTGAAGTTTTCTGAACAGAGTAACAACAAAAAATTAAGGCATTTTTTGTTCTTTTACTCAAAAATTAATTAAATAACACCGGCAGTTTCGCGAAAAACTCGAAATTGTAAGTCAAGTTGCGTTTTGCAAGCAAATTAATCTGTTTAACAGGGCTCGATTATTACTAGAAAACAAAATTTTAATCTCCACCAACGTAATTTTGGAGCCAGAAGAATCTAGTGCATTACTGCAACTTTTCTGAAGGCTCTAAAATTTATCTTCTAGCGATAATCGGGCCATCTTAAACTGATTAAAATTTGCTTGCCAATGTGACAAAATTAAATTCCAAGGGCAACTTGACTTACAATTTCAGGTTTCTTGCGAAACATTGCAGATTTTAGTTAAATTAGTTTTTGAGTAAGAGAACAAAAAATGTCTTAATTTTTCGGTGTTAATCCGCTCAGAAAACTTAAAATATGATTCTAAGACAAAGAAGACCAGCCCATTACCGTTGATATTATTTTGCAGCGACCCTAAACGTCACCTCTCCATTTACAGAAGAATATTTTAAAAACGAAATGAGTGTTGGTACAATAAATGAGTGGCCTTGACGTAGAAAGGTTGAGTTAATAACCTCACAAAATTTCAGTAAAATCGGATTATAAATAAAAATTTTATTAACATCAGACAAAGTTTGTTCCAACTTTTACGGGCCCACCCTGTAGGTAGGTAGGTATAGTATCTTCAATTATTATTCCCGTCATTCGAATTAAAACATGTGTAAACCTAGATAATCTTAGGTACATCACCTATGAGCGATGAAGGTTCCCATAAAAATAAATTCAATTTATTCTTATTCAGCAAAATTATTGGGTAAAATGTTTGTATTATGTATCTAGGCGTGAAAGTGAATGTTTTCCTGGTCCAAAGAAAATATGGACAGTCGAGGCGCGGCCGAGTTTTTACAAGACGGGTGAAGCTATGGCAACTGCCGACTTATTTTCTTGGCTAGCCGAAACAAAATTGTATCTACTGTTTAGTTATTTCAGCAGCTCTCTTTTTTCTCTTTCCCTTTTGTCACGCTCTATTATTTAATATTAAATATATTTCCCTTGGCCAGAATTGTAATCAGCGTTTAGCTGTTCATAGAATGTATAGTTTTTTTTAAGTTTTTATTATTTTTATAAATAGAAGTATCTACTTATATATTATTTATGTATTCATGCACTCAACAAACATTACTATTATTATTATTATTATTTAAAAATAATTTACGACTGGTTTTCATTGATCGATTTCCGCAATTGAGTAACCTACTCTTATTTTGTTGTCATACGAATTAGAAAACCTCCTATGTTTGTATGTACACTTACTCGCAAAAAAATCGGGACAATCGACAAACATTTCAACCCCAAAACTCACCCCTTTCAGCCTCCAAACTCAAAAAATGGACATAGAGGAAATTGAGTGTCCCGATTTTTTTGCGAGTAAGTGTACCTAGGAATGTGTCTGTTGAGTAGCAGCTAGACCATTTCCAATTAAAATAGAAAAGGTGAGTAAAAGTGAGGTGAAAAATATCTAAAGGACCCCGCACTTTTCTTATGGAAATTGGGTTTGGGTCAGGTTTTTTTCAAAAAAATTTAGAAACTATTTTAACACCTTCTGGATAGTCGCTCATTTGGGTCAGATTTCTTTTATTTTTTAATATATCATGCCTGTATACATCTAGTTTCTCGAGAATTTTGCAAAAGTTCTATCGTCCTAACCTCTTCGAATAATTAGGGCTTAAAGCGAAGGTGTGTCCTACATACAAAGTGAGGGATTTTTTCGTGGTACGCGAATTGAGATTAAGAAAGGAAATATTTTTGAAATTGCTATCATATTTTATTAAACCATGCCCAAGCATAGATGTGTTTGAAATCGGTGAAACTTTGCTTAGTTGAAGATTTTCTCCAGGCACAACAAAAATGTAGAATTGGTAAGGGCGAAGTAACTTTTCAAAAATCATTCGGTGTAATATTTTAAAAAATAAAAGAAATCTGACCCAAATTAACGACAGTCCAGAAGGTGTTAAAATAGCATTGAATATACTCAAGAAATAACAACAATGACAATCTTCAATGACTTTCAAAAGATGTCCTGCTTATTGTTCTGACAATATGCAGCGTTGAACATGGCCAAAAAACAGCGGATTTCACATTCGTTTTAACTCTGTGCCTTACCACCTTCTCACATTCAACCCTTTATATCTAAGAAACGACGAGGTCCACAAAGTTGGTGCAATGGTAACAATTATTCATAGGTTTTTTTGAAAAAAATCTGACCCAAACCCAATTTCCATAAGAAAAGTGCGGGGTCCTTTCTCTATAACCAAAAGCAAAAAACCACGCGATTTAAAGGAAAAACATCAAAAACCTAAATTTTGGGTTAATTATGTTATTACAACCTCTATTTATCATCCAATCTTTACGATTTAGACACCAATGTAAAGCTAAACTAATGTACTTTTTTCTCGGTAAGAACACAGATTTTCGTAAAGTGAGCCATCTAAGAGATATTTCAATAAATACCCAGAATTTAACTTTACTTGACCAAATTATTTGTTTTTAGAGCTTTTCTGCATTAATTGTATGTCAAAGTAGATATACAATATTAATCTACGTTTCAAAGACTTTCAAATAAAAAGAAAATAAAATATTTGCAGAGTTACGAATGATTTTATGCAGAGGCGAGGGCGCCTTCTTTAAACGTTCGCCGTTTTTAAAAGCTAGGTACTCTTCTGAGATGTCCATCATGGTTTTTTGCCATCTGAAAGCGGCATTTAGTCTGCCAAAATGGTACCAACATCGGTCATGGCACATGGACTAATTTGTCAGAAGAAGAAAGGTGTACAAAGTACACTGAATAGTATAAATAATGAACCTTGAATTATGGCACCGCCGTCTTCAGGATGGGTCCAATGCAGGCGGATGCTCCTCGCTGTAGTAAATTGGGTTTCCAAAGATGGGGCGCTCGGTGGCATCAAAACTATTAAAGTGTAGGTGATGTTGTCGTCACCGAAGAGATTCTTGGCCGAGCAGGTATAATTGCCGGCCAGCGACTGGTCTGCACCTTTTTTTTTAATCGAAAACAAGGTTATTGCCTCGTTTATTGTGGAAATACGTATCAATATTGTACCAGAGCTTTCTAAACCACACTTATAACCAAATAAGAAATGTTTCCTCAAAGTAATATGTGTAGGAATTTTAATTCGAGTTATCCCTTTCAATTGGTTATTAGAATAATTTGATAATATTGGTAAATCGGGGCTTACGTAACACCCAATTTGCTTAAAAGGGATATTGGTACGTGACATAAAATTTCGCGGCGATTAAGTGAAATTAACCAATTAGTAAAATTAGTTAGAATGTTGGCTTACTGTGAATTTTTAAATGTCCCTCTGCTGTGACGGCGTAAAAAGGGCTGAAAGTAATTGGCCTGTCTCTATGAATCCATCTAGTTCTCGGCGTAGGATTTCCAACAGCTAGACAAGGTAATAAAACTTTAGACTTAACGGACTTGCGGACAAGCTGACTAAAAGATGCTATCCTAGAAGGAGCTCTGGAATTAGTTGTCTGGGCTACAATCGCAGTCGGTTCGCCTTCCCCAATGCTTGTCGTAGCTGACACCCAGAATTCATAGAGCTGATGTTCCATTAAATTTCTGACTTCATATATCAGTCCATGGATAGGAACCATATCATCTAGGCGGACATTGTAGCTTGTGTGCTTTCCCACGCGGCCAGCTTCACGCCTATAAACCGTATAATGACTTATGCGGCCGTTGGGTTTGCTAGGTGGTAACCAAGAGACAAGAATTGATTCTCCTGTCAAAGCTGCAGCTTTTATATCCGCTGGTGGACCTGGAACTGCAAAGGATTTCATTACCACATGCATAACGACCATAAATCCAAAAACGTTGACCCTCTGATAAGGCTCCAGGTGTGCCTTCTTCATATATCAGGTAATCGTTACGTCACGTCACGAATCGCGAGAAACTCTACCCTAGACTATTCGTCTTCGGGCGAAAAAACCCTCACGTTTCTTGTCACATTCCACACCAAATTATTGTGGTGAGCGAGCAAAATATTTCCAAACATAACTAACTATTGCAAATTGCCGATAAATGACAAACTTGCACCCATTTCAATATTTCCCCAAAAAGTGTATTTTAGAATTGGACAGCTTTTTGTATAAAGGAAGTTAGGAACTAACAAATAAATTTAAAATTTTTAAACTGAGTCATAAAATGCTAATCCACGAAATGGTCTTTACATCGGCTAAAACTAAACGGTGGCCCATAAAAAAACGGCCAGTTTTCTTTTTTGTATATCTTCGTTAGTTTTTGTGCAATGTTTTTTAGTTTTATACTCGACGTAGCTGAAGGTTGCGGTCGAAGATACCACTCATTGGATTTGAATTCGCACCATCAGTGTTCTTCCTAAGGACTTTCATTTAACACCATGATTTAGGCAATGGGGTTTCGTTGCCCATTGACATATGACAGTGGCGTTTAGACAGGATTGAAGGTCGTTCTTTCCTCTTTCCAAAATGTCTTTCAAAATGAAAATTAATCAGTCCCTAAATTTTTGTGAATTTGCAACAAAAAGTCCTACATAGACGATGAAAACTCGGTAGCTATTTTTGTTTAAGTTGTAAATTATGCAGATTATTAGCTTAATTTACAACTTAAATTAAAAATGCAGATTAATCTGCTCAATTTACAACTTATAAAAATGCCTACAGAGTTTTCATCGTCTCTGTACTTTTTCTTGCAAATTATGCGATTTAGATCTTTGGAAGAAAATTCACAAAAGAAATAAGGGATAGATTAATTTTCATTTTGAAGGACATTTTGGAAAGAGGAAAGAACGAATTTGAATCCTGTCTAAATGCCTCTGTCATGTGTCAAAGGGTAACGAAAAATGGTGTTAAATGAAAGTCCTTAGGAACGATACTAACGAAGATATACAAAAAAAGAAAACTGTCCGGTTTTTTATGGACCAGCCTTTAGGTGGACCCAATCCACATGTTTTGCTAACCCTAATCATTATTTCGGCAGAAAAGAACCAACCCTGCTTGGACAATATACATATACAGGGTTAGTACAAAGTCCCGGAACGGTCCATTTTCTCTGTCGTGAGGGACTTGGGACCTATGCACAGTTGAAAGCAAAGAATTCAAAAAGATTTATAAAAAAATTCACTTCTGGTTTAACCGGAAATGACCCTAATTTTGCTTTTTCAAATGGAAACCTACATTTTTCTCAACGGATTCGCAACGAATTTCTTTAAGTTAAAAAAGTATGATATTTTACCGGTGCAATCATGGCCACTCTAGATTTTCAAAAACATCGAAGATCTCAGTGCAAAATCCAAATGTTTGAAAAACGCAATAACGCCTCTCATCTTTATTTTCTCGATACAAGCTCAACTGCGCCCTTAAAAAAAATTTTTCTTTGTTTCAGATTTCTTCAATTTTAAAATCTGTCAAAATCGCTAAACGAATTTAACTACTAAATTTAATTATCCTGTTGAATTTGCGTCAAAAATAATGTAGGTTTTTGATATTTTTCAAAAATCTAGATTTTTCTCCGATTTCTTCAATGTTTTTGAAAATCTGAGGTGACGTGGCTGCGCTACCGGTCAAGTATGACACATAGTTTGAACTTCAATTGTTAGATTCCGAATCCGTTGAGAAAAAGGCAGCAGAGAAGCGGGTGGAACCTCCCCAACGCGTGGGTCTTTGATTTCCGTGACTTGTGTTTAAGATTTTGAAGTTAATATGCCTAAATGGCACTTCCCGTTAACCAATTGCTCCCAAAAGCCTTTCAGATCTTCAACTGACCTCCATGTACCAAATTTCAGACAAATCCTTCCAGTAGTTTGGGCTATAACGTGGTTTCAGTGTTATTTCAAAATTTCGATTTTTCTACCCAAAGGGTAATAAATGCGAATAAATTTTATCTCATTTAAAACCAGAATTCGAAGACCCTTCTAATGGTGGCAATAAATCTTTCAAAAATTTGTTTTGGATGGGTAAATGAGAGAATACTTTAAATTTGGAAATTGGTGTGCCAAAACGGCACTTTCCGTGGGTCGATTGAATCCAACATTTGTTCAGCTCTTCGACGTGTAATACAATCCCCATGTGCAAAATTTTAGCCAAATCGGTTCAGGGGCTTGGGCTGTACCGCGATTTTAAAGTCCGATAAAAATCTCGATATTTTTAGTTTTTGGTCAAAAGGGCACTGACAGTGGATACATCTTTGGAAGCAGAATCTGAAGGCCTTTCTTATTGTGACGTGAAAAATGGGGGTTTACATTTAAAATTTAAAAGTTGATGTGCCAAAACGGCATTTCTGGTTGCACGATTGGCTCCAAAAGCTTTTCAGATCTAAGTTGGGTTATCACATGCACACGTACCAAATTTCAGCCAAATCGGTCGAGTAGTTTGGGCTGTGGCGTGTTTACGAACGTACGTACGTACATACATACAGACACATTTTAAAAACCACTTTTTTGGGTTCCTGAGACCTCAAAACGTACAGATCCGGTCTTATCTCGAATTCGAAAATTTTAGTGATTGCAGTAACCTCCCTTTTTTTTTAAATGGTGAAGTGGAGTGGGGAGGTTAAAAATGTAAGTTTCCATTTGAAAAAACAAAATTTCGATTATTTCGGGTTAAAGCGGAAGCGTGGTTCTGTGCTGGTTCTCATCCTCAATAACAATGCGCCATGAAGACGTGCATTTTTAATTGTTTTTATTTTAACAAATTTTAAGTTGAATCGCCTTGAAAAAATGCAATACAGGAAGCATCGAAACGTTGACCTATTCAAACTTTATTTTTAGGCTTGTCCCGAACCTCAGAACAACCTTCAACTCTTACAAATATTTCTGAATTCCTTGCTTTCATATAAGTCCTAAGTTTCAAAGTAAAATCTTGGAAAATAACACTACATATACGGTTCATTTCTGCAGAAACCTGATATCTATTTAAACAATTTAAATGTCTTCCTTTTCAAAGATTATTTTTTGATGTTCAAGATTTTGTTGCCGGTATAATTAATAAGCATATTTTAATATATGTTTATTTATCCTGTTAATTTTGATGAATATTTAATATTCTCGGGGCAATGATTTACAGTGTCTCATTTTAACTGGAACCATCCAAATATTCGGTTAATATTGAGCAAATCAACTCGTTCTTTTTTTGCACATGTTGAGCTCCAGAATCTGCATCTGCATAATACTTCACCTTTTTGTTATCCCGAAATCTCAGCCCACCGCGATTAATTAAAGAGGCGAAAAATAGCGAAATCGTATTAGGCATTTTTTTACCGAAGAAGTTTATTAAGAAAAGTTGCTCAGGATGACTCCAAATGGGTAAATCCGAACGTTCAGGTCAAAATTAAGATGTTGAATTTCTGAAGGAAAAAAGCAAAAATATCTGCTGCATAATAAAAAACAATTGAAATAGGTTTGTTTGACATTTGTTGTTAGTTATATCTGGGCAAAATTTAACAATAGCAGTAAAAGTTGAAATTATAAGCTAATAAATAATAATCTTAATAATTCCAACTTTTTCTGCTATTGTTAAATTTTGCCCAGCCATAGCTAACAGCAACTGTGAAACACTCATTTCAATTGTTTTTAATTACACAGCAACCCTTTTGTCGTAAAAATAATGAAGTTTTCGATATTTCTCATTTTTTCCTCCAGAAATTCAACATTTTTATTTTGGCCTAAAACTCCGCACTTACCCATTTGGGTTCATCCTGAGCAACTTTTCTTAATAAAAATTTTCGTATATAATATAACGAGTGGTACTGATTTTTTCCGACAAAATTTGCGAAACAAATAAATGAGTAGCTTTTCCAAAAGCAAAAGCTACGAATGTATTTGTAAGCAAATTTTGCAGAAAAAATCAGACCACGAATTATATTCGGATGATTAAGCAACAAAAGGAATTTCAATGGAAACAATAAGGTTGCCATGCTCGTTGCCATGACATTTCATTTGACAGAAATTTTTTCGCTGGAAAACCGTCCTGCTTTTCAGTCGTGGTGTTTTTCAGTTCAAAACCATGGTGATTGGTCGACTGTCTATAAATTCTGACATTTGATTGGTTTAAAATTCTTGAGTTGTTGAAGCTCTACATGTAGAAAAAAAAAGCGAATTAATTTGCTCAATATTAACCGAAATATTTGGGTGGTTCCAGTTAAAATGAGACACACTGTAGATAAAGATATTTTGTGGGATGGTTCTTTTATGCAAAAAGCCGTCCAACAGAACTAAATAGATTCTATTTAGAGGAGAATGCCAATCTTATTGAACACAAACCTGTTGTCTAACTGGCATATTTTTAGGTTTTTGAAGTTTAGCAATTATTAAAATAAAAAAGAGGAATTCGGCAGTAAAGGCAGCAACTTGAATGAAAATTATTTCCGTCAAGTTTTCGTTCTCAGGAAAATGATAAATGCATGTCGTGACTTCGCACTGCCCTTGCCTCGCTCACTAGGTATTATTATATTATTGTAACCTACTTACGATGAAGCAAATCGTAGGTAAAAGAAGTAAGAAGTGAATCGCTCAATAGGTAAAAATCTCACAGAGATTGCTGCAGAACATTTTTACCAATTAAATTATTTCTGATGAAATCAATCAAACATAATTTGCCACATGCGTATCCAACAGGAAAAACTAAATGCAATATCGTTTAAATCCGGAAAACTAATTACCAGATACCTCGCTTGGCAAATTGCGGCTGGAATTTTTGTCGAATTTAATTAAACGCGATAATGAATATAGATGCACGCAAATTTTTCATTCGTTATCAGGTAATTAACGTAAATTTTACCAATTTATATCAAGTTCACGTAATGCGCTTTAAAACTAGGGCACGCTTACTTTCGATTACCTGTTGTTATTTAATCCAAACCTGTAGTAAAAATGTCAGCAGGTTCTGTTTTGATATCTAGGAAACGTGGAGATAATATTCTCGTTCACCCTAATTTCGAAAACGATTAATGTCTAATTTTAGCGCATTTTACTTATTGATTCCTTCTCTTTAGAAACGTTGAGCAGTCTACTATCTATTAGATGTCGCCACAAGCTCTGCTTAGTGTGCGCATTATGAAAAAATTGGGGATTTAGAGCTGAAATGTATAAAACATGGCAAAAAGTGATATCCATTTGATAAGAAGTGCTTTTTCGTACGATATCGTAAAATTGAAAAGGAAAATAAATGTGCACTTACGATCTTCTTCAGTGACGCAGTATAAAGGAGAACTCATCATTCCATCTCCCGCGCCCGTGTAAGCCAAAGCCTTAATCGAATAGTTGGTGTATTTGAAAAGGGCATGTAAATATGTTTCAGTACTTGAAGTTCTTTTTACCTCCCCTGTTGTTGGGATATCAACTGTAATTCCAAACATCACACGTAATATAATAGCAGTAATATCACCCACCGTTTTCCTTCGGAATTGGACGATAATATATCTTGTATCCTTGTATCGAACCCCCGTGGAGGTTCGACGGTGGGGGTTTCCATGAAATTTTCATACTCTGTGAAAGAACTTGAGAACAGGTGATGTTTTGAGGGGGTGCCTCCGGCACCCCTTCTTTGGTGACACCTATAATTGTTGGAGAGGTAGGTCCTGACGAGATGCTGTTAAAGGCGCGAACATCAATGTCGTAACGAGTAAACTTTCGCAATCCTGTTAATTGCAACTTTGTGGTGGCCCACCCCTTAACCGTCAAGCTTTTAGTTTGGTTTTGGAATCCTAAATGTTCATGCCAGGATACTATATATCCGAGTAGCTCTCCGTTCCAACTTTCTTTGTTTGGAACTGACCAGGTTAGAAATAACTCCCCTGGACCTACAGATTCTACTCTAACATCTCTAGGAGGTTCTGAAGGCTCCTCTTCTTGGGTTTTCACCACTACAGGTTCTGTAAAAGCACTTTGGTCGATGCTGTTAACAGCGAGCAATCGCATCATGTAGACTGTCGCAGGAAGAAGACCTGCAACTACAGCAGTCTCCCTGATGTTATTTTCCGAACTAAAACACCAATTTCAAACTAGTTATCCAATAAATTATAATTACTCTAACTGTATGCTTGCAGGAAGTGTTAAGTTTAAAACAGATGATTGCTCCCAGTCTTGGTTGTTTCCAAGTACTTGATACTGAACTAGATAACCTATGACGGGACTATTTCCATCAAAAGGTCTTCTCCATGATAAGCGCACAGAACGGCTAGCTACTTCTATCACTTCCAACATACTGGGAGGATCGGGTCTTTCTTGAATGGCAAGATTAATGATGTGCTCACTTCGACCGAAGGTGTTTTCAGCTAGGCATTTATAAACTCCCGAGTCTTCTCTATCTGTATGGCTGATAGTGACTTGCGATTTCAAGCCATTCTCGGTGTTCGTGTTGCTGACCGTGAATCTAATTAAATTCGGAATCATGTACATTGTCACTCGAAATAAAATTTTAGGTGAAATTTACACTTGTTTTAGAACCCTGTAAAATTTATTACGAAACATGGCGAGGAATATTGATATTTAGAGTTTTTCGACGCGACAACAAATCTGCAAGGCGAGAAGCTTGAATGACAAAAGGTCGAATATTCAATTTCCCCCTTCCCTAGGATATTACCTGTAGTTATTCGTATCCAAGCGATTTTCATTTAATGTCCAAATCACTTCAATGGGGATGTCACCGTAGACGTGGCAAAGCAAATTAGCTGAATTCCCCCGTTTTACAGACACATTTTTTGCCGGTAAATCAAACCTAGCCGGTTCTGCGAAATATAATAAAATCAAGAGCGGAAATCGATATTTGATTTACCATTAACTCCAAGAAAAATTACTTTAGCGACTCCAGGACCAATGCCGTTGGTAGCTCTACACAAATAATACCCCTCGTCTTGAGGACTCACCGATTCCATCCACATCGAGCCGTTTGATAACAGTGTTGCTCTGCTGTGGAGACTTAAAAGGGGTTGATAATCCGCCGAGGTTTTGCCTGAGAATGTTATTTGATATTATGAGAAGAAATAATGGCCTTACCTTGGCCTTTGAGCCAAGTAATTTGTGGCAGGGGGAAGCCTTGAGCAGAACAAGGAATGAGAATTGGATCTCCTAAAAGGACTGACGCGTCCTGAGGTTCTATAATCCACTGAGGGGTTACTATTAAACAGACGTTTCAATTGTCTAACGTAACTACATTGTAATTAGTACCTTTAACCATTAATTGGGCCGTATAGTTAGCTCTCGCCGCTGTGTTACTAGCAACGCAAGTGTACGCCCCGCTGTGCCTCGAGGTAACTTCTTTAAAAATTAACATACTGTAGAATTCCGCTGCGCGCTCTTCAACCTGAATGAATTTAACACAGTGATAAATGCTAATAAATAAAAGTATTACCTGAAGAGTCACGGAAATATGCTCTCCGTCTTTATACCATGCAAAATGTATCGGCATATCACCTGAGGTGACGTAGCATGTAACTTGAGCTCGTCCCCCTTCTTGTAAGCTGGTCGGAAACGAAAACGGTTCCAGAATCGGAGGACTATTTACAATAAGTTGGATTTCTCTTCTTGCAACATTTCCGTCTCTACTTGTGACAAAGCAAGCATAAAATCCAGAATCTCGAACCGGATCGAGTCTGGATATAGTAAGAGCACCTCCCTCACCAAGACGATGCCTCAGATCCAGAGGTAAATCCTGCCCAGCGTGCTCCCAACGCACAGACCCTATTGGATATCCAGAATAGGGACAGTGCAAGGTTATATCCGCACCAGCTACGGCTTTTACTGGACCGATTGATCGTATGAATGGAGGACCTGCACTAAATGTATTAAATGCTAGTCTTCTACGACGATGAATAAAACATACCGTATATATTGAGCCGAGCTGAGTGCTCTGTTGATCCTAGCGAATTTAACGCTCGGCAACTGTAAAGACCGCCATCTTCCACCCTCACGTTCGAGATATTTAGGTGGCTAATCACATCTCCGTTTTGATCAACGTACTGGCTAATCGCGTATCTACAATTAACACCATATAAGGTATCGCTCTATCATTTAAGCTAATTACGGCTAACAGCTTCAATTACTCTAATCATGGAGGACGAGATACAAATAATCTTTTATATCATTTACAGAATACAGAGCGAGTCAAACGGAACTGCCACCCCTTATACCTTCTTTAGTTTCCACAACTCACAGCTTTTTTGGACAGAATAATACGAAGGCGTAGGGGGGCCACATTTTTAACATTCGCTTCTTAATACAAAATTGTCGCCTCGCACTCTCGACAATTGTCGACCCAATGACAATTGTCGACTCGCAATCGACAATTGTCGACTAGCAATCGATAATTGTCGACTCGCACTCGATAATTGTCGACTCGCACTTGACAGTTGTCGACCCGATCGACAATTGACGTCCCGATCGACAATTGATGACCCGATCGGCATCCCATCAGGTATTTCTTCAGAGAAAAGAGTACACATTATGCTCAAAAAAGAATGCATTAAAAAAGGATGACAATATGATTCGCGCGCAATTGGAGGCGATCGACAGAGACCGATATTCCTTTCTTTAATGGGCGGGAGAGGGAGAAATATATTTTGAGCCTCCAAATGGTCGTCGCGTGACGTCACTCAAGAAATAGGTCCATTGATGACCCGATCGGAAATTGATGACCCGACCGAGTGGTCAATTGTCGATCGGGTCGACAATTGTCGAGTGCGAGTCGACAATTTTCCATCCGGTCGACAATTGTCGAGTGCAAATCGACAATTTTGGATTAAAGAGCTATGTTAAAAATGTGGCCCATCTACGCCTTCGTAGATTTGTAATCATTTACATCTTTCATCCAATTTTCGAAAGCTTTCCACGAGTTTATACTTTACATTCAATTAAAATACATCACATTTTTGTCTTTTTGACTTGAAAGCGGCTTAAGAACTAAATTCTCAAATTATTTTGAAAAATGAAGAGCATTTGGTGTACGACGAGAGGTATATTGCCAAGGTTTTTCCGTTGACAGGTGTGCAATCTGAACAAAGTCAAGCCTTTAGTAAAACATGTTCCCCTCGATAGTAAAGAAGTTATCGAAAACCGCAAATCGATATCTTATTCCGTTCGTCTTAAAATCGCTTAAACATCATAATATGCCGGACCTAGGCAGGGCCGTAACTCCCTGTACGATCGGTAGTTTCCTGCCCCTGATTGATAAAATTACAATTTAAAGTCGAGTTAAACTTTGAAGGACCTTTAACTTTTATATGAAATCGGCCCTTAAAGTCACAAGAATGACATTTTCCCTACTGTTTAAAGGTCATTTATGTCATTTTAAGGGTTGCTTAAAGTTAATCAACTGCAGTGCAAATGGTCATTAGTGTTCTAGTCTGCCGGACGACACCCTAAAAACTAGCAAAAGAAAAGAAAATCTGATGGAAAATATATCTACAAACTAAGGAGCCTACAGATTATGAAAGGTATAAGAGACAAAGAACCCAGGTGAGAAGAATCATAAAAGAGGAAAAAGAAAAATCATGGAGAGACGTTGGAGTAAAAATGAACTTTTGACGACAATCAAAAGTTATTCTTCCGTACCTTGAGAAACATGAGGAGAAAGAGGATGCCAACCTTAACAAATATAAAAGATAAAGAGGGAAAGGGTATAATGGAAGAAGAAGAAATCATGGAAAGGTGAAAAGAATACTTTAAGGGCTTTTTATAAAGAAATGATGTAGAAAGAGAAAAAATCCGTATGAGAGAAGAAGACCTGATCAGTTTAGATGAAATAAAAGAAGCGATAGGGAAAGCTAAACGAGGAAAAGCCACCGGACATGATAATATAACTGCAGATATGCTAAAAGGAAACGCATATACACTAAGATCAATAATGAACGATGTAATAAAGAATGAAGCACCAAAAATTTGGCAAACCGGGATTATAACACCGATATATAAAAAAGGTGACAGTAAGCTATGCCAAAATTACAGAGGAATCACACTAACTAGCGCTGTCGCCAAATATATGTGATAATTTTAGAAAAAAGACACATCTAGAACATCTAGAAAATACACTGGAGGAAATATAATTTTGGGTTCAGACCAGATAAAGGAATAAATTCATAATGAATCAAATAATAGAAAAAGCCAATAAAGAAGATGAGAGATACACCTATGCTTTATCGATTTAGAAAAGGCCTTCGACAAGACCAGGGAAGAAGACATGGAAAATACTGAGAAAGAGAGGGGAACGCCAAAAATACTAGGGATACAAAGTTTATATAAAAAAACGCAAAACTATGTGAGAACCAAGCAAAAATCATCGAATAAGCTTGAAAGAACATTGGGTGTAAAACAAGGCTGCATATTATTAATCCCGCTGATATTCTCACTGGTGTTAGACGAAGGAATAAAGATGGCGAAAAAAGAAGTAAAGGCATACGAAGTAGGATTCTGGAGAATGAAGAGGGTGGACGTCTCAGAAATTTGCTATGGGGATGATGTGGTCATTATAGCCAAAGATGAAGAAACATCAAACAGAATTTGGAAAACTACGGAAGAGAATTGGGAAGAATAAATATGAAGATTAGTAGAGAAGACGAAAACGATGGTAGTAGGGAGAAATAAGACACAACACTACATAAAACTTGACAATGAAAAACTAAGTCAAGTGAGAAAATTTAAATACCTGGGTTCGATGATTTCTAAGGATGAATTAATGGAGGATGAGATAAAAGAAAGAATAACAGCTAGAGGGAAATTGTACAACAGCATTAAACACAAATCCATGGAAAAAAATACGAAAGAACATAAAAGTGCAAGTATTTAACAAAGTGGTTATACCTATACTCATACATGGGCAGAGACTTGGGACTTAGCGGAGAGGCAAATGGGAAATATTACAGCTACTAAGATGAGATTTCTGAGAAGAATAGAAAATAATACCAAGATGAATAGGATTAGGAATACAACACATAGACAAAATTTAGAGGTGAAGCCACTGGTGGAAGAAATTGAAAAAGGACAGTTAAGATGGTATGGAAACGTGAAAAGAATGAAAGACGATAAATTAGCTAAACAGGTGCTTGAAGCAAAAATATCCAAAAACCGAAGAAGAGGCCGTCCAGCGAGGAAGTGAGAAAATTTCATGGAGGGGGGTGCAAATTGAGTTACTCAAGACAGAAAAAAATGGAAATAGATATGGAAAAAGCTAGTAGAATGAATCCAACTCCAACAATGCCTTACACCCAACGATGGTAGATATGGTAACTTTTATATGAAATCGGCCCTTAAAAATGACAAGAATGACATTTTTTCTACTGTTTCTAGGTTATTTTTGTCATTTTAGTATAATTACACCTTTTTAGGGGGCAAATTTAACATTGCTTTTATGGTCATTACTTGAAGCATGTCTTCGACTTTTCAATTTTCTTCATGAATGGTTAGTTTCTTCGAAAAAATTTAAGAGCCAAAAAAGTTTGGGAATTGAACGGGGAATAAGGCCGCATAGGCAAATTAGCAATATTTTCAAACATAGAAAAGTTCAAGGACAAATAACTTGAGTCGCACCCTGTATAAAAAGGTTGCGATTTTTGATAATGTCCAAAGTATCCTCAGCATTTGCCTGTTGATCGGTGACAATGCTGTGCAAAAATTCAAAATCCTGGCGTCGTATAACATCAAGAGGAATCACAAGTGACCAATATTTTTTGCACCAAATCATCATTTGAACGGTAGATTCTGTGACTCACCCTGTGTAGTGAGATTTTTGTATAGTCCACCAAGCGGAAGAGTAGATTCTGACTTGAGATTAATGATTCTACTTTATTCGTCGATCAAGTATTGGGAATGAAAACTAGAAAAAATCTTTCGTTCTTTTTATAATTTTTCAACCCTCTGACGTTCACATTACACAGTTTGCTTATTTTTTTAATAATGCAACTTTTCACCCTCACATTTTTTGTCAATTTACGATGTTTTTTCCTGCTAAACCTCAAAGATATCGTCACCCCTTTTTCAATAAGTTTCATTAAGTTTTCAGACGTTTTAGTCGCTAATTACACAAACCACGTGTTTATTTAAGGGAGGGTTAATTTAAATGTTTACCGATGTTCTGTGGTTATGTCTGACAGTGGCTCTCCATCGAGGAACCATCTAAACTGCGGTGGTGGCGATCCCGTGGCGGAGCACCTCATTGACACTTGAGGCCCTGGCCTCATAGCTTGTTCAATAAATGTATATTGAAGTTCTGGTACAGTGTCTAAAAAGTACAAAGAAGATTCAGAAATTATTCAATGGAAGAGAAAAAGCAGCGCACTGTACACCAAAAACCGGAAGTGAGTTCGAGCTTCCGTCCACAATATATCATTTAAAACACACTTCCTATTTTTCCCACAAATTGTATTTTTGAAAATGATAAACTGTTTCTGGCAATTTGCTTCTAATTCGCTCAAAGGGTTATGGCGTACTCGACTGGTAAATCGTTCAATGGTTCGCGTTAATATATAAAAGCGAGTTGGGATCTAGAAAATGATAATATTAATACCTCCTAAACGGAGTTCGGCGCTTCCTTGAGAACTCTCTCGATCATTTTTGACAACACATTGATACATTCCTCTGTCGTTCCGAGTTACTCGATTCACAGCCACAACCAGGGAACTCAATAACTTTACTTTTCCATTCCCGTCAGTTGCCAGCAACTCCCCGTTTTTGAACCAATGGATAGATCCGACAGGTGATCCAGAAACTGTGCAGTTGAAAATCGCATTCTCACCCGAATTTATTACCTAAGTTAACGACAGTTAATGTTAACAAAAACAACCGTCTTGTACCTGTAACTGAGGAAGTACGTGAACACTTAAATGTGCAGTCACAGTAAGATGGATATCCAGTCGTTGCTCCCCGAAATCATTTGAAACCTTACAAGTATATCTACCTGCATCTTCAGGCTTCAGTCGGCGTATTAGGAGAATATCCTGTGAAGGCTCGAAACGAGGCGATGAGTGAACTGGTTGGAGGTGTCCTCCGATCTCTCGAAACCAGCTAATGAAAAAGGATAACCATATTTTTGACGTATTATTAACATTAATACGAAACTCACGCCATTCACTCCGCAAACTCGTTGTAATTGAATACCTAAGAGATGAATCCTATACGTGTTTACTTAACAACACATCCATAATGAAATTGATTTAGGGGCTTAATAGAATGTTTACAGGGGGGGTCTTACTTGAAAGTTGGTGGTGGGTTTCCCTGCGCTGAACATGTTAAATGGATATCAGTCTCGCGTTCGGCGGAGATCATTGTTTGGACGGTTGGGGCCAGTCGGGGGGATGTGCCTCCTGCAGGCTCTGTCGCAGATATTTAATATTAAATTTACTGGGGGGATGATCACTAGTGGAATTAGTTGTACATCCGACTTGGAATTAATTCCGGAATTATGGAATTTGAAAGGAATTAATGGAATTAGTTGGAATTAGTTGGAATTAGCTGGGATTAGTTGGAATTAACTGGAATTATTATGATATTATTTGGAATTGATATGGAATTATTTGGAATTGATTGGAATTACTTTTAAGTACATCATTTAAAAGGAATTAAAGGAATTAGTTGGACTTAGCTGGAATTAGTTGAAATTAGTCGGAATTAGTTGGAATTAATATGGAATTGACGCAGAATTGGTTGGAATATGCGCCCAAACATACACGTGAAGTGCATGGCACAACTGGTTAATGAAAGGTTAAATATTTTACGAAGGCGCAGAGAGGACATTTTACAAATTCTCAGTCTTCGACCACAATATCACTATACTTATACATATGTATACCTAATGGGTACAAAATCTAAACTGGTTAATTAGGTACCTATACCTAAGTAGGTATAATAACACGGCTAGGTACATAGGTACACGTTTTCAGTTTGTTGATGGTGTGCTGGGCAAATGCATATTTGCATATTGTTTAATATTGGGCATAATCAATTGATACTTAAATTCTGCATGAGTTTATGTATTTTACGTTTAAATAAACAATTTTTATTTTGCATATTTTGCATGTTTTATTAGCAAGGCATGTTTTACGACTTTAGAGCATGTAAGTGCATATATTTCTCATTTTCTGGATTTTTCAGCTACACTTGCATCTTTCAGAAAATTATTTCTCTAAAATTTATACACATAATTAGCAGTTTCTGGAGATCATTATATCTGCTTACACCAGGTACCTAAAATAATCGATTTCTCTTCATGGAAGGGTCGACTGAGGATTAGGTATATTTACAATCTTATTTATTACTTGTATTTATTTACTTGCATACATCTTCCCTTAAAATGCCTAAAGTCGGAAGTTCAAAAAATTAAAACGTTTTAAGGTGGATCAGTGGCTATAAATGTTTGAGATGCGATACTTATGCACGATTCCACCGACCTTACTTAACTTTAAGAGAGCCTTAAAATGACAATAATGACGTTTATATCATAAGACAAACGTCATTCTTCATTTTTAAGTCTAACTTAAGTGCTAAGTTTGGTCCGTGGGACCGGCCATTAGTGACACCGTCTTTTGCAACATGTGCTCAAAACAGGCCAGTATTCTTTATTTAGGTGTCCGGTAAATTCGTCGCCAGCAATTTGTCGCCAGCAATTCGTCGCCGACAATTCGTCGCCAGCAATTCGTCGCCCCAGCAATTCGTCGCCTCAACAATTCATCGCCAGCAATTCATCGCCACAACAATTCGTCGCCAGCAATTTGTCGCCGACTTAATTCGTCGCCACAGCAATTCGTCGCCGCAACAATTCATCGCTAAGGAAAAAAATGAGTGACGTCCAGCGAATCCCGATATTTTATTCTTGGTCTGACTGTGACCTCTATCCTGAGCTAGTTTTACATATACAGAGTGTCCCAGATTCAATGTGACGGGCAATATCTCCATCGTGACCAGAAGTTAAATAATTCTGAATTTTGGCATGAGCACCTATATTTTGACGTCCGGCGGATCTTTTCAGATAATACACTTATAGCTATGTATGTACTTCAGACAGTCAAAAGTTGGTTTGATGCTCAAACTGATATTTGGTTACGTAATGTGCGTAGAAAGGCAAAATTAAATTTTATAAGCAAATAAATTCCGTTTCGGATTCCTGCTTACGAGCCCCCGTGTGCTGTTAGGTCGGATTAGTAAAAGTAAACATCCCTCTGCATTTTAGTAGCGTACAAACTAATTACGATAATTTCTTTCTTGGAAGTATATTTTTGTACAATATCCTGCTTACGTCGTTAAAGGATTAGAGAGACGCGACCCTAAATAAATTCCGATAAAACCCCAGGTAGGTACCTGCCTTTCTGTGGTCGTTTTCTGAAGAAATAAAGTTTGCAGAATATGCTAAAAGTTATTTAAACATGATAACATGCAAAAGCATTTGTTTTGCATCAAATCCGAGTTCTACTTATGGAATCAGCAATCAGCCATTATCCATAGTTCGCTGTTATAGGGTAAAAATGCCTTAATCACTACCTGGAACTGAATAATTTGTAGATCGGATAAATTACTGTTACCTATGTAGGTATACAACTAATTACAATAAATTAATTTTAAAATAAGATAAAAAATATCGATTTAAGCGGGGAAAGACCACAGACGAAGAATAAATATCGGGACCGCGCTGAACGTCTACAAAATGTTAAATTGTATCACGAAACGATCACGGTCGATTATTTGCGTGGAATCGCCCACAATGTAAGATACTAAATAAAAAGAATAACATTTTGAAAATCTTATGCTTCATTTCCTTGGCGATGAATTGTTGCGGCGACGAATTGCTGTGGCGACGAATTAAGTCGGCGACCAATTGCTGGCGACGAATTGTTGTGGCGACGAATTGTAGGCGACGAATTGCTGGCGACGAATTGCTGGCGACGAATTTTCCTAACTTCCTTTATTTATTGTTGATTGATTGCCAAAAATGTAAAAAGCAGGCTAGGATAATATAAAATTGTAATTTCAATTATTCCAGCTTAATATCAGCAAGAAGTTTCAAATAGATCAACACCTAACTACCGATCCACACGTTAAATCTAAGTAACAACAGTTAATGCAATGTCTGAACGAAACAGTAAAAGTGATACATTTTAACAAAACTTTGTGTAAAATGATGACTGATTGTAATACTGCCGTGCTAAGCCCAAAAAGCGTATCTACAGTTTCGATGGAAACGAGATTTTGACGTTTTTATATTTTAAAATAAAACACATACCTAAGACGCAATGCATATTGCCTCAATTCATTCGCGAATTTTGACTAAAATAGTGATTGGATGGCAACAAAAATTCTTGTCATGGTAGTTTAAGACATTCTAAACAAGATTCAGGTGTTAACTCATTTTTCGCCAAAACTGTAGATACGCCTTTTGGGCTTAGCACGGCAGAATATTCCTGCATATTAATAAAGCATAAAAATCAGTTTTAGTGCATTTTTGGCTACTTTGGCGCATGTTTTGGTGCTTATTTTATGTCGTTTTTAAGGCATATTGCATGCATATTTTTAGGCTTTTTACGGCATGTTTGCCCAACCCTATATGATGGATTGTGTTGGATAAAGCGGCTGGAACCTCCCCACTGATAAATAATATACAATCCTACTTCCTCTTATTATATAAATTTCAATCCACCATCATATTATTATTATAAAAACTGTTTATTTTCAAACGTCATTTAACAATTACTTACATGACTATGTTGGCAAGGTATAACAGTCATTTCTATGACACCATGTTTGAGCGGCCTATAATAGATATTTATTTTATTAGCAGTTTAAGTAAGACATTATGGGACGGAGAACGGAAGTTTAAATTAAATTCATACGAATGTCACATTGTCACTTAAACTCCGAATAAAATACAATATTTTATTTTCAAATGAAAAAATCGAAAATTTTCTAGTAACGTCTGTTGCGCGTCACTTTGACACTTTGCAAAATTGCAAATAATGATGAATTTAAACTCCTCCGGAGTTTAACACTCCGGTAAAAATGGTGCCATAGAAATGACGGTTATACCTTGTCAACACAGTCATTTAAATAATTGTTATGTGACGTTTGAAAATAAACAATCTTAAACTCCGGAGGAGTGCAAATAAGTGCCAACAAACATTAGTAGAAAATTTTCGATTTTTTCGTTTGAAAATAATAGATATTTATTTTATTAGGAGTTTAAGTACATTATGAGACGGAGTATGCAAGTTTAAACGCCGAGCGGAGCGAGTCACATAATGTCGCTTAAACTCCGTATAAGATGCAATGTTTTATTTTCAAACGAAAAAAGACAAAATTTTCTACTAACTCGCCAGGTCAAGCCTTTTGAAGCACATCAAGTCGTGAAAAATAAGAAAAGTAACTTAGTTTGGCACTTACGAAAAAAACAGGAAAACCATCTACAGATCGACTTCGACGATACATTAATTAATTGTTCCAAACTTAATAATAATTAAAATGTTTCAGTTTTGAAAGTTTTGTATATAATACATATCTTTTTGGCCTGACAAACTAACTGGGAATTCTGATTTCTGAAATTGGATTCCTGTTTTTTCGTCTTAGTTTAATTTCAGGGTAACTTTACAATGTTGGCAAAATCGTTGACAAAGTGACAAATAAAAGTCAGGTTTGACAACACTTTTCAAAAAATGACGTGAATAATTTTAAAAGTGATAAGTGTTTTCAGAGATTTTTCTACAAACAGTGGACAGAAAATGAATAAAACACAGATAGTTGAAACGATAGCGGAAATTTTTAATGTTTGTATCGACCATTCGCAATTATTCAAACATTTGCAAACATGTTTTTAGATAAAGCGAAAATTTTAAAAGACCCAAATCATCTACGGATAACAAAAACTGGAGATAACTTCGACGACATACCTCCAGTCACAATTTCGTTAGTAGAGTCTACACGAGTCAGAAAGTGAGCCAGATTATGATAATGAATCGGAGACTGCAGATGGAGACCGATGGCTCTTTTTAAACATTAACTGACGTATTTTCTCCTAATGTTTCGCACTAAAATTCACAAAACTGTATGGGTACCTCTATGTTCACAATTACAAATGTTTTGGGTACCTACCCTCGTCAAATTGATTTTTGATTTTCTTTCAAATTAAATTATTCCGTCATTTGGGTGACAATTCTGTTCGACTTTGGCATTTGCAACGTAACCATAAATTCAAAAGTCTCAATCAAACGAAAACAATCAAAGCAAAACAGTTACTAAAGTTACCAGATTTAGTTAGTCAGGTCAAAAAAATATCGACTTTAAAGTACCTAATGACCCCTGACAGTACCTCCATGCCTGAAAATTTTTATGTCTAGTATTACAAGAAAGAATTAATTTGGCACTAGATAATGGAAGTATACAGGGTGAAGAATTGATTTGGCACTAAATTAATGGAAGTATACAGGATGGTTCTTTTTTCACTTCTCATTATTTGGATCTCCTAAACGATAAAAGATACGGGGTCGGTTAAATTAGAGAAAAGTTGCACTATTTCTTGGTGATTAAGAATCTGAAGAAAATTCTCAGGTTTCTTGATTCGTTCCTGAATTATCCCGAAAGTCGCATTTTCAGTTTTTTCCCCCAGTTTTTTCGGGGTAAATCAAGAACGAATCAAGATATCGGGAAATTATTCTCCTCAGATTCTTAATCGACAAGAAATAGTGCAACTTTAGTCTAACTTAACCGACCTCCTACCTCTTACGTTTAGGATATATAAATGGTGAGCAGTGAAAAAGGAACCACACTGTATTGGAAAATAATTAATTAGCTAATGGAATTAGAAATAAAACTAATATGGAATTGATGGAATTAATCTGGAATTGATGGAATTAATCGGAAATTGATGGATTTAATCGGGAATTGATGGAATTAATCTGGAATTGATCTGGAATTAGTAATGGAATTAATATGGAATTGATGGAATTAATCTGGAATTGATGGAATTAATCGGAAATTGATGGATTTAATCGGGAATTGATGGAATTAATCTGGAATTGATCTGGAATTGACGGAATTAATGGAATTAATGGAAATAAATCGGAATTAATGGAATTGAACTGGAATTATTGGAATTAATTTCCGATTGGAATTAATTGTACACAATTTTTTTGAGTGATCAGCACCTCAAAATTGACCTCAACACAGACTAAACATTTGTTTGGTCGAAGCGATATCTCAAACGTGAGACAAATGGTGGATGCGCCGGGCGAATTACCTGTAACGGTTAGCATAGCCGGAGCACTCCTCTTCCTCTCTTGAGTCAAAGCGTGTAAAGTCAAACAAGAATACCTAGCAAGTCCATCTTCGGCCCTGGCTGATCTAATGTGAAGCTCCCCCGTGCCATAGGTCACAACGATGCGGCCACCTGTAAATGTGAAAAGAAAGTTTCGTGAATAATGATAATGTTGACGGAATATGAAATCCAGCGCTAGATGAGTAATCGTTTTACAAACGGTGCGTGTTGACGAGTAAACAAGATAAGAAAATAGAACCTTGGAAGGGAAGAACTTCATTATTGAACAAAAATGTAAGTTACAGTATCCCGCTGAGAAATTTAAGTCATTTTAGCACATCCCATCCGATCCTTTTTGTTTTATTGCATAACGCCGAGACCGCCACGACTTCGTATTCAATTTAAGTTTCTTTCTCCAAAGTCGGATCCAAGGCTTTCTCCCGAGTGGCAACACAATATAACAAAGTTTTCGTGCGCGGATATTGTTAAAAGAGAAAGTAGGAATGCAAGTCAAAGCCCAAATCCTAAACACTGTCGTAATTTGATCAGTGCATAAAACACGTAAATGTCCAGGGGGTGAATGACAAAAAAGCTGACCTCTGCTAAATTTGGCAACTGTCTAAGTTTATAAAGGATACGAGGCTCTTCTGGAATAAAAATGATGGTAGAGGCTATTGTGTGAAGGAAATAATCAATTTACAGATCGTGGCTCCCAAGTCAAATCTACCGAGCATTGTGGCTGGGCTGGATACGCTCGTTTTATCCGGGCTTCAGCACGAACATTTATCAATTGAGTCTTAATTCCATTCTTTACAATTGCTACAGAAACCACATGGAAACTACATTTCACAATTAACGTCAATTCTTTTTGCATACTAAGGAAGCAGATAATCCTTCAGCATTACACTTCATTAGTTAACTGACTACTCACCCATATTAGATCCTGGAAGAAGGATGGAATCGTCTCTCGACCAGGATGTTACGCTCACGTGCTCCTTCACGAAAGCTGGTATTACACACCCCAATACTGCAGTATTTCCCGCAGACACGTGAGTATGATAAACCTGCACTTCGTAATGTTCACTAACCACTGCAACAAAATGAGTCTCCTCAAAAATGCATTCATTTTAAATTTTAAACATTTTAGCAATTTCGTCGCAAGATTTGCAAAATGATATTTTCATCCAAATCCCTGCTCTCTCATTTCATATAAAACAATGAGTACACCCTCCAACATCCACGTGTGCGTCAGCATGCATAAAATATTGAGTTACGAGTGTTTATAGCTGAACCGACGTGAGACAACCTCTTTGCCTACTCCGAGCAACATTATATTTGAATTTAGACGAATGTTTACGCCACTTACAAGTTAAGTAGATTTATGATTGCCATATAACTTGAGGACTGAAATTTCACTATTATACCCTGCACAAAAATGTCAATATTTGCGTTCAAAAAATTTAATATGTGAGTTTGTTCGTTTATAGGAAGACGTTCAAAAAGATGTTCATGATTTCTTGGAGGGTCTTGAATTAACCGAGATGAATGTTGGGGAGGCAACGGCAGGGGCTTCCTGTAATTGGAATCTTTGGTCATGATTCTAGGCAAATTGATATGTTAGAATTGGCACAACAACACTATTGATGGGCTGATTAATATGTAATATCCGTCGCACATACGAGGGATTCATGGAAACTGATTAATTTGTATTTACTGTGAATAGTCAAGGCACATGAAAGGGATTTTTGTTTAATATCTGAATAGTGTACCTATTAATTTAGCTATTGATATTGATGGACACGAAAAGGGGGGAACCAGTAAACCAGCCTAGACAACTTAAAGTTGCTGATGTTAGTGCCGTAGCAGAATGCGAGGCACTCTTGTTTTAGCTTGTTCGCTCGCTCGCTCGTCGCATCGATCGATCCTCTACTCTGTCTTTATCTCCCTAAAAGTAAGGAGGGGATTGCTTTTGGGCCATATCGGACCAATGGGGTGAAAAACCGAAAAACTATTAATTCCAATAACTCGAGAACTAGTGGAGATATCTTGCTGAAACTTGGTATGTACGCTCAAACTTTAAGTCTGCTGAAGGTGAAGCAGTGCCAATTCCGGGGGATGAAATTTAGGGCATGAAAATCTTAAAAGATATGATAACTCCGCAAGGATTGCACGCAGCTACTTGAAACTCAATACACACACATTTATCGGTGAAATCTTGCGGGGGATGCATTTTTCGCAAAATCGAACAATGGAGTGGAAATTATGGGTTGCAACACGAAATTCCGCTTAATAAGTAACGATCGAAAGTGGCGTCACTCGATAGCTTTCTATTAATGATTCAAAAAAGGGGTTATTCATATTTTGCGAAAAAACACCCTTAAAGGCGCTACAACCCCTAACATGCAGAAACACAAAAATGCGAGAAGTCAAAAACTACTCAACGTATCAAGGCGGAATTTGGTGTATTAATTTTTAGTGACACTGTAAGCGGAAAGACAAATTTTCACTAAGATCTAACAAGGGGGATGAAATTTAAGGGTCAACTATTGAAAAAAGTCTTGTGAGTTTTCAACCTAAAACCAACCCCCAGGCTATTAACAACCCCTGACTCTTTGCAAGTAGATAAATAAATTTTACCTGATTGCGTTTTGAAAAGTTAGATTTTACGCAATTAGGTAAAATGTTGTACGTAATACGTTATGAAAAGCCCCAGTTGTTTGACTCGCATAATTTTGCAAAACTCGCTATCCCTCGTTTCGGCAAATATTACGGCTCGTCGAACAATATAGGCCTTTTCATAACTAATTACGTAAATAACTATTATTTATTTTTTCTGAAATCCTACTGATTTATTTATGAACAACCGAAGTCAATAAATATGCAAGGAGTTATGTAACACCGGAAAAATAAACTCACAGCTGTAAATCACAAAGGGGCGAAATAATGAGATGTTGAAAACATGAATCAATAAATGGCGGAATAAATCAACGAATTGGATTAGGGTGTTGAAATTGAAAAAGCTACTTTCTTTAGAGCATGTGGGGGTGGTGAAATAGGGAGCTGGAGATTAGGGGTTGAAACGTTAATGAAACCCTGTAATTTGGTACAGAGAAGCAATGTCTTCGGAGAAATTGTGAGGCCTTACACATTTCGTCTTCGAGAAAGGAGGAGTGAATTTTAGGAGAAATTTATCGAAGGGCATGAAAAGGGGCGGAAACTCGTATTTTCACTGAACAATGTAGGGTTGAAGTTAATAATAATAATAATCGTGAAAAACCAGCCTTAAAAGCGCTACAACCTATAACATATACCGAAACACAAAAAAGCGAGAACTCAAAAACTGCTCAACCTATCCAGGCTGGATTTGGTGTGTTAATTTACAGGGACACAGTAGGCGGATGGGCAAATTTTCATTATGATCTAATAAGGGGGATGAAAATTAAGGGTTGAAACTGGAAAGTTTTTCATGTAAGTGGTAGAATAAAATTATAGGATTCGATAGATTTCGGTCAACCATTAAAAAAATGTCTTCAACCTAAAACCAACCCTTAGGCTACTAACAACCTCTATAAGCCCTAGCAAGCGGAGTAAATACAATTTATTAATTTTTTCGGTCTTTTTTGCGATTTTTCGGTAATTCAAAGTCATTTTCATTAGTTTTTAACCCATCCACAATTTTTCAAGTCCTTTCATGATATGTGAACCCTCAAAAAGCTAAATTTATGCAGACAGGCGCTTCTTCTTCGTGTAATTTTCGATAGTTCTACTTTACTAGTCACTTTTCACCCGCCCCCGTAACTTTTCGCCCCCCTCACAATTTTGCAACCCTGGAGTGTTCATTTGGCCAAATTCGCGCAGTGTTGTCTTATTCTTCGGTAATAAATTTTATACTCTTTTGGATAATATTTACCTTTTTCACTTTTTCAATCCGCTACTCGCAATATTTTAACCCTTCCATAAAAGGCTAAATTTGCATAATTACATAGCTTATTTTTGTGTTATTTTCTGTAATTCTACTTAAGTTAGGTCAATTTCAACCCCTTTCATGCATGATATCTGAACCTTTAAAAAGCTAAATTTACGCAAACCACTTCTCGCTAGTTCTAGTTAACTACAGTCCATTTTCACCCCTCTCGACGTTTCATCACATTTCACAATTTTTCAGCCACCCCCCGAGGGTTAATTTTGTAAAATTCGCGCAATTTTGCCTTTTTTTCGCTAACAAATTTCACTCATACACTGAGAAAACAGTCGAGTTATATTTAATAAATGCGAGTTAATGCAAATAAATAATTTTCTCGGATCCCGACATAATAAATCTTTATTTGTCATGCATAATTCATTTATCTGAAAAGTGTTTCTCTACAATAATTAACAAAAAATACCTAATATTTATTATGAATAGAGAGCGGATTTTATGCTAAATGCATATTGCATGCATATTTTACATATTTGGTAAAGCATATTTATGCTTATTTCGCAAGATTTCTGTTGAAACCACCTTTAAAAATGGCGGCGGTTCTTCAAAAAACTGATTTCATGAATTTACCTACCCATTTATTACCTGCATCCCTTTCCTGCTTAAGACAACTCGGGTCAGGTAGACGCTCAACCTGTATTCATTACTAATAACAGGTTTTTTGCCTATTTTCCTCTCATTTCAAAAGCCATCCTGAGTTCATTTTTGCAGAGGTTTTTTTTTTGAATGAGAACTTGCGTGGTAATTTAGAATTTTACGTGCTTATTTAGTGCTTATTTCGCTATTTTTTGGTGCATAAATATGCGCCTATTTGGCGAAAAAATTTGGCATATAAATCCGCCCTCTAATTATGAATATCGATTTATTTTTAATTAATTAACGTTAGGTTAATAGATAAACTAGCTCATTTAAGACAAAACTCTGTTTACTAGTTAACAATACTGCTTTATTAATAATTATGAAAGTATCATTAACTTATTAGATTTTTTATCTTTTTATCTATTATTTTTTTTATACCTATATGGATTGTTTACTGCCTTTTTCACAATTTTGACCCCCTTCGCAATATTTCAACCCCCAAGAGCCAAATTTGCGTAATTGGCTTATTTTCGTGTTTCGTGATAATTTTGCAAAATTCGCGTAATTTCGTTTTTCTTCGGTAATAAATTGAACTCATTTTGGATTCAGTTTACCTTTTAGAATTCTTCAGCCCCATTCGCAATAGGCATATTTATATAAGTATTTCAGCCCCCACAAAAGTCTGATCTGAATAATTGGATTATTTTCGTGTTATTGTCTGTATTCTTCTTAATTACCATTAATTCTCATCACCTTTGATTTTTCATCCCCTTTTACGATTTGTCAACCCCCTAAGTAATAATTATGCAATATTCGGGTAATTTCGTTTTTCTTCGGTAATAGGTAAATTGAACTCATTTGGATTCAGTTTACCTTTCACAATTTTCCAGCCTCCTTTGCAATAGGTAAGTATATATTTGAACCCCTAAATTGCATTATTGGCTTATCTTAGTATTATATTTTGTAATTCTACCTAATCACAGTTAATCTTCGCCCCTCTTCCCCCTTCGCCATTTTCAACCCACTGAGCGCCATTTTACAAAATTCGGCAAATTTACTCATTCGGATTATATTTTCACTCTTTACAACTTTTACACAATCTTCACAATATTTCATCCCCTCCAAAACATAAATTTGTAAAATTGTCCTATTGTCCGTGTTACTTTTAGTATTCTTACTTAACTGTAGAAAATTTTTTCTTGCCTTTAGTGGTAATTCTACAACTTCGCATAATTTTTGTGTTTTTTATTCATTTTCGACTGCACACTGTAAAGGACTATTTACTTTTTTATCGGCACCCGTCATTTGAATTACAACTATGCATACTACTATAACTAGCACCAGAGCTAAGCTGATGAGTATAATATTGATCTGCTGAGGTTATATGGATATGCCTGCTGGTTTATCCGCCAATATTTGCGGCGACCTGGAACATTTTCCACAATAACAATAGCACTTTTACCACTACAATGGCCATTAGCCGATAACGGTGAATATAGATGCCGGTAATGTGTATGAAATTCAGCCGACGGTTAATTTTATTCAGGGATAGTTGATTAAAAAGCAGTCGATAAGAAGAACTCTCAAAGAGGTTTCGAAAACAAAAGCAAGACAAAACCATTGCATCATGAGCATTTTTATTATAAATACGGGGTGTTTGCTTTGATGTGATCCAACCAACTCTAACCCACCTCCATAGTGGAAGGATCGACGTAACAACACTGCACAGAAACAAATGTGTGAAATTCATGTTCGAATGGGTTCGAATGAATGCCCTTTCCGGGGTTAGATCGCCAAAGAGATTGATGAAGCTCCGATTGAAACAGACGGATCGTGTGTACGCATTTCTCCCTGCAATCGATCCGGGAACGGTTACATTGTAATTAAAGGGCGATTTTAAAGTCGAAATTATATACCTTGTTGGTCAAAGATTTATGGGGGACGAATTATCTTTAAATTTAGATCGGCTGCATGACAGTAATCCTGGTTTAAGCTTGCAGGAGAGGCAAACTAATGGGTATAAAAACTTTACACTCTTGACTAATGAATATTTTATTATACAGAGCTATTCTAATGAAACCAATCAGCGTATAAATTACTGGAATTTTCTGTATTTTTTCTTTCTCCTTTTATACATATTTTTTAAAATTCTGCCATAAATTAACACTTCTACCGTCTCCAAACAAAGCAACGGTAAAACTGATTTATAAATCAATTCATCTTATAGTTTTTCGAGTGGAATAGCAATAATACTAAACCTCACGTAATGAAACAGAAACTATAATAATTGTTTCCCTTTTTCCTTAATTGAAGCCTCTAGAAGTGTGGATATTGCTAGGAAGCGAGAAAGATACGAAGGTTATTAAAAGTGTGGTGAATTATGGCGGAGGAAATTTTCACTCCCTCTCTTCTGCGGTCGTTCAATGAAGATGTGATGAAAGCGGGATATGAAACTGTTGACAATATAAATATGCACCCATGTTTGATTCATGTACAGGCTTCGCTGATAATAATGAAAACGTGTCAAAATTAAAAATTCGACTACTTTTTGCCCATCTTACAGAAAACTTGCCGAAGATTTTCTACTTTAGTAGTTTCAGCTTGCACAAGACGGGAAATAAGAGTGGCAGGTTGTAACACAAACTTATTTAAATTGGAGTTTTCCAATAAACTTGTGCAAAATGAAATATTCTACACGCCTTGAGGGATACTCTGCAATCATTCAAACTATTAACTATAAGTTGGCAGAAAAGTAGCTAAATTGAATTTTAACAGAAATGCTACAATTCGCGATCTGTATTGAAGGATTTCAAGTATTAAAATATTAGGGGCGATTTAAAATTCTTTTGTTTGGCAAGTAAACAGAAGCGTGTCTGGCTAGTGTGAATAAATACTTGAATGCACACTTGAAATGATGAAAGGCTTGGATACAACCCTTGCACCAAAGCCATGTATGATGTTTATTCGAAACTAACATTGCATGTTTCAATACGCACATAATTATACATATTATAATTGAAGCTCTATGATCAATCAGCTTCTTATTTCATAGTAGTTATTTTTAATTCTTTAGCATAAAATGATTAGAAAATTTATGAAATCTGACAGCAAGCAATTTAAGCGAGAGCTCTATCTATTCTGAAGTTAGCCTATCCAAACAATTTAATGCTCTACTTCCTGGCGTAAATCCATTTCCTAAATTGTCTGCATTACGATTCGCATGTAAGTGTGAGTTTATAAAAGAAATTGCAAGATACTTTCAAATCAATATAGATGGTATAAACCGATTCGATGGAGCACAATAGAGGCTATTTGTAAACAACGTACTCGTGGTGTCGCAAATTGTTCCTCTATTCAATACAGACGGACGTTTTTGTTGTTTTACTCTTCTTCGTATTTTCAGTCCGACTGTGAACGTTCAAGGACCATTAACTTTGTTTAATTTTTCAGAGAAATTTTTTGCTGGGAAATACATGAACAATGACCGCCGCATGTTTGCTGAAAAGTTCACAGTTCTTCTAGTCCATTAAAACTAATTTACATTGATCCCAAAATCCATATTGCGTCATGGTGTAACCCCGTATAGATTAGTTGCATCAACATATCTTTTAAAATTGTTTGCAATTTCGGCGGTGGAATTATACCAAGATTTCAAAATGATAACAAAATTTAATCTATTGTTGGTGACTTGATTAGCATAATTGTTAATTTGAATGCAAACGAGTTAACGCCTTTCACGAAAGTAACTTAACTTTCGACTTCGTTTTACTAATTCACCTATATTCATGATCCTCTGTATTCCAACTAAATATCGTAGGAGGAGAAGTTTATAAAGGATTTTGTTCATAAAGTGCATTACCTCGCTATTTTAGCGTTTTCTTCATCACGAAGAGTAATAGAATTACATAAGGGGACGTTTTTTTGTAAAGGCTACAATTTCAGGTGTAATAATACCTGGTGGTTTATTAATTACAGTGTTGATATGAAAGCAGCAGCATATGAAGGGAAAAGTCGGTAATTACACGTGGACCTGACAGCCTTAGTGGCAGAATAGGTCGTAGTTGGAACCCCCATTCCGTTGAATAATAGAACGTGTGGCGGTTGTGATTTCCCTAGACGGTAGTACATAGCACGAGACACATTTATGAGAAAATAAAACGGAAACATCGAGGCTTAATAACTATTCAAAGACTTGTTAAGTGCCTTTATTAATATAGCGCATTTGTAGTGATTTCAATAGACAAATTGATGTTTATCTTGCATCTCAAATGGTCGGATGCAAATTGACACACGAAACATGTTTTGACGGTTTGCGTAAACATTTTCCTTCCGATCGTTACACTAGTTTGAGCTTTACTCAATCTGAACACAAAAGCATGTTTACAGGTTATTTCCCCACCTTATTGATATTTCGTAAGAAAAGAAATCTTATGCCGGATTTACACTTGTCAAGTAGCTAAAACATTAGGTAGGTAGCTAAATTTAGTTAACATTTCTTATACCCTTATAGTCTTAGCGGAAGAAATAGGGTACAAAAGGAACCGGATTATGTATGTACAATATGTACAATTTTCAATAGAAGGAACTCTTTCACTATAACAGTCACATCATCAATTAACCAAAACGAATGCATTGTTTATTTTCAATTATAACTTTTAATGTTATTCCAATTGCTGTTTACACTCATGAAACGTTCCGTATCTCTTGCTCACCAGTTTATTTTGCTAATTGCTCTTACGTGAGCTAAATTGCAAAATATTGATCACAACTATTTCAGAGTCATTTGTTTACTTTTTCGTTGATTAATCTGCGAGTGTTGATTATTTAGGGTTCCGTCGACTGTTTAGATAAAAATAATTGGAAACGCCCTTAAGCTAAATTGGTTTTCTAAAGACACTGTTTTCTTCTCTTGACTGAATCAATGGATAGTTTCAGGATGCCAGTCTCAGTCAATATTTCGAACCGTTTCAATTTGTTTTATTTTAATGAAATTGACGCTTCTTTGAATTTCCGATTGCTACTCTCGTTCGTTCACCCATCCGGACAGATGTGCCACCGAATCGATGGATCTCGCCGCAACGAATTTTAGTTTCCGAATAACCCTTGGCGCAAATGTTATTCATCTGCAAGTGTATTAAAGGAAAATTGGTTTTGTTTATGTGCCAAGAATTTCACTTATCTACAAAAATTGATCAAGATTATGTTATCTAATTATCGTTCATACTCTAGAAACAGTAGAAACACATTAAGAGTAAATGGAGTCTCCTGCAGGATTTAATTGGCTTCCTTCCGTATGAATTAGTAAGACACTATTTCTTTGATTCTACTCATAATTAATGGTCCGTTGAGCTAACAATATTAGCGAAAAGCACGAAAGCCTTACCAGCTCGAACGATGACATCCCTGCTGAGAATGGTACCTGCCAGATTAGAAGCTCTGCATCGATAAACGGTGGAATGAACGTCCTTTCGGTAATCTTCAGCTCTAAAGGGTGGAAAATATAAAGTCCCATTACCGAGTGATTGTCTGAAACACATAAAGGTAGTTTGTCAATAAGTAAACGAGATAATGTGCAAAGCTGTTTAATTTGGTAAACATGATACATAGCGGTTGCACAATAGACCTAGAACCAGGATTTCACCAGACTTGCAGTGATAAGCCTTGCATTCATTTTACAGTGCTGTACGTAGCGGTCGTTTGCGAAACTATTTGAATAACGGAACGGAAAACGTTCTTTTCAGCCTAGACTGAGTTTACAGATCCGACGTTGATCTATGGATTCTTTTATTTAGGATTTATAAGAGGATCGATACATTGTTGCGGTGGAATTGACGCCACTTTCGAGTCTCGAGGTGAATCCATTAAAGAGAAAATTTACAGAGTGGAGCCTCAAAAATCTGGGGAGAATCTCAACAAAATTGATGAAATGGTAAAAGTTATAAAAAGTATCTCGTATGTTAATTGGTGTCGATGATGAAAACCCCCTGCGGCTAAGTTTTATTTTCTATTTACATCCTCCAAAGAGGATTTGTCTCATGTTCTACCACTTCATCAAATAAACCCATTCATTATTCCATTTTCTAAAGAGTGAGAAAAAGGATTCGTTCAAAAGAGAGAATGCTATTGAATAAAACCAGCGCACTACATAATAAACAAGAATTCCTACATCCAACATTCTTCAAAATTTTCACACTTGATGTCATGCAGTGAATCGATCCTCCGTTGAAATTTGTGATAAACAAAATAGGAATATTATTTTAGCAATAACTTTCAAATGCAAACAAACCAGATCTGTTTGATATTGATTCGACCCTCGAAAGAGCCAGCGATATGTTTATAATGCGAATCATGAAATGCAAACGAGTGTTTCGTCTGTCATGTGTGGTTTTCAAAGGCGATATTTTGATTAATACAAATGCGAGGTGTGAATTTGGTCAGAAACAGAAGCTGCAATTCGTGTGACCTACTCGAATGCAAATATCAACTCGTTTCTATCTTTGTAATGATCGATACTGGATACATGTGACACAACGAGTCGTATAAATAATGGACTGTGGCAGGTCCATTATAAATGTATGGGACCGACCCGGAAACCGGAATAAGCTCCAGTAGACAGATCGAGAATTCAAAGATTGATGTATGTAACGGATCAACCAAATCTAGTTTCATTCCTTTTTTTCAATGCACTTACTAACTTTTCCATAAATAAAACGAGATTTTAAATATTCATTGCTAACTTTCCGACAACCTCAGTGTTTCTATTTACGTCAATAAATTATCGATTGAGATTTTAAACCGGCTTGGCCTCTTAATATCTTTCAAGCCATCGTTTTAAATCTCGCTGTACAAAATCTTACCTAAGCCCAGGCACTGCGGTGACAGTTTGGCCATGCTGCAGCAGCCAGTCAACTTGAGGAGATGGAGATCCATGTGCCGAACAACTGACTTGTGATCCAGTTGTATTGGAAAATGTCAGATGAGCAGGAGGCTCCAAAAGAAACACCGGCCCATGGTTTTGGCTTGCCGCCCCTGCAACGTGACGGAAATACTTCATTGCCTCTTTCACATACATTGCACATCTTTCTGTTTCTTACCACCAAACACCAAACCTGATTATGTTAAGAAAAGCGGATCAACGTACGTGACCTACGGAATTCTCTTTTCAGGGCTGAATAATTAGAGCCCCTGACATCCACAGCTCATTGCACAAAATCATCCACGCGTGATCCAAAGGAGAAATCGCAAAGTCTTTCAAAAACAGATACCGGAATCAAATCATTTTTTGCAAAATAGATTCTCGGATTTATTATTCCACCGATTCACTCGAGGGAGAATGTAAATATATGCATGGTATGGACACCATTCTTCCATGAAAAATATTTATGTTTGCACATTTTATAATACCCGAAAGCTATACGAGTTGGTATGATTCGATTTTCCCTGCAAAAATATTTTTCTAGGGAGAATGAAAATTAATCGGCGTATTTGTTTATGTTACTAGCGTGGCAATGAATTTTCAAACAGGCGGTTTTATCAGTTTCAGGGCCAGATCTGGAAGCAATTTATATTAATAACTAACTGGCAGCCCCCGGTATTGCCAGGGTTGATTAAGTTGAATAACATAAATTCATTTAATTTAGCTTACTTCTTTACGAAAACGCGCTTCAGTTTACCTAAGTCAAAAGCCGAGGAAAAAAAATGGTCAACCATGATTCCATCCAATCTCCACTGTTGCTGTTTATTGATACCGGCAGGAATTTTGACGTAAATGAAAGTCCGTTTAGAGGTACTTATTTGCACAGAACGAATCGAATTGAATTGTTGTCTGATAACCACGTGTCAGTAACGATAATTAATTTTTCTCTCAATTAGCTTTTATTCAGCCTTTCTGTTACCTAAATTAAAATAATACAGAGCGTATTTTCGTTTGAGGTACACACTCAAATCAAAAAATCATAAGAATAAATAATTCAGAGTCCAATTTTGACTGCCTATGCCGAGTTTCAATTCAAAATTTGCATTTTTATTGGGTTTTTCAAGTGTTTATACGTATTCTGCAATTGCAAAGTTTAACCAATTCCTATCGTTACTTTTGGGAGTAGCCCTTTTATGAAATGCATCTTTTGATAAGAATAAGTAATTCAGAGTCCAATTTTGACTATCTATTCAATTCAAAATTTGCATTTCTTATGGGTTTTTCAAGTGCTGCCATTGCAAAGTTTAATTGTGATTGTTCAATTCGTTTGCACCGCAAATGTTTCTAAATATTTTAATTTAGAAACAGACTGAAGCTATGATTTGTGCGCCACAGATTTGAATCAACAGAACCGACAGAGATAAAACCAATAACATTGTGGAATTTTAAAGACTTTTTATTAAAAAACTCGAAAGTTATCAAACATTTTATTTGCTGAGGGGGTGCTAACGAAGTGGATTCTCTTTTATTTTATAATTTTCAAAAATTGTTGGAAAGGTCCATTTTGCAAAAAGCTGGATATGTCCGGTTGAGTTGAAGATATCGTAAAGAAGTGTAAGGAAAAGTTGTTAAGAATTCGATTACACAGGGTAGGTTCAAAGTCTTGTTCCGCAAAATGTACTTACTGTTTAGGACGCGTTTCGGAGTGTTACTCCATCTTGAGCTACAAACGAAATTAACACAAAATACAACATTTACCTGGACAAAGAAAAAAACGTTTGAGTCAAAGAAAAATAACAGCTTTTGAGTCAAACGTTTTTTTCTTTATCCAGGCAAGTGTTCTGTATTTTGTGTTTGGGTCAAAGAAAAATAACAGCTTTTCAGTAAAACGTTTTTTCTTTTTTTTCCAGGCAGCTGTTTTGTATTTTGTATTAATTTCTTTTTTTTCTCCGAAACGCGTCCTAAACAGTAAGTACATTTTGTGGAACAAGACTTTGAACCTACCCTTTGTAATCAAACATCAGTTCCTCTTTGAAAATGGACAAAGTTTTCAAGAAACTCGTTAAGAATTCATTGTTTTACTTACGTAACCGCTTCTGCTAAATATGCAATTTCAATTTTTTTGAAAATTTAAATTTTTGTAATATAAGTTTCGAAATTTAAATTGGGATCAAAATAAGATTGAGAACTATTTCTTCTTGATTGAGAAGCAAAATATTGAAAAATTACCCTTTTCGAGTTGAATAACTTCACAGATGCATCCCATAAAGATCTACAACGGTGCAAATACGCCTACTCCTAAAAGTTGTCACAGTCAGATCTCGCAAGGAGTAGGGTAGGCCCACTGGTCAAGAGGGTCCACAGCTGACAAGTGTGTACTCAAAAAAAAAGGAGTTCTGTAAAATAAATCGCAAGCCCGATCCCAGGGCGGTGGATCTTCTCCCGTACGGGAGGTAGGTAGCGAATAGGCAGGCTACCAATGGAAGCTGGAAAATTAAGGACGCCACTGGCTTTATTTAACCCTGATGCGACGACGTCGAAAGCCAGAAATCACAAGATAAATCTCCTATAAACTGAGGGGAGTGGCTAGCTTTAGCAATAACACACAAACATTAAAACTATGTACATATATATATATCAGTTTGATACAAAAATTCGTTTACAAGTTATAGTGGTGATAAATTCATAACTTAAAAATGATAACAGCAGAATCGCACCGCAATCCGGACGAAACAGAGCCTTAACGGAGCTCCAACTTAATTGACCGGTAAATTTTCGGGCGCAATTGGACGGCCGCAGGTACCTACTAGTCCGCAAAATGACGCAACAATCGCGCGCAAGTTAGTGAAGGGTCGAATTAAGCGGAGGCCATAAACGGCCACACGTAAAGTACCGCCACGAACGGATATTTTTGGTACTAAGTGGCTGAAGGCCCAAATTAACAACAATTATAAATTAGGAATTTACAAATAAATAGCAAAGTTAATTAATATGGTAAGGAAATTACAAATTCACATTGAATAAAACACATGAAGGGAGGTGAAGCCCAAATAAACAACTCAAAATGACTCAAAAAGGGCGAAGATTGTTTTTATTCACCCCGACAGTAAGTCGGAGGGTCAGTTCCGAAAGTGGCGAAGCCCTTCGGGGCTAATGGAATGGACTCACCAAATGAAGGCAGCTCTGGAGGTAAACCAGGACTGAAGCGAACAGCTGTGCTGAGCCAAGATCGTCGCCCCCTAGTCTGAGGGTGGCTTCGAGCAGATATGGCCGATTCTACCTCAATCTCTCGACACCTCCAGCCGGGTAATAAAGCTGAGGAAAATATCCGCCACGGTGGATAGACTGAACTGGTACTTCAACAATCAACAATATTCTAACCGGAACAACACGAAGATGGGGGGAAATCTCCAACCCTATAGATATCCAACACAGGGTGGTCTCCAAACCCCACGGAAAACACTGAGGAAGGGTACTCCTAACCCAACCGCGAAATGCTAGGGCACTCTACCCTACCCAAACAATTCTGAGGGCACTCAAGCCCTACCCAAAAAGTACTGAGGGCACTCAAGCCCTACCCAAAAACCCTAAAATAATTATTAAAACAAGAGATCTTTCATTAAATCTTTACCTCGTGGTGATGAGGGCGTACTGTCAAACAACCGGCGACTGCGAGCAAGAAATTATGCTTTGAGGCCAACAAAACCCGTCAAACGGTATGTTGGGGCACCGTGCAAAAGGGCACTCACCAACCAGGGACGTGATCCTGTAATCTCCCTAGGGAATTCGCTCAAAACCAGGAACACAGGCAACAGCCTCCATGCACCGTCACGCTTAGAACCCAAAGAGCGATTTTTCACCGGAAGCGATGCCTCCTTGAACTTACGGAACCAAAATTCCCCAGACGGATGGACATTGACAGACAATTCCCCTAGCTCGTAAATATAACCAACTTAACCTCGAAATCTGACAGTTGTTGATATTCCGCAATTTAATGATAATTCGGCCAAATTGGCCGTGAAACCCAGACGTAACCACCGAAATGGAGTTACGGATACCTAATAAACCACCAGGTAAGTAATCCTTTACCATGAGACTTATTTACCGACACCAAACTTTGAGGCACATTCGCCACCCGAAGCCGCCCCCAAAAGACGCCGATCTTCCGCTGCCACCACACGACCCCTGCAGAGGGAGGCCGAGAATTATAACCGATGATGCAAAATAGCAGCGGAGAAGGAGATCCGAGCAATATCCACCCTCGAAAGTGGAACAGCTCGGGAACTCGAAAATGAACGTGACAAAGTAACGAAAATATGAGTCATATTATACAACGGGGTTTAGCAACATTTGGCATCTATCACACCAAGAATCATTGAGGGTGGCGAGATCTCGCGAGAGCATCACACGAGATCGAAACTCTCGCTACATAAATCTCGTCTCGTCTCGCATATCTCGCAATTCTCTCTCGTCTCGACTTTGCGCCAGAAACCCTAGTGACTATTGGTCATTGTCTTAATTTCCTAATATTTTCCCACCACTTTTAAAATTGAAAAATAAAAGGCGTTGCTTCCAACTCTGCAGAATTCTTCTTAGTTTTAAATAAACCCATCTTACAATGCAGTTTAAATAAATCGGTTTCCGAAATGATAGTTAAAATTATGGTCAACCATAATTGTTGGTCAACGAATGCGTGTACTTTGAATATTGTATTTTTTCTTGCAAATGGAAGACAAAATTATTTTAAATCTAATATATGTGAAATCTGAAAATACGTCTGAAATCTGACAACAAATCCGATGCGATCCGGATAAGTATGATGTATACGCAGTTAGGTATATTGAAGACGTTGAAAAGATAAAAAATGCAATTCGATTCGATGTGTCCAATAAATACGTGTTAGGCGGCATATCAAAAAGCGGTTCCGGTACGGTTTTAGTTCTAGTTCGAAATAAATTATCGGTTCCGGTTATGGGTCAAAATAAATTTTCGATTATGGTACGGTTTCGGTTCCTTACCCGAAATACAAAAAGGGTTCCGGTAAGGTTCCGGTACGGTTCCGGTAAACGAGATAAAACGGTTCCGGTACGGTTCCGGGTTCCGGTTCAGAACTCTGCCGGGCTATTATCCAACAAGGCAGAAAAAGTAGTTGTTTATTTATAAAAAAAATGACGAAATATTATTGTGACTAAGTATTTTAAAATGTGTTACTAGTATGTTCTCTGGAGGCTGCTGAGCACAATTTAAAAGTGGTTATTGGAACACCGAAAATTAAAAGCGCGGTTTCGCTTCCTTTCCCGTATTGCCAAAAGTGTTCCATTAGGGTTCCGGTTCACGAAATAAAAAGGGTTCCGGTACGGTTCCGGGTTCCCATGGGTTCTACTGCGGTTCTACTGCGAACGCTACGTAAGTGCTTAAACGCTTGAAGATGGATTCAAATCGTATAAGGAAGAAATATGGGCAACGAAAAGATTCAAAAAAGTCCGCGACAGCATATAAATATTTGTTACGCAACGCCCACAATAAGCTGCCCATTTTTTTATGGAATATGAAGTTAAATTTTTTTAACGGTTAATATACGTATACAAAAACTCAAATATTTTCTTGCTTCCGATTTAACCGAAAGTCAGGTCTACTCCGTTATGTTGAATAGCAAATATCGGTTTTTTAACGACTCGAAAGGCACTTTAATTCTCATTACAGTCATTACCGGTCATGAAAATTGTAAAGATAAGTTGATATTCCAAAAAATAAGCTGATGGCGAGGTGTTACACCCGGATGAACTTATAGGCAGATAATAATTTTATTTCGCCCTTTGGAGGTTACTCATTTTAGAATTTGCTTCATTTTAACACAAAAAATCTAAATTATGGTTCCTTCCTTTCCCATATGATTAAGTTCCAGGTAAAACTCCACTTTTAAACTTGAGGTGAACTGAAGTAGAATGAGGGAAGCAGACGATAACGGAAGCTTTCCAGAGGTGTTGAGTAAACCTCTTTGTATGTCCTGAGCGTATGACAATTGTAAACATGTAGACAAGTTGTAGAATGACGTCTCTATCTAATTTAAAGTTTTAAAGACGTTGCGTCCATATAGGGGTGATAATAGTCGAAAGATATCTGCTCGCGCAAGTCGATGAATGTAAGGTAGCGGTTTATCACCTTCTCCAGCGAATATCGGGAGCTCTCTCGAAATGTATTGTGAGGAACAGGAAATCGATAGCAGTTTTATCTCATTTACTACGTGATCTACTCAATGATGAGGTAGGGCCTACACTTACGCAGCCCGCTTCAAAGAGATTCTAATTTTTGCTAGACTACAAACGCTCCATTTGGATCTTATGTCTAAACCGCATCCGCTCTCATTCCCCCTTGCAAATACATTCGAGGAAGTTACTTCTTTATATTTACAGCAGTTTTAGATTCACTGAACTGAGTTAGATATTTAATGTTGTATATCTTCCACGCCCTTCCAGGACTAATATTTAGTAACCCATAAGATGATGCCGTTCCATTTCGCATAAATCCACGGAATATCCACTCCTTATATTATTCCTCAACGTATTTTTGACTAACAATTACATATTAACATAGATATAGATGAACTAGGGGCCTTTTCCTGCCAGTTCACCTCCTTATTTGCTGATTTGTACGGCAATAAATCATAATACAATAAAGCCGTTACTCAAAATTACATTCAACAGGCAAATTGAATTTTGTAAATACATCGTGGAGTTGTAATCAGCTTGATGTAGCTCTTATTGACCGACTTATCTATACAACTTGCGACGTGAGTGATTTCCAAAATATTTCCATGCATCTTAACGGTTCTTGCGAGACTTTGATTTATACGGCAAAACTTTGTTTTACGCTCAAGACCGATTCGATGCGATGTTTGATTCGATTGCTTTTCTTTCCAGGATTGCTACTGAAAGAGAATACTAAATACTCAAATATCTCCCTCACAAACTCGCTTAATAATTCTTATTGTGACTTTACTAATTTGTATGGTACTGTTACTGTAATAATTATAGTTGATATTAACTTGACACTACCTCAAATATTTACAGTGAATTCGTCAGATCCATTGCGCCGCTGCCGTTTGCCATCCCCCGCATTTGCCGAAATTACTTCCCAGTCGGAGGCATGAATGATCTACGAACTCTCACTGATGAAACAGGTCACCCATGTAAAATATATACGAACGTTTGATCCCGTCTTTAATGAATTCAACTCAACACGAACAATCACAAAAATCTTTACAGAATCGGAAAAAATACGCAGATCGTATATCAAGTTTTTGCGAGCTGTCCATAATTTAACACTAAATCTTCAAAAAAGCAGTCGTCGAGTGTTATTTATTAACTTTACTGCACGGTCGCTCGGAGATTTTGCAAGTGGCATTTTTCATGCATATTCAAAAAACTCTTTAAAATTGATCGTCCTGTTATCGACTGTACTTCCAATGGACGTTCCCTTTAAATGAATAATTATTTGGAAACAATCCCTTTGTTTCCTTTCCTTTCAATTCTTTTTGTAGCTGGAAAACATCTGTTTAATCAGTAATAAGTTAAAAAGGTTTTAATTAAGAAAATTTAATGCTGTTAATTAATGGGGAGTGTTTACGAGAGCTTAGAAAGCGATTTAAGTGGTGGATGCATACAAAGGAGTTATTTATGGAAGTTGGGCCGCACACACGTTCAATTATTTCACTCTCCGAGGGATATCTACCAGATTACATCTAATATACGATGTTTTGTCACAAATTAAAATATTTTCTGCAATAAAATACCGGGGTTAAAAGGATTCCGACCTGCCTCAACATTCCAGAGGTTCTAAAACGGTTTTTTCCTTTTAACTAGGAATGAACTTTTGGATGACACTATTGTAGCTATAATCATCATGTGCACGAAAATTCGACATGATCGCAAGAGGGTAACGACGCGGATGGGGTAGATGTTGCCAGAGCTTAATAACGGCTCGTTACTGTTATTCTGATAACGAAGCACACACGCGTATTACCGATAACGATAGAAGCTTTGAAACCATTCATCTTCTATATCGCCTGAACTCATGAATCATGTTACAAAGTCCAGGTTGTTAGATACAGAAGTAATCATAGAGCGAGAAACGTGAAGGATTTTATTGATACCCAGGGCGAAAAACCATTCTTTCACAAAATGGGAATTAAAGATGCAAACACTCCAGTGAAAAAATTCTATGCATTTTAAAACACGACTTGACAAATGGGTTTACTATATTACATGGCCCAAATTTATGTATGGAAGTTTGGAAGAGTTTAAAATCGTTGATGAGCCCGCCCTTAAACTTTAACTCGTGAAATGTCAACGAGCGGGATTTCTGTTTATTTTTTTAGACTTTAAACTCGTAATTTAAGTAAATCAGATTTTAACCAAATTTACTCCAATGTAAATTTAATTTAGTAGAGTAAATATCGCTTTAAAATTGATTCGCCATGTAACTTGGTGCGCAAACAGATGTTTGTTCTGAGGAATTTAGAATTTAATGTAAGTGCAGAACTTCATGTTTGCACATAACTTGACAAGCTAATGATATTCGAATCAATTTAAAATTTGACCACTAGAACTGTTTAATTTATTTATTAATCATATTGTGGGCTAGATATAAACTGCTCACAACCCACAAACACAAAGTCAATCTCATTACACTCAGCAAATAAGTAAATTTACAGCTTTAATCGAAGAAGGGATTTTACGATGTAGTGGAAGCTTGACTGTTGCTGCGTTTAATTACACTCTCGTTATTTTTATTACAACCACTTTGTAAGTTAATGTTACTTAATATTTACATTCAAGCTAAATAAATTTACTCTATGAAAAGAAGACGAAAAACGAGCATATTATATAATTCTTCGAACTTTCCTAATAAGTATGAAATTCCTGCACATATTAGCCTGTTTTTTATGGAACGCCGTTTTACTTTTTAATGTAACAGCACGCTGTGGTAGCCAAAGAAATGAGATAATTAAAATTCAAATACTGTTAAGAGAAAATAAACCTATTTTTATTATCTGAAATGCAATTTCTATTATCACTCCCAGAATTTCTCTTAACACTAATTCAATTTCTGTTAACAGTAATACAATTTCTCTTAAGAATAATTTATTTTTACTTAACAGTAATTCGGAGAGATAATGAAAATACGTTATTGGACTGTCTTACTTCTCTCTCGGACTAATTGAAATTACATCTTCTGTTGCACTCGAGCATGCGTGGTCGTGATAATAGAAATAGAATTTCACTTAACAGTAATTCGGAGAGATAATGAAAATACGCCATTGGCCCATTGGGTTGTCATCTTTCTCTTTCGTACCACTTGAAAATACATTATCTGTCGCACTCGCAGTTCATACATGCGCGGTCATGATAATAGAAATTGAATTTCACTTAACAGTAATTCGGAGAGATAATGAAAATACGCCATTGGCCCATTGGGTTGTCATCTTTCTCTTTCGTACCACTTGAAAATACATTATCTGTCGCACTCGCAGTTCATACATGCGCGGTCGTGATAATAGAAATTGAATTTCACTTAACAGTAATTCGGAGAGATAATGAAAATACGCCATTGGCCCATTGGGTTGTCATCTTTCTCTTTCGTACCACTTGAAAATACATTATCTGTCGCACTCGCAGTTCATACATGCGCGGTCGTGATAATAGAAATTGAATTTCACTTAACAGTAATTCCGAGAGATAATGAAAATACGCCATTGGCCCATTGGGTTGTCATCTTTCTCTTTCGTACCACTTGAAAATACATTATCTGTCGCACTCGCAGTTCATACATGCGCGGTCGTGATAATAGAAATTGAATTTCACTTAACAGTAATTCGGAGAGATAATGAAAATACGCCATTGGCCCATTGGGTTGTCATCTTTCTCTCTCGTACCACTTAAAAACACGATATCTATCTCGTACGGAACGCCGTTTTACTTTTTAATGCAACAGCACGCTGTGGTAGCCAAAGAAATGTACGGAACGCCGTTTTACTTTTTAATGCAACAGCACGCTGTGGTAGCCAAAGAAATGCAATCCCAGGCATCGTGTTAATAGAAATTCAATTTCACTTAACAGAAATTCATTTACTGTTAACAATAATTCATTTTCACTTAAGAGAAATTCATTTACTGTTAACATTAATTCATTTTCTCTTAAGAGAAATTCAATTTAACTTAACAGAAATAGAATTTTTATTATCTCGCTTTAGAGAAAATTGAAATACAATTTCACTTAACAAAAATTCGTGCAGTGATAATCGAAATAAATTTGGTGATTTACACTGATCTTACGAGCCGTTTTAATTTTTATTGTATATATTTAAAATGTTTGAATTTTTTTGAAATGCATAGGGTATGGGTTGCATTAAAAAGTAAAACGGCTCCTAAAACTACGGTTTTATTTCAATTTATCTCTAAATGAATTTTTGTTAAGTGAAATTGTTTTTCTATTTTCTCTAAGCAGTGATAATTGAAATAGAATTTCTCTTAAGTGAAAATGAATTAATGTTAACAGTAAATGAATTTCTGTTAAGTGAAATTCAATTTCCATTATCACGACTGCGCTTGCGCGAATGAGACAGAAGATATAATTTCAACTGGTGCGAGAGAGAAGGAAGACGTATTTCCATTATCTCTCTGAATTACTGTTAACAGAAATTGAATTAGTGTTAAGAGAAATTCTGGGAGTGATAATAGAAATTGTATTTCAGATAATAAGAATAGACTTATTTTCTCTTAACAGTATTTGAATTTGAATTATCTTATTTCTTTGGCTATCACAGCGTGTATGTTCCATTAAAAAGTAAAACGGCATTCCATAGTTTTTCAAAACCTCTTTCAAGTCAAATCAAATTCAGATCAAAAGAAAATATTTCCTCATTCAGAGTTCACAAATTAGTAAAATATAAAATTTTGTTTTACGGCTAGATCCGCAGGATTTTAGATTGAAACATTTTATGCTTTCGTTGTAAAACTCAATATTGAATTTTAGTGACAGTAAAATTTTCATTCTTTCAACATTGCCACCTCGAGTAGTTGTCAAATTTTAATTTACGGAAAGTTACGGGAAAATAAGATGAATTAATAGGTGATAAAACCTGAAGGGCCGATTTAATTAATGACCAGACACGATTTGGATCGCTTTCGTGTCCACTGTGGACAAGCTCGTTGAAATAATTAAAACGAATAAATAGAACAACGGAATTAATGTTATGTTTTTCGGTAGCACGTAAAGACGGACCACTTTGGAATGTTTATTACCTCTGCTTCGGATGGTCTAAAAAGTTTTGCTTCTTTGCTTCGATAAAACATGAGTGACTGATTTCGTTCACGTAAAAAGTTTATTCGCTTTATATGTTTCTGTCAAGTTGATGAGTTGAGGTAAAAGACTTTACCTATATTAAATTTTTAATCTGATGATTGAATGTGATAAATAAAAAGTTATAGACAAATAGAGTGCAGCAGCTTTAAAACAAAAAATGCAGCAGAGAAGCGGCTGGAACCTCCCCATCGCGTGGATCTTTGTATTCTGTGTTGATAGTGGTCAATTCAACAGAAAATTTTTACCCTTATCGACTGTGACTAATTTTGCAATTTTCTGACAAATACCGACACCACCTCAGACATCACCCATCACATTTGACAATATGTTCCTTTTAAGGTTAATCTTTTGCTACCTTTTTGACAACAACTGCCACTTTATGTCATCCACTGTCAGCTCGCTCCCTTTTAATGAGAAAGAATTTTTTCTCTATTTTCCACTGAAATGGCAGAAACTGTGAATACATTTTTAGAACGAGAATTTGATCGTCTTTCTAATGGCCACATAAAAAAGGAGACCTTTGTATTTAAAATTCAAAGTTGATATGCCTAAATGGCACTTCCCGTGGACCAATTGCTTCCAAAAGCCTTTCAGGTCTTAAACGGGTCACCCAATCTCCATGTACCAAATTTCAGCTAAATCGATTCGCTAATTTGGGCTATAATGTATTTTTAGTGTTATTATGAAATTTCGATTTTTTGACCCAAAGAGCACTAAATGCGAACGAATTTTGTCTTATTTAAAACCAGAATTTAAAGACCTTTTTGATGGTGACAATAAATCTTTCAAAAACTTGTTTTGGATGGTTAAATGAGTGAATAATTTTAAACTTACAAATTGGTGTGTCAAAACGGCAGTTTCCGTGGGCCGATTGAATCCAAAATTTGTTCAGCTCTTCGACGTGCAATACAATCCCCGTGTGCAAAATTTCAGCCAAATCGGTTCAGGGGCTTGGGCTGTACCGCGATTTTAAAGTCGATAAAAATAATTTTTTTTTAAATTTTTGATCAAAAGGGCACTAAGAATGAATACATTTTTAGAAGCAGAATTTGAAGGCCTTTTCTATCGTGAGGTGAAAAATGGGGGTTTGCATTTAAAATTTAAAAGTTGATGTGCCAAAATGGCATTTCTAGTTGCACGATTGGCTCCAAATTGGTACCAAATTTCAGCTAAATCTGTCGAGTAGTTTGGGCTGTGGCGTGTTTACGAACGTACGTACGTACGTACATACTTACAGACACATTTTAAAAACCACTTTCTTGGGCTCCTGAGACCTCAAAACGTATAGATCCGGTCTTATCTCGAATTCCAAAATTTTAGTGATTGCAGTAACCTCCCTTTTTTTAAATGGTGAAGTGGAGTGGGGAGGTTAAAAGAAACAGATACATAAGATAACAAGACGAGTAATAAGCAGAAATGAAAAGTAGATCATACAGTGTGTATCACTTAAGATGAAAGCAGTATCATTTTTTGGTTACATTTAGGAATAGGGGTACAAATTTTAGCATGTAACAACTTTAACGCAGAATTCGCAATTTAAATTTTTTGAAAATGAAAAATTATCCGGATTCTTCTAAAATTAAAGATTATAATTTTGAATAGAAACTTGGCATATGGGACCAAAATAAGATTGCGAACAATTTATTCTTATGAATTTTTACGATATCTTGATCGCGAAGCAAAATATTGAAAAATGGTCTTATTCGCAAATGCGCGAGATCGTAGTAGGCTGGGTTTACAACCTACATTTGAATTGAGTACATCAAAAGATACATCTCATAAGGGTTTACGACAGTGCAAAAATTTATATCCCTACTCCTGCTAAAAGTAACTAAAATATGACACTCTTTTCTTCTTAAGTGCGACACACTGTACATAGATTATTTCCTAGCAAAATGAAAAAGGAAAGCGTTATACATACAGGAAAGTCAGAGGACACAAACTCAATGATACTGCGGAACTGCTAATTAAGATAGTAAGCAGAAGTATAAAAAGACGCACTGGTCGACTGACAGAGTAGAAATAGAGATAATAGAGAAAAAAAAGCAACCGAGAAAGTACCTGCAAAAGGGAGAGGAGGAATTCAAAAAACAAGGGTTAAAACTTAAAAGAATAGTAAAGAAAGAAAAGAAAAGGAAAGGACCTGCCAGGAATTCGGAAATAAGATAAACAACGCATACAGCGAAAATCAAAAATAATTCTCTAGGGTACTTAATAAAAAACATGAAACAAAAAAAAACAGTAATACTAATGAATATTAGGAATAAAAAAGGATAGGTAATCGTGGATGAAAAACATATAAAGGAGCAACGACTTCAAAGAATTACTTGAAGAGGGAGACTTAGAAAATGATGAGGAACAACTTAATCAGCAGACAGACAAACAAGAAATGGGGGTGAGGCATGAAAAACTAATAAACATGGAAGAACTAGTAAACGTAATAGGGAAAACAAAATAAAGAAAACATAAGAGCAGAAATGTTGAAGGCCTTGCCAGCATTTTTAAAACTATTGTCCGTAATGAATAATATAATAATGACAGAAGAAGTAACACCGGAAGACTTTCGTAAATGAATCACTGCACCGATTTTTAAAAGGGTGATAGCTGATAACAACGAGTGCAAAAATTGCTGAGGTATCACATTAACGACGCAGTAACCAAAATGTACGCAAGAATCGAGGAAAAGATATTCAAATCTTTTACGGAAGAAACTTTTAAGAAAGGTTAGTTTGGACTCAGACCTAATCGTGGAGTAAACGACGCCATCTTCATCATTAAGCAAATTGTAGAAAAGCAATAAAGGAAGAAACATGTGTTTCCATAGACTTGGAGAAAGCGCTCTATGGAATTTAAAAAAGCCTTACAGAAAAGGGAAACACCACAAAATTTGATGAAAGGACCAAGAATTATGTAAGGACAAGCCTTTAAAAAATATTCGAAACATTAGGAGAAGTAAGCCCAATACTATTCCAGGGTTTGGAGCGAGGCTATAAAAATGCTAAGCAGGCAACCAAGCTGTACTAAGTGGGATCCTGGACCATGGAAAAGACGATGGCACCAGAAGTATATTATGCAGGCGATATGGTTATTATGTATAGCGAAAGGTGAGAAGACCCTAAATGAACATGTGGACATCTATAAAAAGCGCTGGAAAATATAAACAAGAAAATATGAAGATTAACCTAGAGAAGAAGGTAACAATGGTAGCAGGAAAGGTAAATACTACAGCAGGGAATACAGTTACACGGCGAAAAGAGCCACAAGTTCAGGAATTCAAGTACTTATGGACAATAATAAATAACACAGGAATGGAGAATGGGGGGTGAAGTTAGAGAAAGAATAGCGAACATCAGAAAAAATGGAGACCATAGAAAACCTTAGGAAAATTGATAATATAAGTGAGAAAGTAATAAAATAACGTCAATTAAGATGATACTGGAAGGAACTAAATTAACCAAGATGGCATACGAAACAAGAAAAGAACAAGGGACAGACTGAGGAAAGAGTGGCAGGAAGGATTTCGAAAGGCAGGATAGGCAGTAGAGAGGAATGTTGGAATAGCCTTACTAAATAGGAATGTCTGGAGGGAAATATGGAAAAAATCGGTAGACGATAAGGCAACTCCAAGCCTTATACACCCATGAGGGTAGATAGGTAGGTAAAAAGGCAAAGTATGAAAAAGAATTAAATTAAAAATAAAGAACAAAATGAAAACGTATGTGTGACTATGAGGGTGATTCTATAATTTCTAACATTGATGTTAGGACAATGTTGTTATGATGTTAATTTACAGAAATTGCATTGTCTACCCGTGATTTGTCATAACAGGTGTCTAGAATCGATGTTAAATGTTACGGAATAAATGTGTTTAAAAAAAATTAGACAACATTTTAAATATAAGTGAACAAGAGAATAATTGAACATGTACATTGTACATACGTGTAAGCTTTACCAATAAGGGTTACATAAAGCTAATTGTAAGTCGACAAAATTGAATTCCCCTGCTGAATCAACCGTGCGTAATGCTGAGTAACGACTATTTATTAAATAATAATGGTTTATTACCAAACAATCAGCAATAAAACCTATATCTGCATGAATCGAAAATACCAATTAACTAAGAGGGTACATTTTTGCAAATATGCAAAAACGGTTTCAACATTTGTGCTTGTGGTGGCTATTAAATTGTAAAGCTGCGAGAAACTCGAGACTTTTAAATGTAAATTATACCCACATATGTAAATTATGTGCACATTGCTAATTACACCCGCACAAATTGAAGGCAGTCGCTATAAACGATATTTTCCGAATGTAGATATTCATCGAATTTAGGTAAAAATAGAAAGTCACAGAATATAGTAGAGAGAGCAAAATAATAAAGCCGCTCTAATCGGCTTAGTGTTGAACAGAGTTCTCCTCTCTACTCTGTGCAGACTCTAAACCAAAACACACCAAACTTATAATTCGCTGTTATAATATTTTTCTTAATATCCTTATTAACATATATAGTTTGGCGTGCCTTCTTGGTGGAAAATTTTTTTTATTGAGTTATAAGTACATCGTCGGTTAAGTTCAAATTGCTTTCGCGAGATAATACAGTTAGCAACTGTTTGTGATGCAAAATTTCAGGTATAAAAATCGAAGTATACGTGGAATTTCGGGCGTTTATCATTGAAAGGGAGTGTTTAGTGTTTTGGTCAAGTATGTTATTTGAAGGAGTGCGTTGCGGCTTGTATTTGTCTAAGGCAAAGAGGGTAGTGTGAGATATTAAGCCCGACGGCGGCAGCAATTAGGGTGAGTTGATCACGTTATGGCTCTGTTGCATCACATCACTTCAAAGCCTAACTTTTGCCCTGCTGATAATATATCGGTTCATAACAATACCATACAAATTAGTAACTTTACCGTACAAAAATGATTTTTGCAAGGTTTGTTAAAAGAGAATTTCGAATTTAGTAGGTATTTTGGACCATTAACATTTATAGTTGCAATTTTTTCGCTAGACGAAAGAGAGGAGTAACGACAACCCAGGAAACCAATTCTATCAATTGAATCTCTCAGCTGAAAAGATCGAATTTAAAAGCAATGTAAAAGGAAAAACAAAGAAAACAGCTTAGGCGGGAATACCTAAATGAAGGGATCCTCTCAGAATTTTTTCTCGAGGGAACCAAGAATATAGGAATTAGAAATACCTTTTGAGCTGGCGATTTGTTGAGGATTTGAGAAAACCTGCAGTGGGTAGGATATAATTTAGACGTCAGACAAAATGAATTTATCGCAGGATATGGGGTGCAGTCCATTATGGGTTGCAACTGCCATATCGACGTGTAAATTTCATATTAACATGTTTAATCCACCGTAGCCTCTCTCGCTTCGCGACACAGCCATAACCTAACTGGATTACCACATGCAAATTAGTGACTGATGAGTTAGAGGTTTATACCGAGTGAGTTTGCCGACACATCTACACATAATGTTTCTACAAGATAATGTCAGAATAATTGTAACTGCCATCATCAAGTGGTAAATTGTTGGGGTTTCAATAATGGTGAGAAGAATTTTGTTTAGGCACGATTATTCGACAGGTATGCGCTATAATAAAGCTAAACGCGGGAAGGAATGAAAATGAAGAGATGAAAGCCGGGGCTGTCTTTTTGTGCCCCAATCAACACGTTATAAATGTGCATTTAGATTCGCCACATTTTCACGCAGTAGATGTTCGGCATCCAATTTGAGGGAGGCAAAGGATGAGTCTGCAAAAGTTTCACTCCGTTCTCTTTATCCAGAAGAACATTGCGCAGAGAGCAAACAGTCGACAGCCAATATTTTATTCATGGTTTCTACTGTTGGCTCATCATCAATATTAGACGTGCCGTGTGGGCTCAGTTTGCTACCGCTTATGCCTTCCTGCCAATAACGCCATCATCTTTTATGCATTCAATGGAGAAATTAAAGCCGCTTTTAAAACATTCTGATATCCAATTTTCCGAACAAAATCGCTCAATATCCGTATACATATCAAACAAGAAAAGAATTAGATTAAGGAAGCACTTACCCAAAATAAAGGCAAAGACGAACAGCATCTGCACGTTCATTGAGTGGCGCTCACTTTAGCATCGCCGGCACCTGCAAACAATCCCATCAATATCGCATTATTCAACCCTAATTTTCATCTCAATTTCAATCTTATCGACATCACCACTTTTGTCTCTTTTGAATCATTTCTTTGGACTCTAACTCGCTGATAGGACATCCGGTCTAACTGCTGAGGTCACAAAATTCATTCCACACATCCGGCACTGCTGGCTGATCGCGGCGTAGCAAGGATTATACCAATAAATTTTATTTATTTGCTATTATCGTTGAATTATGGAGGCCTGCACTGTTTTCGATGTAGGTAATTAAAAAATAAATGCTTTCAAAATTTGACACATGCAAAAGTTATCTTTTTGGCAAACCGAAAAAGTGATCGCCTTTGCCTGACTACAATTCCGGTTTGGATGCATTCTCATTTGACTAAATATTCAAAGTCAAATCCAGCAATAAACAGTTATCAAAATATCCTAAACATAATTCGATGGTGCATGAATTTAAGTGGGAGTTAAAAGGCAATGCCAGAATTAACAGCGTAGCAGAGAACGAAACGAATGATATTGATTTTTTAGTTTATTAATCTTGACATAACACTAAAACCCTTTTAGAAAATATTTTATAAATGTACGAGAGATTTATTTGGTGTAAATGCGCTATTTAGCGAAACGTAACTTAATATTTCCAAGTGTTTTCCCTCACAATCAGAATCAGGCGTTTTAATGCAATCTGTTTAGTTTGTAACATGTTAAATAAATGCAATTTTCGTTGTAAGGGCTGTCTAATTCCATTTTAATACAGTGCAGGCTTCCTAAGGGACTTTATTTAATTATGTAGTTTACAAAGCTCTGATTAATATTTTTGCTGCTACTCAGCGAAGTGTGGAATGGCGTGATATGAACACAGATGAATAAAATTCTTGAATTGGTTTAGTACGTGAAGAAAGCGAGAGCAAACAGAGGATTAAAAGAAGGGATCTTGGGGATGTTAAAATCCACTATTTACGTACAATGTTTGTATTTTAAGTAAGTTATCTCATTAGCATGAAAGCAATCGCTAAGCTGCTTTCTTTATCAGTCCCCTGAAAATTCTATTCCAACAAAGACGTACTTTTTTTATTAGTCCTGTGAATTTGTGCACGAAACATAAATAATGTTGGCTTGCTCCGCCATTGAAAGATATTGGGGACTTGACTTGGACACGAATTGATAGCGACGTTTCTTCCTCTTATTTTGCTGTTCTGCTGCACTTCCCTTTACTTTGACACACCCATCCTTTACGTACGAAAACTATTTTTGCTCCAAGTTTTCATTATAATATGCCCTCGCAGTTCTCGTGAAAGATACATTCATTTTTAATCTCGACAGGCTTTCCCACTTCATAATGATTGACCGGCGTCCACAGTATCCCTATATTGATTTTAATTTCGGATTTCAATTTTAAAAACATCACATTCACTATAATTTTCGTTTTTAGCCCGGTAAATAATATACGGTTTTTAATATTCAAACGGAGTCATTCATTAACAACCCCATTGACAGGAGAATGATTTACGGCTCCACTGCGACTGCTAACGAGTCCATTATTGGAAAATAGTAAGACCTTAATACGGGAGGAGAGAAGACAACGGGAAACATCATCGCGGAATTCTTTCTTTTCTTTTTGTTTTCATAAACACTTTATGCGGTATTATTAGACACTTCATCGAATTCATTTCGTTTTAATGCTTAATTTAAGCGGAAAGGACGGCTTGTTTTATGCAAATGCCTCTGTAATTTTCTAATTTAATAATGAATGACCTAAATAGTGCAACTATTGGTTTCTTCTGCAATTAACAAATAGTTATTTATTATATAAGAGGGAGAAGTTACAGATTTTAGCGTGAGGTATGAAGTCACACCGAACGCTAAAACAGAGTTCTCCCCAGTGTATAAAAAATACAATATTTTTTCTATAACCGCTGTAAAACGTAATTTTTTTAATTAATTTGTATGTTTTAGCAGTTTATCTTGAGAACCGTTGTCACATACAAAATAAGAGTTACTACTAGATTGTCAAATCTGCGGGGGAGACATGCATTTGTACCCCAAGGGAAATAATAATTTACTTCTAGCTCAAAGGATAAGATTTGACGTTTCTGCAACTGTCAGGAGGTAGAAAATGTTAACATTTAACGTAGGTTATAGAAAAAAATGTCTTTTTTTTACCCTTGCAGGTTGAAGTAAATTCTATCCTTAATCCCAATATCATTGTCACTGTTATTTGTCACCAACGCAACGGTTCCCAAATGCCAACCATACAACCTGTTACTTGTACATACAAAATTAAATTTCCAACGTTTTACAAGGGCTATAGAAAAAAATATTGTAATAAACTCCATTCTTTTTCTATTGAAGATCTAAATTAATGGCAAAGACAACCGACAGCCCTAATCATGTTACTGAAATGAATGTCGAGCTGACAATTTACCTGAATAACCAAACTTGCTCGTTAAATGAAATCTGGGCATGAAATTGGCGATAATGAAACATAAACAAATTTTAAAATTCGTTTTTCCATCATAATAAAAGGTTCGAATGACATTTTTTTTTGACAAATAATAACTAAACGACTAAAAACACCAGTGGTGAGATAAAACAAACTTGCAATGAAGTGGCTTCTTAAAAAAAAAGTTGGATCAACATTGATTGCGTCTCCTTGAAGAAAACTGTTGGGATTTGTCATTACGTAGTTTTTACATTGCTGGTCTGGAGTAGTTATTATGTAGGTGCATTGGAAACACTGGACAACTTCGGTGGAAAAATACACTATCACTAGAAACACCCCTCTACACCGAAACACTTGATTTTCACTGTTAACGCGTTTCGAACATAATGTGCTTATTATCAAAGCCGAAGCTATACAACCCTACGTTCCAGAAAACTGAAATATTAGAGGCCCACCCGCGTAGCTCCACCCCTCGGCCGTGAAAGTAAAAGTAAACAGAGATAAATATGCGATCGGGCCTGGGCCAACAAAATTTAAGGACAGTTTTCAGATCTGAAAACAAACTGAAAAACCTTTTAGGCAACCCGAAAGATAAAGTAGGGAATAGCGAAAAATTTGGCATATACGAAATCAATTGTCAAAATTGTGATCTAATGTAGGTATGTAGGTCAACCACGAAGGTCTCTCAACACCAGATTTAAGGAGCACTTAGCCCACCTTAAATATGGCAGAACTGAGAAATCCAGTGTTGTCCTACATACTTTACACATTGACCATAGAATAAGTGATAATATCAAGTTAGTTTGTAGCGTTAACAAGGTGCAGATGCTAGATGCGATGGAAAGTATCGTCTTTTATAAGTCTAGAGATAGAAGGAGAAGAGGTCGAACAGGTGAGCGCATTTTGCTACCTAGCAGCATATGGTAGATGAAAAAGGAGGAACAGACGAAGACATCGAAGAAAGAATAAGTAAAGCATACAGAGCTTTCGCGAATCTACGACAAGTATGGGCATCAAAAGAAACGTCGGAAAAATCGAAAATAAGACTCTTCAACACAAGTGTAAAAAGCGTCCTTTTGTATGGAGCCGAAACCTGGAAAGTAACGCAGAAGAGCACAAATAAGATACAGGTATTCGTGAAAAAATGTTTAAGAAGAATTGTGGGAATATATTGGCCGGATCGTATGAGAAAATAGGATAGTTGACGCCCTATGCTACAAGGAGCGACGAGGAATAAAGTATAGTAAAGTTTTATTTATTGGAACTTTAATGTGATAATTTATGTTTATTTGTTGTTATTTATCATACACTTAGTTGATATTTCTTCCCTGCAATTGGGTGTATCCTGTTGAGAATAAACATCATCATTATTCTGCCGTGTTAAGCCCAAAAGGCGTATCTACATTTTCGATGGAAACGAGATTTTGACGAATTTTTATTATAAAACTCATAAGACCCAATGCATATTGGCTCAATTCATTCGCGAATTTTGACTAAAATAGTTATTGGATGTCCACAAAAATTCTTGTCATTGTAGTTTAAGACATTCTAAACAAGATTCCGGTGTTAACTCATCTTCCTCCAAAACTGTAGATACGCCTTTTGGGCTTAGCACGGCAGTATTATTAAATATCAATGTACACTAATTTTAAGGAGTGGATTTATTAAATTCCCCACTGGTATTCATTATGGACCTTCTTTACACATATTCCACAATAACAATAACTTAGTAAAATATTGAAAAATCATACCGCGAAGTAAAAATGCTTCTTAGCCCAAAATGGTAAAGGACTTTTCGACTACATTTCTCATGGTACGGCCGCTATTAAAATGCCACGGTAGGTATCATTCCCAAACACCCTGTATATGGTTTTATCTGTTTTTCTTTTGAAATAAAAAAGTTAGAAGGGGGAAAATACCAAACTGAATCCCCGGATAAAAACTAACTATTCTTCTATTGAATCCTCGGAGAAATAAAAGTGCATTATTGTAATTCAGAAGGGAACGACAGAAAATATGATGTAACTGTTTTTGGAGTCTGTATGATGAATCGTCGATTAAGAAGGTGAAAAGGTGGGGATTTTGCAGATAATCCCAATTGGAAAGCAATAATGGAGCATTGGCAAGCTGCCCATTTGCAGAGTTTTAAACCGCTGCAGTTTTATCGGTTGACATTCTTAGCAGCCCTAAGCCCCTACATTTGTAGCGAGTTCCATTTCCTTGGTTGGTAGTTTTTCAAGCGGCCCCCGGTTTGTAAACCGACTAAATTATTCGAAAGCATCAATCAACGTCTCTAGATCTGAGCTAATAGGATTCAGACTGTTAGTCGGTTCGGCTCTCCATCGATCAAAGAACGATGTAATTAGTTTATAAACTACTCTCGTCTTCTTGATCATGCATTGACAACACTCTAAATGCGTTTTATGACGTAATTATTCATAAGGCGATTACGAGCTCTCAGACAGACGCGAGTTTGAGACAAGGATGAAGAGCTCTGAGAATACCCCACTCTACAGCGCAGCTTGGGGTTGAAAGCAACAAGTGTTATCTTATTATTATATGGAAGCGAATATAAGGCTCACTAAATCAGGCCTTTGCTAAATGAGTTACAAACTCCTAGTTCAAGAGTTCGCACTAATTTTCTTCGACTCGTAAAAGTATTATACGTTCTCTACAATTGAGATCTCCTTTTAAGCCAGCTTTGGATCATCTTTCAACTACCTACCATTTTAACTTGATAAAATTCATAAGAAGAAATAGTGATTGTTTGTAGCTGCGGGCAACAAAAGTTTTTCCTAGTATTTAGTGAATTCGATGTGGACGAGCTACAGATCTGTGTAGCAATTAACACCACTTAGGGATCTTACGTAAATGCAGATGAGAGCATAACAGCTGTAGTAAACGCAAGGTATGTGTTTGTAATGCATTAATGGCCCTGCAATGCTATAGATCTAAATGAGGCCTGCATCTGCATACTCTGGCAAACCATACAAATCTAATGGAGTTATACTCTGAATTAACGGTTATTACACATATAGTGAAGCCGTAAAATAAAGGAAACACGCTGACAGGTTTTACATTACTAGATTGATAGAAGAATAAGTTAATCAAGCACCGTTTGATTACATTTTGTTAGAAAACAGGTCACATCGAGGATCATCATCAAAGATGAAATATAAAACGAAATTGGAACGGGAAAGCCACTGCAGTTGGTTTTGAACCATAACTATAGTCAATTAATATACAGTTCCACACTAATTTGCTCTCGCTGGTCAGGCATCCCATCCAATTTAAATGGAATGTACACCAATCAGAAACCGCCATTACTATCAACGCTCTTTTGTCCATGTGTATTTGATATAGTTGGAAATCAGATGCTTGATTAATTGATCGAGTTCTTATAGTATATACATGAGAGGTATCGGTTTAGTCACGTTAAACTCCCTGGATATAGATAGTTATATTCGCCTGCACTTTGCGAGATGAACGTATCGATTGCTTGGTAAACTAGTCAAGTTACGTTCAGAATGAAGCCGAAATTTAAACTTCTTTCCTATTTTATTTTGTTCACGTCGATCGTGCTTGTTTTCCCTTGCACATGCTATGCTTACATATGGTTGCTCGTCCGTTTTTCCCCAAAGAACCTATATATTATCCGACCAAAACATTTTACGCGGCTGTTCTCTCGTTTAGGGATTAACAATCCGTCAAGCTCAGTCTCTACGCAACTTGTAGAATTCTCCTACCGGCTACTGAACAAACACGATATTTTTCTTCTCCTTCCAATTCTTATAATTATTGTGATGGTACTAATTTGTATGGCATTACGACTGAAAATTATAAATTAGTAAAAATTTGCAGAACTTTTTGCCTCGCTTGTGAAGAACGACGAAAAATAACGCAAGAAGCTAGTCCTATAATATTTTATGAGATTACTCGGCTTCGGCTTCGTCGAAGCTCGCATGGGTTCTTTCCTACTTGTCAGTTTTATTTACTTACAGTGGGGAATGGAGAACTACCTGGACTATAATTAATTTTATCCTGGCGCCTCCACCACTTTTAGCAAAATAAAAAAAATTGGCAGCTACGGAAGCGGCTGGAACCTCCCCACTTGGTAAATGATCTAATCCTATCACCAATATCAAGTAAATTTAACTATTTACTATACCTAAGTTTTACTCCATCAAACCTAAGGTGTTTTCTAAATTATACGATCTTTTGCCAAAAGGGCACTAAGCTTGAATACAATTTTCCAAATTACCAAATTTCATTAAAATCCGTTCGGTAGTTTCCGAGAAATCATGCTCACATACGTACATACGTACGTACGTACATACACACAGACATTTTTTAAAAACCACTTTTTCGTGATCCTGAGACCTTGAAACGTAAAGATCTGGTGTTATCTCAATTTCGAATTTTGGAGTGATTGCAGTAACCTCCCATTTTTATATGGTTGTGGGGAGGTTAATAGATTTACGTCACCTTAATTTTTGTCGGTTGCCACATTCGCATCAAATAATTCGAATCAGACTGAAGATTATCATATGTTGCAGCTGAAAAAGTCTCCTCCGATCGGACGCACAGTTTTTTCTAGTAATTGTTGGGATTTACTTTTACTTTATTAATTCATGCACTTAATGAATTCCCTAAGAAGTCAGATACACGGGACAAAATATTTCTATTAAGTCACCGCATAAACGCCTTTTTTGTTAGCAAAAATTTTATTTATAGCAATATTTGTGAAGTGGAAACAGTGTCAGGTAGCGAATCGAGATATTTTATTTTTTATAGCCCGGCTTCAAACGACAGTTTTACGACTACCCACTTAAAAAACGAAACACATCGACCTGCCCATTTTTTTCCGACGTCACCTCGCTGGATTCGAATGACAATTCGATGTTCATTAGGAAACTTTGAAAAATTGATCTTTTAAGAGGACCGTCAAAGTTTTTATTGTTTGGTAATTAACAATTCTGTCCGAAGTCGTTCCCTTAATCCTTCGTAGCGCAAGACAATTTGATGGTAACGCAACGGAGTCTAAGCTCGTATAATACGAGCACAACATAGCCAATTTACTCCAATGAGTTTAATGAAACAATCTTAACTTGTGCCACGAAATTGGGTGATAAAAACGGCGGAACAGCACCAGAAATATGCACTCAAAGGAATCCTTGTTGACACTTCCCATATGCAAATTAAAATTTATCGTTTATTAATGCTAAATTGAATCTCTGGGTTGACACATTTTCGCGAGTAATAATTGCAGTTAGAGCAAAAAAATTGCCTTTGTCTTCTCTGGAGTAATTCTGAAAGATTGTCCAATTTCAGTCGGGGAGCTTCTAATGCTAATTAACCATTAATATCAGCAAACTCGTTTTTGTTTCATTTTTTGTGCAGCGCGAGTTGTGGGATTAAAAGTTGATCGAAAATTTCTGGCCGTTTTTATTCAACTGGATAAAGATTATAATCGGCAAACTATGAAAAATTCAAAAATGCATTGTGGAAAGTTCTACCTTTGAAAGAGGTAGTTCACAAACTTCTATAGTTTGATTTGCAATTTTTTGTATATGATACGGCTTTTCCTGTTTTGACGCTACTAATTTGTATGGTATTCGTGTGACAAAGATTGCTAAAACTTACTCGAGTAACCTAAATCCGAATGACAAATAAAAAAATCACCGTTGAATTAAAATTGCCAATTTAACTGAATAATTTGCTATTGTCCGTTGACGCAGCAATGTAAATCGCAGGTTTATAGCAAAATATAGAATTTTCATAATACCGTGAATGAAACGATAATTAATACATAATACATATCAGCAATTCAAATGAGTCAACAAAATAATACCGATATTTATTGTTCTCCATAGCGACAAGCAGCTGAAAAACTAGCACTTAGAGGCATTAGTTTTATCTCGCAGAAATTTCGCTAAGTGACATCCAGCTCGCCTTAACAATTTCATATAAGCTAACATGTCCGCAAGTAAAAAAATGTATTGTCACGAGATCTAATTCCATTTGGCGCAGTTTTGCCATCAAGAAGATTGCGAGAAATGTTTGGAAAAAGTGCGTACAAAGGAAAATAATTTTGTTAAAATGTTACAAATCGCAAACGGATATTATTGTGACCTGGTTTAAACAATAAATGCCAAAAATTCGAATTTCTATTATTTTATTTGTATTGTCAGCAATAAGCTTGAAATATTGTTTGAACATGTCAGAGTAATTCCACCTGATATATGAATCAGTGAAACGATTAAAACAAACTTGCTTTGGATTTTTGTTTTACTCCCAACAAGTTACAATTTGATTAATGTTTTTTCTTGAATATTGACACCGGAATAATTAATTAGTATTAGTTTCAGTTCTATGTCACGAACGAATCCTCTAAGGCAGTGTCATTACGAAGTTTCAGGTGATATGACGCTAATTGGTAAATTAATACTCTGGGAAGATACTTTGAACCTAAAATAAATTTCGAATATTAAACATAAAATCCAGTTTGTTCCTTTTATATTGTTCCTTTGTTCGACGGCGATAAAACCCAGCTTCATGGTGTTAATTTATTTAAGTAGAAAAATCTGCTGTTTTGAATCAACTTACCACGTGGGACGCGTCGTGAAGGAGATCATATAGAATATGTTTCACTCGCGGCGTTCGAATTGCTACTGGAGCGTCGGGATGCATCCTGGACTCGACTGTCTCATCTATCCTACGTTGCGCTTGTCAGGATCATCACATTGTTAAACTTCCATTTGAACTTTTATCGAAATTGGCAACAGACAAGGAGTTTACCTCTCCATTAGATCAATTTTGATTAGGGAGTTTCCACGGAAATAATTGGACGGATAATTTTTAATTAATCCCTTTTGGACAAAAATGGTGGAAGCGACGGGATATTGAAGACTCGATTCTCATCTACCTACACAAAAACTTCACGTTTTGGCAGTAACACAAAAACAGTTAATTTCTTATTGAAATTCGTAATGAATCTGTTAAACTTTCATTTGAATTTTTATCGGGATTGGCAACAGGCAAGGCGTGAATTTACCTCACCAATTATGATCAGCGAGCTTCCATGGAAATAATTGGACGAATTATTTTGAATCAATCCCTCTTGCATGAGCAACATTGTTTGATGCGCCCAGGATATTGAAGACTCTTGATTATCATCTACACAAAAACTTTTGACAATAAAACCAGAGTTATGTATCTAATTTAATAGGAATGATGATATTACACTAAATGGCATTATGTATTATAGGGTTTTTGATTGTTTTAAACAATCACTTTTCAATCAATTTCCAACCTTTGGTTTTGGAAATTTGGCATGTCATTAAGGGAGGTTTGGGCTAATCTCGCGTTATTTTCAAAAGGCAGCACTATCAAAATAAAATGGTATAGCCCTCAGTCCTCAGTTGCAAAATTAAATTTGCAATTTGCTTTCATCTGATAGCATATCCCTATATCCAACTTTTAAAGTTTTCGTTTTATTCATCAGTTAAACATAATTTTTCTTCGGGAGGTTTTTATAGAGTGGCTCTGATTACATCTCATTGTAGGTCAAAAATGTTATCAGCCGAATTGGAATTGTAAATAGTCCAGGGCAATTAAGATTTGACCCCGGCATAAAAAAAAAGGTAAAACCTTTTCTAATATGATCGGGACACTCTATTTAACATGTCATAAAAAGTCCCAAAGAATCCCGCGTCGGGTTTGGCCATAATGGCCGAGGAACCGGTTCAACAGTAAAAATTCTCAAATTTTAGGCTATTTATCCCACCAATTGTGTTTTAATCTTGATATGCCTTTGTAGTTAGCTTGTCAGGAACATTGTGAAACATACTTTATTTAGCTGTGGCAAAAAAAAATGACGGGGCACGCGCCCGAGCGTTCGCGCGGTCCAATAGACGCTTCACGCGAACTGTCCAGGGAGTCGACCGATTTTGATAAAACTTTCAGCGTCGAGGCAGATCGATGTGAGGTTGAAGCCTATTGTTTTTCGCTGCGATCGAACGACCGGACTACCGGAAAAATGCAGATACGGTAAAAACATTGAATTGCAAATATCTCAGTTTTTGTCGGTCTTATGCCAAAATATGTCTTATTCAATGTTGTGGGAAATTTAATTCTCTACAAAAAAGCACATATTTTGGCATAAGACCGACAAAAACTGAGATATTTGCAATTCAATGTTTTTACCGTATCTGCATTTTTCCGGTAGTCCGGCTGTTCGATCGCAGCGAAAAACAATAGGCTTCAACCTCACATCGATCTGCCTTGACGCTGAAAGTTTCATCAAAATCGGTCGACTCCCTGGACAGTTCGCGTGAAGCGTCTATTGGACCGCGCGAACGCTCGTGCGCGTGCCCCGTCATTTTTTTTTGCCACAGCTACATGAAGTATGTTTCACAATGTTCCTGACAAGCTAACTGCAAAAGCATATCAAGATTAAAACACAATTGGTGGGATAAATAGCCTAAAATTTGAGAATTTTTACTGTTGAACCGGTACCTCGGCCATTACGGCCAAACCCGACGCGGGATTCTTTGGGACTTTCTATGACATGTTAAATAGAGTGTCCCGATCATGTTAGAAAAGGTTTTACCTTTTTTTTTTATGCCCGGGTTTCGGCACTTTTTCGTCTAAATGCATTGCACTAAAATAGATCTAATATTTTGAGATTGTTTTTTTTTAATTTGCTCTGATCGGAATCTTGTCCACTCTTTACTCTTTGTCTTTGGGAACACAGGATCTGTTATAATGAATTGTATCTGTAAAGAAATAACTCTATACCAGTGGAATTATGATTTATCTTAAAAACGAATTAACAGCATTGCTTTTTAAATAAAGGGAGAATTCGAGAAGTGCTATCCAATGTACTAATTTTAAAAACTCGTAAGTCAGTTTTGCATTTTTTTGCAGGGGAGCATAAAACCTATTCCATTTCATAAGAGGTAGGTAATAATTTTGCAACGAGTTGTGTTGAAACTATTCACTTATAATTAAATAATAAGATACTGATTTATGATTTTTAGACAAAAATGTAGTTTTTATTTTATTAATAGACATAAGAGGTTCTGAAACTTAAAAGTGGCAAAATTTCACTTACGAATTTTTAAAATTAGGGCGACGATATACAATGTGATTTTGGTCAAGAGCTAGAAATCCTGTCCATTTTTCGACTGAATTCTTCCATACGTTTTAGAATAAATAATTCCACAAATTTTTAGACTTCTCGACAATGTGACTAATTTCACCCTTTTATGACAAATAACATCATACCTCCTATCACATTTGACAACCTTTTCCTTTTAGAGTTAGTTATCCCGTCACAATTACTGTCGTCACCATATTGTAATTTTACGTGATTACTGTCAGTCCGGGGCCTTCTTTTTTAATTTTTTTTTAATAATAATAATTTATTTGCCTTTTTGATGTGTGATAATTTTAATGAGAATGAAAATTTCCACTTTGAATACATATTTAGAACCAGAATTTGATCGCCTTTTTGATGGTGACAAAAAAGGAGGCCTTGTATTTAAAATTTTAAAGTTGGTATGTCAAAATGGCACTTTCCGTGGACAGATTGCTTCCAAAAGCCTTTCAGCTCTTCAGTGAATCACGCATTCCCCATGTACTAAATTTCAGCCAAATCGATCTATGTGTTTGGCTATCGTGTGTTTTTAATGTTTTTCGGCTTCTTTTTACACAAAGGATACTAAATGTGAATGCATTTTGTCATATTTGAAACCAGAATTTGAAGACCTTTCTCGTCGTCGGTAGTACAAATCGCTGCAGGGGTTTGTTTGGCCTGTATCGTATTTTTTAAAGTAGGTATATGTATTATGTTAAAAACCTCAAATTTTGTCAAAAGAGCAGTAAGAGTGAATAATCTTTGGAAGCAGAATTTGAAGGCCTTTCTTATGGTAATATCAAAAATGGGGGTTTGTATTTAAAACTTTAAATTTGATGTGCCAAAATGGCATTTCCGGTTGCACGATTGGCTCAAAAAGCTTTCCAAGTTTTAGATAGTTTATGAGAAATAAATAAAGATCTGGTGTTATCTCAGTTCCGAATTTTGGAGTGATTGCAGTAACCATTTTTATATTGGTTGCGGGGAGGTTAAAAAAACTTTTTTGGGTCCCTGAGACCCCAAAACTTATTCTCCTTGAAAATTGATGAAGATTGTCGGAAAAAATTTTGGTCTATGAGGCTTATTGACCAAGTATAAGCCCTCAAAGTTTTTAAATTTCAAAAGTTTTTTTTCTATGTCTCGAAAGTGATTTGATTTTTTTCAAGGGTACAAACCATACTGGAAGCCAACTTCTTCTCTCATTTGTGCTAAAATTTGAACTTCAGAATATAGTTATACAGGGTGGTGCTGACAAATAATTGGCTAAAACTTTTTTGTACCTCTGTTTTTGGATTTGCTTTAAGAGAAGCATAAATCCTCGCACATTTGTGAAACTTTTTTGACCTCTTTCTTATTTCGTTTTAGTTAAGCCGCTTAAGAGTCATCAGCAAAAATTTAACCAAGTAACATCGGAACAATCAGAAAAATCTAAATCATCAAATTTTTACAAAATATCCTCTGTAAAATTTTGATTATTTAGTTTAAAATGGATGGCTATTTGAGTTTTTTAGCTCCGATAAATTGCCCCCCTCGCTCTCCAGAGCTAACCTTTAGATTTTTTCCTCTGGGGCGCTATGAAGGATTTAGTCGACGCAGTAGACATTAATATTGAGGAGCAGCTTCGGGAGAGAATAATAAATGCCGCCAATGAAATAAGACAAAACCCGTTGGTTTTATAACAGCGCGTGAGGTTTAACACGCCAATGGAGATCACCTTCATTGTAATCGTTAAGCACACGTTTATTATTATTGTTAAAAAAAATCCTTTGGTAAAATCATCTTTCTTCATTTATAACATTAACGGCTGGTAGTTATTGTTGATACAATCGTATCTAAGAAAGTTAATCATGATTATCATTTAACCCGGCACTGAAATTTTGGGGGTAACTCTTGTTAACCTAGTTTTATCATTGACCAAAATCTGGGAGAAAAAACTTCCCTTTGCAACAAATGTTATCCTGTGACATTCTATGAGTCGGTCTATTCCGAGGATTAACAGCAACAGATCCGTCTCTCCTGAAAGACTGAAAGAGCCATTCATTGAACTTGACAAGCAACGACAATAATTAAAATTTAGATGCAAAAAATCAAAGCAATAGCTTGAATCACGTTCGAGATATTGAAAAAAAACTTAAAATTTGACAAACTTGAGGGCTTATAACTTGGTCAATTAGGCTCATAGACCAAAACTTTTTCCGATCATCTTCATCAATTGGCAAGGAGAATTTATGGTATGTACCAAGCATGAGGTGTAGTTTAGACTCATCCTGTAGATCTTGTCTTATCTCGAATTCGAAAATTTTAGAGAGTGCATCAGTAGATAACCTCCCATATTTTTGACTTCTACGCTTCGCGGAGCAAGTTAATAAAATCGATCGAAAAATCGAACCGCCAAAAACATCAAATCTTTACGTTTTAGGGTCCTGGAAATCCGAAAAAGTGGTTTTTGAAAAATGTCTCTCTGTGTGTCTGTCTGTCTGTCTGTAATCACGCTGCAGCTCAAACTACTTAACGTATAGAAATGAAATTTGGCACACATATTCAGTGGGCAATTTGTAGGTGCTGGTTAGATTTTTGGCCACATCGGTTCACGGAAAATGCCTTTTTGGCACATCATCTTAAAACATCTAAATGCAAACACCCATTTTCGCGTTCTTCGAATTATGCTGCTAAAAATATATTCATACTTGTGCCCTTTTGGCCACAAAAATTGTGCATAACTGTATATTTTTATTACTGGATTTGATAGCTGATTTTGTTTAAAGTCAAAAGCCTTAGTGTCATTCTTTCTAAAAATTTCGTTTTAGTGGCAAACGGGCCCCTGTTTGAATTTATTTTGCATAAAAGCTTATTCTTACTATCGGATTCGATAGCTCTTGAATTGTCGGATCAAAAACCTTAGTCCAAAGGCCTCTTTTTGAATTTTTCTTAGCAAAAGGGCATATTAGTATTATAGAATTCGATAGCTGTTGCATTGCCAGATTGAAAACCTTATTGCCATTTTTTAGGGATGAAAAACATTTTTATTTAAAGTTTGTGCTGTATTTTGTATTTGCCGCATTCCATTCTCACCCGCCTAGTTCGGACAGCAATGCGCATTTCTCTAAGACTAGGAATGTTTTACGCAGTCCACGTGTCATAATTCTTATAATAATTCTGCCACCCGTTCAACATCAACAATTTACAAATTCTGTGAGTTTCTACCGTCTCCGAGACTGCCAATTTTTTATTAGATATTTAGTTTTATGTTTGCTGCACGTCATTTTCTTATGAGTTAGTTTCAGCTTTCAGTTACAACTAAAAAAATGTTTCAATTTAACTCCCTTTTAATAAGAAATTTAAATAACGCAATAAATACAAAAATATAACAAGAATAAAAACGAGAAGAAAAATGAATTGTGATGCTAAAATTTTAGTCTGGTCGACTTTAGCTTACCTCTCCATTAGATCAATAATCATTTTGATTCCTTTTTATTTTTACTCAAATCTTCTTGAATAGGTAAAGATATACAGGGTGTTCCAATGAAAAGGGGCCACCCCAAATATTTCGTAAACCAAATAAAAAATGAAAATTCGCTCGGACAGGTCGATTTTTATTTGGAGGGGAATTGAAAAACTCACCCCCCCCAAGCTTCCCCACTTCAAAATTTTAAATGGCAACCCCCCCACTTGTGATACATCCTTTGAAAGCTAATTTCATTGCCAATCTAAAGCTGTAACAATTTTTGATATTTGTTCAATTCTAGCGCCCTCTATGGTCAAATTTTAAATTACCTACATTAGGGCCCTTTGTGATACATCATTTGTAAAGGTTTGAAATTCTCTGTAAACTGATGCAAGAATTTTTGAAATTCACCCACTCGTTCAAAAGTTACATTGAAAGACATTAGGCTGTAACTTTTGAACGAATGGATGGATTTTAAAAAGAATTGCATTAGTTTACAGATAATTTCAAACCCTTTCAAATGATGTATCACATCAAAGGACCCTAATGTAGGGCGCTAGAGTTGAACAAATATCAAAAATCGTTATAGCGTTAGATTTGCAATGAAATTAGCTTTCAAATAATGTATCACAAGTGGAGGGTTTTTATTTAAAATTTTGAAATGGGGGTAGGTGGGGGTTAGGGGGTGAATTTTCTAATTTCGCCAAGCATGGATTTAAATGTCCCCCTCCAAATAAAAATCGACCTGTCCGAGCAAATTTTCATATTTTATTTGATTTACGAAATATTTGGGGTGGCTCTTTTCATTGGAACACCCTGTATTGAAGCTTCCATTCTCATTTACGTACTTACTCAAAACTTCATTACCAATCTTAATTACTCGTAATAATATTACCTGCTTGCCAATATAAAACAAGAGTCGAAAACTACACCAACCTCAAATCAATATCTCAACAATCCACCAAAACACAAACCTTTAATATGATTAAAATGTTAGTTAAAAGAAACAACTCAACTTATAATTATTATTATTATCCATTTTGACGTAAAATTCGATTCAATTAACACACTAACCCCTCCCCAGTTTTACCCCCGGCCAAAAATAAAATTATATGATTTTATTATGACCCATATCCTTTTTGCGGAGCGGCAAAAACGAGACGGAATAAGGATGCCCTCATACAGTTTTTATGATGAAAGCTGGAATGCCCGTCACGGCTAATAAATTTTTGGTCCCATATAAATAAGCGATTATATTCACTTACAATAGAATTCATTTGAATATGCAAACAATAGCTATTTCATAAAACCGACAAATTTATCTCTATACGAAGCTACACACAAGAGCAGCTTTTAAATAGCCTCTAATTTGCGTCGAATTCATAAAATAGATTCGTTAGTCTATTCGGAACTATTTATTTAATTGGAATGGTTCAACTCCACGCATCATAATCATGCAAAAGAGAGAAGTTGCAAAGTTTAATAAAAGCAGCGCGCGGGATTTTCGTCGCATTTTGCCGAGATATGTTGAATTATTCATAGTAATTCTGACGTTTATTTAGGCTATCACTTATTTATTTTGCCATTTACCTTCAAAATTGTGACATGTCTCGAATTATAAGTTTATTTTGTTTGTTCATGATTTGGATTAACTTATGGGGGGGGATTATATGACTGACTAGTGTGAAGTGAGAATCATTGCCGCTCCGAGGGGAAACATTCAAATATTATTGATGCATAAAAATAATATTTCAATTTATATTTGTTGAAACAGCGCAAACTGATGGGAGAATTTTTTATTTTTAATTAACAACAAAAAGAAGAGTTTATTGTCATTCACGTACAATAAATATTGCTACATAATATCGAATACTGTTTGAACAAAATGCAATATCAAAACAACATTGCAGTTTTTCTATTGATTTTTAGTCTATACCAGGGAGCGCGGTTTTATGAGTTAATTTATACTGGGACTGCCTCTTGAAGCGTTCGTCCCAGTCTTGCAACATTTCTATGATGGACGAATGTCCGAAGGCCATAGCCTCTTCTAGGGGAGTTTTACCCCATCTGTCCCTGATATCGTGAGGAACTTCGCACTGTTTTAAAAGAAAATCAACGCAACTGACGTGCCCTTCTGCGGCTGCCAGATGCAAGGCGGTACGTCCGTCATAATCCGACAGCGTCATATCCATACCAGAAAGTTTGTGCCTGGGAAAAAAATATCAATTTCCCTTTGAAATCTATAAACCTCACCTTCTGAGACCAGGCAAATCCCCGGAAGCCGCTGAAAACAATAAATTTACCACGTTCATTCCTTTTGTCTCGAATTTGTGCTTCCGCGGATCCGATTTGTCAGATGCGTGCTTCAGATTATCATATCGATGGAAATTGAATTTCTTCACTAATTCCTAGAAATAATCCTGTACAATTGTATTGATAATTTATTACAGACCTCGCAGAATTGGACGCCTCTGCAGCTATTACCTAATGAATCCAAAGATGGAGACCAAAGGCATATTCCCATGACGTTAGGAATCACTACTAACAAGGCGCCGCTTACACCGGACTTAGCTGGCAAACCGACCTAAAATCGATATATTTGTCAACAAACAAACTTCAATTATTACCTTAAATGCAAATTGACCCGAATAATCGTACATCCCGCAACTGTGCATTAAGGAAAGGACGTCTCTGACGCTTTCAGGGTTCAGCACCTTCTCTTCGTTTAGGGGGCAAATTCCACCATTTGCTAAAGTTGCTCCCAATACTGACAGAGAGTCTCCACTCATTTCCAGGGAACAACACTGTTCTTATTAGTTGACAATCACAAAGAGGAAGGAAAGGGAAAGGAAGCATCAGGCGGCTCTTTTGTGGAATTTACGTAAAGATCAAAAGAAAAATTTAATACTAAAGAACTGTCAGCTTATTTTTAGATAAGTATTTTTGTCCCCAAAGAGCCAAAGAAGAAACGGAAGATGCAACTTCCGCGGTAGCCCCACGTTGGGCGCCAAATTTACCACAGAGCCGCCCGAGTGATACAATTACCTGGAAATAAAAATCCATACACTCCTTGAAATTGGTTTTGTCTGGGAAGCATTTATGCTCCCTCATGTAAAAGCCTAGAGCATAATTCCGGTCGGCAGCCTCTCTTTCCGATAGAAAAACAGCATTATTAAACCCCAAATCTTCACCACCTGACAATCGCTGCAATGAATCAAATCTAACGTTAAAAGTAAACCAATCGAGACGTTAATTGAATTGTTGATATCGATTTAATCGTACCAGACACAACATAGTTGACTTTATCTATTAACTCACTTGAAAATAATTCATTGTGAAATCAAATTTTTCTGCTAACGTCATTTCAGGGACCGCCACAGTTTTCAAAAGTGCACATACCAGAATGGCTCCAGCGTTTATCATAGGATTGTGAGGTTTTTCTAAAAATTTACTACAACAATATGTCAAAATTGGTGTTAATTGTTTTACTATTATGATCTAAAACGAGTTCGTTGAAATTTCTTCCACTGGGTTCTTGACCTACATATTTATGAACTACGTCTTCTCCTAGTAAATCCAAAGCTATTGCATAAGTTATTGGTTTACTGCAGGATTGAATGGTGAAAGGAATGTTAACATCACCGATGGAAAATCTTTGACCATCGATAGTACAAACGCTGACTCCCCAGTAATTTGGGCTCACCCTTTTAAGTTGAGGGATATAACTAGCTACAGTTCCATCAGTGTTATCTTTACATCTCCAGTAAATGTCTTCGATTTCTTTACAAAAATCTTGAAACTCCGGTATGATAAACTGGTGACGAAAAGCTCTTGCGATTAATCCAATACTCGGGGATATAATGCTGTAATATTGTTAGTTCTAAATACAGGGTGTTACCGTGTAATTTTAAAGGCGGCTATACCATGAGAACTGTAGTCGAAAAGTCCTTTACCGTTTTGGGCTAAGAAGCATTTTTCCTTCAAATATTTTCCTCAAAGTTTAGTTGGAATATTTCATTCAATAATAGCTCCATAAAATATCTATTAGGTACCATGACAACAGAAAATTAATTTGGTACATTATAAATTGTTACCTGTGGTTGTCATTCTCGCATTTTTTGGCAACACGTTAAAGGAAATCGTCATTCCTACCATTTTGTGCATTATTTTACCAAGACACTCGCCACGTACAAAATGCATGTCTGCATATTTTTGCGTTCAAAATCGAAAAATGATTGCAGGTTGATTATTACGATTTGTCAATTTGACAAGATTTGGAAGGCAATATTTTGTTGCCATGATATCTAAGAAATCTTATCCTGAAGAAAAAATGCTTCTTAGACCAAAATAGTAAAGGGCTTTTTGGCTCATTTCTCATGGTATGGCCGCCCTTAACACCATTCCCAAACACCTAGTATATTTAAATTTCATAATATACCTGCGAAATGTGTCTAAATTTAGTTTTTGAGTATCAACTACTGTTTCTTTTTGAACTTTTTTAAGATTCTCCATAAGTTCCTTTAACCTAGGATCACTTTTACGAAGTCCAGTCGTTCTTAAAGCCTTTAAAAAAACTTAAAGATATTTAAAAAAAGTTACTTACTGAAAGAAATTTTCCTATCGAAAGCAATCCAGATTCCTCGTTTTTAAACATTTCAAAAAGAGTGTCTTCGGTTCTACCTTCATCGTCGTTTCCACTAAAATTTTCAATGTATTTTATCATTTAAAAAAATCACTTACTATAAGTAACTAAAATCATGAATAAAAGAATAATATCTTCTGTAAATAAAAATAAATAAATCAATAAATAAATAAATAAAAAGATTGCGTGAATCATACCTATGAACTTTACGATTATCTTTAAACTGTTGGACTCGATCCTGCAATTGCATAAAATTAATTGAAATCGCTTTAAAGAATACTCACATTTTTAGTTAATGTGCAGGGCAGGATGGAGATGAATTTTTTTATGTTGTTCGATGATAAATTGAAGTGGTTTGAATTAAAAAGGAAGCTCTTTGATAGAAGAGATTTCATGTTGATAGTGGTCGATATTTTCGTCTGGATTTCGTAATGCGGCGTCGCGATGTGTTAAGACTGCGCGCCGAAATCCTGCACGTGCGCTGCTGGCAATTGCGATACCACCTAGGTGCTAATTGTTTATCAGTTGGTAAATAAAAGCTGATAATGTAATAAATCATTTGTACGGGTGTGAAAAAACTCCTAAAATAGAATTTATACTGAAATGTGTCGATATTTTTGATTATACAGTATGGTCCGAATGTGTTAATTAATTTTGCGTCAATAGTGAGCTAAATAAAAAAAAAAAAAAATGTAGACTACTCTGTCATCTACCATTAAGAATTAGTGAGATTTAATTATTGTGAATTGGCCAAGCTATTTTTAATTGTGAGTCATGACATTAGGTCAGAGGGCTGCCACAATTTCAGAGCCGAAGGACGCTGATTCGAAACTTGTATATATGCTTAGAGCGCATACAGCAGTGTTAGTGAGATTTAATTGTGTATTAGCGCCATCTCTCGGTGCAGATGTGACAGTAGTAGTTGTCGTCTGCACTCCAATTAATATCTTCCGAAACTGTCATGATTCACAATCATTAAGAATTACTTACTTACTTATTTACTTACGCAAGGAAGATGGAGTTTCTAATGGGAAAACTAAAGTAATTGTAGGGTTAGAACAAAAGATCAATAATGTCGTCTGAAAGGCACGTGCCTAAAAAAAACTACTTTTATGTCATAAATTCGACGTTTCAAGCTCACGCCACGTCCTATAAATTGCAATCAGCATCATTTTCTCACTAGCAGCTATTCTTAGAATTACAAAGTTCTATATCTAAAGCGGTTCGAGAGTTTTGGTACAAGGGTGACCGGACTTTAGGAACTTACTGTAGATATAATTAGAATTTAAAAAAAATACACTTGGACCACACGGTATAGCGATATTAAAAAATATTGACATATTAAATTGCCTACATTCTATTTTAAAAATGTTTTCACATCAACAGATAAATGATTTACGTATTCATTATCAACTTTTATTTATTTATGTGAAAAATATGACTCTCTTTCCAACGTGATATGTTACTTCCTGGAACGATAAAACCTGAACGCAGTCTTAAAGATAGGTGCAGTTTGTATTTGTTCCGGTTTTTATCATCAAATCGATTCAAAAAGTCATCCCAGTGGACTTTGGGAAATGAAAATTGTGTGTCTGTCTTTAATTATTTCATCATTTACCTACTTTATTGACATCTGCCAAAAGTTTTCATTAGAAACTATTTTTTGACAAAATCAAAGACATATGACTCGTTTTTTTAGGATCGCCTGATATTTTGGCGGGAATGCTCATTAGTACAGAAACTTATTTCTGGGAGGCGATTTTGGAATTAAGAGCGTGTAGTATCCTTGTCCAGATCTGCTAAGAACAGGGGCAAAGCGAAAACGTCTAGCTCCTCAAGGGTTTGAGTTAGAGACTAGGAAATATTTTTACCATTTAGACAAAACATAAACCCAGGTTTATTGTTTTTTATTTTTTGAAAATGGAGTTTCCGTCATTGTTAAAAGTTGGCCCAAAATCATTGAACTTCTCACTCCGTTGCGCGAGTTATTATGAAGTAAATCTAAAATCTGGCAAACAATAAACCTAAATTGAAGCCTCCTCTTTAAACTGACGCCTAACGCAAAATTATAATTTTTTGTCTAACTGCGTTATGAATTTTCTTCGATACCTTTGTTTCCCGAAATATTGTCTTGGAGAGCCAGCGTCAAGTGCTGCCATCCCTATTATGCGTGGCAGCTCAAGGAAATAATTTTATGTCTTTCTCATCTAGGTCTATTCTGTATAAAGCTGTCTTTGTTGGATAAACACTGTCGCGAATAGTTCTGTCTATACGATTTTATGTCTATTGCTTTCTAGTGCACGACTTTGTAAATAAATGCGCGCACGTGTTGATCGATTCAGATGGTTTGTAACCTCCCGACAAGTCGACAACCAATACAGTGTGTTCCCAAATCTTGTAGCAGAATTCCTACCATTGACTCCTTGGGTAAAATTTAAAAAGGTAAAAAGGAGCTAAAAGTTGGGTTCGATATCGTTCCCTATAACGAAGCTACCGATACTGAGCTATGGATACGAATCTGAAATTTAGAGCGGAAACTATACGGATATAAAGAGCTGTATACTGAATTTTTTCTGGTGCGTGCAACCCTTGGGGGCCTTACGCATTTTTCTATAATTTTGTCCTGCAACAATTTCCTCAAACAATTTCGAAATCATCTACGCTAGGACGCACCGTTTTCGAAAAAATTAAACTTAATTGTTTTAGGGCGCGAAAATTTCTCACAGAAGCTTTCATTTTATTTATCAAATAATCAAAAATAAATTTTGAGGCTGATTCCTTACGTTACTTAAAGAAGAAAAGTTTTTATGGTCATATATGGCGAAAAATGCTTCCTACGGGAAAACTTTCCTTCCCAGATCAATGCAAGGAATCAGTCCATGAAGTAATTTTTGATAATTTGGTAAATAAAATAAAATCTGTGACAATAACAAATGTAACGCTAAAACGATTAGTCAATTTATTGTGCGTCCTAGCGATTAAGTAGGTACCTTTTTCTATACACACTATTAAAAACGGTTTTTTTGACGTTTGTTGACAATTGTTAAAAATGGCATTTTCTGACACCAGCTTTAAAAGTCATTTACTTTTAACACTGCTGTCAAATAGTTATTTATGATACATATAAACATTGAAAGTGGTATTTTATTTTGTGAGAAGGGAAGTTTGGGACACGACGCGCATATTATAGACAATTTTTTCTACAAACACGATTAAAAGAAAAAGTTTTCATATTATTAGTTGAAAACGACCATGAAATTCGGTGTAACTGAGGCAGAGGTATAGTGACAATTTGTTGCCGGGGCTTGTTTAATTGTTGTTGCATTGTCACTTTTAACACCAGTGTTAAAAGTAAATGATGTCTTTTAATGCCGGTGTCAGAAAACGGCATTTTTAACAATTGTCAACAAACGTTAAAACAATAATGTTTTTGATACTGATGTAATTTACTTTTTACCCTCAGTGTTAAAAGTAACAATGCAACAACAATTAAACAAGCACCGGCAGCAAATTGTCAGTATACCTATCTCAGTTACAGCGAGTTTCATGGTCGTTTTCAACTAATAATATGAAAACTTTTGCTTTTAATCGTGTTTGTAGAAAAAATTGTGTATGATAGGTATGTGTGTTAAAACTGATTTAATGCTGTTCGAATGGATGGACCACTCCGCTGCGCGTCGTGTTTCAAACTTCCCTTCTCACAAAATAAAATACCACTTATAACACTTATATCATCATAAATAACTATGACGCCTTCATGGACCGCTAATCATCATTTCGAAATTGTCTTGTGCGGAAACTGCCTTCAGAAAAAATTGTAGGAAAAATATGTAAAGGCCGCCCTAGGAATGCAATAATAATAATTTGAAAAAAAATCGGAAAAGAACCGCTGGTCTCCGCTCCCAGATTTGTATACTTAAATTTTTTTTTTCAAATAAATTGAAAAAAACTGGATTTTTAGGGACTCCTTGAAGGAACGTAATTCCCTTAGGTGAGTCTAAAGTCGAAATGTAAAGCTAATTTTGATTTGTCAAATGGATTCATTCTTTTTTCTCTTGGGATTCAGAATTTAGGATTTTTTCCAAGTTAGACCGGAAGTAGGTAGTAGGTACAGTCACGGCCACCCTAGATTATTTGCAAATTTGACATGTTTTATCATTGAAAAATTTTTAAAGAAATAAAAATGTTTTGAAAAACTAATTACGCAGTTGAATTTATATCGAAAAAGCAAAGGTTTTTGCGTTTTTCAAAAAACTCAATTTTTCACCGATTTCTTCGATGTTTTTGAAAATCTAAGGTGGTGGTCGTGTAGTTACTCCATTTCTGGTCAGGTCAAAAAACGTAGATTCCGAATCCGTTGCGAAAAATGATTAACTTAATTTGAAAAATCAAAATGACGGTCATTTTCGCTTAAACAGGAAGGGCAAAAAAATATCTCCCCACAGCAGTAAATGCAGATCAAAAAAAAATTTAATTGTGTCACAGACCAATGTACCGGTACCTATGTCCAGAGAGTCCTTCCTCCTTATATTAACGTTATGAATATCTGTCCTATACAGCAATTTTCTAGCTAGATAAGCCACTGGAGTATTGAAGACAAGAATTTTGTAATACAAACACGATGCGTGTAATCTGCGATTACGCATATTTAACCAGGTACAACTATTTCAGTTTATAAGTAACATGCTGAAATCTAGAAAACCCAAAAATAAACCGTAAAGTGTGACTTTTGAAAAGTAGTCTAGGTTTCCATTTGAGAAAAGTATAAATTAAAATTATTCCGGTTAAAAAAACCGAAAGTGAAAAAAGTACACCACTGCAAGTGTAATTGCGCCCCCTTAAGCCAAGTTGATCAGCGTTTATTTCGTTTCAATATATTTTTTACGCCCGCGGTCCGAAAGATATTCAAGGTGGAAATTTTAAAGAACACCCTGTGTGCTAGTCGCGAGCTGGCAGCTCTAGAAGAAGTGGGAGATTCGAGGCTCCTCCCACTTTATCTGTTGAGTGGCCTTCGTCTCTCACCGCTGCCCCTCAGCAGAAACCATGTGTAAGCATACAACACGCTCTTAAAGATCAACCTTAATTTAGGTTAACTTTGTAGGATGCTAGGACTTTAGAAAAACATTTTTTGAATATGTGTAAGAGAGAAGAATAGAAGAGACCTTTTTGCGGGTGTAAATAAAAAAAAGGATTTTGGTACCGAAGGACCGTCAAATAATATTTAAAAAATTGGATCTATGCACCCCGTACTTCGGGGCCGTTGTTACGTTACAAGATAACGCCCATGAGAATATATTCGAATTGTGAGGCTGAACTAAAGCGAGATTTCCTGTTTTTTGAAAGAATTTAACAATTCTAGCACCCTCTAAGACAACATGTCATGAAAAATAATAAATATATATAAATAAACAATAAAACTCCAGAACGATATAACTTTGTTATTTGTGGTCCGATTTTAGTGAACTAAAAACCAAATGAAATTGCTCATAAAACACTACAAACTCAAGATAATTTTGACTTTTATCAACTTTCACTTGAATGTCAACTGGATGTCAACTTTTCATTTTCAAATGAACATATCCAATTTTTTTTACTTAGTCTAATAGCTCATTTTTTCTGCGTCTTCTGATGTAGCTAAAATAAGTTATGTTTGGTTTATAATTAGTTCTAAAAATAATTATAATTTTTTGTCAAAATTAGAACATTTTTTACTAAAAATTTTCGATTGTGATGTGGATCTGATACAAACTTAACAAAACTTTTAACATATGTTATTTTCTAACATGTATAAGCATTTCGAGAATTGTTTTCGCACACTTGAAAATTCAGCATAAAGAGATTGAAATGTTGACAACAATTGACAACATTTTTTTATCGAAAAATTTTATTAAGGAAAGATGCTCAAGATGACCCCAAAAGGGTAAATCCGGCCAAAATAAAAATATTGAATTTTTTGAAGAAAAAATCAAAAATATCGAAAACTTCAATATTTTTGCAACAAAAGGGTTGGTGTGTACTAAAAATCAATTGAAATGAGTTTGTTTGATATTTGCTGTTGACTAGGGCTGGGCAAAATTTAACAATCGCAGAAAAAGTTGAATTAAGATTTTTGGTGATTGCTTATAATTTGAATGTTTTCTCCGATTGTTAAATTTTGCCCAGCCATAGCTAACAGCAAATGTCAAACAAACTCATCTCAATTGTTTTTTATTACACTTCAACCCTTTTGTTGCAAAAATATTGAAGTTTTCTATATTTTTGTTTATTTCCTCAAATTCAGCATTTTTATTTTGGCCTGAAATTTCGGATTTACCCATTTGGGATCATCCTGAGCAAGTTTTCAATTTTTAGATTTTTGGCCTCTTTAATTAAGTTGGATTTCAGAATAGGAAAAAGTTGAAGTATCACACAGATGTAGATTTTGAAGCTCTGCATGTAGAAGAAAAGAGCGAATTGATTTGCTCAATATTGACCGAAATATTCGGGTATTTCCAGTTAAAATGAGACACACTGTATGTATAGATAACCTATCTATCCATATTTGACATCAGGAATTCTATTTAGTGAAAATATGTACGGACGGTCATATTAAAAAAACAAGAAAAATTTTCAAATACCGGGTGTCCCAGGGGTGCGTGGACAAAAGATTGCTCGACTACTAACAAAGATATTGAAGTGGGGTTTTCGCGCTGTATGGTAGACAATAATTTTAATTATTATCAAAATTTATTATAAACCAAACTCAACTTATGATTGCGATTGGGATGAAATTGACACCCGTTTTTCACCCCTAGCTCCCATATGGCCCAAACGCGTATTTAAGGATATACATCTTTGTGCTAAGTTTCAGCTCGATATCTCAATCTGGTCTCAAGTTATCCGACGGTTAAACTAAACGAGCGAGCGAATAATCAAATATAACAGTACTTCCTCATTTTTTAAGTGTCGAACAAGGCAACATCAAACACATAGTGCATACTGCATTGTCATGAGTTTTATTATTTTTACTACATGGAAAAATATATCCAAATAATACTTTGGTAGAAAATATCGCTACAATTAACTACAAGCACTATTTACATCGTACAAACATACAAAATATTACACATTCACATACACGATTCTGTGAAAAACTGGCACTTAAGCAATATAGAAGTACCCTTTAACCTGTATAAGTGGTTACGCGTATAAAACTATTTCACTCTAGAGGACATACAGCCAAATACATTACCAATACAAAGTAGTAAAATATTCAGATCCTTATTCGTAAAATTTGGCAGTCTTGAGTCGTGTAAAGACTATAAAAATCAGTAGCCCACCAAATACAATTTATAAAACATCACAGACATTTAAATTACTGACGAAATCAACGATATGTTCAATGGAGGAAATTAGCACCAAAGAAAACTGAAGTGACCAAAACCTATATTAAATTCTTTTTGTACTATGTAAAATTGATTGCTTTATGGCAAAAAGGTATTACTGTGATTAAATTCGGGCAAGAAGACACTGTAACTACCTTACCTACTGTATCACAAAGTTTAATAAATTAACTAAAATTAAATTGTAGTTTCAGAGTCTACAGAAGTCTGGCCTTGTGAGTAAGCTGGAGGACCATTGTTTAAAAAGGCCATAGAACGCATACTGTTTCTATTTGGGTTGCTATTTCTTTTTTGTGGAACTTGTGGAGTTGCATGACTATGATAGTGTTTGGGGGTATAGCTGATAGCTCTAGTTCCATGGAAATTTGAATAACTGGATCTGACTGATGCTGGTCTGTTATTATACAAATCGTCAAAATCTTCAGTTTCATTCAGAGACTGAGTGGAAGACTGCTGGTATGTAGGATTGGAATGTCCATTACTTTGCCAATTTTGATGAGCTATCAAATTATTGTTAGAAACACTGTTATAGTAATTTGGTAAAGATTCTATGGGAGAAGGACTAGCTGGACTATCATATAGATGACCTTTTTGCTGTTGTTCCAATAAACGTGTTACAGGGTTTTGTACCATTCTGCGTGAGCTTCTAGTAGATGAACGTGCTGCTGAATGTCTTCTACTGGTCGTACTATGCCTCCCAGAAGAGCCTCTTGTCATAACACTTCTTCTTTTTACTCTTCTTGGAGTCATTGGTTTTGGAGATACAGGCTGAGGCAATTGCTCATTTTCAAAATCGTTACTATCACTATCGCCATGCCTGTTCTCCAGATGCGAGCTAAATTCAATCGAATAAAGAGACATTCGTTTAGCGTTTTTTCTTGGAGATTTACGTGATGCTGTTGGAAGAAAATCACAAATTAAGGTAGTGAAACTACTGCTAGCAAATAAAACAATTTATTGGGTTAAATTAATAACAGCATGCAAAATTCTACAGAAAAGCACAATAAATAAAACCCCAACTAAAACTACTAAGCTGCGAAAATACTGACTAGAATTAAATGTAAAGTCTTAAAAACTGAGATCAGGATTTAGATAAGGTCTAGAATACATGGATTTAGGCCTACTTGTTTGTTTTCTAGGCTTATCCAATCTATTGCAAGAAGAACTTTTTTGCACAAATCTAACGGCATCGGCGGGAATTTTATTTTTTTTATTCCCAATTCCCTGTTTTCGCGAATGGATTTTTTTTACGTCCGACTTTACAGTTAAATGCGGGTTAGATTTAGAAAAATGTTTGTTAATGTTATCACTGTAGCTCACGTACATTGGATGTAAGAAAAAATTTTCAGGGCCTTTAGCATCTTCGTAATTAACTGAAAATAGAGATTAAAAGAAAACTAACTACAGCAACAGAAATGAATAAACAAGAAACATGTGCAACCCATTTACCGGTGACTTACCATACAGTTTGAGGATCAAATCCACCAATGAAATCAACTGCAAGCAGATTAATTATGAATTTTGGCTGATAATGAGGTTTGCCCGGCCATGATCAGTCAAATTTAAGCTGTATTTATAGCGGTTAGTGTGGACAACTACAAAAAAATATATTTGTACTAAATACTTACAAGTATCATCTTCCTCCAGGTAAGAACGGGTTAAACAAACCCCGACGATTAAACCAATTACCTGATTTTTTCAAAATTTATTTTAAATATTATATAGTATAAAATACTTACACCAATGCAACACTGTAGACCTGACTGAAATATTTCAGCATAAGTGTAATCAACAAGGCATCCTTCTATTTTTATTTCTTCTTGGTTTGTTGGTGTCTTTTTGCAGCCTGGACCTGCCTCGCTGTTCCACCAACTTTCACTGCTTGGATCCAATTTTATCACCTTGTTTGACTGAAATAGAGATAAATATACAGTGTGTCTCACTTTAGACGGCAACCCTGTATCTTTGTTGTTTTTTGGAATATCATAACAATTTTGTTTCTTGGATTTAGACCTCAGAAAGTTGTTTTCGGAGTAGTTAACATCTTTTCAAAAATATAACCACAGCCTACTAAGACCAAAAACAAAAAAAATTCGAAAAATCTATTAGGTATTTTTTTATCGAAAAATTTTATTAAGAAAAGTTGCTCAAGATGACAACAAATGGGCAAGTCAGGAGTTTCAGGCCAAAATAAAAATGTTGAATTTCTGGAAGAAAAAGGCAAAATTTTGCAACAAAAGGGTTGCTGCGTAATAAAAAACAATTGAAATAAGTTTGTTTGACATTTGTTGTTAGCTATAGCTGGGCAAAATTTAACAATCACAGAAAAAGTTTAAATTAGAAGCTAAAACCAAAAATCTTAATAATTTCAACCTTTTCTGCGATTGTTAAATTTTGCCTAGTCATCATAGCTAATAGCACAGGTCAAACAAACTCATTTCAATTGTTTCCTATTACGCAGCAACCCTTTTGTAGTAAAAATATTGACGTTTTCGTAATTTTTCATTTTTTCCTACAGAAATTCAACATTTTTATTTTGGCCTGAAACTCCGGACTTGCCGATTTGGGGTTATCCTGAGCAATTTTTCTTAATAAAATTTTTCGATAAAAAAATGCCTAATAGGTTTTTCGGAATTTTGGTATTTGTTTTAGGTCTTCGCAGGCTGTGGTTATATTTTTGGAAAAATGTTTACTACTCCAAGAACACAAATTTCTGAGGTCTACATCAAAAAAAAAAAAATGTTACGATATCCGATAAAACAACAAAGATACAGGGGTGTTGCCGTCTAAGTGAGACACACTGTACATGCAGCCCTGTAATAACAGGCTGTTATCAAGTAATATGGACATTAATATCTAGTAAAGGTAAACAATTGACGTTCTGAAACTTACCAGCAACAAATACAGGGTGTCCGAAAATAACGATGAAATATTTCGGGGGGTGATTCTGCAGCTCAAAATATGAAAAAAACTTCCTATAAACATGGGTCCGGAAATCGCTCCTAAGGGGGCTAGGGCCCCCTGCAGGGGGCGCTCAAAATTCGCTTTTGATTTTGTCAATTATTAAGTTTTTGCATACTATCTGACATCGATAAGCAACATTAGATTACTTTAGATACTAATTTTTAAAATCCGTTCAGTTTTGTAATTTAATAAAAATCGTTTGATAAGCCTAGGAAATGCAAACGGATCTTTAAATCTAATTTTTTCGAAAACGGTTAATCCTACGGTGTTATAACAAGAGAGGCTTTTTTATGTAATTTTAGTCAGGAAACCATATTCCGGTGAGAAATTGTCTAAAAAACAACACGTAAAAAATTTGGGTGGGGAAAGCTGAAGCCCCCCCAATTTTCCACGCCCCTGGTTGAATCTGCTTTTGGCAGATACCATAATCTGATGGCACTTACTGATGTTAGATAATGTGCAAAAAGTCGTCACTGTATTTTAAGCGGTTCCTGATTTATTCAATAAAAACCGAATTTGGGGCACCCCCTTCAGAAGGCCATAGCCCCCTTAGGAATGATTCCCGGACACATGTTTATAGGAACTTTTTTGCATATTTTGAGCTGCTGAATCACCACCCGAAGTATTTCATCGTTATTTCCGGACACCCTGTATAGGCTAATGCTGTCAAATGCTTAAGCTTTCTTGATTTTAATGGCACATCAATTTGAAATAAAAAAAAAAAGAAAATGAAAAAACTTTTCAAGAATATTCAATACCGCTAATTTGCTTAATTTTGACATATATTTAATTTTGTTGATTTCAAAAAATGGTAAAAACTAAGTTTTTTACATTCTTCTCTTGACTACCCACTTCAAGTTATCGCTGGGCCCTGGCCACTTTTTCTTCTACTTCTAAAAATATAGCAAAAAAACGAGGAAAACTTAAGAAGGGCGTGAAACCACAAATACAGGGTGTCCCAGATTCAATGTGATGGGCAATATCTCCGCCGTGACTCGAAGTTAAATTCTGAATTTTAGAAAGAATATATTTCGACGTCCGGTGCATCTTTTCAGATAATACACTCATATGCTTCACTTCCGGTTATATCGGAAGTGGACATCAATTTTGTCATTTTAAATAGCAACCCATAATTTTTTTGACGGAATCGTTTCAAGCTTGTCAAATGCTGTCTGAAAAACCCAACACATCAATTTGATTTTATAAAATTTGTTTGATAATTTAATAAAACCGATTAGGCCTGCAAACGTGGGGCCTCTCCAATGAAAAAATATATAACTTTTTTTTGTTACACTAGCAAAGTTTAACCAGTTTCTATATTTGTTCAATTAGTCTGCAACGTAAATGTTTTTACATTATTTAAAAAAATAAAAACATATTATAACTATGATTTGTGGGGTAAAACTTTAAATCAAATTCAGCCAGTTACACGAGGACATGCGGGAAACTCCGCCCATTAGCTACGTACCGACACAGTTCAGCCAATGGAGTGGTTTGTCGGCCATTTATATGACGTCATATATGCTGACTCGATATTTTAAAGATTTTTTTTATTAAAAAACTACGAAGTTTTGAAACATTTTATTTGCTGAGGAGGTCTTGACGAAGTGTATTCTTTATAATTTTCTCATTTTCAAAAATAGTTGGAAAGGCCTATTAAAAACATCCCTCCTTTATGACCATTGCGTCAGAAATATCTCTTCGACACTCACAGAATATTAATAACATATCAACACATTTGTTTGATGAAAGTAGTATGACTTTTTGAAAATAATTTTTGACTTTTGACTAACTAAATGTTTTTAATTGCCTCAAACACCTCACATCAATCACGTTTGCCAGCCTACCTGGTTTTATTAAATCACCAAAAAATTGTTATAAAATCAAAACGGCAGGTGCAAACAGCTGACATGTTGAAATAAAACACCATCAAATCATGTATGCTTTCTCACATATGCACTTGTTTATAAAATACAATCAAAAAAGCCTTCTTAGATTTGAGTTTTAGAAAACTTTGCAAAGAAATTTGACAGTTGCCAACAAGAGTAATTAAAAATTACATTTACTAATAATAATCATTATTATTAAATCATTGTATCACCACTGTAAGTACATACCTTGTGATCCAAGCCACCAATATCCAAATATAAACAAATAATGAATACATTCCAAGCCAACCAAAACAAGTGCCAGAGAATATACTGCAAAAATAAAGCAACAGTAAATTAAAAATGCTAAATTTACCCACCGAAATGACATATTTAGGTCGATACTGGTAGGCCCCAAAAAATCCTAGTATGATGAATATAATCTCGAAAAAGTTTACCAGAATTGGTATCCACAAAAACCCCAGAAAGTCGAAAACCTGTCTCTCGATAACAATTAACTACAATAAAATAAGGGTTAATTTCCAGGAAAAACAATGAGATCTTACCATTTGTATGAGACATACTGATAAAAATATGTTCCTTCTTGAGCAAAATCCCATTTGGCCTTTGTTTGCGAAAATAACTAAAACGTATCAAGTGTTGGAAATGTCCATTTCACCACCATGTTTCTAAGGGCATTTATTAATTATTTCTTTAAAAACCAAACCGTTTTGCAATAAACACTTGCTTGACACTTGAGATCAAAGAAAGTGACGTTAGAATCATGACGCCACCTCACCTCCGTTCGGATGTTTAAGCACAGCACTCGACAGTGTTTTCTACACTCGGAGTGATTCTTTGTCTTTGTTGCACTCGTCTAGCAGTGATGTTTTATCTTTCTTTTACCCTGCTCCAGAGTGATAGCGACGCTGATCTCCGGTCCGTTATCTTTGAAACGCGTAGATCATCTCACGCGTGAGATGCAACTTAACTCACGGAAGCCGCTCCCCAAAATTAATGTGGTATTTCCTATTCCATGTGCGTAGGGTTGCCAACCGTCCCGATTTAGGCGGGATTGTCCCGATTCCTTATAATGAGTCCCGCGTCCCGCCTAGTGCTGGATTTGTCCCGATTTTTGGACTTGCTTGCTGAGTTTTCCCTTTCCCTTTATTTTCCTTATTTTTTATTGAAAACCAACGTTTAAAACATAACATAACTTATTTGTAGTGTCTACTGTCAGAACAATGGTGCGAGTGGTGCTTTACAAAACGTCGGGTCCATTCTGTCAATCATCTTCCATCTTCGTTGCAAGCGTTAAAATCGCAAGGTAATCTTTGTGTCTATCTCTTATTATTTGGGTGCACTGCCAGTGACAACGCAGGCTGGTGCCCTGCGTGTTTGTAAATACCAAACCAAGGCTGAGAATTATCATTTGTTTTCAGGTTTGTTTTGTTCAAAGAGATTTATTTATTTTAATAAAAAATGTATTTTAAAAGTATAAAATTTGTTTACCAACCAAAAAATTGAAAATCCTTAGACCATAAAAACGCCCAAATCCAGTGATTATTCTTTTTTGATCCACGATTTTTCAAGTGTTTTTTTTATTACGCAATGAGAATGAAATTAATTGATTTTGATTTGAATTTGGACTGAAAATACTAAACAACAGGTGAGAAGGGGGGGGGGGCAAAAATTTTTCGCTCCGCACCCCCACTTTTACGCTGCGCGCTTGGCGCGCAAACACATATTCTTATCACTCCTCTGTCCCGCTTACTGTTTTGAAAAATATGGCAACCCTACATGTGCGATATATAATTTCTGGGGAGTTTTACTGAATTTCTTAGTGGAATCCGTTAATATTTAGTGGAAAACCCAAATGTAAAGGCTCCCTTAACTCAGCAATTTGATTGGTCAACATTCAAATGAACCAATCAAATTGCTGGGATGAGATTAACTGAGGCTCCTCAAATAAATGTGTAAAAGGAAAGCGCTTTTGGGCGCATGGGAAGAAACACATAGAAAACAGGTAAGCCCATTTCCGGTAATGGACCTAACGGGTGTCCTAAAAAAAACCGAACGAAATATTTTCGGTAATAACTCGTGCATTTCTTATCCGATTTCGATGAACCTGGCCTTAAATTCAAGCCAAGGAATCAGGCTTTCGAACTGTCTAAGAACTTACGACAGATGGTGCTGCAATAGATCTCTTAGTGATACTTGTCTCAAAGGTTCATTTCAGGGGCGTGGGGACTGGTGAATTATCAACCAATCGTTATGAGACTCACATAGCTTTGAAGGGCGTTCATTTTTCTTTAAGAATCTTTTTCCAGAAGTTAATTTGGTTCACGCATAGACTTTCTGTGATTATTTAAAAAATATGTGTTTTCACATTTTTTCATGCAGAATGACCATGACTAAAGTAACAATGAAGCAACAAGAGCATAATTCTCAATAATAACCTTTAAATTTCCTCTAGTTCGCATCCGCTTGTGGTTTTCATTCAATTAGATCCTGTATTACTGAAAATTAAGCTGAAAATGCATCACTGTTACTTCAGTTATGGTCATTAGGCGTGAAAATAAGGGAAAACACATGATTTTTAAAAAACCCCAGAAAATTAATTCGTGAATCATAACGAACTTTTGAAAGAAGCTTTTTGAAGAAAAGTAAACGTGCTTCAAGGTTATTTTTATCTCATAACCATTGGTTGTTAACTGACCAATACCTATGCACGTAAAGTAAGCCTTTAAAACAAGCATGGCTAAGGCTACTACGGCAGCGCCATCTGTCGTGGTCTCTTGAATGAATCGATAGCCTGATTCTTTAGCTTTAATTTAAGTCCACGTTCATCCAAATCGGTTAAAAAATGGATAAGTTGTTCCCAAAAATATTTCGTTCGGTTTTTTTTAGGACACCCGTTATTTCTTGAGTGACGTCAGGCGACGACCATTTGGAGGCACAAAATATATTTCTCCCTCGCCCGCCCACTAAAGAAAGGGATACGGTCTCTGTCGATCGCCTCTAATTGCGCGCGAATCATATATTGTCATCCTTTTTTAACGTATTCAGATTTGAGCATAATGTGTACTCTTTTCTCTCAAGAAATACCTGGATTCAAGCAATAAGGGTTTCTAGTATAAGAAGGTCCTTTTCTAATCGTGACGTCGTCTAGCGCCCTACGACGTAATTGGTGCTTGAGCTCAGGTGATACATTTCCTATTGCGTGCTAACTTGCGTGTCTGTAACAATTTATCTCTCTTCAGGCGCCACCCCTGCAAGCGTACTAAGCGCAAAAGCCACGCGCACATCTTCCGTCTTTTATACATTCTTCTTTCATTTAATCCTGTGTATTTTTAATTTCACAAAAATATGTCTTACTAAGACAAATTAACTTCGGAAAAAAATTACAATTGGAAGAGCAGTCGTTACATTGTTTATTGTCTATTCCAGATTTGTTATTTTGTTGGATTAAATTAAAGAAAAAAATTAAGAAATCGTGATGAGATTTCTTAATTTTTTTCTTAAATTTATTTCAACAAAATAACAAATTTGGAATAGTCATTAAATAACTTAATAACTGCTCTTCCATCTGTTAATTTTTTCCGAAGTTAATTTGTCTTCGTAAGGCATATTTGTGTGAAATGAAAAATACGTAGAATTAAATGAGTGTATAATTGGTTGCATTTCGTTGAATCCTTGCGCACCCTTAAGAGAGGCTTCTTCGCCCTATTTCCTTTCTTCCCGATTTTTCCAGTCTTGCAAAATTTTCCAGTACCTACAATCTACTACGTTAATACTTAATTTTCTATGAAAGTGAGAATATTTAGTTGATTTAACGATATTCATTTTAGATAAAACTTCGCAAGTTCAGTACAGTGTAATAGGCTTTTACAGTATGTCACAAATATCTTTATCAGTACTATAATTAGAAAAATAATCAAATTTGATTGAGATCCATCGTTTTTGTTTTAAATTTTATCAAATATTCCACTTCAAAAAGCTTTTTAAAAAAACTGATGACGTATATGCTAGCGATCTCACCTTTCTGTACAATTTCTTGGTGTAAGAACACAGATGACGGTTCTGTTACTTGTTTCCATCATAAAATTAGATTTGACATTGACGAAATTAAAACAAGAATGAAATTGACAGGTTGGCTAGCTCATACGTCATCGAAATTAATATTTCGTTTTATTCATCCCCCTTTAAGTCACGTAACCGTTCAGATAAGTGTTCCGCTCTATGACCTATTCAGTTTTGACAGATGTACAGAACCCCCGCGCATGACGTCAGAAAAAATAAAAAAAACTGGAGCTGGTTTAAAAATTCAAATACAAACAAGATGGAAAAACTACGTAGGCGTAGCAAGATGAGTTTCTTTCAATATGATTTTCGTCGACAATTATCGATTGAAAATCATGTTGGAAAAAGTTAAATTTGAATAAACTTTTAGGGGCCTTATGATATCAACCACATTTGAAATCATTTATTATCTGACTTGAGATGACATTCAACAGGATAATGGAACATTTTTTACAAATTTAAAAAATATGATATTCAAAAACGTTAATAAAATCTTCAATATTATCAAATATTTATAAACTATAAGAATATAGTTGGTACACGAAATTTTATATTTTCACTACATATAAAAAATAAATAATAAAGCGGAACATTTTATAAAATAAATACGACTGTTTACGGCGAAAATTTAAAAACATTAAGTATTTCATCCCATTAATAGCAGTTTAATAATAGAGAAAATAAAAACAACATGCTGTGTATACAGATATAATTATAAAATTTAAAAACTGTATGTAAAAAATTTCAGACTTTAAAACAAATAATATAAAAAATTTCTACTTCTCAGATCAGAAGTTTTCATAAAACATTCTAGACGTATAATACTTAAAATAAACCGAATTTACTTGTAATCATTTGTACCTTTTTCAAAAATAAACAAAAGACTTACTAATTTTCGAACATGATTTAAACGATTGCACATGATTATGATCTAGAATGCTTTTTATAAATATATAATAGGCGATTTAACACAATGATGGCAGTAGCGCAGCTATTATGGCAAATAATAAAGATTGGAGTCTCCGGTGACTAGAGTTGCATAAATTGCAGACTCCGTTTCATCCACGCTACTGCTTATATTTACAAAAATGTCGAGAAGAATTAAAAAGGGCCTTCAGGCCAATTGATACACCACACGATCACGCACACTTAACGTGTTTCAAGTCTCATATAAATCTAAGAACCTCTTCTTTAGTACACTATCACAGTCAATTTAATCTGGTGATCAAGCAAAAGTATCTCAATTGTAAAACTGTCACTTAATATAAATTTGTTACAGTTTTTGGAAAATTATCACCAAAAGAACGAGGGAATACAAAAGTCACAGCAGCTCGAGTTATCACATCACTCTATATGAATTGTACGTTGTGGTTGTGAGATAAGTATCTTCCATACTGTAATTTCTAGCGTATATCGGAGTTTTCAGCACTGTGTTCAAGGAATCGTTGTGTATCTCCAGAGAATTTGTAGCGTAATGCAGCACTAGATCCTTCAACGTTGGGTATATGTTATACGGTTCGGCAAAACCTAAACCTTTTTTCGTTTCATTGATAATACAGTGATTTGTAGTCCCGTTACACGCTATCGATAGAGCATATTTGCACCTCGTTGATTTCCTTATCAAAAACGTACCACTGGGTTTGTTCTTTAGCAGTTTTTCAGCCTCTTGACGTGTGCAATTCAACAATAGCCATGTCCGGTCGTCGTTATGGACCAACTTGTCAATATCACACTCCTCGGTCACGTTTCGATTCGTTTCTCCGTCTTCACTGGCTTGGAGCAATACGTGATTTATCTTGTCCAACGTTATGTCCCTCTCCGTTAACCATCTAAAATATCAATAATATAAATTAGGAAAAAATTACGTGCCAAGTGTAATAATTGTGAGATCAAATGAAAAAACAGCCAAGGGAGCCATGAATTTTTGAAACTACGTCGTTCATTATTACTGCTGGAGATTGTCGACTTCTGTCAACTGTCAATGAACCCTTTCTTTAAATGGTACACCCTGTATATTAGGGTGTATCGAAAAAAAAAGAATTTTGGAATTTCGTTTTGTAAGTCGCCAAAACTTGCCTTTTACTGTCCTAAGAAGAAAGTTTATTTAAGGTTTTGCTATAGTTCAACATCTTTAGCCCTCTACCGCCCCTCAAATATTGGTTATTTTGAAATTCCAAGTCTACAACGCATAATTTTTTTAAATTCATTATTTATTGTTTTTCTATCACTAGTAGGCTCGGAGTAGATTTTAAAGACCACTAAAGGCCGTTTTTTTCATCTCTAGTTAAATTTAGCTACCTACTGCCATATAGTTTCAACGACAATTAACTCTAATTAATCAAGTTGCTGGTGCATGCATGACAGAACTTATGACGTCTAAAGTTCAGACGTTATATTTTCGTGCGTTTTTTATTCGAATTTCTGTGTTTCCCTTTCGAATTAATAAGAATATTTTAAAGGCAATTTACACTAGAAATAGTCTCGAGTGGCTTATATTTGGTGGGCCTTCGAAGACTAAAAAACGCACAAAAATTTAACGTTTGAACTTTAGACGTCAACCAGTACTGTCATACATAAGTTCTGTTATGCATGCACCAGCAACTTGATTGATGAGTTAATTGTCTTTGAAACTATAATGCAATGGCCATCTAGTAGGTAGCTAAATTTAACTAGAGATGAAAAAACGGCTGTTAGTGATCTTTAAAATCTACTCCGAGCCTACTAGTGACAGAAAAACAATAAATGTTGCATTTCAAAAAAATTTTCATTGTAAACTTGAGATTTCAAAATAACATAATATTTGAGGGGCGGTAGAGGGCTGAAAACGTTGAACTATAGCAAAACCTTAAATAAACTTTCTTTTCAGGATAGTAAAAGGCAAGTTTTGGCGACTATTACAAAACGAAATTCCAAAATTCTTTTTTTTCGATACACCCTACTGTATATTGCTTGTTTGCCTATATGTCCCTTGTGAAAGAAAGGGTTCATTGATAGATAGTTGACAGAAGTCAACAATCTCCAGCGTATTCTCGACAACTTTTGAAAGTGTTAAGAAATCAGTTTTTCAATCATATCTCCCTTTCTATTGACTTTGCGACCAAAACACTTATTTAACAAAATAAAGCCAAGAGAATTCTCTACAAAAAGGTATCTACTTAATTTTTTCTGCGATCAATTGATTTACCGGAATTTGCGTTAAACTGCCTAAGGGTTTTTGTCACTAAAAAATTTAAAAAACGTTGTCATCATTTCTCCATATATTGTAGTGCAACAACCTGCAACCTGCCCACGATACGGGAAAAATATTCAAAAAAATATATTGTTTGAAATAACACAGCAAAAGATTATTTTCCGGGAAATTTGCAGCAAATAGAAATTTCCCCAATTTAGCATTTTTCGCGTATGAAGATGAATATGCAAAAAATTATACGTTTTTTCTTGGGGGCATTTCACACCCCAAAAATTTGTACACCACTGCCGAATTTTCAGGGCACTGCCGTAAATTTGTACACCACTGCCGACTGTGAAGTCCCCCGACTGCCGAATTTGCTCAATTTTTGCAACCACTGCCTAACATTTCCCACTAACACTGCCGAAAATTTGTACACCACTGCCGACTGTGAAATCCCCCCCAGTTTTTTCACTCGCCATCAAACTTCGAGTTCATGAAAAAAGGAGGTGCTTACTTCCATTACTAGTTGTACAATAAACTGTCTTATGTCAACATTTGAAGATTAAAGAAGAAATTATTGCAGTATAGTAACATACAGGGTCTCCCGTAATTACTGGTCAAAACTTTGGCAGTAGATTCTTCTGTGAAAAAAAGTCCCTATGAGCATAATGTCGAAAAATAAGTCCTAAGGGAGCTAAGGGCCCTTAAAAGGGCCACTTTGGGAGTGTTTTTTTCTAAATATCTTCATAACGGTTGAAGATAGCAACGTGAAATTTGGTATCGTTAGTAAACCTTTGATACTAAATCTACTACTGTGGAGAAAATTTTAAAATTTTAAGTAAGCGTCTCATACAGGAGGGCCTTTGGACTAAATTTGCTTCAACATTTTTGTGATTTGTGATTTTAGGATGCATTTTCGACCCATATTCATAAGAACTTTTCCTTCTAGAATGAAGTAAGGAACCGTCCCATGAACTTGTTTACGATATTTTGATATCTTCGGTCACAAATTTTCGAGCTCTGATTTTAACAACACTGCCTGGGGACGATTTGTACGTGAACCGAAATACGTATGTACCACAAATTTTTATTACATACGCAGTTGGGTCCTTTTTTTTTAAATGTTCTGCCAGTTGCACGTCACTGGTACCGTGCACAGAGAGGAAACTGTTTCGTTCCAGTACGTCACCAGTCACATACCGAGTACGAGTATATGTACAGAAACTAATAAATGTTTTTTTTTTTGCTAAAATCAAATGAATGGCAAGCATCTACTGCATAACTTGAAATGGATTACATAACTTAAGATAAGCAATATCCTCTCAGTTAGAGGACAATGATTCAGCAAATGCAATGTACCATTATATAAATTTACATTTGTCTTGCCGATTTTAAACATTTTTTAAAATTTTCTGAAACTTACTTAATGCACTTATGCTATTTATTTTCCGGTGATATACAGCAAGATATATATTTTGCTATACAATATCAGGAAATTGCTAAAAAAATATTTAGCTTTAACCACCATCAACGACACTTTTGTCACTTCCAAGCAATTTGATACCAAATACGTCAATAATAATTCTATACTTCTTATTTTAGTTTTTTAGTCATTTTCACTCTATTTTACAACTTTTCGATAGAAGCGGTTGGCAGACATCAAAAAGTGTTCTAAATTATTTTGGATTACGTTTGCATCCCGTTAAATGATATTTTTCCATTTGCTTTGGACTATCCAAGAAAGATTTCTTGTGTTTCTTATATTTTCTGAAATGCTTACGTCCGAAACCTTTTTTGCAACGCATAAGATGTTAATTTGAAAGGCATTTCTCATTATACTAATCAAAATTTACAACTTTCTCCTCACTTGTTAGGTTATGTTACTCCAACTAATAGTAAAATGCTAAATATCTGCTATAAATGATGTGATATATATCATTTTGCTAAATATAATCATTCACAACACTAGTAATATACTTTCTTTATTTAAGTTAACGTAGAAAAAACTTCAAAAATAATGATTTCTTGGCAATTTTCATGCTTTTATGATTACCTACCGCACATATTTATCCCTTTCCTTCCTAAGACTGTTTATAAGTGGTTTCAGCTTAGTGAGTTCCCTTTCAACAGAACGAACATAGGCCTCCCTCTGTACAAGATTATCGTCCAATTGTTGCGAGGTCTCTTTCATCATCTGCACTCTTTCCTCTAACAATTCGCAGTTCAAGTGTAGGCCTTTGATCTCGTGCGGTTGCGCTTCCTCCTCCACTTTCTTCTGTAGACTAGTTTGTATTTCGAAAACTTTCAATAACTCTTTAAGAGCCTCTAAAGCTTGTTTTTTACAAGCCACTTCCTGGTTTGTATTATTGAGTTCTTCAGTAAGTCTTTCGGATCTTTTCGCCTCCACATCCAACGTCTTCTTAACCGCCAATAGACGATCCCATAATTTGGAAGCATCTTCAGTTCTCGCAGAATCTTCCTCGTAATTGTATTTTGAAACAGGATACAAAAGTTTTATGTCCAGGGAAGCGTTGTACTGTGACAATGACTCGTTTCGAAAATGATTGATCAATTCTACTACCGATCGAAATATGAAAGGTTCCGTGAAGCCGTATCCACCATTAGAATGACAGATTTTGATCAGTTTATTTGTACCGCCTTTCCTTAAGGTTAAAGTGTATTCTCCACTCTTTGTCGATGCGTCTCGTACTAAAAACGTGCCATCTGGTTGATCCTGCAGTTTCTCATTAACCTCCTCCCTTTTTATTTCACCCCAATACCACTCGGCATCTTGCAGAGTCAGGAAAGTCGACTTTTCTTTCTCCATGTTAGAATTTGACGCTGATGAACCACCTTTACCGATTTTTTTGGGAGGTATGGCGGGTGCCGCCGCAAATTCCGGCATCTTCACTCCCCAGTTGCATTTCAAAAGAAGTACTTCACAGATTCTGTTATGTATTTGAGTATTATAAACCATTTTTCTGCAAAAAAAAAGAAATTAATATTATTTGACACACACGAGGGTAGGTCTAAAACAAACCGAAACATAGTTTTTTTTATTATCTCAGTGGATACCAAATTTAATTCCTACCAATATTTTTGTAATTACCTCCATTAGTTTAGGAGTTATTAACAATAATTTACGTTCTTTAATTACAGCAGCGTCATCTGCAGTTTCTTGCACCTGATTCCCTAACTTTAATTTAAGACCACTTTCATCCAAATCGGTTAAGAAATTCACAAAATCAATGTCCGGTTTTTTGGGACACCCGATAAATAAATAAATTCACAAGGCAAGGCCGGCCTATAATTGATGTACAGGCTGTTCCAACAAAAGCTATTCACTTCAAATGCATACAGGGTATCCCTCGACGAACGTCAGTTAGCCGTATCTGGAGAACTGTTTCTAACAGTCTTGAAAATTTGTACACAGGGGTTTCAATTAATTTTGAATCGACGTAAAACATTTTCATCACTTCCGGTTATACTTCTTTATTTTAAATGGAACACCCTGTATATTATGCTATTTTTGGATTCTACGTTTCATTTTAGGTAAACTTTTATTAAGAATTGCTATGCCAAAAATCAACCATTTTTGAGAAAATTAAGAATTTCGCTTTTTTAAGCCAAGTTAGGACAAAAAGCTGCAACATACAGGCTGATTCTGAAAGACTCCACATCCTTTATAAGTAAATGAAGCTTGGTGCAAAAATTATTGGTCAATTGTGATTCCTCTTGATGTTATAAGCCGCTAAAGATCTGATGGTACTTGACATTATCCAAAAAGCGGATCTCTTGTCATACAGGGTGGCCTCAATGTTACTTGCCCTTAAACTTTTTTAAGTTTGAAAATATTGCTAATTTGCCTATGCGGCCGTATTAACCGTTCAATTCTAAAACTTTTTTGGCTTTTTCGAAAAAAACTAACCACTCACGAGAAAAATTGAAAAATCCGAAAACATGATTGTAAGACTTAACGTAAAAAGATAATTTTATTTCCAAAGTTCCTAGAGAAAGTAAAACACCTTATGAGTACCAACATCCTATCTGTGAAGTCGTGTTTATTATTATAAACCAAAATAATAGTCATTGTGCCCTCATGACAGTACCTACTTATCAATTTGACGGACTGTCTGTCATGCTGATCATGACACTGGGGGAAAACGCACCACCGGGGTGCAATGGGTCTTAGGGGAAGACTGTCTCAATCACTCGAAAAGACATGCAAAACTATTAATGCAAAATCAGCTTTGTTCTGATATCCACTTGTTATCAATTCTCCTCAACAATATTATTAAATCTTTCGCTAATGTGTTCACGGTTTATTAGTCAATCAAACAGAATAATATATAAATGATACTCAGTGAATACTCACCAAAACGCAAAACCTCTCAACAAAAACACCACACCCAACCTCGGTCATCGCTCGTTGAAAATAATGCACCAGTCAGCTGATAACTGTCAACGCTCGATTCGAGGTGTTCAAAGTCACACCACTACAAGGCAGCAGAGGTGTCTAACGTTAAATGAATTTAGAAACAAAACTCAGATATCAAATGAGCGAATTAATAAAAAATGTTACCGACTAATTTATGTGAATTTACACAAAACATCTTCAACAAATTTGAGAACACGTTGCAAGTAGACGTTATTTACACGGACTTAGCAAAAGCGTTTGACACTGTGCCATTGGGACGCTTATTGTTTCGACTTCGCACGTTTGGCCTATGTAATGGTCTTGTATCGTTATTTGTTAGCTTATTATACAATCGGTGCCAATATGTTGAATATCAGGGCTGTAGATCTCATAAGTATTTGACACCAAGTGGGTTAACCCAAGGGTCAAACTTAGGACCTGTCTTATTTATTATGTTTTTTAATGATGTACTTCAGTTGCTTCATGCGATACTTTTGTTTATGCTGATCAGTTTTTTCGAAAAACTTTAAGAGCCAAAAAATTTTTAGAATTGAACGGGGAATACGGCCGCATAGGCAAATTAGCAATATTTTCAAACATAAGGGCAAATAACATCGGGGCCAGCCTGTATAACAGGGATCCGCTTTGTACCATCAGTAGTTGCATCTTGGTCCGTAACAATGCTGTGCAAAAATTCAAAATCCTACGATACACCTTTTGAAAGATATTTAAAAACAACGTTTAAAAATGAAGATCTTTGGCGGCTTATAACATCAAGAGGAATCACAATGTGCCAATAATTTTTGCACCAAGCTTCATCATTTGAACAGTGGATTCTGTGGTATAAAGTATGTGGAATCTTTCAGACTCACCCTGTATTTACAGTATGAAATGAGAAAACGATATTAATTTGGCATGAAGACTAATGTAGGGTGTATCCGCCCCTGGACTAAAATTGGATCAAATACATACAGGATGTTCTCTGCAAAGTTTTAAAAATCAACTCCATTGGTCAAAAAGTGAATTTTTTCAAATGGAATGGCCCAACTATTTTATGGCACATAGATGCAGAATTTAATTGTCATCATTTTAGTCAACATGTTTGCCATATGTAAATAAATAGTTTTTCTGATATTTCTAAGTATTTGAAATTTGACCAAAATTTCATATTTAGCACGATTTAATAACCAAATTAGCTATGATTTTAGGAGCCTTTAGAGTTCCTTAAGGCTGCTCAAATTAAAAGGGCCCCGAGATCAAAGTCGAAAAGTTCTATTTTAATCCTGTTTTAAAATAAGAAATTTTGGTAAAACTCCAAATACTTATTATCAGAAAAACCGTTTATTTAAATATGGCAAACATAGACTAGACTAAAATGATACGACAATTAAATTCTGCATCGAAGTGCCATCAAATAGTTAGGGAATTCCATTTGAAAAAATTGACTTTTGACCAATGAAGTTTAAAAATCAGAGAACACCTGTATGTATTTGACCCAATTTCAGTCCAGGGGCGGATACACCCTTCATGCCAAATTAATATCGATTTCTTATTTCATACTGTAAGGATGTTCAGCTTTTTGAAGTCCCAACTTAGCATAAAAAAGCGAAATTCTTAATTTTCTCAAAAATGATTGATTTTTGGCATAGCAATTCTTAGTAAAAGTTTACCTAGAACGAAACGTAGAATCCAAAAATATCATAGTATACAGGATGCTCCATTTAAAATAAAGAAGTTAGTACCTATTTCCGGTATAACCGGAAGTGCGCCTTTGATGAAAATATTTTACGTCGATTCAAAACTACAAATTTTCAAGACGATGCTAGAAACAGTTCTCCAGATACGGCCAACTGACGTTCGTCGAGGGATACCCTGTATAAGAAAGACATATTACGTGCATCTAGGATCTGTAAGTTTGTAATATTTATGGGCTTTATTTTCCATAATTTAGTTTACGTGGCGATTTTCAGCAGTGAAAAAATAGTGTTTAAAATCAAGTCGTCGGTGAAGCGATTAAATGACTCGCGCAAATCGCGATAAAATGCAATAATCAATCTCAAATGAATTTGGACAGAAATTTAATGTGATCGGTTTAAAATGTAATTTGGAAATAAAAAAAGAAAAGAAAACCTTTTTGGACAAAAGCGTTACAGGCGGAAAACTTTTTTCGTGAGTTTTCAACATTTTTAATTATGTACTCACAATGGAACACTGGACAATTTTGGTGGAAAAATGCACTATCATTAGAAACACCCCACTACACCGAAACACTCGATCTTCACTGCTGTATAACAAGTCCTCCCTAAAGTAGCGTACGTAAACAGAGATGAATATGCGATCGTGCCTGTATCAGCGTTCATAAGCCTATCTCCAGACTTATAAATTACGATACTTTCCATTGCATGTAGCATCTGCACCTTGTTAACGCTACAAACTAACTTAATATTATCACTTATTCTATGGTCATAGTGTTAAGCATGTAGGGCAACATTGGATTTCTCAGTTCTGCCAACTTGAGTTCAAAAAAAAAAGTTGAAAAAGAGAAAAAAACTCCATTTTCTAGACACTCTAATGATTAGAAATAATAATAAGTCAGAATTTCACGTTTATAGGAAAGAATCCGGCACATACCGCGATATCTCGGCACAACACAAGATGGCAAGTTTCCATTTTTTGGCGCACCGTCTTCTGAAATTTCCTTTAAACAAGGAAAGTTGGTTTCGTTTACCTTGACCAAGCCGAACCCTTTAAATCGGAGTGCGGAGTGCGCGAAATTCAAATGACCGGATATGAGTCAGCTGTGAAAGAATTTGCCGAGTCAAAGTTTTTGTTGCAACCTGCGTGTATTTTACAACTCAAGATTCTCAGTCTAAACGAAAAGAAGTTAAAAAAACGTGGAGGACCTTACACAGGTTAAATTAAAGCTACAAATATTTATTATTAGTTTTAAATACCGGAAACGAACCAGTACTTGCTTGCAAGAAGACGAATAAACTCGAATAAGTTGTCTATGCTTAAATCACTAATCTATTGCGAGGCGAATAAAACAAAACTAACAACACTTGCACATTAGGTTAACGTCAGCTATTGCTGTTTACATAACAACATGCCAAGCGGAGTTGCCAGCTTAGCAGCTTTGCGGGTGGAGGAAATTCTTTTAGTTAACTTAGGCTTATGCGTTTTAATTATGCCATTAATGAAGGATATTATCAGTACCGTTATTATTTATGATTTTTAAACAATATATGCGCAGCAATTATTAACGTAATTTGTAGCAATTTGACAAGGCGTCGTTAAAACTGGCAAACATGCATTCTTTGCTTATAAATTACGATACTTTCCATTGCATCTAGCATCTGCACCTTGTTAACGCTACAAACTAACTTAATATTATCACTTATTCTATGGTCATTGTGTACTGCAACACTGGATTTCTGAGTTCTGCCATATTTAAGGTGGGCTAAGTGCTCCTTAAATCTGGTGTTGAGAGACCTTCGTGTTTGACTTACATACTTTAGATCACAATTTTGACAATTTATTTCGTATATGCCAGATTTTTCGCTATTCCCTACTTTATCTTTCGGGTTGTCTAAAAGGTTTTTCAGTTTGTTTTCAGATCTGAAAACCGTCCTTAAATTTTGTTGGGCAAAAAACCTTGTCAAACCTCGTCAACTGAGGTTCAAAAGGGAATGCGACAAATTTCAAGTCCGTTTTTGTTCTTAGGAGCGAAAGGTCGTGGCATTTAACACTTGTTGTTTCAATTTTAACTTCCTAATGATGTTATCTACTATGATAGGTTCAAATCCGTTACATCTCGTTATGTCTTTGATTGTTTTGAGCTCTTTCTGATATCTTTCTTTGTTTAAAGGAAAGTTCAGAAGACGGTGTGCCAAAAAATGGAAACTTGCCATCTTGTGTTGTGCACAATGATGGGAATCTGCCAAGATATAGCGGTATGTGCATATTCTTTCCTATAATCGTCAAATTCTAACTTATTATTATTTCTAATCACTAGAGTGTCTAGAAAAGGGAGTTTTTTTCTCTTTTTCAACTCAAGTTGGCAGAACTGAGAAATCCAGTGTTGCCCTACATGCTTTACACTATGACCATAGAATAAGTGATAATATTAAGTCAGTTTGTAGTGTTAGCACGGTGCAGATGCTAGATGCAATGGAAAGTATCGCAATTTATAAGTCTAGAGATAGGCTTATGAACGCTGATACAGGCCCGTTCGACCTGTGATTGGTCTCTTTCACAGCCGAAAGGTGGATAATCGGCTTTAACAATGAGCACATTGTGTTCGAAACGCGTCAGCAGTGAAAATCAAGTGTTGAAGTGGGGTGTTTCTAGTGATAGTGAAGTATGTACTATTCATGGCGCAGTTTAGCATAATCCGAGTTGTTTCTACTTACATAATTGAGCCCCAAGACGGTCGAATAATAATATTACATAGCGCTTGGATGAGTACAGTTGGAGGACTGCGGTTCCCTCTGGAGTATTCCATTTGACACATCCGACATAGATGAGCCATTAAAAATTCTAAAGTGGAACGATGATGATCCGGCAGCTCCATAACGTACTTGTGAAAAACTAGTGCCAGATTATCATCATTTTTGTTGTCAGCGGCAGCCTGAATGAAATCTGTGTACCACTGAACGGGAATAAGAGGATCAGGTAACTCTCTGAGATATTTTTTGATAATCCCAGCTATACTCGCCGCGCTAAATTCCGTCATTTCCTTGACAGGATTCTGACAAATCCTTTCGAATAGTTTTGTCATTTCATCAGACAACGCTGATGCTGTATACAAATTGTACAATTCCAACGTTTCGTCCGCTTCCGCTTTATTCTCAAGCTCCTTAATTAACTTGATAAGTACAGCCGGTGCCTGTATGTCACCAGGAAAATGCTGTAAGCATAATGCTTTACCGAATGGAGATTTATGACCATAGTGCGTTCTGTCGTCTGAACATGCTGGTAAACCAGTGGCGGCGCACGAACGATGGGCCACCAAACCACAATCTTGACACAGAAGACCCTGATGGATAAGTCCTCTAAGGAATTTCTTGCAAATGGAACAACTCTCCAAATTATTAAACGTCGTTTGGATTAAATTGTGAGTGAATAAAACTGCATTTGGTTCTTTTTCTTTGGGAATACTATCTTCGGACCTCGCCAACAATTCCTTTATACAATTCAATATCGAAGCCTGGTGGAATTCATCTTTGACGCCCATATTCTGCCAGCAAAACATTTAATCAGTAAACAGTAAAATGAATAATTGGGAAAGGAGGAAATAAATAAAGGGTTGTTACAATTTTCAATTTTTTGGCACTATTCAAGAAATCACCTGTTTACACCAACGTCAAGAAGAGAAAAATGTAAATAATGCAATTATTTTTTGTTAAAATTGTTACGAGGGTTAACCACCTCCAAATTTAAACAAGGATCACTTGGTGAAGGTACTGGATTTTTGAGAGATTTCAACAACTTTTGCTCATTTTCAGCTGCATTTACGAAATTTGAACAAAGTGGTTAACCCTTCGAAATAAGAACGTTCTTGGTTTTACCACTCTTGTAGTCGGATTTTCTCTAGTTTCATATTAAATTTTTTAACATTACTTTCTTTAATTTAAAAAAAAAATGTTGAAGGGGTTAATTATTTTAGGCCAGTCGCCGAATGCAAGTAGGTATGAATTTTTCTAAAGTTTTGGTAAATTTCCGACTGTTCTTAATTTTTTAACAGAAGGTCCTTTCGAGCTCTTTTTATGAAAATAAAAATTACTGGACGGGTTAACTATCTTGAGAGAGGCTGCCCACTTAATCCATCCGATTGTGAAATTTTCAACCAATTAAACAAAATAATTCTGTCTGACGCGTTAACTATGTCGTCCAACTTTTAGAACTCCTATTTAGTAGATCTTTGGTTAACTTAGTGTTGGAGGGGTTGACCACTTTCCAAATTGATACCAAGACCACTATACGAATATACAGGGTGTTATTTTTAAAATATCCCATCTTGAATATCTTTGGACGTAATAAACATATTGAATTTATATAAAAGGTGGCCAATCCCGCACGGAGGGGGACACTGCGCGTATATTGAGAAATTTTTTTCCACTTCCAGTTTAACCGGAAATGACCTTGACTTTGTTTTTTCAAATGGAATGACACCTTTTTCTCAACGGATTCGGAATGTACGACTTTTTCTGTTAGAAACATGTGTCATACTGGACCGGAAGTGCAGTCACGGCCACCCTAAGTTTTCAAAAACATCGAAGAAATCGGGGAAATATTGCGATTTTCGAAAAACGCAAAAACACGTCAAGTTAGTTTCTTCGATGCAAATTTACCTGAGCAATTTCCTTTTTTGATTTCTCTTATTTCTATCAAATTTTCTCTTACGTCACAATCTGTCAAAATTTCAAAAGTAAATAAAAAGAAAATGTCAATAGGCAGAGGAATTTGCATCATAAAATTACAGTAGACGTGTTTTTGCGTTTTTGGAAAATCTCAATTTTTCACCGTTTACTTCATGTTTTTGAAAATCTAGGGTGACCGTGAATGCACTTCCGGTACAGTATGACACGTTTTTAACCCAGAAAAAATCGTAGATTCCGAATCCGTTGAGAAAAAGTGTCATTCTATTTGAAAAAACAAAGTTAATGTTATTTCCGGTTAAACTGGAAGTGGAAAAAAATCCCTCTAAATGCGCGCAAGTGTCCCCCTACGTGCGGGATTGGTCAGCGTTTATTTCAATTCAATTTCTTTATTACATCCCAAGATATTCAAGGTGGGAAGTTTTAAAAATAACACCCTGCATGTAGTATGGATTTTTTGTTGTTTTTATTTTTCAGTGGCTTTTATAAACTGTGAAAGGTTTTTAGCGAATTTTTGTGAACTGTAAAATCTGAATGTGATTGACCCCTCAAAATGCAAGGTTTTTTATCAACGACACAAATGTATGTAACACCTTCTCATTTGTTTATTTTTTTTAAGTACAACAATAATTAACTACCTATCTATGCATTAAAACGGAGATTTTGACCCATTATGAATTTTTTTAAACAGGTAATATATTTTTAGGTGATTCGAAAGACTGTGACAATATGTTAATTCTCTATACATACAGCGTGTATTATTTTATTTCGGCACCATTGCTAACTTTGTTAATACTGAAGATATAAAGTCGGTTAAATTAGCAAGGAATTGTATTTTTTTACTATGATTAGGATGTGAAATTTAAAAAAAAAATCAACATCGTATTCGTTACATAATCACTAAAATGATATTTTTTAAAATGGAACACCCCCTATATTTTCAGTTCCTGAAAATGGTATATAACTCTTAACAAAACAGTTTATATGCATTAGGTACCTAAAAACGAAAGTAAACTATTTAACGGTCTAAGAAGGTACGTAAATTTTAATTAATAATCTTGAATATGAAAAAAAGACAATCTTTAAAACTAAAATTGACAAGAAATTACTTACTACTAGCAAAAATGTCTACTTTTCTGACCATTCTAGATAAACTACTATTAATTTCAATCGCTTCCAAAGCCATCGTCCGCAAATAAAAAAATTATAAATTGTAAATTTGACGTTTAAAGTACATAACGCATATAAACTTTTTTATTAAGAATTATAATACATTTTCAAGGAACCGAAAATATACGGATGTTCTATTTAAGGGATTATTTAAGGGAACACGATGTTGATTTGTATTTTTGAATTGGTGCCGAGATAAAATAATACACCCTGTATACAGGGTGCCACGCAAAAGACGTCCCAAGTCGTAACTTTTTCTCTTATTGCCTGATTTGAAAGTATCAAAAACCAGATGCAACTGTTAAAAAAATCCTACAAAATGACAAAGGTCTCGATTTTTTTTAGCCTCGACTTAACCTCAAACGACAGTGTACTTTTCTGTTTCAAATGGCAACCTATGTTTTTTTTAGTCACGTCAGACAGAAGATTTTTTTCTGAATTCAACAATATCTAAAAAGTTGGCTCTGCTGTAGAAAAAATTTCTAAATTGTTACAAAAATGCACTTCGATCTTGCAATTTTATCGAATTACAAAATTTTCAAGCGTTCCTTGAATAACAATATAAGTCATATTTGACCTCAACTTTTTTATTTCGATAAAATTGCAAGATCGAAAAGTGAATGGTCGTAAAAATTTTGAATTCCTTTTTTACAGCAAAACTAACTTATTAAATTCTGTTGAACTCAGAAAAGAATCTTCTACCTTATGTGACTAAAAAAATATATACAGGGTGTCTCTCTTAAAGTGTCAGTTAGCGATATTTATGTCCGTTTGCACCGACGTTGCTTAATCTTAAGCGACATTTAAAATGACAAGAATGACATATTTGCCATTGTTTAAATGTCATTCTTGTCATTTTAAGTGTCGCTTAAAGTTAAGCAATGTCGGTGCAAACGGCCATTAGAGAATAGTTTTAAGCAGCTAAACGAAAATTTACAGATGGGGGTTTCAATTCATTGTCCATTGAGTGAAAATACTTTCAGCTCTGACTCACTTCCGGTTATACCGGAAGTGGCCGCCATCTTTGTTATTTTAAATAGGAAGCCTATGTTTTGACTCTAGATTTGGATTGGCCTCTTAATTGTGAGCTTATTGCACCCCCACTTTGCCTACCTACTGTGATAGTTTTTGACATGTGTCAAAATTTGTGTAAAAAAATTTGTGTCTTCCAGGCGGTTGAAGAATAAGAAACCAAACTTAGAGGGTTGAAAATACAAAGTTTGAGCTTTCTTTTGATGCCCCAATTGATCATGATTTAACAATACGGCGGAAGAAATATTTTTAAAATGGCCAACGAGATTGTCCACAACTCAATTTTTTCAAATGCGAGTACCATAATTTTATGTACCCAAAATATGTTAATTAAATTCTCTTTAGCATTTCCTATACGTATTTTCAATATTTTTGAAAATATTGTAAATAAATGTATTTGTGCAAATTAAAAAAATTGATCCCAGCAAGCTTTAAGACAAATTTTTGAAGGTGTAGAATGTACTATTACTAATTTTTGATTAAAAGCTTGCTGTGATCAATTTTTTAATTACGCATAAATATTTAAAGAAATATTGAAAATAGGTATAGGAAATGCTAATACTAGCCTACCGGGAATTCAATTTTGTATCTTTTTGATACATAAAATTATTGTACTCGCTGAGTTGTGGACAATTTCGTTACGCCATTGAATTTTCGTTTAGCTGCTCAAAAAGATTCTCTAAATATCGCTAACTGACACTAATGTTGACTAATCATAATCAATTAGAAAATATTTTTTTATAAGAAATGACAATCACTTGGATTTGGATTTCGTTTGTTTACTTTTTAACAAAAAGCCACATATTGCAAATTACCCCCACCAGAATGAGCTTTGATTTGAATAGTTTTTGAATTCGCGCAATTTCCTGCTTCTGCATTTTTAGGGGTGTACCGTCCTTTGCTTCTTACTTTTCTGTTTTTATTAGCATATAAGTATTATTGTACGGCCATGATTGCCAGTGTACCTATACCTACAATATACAATAAGGGCGGTTTGGTTTTGTCTAAAATATGTCCAAGACGTTTTTTGAACCATTAATGGAAAGCTATAGAATTAGATCAATATACGTACTCGAGTAGGTGATATTTTGAGTTTCAATCAATTTTGCAGAAAAACCATCCCCCATCTTACTGCCAGTGCCAACTTATGATTTACGCGCTAACTTAGTTAAGGTACCGCATGAAATGCCACCCTAAGCACGAATTCACGCAGAGATTTAAAACTCCAAATTATTGAGAACAGTGCATATAAGTTAGTTTGTACTTTACGATTCATCAATTTCTAGAAACACGGACAAATAATATTAAAGGAGATTCCCATTGAATAATTTTAAAAACTGTTTGGTACGTTGGTTGATCTTGCAGTTGGTGGTATCTGGTGGATATAATTAATTGGCAAAATTAAGTTATCAGTTAGAATTCTAATCAGTTTAATAAGCGCTTTTAGATACGGGCTTTAATTATTTCCATATCAGGTCAAAGGTTTCGGGGTCACTGGCAAAAAATTCTTGTCTCAGGTTCTTACATTGAGTTTGTCCTTGTCTAGATGGGCCAAATCTGATCCTTTGATGTTCTTCAAACGGAATATTTCCAAACACGGGGAGAGATTCACAGTGGCCATCCATTCTAATACTTGGTTCGTCGTCCATTCGGTGGCGGGCTGAAAAGATATTTTTTTAGTTCTAGGGCATAACGTGTGTTTAGTTTGTTTTTCCTTCAGGAGATATAGGATAGGGGTGAGTTGAGGACGGCACCCCCGTGGCTCGTAAGTTTCGGGTTAGCGAGGCGAGAGAGACGAGGCGCATAGCAACCAGCGGCTTACGCTATTGGACGATCGTCCACCTATCCGCAGCGAGTATCAGCTGCACAATAGAGAGTAGCGACTGTAGCGATACCTATCCAGAACCAGAACGCAGCACTGTGGAAATCCGATGTAAAGCTAAATCCAAGCCAACTCGGAAGGATCGCTTTCCTAATGCTTTCATGCATATTTAGGTCTTTGCGAATTTCACCTATCCACTCTTATGTCTGCGATCGATACCTACTCTCTGCTCTGCTCCCTGTTAAACAATCGTCGGCATCAACAACGACCTTGGTTTAAATTTACACTTGATTTACGGCGATCTAAGCTCGGCCACCGAGTGGTAGATGGCGAAGCTGGACTCATCTGAATTCTGAACGTCAACAAATACCAAATACCGGTGGCATTTATTTGATCTAAAATATCGGCGCTCCATAACATGAAAAAACCGGCAATTAAAAAAAAAGCCGCCGCCGAGCGCCGTGTGTATAATAATGTAATCGCCAATCGCGTGACCCCTGATAGTAAGTTTAAAACAAATCGACCAGCCTCTTGGCTATGTATGCTGATGACGTACCTACGCTCTGAACTTCTTCTAGTGAAAATTTTCAACCGCTGCTGTATACAGATTGGAGGTACACTACTAATCGCATTCGGACAATGTAGAATGCGACCTATTTGGCAACCGGTCTTCGTCGGACGGCTATAACCTATCCTAAACCTATCACTCCAGCAAAAAGGGTATTTTGGAATTAGCTGGACCGCGGTTGTACATCATTTGGGTCAAGGCCGTTTATTTGGTACAGAGACTGGTAGAATCAACACACGCGGAAAATTGCGTACCTGACCGGAAGCGACAATTCTTACAAATACCAACAGAATTTGAGATCAAGATGGCCCTTAAAACTTTAATGGCACGTTGAAAGTTTATTGATACTTACATAACTTAAGAGACCTAATTTATATTCTACGCCGCTTAGTGATAGTGAGATGTAATTCTGTAGGATCAGTAAAGCCGCGACATGCTACTAAACTTTCACGACCCTCTTGATCTCATCTTTGGTTGATTATTTTATACATTAAGTATTGAACCAATCCAAAGCAACATTTTTAGTATACCAGTAACCAATCAAATCCTGATTACAGTGATAATACTACAACGTCAACTTGACATTACTTATCAATACTTTAATTTATAAAATAATCTGCAAAATACGATTCGTAGTCTCGAGCAAGCTCTCGTCTTCTTTTTAGCCTAAAAAAATCTACCATTTTGACTCGTAGTTGACAACCATTCGGACGTTAAAACCCGCGGCAATCAAGAGACTACTCGTCGTATTTACTATTGATAACTCTACATTGCAGTTCGGTAAGAAATTCGTTACAAGATTTTTAGGATTCACATTTTTCTCTTTTTGTATATCATTTGGGTCAAGGCTATTTATTTGGTAGAGACTGGTAGAATCAACACACGCACAAAATTGCGTACCTAACCGGAAGCGACAATTCTTAGAAATTCCAACAGAATTTTAGATCAAGATGGCCCTTAAAAGTTTAATGGCACGTTGACAGTTTATTGATACTTATATAACTTAAAGAGACCTAGTTTATATTCTACGCCGCTTAGTGATAGTGAGATGTAATTCTGCAGGATCAGTAAAGCCTCGACATGCTACTAAACTTTCACGACCCTCTTGATCTCATCTTTGGTTGATTATTTTATACATTAAGTATTGAACCAATCCAAAGCAGCATTTAGTATCCCAGTAACCAATAAAATCCTGATTACAACGTCAACTTGACATTACTTATCAATACTTTAATTTATAAAATAATCTGCAAAATACGATTCGTAGTCTCTTGGTTGCCTTGTTGAGTCCTCATGGATGCACTACTTGTCAAATGGTAAATTTTTTTGACTCGTAGTTGACAACCATTCGGACGTCAAAACCCGCGGCAATCAAGAGACTACTCGTCGTATTTACTATTGATAACTCTGCATTGCAGTTCGGTAAGAAATTCGTTACAAGATTTTTAGGATTCACATTTTTCTCTTTTTGTATATCATTTGGGTCAAGGCTGTTTATTTGGTAGAGACTGGTAGAATCAACACACGCACAAAATTGCGTACCTAACCGGAAGCGACAATTCTCAGAAATACCAACAGAATTTGAGATCAAGAGGGCCCTTAAAAGTTTAATTGCACGTTGACAGTCTTGGCACTTTATTGATACTTACATAACTTAGAGACCTAGTTTATATTTTACGCCGCTTAGTGATAGTGAGATGTAATTCTGTAGATCAGTAAAGCCTCGACATGCTATTAAGTTTTCACGGCCCTATTGATCTCATATTTTGTTGACAACTCTACATTGGAGTTTGGTAAGAAATTCGTTACAAGATTTTTCTCTTTTTTAATTTCCGAATGTCACATAATGTACACTAGGGTGTATCGAAAAAAAACAACTTTGGAATTTCGTTTTGTAATAGTCGCCAAAACTTGCCTTTTACTATATCCTGAAAAGAAAGTTTATTTATGGTTTTGCTTATAGTTCAACGTTTTCAGCCCTCTACCGCCCCTCAAATATTATGTTATTTTGAAATCTCAAGTTTACAATGAAATTTTTTTTGAAATGCAACATTTATTGTTTTTCTGTCACTAGTAGGCTACGGAGTAGATTTTAAAGATCACTAACAGCCGTTTTTTCATAGCTACCTACTAGATGGCCATTGCATTATAGTTTCAAAGACAATTAACTCATCAATCAAGTTGCTGCGGTGCATGCATGACAGAACTTATGTATGACAGTACTGGTTGACGTCTAAAGTTCACACGTTAAATTTTTGTGCGTTTTTTAGTCTTCGAAGGCCCACCAAATATAGGCCACTCGAGACTATTTCTAGTGTAAACTGCCTTTAAAATATTCTTATTAACTCGAAAGGGAAGCACAGAAATTCGAATAAAAAAAGCACGAAAATATAACGTCTGAACTTTAGACGTCAACCAGTAGTGTCATAAGTTCTGTCATGCATGCACCAGCAACTTGATTAATTAGAGTTAATTGTCGTTGAAACTATATGGCAGTAGGTAGCTAAATTTAACTAGAGATGAAAAAAAAACGGCCTTTAGTGGTTTTTAAAATCTACTCCGAGCCTACTAGTGATAGAAAAACAATAAATAATGAATTTAAAAAAATTATTCGTTGTAGACTTGGAATTTCAAAATAACCAATATTTGAGGGGTAGAGGGTTACATATGTTGAACTATAGCAAAACCTTAAATAAACTTTCTTCTTAGGATATTAAAAGGTAAGTTTTGGCGACTATTACAAAACGAAATTCCAAAAGTCTTTTTTTTTCGATACACGTAACGAGAGTGTAACAAGCATATTACGCACGTGTGGAAGAAGTTGTACCCCCGAGCCGCGTAATTCCCTTACAACTCGAGTTGCGCACGATATTTTTTCTACGACCACACAATTGGTAGGTACTTAACTTTTCAAAAGTAGGTAAGAAATTCAAGAACTTTTTCGAGAGGAAAATTTCGGAAATGGACAGCAGGTCATCCTTAGGTATTTTTTGATGTGAATCCAGTGGTCAAGGCTTCCAGCGCCAACTTTGCAAAAATAAATGATAAAAATAACTGACTAGTCTCAAAAAAATTACGCAAAAAATGACCTCGGTAAATAAGAGAAGGACAATGGCTGGTATGAATAAAGTGGTACAAGATGCTCATACTTACATTAATAAAGGATACAAATATAAGATTTTCGTGCACGAGAAAAGGATAGAACTATGAGCAAACGCTTTGTTACCGTTTATTCATACCGGCCATTAAATGAAAGAAAACTGACATAAATGGCCGGTATGAATAAATGGTAACAAAGCTTTTGCTTACAGTTCTATCCTGGTGCTGGTATGAATAAAATGTTACAGGATGCTCATACTTGTATTAATAAAGGATACAAATACAACTTTCTAGTGGACGAAAGAAAGATAGAACTATAAGCAAAAGCTTTGTTACTGCTTATTCATACCGGCACACACAGGTATTGCATATAAACAATTTCTAAAACTAAAAACTAAGAAATTTTTTGTTTCATGACCAGAAAATTATCAATTAAGGTAGGTACTCTTTTTTTTAAATTTTCTTCTCCAATTTTTTCACTGATCCAACTGAGCAATTTGAACACCCCCTAAATATTTAGAGCCATATGGCTTATAATGCTTTTTGACAGATTTTTTCAGTGGCGTAGAGTGGGATCGATCCATGAATAACTTATCATTTGTGGAGAAAATCTATTTTGGCCCAAAAAAAATTACAATAAATGACCTAGATGTGAAAAAAATGACTTTAAATGACTATAAATGATTTAAATGACTTCACTGGAAGCCCTGAGTGGTATAATCAGATATTTTTTAGCACTTCCGGTTCAACCGGAAATGACCATAATTTCAATTTTTTAAATGGAATCGAACTTTTTCTCAATAGATTCGGAATCCACGGTTTTTTCTGAGTGCATCTCTCACAAAAAATGTTATGCAAAACTCTGCATTATTTGGTTCCTGAAACGTTTTTTCCTGCATAAACAATTGGTTCATGCTTATACAACAATGGAATAACATTTCTTAAAGTCAATTAAATTAACGGTTTATTGTTCCTGGATACCAAAAACCTGCCAGTATTCTATATTATGACAATTTCTTTAAAATTCCTGCTCAAAAGTTCAAGATAATATGATGAAGAAATACACAAGGCATTTTTGGACAAAAAGGTCCTGCGATATAACTAACTTTTTGATTCGATTTTACCTCGGAATTTAGTTTGCGGTTGAACTGCTTTTATCCTGGAAGAGTAGTCGATATGCGTTGAAAATATCGTAATTCACTAGGGTAAAACGATGAATTTAACAAAAATGAGGGACAAATGACAATTGAAAACTGTGCGATTTTCACTCTTTACGCACCAGTTTTAGATTTGCGTGCGTAAGGAACGGATTACTTAGTTTGTACATTGTACAAAATTTGCTATTTACAATAGTGGTCGTAGAAAAAAATCTTTAAGGTACCGTTCGTTTCATTTCAGGCGCCGTATAGGGAAATAACACGGGAAAAGTGTTTTTATTTTTTGTTTGCTCCTGAAACTGGTTCCGGCCAAATCTGAGTAATACGGTCAATGGGCCTCAGTGTCCTCTACGCATGAAAAAAAAATGGACCTGAAATGCCCCCTTCTTAAAACGGGAGGACCGGATGAAAATTGGAATTTTAAATTTCGCGGGCGTCAATTCAGCGCTGTTTGACATCTCCGAAAACTAAACTTCCAGTGGCGGCTTTCACAATTTCTTGAGTTTTCGCTAACGTCATTTAGTTACTTTTTTGGAATTTCTACAAATTATTGAGTGAATTCTGAGACGAAATAAACCGGCGCATTTTTGCAATAGTCCCAGAGAGTCTTGGTGTCAGAAACTTTACTAAAGAAAAGACACTATGAAAATAACCTCACAAAAATTTTGTCTTTGTTCGCTACAACCAGGCCGCATTTATTAACATTTTAATTCTCGAGGTAAGTCTCTGTTTATAGTTAAAACTGTCTTAATCGTTGTTTTGCTTCAGTTATGAAATATTTTCACTGGAATATCACAGACTACGAGAAGGGTTGGTTGAATGAGGAAATGGCCAATATTCAGTTACCATGAACCTGGTACCAAATTCTGTTAAAGAATAACAATATGGAGAGCCACTAAAGGCTAGGTAGCACAGAAGGTAAGGCGAAGGTCTTGCTCAAAAGTTGGTGTGTCGATAGACCTTACGAGTCACAGCGAAGACAAGGATGGTTCTGATATTTAGGGTGGATACGCCTTACCAAGCACCTGTAAGGCTGATGGAAAAGGCACCTGCAGTCTCCACTCCAAGGCCTGGAAGCTGGTGGTGATGGCCTTGCCTAGACTAGTGGCTTCGGCTGTGCCGAGGAATCTGTTGCAGGAGTTACCATGCCCTGCTTGTCCCCTGGGACAAGATGTGCCTTTGCCCCAACAGTTATTTAACCGCGGAGTGCGTGTTTGGAGTGTGGACGAAGATATGTAACTGGCTTGCCAAATTTTAATTGTTTTATTCTAAAAATGTTAATAATTAATAAAATAGCATACCTAGGTCTTATGGGCCTTATTTTCTAGATATTTTAGTTGATAATTCACAATTTAATGTTGAAATTTTGAATAAATTCTTGAATAATCAAATTAGCGATTTTATGACCGCTATATGCTGTACCGACTGCTCATATAAATAAAGCAATATAACTTAGATAATTATTGTCACTACAATATCTCTTGAAGATAAACACATCAAAAATATAAGCAGCAAAAATTTTATTATTTACTTATTACTTATTTTATTTGTTATTAGACTGGACTGTAAGGTGAGAAAGTAATAAAGTTCCTCGCGAGGATTCAATTTACAAAACAAATATAGCAAAACATAATTAAGGGGATGGTGGTAGGTTGCAAAATGTTCATGAATATTGGCCATTTCCTCATTCGACCAACCCTTCTCGTAGTCTGTGCTTCCAGTGAAAATATTCATAACTGAAGCAAAACAACGATTAAGACAGATTTAACTATAAACAGAGACTTGCCTCGAGAATTAAAATGTTAATAAATGCGGTCTGGTTCTAGCGAAGGAACCAAAGACAAAATTTTTGTGAGGTTACCCTCATAGTGTCTTTTCTTTAGTAAAGTTTCTGACACCAAGACTCTCTGGGACTATTGCAAAAATGCGCCGGTTTATTTCGTCTCAGAATTCACTCAATAATTTGTAGAAATTCCAAAAAAGTAAGCAAATGACGTTAGCGAAAACTCAAGAAATTGTGAAAGCCGCCCCTGGAACTTTAGTTTTCGGAGATGTCAAACAGCGCTGAATTGACGCCCGCGAAATTTAAAATTCCAATTTTCAACCGGTCCTCCCGTTTTAACAAGGGGGCATTTCAGGGCCATTTTTTTTCATGCGTAGAGGACATTGAGGCCCATTGACCGTATCACTCAGATTTGGCCGGAACCAGTTTCAGGAGCAAACAAAAAATAAAAACACTTTTCCCGTGTTATTTCCCTATACGGCGCCTGGAATGAAACGAACGGTACAAACTGTACAGGGTGAGTCAAACGGAAGGGGCCACCCTCCATAACTTCGTTCGTTTCCGATGGATCGGAACCATTTTTGGTTCTTTATAGTCTCAAGTACCACTTTTGATTCTCTTTACAACGTTGTAATAAAAGCATAATGGAAATTTAGAGAAAATGCCAATTGAGCGTGTTCCTAAAAGTATGGATCTGGCCTTTTATTTTACAAACTATCCATTTTATCAAAAAACTGTTTCAGTACAAATTGAAAGGCAAATTTAGGTGCATCTTTTGATGCGATTCACTTTATATTGATATCTTCACCGAGTCTCATTGAGTAATTACGTCGGACACATTTTTTTTATTACTAGACTAGATTATGTCGAGTTAATCACATCAACAGAGGCGTCTAAATTTACTTTTTGACTTTTATCGGAACAATTTTTTGATAAAATGAGTAGTTTGTAAATTAAAGGGCGTTATCCATATACTTTTAGGAAACGTTCAATTGACATGTTCTCTAAATTTACCCCAAATATTTCGTAAACCAAATAAGATATGAAAATTCGCTCGAACAGGTCGATTTTTATTTGGAGGGGGACACTTAAATCCATGCTTGGCGAAATTTCAAAACTCACCCCCTAACCCCCACTTCAAAATTTTAAATGGCAACCCCCACTTGTGATACATCATTTGAAAGCTACTTTCATTGCCAATCTAACGCTGTAATAATTTTTGATATTTGTTCAACTCTAGCGCCCTCGATTGCCGAATTTTAAATTTCATTAGGGTCTTTGTGATAAAATTATTTGAAAGGGTTTGAAATTCTGTTAAACTGATGCAAGAATCTTTTAATCGACACCAAAACTAAAATACTCCGAATATTCTGTCCGCCATCCTTGTTATTTGAAATTTAATTGTGCATCTTTCGTGTTTGAAAAATCGAGTTGTGGGCAATTTCTCACCGCCATTATTGAAAGTGAATTTCCGCCAAATTATTTGTTGCAACAAGAATAAGTGAGCCATTTGAAGAAAACTTAAATCTTCCATTTTCAACCCTCTAAGTTTGGTTTCTTAATCTTCAACCGTTTTGGCGACACAAATTTTTATAATGCGGGTTACAAATCAATTTTTTTGATCGAAAGAACTCTAACCGCGGGAAATTATTTGCAGAATATTTTTTCATGAGCAGAGGCTGTCAAACCTAAAGCCTGAGCTTTTAAAATTTCCATAAAATTAACCAGGAAAACAGAAAAAATTGAATTTCCCACGTACATCCCAAACGTGCGGCGTCCTAAAAAAAACGAAGGAAATATTTTTGGGAATAAGTCGGCCATTTCTTCACTGATTTCGATGAATGAATAAAAAAATCAATGTTTCTCGAAAATACGACAGATGTATCACTAAGCTATGTAGTTTAATTTTCAGTAATAACTCTCCTCGTCTCCGTTTTCATCAAATTTGACGATTCACATTGAAAATGAAGCTGTTTGTGCATCACAAATTTTATTCATAAGTCATTAAAACGTAAAAACGTAAATTTTTTCAAAATCACAGAAAATTAATGCTTAAACCAAATTGACTTCTGATAGAAGCATTTTTAAACAAAAAAGAGCGATCTTCAAGGCTATTTGAGTCTCCTAACGATTGGTTGTTGTCTAACCACACACTTAAAGTAAGCTTTAAAAACATTTTGTCCGTTTCTGGAGACAATTTAAGGACTAACGCATTTTTTTGGTCCGCTCAGATTTCCTTAAATTTCAATGCACTTACAATTTTTGACGTGCATACAGTTGCCGCGGTATGGAACTCGTTTGACCATGCAACCACCAATGTGTGACTGAAATGAACGACAATTATTTTTTTCCTTTTATAAAAATCCGCACATGAGGGTGCATTTAGAGAATCCGAGCTCAATCACGTTCCGAATCGCAAAAAAATCTTAATTTTAGGTGCCACTCATCAGTCAAACCGAGTTTTTATTAAAATTGCCATTTAAGAAAATCATGTTTTGTGCTCTTTTCCAACAGTTTTCTGAGTTGTGGTAGGACGTAGTGTGAAAACCGTCACAGCACCGACAAGGAATCAATTAGAATAAAACGATCTCAACGAATGTCACTCCCCTAAACAGATGTAAGGGGTGGAATTTATCAATACTGTTACCACTTCACTTCTCCTACGTCATCCAAGGAACGGATGTCGCAGAAAAATTCCGGTAAACACAACCCATATCAAACACAAAAAAACTGTAAATAAGCATTACATTAATAAAGTAATATGCAAACGTAATTGGATACAAATAATAACTGGTCACTTAACTTTTGCATTCTTTCAAAAAGATACTATAACACAATTCCTTTAAATCTATCGGAACAATTTATGCTATTTGCAGTGTTCACATTCCGATGGAAAAATGATTTAATCGGTTCTAAAGTTTCTCTCGATTTTCTCGAAACTTCTTTCTTTAGTACTGAACTACTTGTGTTCATAAATTTCGAGACAAGCGAAGCTTTGTTTTTGAAAAAGAACAGTGAATGTAGATTATAGGCAAAGGGATAACGCTAGTGAAGCCTCTTGAAAAACCTGAAACTTTGGGGAAGGAAATATTTAACCATAAGTTTTATACAAATTTTGGCCTCCTCGACCATATATTTTTTAATACTAATTTATGGCTTCGAAAAAAGGACAGAAGGGCACTAAGTGTGAATACGTTTTTAGAAGCAGAATCTGAAGTGTTCCTATGGTGACGCAAAAAATATTTATCGGCACACTAATTTGAACTGCAGCGCGTTCGCAGACAGACATTTTTCAAAAACCTAGGACCTAGAACGTTAAAATTTGATGTTTTTGGAAATCCGAATTTTCGATTGATGTTGGTAACTTACTAGAGCGTAGAAGTTAAAAAATAATATGTTCAAATGGATAAATATTTACGGATCCATTATACAGTGTGTCTCATTTTAACTGGAACCACCCGAATATTTCGGTTAATTTTAACCGAATCAATGCGTTCTTTTTTTCTGCATGTAGAGCTCCAAAATCTGCAACTGCGTTATACTTCACTTTTTTTATAGACCGAAATCCCAGCCTACTGCGATTTGATAAAGAGGCCAAAAATTACGAAATCGTATTAGGCATTTTTTTTATCGAAAAATTTTATAAGGAAAAGTTGCTCAGGATGGCTCCAAATGGCTAAATCCGAAATTTCAGAAAAAAATAAAAATGTTGAATTTCTTGACGAAGAATCACAAAATAACGAAAAGTTCAATATTTTTGCAACATAATGGGTGCTGTGAAATAAAAAAACAATTGAAATGAATTGATTTGACATTTGCTATCGGCTATGGATGGATAAAACTTAACAATCGCAGAAAAAGTTATTAAGATAGAGTAAGATTTTCGTTTTTCTTAACAATTTCAAGGGACATCCCAACTAATCTGTTGCAATGTGCCACAAACAGCAAAGATTTGCGCTTCCATTGTCTTTTTATTTCACATCACCCGCTACGTTGCAAAAATATTGACGTTTTCGTTATTTTATGATTCTTCCTCAACAAATTTAACATTTTCATTTTTTCCTGAAACTTCGGATTTAGCCATTTGGAGCGATCCTGAGCAACTTTTTTTTATAAAATTTTTCGATAAAAAAATGCCTAATACAATTTCGTCATTTTTGGCATCTTTATTAAATCGCAGTAGGCTGGGATTTCGATTTATAAAAAAAGTTGAGTATTACACAGGTGCAAATTTTGGAGCTCTACATGCGGGAAAAAAGAACGCATTGATTTGGTTAAAATTAACCGAGATATTTGTGTGGTTCCAGTTAAAATGAGACACACTGTATAATGCTAATAAAATCTATACGTTCCAAATCGGCTTTAATGGGAAGACCTGCGTGTGTATTCAAGTATTTTTTTTTGCTTTTTTCAAATAAAATCATACTTTTTTCTTATCGGATTCGGCTTATACGACTTTTTCTGAGTCAGAAGCATGTATCATATTCGAAACGGAAGTGCAGTCACGGCCACTCTAGATATCAAAGAAATCGGTGAAAAATTGAAATTTTTTAAAAGCGCAAAAACACCGATACAAATTCAACTGCACTATTACTTTTTTTTGATTGTTTCTAATTTCTTTAATGTTTCAATCTGTCAAAATTGCAAACAGAATTTTAAAAAAACTGCGTTGAAAAAAATTAACTTGACGTGCTTTTGCGTTTTTCAAAAATCTCAATTTTTCAGCGATTTTTATGGCTTCTGGTCAAGTATGATACATGAACATTAGGGTGTATCGAAAAAAAAAGAATTTTGGAATTTCGTTTTGTAATAGTCGCCAAAACTTGCCTTTTAATATCCTGAAAAGATAGTTTATTTGAGGTTTTGCTATAGTTCAACGTTTTCAGCCCTCTACCGCCCCTCAAATATTATGTTATTTTGAAATCTCAAGTTTACAAATAAAATTTTTTTGAAATGCAACATTTATTGTTTTTCTGTCACTAGTAGGCTACGGAGTAGATTTTAAAGATCACTAACAGCCGTTTTTTCATCTCTAGTTAAATTTAGTTACCTACTAGATGGCCATTGCATTATAGTTTCAAAGACAATTAACTCATCAATCAAGTTGCTGGTGCATGCATGACAGAACTTATGTATGACAGTACTGGTTGACGTCTAAAGTTCAAACGTTAAATTTTTGTGCGTTTTTTAGTCTTCGAAGGCCCACCAAATATAGGCCACTCGAGACTATTTCTAGTGTAAATTGCCTTTAAAATATTCTTATTAACTCGAAAGGGAAGCATAGAAATTCGAATAAAAAACGCAGGAAAATATAACGTCTGAACTTTAGACGTCAACCAGTAGTGTCATAAGTTCTGTCATGCATGCACCAGCAACTTGATTAATTAGAGTTAATTGTCGTTGAAACTATATGGCAGTAGGTAGCTAAATTTAACAAGAGATGAAAAAAAACGGCCTTTAGTGGTCTTTAAAATCTACTCCGAACCTACTAGTGATAGAATAACAATAAATAATGGATTTAAAAAAATTATTCGTTGTAGACTTGGAATTTCAAAATAACCAATATTTGAGGGGCGGTAGAGGGCTAAAGATGTTGAACTATAGCAAAACCTTAAATAAACTTTCTTCTTAGGATAGTAAAAGGTAAGTTTTGGCTACTATTACAAAACGAAATCCCAAAATTCTTTTTTTTTCGATACACCCTAATGAACATGCTTCCAACGCAGAATCCGTTGAGAAAACGAAGTCAAGGTAATTTCCGGTTAAACCGGAAATGAAAAAAATACGCAGGTACCCCATCCAAACCCTATTTGGAGTATATAAAGTTTATTCAATAGATGAGAAATTCACCTGGTGCCACGTCAGAAAGACCCTGTATACCAACATTTGTTTCGCTACCATTAGAACTGTTTTATTTTAGTTATTCGTCGTTTATACTCAAAACGTTATCGTTCGTGGGTTGTAGCTAGTGGTAAGCCAAATGCACACAACTGGTTATTTGACCCGTCAACTTTTCCTTACGTAAAAGCCAAAATCGTCAAATTTTTGTAATGAAGATGTAATCATTGATCCTCCGAAATATTTGCCCTCAGCAGTTTGCGGTGGGAGTGTAACAATTATTTCTGTGTGGAAATAATGTGAAAGTTATCGAAATCGGAGATAGGAATCTGGCTTTTATCGATCGATGTATTCGCTAGACTAGGACCCTCGGGCAACAGTAGTTTGATGTTACAGCCCAAAAGGAATTTCAGGCATGTGCACAGGGTTCATAATTTTTCTAAAGGTAGTAGATGTGCTTGTATGCATCATGTATAAAAAAAAATAGAGATCGTGCTCACTGCCTGCCCCTGATTAGGAGATGATGGGCCGGACACGTGCGTCCTTTAGTGCCGTGCTCGGCAACGTTGTACAAAGCTGGCAACCTTGACGGGTACGTCGTCAAGTCATATAGGTCAAACCGGAGTGTGGCCGGGCAGGTCTGGTTGACCCCATCTCATGTTGGAACCAAAAGACATTTTTCCTTTGATCACTCCTGTCTTGAGTGCCTGAACTGACTGACCGCATCTTAACGTGACTCGACAGAGATCAACAGCTGATGACTCAGGTAAAAAAATTGGCAGTCTCAGGGACGGTAGAAACTTCTACTTTTTCACAGAATTTGTAAATTAGCAATTAACTTTAACCAGCTATTATAACAATTACAAACAAAAATTTATTTAAGAATATAAATCAAGCTGTTCGGTCTTTTCAATCTAATGGTTAACGTCAGAATAGAATCTGCGAGTCAGAAGTCGGCGGGTGTGCTCGCTGGTGTTGTCGTGCGAGGTGGTTTTTAAAAAATGTCTGTGTGCGTAAGTACGCATGTGAACACGATTCCTCGAAAACTGCTGAACGGATTTTAATGAAATTCGGTATGGAGGTTAGTGGCCTTCTGATGAAAACAATACTTTCCGAGATTTTGCGATTTAAAGTCGAAACACTTTCTAACGAATGCGGAAGTTGTGTGCGATGAGTCAGGCTTTTTCTTCAGTTAGGTTGTAAACGGGTTTTCAATTACGTCAAAATTCCCGTCGGTGTCAATCAACAGCAAAAATAATGAGGTTGTTAATTATTGTCCATTGTTTCTACTTTTTGGCACTGAGAGGAATTTTGACAGAACTGAAAATCAGTTTTCAAACCAACAGAAAAAAGACCTAACTCACACAACCCCCTATGGAAAGGATTGCAAGGGGCGATTAATAGCTTTTGACCCATGACCCTTTGTTTTTCATATAAATACCTATACCTAGGTACGTTTTATCAATTCCACTTTGAAAAAGGAACTATTTCTGTGAAACTGATGCTGAGGATAAATGATTGTCAAGAGCAAACTTTAAGCAAATCTTTTAGACATTGGTTTTTCGAAATTTTACAATTAATCATCCGCGGGCCCCCTGACGCCCGGAACCCCGGTGGCTACGGCCCTGCAGGTGAAGTTTAATTTGTGTCATTAAAATATGTAGTTAAAGCAAGCGGTTTTACGTGTTGCAGTTGCAGCAGACTAGACGGATACTTATGTTTTTGTCCGACTAGACGGGCAAATAGCCACTGCGACCTAAAAATGTACTCACACTTGCGCCTTTTTGGCATAAAATTACAAAATTCAAAATTTCAAAGGAATATTAATTACATAACACGCTACAGTCAAAATTTGGTACCTAGAGATGTCATAACATGCCAAAGAGCTGAATTAATTTTGGTGGTAATCGGCCAACGACAACGACAAGTGCCTTTTTGGCATGTCAACTTTGAAATTTGAAAGCTGACCACCATTTGTTTTTATAAGCACATGAAAGGTCTTCAAATTCTGTTTCCAAAAATGCATTCAAGCTTAGTGACTTTTTGACAAAAAAAGTTGAAAAGGTTTAAGAAACTCTACAAAACACTTAAAGACTGATGGGATGGATTGAAAGGACCCCGCACATGATAACGAGGGATCCTGGCTCTCGGTCGATTTTTTTAAAATCTTGGTACATATGTTATTGATCCTGTTAAATTGTAGCGGTCATGTGAATTTCAACTCTGCAGCATCACTGGTTTAGCTGCTAGCGAGGTGCAAAACTACCAATCTTCCAGTCTAAAAGAGTCCAATAAATCTTAGGAGCCACGAAAGATGCGTATTTATTTGTCAAAAAATATAATGACAGTTGTCATCTTGACGGAATAATTGCTTGTTTGCCTACGTTTTGCCTTATTTGCAAGTCACTTTCATCGTAAAGGACCGCTGTTTTGTGTGCAATTCTGATTTTCATTGAAGTTAGTGAGGTGGAAGAGATCCTACAGGATTTTATTGCACATAATAATAAGAGCAGAGCAGTTCTGTAGTTTTTGGGTTATGCAAGGCACGAAGAAATAGTTGCATACCCATCCGAAGATTTAATAAGGGCACCTACCTAATTAATGATGCAGCTAGAAGAGAGATAAACAATGAAGAAGCAGAATAACGAAATAGGCCTGCGATTATTTCTTTCTTTTTGTACCTACCTACCGCCTCTCGCAGCGCTATTGTTGCTTTTCGTTTTGTGAATTAAAATCCTTTAAGTATTTGTAGAATTGATTTAGACGCGTTCTAAACAGAATCTCGTCATATTTTTATGGTTTTTATTCAATAAGCAACTTTTATATTTTGCAATTCCGTCCAGATGACATCTGTCATGGATATTTTTTGACAAATAAATACGCATCTTTCGTGCCTCCTAAGATTTATGGACTCATTTCAGACTGAAAGATTGGTAGTTTTGCACCTCGCTAGCAGCTAAACCAGTGATGCTGCAGAGTTGAAATTCACATGACCGCTACAATTTAATAGGACCAATAACATACCAAAATTTTAAAAAAATCGACCGAGGGCCAGGATCCCTCGTCATCATGTGCGGGGTCCTTTATGAGATAGGATTGGATCATTCAATAAGTGGGGAAAGGTTCCAGACGCTTCCGTAGCTGCTCAATTTTTATAAACAGATTTTTTGAAAACCTTTTTATGGCAACGCCACCTACAACAATATTTTGTCTCCGATCGAAAAAGTCTTAGGGAGGCAACTTCCACCTCGCACTTTTTCCGAAATGTGTCAAAATGCCTCATCCATTAATATAGTTTGGTTAGAGGGGTGATCCGCAGACTAAAAAACGTACACTGTTTCCGGAAATACCCAAGTATTCCCAGTATTCCGAAGCTCGACTTAAAACTATTCCGATATTCCAATGTAGGTAATCCGCAAATTTCTCCATCAGCATTCCCTAGTATTCCGGTGAATTTCCAGTATTCCTAATGTATTCTTAAGTGTTCCCATGTATTCCTAAGTAATCCCAGTCATTCCGAATGATTCCCAAGTCGAGTCCCAAGTATTCCAAGATTTCCTAACCTCAACTTATACTTAACAGGCGCAGGCGCATCAGGCGCTTCCGAATCTACCCCGCGTTATTCTGATGTATTCAGGGTAATTCTACCCTATTCCTACAAATTATTCCCCAATTGTTTTGAGTTATTTTAAAGTACACGCATCCAATCAATAAATTTTAGTATATCGCAGGGAAATTTTTAATTGTTCCAAACTGTTCCAGAGTATTCCGGATATTCCCATCTATTCCGATGTATTCCGATCTATTCCCGAAAAATGTACAGTGATTCCGGCCTGCGGATCACCCCTCGGTTTGGGCAGACCGGGACCTGAACTGCGCAGGATGCGCGTGGATTCGCCCATGCGCGTGGTAAAGCACCCTAAGATGATTTTTTTGTGTGAATACGTTTTTGAAAGCAGAACTTGCAGAGGGGTTTCCCGGATACCCGAGGGTATCTGAGGTTCATTAGACGATATGAGGTAATCTGGGGTTATCTGAAAAAACCTGGAGATGTCAGAGATAATCCGAGGGTGTTTGAGGTTCATAGAGTATTTGAGGTAACCTGAGGTTATCTTGGTGTAATTTGACGTTATCCTGAGGTAATTGAGGCTATCTTGAGATAAACCAAAGAAATTATGAATCTTTTTCGCTAGAGGATATTTCAGTTCATCCAGAAAAAGTCTTGGTGATGACAGAGGTAATCCGAGACTATCTGAGATTCATTTGAGTAATCTGAGGCAATCTTGAGGTGATAGGAGTTTATCTTGAGACAAACCATGGAAATTTTTCACTAGTATGAGGTTATCCAGAGGAGACCTGGGGATATCCGAGGTCCATCGAAGGATTTTAGGTAATCTCGAGTTATTTTGAGGTTATTAGGAGAGAATTTGGGCATGTCAGTGGTAATCCGAGGATATCTGAGGTTCATTGGATGACTTGAGGCGTCCTGAGTCTATCTTGGAGTAACCTGGAGTCATCCTGCGTTATCTGAGGTCATCCAGAGATAGTCCAAGAATAATTATGAGGTTCATTGAAGGATTTGAGGTTATCTTGGAGATTTAATCTTAAGTTATCCTGAGGCAATAGAATATCGCAGCTCAAAAATTAGAACATTGGAATATATACTACTTTTAAAATGAGAAAGGTCGTATTTTTTGCTTCGCTGAATTCCGAATCGTTTTCGAGAAAAAAACTTCCGGTCAAAAAGTTTTAGATGACGTCATACCCCGAGTAAAAATTCCGAGGGGCTATCCACTTCGGCAATAGGTGTACAAATCTGTCGGGAATGGACGGGAATGAATGGAAATGCAATAGGGAATACGGAAATGTTTAGGCAATGGACAGGAATTTTCGGCAATGCACGGAAATGTTCGGCAATTAAATGCGGCAATGCGGCAATATCGACATTCCTTCGCTCGGCAATGGATATAGATCTCACAAGAAAATTAAGTAGAAAATGTGGAATGTCGCTGAAATGCATGATAATGTCGGGAATGCTTCGGAAATGCTTGGCAATTTGGGGAATGCTTCGGAAATGATTGGCAATTTGGGGAATGCTCCGGAGATACACGGGAATTTTAGGAATGCTCCGGAAATGTAGGGCAATTCCGGGAATGTTCTGAAACGACTCGGTAATTTTGGGAATGCTTCGGAAATGAACGGCAATTTGGGGAATGATTCGGAATGGGTGGCAATTATTCAAGGTCGTCTCTCCGCACTCGCGCTCTCCGCTAGTAACATCAGTTCACCCTCTCACAATAAAAAGACATGAAAAATGTGCTATCCAAAGAATGTATAGGGAATTGAAAAAAAGTGTACGATAATCGAGCCAATAACTTGGATCTTCTTATTAACCAAATTTTGTTCAATATGTATTTTGATATTTTTCTTTTCTTTGTTTCAATATAGATGTAAACGTGTTATATTTCTCCTTTTTATGTTTAGTTTAAGTAACGTGTATAATGTATAATATCGGGTGTCCCAAAAAAAACCGGACAAAATAGTTTTTGAAATAAGTCAGCCATTTCTTAACCGATTTGGATAGACTTGGTCTTAAATTAAAGCTAAAGAATCAGGCTTTCGAACTTTGCAAGAAACGTCGACAGATGGCGCTGCTGTAGCAGCCTTATTGATACTTGTCTTTAAGGCTTATTTTAGGTGCGTGGGGATTGGTCGGACAACAACCAATGGTTATGAGATCCAAATAGCCTTGAAGATCTTTCTTTTTTCTTCAAAAATCTTTTTTCAGAAGTCCATTTAGCGTAAGCATTAATTTTCTGAGATTTTTCCAAAAAAAGTGTTTTTGCGTATTTTCATGCTTCCATAACCATGACTAAAGCAATATTGATGCACATAGGGCTTCATTTTCAATAATAACTGTTCAGTTGCCCCCCACTGGCATCCGCGCCACTGTTTTCACCATACTCGTTCATTTATAACTGAAAATTAAGATTTAAATGCATTACTGTTCTTTGGTCATGGCCATTAATGCGTGAACTGAAAATACTCAAAAACACATTTTTTTTTTAATTACAGAAAATTAATGCTTAAGCCAAATCGACTTCTGAAAAAGGATTTTTGAACAAAAAAGTCGAAAGCCTGATTCTTTGGCTTTAATTTAAGGCCACGTTCATCCAAATCGGTTAAAAAATGGCAGCCTTATTCCCAAAAATATTTTGTCCGGTTTTCTTTGGGACACCCGATATAAGCACAATGGGTAGGTAACTCGTAAAACCCCTAAAATAAACAAAGAAATGCGAAAATCTGGAAATGTACATCGGCTGTATCAGACTTCAAGCAGGAATTCAATGCAATGTAGGAAATGCGGGAATATATTTAGGAAATAGGGAATACAGATAGGAAATGCGGGAATGCAGGTAGGAAATGCGGGAATGATGTAGGAAATACGGGAATGATGTGGAAATGCGGGAATAAATTTAGGGAATTTGGGAATGAAGATAGGAAATGCGGGAATGTCTTGGGAAATGCGGAAATGAGAAGGGAATGCGGCAATTATACACTAAACATTGCCGAGATCGGCAATGGTGTACAAAATTTAGGGGAGTGGATAGCCCCTCGAAAAATTCTTATGATTGCCCACCAGACAACCAGACAAGCCAATAATGGCCAGATGTGAATAAATCATTTTTGACATAAATCTAACCTTTTATTTAGCTAGATTCATTAAAATTCTCATTGTAAGAGATTTGCCAACTTGCGCACAAAAAACATTGAAGAAGCTAAAGTATTCCTGCAGTCACAGCCTGTAGAAACTCCAATGCAATTTGTGTGAAGAGAACATAACGATTCGGGATAAATTTGCACAAGACTAAACCACACCCGTTTAAAGTCAAATTTAGGTACTTATACTTCAAGGAGAATACAGAACAACCCTTGGAAAATAAGGAATATGAAACGGGATATAAATTCCGTTTAAATTTGTTGAATTCGATCGAAAAACACATGACTGCATGCAGGATGACACTTTGATGACAAAAACTGACACTTGAAAACGAAGCACATGGCGATTGATGCCGGGAATGGATTGCGGGAATTGACGTCACACCAAAAAAAGGCAAGGAAGGCGAAATTTTAAACTTGTTCACTTTTTTGCCATAACTATTCACAATGAATACTTCTAATATCTACTGTATTTGAGATTGTCTTGAGACAATAAGAAATTTTTCATAATTTTTTTATCGGTTACCGAGAGGTTATCCACGTATTTGTGATGTTACCTTAGGGGCTGATTCCAAGTTGGTTTATGTCATGACGTAACGTAACACACTATTGAAGAATTTCATACTGAAACGAAGTGTTCTCATTAGAGAGTACCGAGGACAGTCTCTTTCAGCATTAAAGTCCTCAATAATGAGACGCAACGATGCAGAAATCTACAAAATCTTACTGCTAGCGCCATCTCATGAGTTATGCACCTAATCAGACTTAAGTCGTTACGTCATGACATAAACCAACTTGGAATTAGCCCCTGAGGCAGTCTTGTAAAAAAGGTCATCTTTAATCCCAAAATTGAACCGTGAGTAATACTTCGGAATTTCCTAGTGATATTTATGATTTCCAATTTAATATTTTAAAGTTGCTGTACCAAAATGCCACTTTCCGTGAACTGATTTACAGACAGTAACGACACAGAGACATTTTTCTTCAAAAAAGTGACTTTTTGCTGCGCTAAAGCGTAGAAATCAGAATCTCAACCCCGATAACTTGTTTATGATCACGTCATGCCAATTAAAAATTGAAAAAGCTTCTGAATAATGTCGCACGTGTTTAACATAGGCTTTGTAAAATATCAAATAAAAATCTGCAAACGTTCCTCGCTCAAACATAATGCATGTTTACAAACTCAATTTATTAAAATTCTTCTTACTTTATTACTCGGTGTGCACGATTGATCTCGCGCCCTGGAAAATAATATTTACTTGTTTCCTTTTGCCAGGTCTCAGATTCTAATTGCCTTGTTCGTTTCCTTCAAATTCAAAAACCATGAATGACCTCATAAAAATGAATTTTACGAAGCAGCAATACATTTTTCCTAAGCCTTAAAATAAAACAAAACGATGTGCCAGGGGCTGAAATCTTTATCGCCATTTTATTTATAAGCTGTATGAAACACTTTAGAAAAATTCAGTATCATCAAACTATGTGCGTTTAAAAAATAGGGCATCGCCGAGAAGAGATGAAAGTATTTTATTGTTTTAATTTTAGCGACCTATTCACTGATCAAAAATAAACAATGGATTGGCTGCAAATAATAGTACGAGACTACAGCCGCGATGTTGACAAGAGTAATTTTAAAAACAGGTCGGCGATTTGCCTTAAATAGGCCAGAAATGATTGAATTCTAACTAATTATGGGTTTAAGTGCACTTCCATCACCTACGGATTTCTTATCAAAGGATCACACTTGAAGCAAAATTAAAACAGATTAGATAAAAACAGCAGTGGAGTGGAACTTCTCCATCAATAAAAGAATACACTCTGATAACATAATCTATCCTCCATCATTTAGGATTTGACTCTTCCAAACTTTTGTGTGGAGCTTCAGCGAGTGAAAGAAAATAAGTTTTTAATCAACTGCAGCAGACAATCGATTAAATTCTCGATTACATTCCTGAGAGACACAGGAAAGAACGCCATTTTAAAATCGCGAACAACAGGGGCAGTTTACTGTATTGAATCAATATGAAGCGAGATGTGTTTTGTTTGAACTTCTTGATGCGAGATGTGTTTTGAACTTCTATTTACACGAATACCGGCAAAATTAAATTATTTTTAATGGACGAGAATTCACCGGTATTTTGTAGACATAAAGGGGTAGAATTGTTCCAGATTTAATATGAACAGAAATATCCTGTTTTGATAACTTTGGCATTAACATTGCGTCGCTGTAATTCTAACAGCCAACATCCTGATTTTCGGGAGCTGTCCTAATGTCTTTAAAAAATTGAACACATTTTTGAAAACAAAATTTGAAGACTTTTCATGTGCTGATAGAGAAAATGGGAGTTTATTATTTAAATCTCAAAACTGATATGCCAAAATGGCACTTGTGGTTAGCCAAATTAAATCAGCTCTTCTGTTGGTAATGGTATCTCTACCTACCAAATTTCAGCCAAAGATATCCAGTAGTTTGGGCTGAAGCGTGTTATTTAATGTTTCTTGGAAGCTTAGAATTTTTCGATTTTATGCCAAAAAGGCGTCAAGTGTGAATACATTTTTAGATACAAGACTTTCATGTGTTGATAAGAAAAATTCGTGTTAATCTGCGGATTCGCACCAAAATTAACTGGGCTCACCAGAGGGCCAACGTCAACTTCCATACCAAATTTCATTAAAATCCGATGGGTATTTTCCGAGAAATCGTACGCACAGAATTTTTTTTAAAACCACTTTTTCGTGATCCTGCTACCTTGAAACGTGAAAATCTGGTGTGATCTCAATTTCGAATTTTGGAGTGATTGCAGTAACCTCCCTTTTTTAAATTAGTTGTGGGGTGGGTAATATGCCGAACCTGATACAGAATAACTCGTAAAAATTGACTTTAGGGGGTTATCACTTACCAGCTATTTGAATTACAGCGACGATTGAATTTACTATTATTTATATTTATTATTATTACTATTAGTTCTTTATATTTGGAGTCTTCTAGAATCAATTTACAATGGTGTTGCAATAATCCGTTTTCCTTGCCACCTGAATTTTGCATTTTTGCAAAAACTGCAGCAAATAAACAGAATCCAGATTTCCCCTACTTTGAACATTTAAAATTAAGAGACAATATAAGAATTAAGAATGAAGAGCATTTTAAAATAAAGAACAGTAGACGCATTTTAAATTGAGGGCGACAATCGGGCAATAAATGCAACATTTAAAAACACTTTTTCAGTTTTTTGCGTCGCGATCAAAACTTTGTGGTTCCACTCTGCCATTGGAGGGAAAATAACGCTTTATTAATTTAAATGGGTAAAATTATACAACACTGTGTAATTAAAGTCAAGCAAACCAATTAAACGGGAGACGTGCTTTATGCCTATTATCATTATTAACACAATTTAGTCTTGTCAAGACTCAATTTGCCACAAAAGCTATTGATTCTGATGGGGTTCTGCTTAAAAGGACACAATTGAGCCTGTCCTGAACATGTGTCAATTCGTAAAAAAAAGGCCAACGCTAACCTCCATACCAAATTTCATTAAAATCCGTTCGATAGTTTCCGAGAAATTGTGCTCACATACGTACATACACACAGTCATTTTTTAAAAACCACTTTCTTGTGATCCTGGGACCTTGAAACGTAAAGATCTGGTGTTATCTCAGTTTCGAATTTTGGAGTGATTGCAGTAACCTCCAATTATGGTTAAAAAATTCATCTGAACGTAGAAAATTTAGAAATACAATTAAAACCTCGGTTAAAACATTCTATCATTCTACAATTTTTTGGATTAACTAAAATTTCAATGTCAGAATTATTGTTTTAGTTTTATTACATTGCTGGATCGGGTGAATATTTTTCACGTTAAAACAATCCAGCTACAATTAAATTTTATTGATGCTAATTATATTTACGGCGTAAATAAATTATTCGGTCGTTATTTATTATTTCAGCGTCAAATGTCAAAACATGAAAATTCCTTAAAAACCACCTTATTGCACTGTAATTCGCGATTTAACGGATATACAAACAAAGAACAAATTAACTTGTTTAAGGAACAAAAAATAAACAATTTGTTAGTGGCGGCTATTCAAGTACTGATAAAGATTTTTATACCCGTTAAATGAACCGAAATGAAAAGAAAAAACTGAATTTGAATGACTCACTGGACTATTAAACATTTATAGACTATGTTTAAGACCCATAATAACCTAGTATTTGTCTACGGAATGTTAAAATATAAAACAAAAATCACGTTGTGCAATAAAGTTTTCATATGACGAACAGGACTTTGGTCTCCCAGGTTTGTGATTTTGACACGTCTCGTCAAGGGATAGCGGAGTACAAAAGTACAAATTACAATTTGTAACTAGCTGCATTCTGACGTAATATGTGTCTTTTTTAATACAAAAATCACAGAAATTGTAAAACTTTTAGACGAAAGTTTTTTTATACCAACAACTTCAAAAATTGGGCTATGCAAAGAGATTTTCTTCACTGTTCAAACAAATCAAATAAATCCAGGATTTGATTCGATCAGGTCAATGGTTAACTTTTAGACTAAAATTCCGGCCCTTATTAGTGTTCCTAGTAACTCTGACGTTTTTTTGTTCCTTTCAAAGGTTATTAATGTCAAAACTTAGCCGTTTTTGACTGTAATTATCAAGTGCTTTGTTTTTCCCTCAAAACAGATGTCAGGTAAGCATGGAGAAGATACGGGATCAAAATGTCTTCTTATTGTAGCACGTCGAGTAGTAATCCGTTCTTATCCTAATCCCCTTAAGAGGCAGCTCGTCAATACTTTTATCTAATCGTAGATCCACCCTACTCGTTGATTTTTCACACCTTATTTAAACATAGAATTACACCTCAGATCCCAACAAAAATTAGATCACTTGAAGTTATCTTATCTCTCAGGTGGGACATTTTATTGAGGCGGTTCGAGCCACATTGTCTATTGTATATCACTCCAGTTTCTGGAAAATAAGGTGATCTACTCAGAACTTCAAAACTGGATAAAATTGTGATATAACGAATCCATAAGCTTTTTTAGTTCCTTTAACGTTAACCGGCTGTCACCTCTTCATAAACAGGATAACCTTTGCAAAGCAACATACCGCATTAATATATTGAATTATTTAATTGTGAAATTGTGACATTTCACCACGCATTACTACAATTGGCATGAAACAAACGATTAGAAAAATCAAATTTCCTTTTCCAAAATCCCAGACTCGTTTGCAGGAGGTTTTCAAAGTTCAAATTGTTAGGTCTGCGATGAAAAGATTTTTATCACACCGCTGGCGCTGATAACATTATTAAACATTAATCTTACTATTATTAGCAAGAGCATGCCCGTGACCAGCATCACGTCGAGCTTATTTCTACGATTTCAAGCCTTCTTTTGAACTTATTTATCGTTTTTAAAAAAATACTGCAAACCGGTTCTTGAAATAATTGAAAATCTCGGCGGGGCGTTTCCACTGTCGCCAACCGTTTTATGGCCGAAATTTTTGTAGCAAAAATTCATAGACACCTATTATTATTATTATTTCTGTCAGCAGTCAGCAAAGAAATGTTATCAGAAGTTTGTGGTAACTTTCTCATTAACAAAGCAAGAACTATTGTTTGTATTTGCTTTGAAAGGTTAGCGGGGGGTCTTAATGCTATTTTGAAGGCAAAAACTGTCCAACTGGCATCAGTCACCCTTATTACCCCCGACAATGAGTTAATATCTAGTTTAGGGTACTCTTATTTTTTACAGACTACTTCACGACATCACTCTTCGTATCGTATAGTTGACATACAGCGTGTCCTGAAATTAAGCTGCAATATTTTATCAGTGCCTTCTGCGATCAAAAATACGGCTAAAAGTTTCAGTAAACATTTGTCGAAAAACGCCTCCTAAGAAATCGGTTGTCTTAAAATTACTCAAATATTGTAAATAGGAGATTTTTGAAATTTGGAGCGTAAGTTAGTGTTATCAAAGGCTTTCTTATCATTTTTTTTCAAATTTTTATTTTAGTCAGAGGTGACATCACACATTTTTTCTTTATTATTTTGAAAGCATGTTATTTGAAGGACTCTTTCTAGAATGAAGTAGGAAACCGTCCCATGAGCTGGTTTGCAGTATTTTGCTGTCTTCTGTCACAAATTTTGGAGCCCTGAACATATGAAGAGTCATTTTTTTCCAAAACGGTGTGTGCTAGCGACGTTTATCAAAAGTCGAGGGGTTTAACCACTTAGCGATTTTGGTGTACGGTTCTCTGGAATTTTGGCAATTTTGGCAATTTTCCAGCGATTTTGACGATTTTCTAGCGATTCTGGCGATTTTCTAGCGATTTTGGCAATTTTCAAGCAAGTTTCCGGCGATTTTCAAGCAAGTTTCCTGCGATTTTGTAGCAATTTTGGCGAGGGGTGATCCGCAGGCCGGAATCAGTGTACATTTTTCGGGAATACAGCGGGAATAGATCGGAATACGTCGGAATACATGGGAATACCCGGAATACTCCGGAATAGTTGGGAATAATTGAAAATTTCCCAGTGATTATTAAAATTTATTGATTGGATGCGTGTACTTTAAAATAAATCAAAACAATCGGGGAATAATTTGTAGGAATAGGTAGAATTATCCTGAATACATCAGAATAACGCAGGGTAGCTTCGGAAGCGCCTGATGCGCCTGCGCCTGTTAAGTTTAGGAAATCTCGGAATACTTAGGACTCGACTTGGGAATACACCGGAATACATGGGAATACACCGGAATACACGGGAATACATCGGAATACATGGGAATACTAGGAATACACCGGAATACTCCGGAATATTGATGGAGAATATTGCCGATTATCTACATCGGAATACCGGAATAGCTTTAAGTCAAGTTTCGGAATACCTTCGGAATACACCGGAATAGCTTCGGAATACACCGGAATACTTCGGAATACATCGGAATACTGGGAATACTTGGGTATTCCCGGAATCAGTGTACGTTTTTTAGTCTGCGGATCACCCCTCGAATTTTGGCGATTTTCGAGCGACTTGAAAATTTTCTAGCAATTTCGGCGATTTTTAAGCTCCTTCTGTGGTCTTTAATGTTTCATTTTTTAGATTCAAAAACCCTGTACTGATTTTGGACAAATTTTACAAATACAATTTTAGCTATTTTGGCGATTTTCTAGCGATTTTGGCGATTTTCTTACAATTTGCGATTTTGTGTACACAAATTTACCATGTGGTTAACCCCTCGACAAAAGTACCTTTATATGAGAAATAATGACCAAAAATTGATTTCATTACTATTTCATGAAATAAACAAATATCAAGGAAAAAATGTGTTACGCCCCCCCCCCCCCAAAACGCACCCCTCTGATTAAAATAAAAATCTGAAAAAAACTCAAAAGAAAGCCCTTGATAACGCTAACCTATGCTCCAAATTTCATAATTCTGCTATTTACAATATTCGAGTAATTTTAAGAAAACCGACTTTTTGAGTACCCCTTTGAAGGGCTGTAGTGCCCTTAGGAGGCATTTTTCAACAAATGTTTACTGAAACTTTTAGTTCTATTTTTGATCGTAGAAGGCACTAGTAAAATATTGCAGTCTAATTTCAGAACAGCCTGTATTTTCTATTGTATTGTAGGGTAAAATTCCGCCACTACTTTAAGAAGACAATTTATTAAAAATGTTTGAGGCCTTTACAAGGGCCTAATTCTAATTGATGACAAAGTTTATTTAATGACATACATAAATAAGCTTGGGTACAAAAATCATTAGATGGGCCTGCACTGCATCTCACCACCCAAAAATTTGAGAATTTTTATAAGAAAAGGTGTTCTTGGTAGTAGGGTTACCATACGCCCGGATGTTAAGAGTTTTTAGGGTGTCCGGGGAAGCCCGGCCGAAAAATATGAAAGTATTATCGGGTTTCTGGAAATGGGAAATGCGTCCGAATTGCCTTCAATTCTATGAAAATATGCTTACAAATTTGTTTCGTGAGAGAATTGATTTTCTTGTTTACATCGAGGTTCACTGGTTCACATAAAAAAAATTTCTTCCCTCTTGCGTTTTTTAACTTCTACGCTTTGTGCGGCAAGTTAATAAATTCGAACGAAAAATCGAATCGCAAAAAACATCAAATCTTTACGTTTTAGGGTCCTGAGAATCCGAAAAAGTAGTTTTTGTAAATCACGCTGCAGCTCAAACTACTGAACGTATCGAGATGAAATTGGCAATTTGTAGCTGTTGATTAGATTTTGGGCCACATCGGTTCACGGAAAGTGCCTTTTTGGCACATCAACTTTAAAAAAATTAATACAAACTCCGATTTTTCGCGTCACAATATGAAAGAGTCCTTCGAATTCTGCTTTTGAAAATGCATTTACACATTTGGCCAAAAAACGGTGCCGTGAAAAAAACATTATATCTTTATTACCTACCGGATTTGATAGCTGATTTTTTTTCAAGTCGAAGACCGTAGTGCCATTTTTTCGGAAAATTATATTTTAGTGGCAAAAGGGTCCTTTTTTGAATTTAATTTTCAAAAAAAAGTTCTTACTATCGGATTTGATAGCCGGTACATTTAAATGCAAACCCCCACTTCTGGCGTTAACATAATATGAAACCTCTTTGACTTCTGCTTCTAAAAATGTATTCACACTTGTGCCCTTTTGGCGAAAAAACGGTGCCATAAAAAACCTGCCCTTTTAGCTAAAAAACGGTGACATAAAAACCTATATTTAACTGTATATTTTTATTATCGATTTTGGTAGCTAATTTTTTAAAACCTTGCGTCATTTTTTCAAAAAATGCCATTTTAGTGGCAAAAAGGCCCTTTCTTAAATTTCCTTTAGCACAAGAGCATATTCTTACTATTGGATTCGATAGCTTATCGGATTCGAAAACCTTAGTGCCGTTTTTTCGAAGAATGTCATGCCTTTGACTAGCAGATTCTGACTTTATCCATTAGTTTGAAAAGACCGTTCAGCTCGATTTATGTTTTTAATTTATTGTTATATAATTGTTATAATAAATAGCTGGTTAAAGTTAATTGCTACATTTACAAATTCTGTGAAATAGTAGAAGTTTCTACCGTCTCCGAGACTGCCAATTTTTTTCTTTCTGCAAAATGATGGCGTGTCCGGATTTTCTTAAGAAAATTCTCGATACTAAGATGTAAATTTTCCTGCCATCGCCATCTATAATTTGTGCACCTGTGCACGCAAGCTCTTTGAGTCATGACATCAATTAAAATTGGCCCTTAGTAACGAAATTACAAATTAGCTATTATAATTGATACATCCTTTAGTTCTGAAACAGATGACGCTCTAGCTCTTTAATGTGTGACCATTCGAACATACAACTGTTTCGTTGATGTTTAACGGTCTACGCGCAGTTACTGGAATCGATCGAAAAATCGAATCACGAAAAACATCAAATCTTGACCTGGAAATCCGAAGAAGTGGTTTTTGAAAAGCGTCTCGTCTGTCTGTGATCACGCTGCAGCTCAAACTATTGAACGTATCCAGATGAAATTTGGCAGACAATTCAGTGCACTTTTTAGGTGCTGATTACCATTTTTCGGTCCAAGGATAATATCGTAAAGGCGTATCCTACAATCAAAACGACGAAGAAAAGTTTTAATAAACATGGGGCGAAAAATGCCCCCTAAGGGAGCTAGGGCCCCCTTAAAGAGACGCTTTGAAAATGGTTTTTTCTAAATTTTTCCAAAACGGTTAAAGATAACACCCTGAAATTGGGTATATTTGGTAAATCTTTGACGCTGAATTCATTACCGTGGAAAAAAAAGTTTCAATCGTAAGCCTCCCGCTTAAGACTAACTTCGCTCAACCATTTTTGTAAATCGTTTTTTCTCAAATCTGATACCAGAATCTGAACATCTGAAGTTTTTTGCGTAAAAATGATGCTCTTGTTTGAAATCGCTAGGACGCATCGTTTTCGAATAGATTGGCCCAAGTCGTTCTAGAGCGCGAAAATCTGCCGCAGAAGATTTTAGTTTATTTACTAATTTATCAAAAACGAGTTCAGGGTCTGATTCCTTGGGTGATTTTTGGAAAAAAAGTTCGTATGGACGTATGGCGGAAAATGCTTCCTATGGGATCCTGGAAAGTTGACGTTCTTCAGTACCCCATACCTCCCTTAGGAAGCGTTTTCCGCCATATGTTCATACGAACTTTTCTTCCTAAAACAACACAAGGAATCAACCCCTGAACTCATTTTTGATAATTTGATAAATAAGGGGGTCATTCACGAAGGGCGATAAGGTTCGATAACAAATTGCAATTTGCAAATTCGGATAAAGTAATTCACGAATAAATAACAGGAGTGTTTCCATGGTAAGAAACTGTCAAAGGTAAGAAACGATAAAAGTCATTCTCTAAACTTTGCAAGTGGTTTGCAAGCCCTCGGTAAGAGGTTGTACTTTGCGGTAGGTACGGACTTGCCGCAAAAACTTGTTAATTGATAAAAAACAATATTTTTTGTTAAAGAAATACGTAATACGTGTGTACTATCAAATATGGCGTTAAATCCAGCGGTTGCAGCAGAAATTTTTGATTTTGATCATTTGATATTTTAAGACACATAAGACCCAATGGATATTGGCGCAATTATTTTGCGAATTTTGACTAAAATATTGATTTGATGTCAACAAAAATTCTTGTTAAGGTAGTTTAAGACATTCTAAACAAGGTTCCGGTGTTAACTCATTTTCCACCAAAATTGTAGATAGGCCTTTTAGGCTTAGCACGGCAGAACTGTCCATACACGGTCCCTGACGGCCTGTGTTAAATGAGGCCCCTTTAGTTCCCCAAAAAGCACGTGTCTCCGGGCCTCCACTTCCGTAATGAGTGTTTCTCCTCCCGTAGAAGTAAAATTTTGGCTGCGTTTTCGTTTTTGGCCGTCACATTTCACACCGTGACCCATTTTTAGTAACTTGACACTGATGGTGACAATCAAATTTGCAAATATTGACATTTCCACTTTTTGTTGTCATGGAAAAGCATTGAGGATTCGATAAGGCCCGATAACGTGTCCACAATTTGCAAAAGTTTTGTGAATTGGGTTGCAGATTGGTAGTTAGGCGATTGTAAGACCCTTGCAATTTGCAGGGCCGATAACAAGTTGCATGGCAACTTTCGTGAATGACCCCCTAACTAAATAAAATCTGTGACTGTGAAAAAACAACTTACAAAAATTATTTGAGCAAATTTAGTCCTAAGCCCCCTGTGACGCTTATGATCGAAACTTTAAAATTTTTACCACGGTAATGAATTCAGCATCAAAAACTTACTAAAGATGCTCAAGCTCAATTTCACGTTATTTTTAACCGTTTTGAAGAAATTTTATTAAAACTTTTCTTCATATTTTTGATCATAGAATACGCCCTTAAGATATTATCCTCTAATTTCCGGACACCCTGTATCAGTCGCGCCTATACAGTTTCTTTTGGTGCCTAGTGTAGGACGAGGCAAAAGAGTCCATCAGTTCTGAAACAACGCCGTAATAAGTATCTCTGTTCTTGCAGTTTCCTGATAATTTTAAAGCGAACAATCGTGCTTTCGTGCTTTTCATTGCGTTTGAGCAGTTTTACTTCGAAATCAATTCTAAAATGGGTTTCTCTAGTTATTTTCAGCGAATGCATTCTGATTCTGAGAAACTAATAAGGATAAATAAGCAAATCTGAGCGATTTTTCGCTTGTCCAGTTAAAGGTTAAAAAATTGTACATTATTTGTTAAATTTACATACGAGAGCCAGTGCCATCTGATCTTTGTGTATGTTATACCAGCTTTCGTAGAAATGCTGCTTGCACAGAAAATGTACACTAAATCCCGGAGTAAAGTTTCTCAATCCGACCAAAGGCATCTTTCGCAATAATAAAAGCCAACGAAAGATGTGTATCAATGCGATGTGTGTCCCTGTAGATGTTTACCTTGTTAATGTGTATGTAGGGGCGAGCTGAATTTACTGGTGGAGTCGGGTGCAGATTTTATAAATCTGCACCTAGTAGTAGTGCCTCCGCAGACGCACAGTGGTGTTAAAAAGACGAAATTATGAAAAAAAGGGGGATGAAAAGTCAAAGAGGGTGAAAATTAACCCAAGTTAAGTAGAATTACAGAAAATAATACAAAAATAAGACAATTATGCAAATTTAGCCCTTGGAGGGTTGAAATATTGAATTTAGTAAAATGGGTGCTTAGGGGGTTGAAAAATTGTAAAGGGGGATGAAAAGTCAAAGAGGGTGAAAATTAACCCAAGTTAAGTAGAATTACAGAAGGAAACTGAAAAATTGTAAAAGGTAAACTGAATCCCAAATGCGTTCAATTTTATGACCGACGAAAAACGAAATTATGCGAATTTTGCAAAATTAGCACTTAGGGGGTTGAAAAATCGTAAAGGTGGATGAAAAAATCAAAAGGTATGAGGATTAACCGTGGCTAAGTAAAATTACGGAAAATAACACCAAATTAACCCAATTATGTAAATTTTGCATTTGAAGACTTGAAACATTGCGAAGGGGGATGAAAAAAGTGAAAAGTTTAATCATCATCCAAATGGGTTCAATTTATTACCGAGGAAAAACGAAAATATCCGAATTTGGCAAAATTAACACTTAGGGGGTTGAAAAATTGTAAAGGGGGATGAAACGTCAAAGTGGATGAGAATTAATCGTAATTAAGCAGAATTACAGAAAATAACACGAAAGTAAACCAATTATGCAAATTTAGCTTTTGGGGGTTGAAATGTTGCGAAGGGGGTTGGAAAAGTGAAAAAGATAAACATAATCCAAATGAGTTTAATTTATTACCGAAGGAAAACTAAATTGCGTGAATTTTGCAAAATAAACACTTAGGGGGTTGAAAAATTGTACAGGGGGATGAAAAGTTAAAAGGGATGAAAATTAATCGTAATTAAGTAGAATTACAGAAAATAACACGAAAATAAGCCAATTATGCAAATTTGACTTTTGGGGGTTGAAACATTGCGAAGGGGTCGAAAAAGTGAAAAACTCAGTAACAATTCATACGAGTAAAATTCGGTAAAATTTATTACCGAAAAAAGGCAAAACTGCGCGAATTTTACAAAATTAACGCTCGGGGGGGAGAAAAATCGTTAAGGGGGATGAAAACTCAAAAGAGATGAAAATGTACTGTAGTTAAGTAGAACTAGCGAAAATCACACGAAAAAGAAGCGGTGTGGGTAAATTTTGCTCTTTGAGGGTTCACATATCATGAAAGGGGTTGAAAAATTGTGGATGGGTTAAAAATTAATGAAAATGACGTTGAATTATTAACAAATCAGAAGAAAGCAAAAAAAAAAATAAAATGTGTTTACTCCGCTTGCTAGGGCTTAAGGGTTGTTAGTAGCGTAGGGGTTGGTTTTAGGTTGAAGACTCATAAGACTTTTTTCAATGGTTGACCGAAGTCTATCGAACCCCATAATTTTATTCCACCACTTACATGAAAAAATTTCCAGTTTCAACCCTTAAATTTCAACCCCCTTGTTAGATATTAATGAAAATTTGCCCATCCGCCTACAGTGGCGTTGTAAATTACCACATCAAATTTAACCCAGATACGTTGAGCAGTTTTTGAGTTCTCGCATTTTTGTGTTTCAGCATGTTAGGGGGTTGTATCGCCTTTAAGGGTCGTTTTTCGCGAATGATGAATAATACCTTTTTTGTACCATCAATAGAAAGCTATCGAATGGTATTATTTTCAACTATACATTCTTCATTGAAAATTCGAGTTTCCACCCCTAACTTTCATCCCCTTCGATAATTTTCTCCTAAAATTCGCTCTTCCCTTATCGAAGATGCAGTGTGTAAGATGTCACAGTTTCGCAGAAGATATTGCTTCTCTGTGTCAAATTACAGGGCTTTATGGACGTTTCAACCCCTAAACTCCAACCCCCTATTTCACCACCCCCACATGCCCTAAAGGAAGTTGTGTTTTCAATTTCACCACCCTAATCCAATTCGTTGAAAAATTAAGGTGATTTGTAGATTCATGTTTTCAACACCTCATGATTTCACCCCTTTATGATTTACAGGGGTGAGTTTATTTTTCCGGTGTGACATAACTCCTTGCGTATTTACTGACTTCAGTTGTTCATAAATAAACCAATAGGGTTTCAGAAAAAATAAATAAAATGTAATTATCGACTTGCAAAGAGTTAGGGGTGGTTAATGGCCCAGGGGTTGGTTTTAGATTGAAAACTCATAAAACTTTTTTTCAATAGTTGACCGAAATCTATCGAACCCCGTAATTTTAGGCTACCATTTACTTGAAGAAATTTCAAGTTTCAACCCTTAAATTTCATCCCCTTTGTTAGATATTTTTGAAAATTTGTCCATCCACCTATAATGTCACTGGAAATTCACAAACCAAATTCTGCCTTGATACGTTGAGTAGTTTTTGAGTTCTCGTATTTTTGTGTTTCTGCATGTTAGGGGTTGTAGCGCCTATAAGGGTGGTTTTTCGCAAAATATGAATGACACCTTTTTTGAATAATTAATGGAAAGCTATCGAATGACGCCAATTTCGACTAGTACTTATTAAGCGGAATTTTGAGTTACAACCCCTAATTTCCACCCCCTTGGTCCGATATGACCCAAAAGCAATTTCCGCCTTACTTTTTAGTGTATAAAGCCGTATAGTAAATTTGAGCTCGACACCTCACTCTGTTCTCAAGTTATCCGACGTTATGTATTTCTTCATGTTAGGGGTTGTAGAGCCTTTAAGGGTGGTTTTTTGTAAAACATGAATAACACCTTTTTGAATCATTAATGGAAGGGTATCGAATGGCGTTAATTTCGACCAATACTTATAAGGCGGAATTTTGAGTTACAACCCCTAATTTCCACCCCCTTGGTCCGATATAGCCCAAAAGCAATCCCCGCCTTACTTTTTTGGGCAAGATTCCGTATAGCAAATTTCAGCTCGATACCTCAATCCGTTCTCAAGTTATCCGACGGACAGAGTGAGGAGCGATCGATACGACGAGCGAGCGAGCGAGCGAGCGAGCGAGCGAGCGAGCGAGCGAGCGAGCGAATAAGCAAAGACAAGAGTACCTCCGCATTCTGCTACGGCACTAAAACGATATTGAAGGTGGATTGTACGAAAAATTGACGGAAAGCAGCAGTCGCCTGGAAAAACATTTCGTCGAAGTGAAGGGTCATTAATATGTAAATCGATTGTGTCACTTGACGAAATTATATTCAAAAAAAAAAACATGCGTAACGGGGCAGGTTGAAGGAAATCTTTTGGAGGCGCCTTTCCTCCAGTATTATGAAATTGAACGGCCGCGAAATAATTTAATCACGAAGAGAAACCTGCCAGTTGAAAAGTCGGACGGCGCCGAGAAAATACTCGTAGATCTCGTATGGCTGTTAAGTTTTAATTTGTTATATTTTGGGCGCCTAATCTTTTTTCATTCGGTCATGTAATGTTTCATTTCTTGGCAAGATCGCTTTCGGATTTTTATTTAAAATCATAAAAATCGTGGACCTTGTTGAATTAAAAATATCTCAGATTGTGCCACACATTTTAGAAGTATGCGTACGCACTGGAGAGTTTCATCCTTGAATTAGTGCGTGCTGAAGGTCTTTTGGAGTGTTAAATTACATAGCTGTACATTGTGGTAATTAATTGGGGGGGCATTAATGAAAATGGGTCGCTGGCGCGGAGGATCAGCATTTAATCTTTTTACTAACAACGCAAAACTAACACGTGAGGGAATTATGCAAAATAGTACGGCTTCTAGACATGGCAACATCGGACTTGATTATAAAAAAGCTTTAAAACTTGCATACGGCAACAGTTTTAGAATTATGTTAATTTCGAGGCAGGACTCAATCTCGACATTTTTCAGTTTTAATTCAAGGTCGTTAATTTGGAGAAAGGTTCGAGCCACGGTGCCGGTTTAGGTAAGAGACTTCAACGGTTGTGAAGATGGAATCACGAGCACGATTATCGATTTTATGGGGACGATTCGCCTTTGTTCCGGCCGGTGGCCCGGCGGACCAGCTGTTTTCGTCGACCGGGTCTCGATTTTGACTTTTTTTTAACTTGTATTTTTTTTTACTCACCTTCTCGTAGTCGAGGGTTGCCGGTGGGGATTTTTCGTTGTTTTTGGCGCAACTATGTTTGGAGGAGAAACGGACGCACATACTGTGGAAACAGGACCAGCAATCTGTGAACAAGTACAAGTTGCACATGCAGCAGCAGGACTTCTTGCATGTACAAATTTGCTGATGAAACGAGATGATGCGAGAACATGGATCGTGCATTTCTAGGTCCTCGTCGCTCTCGTCTGCCTTTGAATAAGACATTGCCGGTATCGCGCTTTTCGCCGCCTCCAGGTTGACACTGCATTCACCGACCTCCGAGGTCTGGTTATTGTTGGTTTCGGCTTCGGTAGCCGGTCGACCTGAACGCAACATGTAATTGTCTTCGTCGATGTTCATCCGTGGCGACGATAACGTTACTACTTTGTTACTGTCCTCTAGGTGTAACATTTTTTTAGCGGATTCCCCGGCCACGGTAGCCTCGAAGGTAACGCTCATCTTGTCATGTTCCTGTGGCTTAAGACTGATATCATCAGTTTATTAATGCACTGCACCTTCGACTCATATCGACAGCTTGGAACGAACTGCGCTCAGTCGTGACTCCCTGTTACCAATCGCACGCAGTGTTACATAACGCGCATGCGCACTAGCAGGAGCGCATGCCAACTAATCTCATCGATTCCTCCCGCACCCCGGACCGACAGAAGCCGGCTACAGCAGCTGTTTCTGTTCCACATCTCCATCGGGAAATTTTACGCGAAAAAATTACCGTAGGCCTCGATTTTCCACGAAACTATCGAAAACGAAGTTATTTCGACGATTCGCCACTAATCCGATTTGTAATGGCAGGAATGGTGTGAGGAGTGACCTTGATGCACACGCGGTTGTCCTACGGCTGCGGTGATGCCAAATTTCATCAATAAACGAGCTTCAGCGGCGCCTCGTTTGGTGAAACCAATGACCCCTAGTCAAGTTAATAGAAAATCACATTTTCGCAGTCGACAGGAATTGAAAATTAGGTTTATCGACCAATCCAATCTACATAATATGTATACACAGTGTCCTACCAAGGCGCATTTACACTGGTTTATTAAACTTTTACCAGTTACTTGCTACTCTAGTTTCCCAAACTGGGGAAAGGTAAGTGGTGTCCATCCCTAGTTTAATGATCTACAAATTAAGCAATTGATATTTTTAGCAGTGATACGTAAAAAAATAAAAACAGCAAAACGTTATCTAAAACTCCTTATTGAAAAAAGCGTATTTTCCACCCACATTCTGCAGCGACTAAAGTTCAGCCAATCAGAACGAAACATGCGAAACTAATAGCTCCGAGTAGTTTGTCGGCATATTATGTGACGTCACATACGTCTGTATTCGGTCGATATCTCCATTATCATTAGAGTGAGCGAAAAATTGTTAAATCCAAAGTTGTAGAGAATCAAACAAGGCACATTTTTAAAATACATTTATGTATACAGGGTGTTTGCCTAAGGAGTAACGACACAAAAATAGGTTTTCTTAAATGGCACACCCCGTGTATCAATTTTTTTTTAATTCTTCGATGAATTCAAAGTGACATTTACTAATCATGTTTTCATCTGAAGTGAATAGTTTGGTAGATATTGGCAATTTCGTGGGAAAAATTACTTTTGCAGTACTTGTTTTAAAAAATCACCCTACAACCAATTTTCAACCTTTAATTTTGGAAATTCTGCATGACCTTAAGGAAGGTTTGGCCTACCATTCAACCTTTTAAAAACGGCCCTAGCTTCCTAAGTTTGTTTCCTGCAATATTATGAACTTTGGAATATTCAGACTCCAAAATCTCAAAATTTTCAAATGGCACTACCGTCAAATGTTATAGCCATCAGTTGTAAAATTAAATTAGCTTTCATCGGATATATCATATCCCTATATTGACGTTTTGTATTTTTCGTCTTATTCAATAAAATATGATTTTTAGAAATTTGTATTATTTGCTTAATGTTTTTTAAAAGGTGGCTTGGACACGCCATAGTAGCAGGTGCCCGAAGTTCTGTCAGACGTATGTGGTCATAGCCACCCTCTAAAAATATCACAAGACAGTAAAAAATTATGAAAATTGTATTTTAACGAATAAAACGAAAAATACGAGGCTTGGATATAGGGATATGTTATATCAGATGAAAGCTAATTTAATTTTACAGCTGATGGTTATAACATTTAATAGTGGTGCCATTTGAAAAAAATGGGCAGCTACGGAAGCGGCTGGAACCTCCCCACTTGGTGAATTTTCCAATCCTATCACCAATATCAAGTAAATGTTACTATTTACTATATCTAATAGTTTCACTCCACCAAACCTAAGGTGCTTTCTGTGATTTTTCTAAATTTGACGATCATTTGCCAAAAGGGCACTAAGTTTGAATACAATTTTGAAAACAAAATTTGAAGACTTTTCATGTGCTGATAGAGAAAATGGGAGTTCATTATTCAAGTTTCAAAGTTGGTATGCCAAAATGGCACTTGCCATTCGCCAATTGCCACCAAAATTAAATCAGCTCTTCGGCCGGTAATGGTATCTCTACCTACCAAATTTCAGCCAAATCGATCTAGTAGTTTGGACTGTAGCGTGTTATTTAATGTTTCTTCGAAATTTCGATTTCTTTGATTTTGTGCCAAAAAGACGCTAAGTATGAATACATTTCTAGATACAGAATTTGAAGACCTTTCATGTGCTGATAAAAAAAAATTGTGTTCATAAGTCAAATTTCATAGTTAGTGTGCCAAAAAGGCACTTGGCGTTCGCGGATCGGCAAGAAAATTAACTGGGCTCTCCAGAGGGCCAACACTAAACCACATTCCAAATTTCATTCAAATCCGTTCGACAGTTTCCGAGAAATCGTGCTCACATACGTACATACGTACGTACGTACATACACACAGACATTTTTTAAAAACCACTTTTTCGTGATCCTGAGACCTTGAAACGTAAAGATCTGGTGTTATCTCAATTTCGAATTTTGGACTGATTGCAGTAACCTCCCATTTTTATATCGGTTGTGGGGAGGTTAATATCAAGATTTTAACGTCTAAACATTCCAAAGTTCATAATGTTACTGGATACGAGTTTAGCAAGCTAGGACTGTTTGCAAGAGCATGAAGGGTAGACCAAACCTTCCTTAATAACATGCAGAATTTCCAAAAGTAAAGGTTGAAAATTGCTTGTTGGGTGATTTTTTAAAACAAGTACCGCAAAAGTAATTTTTCCTATAAAATTGCCTATGTCTTTCAAACTATGCACTTCAGAGGAAAATAGGATTGGTAAATGTCACTTAAAATTCATAGTAGAATCCAAAAAAAAATGTACATACAGGGTGTGCCATTTAAAAAAACCTATGTTTGTGTCGTTACTCCTTAGGGAAACACCCTGTATACATTAATATATTTTAAATATGTGCCTTGTTTGATCCTCTACAACTTTGGATCTAACAATTTTCCGCTGTCTCAAATGGTAATGCAAATATCGACCGAATACAGACAATTGGGACACCCTGTATGTCCACTCGTGAATTTTAGTTTTAACTTGGAATCGCCCAAAAAAAATCTTTACGTTTAAGGGCCCTGGGAATCGGAAAAAGTCGTTTTTGAAAAATGCCTGTAATCATGTTGCAGCGGAAACTATTGAACGTATCGAGATGAAATCTGGCACACATGTTCAGTGGGTACTTTGTAGGTGCTGATTAGATTTTGGGCCACATCGGTCCACGGAAAGTGCCTCTTTGCCACATCAACTTTAAAATTTTAAAAGCAAATGCCCATTTCTCGCATCACCATAGGAATCGGTGACTGGAATTGACAGCTGCTTTTAACTTCTACGCTTCGCGAAGCAAGTTAATAAAATCGATCGAAAAATCGAATCGCCAAAAACATCAAATCTTTACGTTTCAGGGTCCTGGGAATCCGAAAAAGTGGTTTTTGAAAAATGTCTGTCTGTGTGTCTGTGATCACGCTACAGCTCAAACTAGTGAACGTATCGAGATGAAATTTGGCACACATAGTCTGTGGGCAATTTGTAGGTGCTGATTAGAATTTGGGTCACAACGGTTCATGCAAAGCGCCTTTTTGGCACATCAACTTTAAAAAATTAAATGCAAACCCCATTTTTCGCATTACCATATGAAAACTCTTCGAATTCTGCTTCCAAAAATGTATTCACGCTTGGTGCCATTTTGACCAAAAATCGGTGCCGTGAAGAAAACTTATGTATAACTGTATATTTTGATTACCGGACGGGATAGCGGATTTCTTTTCAAGTCGAAAACCTTAGTCCCATTTTTTCGAAAAATTTCATTTTAGTGGCAAAAAGGCTCTTTTTTAAATTTCTCTTAGCAAAATTGAATTTTCTTACTACAGGATTTGATGGCTATTGTATTCATGGATCAAAAACCTTAGTGCTATTTTTTCGAAAATTGACATTTTAGGGGCAAAACTGCCCCTTTTTGAATGTTTCTTAGCAAAAGGGCATATTATTGTTATTGAGTTCGATAGCTGTTGCATTGTTGGATCAAAAACCTTAATGCCGTTTTTTCAAAAAATGTCATTTTAGGGGTGAAAAATATCGACACAAGTTAATTTATTGCTAGTGCTACATTTTAAAATTCTGTGAAAAAGTAAAAGTTTCTACCGTCTCCGAGACTGCCAATTTTTTTTGTTGAAAAGCTTAGTGTCATTTTGTCGAAAAATGTCATTTTAGGGCCTTTTTGGCAAGAGATCGTAAAAGAAAACAGCTAGAGCCCAAGTTACTGAAGATATCGCGAAGAAATTTGGCACATGTATTCAGTGGGCGCTCATTAAATTTTGAGTTAAATAAGGCACGTAATTCGAAGGCCCTTCCAATGCCGCGAAAAAATGGAATATTCGCAATAACTCTGCTAATTGACATTACTGCATCCGAGGGTGTTGTCTGATATTTTTTTCCGTTTCCGGTTTTATCAGAAATGACAAAAATTTTGATTTTTCAAATGGAAACATTTTTCTGAAGTAATTAAAAATCTACGAATTTTTTTGAGATACGACACGTCACACTAGACCAAGAATTAAGTCACGGTCACCCTAGATTTTCAAAAATTTCGCAGAAATCGGTGAAAAATGACTTTTTTTGAAAAATGCAAAAACACGTTGACTCTGTGTTTTGATACGAATTCAATTCCAATTACATTTTCTTACATTCTTTTTTAACTGCGACAGATTGTAACTCGAATTGTAGAGATTTGAAACAGAACTGTTAATGCCCAGCTGAATTTGTATCAAAAAAACAAAGCTGACGTGTTTCTGTACTTTTCAAAAAACCTCATTTTTCACCGATTTCTTCCTATTTTTGAAAATCTAGGGCAACCGTCACTTAATTTTGAGTCTAGTGCGACACATTTTTCAGTCCCAAAAAATTCGTAGATTTTGAATTCCTTGAGAAAAATGTGTTTCCATTTGAACTATCAAAATTGTTGTCACTTCCGGTAAAACCGGAAACGGAAAAAATATTAGATAACACAATATTAGATATCGACCTGTCCCGAGGATTTTTCGCTATAACATCAATTAGCAGAGTCATTGCGAATATTTCATACTTTATCACCACACTGTATGTATATTTTTATTATTGGATTCGACAGCTGAACAGCGCCTTTCAGGTTCGAAAACTGCATTTTCGTTCGAAAAACATAATTTTAGGGGTGAAAAACACATTTTTAACTCTTTCAATCAGTTTACGGGGTTCGGTCGATTCACCTGTTTCTTAAATGACGTCACGCGACAACCATCTGAAAACTCAATATATATATTTCTCCCTCTCCAGCCCATTAAAAAAAGAAATACCGGTCTCTGTCGGTCGCCTCAAAGTGCGCGCGAATCGTATTGATATCCTAGCATAATGTATGTATTTTTTTCACTCAAGAAATACCTCCAACCCGTTCAACCTGCTATATTTGCATATTTTGTGAAAATGCCAAGTTTCTACCATCTCCGAGATTGACAATTTTTTAATTAATAATTTACTAAATATTTGCTGAGTGTATTCTTTATTATTTCATAACTTTCAAAAATTGCTGGAAAGGCCCATTATACATATGAAAGTTGCGTTTTATTCTTGGCAGTTGTTGAACAATACGTTGAATGAAATACACGAGGAAAATATCTTTTTTTACTTATTAATCTTTCCTATTTGTAAAAAATATCATCTTACTCACTTGTTACATAAATAACTATTTTTCACTGCGCCTAGCTAATGAAAAAAAAAATTAAAGTTGCCGGATGCTTTTTTATTAAAATGCATTCATAAGTTTTTTTTTTAAATGACGACAAAGCGTTACGTTTTTCACTCTTTCGCGTGAAATAAAAGTGCAGCTGCTAAGGTGCGTGTCGGATTTGCGCGTGCGGCAAACATATCTTCTCGTGAAAGAAAGTTACACTTTACTCACTTGTTACATAAATAACGGTTTAGTTCTCATTTATCTACGTATTTCATCTTGAATCACGAGATATAAACTAAATATAAACATTTTCCTATGAAACGTAACGCTTGTGTATTTTCAATTATCAATAGGTTGGTTAATGTAAAATCTGTAAAAATACATCATTTAAGCAGACCAAGTTGATGCCTTATAAACATTATGACAAATGAAAAGTAAAATGTGTACCTACTGAGAAAATTTGTAAAAACAAAGCAAAGATAGTCTTCGCTATTTAATTCCAGTAATGGGTAATTAGTACTTTGGGCTTACCATAGTAATTACATTATCACTTTTAGATTCCCGCTCCTCAGAAATTCAGGCAACTGACAACAATAATAAATGGGTAACAATACTTTTACCCTCGTTTTTATTCAATAATCATTTTTTTAAATCTGACGTGTCAGCCTATCCATAGGTAGCTAAGTAATTGAAGAGGTAATATAATTTTTTAACCTCCCCACTCCACTTCACCATTTAAAAAAAAGGGAGGTTACTGCAATCACTAAAATTTTCGAATTCGAGATAAGACCGGATCTATACGTTTTGAGGTCTCAGGAGCCCAAAAAAGTGGTTTTTAAAATGTGTCTGTATGTATGTACGTACGTTCGTACGTTCGTACGTACGTTCGTAAACACGCCACAGCCCAAACTACTCGACAGATTTAGCTGAAATTTGGTACGTGTGCATGTGATAACCCAACTTAGATCTGAAAAGCTTTTGGAGCCAATCGTGAAACTAGAAATGCCATTTTGGCACATCAACTTTTAAATTTTAAATGCAAACCCCCATTTTTCACCTCACGATAGAAAAGGCCTTCAAATTCTGCTTCTAAAAATGTATTAATTTTTAGTGCCCTTTTGATCAAAAATTGAAAAAAAAATTATTTTTATCCGACTTTAAAATCGCGGTACAGCCCAAGCCCCTGAATCGATTTCGCTGAAATTTTGCACATGGGGATTGTATTGCACGTCGAAGAGCTGAACAAATTTTGGAATCAATCGGCCCACGGAAACTGCCGTTTTGGCACACCAATTTGTAACTTTAAAATTATTTTATTATTATTTAACCATCCAAAACAAGTTTTTGAAACATTTATTGTCACCATCAGAAAGGTCTTCAAATTCTGGTTTTAAGTAAGACAAAATTCGTTCGCATTTAGTGCTCTTTGGGTCAAAAAATCGAAATTTCATAATAACACTAAAAATACATTATAGCCCAAATTAGCGAATCGATTTGGCTGAAATTTGGTACATGGAGATTGGGTGACCCGTTGAAGACCTGAAAAGCTTTTGGAAGCAATTGGTCCACGGGAAGTGCCATTTAGGCAAATCAACTTTAAATTTTAAATACAAAGGTCTCCTTTTTATGTCGCCATTAGAAAGACGATCAAACTCTCGTTCTAAAAATGTATTCACAGTTTCTGCTATTTCAGTGGAAAATAGAGAAAAAAATATTTTTCATTAAAAGGGAGCAGGCTGACAGTGGATGACATAAAGTATCAGTTATTGTCAAAAGGGTGGCAAACTGTTAACCTTAAAAGGAACATATTGTCAAATGTGATGGGTGATGTCGGTATTTGTCAGAAAATTGCGAAATTAGTCACAGACAATAAGCATAAAAAAAATTCTGTGGAATTGACTACTATCTATACAGAATACAAAGATCCACGCGATGGGGAGGTTCCAGCCGCTTCTCTGCTGCATTTTTAATGATGATAAAGCCCAACTCTGCACAAGTAGGGGCTAGGGCTGTGCGATATTGAGACTTGAATATCGATATACCGATGTACCTATGTGTTGATATATTAATATCATTTCAGATGCTCATTATGTCGAAAAAAATAAAAATATAGCGAATTTGCAAGGAATCGTCCGTAGTTATCGGTAAATTTGTATATCGATAAATATGCAAGTATATGCATATCATAGTTTATCGATATATCAATAAGTCAATAACACATTTTTATCGATATATCAATAAAAAGTCACAGGCCTCGCAGGGGCTTCTTCCCAGAAAAAAATATTCAGACCAAACAATTAATTATATGTATACAGGGTGTCTGGAAATAACATCAAAATATGTCGGGAATGGTGGTGGTGATTCGACAGCTAAAAATTGGAAAAAAAGTTCATATGAACACATGTCCGAAAGTGCCTCCAGGGGACGCTACAGACCTTAGGTACCTGTCTCTCAAAAACAGGTATTTGTTAATTATTTTTGAAACGGTTGGAGCTAGAATAACAAGTTGTAGTCGTTAGTGACAACCTAACGACTTTTGTAATACAAGCCAACTTGTTTTTTGCATTTGTTACCACGCCTTAATCGCGTTTTTCTTGAATAACGGTTGATTCTCTGACGCAGTATCAAGAGTACCTTTTCCATGTAGAATTGTTATCTGAAGTCAAAAATTCAAGAAAGCTGAAAAAAAATTGAGGATTTTTTCCCCAGCTTGTCACCTGTCTTGTTCCCACCAGATAATTGGTCACCACAAAATTACAGAATTAAAACTTCGTTATACTAGCTCCAACCGTTTCAAAAATAATTAATAAATACCTGATTTTGAGACCCCGAAATATTGTGACGGTATTTCTGGACAGCCTGTATACTTATTTTAGCCTTGTTTGCATTGTTTGCAAATTTTTAATCTATTTAAAAAAAAAGTTTTCAATCACGATTGTCAAAAAACTCTTTAGAACAAAAGGTTAGCATTAAAAAAATTAAAAACAGTTAGAAATGAAAGATTTTAAAGTAAATACACAACGAAAATGAACCATTTTCAATGAGAGAAATACCACTAAAAACAATAAAGAACGGCAGAGCATTTTGAAAGTTCAACATTTTAAAATTTACATTTTTATTGAATAAGGAACCGTTTTAGTTTTTCCGTCGTGACTTCAAATTGTTGATACGCATGTCCGGCAATAAATAATCGGTCTAAGGTTGGGAGGTTTTTTTCAAATTAAGTACAATAATATATTCCTAAAGCAATTATTCTTTTTAAACTCCCCGCAGGGATTTTACTCGAAATCTAATCGGCACCTAGAAAATGCTCGCAGAATGTGTGCCCAATTTTATCTGGAATCTTAGCAGTCTGGGCTGCAGTTAGACTTTTTTTTGATTTCCTAGAACTTTCTGCTAAAACGTAAAGATTTTATGTTCTTGTTTAATAAAACAAACTCGGCGTCTGCGAATAATCGATTAGCACAATCGTCGCCATTACAAATGTAACAATAGCATTCCACACATTTTTAACTGTCACGCGTCAGGACAAGATGTTTCTAAAATCGGGCATATATTCGAATTGCTAGAGACATAAATCTGTAAATTTTAATGCTCTATAACCCCAAAAAGTGATTTTTTTAAAATGCCTGAACGGATAGTCCAGTCAAGTTAGGTTTTTTAGAAGAAATAATTTATATATTTTTGATATTTTGGCTACGGACTCCTGATGGCACCTGGAATGAAATGTCGAAAAGTTCGCTTTCGCTTCATCCCTTATTCGGTGAAAACCACCCCCAAACGTGACATGGGGCTAGTTTTTAGCATTTTTCGGCGAAACTATCCATCTGACAAAAAATTTATTCTAATCAAAAACATTCCTTACGAAATTATGTATTAAAAAAGTCCTTTTGATTATTTTGCTTATCCCCACCTAATTCTCGCAAACGACGCGACGTTCGAAGTTTTAGAACAGTCGAAATAGATTTTTGAGTAGAACTTATTTATACAGGGTTAGTACAAAGTCCCGGGACGGTCAGTTATCTCAGTTATTTCTTAAGATTTTACTTTCAAACTTGGTACCCGGGCACAATTAAATACAAGGAATTCAAAACTGTTTTTAAAATTTTCCTTGGACTTACGGTAAAAAAAGGAAGTGATCCTAAAAATCGTTTTTTTTAAATGGAATCATACTTTTTTCTCAACGGATTCGAAATCTACGAATTTTTTAAAGTTAAAAACATGTATCATACTTGACCTGAAGTTAAGTCGCGGCCACCCTGGATCTTCAAAAACATCGAAGAAATCGGTCAAAAAGCAAGATTTTTGAAAACTGCAAGTACACGTGAACCTTATTTATTTAAAGCAAATTCAACCGGCCAATTACATTTTTAGAAAGTCTTTTTCCTATTTTGGCCGATTGTGAACATTTATTAAATTTCAAAAAAGCAAAAACAACCAAAACGAAATGTAATTGCGCAATTGAATTTGTATTAAAAAAATAAGGTTGACGTGTACTTGCGGTTTTCAAAAATCTTGCTTTTTGACCGATTTCTTCGATGTTTTTGAAAATCCAGGGTGGACGCGACTTGTCTTCTGGTCAAGTATGATACATGTTTTTCACTTTAAAAAACTCGTAGATTCCGAATCCGTTGAGAAAAAAGTATGATTCCATCTAAAAAACGATTTTTAGGGTCACTTCCGGTTTAACCGGAAGTCCAAGAAAATTTTAAAGAATAGTTTTGAATTCCCTATATTTAATTGTGCCTGGGAACTAAGTTTCATAGTAAAATCTTAAGAAGTAACGGAGATAACTGACCGTCCGACTTTGTACTAACCCTGTATATTTATGAAATTTGGTTACGGACTACATGGGCCCTGAAATGAAGGGCCGCAAACTTAACACCCCCCAAGTGTAAGCTTCATCCCTCTTTTGACGAAAACCTACTCGCACACGGGCTAGTTTTTAGCATTTTTCGGCTAAACTATAAAACGGACAAAAAATTACTCCAATCAAGAATATTCCTCGTGAAATTCTGCATTAAAAAGTCCTTTTCTTCATTTTGCTTATCCTCACCTAATTCTTGCAAACGACGTCCGAAATTGAGGGTTGTTTTTCGTTTGCACCGAAAATCAATCTAGAGGTCGAAGGTTGACGTTTCCGTGACAGATTTGGCCCAAAATCTAATCAGATCTTCCTTAGATCACTTAAGATGCACACCCTAAATTTCAGCCAGATCGGCCCAGTAGTTTGAGCTGTAGGATGTTTACAGACAAGACATTTTTCAAAAACCACTTTTTTGGGTTCCTAAGGACCCTCAAACGTAAAGATTTGATATTTTTGGTGATTCGATTTTTCGAACGATTTTAGTAACTGCCAGAAGACAAAAAAATATTTTGTCAAACTCAGAATTTACTACGTAACTCCAAAACATTAAAATATACATAGTCATATTTCTTGTTAATTTTTACTTTAATCAAATGTGTTCATAAAAATCTGTGAAGATTTGCAAAGTGACACATTTATTGTATCACCAAGGATTTTGAAATTGTTTTTCAAGATTGGTAAAATAGATCTTAAAAAATCCATGTTAGCAAATAAAGACGTTCAAAATTAAAATTTGTGAAGTAATTTTAGAAGACAAAAGCATTAGCTTTCATTCTACACTAATTTCATTTTGATTCCAGCTAATCAAAAAGTGGCCTTGTAAAAAAACTGATCCGGAAAATAGATCGTGATCCTCAAAATTGGGGAAAATCGTCAATACTAACAAAATTATAATCAAAAATAAGTCGTTTTTCGGGGACACTTTTAGTTTCATTTGCAGTGCAATCCGATTGACATCTAATGTAATGAATTGACTAAGTTTTAGAAAAAATGTTTTGAAAGAACCCAACATTTTTTCATGCGAATCTTTAAGTAGTTACTTAGTGATTGATTTTAAAATCTAAAATCTCATGACTTGTTCAACTAAGTTCATTTATGTCATGACGCCTTCGAATTGCTGTATCATATCGTGTAAGACTTTTATACACAATTCACACTATACACGGCGATGAACGACTGAATATCGAACAGTTTCTCCCTTCTTCTTTTCGGAGGCAACAAAAAAATATGAAAGTTGAAGCGAAATTAGAAAAAAAACTAATTATTTCTTCAGGGGCCTGGGACAAAATGTTTGAAATTAATTGTAAGCAAAAAAAAGTTCGATAAAATTTCGTTGAAAGCCCGAGCCGCTGCCGCTGGTGTGATAAGATTAACAATCTATTGAGCGAAATTTGGCAACACCTTTACCGCCGCGTCCTCTTCCGCATCAACTCGTTTCTCATTTGCGCGAAATTTGAACGTGGTTCTACTCACCGTTGCATTTTACACCAACACGGCCCTGTCCCCAAATGTAATCATCACCTTTAACAAAAAAAAAATACATCAACCATCTTCGTGGAAATTCAAAGAACAGCTTAAAATGAAGTATGAACTACCATCATCCTCTATTAGGCGTGACCTCTATAAATATGCAAATTTAAAGCGATGAGAAATTTTAAAGTTTACCTTGAAAATTCAAGTGTAATTTTGAAAACTGAATTGCGATAAAAAATTAAACACAGATCTGACAACTAATAAAATAAACCAGAGATTATTAATAGATAACGAATTTAGGACACATCGTTTTAATCTATTATTATTGTAAGCAATAAAAAGTTGATTGTCTGGTAATTGACAGATAACCAAAATGAGGTGCTCCCGAGGGGGAAACAACCTGGAATTTATTATGTACGTACACCGTAGAGATTTACGGGATTTTCTTGGAATTTCACAATCGTATCGGCGCATGCTCGTGTTAATATTAAAACTAAATTTCTATACCTGCATGAAAAAAGTTGCACTTGTCCTCAAATGAACGGGTTTTTCAACAATTTCACTCAAAATGGCTCAAAAGCAATCAATAATAAAACCAATAACACCAATGACGGAAGTTAGGGATACAAAGCAAAACTAAAGCAAATATCAAGAAGAACAGAAAAATGACTGAAGGAAGAATTGAAGAAACTAAAAAGATAAAAACAGAAATGAAAAATGTGAAAGATATAATACACAGACTACAAAAAGAAAACGTTAGAACCGGAAAGATCTGAAACATTTTTCATATGGAAAATTTTATAAAACAAAAAAGTTTATGTGAGAAACTGCTTTAAAATGGGGCCGACACGGGAAAAATTGAACACAAGATACCAAAAGATGACAATAAAAAGAACGGCAAAGAAAACGGATTTGACAAGGAAACAACACACACGCGAAGAAAAATAATGATAAAAATAAATCGAGCAAAAACTTGCAAACTGAAAATATAGCAACAAAAAATAAGAATGCAAAACATAATACACAAAATACAGGGGTCTTACGAATATGGAACAGTAATGATATATCTGGACTTAAGCAAAATACAGTTATAAGATTTGGTAGTTACAGACACTGACAGATCCAGAATCTGTTAAAATTACTGACGAATGTGGGGCACTTCCGGTTAAACCGGAAGTAAGGTCCAACTTTGAAATTTGAAATCGCAACCCCCATTTTTCATTGCAGATTTGGTTAGAGGAAGAAAAACTAAGCCTAAAACACCTCGCTTACACCAGCTAGCTGCCTGGGTTTTATTAACATTTTTAGAAAAAAAAATGCGCAAAGCATGGCTGTGGAAAAGTGGCTATAACTTTTAAGCCACGGGCGATAATGATAAGAATGGCACACCAGTCTAAAGTGGTTATGGTTATGGTTATGGTTGCCAAAAACTCATATGAAAGCTGATTCAAAGTCATTGAAATGTTGGAAATTTAAAACCCGAATAACATTTTTTTCTTATGGAAAAAAGAGGGATTCTAATTGTTAATTTTTTTGACACTTTATAGGTACCGTTGAAAAGAGGATACAATTCTGCACCGATCCATGTAGAAAAACTTGTAAGGTGCCATTTAAGAAAAAAATTTTATTCGGGTTTTAGATTTCCAACATAAATCAACTTTGAACCAACTTTCTTAGGACTTTTTAGCATGCATAATGTAGACCAATCTTTCTCTTTACAAAGGTGTGTTGTTGTTCTTTTTATTGCTTGTAGTTTAAAAGTTAGTCATTTTTCCACAGCACAGCATTGCGCATTTTTTCTCTAAAATTGTTAATAAAACCCAGGCGGTTGGTGTAAACGAGTTACATGTTAGGTTTTCTAGGCTTCATTTTTCTTCCCATATCCGGATCTGCAATGAAAAATGGGAGTTGCTATTTAAAATTTCAAAGATGGACCATACTTCCGGTATAACCGGAAGTGCCCCCATAGTTGTCAGTAATTTTAATAGATTCGGGATGCGTCAATTTCTGTAAGATCCAACTCTTATAACTGTACCTCGCGTAAGTCCAGAGATACCACTACTGTTCCATATTCGTAAGACACTCTGTATAAAAGAAAAAAAATTGAACTACACAAGATTAGGAACACGGAACGTCAGGAGTTTAGTAAATAAAGAATAAAAAATAACTTAAAGAGTTAAAACTATATTAAAAGTACGTGAACTAAAGAAAATTCGTGGTAAATATAAGAAAGGAAAGAAAGGATATACAATTTTGGCTGTAGGTATACGGACCAAACGAGGCTGCAGGAAAAGAAGGCAAGTAATAGAGTGGAAAACAAAGAGAAGAAATGAAGAACACAAACTGAGAAAGAATTTTGTACTTTTGTCTTGAAAATGAATTAGTGTGACCAAATCACATTTTGAGCATAAATATATGACATAAATCACTACAGAAGTACAGTGGAAAAAATGGACAACTTCGGTGGAAAAAAGCACTATCACTAGAAACACCCCACTACACCGAAAAACTTGTTCACACAGCTGTGTGTAGTGGGTGTAGTGGGGTGTTTCTAGTAATAGTGCACTAGAGAAGCAATAAGTAGAAAAGAAAATTCAATAATCGATTACTTTCTAGTCGACAGAAAGCAAAAGCAAAAGAGAAAGAAGTAAAAAAGTTAATAGAAGAGAAAAAACAAAATTCATTGTCATCCAAAAGAATTTTGGCACTCATAAACTTTAGAAATTAAGGATCATTTTTAAAGTTTAAGTTGAGACACTCTGTTCATGAACAAAATACAGGAGCCCCGAAATTAGGGGGCGAAACTTTACCAGTGAAAAATATGAAAAAAAATTCTGCTTTGAAGATATTTAGGAAAAAACACTTTCAAAGAGATCCTTTTTATGGGCATTTTTCGATATGTTTTTAGGAACTTCTTTCATGTTTTTCATAGAAGAATCTACTGGTAAAGTTTGACCCCCTAATTTCGGGACACTCACGTTCGAAACGCGTTAGCTGTGAACAAGTTTTTCGGTGTATATCTTGTTTCACAAAAAAAACTCATGGTGGAGTATGTTAAAAAACGCCCTTTCCTATAGCCCACAACGCACTGCGAATGAGCTTTTTGTGAAACACGGTACACTTACTCACAAAAAAATCGGGACAACCGAAAAAAATTTCAACCCAAAGACTCACCCCTTTCAGCCCCCAAACTCAAAAAATGGACATAGAGGAAATTGAGTGTCCCGATTTTTTTGAGAGTAAGTGTACATACAGAGTGTTTCACGACGAGCGGCAGTTAGCCGTATCTTGAGAAGCTTTGGTATCTCGGCCGTGAAAATTTGTGGGCAGGGGTTAAAGCAAATTCTGAAATGAAGGAAAATATGGGAAAAATGGGACACCCCCATTTTGAATATACATTCTGAATGTGCATCTAATTCTGAGTATTTTAACCCTATAGCTAAATGTTAAGGTTTTGGGACAATAAAATATTCTTCATTTTCACACTACTTAAAAATTCATATCTTCCGTACCAAGAGGGGTGGAACTTTGAAATTTGCGCAGTAGTAAGAGATCGTTTTGGGACATCTGCTTGTGGCATCAAAATTCCTTTACGGGCGGCTTACAGTCAGTGACGTTTGTCACCTTAGAAAACACAATTGAAACATAATTTTTTCAAATGCTAATGCTAATCGATAGGAAACGTAATTCCCTATCTATCCATGTATGGTGTTCCTTCCTATACCGAAATTGCGTTGTTTTGAAGTTATTGACACTTGTTTGCCTTATTCAGGGGATATTCTAGTGTCGCCGCTAGGTGGTCCATTCAAACTTTTTATTTTTCTAACACTGACTGAAATTTTCCGAATTTAATACTATCTCATTAAAAATCTGGAAGATTCTCAAGTTCATAGTTGACCCTATAGCATGGCAGTCGACGTTAGCATTGCATTGATGGAAATTCGAAGCAAAATGCAAAGTTTGCATTTCCAACAATGTTGCAATATGATCACTCTACAGTGGACGAAATGAATAATGTATAACTTAAAGAAGATTCTCTTGCCTAAATTAGTAAGAGACAAAATTATAAATCTAGGCCTAGACTTTATTTATTTAGATCGCCAGCATCCAGCATTCCACGAAAAAAGTAAACAAATACTAATAACTCCAAATTACGAGATTTAAGTATAGGAAGACTATATTTTTTTGTCCCAAAACCTTAACATTTAGCTATAGGGTAGCTTTACATCAAAATACTCAGAATTAGATGCATATTCAGAATGTAAATTTAAAAATGGACAGCAGAGAAGCTTGGGTCTTTGATTTCGTGTTTAAAATTTTAAAGTTGATAATTGATATGCCTAAATGGCACTTCCCGTTTACCAATTGCTCCCTAAAGCCTTTCAGCTCTTCAGCGGGTCACCTAATCTCCGTGTACCAAATCTCATCCAAATCGATCCAGTAGTTTGGGCTATAACGTGGTTTTAGTGTTATTACAAAATTTCGATTTTTCTACCCTAAGGGAACTAAATACGAATGAATTTTGTCTTATCTAAAACCAGAATTTAAAGACTTTTTTGATGGTGACAATAAATCTTGTTTTGGATGGTTAAAAGAGAGAATAATTTTGGAAATTGCTGTGCCAAAACAGCACTTGCCGTGGGTAGATTGAATCCAAACATTTTTCAGCTCTTCAACGTGTAATACAATCCCCATGTACAAAATTTCAGTCAAATCGGTTCAGGGGCTTGGGCTGTACCGCGATTTTTCAGTACAATAAAAATCTCGATTTTTTTAGGTTTTGGTCAAAAGGGCACTGAGCGAATACATTTTTGGAAGCAGCATTTGAAGACCTTTCCTATGGTGACGTGAAAAGTGGGGGTTTGCATTTAAAACTTAAAAGTTGATGGCCAAAATGGCACTTCCGGTGGTACGATTGGCTCCAAAAGCTTTTCAGCACTAAGTTAGGTTACGAAATTTCAGCCAAATCGGTCCAGTAGTTTACAAAAATACGAACGTACATACATACACAGATTGTAACATCCACTTTTTTTATTAGGTTCCTGATGTTATCTTGAATTCGAAAATTTTAGTGATTGCAGTAACCTCCCTTTATTTTAAGTGGTGAAGTGAAGTGGGGGTGGCCTAGACCTGTGCGCCGCCGAGCGCCGCCGCCGCCGCCGCCGACAAAAACATACCCTACGCCGCCGCCGATTAAATTCACACGGCGCGCCGGCGCGCCGCCGCTGGCTTTTTCCCGGCGGTGACGCCGGGGCCGGGACGTATAATCTGCTGAGATTCTGAGGGCCTCGTTAATTTTAAAAGAACATAGTGTTAGGTGAGCAACCCTTAATACAGTAGAAGTTTTTTAAAAGCTCGACTCGAGTCACGTGACTGGTGCGGTGACTGTACACTGGTACGCCGTGCGCCGTATAATGCGCCGTGACGGGGTCTTTAACAGGTGTTTTTGAGGGTCGAGGGTGTTTTTTATTAATGGGACGGTTCCTACGGTTCTTACTACTTTCAACAAAAATTGTAGGTGAATGTACCAATTTCGTCTTTTTATAAGTTTTCTCGTTCCCCTTGTCACTAACTTCATTAAAAATTATTATTACAAGTGTTTTTTGCGCTTAAAATTATATAAAATTAATAGGTATTTATGCGTTTGCTTGAAATCATGAAAAAAAACATGAAAAACAAAAATCAGCGCCGGCGCGCCGGTTGACGCCGTTGCAAAACTGTTCGCCGGCGTTTACGCCGGCGCGCCGATCACCGCCGAGTCAAATTCCGTGTTACGCCGCCGCCGATAAACTACTTGTCGGCGCACAGGTCTAGGCTGGCCCACTTAAAACAACGAAGAATTTGCTCACAAATTTTCACGGCCGAGGTACCAAAGCTTCTCAAGATACAGCTAACTGCCGCTCGTCGTGAAACACTCTGTATACAAAAGATACATAAACAACCATAATCCTCTTTCAATTTCTGTGGTATATCAAAAATTATTAAATTACAATAAAAGTAAGTAAGTAAAATATAAGGCATGTCTAAAAATTAAGCAAAAAAAATATATTCCAGTTCGAAATTATAGCGGTTTCCCCCTCAGTTTTTAAAACAACAATAAAAAATAAATGTTAAACTTACAATGTCGACACAAGATTGGTTGAACGAAATAAACCCCATTTAGATTGTGTTCCGTTCCTCCTTTTCCTTTTGGATCTGAAAATTAATCGGAAATAATTAAAAATGCAATTCTGTACTTTCCAAAAATGATTGCTGTGTTTGCATTTTAGCAGACCAAACAACAAATTCGAAATTCATAACAGCGCGATTATCAATTAATTGCAGTAAATGTAAATAAATATTTGGGTTGCTCGGCATAATCTCTTTAATTAGCATTCAAGCGGATTGAAAACTAAATTTGTTTCATCCATCATAGATCAATACGTGATTCATATACGTTTTTAAATATTTTGCCAAAAGGGCTCTAAGGGTAGATACATTTTTGCAAATGCCAAAAAGGCACTTGTGAGTGGCCGATTGCTACCAAAATCTGAGCAGTGCAAACAAAAACGAATCAAAAAGTCGAAAATTAATAGTATAAAATATAAGAACAAGAGTTAATTATTTCAATTTCACAATCAAATTGATTTCTAGTTGACTAATAAGCACCAAACATCATTTGAACAGTAGATTATATGCTATTATAAAGGGGATGTGGTTGTATTTAAGGCTCATCCTATAGGTGTATTTATGTATTAATATCGCATTAAAATATATTAATTTTGGCGATTAATTTAATAAAATAAGCACCCAAAATATAATGTAAATGAATATGTGCCTAGTAACAACAATATCCATTAGTCATGGTCGGGGCTAATAATTGTATCCATATAGTAAATATACAGGGTGTCCCCCTGAAAACTGGCCATCCAGATTTTCTCCTCTGAGTCGCTTGAACTCCAACTCTAAAATTGCAAACGGCACTTGTGATACACCTTTTGAAAGCTAATTTTATTACCAATATCTAAAACCTTTTTTATATGCGTTCATTTCCGAGCGAGCACTGCGGGCAAATGTTAATTCACCTTACGACCCTTGATGATGCATTATTTTGAAGGGTTTCCTCTGAAAACTGACGCAAATTTTTTTGAAATCCATCCACTACTTGAAAAGTTACAGCAAAAACAATTATTTCTCGGTTCGCAACCCTAATTATGCACTTGGTTGGTGCCATCTGTTTTTGAAGCAGCTTTTGGTTACATGCGTCGAAAGCAGAACAAATCTGTTAAATTTCAAGATTATCAGACAATTTATTTTTTGTTTTAACACACGTATTACATTTCCTAGGTGGACTTCAAAAATTCGCGTTTGCAATGCGTATGGTCAATAAATGTTTTTCAGTGAATCTTTTGAAGGAGGATTAAAAAAATCAGATTTTAGAGGATTTCATACCCCTCAAAATGATGTATCACAAAAGGCTTTAATCTGATTTAAAATTTGACCATAGAGGGCGCACCAGAATAATAGGATTTAAAAAAGGTTTACCACCAAACTAATAGGATTTAAAAAAGGTTTACATCATGGAATTGGTAATGAAATTAACTTTCAAATGATGTATCACAAGTGGGGGGTTGCTGTTTGAAATTTTAAAGTTGGGGTTCGCGGGGGTTCGGGGGTGTGTTGTAAAATTTCACCAAGCCCCTTTGAAATAAAAATCGACCTGCTCGAACGATTTTTCCAATCACGAGAAGAGAAAATCTGTAGGGCCTCCTTCAGTGGGCCACACCCTATAGATATTCCATTTTAGTCTATGTACAAATTAAAAAGACCTTCAACTTCCCTTTTCTTTGTTGAAACATTAATTTCAGCAATTTTAAAATCGCTGATCCAAACAGTTTGAATAGTTTTAAAGTAATATTTCAATGAATTCTTCTACATTTTTATGTATACATATTGACATTGGTCAGATATAGTACACAATGAAGTGTTAAAAGGGTGGCGCAAATAATCGATAAAATTGCTCACAGACCAAAAATTTTTATGTTAGACAAAACGGATGCAAATAGCCAACATGTTTGTATCGCAAAAAAATTCTACATAACACTAGCTTAAAATATACAGGGTGTCAGTTGAAAAAATTGAGAAAGAGAGCTTTAAAGTTCACAAATTTTATAAATTAGTTTTGGACAGCCTGTGCATAGGGAAACAACTAAAACGAGACGATAGCTTCCAAAAAGCATCTACAAGATCTGCATCTTATCTTCTTATAAAAGCTGCATTCACGTAAATGAGCAATTTTTAATTATTTTTTTTATATTTTTTATTTCAAACCAAAGATTCAAGAATTGTAATATCTTAAGGATGAACAAAGGGTTCCTAAAGGGGCTGATAATATGCTATAATACAGGATGCGAGATTGAAACTCCAAAATGCTATAACTTTGTTATTTGTAGTCCGATTTAAGTAAACAAAAAACCAGATGAAATGGCTACAAACTCAGAGTAGCTTTCATTTTTATCAACTTTAACTTGAATGTCAACTTTTCATTTTCAAATAGACATATCCAGTTCCTTTTGCTCAGTCTGAAAGCTAATTTTTTTCTGCGTCTTTTGATGTGCAATAAGTCGACTTTGGTTTATAATAAATTTTGAAAATAATTAAAATTATTGTCAACATTTCAATCTTTTTATGCTAAATTTTCAAGTGTGCCGCGAAAAAATTCTCGAAATGCATTTTACATGTTAGAATATAACATATTTTAAATGTTTTGTTAAGTTTTTACCAGATCCACAGCACATTCGAAAATTTTGAGTAAAAAATATTCAAATTTTAACAATAAAGTACAATTATTTTCAGAACTAATTGTAAATCAAACCCGCTTTATTTCGCATCAAAAGAAACAGAAAAAAATTAGCTTTCAGACTGTGCAAAAAAAACTGGGTATGTCCATTTGAAAATGAAAAGTTGACAACCAGTTGACATTCAAGTTGAAGTTGATAAAAATCAAAGCTACTCTGAGTTTGTAGCGTTTTATGAGCCATTTCATTTGGTTTTTCGTTTACTTAAATCGGACTACAAATAAGAAAGTTATAGCATTTTGGAGTTTCAATCTCACACCCTGTATACCAGGTATTCCAATATAAAAAGGAAACTTTGACTTGTAATTGTTTTCCTGAATCACCTTGTACATTTTTCATGAACGAACGCCTATGGTGTCACTAAAAATTTGAAAAAAAACCTACAACGCCCTTTCGAACACTAACTACTAAGCTCCAGATTTGCGACAGAATACGGCATTGATCGGACCATCGTAAGATGGATACGGGAGATGATTAGTAAGCGTCGTATAACGGTCTCTCTACAGGATACCAAACTGGAGGCAACAGTGTCGAGGGGCTGTCCGCAGGGCGGAGTTCTATTTCCGCTACTGTGGTCGCTACTCGTGGACGGCCTCCTAAGGGACCTGAACGGAGAAGGGTGCTACGCTCAGGCGTACGCTGATGATGTGTGCATTGTAATTAGGGGCAAGTTCCTGGGGACAGTCACAGCCATCATGCAACAGGCTCTGAACAGAGTTAGCAACTGGTGCGAGGGGCGATCCTTGTCGGTAAACCCGAACAAGATGGAGTTGCTCCTCTTCACTAGGAAAAGAAAGTTGGACACCGTAAGATGGCCCAAGCTGCAAGGGGTGACCTTGGGTCTGGCCGAGAGAGTGAAGTATCTGGGAGTAATCCTGGATCCGAAGCTTTCTTGGACAGACCATGTAGAGTCACAAACAAAGAAGGCCTGCGCGTCCTTATGGATGTGTAGGCGTTTCTCCGGCTCCACTTGGGGACTAAAACCGCAGGTGGCGTACTGGTTATACACAACCGTCGTGAGGCCTCTGGTCACGTATGGCGCCCTGGTCTGGTGGCGCTCCACGGAACGCGCTAGTACCAGGAGTGCCCTCAGGCGAGTGCAAAGGCTGGGATGCCTAATGGTGACCGGTGCTATGAGAACAACTCCCTCAGCAGCCTTGGAGGCGATCCTGGCCCTGGAGCCGCTGCACCTCAGAGTGCAGCATTCGGCCCGGGCCTCAGCCTTCAGGTTGCAGGGGATAGGAGAATGGCGAGCGGGAAGTGAGGGACATCGAAGTGCACTCACTCTACCGGGCGCGGATGAGGCTGTCTTGCAAATGCGCAAAGACAGGATAGAGCGTCGGTTGCGCTTTAATGACCCATATACAACCAGGATCCCCTCTAGGGAAGACTGGGGCGAGAAGGGAGAAAAATTGCTCACACCGCGTGGCCTAGTCTGGTACACAGACGGGGCCAAAAACGATCTGAGCACCGGCGCAGGATTCACTGGGGGGATGCCAGAGGGACGAGTGAGCGTACCTCTTGGCAAGTACCCCAGTGTATTCCAGGCGGAAATATACGCAATTCTGGTGTGCGCTGAGGAGAACCTACGTAGGGGCTACTCTGGCAAGTACATCTACATCTGCAGCGACAGTCGGGCGGCGCTCGGGGCTCTGAACTCCGTGGAGGTGAGATCCGGCCTCGTTAACGACTGTCGAGACGCATTAACGAAGTTGGCTGGAAATAACAATTCGGTCAACCTGGTTTGGGTTCCTGGGCACTGAGGAATCGCTGGCAATGAGGTAGCTGACGAACTGGCAAGGGAGGCATCGAACATGCCATACCTGGGACCACAACCAGCACTCGCTGTGACGGAGAGTGCGTTGCGGAAGGAGCTAGGAAACTGGCTCAACAAGCAATTTCACTCACACTGGGAAAATGCACCGGGGATGAGGCAAGCGAGGGCCTTCATTTCTCGGCCATCCTCGCCAACAGCCCAACGGTGGTTTCTCCAGTTAAGCCGAGAGCGGCTAAGGAAAGTCGTGGACGTCCTGACAGGGCACTGCGCACTCAAACGACACCTTCATCTAATGGGACGTTCTGAGGAAAGCACTTGTAGAGTGTGCGGAGAAGAGGAAGAAACGCCTCTTCATTTGCTAACCGAATGTGGCCCGCTCGGTCACAAAAGGCTTAGGGAACTGGGGGCTGCATACCCAGCCCCCGCGGAAATCTACTCACTCTCTGCAGCGGATGTACTGGCCTTCATGGAAGGGACGGGGCTTCTGTAGAGAAGAGGTTGCAGTGCGGGCATAATGGATCTTAAGGTCTGAATGCAGCGGACCCGTAAGGGAACGCACCGCAGAATCGAAATACGAAATACGAAGCTCCAGATTTCAACATCCTATCATTTACAATTTTCGAATAATTCTAAGAGAACCAATTTTTCTAGTACCCCTTTAGAGGGGCGTAGCTTTGAATCTATTTCAAGGTAAGGAATCTCATATTGAAGTTTAAGAACTTAATTCTGTAAAAAAATGTATCAACTTTAGAACATTTGAAAGAGAGCAAAATATAGAAAGCTTCCAGGAACTTACTTATGTAGTGATCACGTAATCTTTTTGACAGATTCACCGTCAAAATTTATAGAGGGTTGTTACAAATGATTGTGGCTTTGGCGTTGATGCAGCGGAATGTTGTTAGCCAATGAAAAGGAAGTTGTAGTGAGTAAAAAGACACAATGGTAACAGGAAAATAGGTACTCTTCTACGCATGTATAGAAAGTTACTAGTCCAGTAGGCAGTGAACATTTTTGGTATATCATTTCAGCGAACTTGATTTAGCAATTTTCTAGTTATTTTCATGCTGTAGATTACTAAAACAGAAGTCTGCCGCAAATCTTGCGGGACAGGGGCTAATGGCAACCATTTTAATTTTTCAAAAATTGATATCTCGAAAACGGTAACAGATACGAAATTTTATTAGATTAGAAAAAAGTTGTGTTTTTCAGTGTAGATTAAGAATCTGGAAAGAAATTGAAGATATCTGGTTTGGTTCCTGAAATATACTGCAAACACTGAAAAATGTCATATTTTAATCTAGAAGGCTTAGAAAAGTTTTTGTCGCCTTATTTTATTCTTCGTGCAAGAAAATTTCATAATGATCTGTCGATTAGTAACCAAGTTATAACACGTCAATTTTCAGCCTTTTCAGCATATTTCAGTAAGCAATCTAGATATCTTAGATTTCTTTTCAGATTCTTAATCTACAATGAAAAATACAACTTTTTTCTAATTTAATAAAATTTCGTATCTGTTACCGTTTTCGAGATGTCAATTTTTGAAAAATTTAAATGGCCGCCATTAGCCCCTGTCCCACGAGATTTATGGCAGACTTCCGTTTTAGTAATCTCCAGTATGAAAATAACTATAAAAGTGCTAAATCAAACTCGCTGAAATGACATACCAAAAATGTTAACTGCCTTCCGGACTATACAGGGTGAGTCTGAAAGACTCCACATCCTTTATACCACAGAATCTACTGTTCAAATGATGAAGCTTGGTGCAAAAATTATTGATTCCTCTTGATGTTATAACCCGCCAAAGATCTTCATTTTTAAACATTCTTTTTAAATATCTTTGGAAAGGTGTATAGTAGGATTTTGAATTTTTTTTGCACAGCAATGTTACAGACCAAGAAGCAACTGCTGATGGCATTATCCAAAAACCGGATCTCTGTTATACAGGGTGGCCCCGATGTTATTTGCCCTTGAACTTTTTTATGTTTGAAAATATTACTAATTTGCCTATGCGGCCATATTCCCCGTTTGGTTCTAAAACTTTTTTGGCTCTTAAAATTTTTCGAAAAAACTAACCACTCACGAGAAAAATTGAAAAAACCGAAAACATGATGCAGGTAATCACCTTAAAAGCAATGATGAGTCTACCTCATAAAAAAGTGAAATTACCATCAGTCTTTTCTTCAGTTGTGAGCAATGGTTCTGGGCACACCTTCAATGCAAAAAAACAGTTGAAATGTGATGCGTGTCAATGTACACTTTGATTTCTATTGAAATTGTAGGTTTATCACGATGATCATGTTTTCGGTTTTTTCAATTTTCCTCGTGAGTGGTTAGTTTTTTCGAAAAATTTTAAGAGCCAAAAAAGTTTTAGAATCGAACAGGGAATACGGCCGCATAGGCAAATTATCAATATTTTCAAACATAAAAAAGTTCAAGGGCAAATAACATCGGGGCCATCCTGTATAACAGGGATCCGCTTTTTGGATAATGTCTGAAGTACCATCAGTAGTTGCATCTTGGTCTGTAACAATGCTGTGCAAAAATTCAAAATCCTACGATACACCTTTCGAAAGATATTTAAAAAGAACCTTTAAAAATGAAGATTTTTAGCGGCTTATAACATCAAGAGGAATCACAATTGACCAATAATTTTTGCACCAATCTTCATTATTTGAACAGTAGATTCTGTGGTATAAAGGATGTGTCAGACTCACCCTGTACAGATTTATGAAGATACCATTACTGCACCAAGGCAACCTACAATGTTACAAAAAGATACCATTACTGCACCAGGCCACCTACAATGTTACAATCATCTGTAACAACCCTTAATAAGTATGTTATGGTTGAAAATGGTCAAAAAGTTCTGAAAGTGGATTTTTTAAGAATGTAACAGATTCATAAAAACAGGCAACCAGAACAACCTTTAATATATGGGCTTTGGTGCAACTAACCTGGTTCAGACACCTCAACCCCTAGCGCAGAAGGGTGATGAACAGTGTTGTTAATTTCGGACCCAAGCAACTTCACAGAATGCACTAAGAAAAGATTGATTAAGTAATCTGATTATCAATTTAGTAAAAAATCACCTGGAACATATCCTTGTCCTCCCGTACGCCTGTTATATGCATGCAACCATCCAGGTTTCTGATACTCATCTGTAGATAAAGCTCGCTGGATAGCAATTTCAAAAACATCATCCTTCTGGAATTCTAAGGTAGTCGAATCACTGGAAGGGGGAGTGAATGACTGTAAAGCCTTGTACAAAGCATAATCCCCCATTTCAAAGTACCACCATCAAAGAACACCAAATGAAAACATAGCTTCTGCATCACTAAGTTTCTATCCACATTTAACAGAATATTTCTACAATGTGGCAGGTCGCCGTACATGGCTAACCTATTTATTACTCATCAAGAGGATATCTCTCGGTTTCAACGTCCAAAAATGAGAACAACTCATTATTGTCGGTTTTATACCGATAAACCACTTCCGATTAACCACTTGGGGTGTCTTGACGATCTCAACGAAAAGTCTGCCAACACACTCCACGCCAATTTCTTAAGTTACTACTTCCGAGATTCTACATTTCTCCATTGATCATTTTCATAATCCCAATTCTATTATTTCTATCTTAATTTAAGAAAATATTTCCCATAGAAACAAAAACAAAACTGTTGAAGGGCACAATAATGGCGTCACAGAACAACTGCTCACTGCTTTGTTCCAAACGTCAATCAAATATCAATTCTGTTACCAACATCGCCACTTCAAAAACCCGAAATACAAACCAGATTCCTGAGATCTAGGATTAATAATATTTTTTTCGTTGATCGTTCATTGATTGAGTTTAGAGTTTGAACACTGTTACGCACGGATTTCATTTGTTTTCCTTTAATCAATGATTTTAGTACAGGCAACCAACAAATCATGTGAAATTCAACTTCAAGCTATGCAGCTTTCGATCTGTCCTGCACTGCATCGTACACTAAAATTTAGGCACACTGATTGGTCCCCTCCCCAAAATACCTTGCAAATGACCAATCAAAGCGTGTTACATATTTATATTGCACTGCACAGCACAGCGGCAACCCGGCAGTGGTCATTTGCAGATACTCAAAATATCCTTAAAATACGAGGGGCAATGCACATGTGAGGAAATAATTATAGGGAATTAGAAAAAAATGCAAGGAATTGCTAGGTATTATAAAGGTGACATGGTACTATAAAGTACTATAAAGGGGGTTACAGTTTAGAGATTGAAGCGCAGGAGGCCCTGTAGTTTGACACAGAGAGGCAATATCTTTGTGAAACAGTGCATCTTCGGGAAAGGAGGAGTGAATTTTAGAATAAATCTATCGAAGGGGATGAAATTTAGGGGTGGAAACTCGAATTTTCACAGAATAACGTATTGTTAAAAATGAATACCATTCGACAGCTTTCTGTCGATATGGTACAAAAAAGGTCTTATAAATCATCATTCGTGGAAAACCATCACCCTTAAGGAGCTACAACCCCCAACATGCAAAAACACAAAAATACGAGAACTCAGAAACTGCTCGATGTATCGAAGTATAAATTTTGGTGTGTCAATTTACAGTGACATTGTAGACGGACGGGTATATTTTCACTATGATCTTAAAAAGGATGATGAGATTTAATGGTTGAAACTGGACAATAAGAGGGTTGGATAGTTTAGGGGTTATTGAAACGTTCATGAAGCCCTGCAATTTGTCATGATGGAGAAGCAATTTCTGCTGTGAAACGATGAGGTCTTACACATTATACAGGATTAGTATACAAAGTCCCGGGACGGTCATCAGTTATCTCCGTTATTTCTTAAGATTTTACTTTGAAACTTGGTAACCTGGCACAATTAAATACAGGGAATTTATAACTGTTTTCAAAAATTTTCTTAGACATATCCGGTTAAACCGGAAGTGGCCCTAAAAATATTTTTTTTAAATGGAATTATACTTTTTTCTCAGCGGATTCGGAATCTACGAATTTTTTAAAGTTAAAAACATGTATCATACTTGACCAGAAGTCAAGTCGTGGCCACCCTGGATTTTCAAAAATATCGAGTTAATCGGTCAAAAAGCAAGATTTTTCAAAACCGCAAGTACACATCATCTACCTTATTTTTTTAAAGCAAATTCAACCGGCCAATTACATTTTTAAAAATTATTTATCCTATTTTGGCGGATTGTGAATAAATGTCAAAAAAGCATAAAAACAAATAAAAGGAAATGTAATTGCGCCGTTGAATTTGTATTAAAAAAATAAGGTTGACGCGTGTACTTGCGGTGTTGAAAAATCTTGCCTTTTGACCGATTTCTTCGATGTTTTTGAAAAATCACGGTGGCCGCGACTTGACTTCTGGTCAAGTATGATACATATGTTCTTAAATTTACAAAATTCGCAGATTCCGAATCCGTTGAGAAAAATGAATGATTTCGTTTAAAAAACGATTTTTAAGCTCACTTCCGGCTTAACCGGAAGTCCAAGATTTTTTTTTAAAACAGTATATTTAATTGTATCCGGGTACCGAGTTTCAAAGTAAAATCTTAGAAAATAATGGAGATAACTGACCATCCCGGGACTTAGTACTAACCCTGTATATCTTCGAAAAAGGAAGAGTGTATTTTAAGAAAAAAATATCGAAGGGGATGACATTTAGGGGTAGAAACTCGAATTTCTACTGTATTATGTATAGGGCTAAATTAACACCATTTGACAACTTCTTATTGATGGTACAAAAAAGTCTTTAACATCATTCACGAAAAAAACACCTTTAAAGGCACCCCTAACATACAGAAAGAGCAAAATACGAGAACTTAAAAACAGTTCAACGTAACAATAATGCAGAATTTGATGTGCTAGTTTACAGTAACACTGTAAATGGATGAGCAAATTTTCATTATGATCTAACAAAGGGTGTGAAATTTAAGAGTTGAAACTGGAAATTTCTTCAGGTAAATGTTGGTATAAAATTACAGGGTTCAAAAGATTTCATTAACCATTGAAAAAAGTCTTATATGAGTCTTCAACCTAAAACCCCGAACAACCGGAGTAAATACATTATTTTGTTAATTTTTTCGGACTTTTTTTGTGATTTTTCGGTATGTAATTTAAAGTCATTTCCATTCATTTTTAACCCATCCACAATTTTTCAACCCCTTCATGATATGTGAACCCTCAAAAACCTAAATTTATGCAGACCGGCGCTTCAGTTTCGTGTAATTTTCGATAGTTCTACTTACTAGTCACTTTTCACCCGTCCCCTTTGCAACCCTCGAGCGTTCATTTGGCCAAATTCGCGCAATATGTGTCTTATTCTTCGTTAATAAATTTTACTCTTTTGATGAATAAGTATGTAATATTTATACATACATTGACATACCCTATATTCCAATGGAATCTTCGGGAATAAACATTAATTATTATTATTATTATTATTATTTACCTTTTTCACTTTTTCAACCCGCCCCTCCCAATATTCCGACCCTCCATCAAAGGCTAAATTAGCATAATTTGCTTATTTTTGTGTTATTTTCTGTAATTCTACTTAAGTTAGGTCAATTTTCGCCCCATTTTTCTTCGGTAATAAATTAATTTCATTTGGATTATGTCTCGGATTGTTTTCCCTGTTCTCTCTTTTTCAAGCCCCTTCGCAATATTTCAACCCTCCAAAAGCGAAATTTACGCAATTGGTTTATTTTCGACTTATTGTTTTCTGTAATCCACTGTTAATTTTCACCCCCTTGACTTTTCATCCCCCTTTAAAATTTTTCAACTCTTATGCGTTAATTATTTTGCAAAATTGCCTTATTTTTCATGTTATTACTTTTGGTATTTCTATTTAACTGCAGTTAAATTTGATTGCCTTGGACTTCTCATCCCCTCCATACATTTTCAATCCCCTGAGTGCTAATTCTACAGGCTTCACAAATTTTTGTGTTTTTCTGTTCATTATTCTCTACTTTTTAATTCCGTACGGCCAATTTTCAACATTTCGCCTTTTTGACACTATACTGTAGCGTCTGCGGAGGCACTACTATTAGGTGCAGATTGATAAAATCTGCACCAGATTCCACCTGTAAATTCAGCCCGCTTCACATACATACCTACACATTAACATATCGTAAACATCTACAGGAATATACATCGCATTGATGTGCATCTTATTTTGGCTTTTTTTTTGAGGCGCATCCATACCCCTCTTTCCGATCATCGATTCCGAATCTACGATTTTTTCTGAGTAAGAAAAATGAATCATATCTGACCGGAAATGGAGTCACGGCGGCCACCCTAAATTTTCAAACACGTAGAAGAAATCGGTGAAAAATTGAGATTTTTGAAAAACGAAAATACACGTCAATTTTGTTTGAGATATTTGAAATAAAACGAAAAGAATTAAAAAAAGTAACAGCGCTGTTGAATTTATACCGAAAAACGAAAATTCACATGTGCAAAAAAAAACAACACTCAATGCACATCATAAAAAAATAAGGTCGACCTGTCCTATCGAAAAGTTCTTAAATTTATTCCTTACTTTAGTCTTTAGGTATACCAAAATCTCAAAATCGTGATTTTCAAAGTTTTCTGGAAAGAAGTATTTCATCAGAAATAAACTGAATACAATACCTACTAACGCCGGTTTGCACCGACGATGCTTAACTTTAAGACAAAAAATGACAAAAATCGTTACCTACTCATTACTTACTGCTAACGTCCGTTTTTTTGACTTTTTGCCTACGCGAAATTTTTTTTCTAATAATGAACTCGTCAGCTTGAAATTATATTTCAAAGTGTGAATTTGCTAGGTCTTTTGTAAAGCTTTTTATACCACGCTAACTTTTTTGTGACTTTGCTAATTTTTGCAGACTTCCCGAGATTTTTGCGACTTCCTGTGTCTTTATCTGACTTCCAGGACACATTCCTAAATCCTACAATCACACTCTTTTGAAACATTTCAAGAGTGTTCGAGTGTTGAACTGGCTTTTAATTTTTAAAGAAACAACTATTTTAAATCCCACCTAACGCATGCGTAGGAAATGGCGCCAGCATATGGTCCCAACAGCCAATCAGATTCAAGAATCAACAGATACAACAGCAATCTGCAACAGTGACCGTGTGTGACAGTCAACAGTAACTAGATTTCGTAAGTACGTGAGTGTGGCTGCGGCAGTAATTTGGAATTATTACTTAAACCAATAATAGTGAAATAGAAGTTATAATTTAATGTGATTTGTGTGCAAGTGTAGCATCCTTGGATATGAGGCGAGAATTCAACGAATCTAACCTCAAAAATCTGTGTTGACAACAACAGGTAAAATATCAAATTTCTACATTCCTTTGATTGAATTCTAAATTCCTGCTGTTTTTAATGTAATTTAACCCTTATTTATTGTATCCTGATCACCCCATTACTGTTTTTTTAGAGTACAATGACTGTATTCCTCGGCGAAACTTTCCCGGTCTTTTTAGAATAAATTGCAAAATTTCCTTGAAAATTAAATGGAACCCCCCGTTCTTTGCATCCCATTTCAATTAGTGATTAGTAATTTCATAGATAAACGTTTTTGTTTGATAAAAAACGGTGAATTTGTCAAATTTTTCGTTGGAAGAGTTTCGTTTTGGCGCCTATAACCTCACAACAAAATATTCCTTTTAAATCGACTTATTCGGCCACTTATTCTTGGAAATCTCAGTAAATGAGTGCAGTTACCTTCCTGCTTTTTGTTAGAACTGATTTTTTGTTGAAATTTCGCGATATTTTTAAGCGTGGTCAGGTTTTGTTGGCGCCTAAAATGGGTTTGTCAATGACCGCCACGATCGCAAAAAATTGGAAGTTTTATATGTTTTAAGTGATTTTTTTTGTATTTTAAAGGTGGCTGTTATGGTTCACGACGCTGTAGTAGCCGGAGTTGAGGATAGGTAAGATTCTGATTGGGGAGAAATTTTTTATTTTACACTTTATTTTAAAACAGGGTTTCAGCAATGGCAGATCAGAATTCTGATGAGGAGCAAAGCCAAAGCAGGTAATTTTGAATTAATTTTAAGTCGAATATATCTTTGCTTTGCCAACGATGTACGTCATAGACTAGGTATTTAATTTTTAAATGTCACGTCACACATGTTTGTACATAATACTATCCATTATCCATTCAAGAAAATATCGTCTCTAGTTACCTGGATAAGATTTTGTTAACATAAAAGTAATGCTGATTTCCCTTCCCTGGCGGTAAATACCTAGCAGAAGGTAGTTTTTTCTTGATCCCATGTAAGGGGTGTTCAATTGAATTCCTACTCTTGATGAGTTTTTCATTTGAACAAAATACTTTGGAATAAACCGTATGAAGGCTATAATTCATAATCAGACGATGTAACGTCGTAGTGAAATGGGGTAGAGCTGGAGTTCAATTCTTTATTTTGCTTATTTAATTGCAGTTTCTGTGAGAAAGTAAAAGTTTCATTTTGCTTCGAGATTGCCAAATTGCTGATATTCGAAATTCGATTACTTGGGTACTTACATTATTTAATATCTTGTGTTTTGAGATTTACTGCTTTCATAAATTCAAAATGATGAGTTGTATTTTGAAAGGTTTGAAAAAGTGTTCAAATATGTACTCCACTCTACCCTACTGAAAGCAACTCTGTGTCTTTAACTCAGTAATAACGAGATTTTGATTTTTCAGCTACTCCAACAATGAGCAAGAAAATGACGAGAAGTAAGTAGATACCTAAAATTTTCTGTTATAATTTTTCATTTTTAGCAACGCTCCTGAATGTTATCGTGACAATGAAGAAGTGAATAATGAAATTGCAGCTGAAGAGAGGTAGTTCAATGATAAGTTTACAAAAATGTTTAATTTAATTAATTACAGTAATAGCAGCAGTGCAACTGATACTTACAGATGTTTGGAATCCATTCCACCGTCAGACTCTGACAAAGAGAATTTTTCTGGGTAATGTTTAATTTTTTGGATTCACGTTTTGTGACGTCACACTGCTCATGCATCTGATTCATTGGAAGGGTTGAAATAATTTAAAAATTACTGCGCGTTGTGATGTCACAATTTACTGTAAATTTGTGTCCATAAAAATGATGTAGCATCGTAGGTGTCTTTGGAACAAGATGTTTAGCGTTTTCTTGGCTGTAGTAATTAAACGCAAAATGACATTAAAGCCACCTGCGATACTAACAATCATGAAATCTCTGGAGGTAAACGTAAAAAAACGGAAATTGTGAAATAATCACGACAGCTTATATCGTTTTTCTTGTGTTTATCTCATGAATTATTTGGGGTATCATGTGATATTTGTTTTTTCTAGACAACAAAACATTCCTTGCGAGATTTTGGCTGTTGAATATGAGAAAACTGATTTAATCCCTCTTCCGGAGCTGTTAAAAATCCATCCGAAACAACTAGTGTCCGGGTTTGAATATGGGGAAGCAACCAAAAGACAGGCTCAAGAAAACATGAAGCTATCCAAAGACAGAAATGAAAATTGTAGAAACTCCGAGAGCGAACAAACTGAAACGGAATTAGTAAGTTAAATAATTTCAATGAACAATTTATTTTTATACTTCGTTCTCGCTGCTAGATGATATTTGGTGAGCAAGTTTTAATATTATCCATTTATATGTTTTTAAAGTCTCAAAGGAAATATTCTGAGAGTGGTTGATGATTCTGTATTAGGGGGTATCGAAAAAAAAATTTGGAATTTCGTTTTGTAATAGTCTCCAAAACTTGCCTTTTACTATCCTGAAAAGATAGTTTATTTAAGGTTTTGCTATAGTTCAACGTTTTCAGCCCCCTACCGCCCCTCAAATATTATGTTATTTTGAAATCTCAAGTTTACAAAGAATTTTTTTTTGAAATGCAACATTTATTGTTTTTCTGTCACTAGTAGGCTCGGAGTAGATTTTAAAGATCACTAACAGCCGTTTTTTCATTTCTAGTTAAATTTAGCTACCTACTAGATGGCCATTGCATTATAGTTTCAAAGACAATTAACTCATCAATCAAGTTGCTGGTGCATGCATGACAGAACTTATGTATGACAGTACTGGTTGACGTCTAAAAGTTCAAACGTTAAATTTTTGTGCGTTTTTTAGTCTTCGAAGGCCCACCAAATATAGGCCACCCGAGACTATTTCTGGTGTAAATTGCCTTTGAAATATTCTTATTAACTCGAAAGGGAAGCACAGAAATTCGAATAGAAAACGCACGAAAATATAACGTCTGAACTTTAGACGTCAACCAGTAGTGTCATAAGTTCTGTCATGCATGCACCAGCAACTTGATTAATTAGAGTTAATTGTCGTTGAAACGATATGGCAGTAGGTAGCTAAATTTAACTAGAGATGAAAAAAAACGGCCTTTAGTGGTCTTTAAAATCTACTCCGAACCTACTAGTGATAGAAAAACAATAAATAATGAATTTAAAAAAATTATTCGTTGTAGACTTGGAATTTCAAAATAACCAATATTTGAGGGGCGGTAGAGGGCTAAAGATGTGGAACTATAGCAAAACCTTAAATAAACTTTCTTCTTAGGATAGTAAAAGGTAAGTTTTGGCGACTATTACAAAACGAAATTCCAAAATTCTTTTTTTTCGATACACCCTATTCTATATACTTGCAGTGTTAAATTTCCTAGACCCTTTATAAAGTTAAACATGATTGTCTTTTAAAACGCTCACTAATAGCAACAAATTTTCCATTAAGTACCTTAGTTGTAGGTGAGGTTCGTAATTTGAAACGATGTTTACCGGTTTCAGGTGTTCTTAACATGGATAATAATTGACAAAATAAAACCACTTTTAGCACGCGTCATAAACTATTTTATCGATAATAGCTATTAAGATACTTAATAAAGTTCTGATGCTTAGATTTCTTAAAATCCTCGCTCTTCGCGCTCGGATTTCAATTGACATCTGCGTCTGTTATGAAAGTTAACACTCCTAGGTATGTTTATAGCTATTGTAGGTGAAATAGTTATGTGTGTTAAAACTAGAGATGTGAGTTTTCATGAAAAGTACATTTGTTGAAACTTTTCAAGAAATTTTGAAAAGTTTAAAAAAAATTAAAAGTTGTCCTACGGTAGTATAAAGTATTCTGGAGAGTTAAATAAATCTACAACAGCTGAAAGGGAACACAATATAATATTAAATGACAAAAATAGTAAGTGTATAGGTAAACAAGTTAATAAGTCAAAATAAAAGCATTAAACATTAAAATTCATCGTTGTTTCCATCTTTTAAGTAGTATTTCACTTTATTTCACTGTTTCCAGTGCTCAATGGGTACTGATACTACTTAGAACGACTAGAATTGGCGGCGTTGTCGGTGGAAATTTATTATTACCGCATTGATACTTTCAACAACTTTTCAAGAAAAAGTGAAAAGTTTCAACTTTTCAATGAAATGAAAAATTTTTGAAACTTTTCAACCTCACATCTCTAGTTAAAACTGGTTATATTGTGTTTGAAAGATAACTTTCCATCTACCAAAAAGTACTCTGGCACACGTACTATTAATGCAAATTTTTGTACAGGACCAACCATGCTGTTCAAAAACCATATCAGAGGAAGATCATAAAACTCCACATTCCCTTAAAAGAACTAGAGCAATGGCAGAATCCCGAAAGAAAATGTCAGCCACAGATATAGAGTTCTGCAAAACGACCCGTGGCATTCCTGAATGTTTGTTGGATTATCCAGATTGTATCGAAGTTTGGGTCTACATGATCTACAAGGAAGAAGCAGCCCAAAAATTTCGAAATCCGCGCCTTTTCAATGATTTTAAAAGCGTCACACCCCGTATGAGAGCTATACTTCTAGATTGGTTGATGGAAGTAGCGGCCGTTTACCACTTAAGACGTGTAACTTACTATTTAAGTGTCGATTATTTCGACAGATTCTTGTCTATAAGACCAGATATACCAAAAAGTTTATTGCAACTAGTTGGAATTACCTGCCTGTACATAGCTGCAAAAGTTGAAGAAGTTTATCCTCCTAACTTGTCCGAATTTTCCTATGTTTGTGATGGAGCTTGCAAATCGAAAGAAATGGTCTCCTGTGAACTTCTAATTTTAAATGTAAAATTATCGTTGTTTTTGCTGGAAAATTAATTGTCTGAGTTTTAGAGTTTGGGTTGGGAGGTAATAATGGCAACCCCCACTGATTGGTTAAATTTGTACATGCAACTGCACCACAAAAGCCAGGAAATAGTGAAAGCAAACCTGAGTATGGATTTCAACAAAGATTTTTTGTTCCCCCAATTTTCGTCATACCAATTCACGCGTGCCTCGCAGTTAATAGATTTGCTTTCGTTGGATCCAGGATTTTTAAAATTCAGTTATAGTACAATCGCAGCTACAGCTATGTACTTCATGTATGATAAAGAAATAGCACTTGGGGTCTCAGGTTGGTGTTATTTCTAAGTTATATTTTTTTGACAGGGTTGTTTAAAGGTTTAACCTGGGAACAGATGAAACCATGCGCTGAATACACCGAGATTTTTTATGAAATAATTAAAGATGCACCTGATCCTCGTCTGCATTCATGTCTGGGAACGCCTCATCCTGATGATGTCAATAAGGTGTCGACTGGATTGCTAAGTAGGATGAGAAGTGGGCCCAAGAATGAAAATTATTCCTTTCAGACTCACGTCGCCAATATGGAGTATTTCGTGAGTATTATATTTATTCTACTAATTTTAAAAATGTAATTCCATTACTTAAATCCAACGCGGTTCCTATTTTAGACAAACAAATTGCAAAAGGTAGTGAATAAAAACAGTGTTTCAAATTCTTCTACAATTACTAAACAATTTAGAACTGCTACTGATGGTATGTGATAGATTTGTCAAGTTTGGGGTGATGGCATTGCAGGAATCTTACTGCCAGCACCATCTCATATTTACACGTTAATTTAGTTACGGCACCACAAATATTTATTGTAGAACGTGTTACGAAAAGTGTCATTTTAGTACGAAGGCGTAGAACGGACACGGGTAAAAATTTTCATGTTTTCGAGTTTGAACTGGAAAATTTTCACTTCGAACTCGAAATTTCGAGTTCACAGTGGAAATTTCGAGTTCTAAGTCGAAATTTCGGGTTCGAAGTCGAAATCTCGGGTTCAAAGTCGAAATTTCGTGTTTGAAGTCGGAAATTCCTAGTTCTAAGTCGAAAATTTCGGGTTCGAAGTCAAAATTTCGAGTTCGAAGTCGAAATTTCGTGTTCGAAGTCGAAATTTCGAGTTCTAAGTCGAAATTTTCGAGTTCGAAGTCGAAATTCTCGAGTTCAAAGTCGAAATTTCGTGTTTGAAGTCGGAAATTCCTAGTTCTAACTCGAAAATTTCGAGTTCGAAGTCAAAATTTCGTGTTCACAGTCAAAATTTCGAGTTCGAAGTCGAAATTTCGTGTTCGAAGTCGAAATTTCATGTTTGAAGTCGCAATTTCGAGTTCGAAGTCGAAACTGAAAATTTTTTACCCCTGTCCGTTCTACGCCTTAGTATTTTAGTGACAAAAAGGCCCTTTCTTGAATTTTTCTTAGCAAAAAGCATTTTCTTACTATTGGATTCGATAGCTGTTGCATTGACGGATGAAAAAACTTAGTGCCGTTTTTTCGAAAATTGACATTTTAGGAAGTTCCCATTTTTGAATTTTTCTTATCAAAAGGGCATATTATTATGGAATTCGATAGCTGTTGCTTGCCGCATCGAAAACCTTAGTGCCGTAAGTCGAAAATTTCGAGTGCAAAGTCGAAATTTTGAGTTCGAAGTCAAAATTTCGTGTTCACAGTCGAAATTTCGTGTTCAAAGTCGAAATTTCGTTTTCAAAGTCGAAATATTCGAGTTCAAAGTCGAAATTTCGAGGTTTAAGTCGAAATTTTCGAGTTCGAAGTCGAAATTTCGGGTTCAAAGTCGAGATTTCATGTTTGAAGTCGGAAGTTTCTAGTTGTAAGTCAAAAATTTCGGGTGCAAAGTCGAAATTTCGGGTTCAAAGTCGAAATTCCGTGTTTGAAGTCGGAAATTTCTAGTTCGAAGTCAAAATTTCGTGTTCAAAGTCGAAATATTCGAGTTCACAGTGGAAATTTCGAGTTCTATTTCGAAATTTTCGAGTTCTATGTCGAAATTTCGGGTTCAAAGTCGAAATTCCGTGTTTGAAGTCGAAAATTTCGAGCGCGAAGTCGAAATTTCGGGTTCAAAGTCGAAATTCCGTGCTTGAAGTCGGAAATTTCTAGTTCTAAGTCGAAAATTTCGAGTGCGAAGTCGAAATTTCGAGTACGAAGTCAAAATTTCGTGTTCACAGTCGAAATTTCGAGTTCTAAGGCGAAATTTCGAGTTCAAAATGGAAATTTCGAGTTTTTCGAGTTCGAAGTCGAAATTTCGGGTTCAAAGTTGAAATTTCATGTTTGAAGTCGGAAGTTTCTAGTTCTAAATCGAAAATTTCGAGTGCGAAGTCGAAATTTCGGATTCAAAGTCGAAATTCCGTGTTTGAAGTCGGAAATTTCTGGTTCTAAGTCGAAAATTTCGAGTGCGAGGTCGAAATTTCGAGTTCGAAGTCAAAATTTCGTGTTCACAGTCTAAATTTTGAGTTCTAAGGCCAAATTTTCGAGTTCAAAGTCGAAATTTCGTGTTCAAAGTCAAAATTTCGAGTTCAAAGTGGCGAAGTCGAAATTTTGAGTTCAAAGTCGAAATTTCGTGTTCACAGTCGAAATTTCGAGTTTCAAGTCGCAATTTTGAGTTCAAAGTCGAAACTGAAATTTTTTTACCCCTGTCCCTTCTACGCCTTAGTAGTTTAGTGACAAAAAGGCCCTTTCTTGAATTTTTCTTAGCAAAAAGCATTTTCTTACTATTGTATTCGATAGCTGTTGCTTTGACGGATCAAAAAACTTAGTGCCGTTTTTTCGAAAATTTACATTTTAGGGGCAAAAGTTCCCGTTTTTGAATTTTTCTTAGGAAAAGAACATATTATTATGGAATTCGATAGCTGTTGGATTGCCGCATCGAAAACCTTAGTGCCGTTTTTTAAAAAAATGTCATTTTAGGGGTGAAAAACATTTGTATTTTAAATTTTAGTTGATGAGGTAGGTAAAAATCTGAAAAAAATCACAGAACTTGGCTCACCGAACGTCATTCTTTGACATTCATTGCAACGTTTTATCACTTCCGGTTACGCCGGAGATGGCTTTAATTTTGAATTTTAAATTGGGACACCCGTATATTTTTATATTTTTGGAATCTAGGGGTCATTCTGAGTATTGTAGTTTCATTTTCGTGAGTATTCTTGTTTTTGGTCAAATTTTGAAGTACTGCGATACGCGTTTTTGACGTTTGGTGGATATTAATCACTGTGATTTTTTTCAGATTTTTGCCGTAATAATTTTAAAAGTTATTGTAGCGTACACGGTATTGCTCCTTAAGTCTTAAGAGTTGGCATAAAGTGGCCTCCTCAATTTCATCTGTTTTCTCACTCTCTTTATTTCTTCCTCTATTTTATTATAAGAAATCTTTTTCTTCTGCTTCCGTATTTTCGACAGGGGCGTATGTATTTAAAACTACTGTCATGACATTAATCAGTTAGTCATTAACAATAATTACGAAAATCGGTATATGCCAACCGCTGAGTGAAAATAAAATAAATAAAATATACGTTTGAGCCATCTACAACCTGAAGAGACTCAAAGACTACCCCATTCAACCCCCTAAATACAAAAAAGGCGATTCGACTCGGAACAAGTAGTTAATGTGTAATTCCAAGTCAGTTTATGTCAGTCACGTGATTAGGTGTACAACTCAATAGGGGTCGTTGCTTGCAAATTTTACAGATTTCTGCAATATTACATCTCACTGGCAACTAGTTTCATCATATAACCACGCAGGTTCCTTGACAGATCGTGTGACCTTGTATATATGGTTATAGGATAAAAATAGTTGTCAGTGAGATGTAATATTGCAGAAATCTGCAAAAAATTGCAAGCAACGACCCCTGCTGAATTGTGCACCTAACTAGACTTATGACATAAACTGACTTGGAATTGCACCCTTAAAGAGGTTTCGCCATCTTTACCGTTTAAAATAAGATGTTTTCGCATCTGCCGTGTGGTACGCTAGTTTTTCTTTTTTCCGAGTACCATAATTCTATGTCACCAAAATGCTGGTATTAGCATTCCCTATACCTATTTTCTAGTTATTTAAAGCTATACAAAATCTCATTGGATCTATATGTCTACAATGTTCTTCATCAACTGATCAACTGTTGTTTCTTTTTCAGGAAAGGGCCACTATTTTCCGATTGTCCTGCCTGAGGAAGGAGAGAAATGAACATGCCAATGGTAATACTGGCCATCATGAAGATTCAACAAAAGGTCCTGGAAACGATGAATCAGACAACAAGGAATTAACATATTTGGATGAAAGCGAATTAATTGACTCACTAACTAAGCCGGAGAATGTTGAAAAGGAGCGTCCAGAGGAAGAAAGCCCAGAGAATCTTTTAAGTTTAGATGATATGTTTGAATTGCTTCTTAACCAAAGTCACAATTACGAGGATGATGTTGAGAATAGTAGTTAAATGTGTGATATCATTTCAATCATCATTCGTTTAAATCATCGATTTGGACTACCTCAGTTTCTGTTTTAAATTTGTTTTAATGCTTACTGTGATTAGTAGTTATAATCTGGTTTCGGATTTGAAAGACAATATGCTAGTTATCGCAATAATGCTAAGATTGTGTCTTAAACTACTTCATTAAAAGATCTCTTGATTTTATCTTAATCTTAATTAGTACTAATTATTTTAATTTTAATGACATTTTAGAAATCCTGTAAAAATCAAATATCCAAGACTGTAGATATCTATCCTGTTTTTCTTTTGCATATAGGAAAAACGTGATTAAATGTTTTTAATAATTTTGAGATATCTATCCTGTTTTTCTTTTGCATATAGGGAAAACGTGATTAAATGTTTTTAATAATTTTGAGAGTTTAATTTACTAGTGAACGTGTTCTTAGAAGACAGATTGCCACAATTGCATAACTTTTGAAGCTTTATTATAAAAAATTGACAGCCTCGAAGACGTTAGAAACTTCTACTTTTTCGCGGAATTCGATAGCTGTTGCATTGCCGATCAAAAACCTTAGTGCCATTTTAGAGCCAAAGAGGTCCCTTTTTGAGTTTTTCTTAGCAAAAGAGCAATTATTATTACTGAATTCGGTAGCTGTTGCATTACCTGATCGAAAACCTTTGTGCCATTTTTTCAAAAAATGTAATTTTAGGGGTGAAAAACTTGTATTTTATCGACAACTGCCAGCACGCACGACCTCTGACACAGACTCTGACTGGGTGAAAGTTAATACATTACAAATCCGATAGTAAGATGCTAAATTCAAAAAAGGGCACTTTTGCAACAATGTCAAATTTTGGTGTTTAGCAGCTTGCAGTAGTAGGGGATGAAATCTTTTGACAACCAATACCTATTAGACGTAGATTCCCCATCTTTGTTGGACTAGGTTAAGGTTGTTACCATAGCAATCAATACGTTATTTATTTATATGTTAAACTTTGTTTCAAACAAATCGAGAATTCCTTTGTGTAGATTCAATTATTTCAGCAAAAAGCTCATTGTGGATATGATGTAACGATTTAATTGATAGCAATTCTTCAATTTGTCAATATAAAGGTCTTAAAACGCAACACAGTAACTACAAATAAAGAATTAGAAAAAAAATGCAGTTTTCTGGAATTTGCACATTGAAATCTCGCTTTGTTTGGCTTCAGCGGGAGGCGTTGACTATGACCATACACAACAAAGATGGCGGTTCCACGTCATCGTTAATTGGTGTCTTCAGGTTGTAGATGATCCAACGTTCCAATTTTAGGTGTTTAGTGGGCCCCAGGGATGGGGGTGTGCTTTGATGCTTGAAATTTTTGACCGCTGTTGGTTTCTTCAGGTTAAACAGTTAAACTTTTTCCAAGTCAGTCTTTTGTATAGGTGGTTAGGCGCAGTGGGTGAAGGATGAATTTTGGGGGTGAAGTTTTTGAATTCAAGGATATGTGAAGGTTAATGTATGTGAAAACATTTTCAATAAAAAATCAATTGTTTAATTTTGGATTTAACATTTTCTTCAAAGTAGGTATGTAATATAGAGGTGCATAAAATTAAATTTTGTTGAAGGCGGCAATGTCGACACTTTGTACCTGAAAACAAAAACGAATTGAGATGAATTTGTATAACTCCTTAGTACACTTACATAGTCCTCAATTTCTTCAATTTGCTCCGTTAACCAATCAATAGATATCTTTTCATCCTCTACAACGCAATTAATTTGCAGTTTGTGAATTCCATAAGCCAGCGGGGCAAGTTTGGATGCGCCCCAGAGAAGTCCATCGGCAGAAATGTTTCGCACATGATCCTCCAAGACTTTCATGTCGGTTTCGTCATCCCACGGTTTCACATCCAGCACTACACTAGACTTGGCAATTAGCACAGGTTCTACAAATCATATTTAAAAAACTGAAAAATAAGCACTTCATACTTTTGGACTTCTTCTCGTGATACGCCGCAAGACGTTCTTCCTTCACCTTTTCTTTAGCTTCATTCTCTTCCTCAGAATCTGAACCAAACAAATCTACATCCTCGTCGTCATCGGGCTTGTGGGGTTGGGAAGCAATTTGGATTTCATGAACTTGGTGAGTAGCCACAGCTTTAACATTACCCTCAATTTGTTTGACGCGCAAATCTATACTATTGAGCCTCTCCAATACCGTATCGAGAGCTTAAAATAAATGTAAATAGGCAATATGATAAAAACTAATATACATTTTTGGAATTCCACCAGCTTCTTTTCCATGAATTTTGCAGCTCCAGCATCGAAACTCGGCTCGCTGAGCTCTGCACGAGAGGTGGATACCTAAAAATTAATTATGCTTTGTCTAATTGTGCTTTATCCAAACGGTGATCAAAGGTTAATTGCTTAATTCTTCTCTTTGTCTTTTAAGCATTTGATAGGTATAGATGTAAAACGCGACATGTCACAAATTCTGAAAATATAAAGCACAAAGCATTACCAGTCAAGTTCGATGTTGTGCGTTATTTCTATTTTAATTTTTTGTGACATGCCGCGTTTCGCATCTACACCCCTCATTTTATACAGGGTGTCCCAGAATGTTCGTACTTCCTATGATAGTTATACAAGGTGAATCAAAGGGTAGCGGCCATCCTCTATAACTTCCTTCGTTTCAGACGTATCAGAACCATCAGAACTATACATATTTAACTTTTGTATAAATAGAATTTAGTGCCAAACTTTTGCCAGAGTATCTTCAGATAAAATGAAGTAATAATTTATTTCTGGTCCGAAAATGCATATTCAAGTTTCTGAAAATTGACCTTTATGAATTTCAAAATGTAACCACGATTACGAGTATCTGGGGGGAAGAAAGAAATAATGGAAAACAAGCAACACCAAACAGGGAGACCAGTAGTTATGTGAAAATTACCGAGGCATCACGCTATAAATGTGGCGTACAAAATAATGACACGCACGTGATCGTCGCTCCGTGAGAGGTAGGTAAATGCAGGTTGTGTCACGTGACAGGTCCTTTACCGTTCGGTCAGCTATACACACATATTGTTTCTTGACTTCAAACAAGCGTTTGATACTTTGAAGAGAAGAAAAAGAAAGATGTTGGAAGACTTAAGCAACAACGAAGTACCCGAAAAGTTAATAAGAACACGTACGCAAGCAGTAAATTGATACAGGAAAGGAAATCAGAAAAAAAAATCAACTAAAGAAAGGTGTCAGGTAATTGCGATGCTCTGTTTGCTGTATTGTTCATAAGATCGTTAGATTGTATAATTAAAAAGGTAACAAACGGAGGGACAATAAATAAAAATGCAAGTCAGATAATAGCAAACGCAGACGATGTAGCAATTGTACCACGGAACAAAAGATATCTAGGAAGTCTTGCAAGACATTGAACAGGAAGCATACAAGGGGTTTAAAGATAAATAAAGAGAAGACAAGAAAATGCAATTAACAGGAATGTATCGAGAGGACCTAATGACTATGTTTTTGGGGAAGTTGAACCTTTCAAGTAGCTAGGAGTCTATATCAACAGAACAAATGAAAGAATAGATTACAAGCATCTTCATATCTTCTAAACTTTTTGTTAATTCACTGGAAAAAATATGGGGTTCGTGTTTTCAATAAGCGTGTTTAAAAAGCGAACTTTTTTACCTCTTTCATTTTTCATTTCATGCGGAGCTTAGTTTTTGAGAAAAATGAAACCTAATGCAAGAATGTACTTAAAATTTCCGGCTTCGATGTACATAAAGGTGGTTACTATGGTTAAAAACCAGTTCCAATCAATGAAACCCACGAAAATAAGCTTAGTGTTATTATGGATTGCTGAAACCAAGACTATCCTCTTTGTTCTAATAATTGAAACTATGGCGATTTATTTCATTTTCCCGAAAATCCGTAGTACATGCTTGCATTTGCTTTCATTGTTGTACACGGGTCCGGTGTACATCCCGAAAATCTCGGCGAGGATTGTTTTCGGGCCATATTGGGCTAGTTTTCGAGATCTTTGACATTTTACAAAAAAGTTAAATTGAAAAAATTATACAGCGAAAATGGCAAGCTCTACATAAGAATCTAACTCGCTAACAAACACGTAATATTTGTTATTTAACACTATGTACCAAAATATACAGGGTATTCCATTTGAAAATCTCGAGAAAAACATGACTTCGCAAAACATTTTGACCCAGTATATTATTAATCAAAAATTTTGAAATCTCAAGTGGTTAGCCCTTCAAAGTGGCAACGTTCGCGCTACAGATTTCAAAATTCCCGCCAAACGGTTAGAATTAGAGCTATAGGATGCTATACAAAACTTGTTTAGAACGATCAGATCTGACCAAAACATGCAAAATACACCGGGTGGGTGTTCCATTTAAAAAAATGCAAGTTTGGTTCAAGGTTACCAAATGGGATATCCTGTATACACGCGACTATTTTTAAATTAAGCAGATTTATAACCTCTACCATAGAACGAAAACCCCACTTCAATATCTTTGTCCGTCCACGCGCCCTCGCGACACTCTGTACATATAATATATGATTATGAGACACCCTGTATTTAAGTGGGTCATTCAGATTTTAGTTCTTAATTATTTCTTTTTAAACCTGGATAACTATTTCCTAGGTTACAAGACATTACCAACGTAAAATTTGTGTTGTATGTAGGTACCTTGTTACCTACTTATGAAACTACTTACAAACAGAGCTGGGCCAAGTACCGAAAAAAAGTACTTAAGTATCAAGTACTAAGTACTTGATATTTTGAATGTACTTCAAGTATCAAGTACCAGTACTGGATAGAAGTATTTGAAAATTGCAGTCCAGTACTTTGCTAGTGCGCACACGTTAAGTACCCAGTACCAGTACCAATACTTAAAAGTACTGAGTAAAATAAGGGACTGAGTATTTAATGAAGTAGTTGAGTAATTCATAAAATACTTAAGTACTTGACATAGTACTTAAGTAAAATAAGAGACTGAGTATTTAATAAGGTACTTAAGTACTTAACACAGTACTCAAGTATCTACTTGTTATTAAGTATACTGTTATAGACAGCGGGCTAGCGACAATTTCGGTAGGTATATCAAATTTGTAAAAAAAATTGGGGCCCTGAATATCATTTGCTCCCGTCTGCCTGTCAATTTTTCATGTAAATAAGATGGCACATGTTACAAAAAAACATTTGACTGACGTCCAGACCGCTGCGTTTTCGGTGAGGGTGATTGTAAACATGTCATGTGCCATCTTATTTACATGAAAAAGTGACAGGATTGCAGTCTGCACCCCGTGCCCGTAATAATTTCGAGTTCTGATAACGACACCACGCAAAAAGTGCTCCATTTCAATAAGATTTATGGTATTGTTTTGCGAATTTCAGGCTTCTAAGAAATGAACAAAGTGAAGTCGTTCTTGGATATGCCCCAACCTAATAAATATTCTAAAAACCCCCCATTTTTCAGTAAAAGATTCAGTACCGAACTCGATATTTAAGTACTCGATACTTAAGTCCTCGATACTTAAGTACTCGATACTTAAGTACTTGATGCCGCATGGTTTAAAATACCAAGTACAAATACTTCGCTCGAAAAAATTATTCAAGTACCAGTATCAAGTACTTTTAAGAAGTACTTGAAATACCCAGTACCAGTACCGAATTTTCAAAGTACTTAAGTACCGGTACTTTAAGTACCGAAAGTAATCAGTACTGTACTTCAAGTACATTTCGATACTGAGTAGCCCAGCTCTGCTTACAAACAATTTAGAACTGGAATCTTGGCCCACTTAAATCGCTGGTAACCTGAGAACTATAGGAAGTTTTGTAGCGTTCTGGTACACCCTGTGTAGTAAAATAGAAATGGAACACATCAATTACATCCAACCAAAATTATTTTTGAAGTTTTAAGGCACATGCGCAGAACTACGTACGTTAAACAAAAATATTGCTTAAAAAACGTTAACAAAATCTTGAAAGGAACAGGCCTTCAGTTCATCAAAATTCCTGCCAGTAGCAAAAAGCAGAATAATTGTTATTGTTTATAGACACTGGCAGGAATTCTGATGTTTGTTTAAGTCGTTAACAGAAAAAGGTCGGACTCACACAACTCCTGCGTTCTTTAGAAATTATTTTATAGTACATTACATTAAATCAGTGAACAAAGCTTGCGACGTCAGCGTGAGTTATGTACAGGGTTGTTAGAAGTGATTGTACCATCGAAGGTAGCCTTGATGGTCTGTTTTGACACTTTACTTGTATAGCCGTAAATGCGTTAAATGTGAATTATTTTGTTTTTCAAGCCACCTACAATCATTTATAACAACCCTGTACTTGAAAAACTGAACTGATTTCGCAAGCATGACGTCAGTCGGCCACGTGATGATTGATATTACCGAAAGTTTCATAGCGATTGTTATGGGTAAATGTTGTAGGATTGATTCCTCAAAAAAAAAAAATGCTGCTACAATAAATTGACGTATATAGATGACAGAAGAAAGATCTTTTGATGTCTTGCTGATCAATACTTTTTATTATTAGTTGTAAAAGATCCATATTATTATCTATTTTTGCTAAACTTTAAATACAGGGTGTCTCAGAATTATAGGGCCACACTTTTACCCTGGTGAAATTATTTTTGGTCAATTGATTGCATTGAATATACCATAAAACAAAAAAACAAAGCCGAGACACAATTACGTAATTCTGAATAACTATTAAAGTAAACTCATGCTCAAAATTTAGGGATATCGCTAAAAAACCCACTTTGCATCGGTAAAATTAATCTTTACATTAAGCTCCTACAATTTTAACTGATATGGTGATAATCTACATTGTGTCTATACATAATTGTTTCTAGGGGCTTAATGCGAAAGTTATTAGGCGATATCCTTAACTTTTTAGTTTTAGTTTTTATAACGTTAGTTATATTTTTCAATTCCTAAAGGTTCATTTTCATCACTTGGGGAGTGATGAAGTGACGACCACCATTTTTGTTGAGTCTGGTCGGGGTTCACTTTCCAAACAAAGATTTGAGACGTAAACGTTTGCACGTAATCGGTGACTTTTTTTGCTATTTCTCCAATTTTGTATTGTTTTTACTACACAAAAACAAAAAGTATCCCCTAATGGACGTCTAAATGACTTCACACGTGGTTGAAAAGTAGGCTAGGATGAAAATTATTTATATTTTGAATTTCTTGCCAATTTCAGTAATGTGTCAATACGCGATATTAGCGATGACGTGGAACCGCCATCTTTATTTATATTTTGAATTTGTTACCAATTTCAGTAATGTGTCACGCGATATTAGCGATGACGTGGAACCGCCATCTTTATTGTGTATGGTCATAGTCAACGCCTCCCACTGAAGCCAAACAAAGCGAGATTTCAATGTGCAAATTCCAGAAAACTTGCATTTTTCGTCTAATTCCTTATTTACATTATACTGGGTTGCGTTTTAAGACCTTAATATTGACAAATTAAAGATTGCTAGCGATTAAATCGTTACATCATGTCTACAATGAGCTTTGTGCTGAAATAATTGAATCTACACATGGAAATTCTCGCATTGTTTAGCTTCATTGCCATGGTAACAACCTTAACCTAGCCCAACAAAGATGGCGGATTTACGTCACGCTAATAACCCGTAGACCAGACGCAATAAATGGCGGCGGCGTGACGTCACACTCCCACTGTAATTTTTTGTCTACTTATTTTATTTTCATCTGAGGAAGAACATACTCTGGTCATTCTGAGACACTCTGTATACCTACTGCAAGCGCAATATTTGCCAAAAAGAACAAGAACATACACTGGTCATTCTGAGACACTCTGTATACCTACTGCAAGCGCAATATTTGCCAAAAAGAACAATCAACCGTTTTGGAACGCGGACCAAAATGGCCGTCTGACATTTCACGTGCAAAGTCAATTAAGCTGAATTCTGTCAAATCATCTCAACTATGAGATGACGTCACATAAGTGGTGGCATCAAAGCATTCCATAGAGAACATCCTGTACATATAAAAAGCGAATGACTGGGATAACCATGCAAGCTGAACAGTATAGATTTACTCACATCTTTAATAGAATCCCTACTCTGAATTAGAAGTTGTCGTGCCTTGGCTACTTCATCAGCCAAAGGAGTTTTAGTTACGGGTTTAACGGATGCCTACACCAAAATGAAATTATTGTTAAATCATTTTCAGAGAATGTTAAAAGACCAAAAATAATTGTTTGATTCATTACCATGGCAACTTATGTAATAAGAGACCAGAGCCAACTAAAACCCAAAAGAGCAGTACAATACGAAGAAACTCAAGCAGTTCCCCGAAAATCTGTTTTCTTTTAATGAAACTTACTTTGGCCAAATTTTCGTAATATTCTCGTTCCGCTTCTTCATAGATTGTCTTGGCGATCCAAATATTCTCGGTTTTCAAATGTTCCATGGCTGTCTGAAATTCGACTGTTTTAGGTTAAGCTGGCAACTGACACGTGGACGATTGAAGGTAATTACGTTATACAGTAAAACAGTATTGAAAAGCATGAAAATAGTTAAATGATAAAATTTACCTGTTTTTTTAACTTGTTGGAATTAAATGAAATGACAAGCACAGATGGTAGTTTGAGTTGGAGTTGAGCTGATGGAACAGAAAGGTTAGATTTTTACGAGTACGACAACAGCGCCGCCAAGTGGCAATGATTCGAGTTAATGCGTTTTGTCTTCAAAACATGATTTTTTTTTAACGATTAGTTAGTAATAATTTAAATGACCAGTTTTTCTTTAGTATAATCATTCGTTGATTGACTTAAATTGGTGGGTCGCCAGTAGATTAAAGTGCTGGAATTTTTGTGTTAAAATTTGAATTGACACACGCGCCGATCTGTCGATGAAGCAGATTTGGTAATTACCGACCCGGCGTGCCGTTGTTGCTAATGCGAATGCGGCAGGCGGCTGTGATCAGCGAAAAATGGCGCTTAGAACCTGGGATGTTGAGGTTTTTAACGTAACTGAAGAGATAGTTTGTAGTCCGAAATATAATAAGAAAGTGAAATTAAGAGCTGATTATGACCCTCAAGGAATAAGTATAAAATTATTAGACGGTATGTACAAAAATACAGTAAAAAATTGGTTTTGGCATCACGCGAGTTCGTTTTGTATTTCTTTTTGTTGAGCTAATCCAATGCAAGTTTTCGGGTTTAGTTGACGGTAACAATGTAAATAAACAATGATTTCATCAATTTCTGTGTGAAATCTTGCATGTTTGCAATAAAATTTTTGTTTTTACCCAAGGAATTTGATGGAATTTATGAATCACGTTACCATTGCAATTCGTAAAATTCTTTGCGTTTCCATTAGTTTCCAAAGGTTGCTTGAGTTTATTCATAATTAGTTTCAGGAAATAATGATGGGCGACTACTACAAGAAATCCCAATTTGTTCCTCCTCCGAGTGCTGTCGAGTGGGACCTAGGTCTTATATTGTTTCGTTTGACAATGAAGCCATCCTGTTCAAATTTGGATCAATAGAAGGTATTACTTTGCTGAATTTAAGTTTGCTTAATTATCATGTTTTATTTCCAATAATTATCATGAGTCATACATTTTTGCCTGCTTGTTCGAAAAGGAATCTATCTGTCAATGATAATAACTTCCTAGAAAAAGTAATGAAAGTTGAAACCTTTAACATATCACATGTGCAAAATGTTGTTGATATACACAGGGTGAATTACAGTAAATTTTTTTACCATTGTAGACTCTAGACGCTTCACAATTTCCAAACCTTTAAAATATCACGTGCAAAATGTTCCCATATTTCTTGATATACATAGGGTGAATTACAGTAAATTTTTTTACCATTGTAGATTCTAGAAGATTAACAATTGCCAAACTTTTAAAATGTCATTTGTGCAAAATGTTCCCATATTTGTTGATATACACAGGGTGAATTACAGTAAATTTTTTTACCATTGTAGATTCTAGAAGATTCACAATTGCCAAACTTTTAAAATGCCATTTGTGCAAAATGTTCCCATATTTGTTGATATATACAGGGTGAATTACAGTAAATTTTTTTACCATTGTAGATTCTAGAAAATTCACAATTGCCAAACTTTTAAAATGTCATTTGTGCAAAATATTCCCATATTTGTTGATATACACAGGGTGAATTACAGTAAATTTTTTTACCATTGTGGATTCTAGAAGATTCACAATTGCCAAACTTTTAAAATGTCATTTGTGCAAAATGTTCCCATATTTGTTGATATACACAGGGTGAATTACAGTAAATTTTTTTACCATTGTAGATTCTAGAAGATTCACAATTGCCAAACTTTTAAAATGTCATTTGTGCAAAATGTTCCCATATGTGTTGATATACACAGGGTGAATTACAGTAAATTTTTTTGCCATTGTAGATTCTAGAAGATTAACAATTGCCAAACTTTTAAAATGTCATTTGTGCAAAATGTTCCCATATTTGTTGATATACACAGGGTGAATTACAGTAAATTTTTTTACCATTGTAGATTCTAGAAAATTCACAATTGCCAAACTTTTAAAATGTCATTTGTGCAAAATGTTCCCATATTTGTTGATATACACAGGGTGAATTACAGTAAATTTTTTTACCATTGTAGATTCTAGAAGATTCACAATTGCCAAACTTTTAAAATGTCATTTGTGCAAAATGTTCCCATATTTGTTGATATACACAGGGTGAATTGTAGTAAATTTTTTTACCATTGTAGATTCTAGAAGACTCACAATTGCCAAACTTTTAAAATGTCATTTGTGCAAAATGTTCCCATATTTGTTGATATACACAGGGTGAATTACAGTAAATTTTTTTACCATTGTAGATTCTAGAAGATTCACAATTGCCAAACTTTTAAAATGTCATTTGTGCAAAATGTTCCCATATTTGTTGATATACACAGGGTGAATTACAGTAAATTTTTTTACCATTGTAGATTCTAGAAGATTAACAATTGCCAAACTTTTAAAATGTCATTTGTGCAAAATGTTCCCATATTTGTTGATATACACAGGGTGAATTACAGTAAATTTTTTTACCATTGTAGATTCTAGAAGATTAACAATTGCCAAACTTTTAAAATGTCATTTGTGCAAAATGTTCCCATATTTGTTGATATACACAGGGTGAATTACAGTAAATTTTTTTACCATTGTAGATTCTAGAAGATTCACAATTGCCAAACTTTTAAAATGTCATTTGTGCAAAATGTTCCCATATTTGTTGATATACACAGGGTGAATTACAGTAAATTTTTTTACCATTGTAGATTCTAGAAGATTAACAATTGCCAAACTTTTAAAATGTCATTTGTGCAAAATGTTCCCATATTTGTTGATATACACAGGGTGAATTACAGTAAATTTTTTTACCATTGTAGATTCTAGAAGATTCACAATTGCCAAACTTTTAAAATGTCATTTGTGCAAAATGTTCCCATATTTGTTGATATACACAGGGTGAATTACAGTAAATTTTTTTACCATTGTAGATTCTAGAAAATTCACAATTGCCAAACTTTTAAAATGTCATTTGTGCAAAATATTCCCATATTTGTTGATATACACAGGGTGAATTACAGTAAATTTTTTTACCATTGTAGATTCTAGAAGATTCACAATTGCCAAACTTTTAAAATGTCATTTGTGCAAAATGTTCCCATATTTGTTGATATACACAGGGTGAATTACAGTAAATTTTTTTACCATTGTAGATTCTAGAAAATTCACAATTGCCAAACTTTTAAAATGTCATTTGTGCAAAATGTTCCCATATTTGTTGATATACACAGGGTGAATTACAGTAAATTTTTTTACCATTGTAGATTCTAGAAGATTCACAATTGCCAAACTTTTAAAATGTCATTTGTGCAAAATGTTCCCATATTTGTTGATATACACAGGGTGAATTACAGTAAATTTTTTTACCATTGTAGATTCTAGAAGATTCACAATTGCCAAACTTTTAAAATGTCATTTGTGCAAAATGTTCCCATATTTGTTGATATACACAGGGTGAATTACAGTAAATTTTTTTACCATTGTAGATTCTAGAAGATTCACAATTGCCAAACTTTTAAAATGTCATTTGTACAAAATGTTCCCATATTTGTTGATATACACAGGGTGAATTACAGTAAATTTTTTTACCATTGTAGATTCTAGAAAATTCACAATTGCCAAACTTTTAAAATGTCATTTGTGCAAAATGTTCCCATATTTGTTGATATACACAGGGTGAATTACAGTAAATTTTTTTACCATTGTAGATTCTAGAAGATTCACAATTGCCAAACTTTTAAAATGTCATTTGTGCAAAATGTTCCCATATTTGTTGATATACACAGGGTGAATTGTAGTAAATTTTTTTACCATTGTAGATTCTAGAAGATTCACAATTGCCAAACTTTTAAAATGTCATTTGTGCAAAATGTTCCCATATTTGTTGATATACACAGGGTGAATTACAGTAAATTTTTTTACCATTGTAGATTCTAGAAGATTCACAATTGCCAAACTTTTAAAATGTCATTTGTGCAAAATGTTCCCATATTTGTTGATATACACAGGGTGAATTACAGCAAATTTTTTTACCATTGTAGATTCTAGAAAATTCACTATTGCCAAACTTTTAAAATGTCATTTGTGCAAAATATTCCCATATTTGTTGATATACACAGGGTGAATTACAGTAAATTTTTTTACCATTGTGGATTCTAGAAGATTCACAATTGCCAAACTTTTAAAATGTCATTTGTGCAAAATGTTCCCATATTTGTTGATATACACAGGGTGAATTACAGTAAATTTTTTTACCATTGTAGATTCTAGAAGATTCACAATTGCCAAACTTTTAAAATGTCATTTGTGCAAAATGTTCCCATATTTGTTGATATACACAGGGTGAATTACAGTAAATTTTTTTACCATTGTAGATTCTAGAAGATTCACAATTGCCAAACTTTTAAAATGTCATTTGTGCAAAATGTTCCCATATTTGTTGATATACACAGGGTGAATTGTAGTAAATTTTTTTACCATTGTAGATTCTAGAAGATTCACAATTGCCAAACTTTTAAAATGTCATTTGTGCAAAATGTTCCCATATTTGTTGATATACACAGGGTGAATTACAGTAAATTTTTTTACCATTGTAGATTCTAGAAGATTCACAATTGCCAAACTTTTAAAATGTCATTTGTGCAAAATGTTCCCATATTTGTTGATATACACAGGGTGAATTGTAGTACATTTTTTACCATTGTAGATTCTAGAAGATTCACAATTGCCAAACTTTTAAAATGTCATTTGTGCAAAATGTTCCCATATTTGTTGATATACACAGGGTGAATTACAGTAAATTTTTTTACCATTGTAGATTCTAGAAGATTCACAATTGCCAAACTTTTAAAATGTCATTTGTGCAAAATGTTCCCATATTTGTTGATATACACAGGGTGAATTATAGTAATTTTTTTTACCATTGTAGACGCTAGAAGCTTCACAATTGCCGTCACTAAAATAAAGTCAGGGAGAGGTCTATCGGTATTTTCTGTGAGAACAGAAGATTCCTCTGCAACACAGTATTTCCAGTTCTACGGATACTTATCGCAACAGCAAAATATGCTACAAGACTTTGTTAGAACGTACACGTATCAGAGAGCAATATTATGCAATTTAGACGATTTCAAGGATAAAGTCGTATTGGATGTTGGGGCAGGTTCTGGGATATTGTCATTTTTTGCTGCGCAGGCCGGTGCAAAGAGGATTTATGCCGTAGAAGCTTCCACTATGGCTCATTTTGCCCAAGTAATTACATTAATAGTAATTAAACATATCAGGGTAATAATATCTATTTTCAGAAACTAGTGTCATCTAATAATTTAACAGACACTATTAAAGTAATTCCTGGTAAAATAGAAGAAATCGAACTTCCAGAAAAAGTAGATGTAATCATTTCTGAGCCAATGGGGTATATGCTTTTTAATGAAAGGATGTTGGAGACTTATTTGCATGCTAAAAAGTGGCTGTCTTATGGAGGAAAGATGTACCCGTCAAGAGGCGATCTTCATATAGCACCGTTCACGGACGATTCTCTCTATATGGAACAATATAGCAAAGCGAATTTTTGGTACGACTGTCAGTGATGTTCATTTCTGATCTTCGAGTAGGTTTCAGACTTGCTTCCATGGGGTGAATTTATCAGCAATTCAAAACTGCGCTGTTAAGGAATATTTTAGACAACCAATTGTGGATACATTTGATATTAGAATTTGTATGAGTAAATCTATTAGGCATGTCGTGGACTTCTCGGAAGCTGATGAAACTGACTTGCACACAATTGGTAAGTTCAAATTTAACGTTTCTGAATTTTGAAAATCTTTATTTTTGAGATATCCCCCTGGAGTTTCATATACTGGAATCCGGAACCTGCCATGGTTTGGCGTTTTGGTTCGACGTAGCTTTTGCAGGGTCTCAACAAACAATTTGGCTAAGTACTGGTCCAACTGAGCCTTTGACTCACTGGTATCAAGTTAGGTGTCTATTAGAACAGCCTTTGTTACTTAAACAAGGGCAGGTTTTAACTGGAAGGGTCTTACTTGTTGCCAATAAAAGGTGTGTATAAGTGGTGTATTTGAAATATTTGAATTTTTCTATTTAATACAGGCAAAGTTATGACGTCACCATCGATTTATCAGTGGAGGGAACGAATCAGACTTCCAAAAACACATTAGATCTGAAAAATCCGTACTTTAGGTATACTGGAGCGCCCGTTCAGCCTCCACCAGGCATTTCAAACGTTTCACCTAGCGAAAGTTATTGGACTCAATTGGATGCACAAGGAGTTCGTAATGGTAAATCACTTACTTCGGAGTAATTCTTAACGGTTGTGTTTAAGCTGTGAATATGGTAAATGGAATGTCAGTAAATGGATTAGGGGAAGTTTCAATGGATACCACACAAACCCTCATTAACAGCAATTTGATGGCAAATAATCTCATTGCTTTAGGTAATACAAGATGATCAAATTAATCGATTTTTTGTAATGTACCTTGTATATTAGATCCAGCTCACTTGACAGATGCACCACAACCTAATATCCACCCTGGTTGTATATCCAGTACCGGTCGTGGTAGGGTGGCAGCCAGTCCAACTTCGACTCACACAGCTCAGTTGATTGGTGGAGCAATATCTCCATCTCTTTTTACCTCGCCAAATCATCAGGTAAGATCTTTTATGTGATTTTCTTATAACCCCAAATAGTTAGTAGATTAGCTAGTCTAGGCTAATCTACACAGAAATTTTGTTTATTGAAAAGGAATAAAATTTTAGGATAGAACTTTAAGGATGACGAATTTATTTAGAAAAATCCACTTAGGAAAAGAAAGATTTTGATAAGAAGTTTGTTGATTTATAATTTGTATTCTTGAGTTTGACTTATTTTATCAATTTTAATTCGTTAATTTAATAAAGTGGTTCCTTTAAACGTGATTTTTGTTCGCAGCAGCAGCCCCTAGTGATGACGAATTACCCGGTTTGTGCAAACTTAATGATCGGAGACTATGTAACCCCAGGAAACGGAGTATCTATTCCACCATATCGCTAGTAGAGTTAAAACTGTGCTCAAAAACTATTTAAAAAATTCGCCAAGGGTCGCGTGAATGTTTTATTACTTACAGTTTGGTATTGTACTTTGTTTTCGTGCTTATTGTGATTTTGAACTGTTTCAAAGATGTTTTCGCTAGTTCCTAGTGAAAACATCTTTTGGGATTTATTCCCATGCCTTAGCGTATTCATGAATGCGGCAGGGAGCATATGTTTTTATTTTGTATCGTTCAATTTTAAAACATCACATTGTGAAAGCAATAACTATAAATTGAATGACTCAGTTTTAACAATCTGGTCACTGTATTAAGTTTAACAATAGCATTAAGGCGGAACTAAGTTTTTTCTCTCCGAGTTTCCATACGAACATTTCAAGAAATTTAGAGAGATAGACGATGTCGTTTCACAGCCTTAACCACAACACTCTTTCTATAGCAACATTGCATTATTTGGAACACGCCGAATTATTTTTTGTATATTTATGGAGCTACAAATCTACGGCATCATGGGCAACTTTAATTATTTTTTCTATACATTTCATTTAGTGTGAATGTTGCTATTTTGTCTGTGATATTTTGGTTACATTATTTTAATCACACGTTTCCTGACCTAATATTTTAGGTGACACTTAAGTTTCCCGCTTACTGTGTTTTTATTTATTCTGTAATTATTTTTAGTTCAATGAAATGAATCCTGTGTTAATGATTCAGCTGCATCTGGTATTACATGCGAAGAATCTTTCTATTGATCTGTATAAGTAATGGAGCATATTCTGCCTTACCATACCACATGCAATGGCAGTGTAATGAAAGCCTAGTTACACGTAGTATATGCTTCATGTATACCATAGGATAATTTACTGTACATTTTGATTAAGTAAAACAGTACATTGTATAATTTTCATTTTATTTTCATTGAACTTGAAAAAATTCAGTCAAAAAGAAAACAAGTCCACGTGAGTACAGTTTGAAAAAGAGCAAATGCTCACCTGGGAAGGTGAGGGCCAACCACTACATGCCTGGTCCGCTGCAGCGGCAACTCGAAGAAGGAGAAAGGAAATATCGATCGGTTCTTCAGGTAAATACGAGCTCCATATTTAATTTAACCCGAGACAAGACGCGTATCTAATTGCACCCCCTTCAACCCCCGAACACATAAAGTTGATATGACGAAAATTTAAGCATCGAACCACCTCTTTCTACTACTAATTACTTACTACTAATTTAACGCAAAAAATTACACCCCTGAAACTCGCTTCCTTCAAACCCCAACCACAAAAACTTGACTTGGAGGAAATTTAACCCTTGCACCGCCTACAACCGAAAGAGTTGAATTGAACAAAAAAACTGCGCCTCTAAAACTCGCCCCCTTCAACCCCGAAACACAAAAAAAAATGACTTGTACGGAATTTAACCCTTGGACCAGTTATTATCACAGGAGACTATTTTGAACGCAAGAAATTGTACCCCCAAAACCCACAGCCTTCAACCCTCAAACACAAATAATTGACTTGGAGAAAATTGAGCCCTTGGACTATCTACAACAGAAACAGACTAACTGAACGTAAAAAGTTGCAACCCCGAAAACCACCCCCTTCAACCTCCAAATACGAAAAATTGACAAACATAAATAAGTGACTCGATGGAAATTTAATTCTAGGCGAACTTTTACTAAGAATTGCTATGCCAAAAATCAACCGTTTTTGAGAAAATTAAGAATTTCGGTTTTTATGACAAGTGCAGGCCTGACTTCAAAAAGATGTAACATCCTTACAGTATGAAGTGAGAAAACGATATTAATTTGGCATGAAAGCTAATGTAGTTTGTATCCGGCGCCCCTGGAGTCAAATTGGGTAAAGGTGTTCTCTGCAAATTTTTAAACATCAACTTCTTTGGTCAAAAAGTCAATTTTTTCAAATGGAATACCCCAACTATTTTATGGCACATCGATGCAGAATTTAATTGTTTATGATTTTAATCTACATGTTTGTTTCGTTATATTTTTAATGGCAAATTCTGGTTTTACTTAAGAAATTCGCTCGGATTCTCGATTTTTATTTCGAGAGGAACACCAACCTCAAAATTTCAAATGGGAATTCCCCAGCTGTGTTTAAAGCTAATTTCATTGTGAATTCAATTCTGTAAAAGTTTTTGATTTCCGTTCATTTTCAGCGTCCTCGGTCAAATTGTAAATTACATTAAGGCCCTTTGTGGCGGGGCTGTGCGGGGGACTCTATGTGACTGGGACATTTCTGGACATAGAAGGAGCATTTGACAATGTTTCCTATGATTCCATGTGTTCAGCCTTAGAAGAACATGGGGCACACTCGGTGCTCATACGCTGGGTCCGGGCCATGCTTACTCAAAGGGTCATTTCTGCCTCCATAGGCTCGAGTTCTCTCAGGGTGACCGCTTCGCGGGGCTCCCGCAGGGAGGGGTTCTGTCTCCTCTTCTGTGGAACCTGATTGTGGATGGCTTACTGAGGGAGCTCAACGACCACGGAGTGTTTGCACAGGGTTATGCGGATGACGTTGTAATCCTAGTGCAGGGCAAGTTTCTGAACGTGGCCCGAGATTGCTCTCAACAGGGCCACGGGCTCGTCCAGAAATGGTGTCACGAGACTGGTTTGTCGGTCAACCCTGGCAAGACAAACCACGTAATTTTCACAAGACGTAAGGTAGGGGACTATAAGGCTCCCACACTTCTTGGCCACCATCTGCGTGTTTCCCACGGGGTCAAGTATCTGGGAGTACATCTGGATGCAAAGCTATCGTGGCGTAAACACGTGGAACTGAAACTCGAAAAGGCGACTGCTGCCCTATGGGCATGCAGGAGGGCCGTCGGCACAACGTGGGGTTTCAAACCCACAATTGTCCGCTGGCTTTATACATGTGTTATAAGGCCAATGATCACTTATGGCGCTCTGGTATGGCGCTGCTCAAGTGGTGCCAGCATTGCCTGGCTCGCGTGCAGCGTCATGCTTGTCTGCTCATCACTGGTGCGTTCAAATCCACACCAACGGCGGCTCTGGAAATTATAGTCGGGCTCCGGCCTCTACATCTACTTGTGGAGGAGACGGGCGCGGCCGGGTTTCTAAGGCTCCGGGACACTGGGCAGTGGAAATCATCAGGACCGGGCGATGGCCATCGCCGGATTGGCCACATTTTAATGGAAGCTGATCCCATCTTTAGGATGAGAAGCGATGGCTCTATCCCCCGCGTCATCACTCACCATGATTTTGAAGTGACCATTCCGGCACGCGAAACATGGGAACAGGCAACCCGAGCCCTCACGTCCGGGAGATGGCTCGTCTGTTATACAGACGGGTCTTTGTCCCCGATGGGTGCTGGTGCGGGCATCTGGAGCGATGAGCTCGGCATGGAACTCTCAATTCCTCTGGGCCAAAATGCTTCAGTCTTTCAGGCGGAAATATTCGCCATTCTAACTTGTGCCTCTGAGCTCAAAGGTAAAGCCGTCTCCAACAGACGAATATGCATTTTCTCTGACAGCCAGGCCGCCATAGAGGCTTTGCATTCCTGCAAGTGCAGCTCTCGGTTGGTCTGGGACTGTCATGAGGAATTACGGAGTCTGACGGAGGACAACAGGGAATTTGTCCTCTGCTGGATACCGGGCCACGCCGGCTACAGGGGTAATGATCGAGATGGCTGATGGTCTTGCTCGTGAAGGCTCAGCAAGGGCCTTCATTGGGCCGGAACCGGCACTGCCCGTTCCCCGTAGTCAGCAAAAAGCCGCACTCAGGAAATGGGTGAAGAACTGCCATTCAAAAGAATGGCGAGAACACGATCTAAGACAGACGGATCTCTTCATTGAAGGACCGAGCTTCGATCGGGGCGAAGAACTGCTCAGGCTTCCTCGAAGAGACTTGAGAATAGCTGTGGGACTCTTTACTGGTCACGGGCCCCTAGCTAGACACCTACATGTAATCGGCGTTATGGACGACGATACATGTAGAAGATGCTATGGAGAGGATGAAACCCCTCTGCATATCCTCTGTTACTGCCTGGAGCTATCCAGGCTGAGGGAGGAATATCTAGGCTCCGCTCTGCTGGAGCCTGCAGACATTCGAGGAGCTCCGGTTAGGCAGGTCTTGGGCTTTATAAAGGCCACAGGGCTTGTTTAGGATGCTCTCGATAACTACACTGGGGGTGAACACAATGGGCCACTTAGGCCTCCGTGTTCGGGCTCATGTCTGGGCCACCCCACGCTCTCAAAAAAAAAAAAAAAAAAAAAAAAAAGGCCCTTTGTGATGCATCGTTTTTGATGGGTCTGCAAACTGATACAAGGATTTTTCAACTCCATCAACTTCTTCAAAAGTTACCCTGAAGAGCATGAATCTGTTCACAACGATAGCTTTAACGTATTTTACAATTTGACCATATAGAGGGTGCCGAAAGTAAGCGGATATCAAAAATTTTTATAAAATTGAATACATAATGAAATTAGCTTTAAAATGATGTGTCTCAACTGGGGGGTTGCCATTTGAAGTAGGGGTTGGTGCGTTGTGAAACACCATGAATGAATTTAAGTGATCCCCTCGAAATAAAAATCGACTGTCTGAGCGAATTTTCATATTTCATTTCGTTCAAGAGATATTCTATTCGAGGTCGAAGTTTTCGTTCGGACACCTTGTATAAATGGACTTTGACGCACCGGTGGGACTACATAATAATTATTGGTATTTGAACGTTGCGAAAGGCGGTGATCCATCTTACTCAAAGTGGGCTCAATATTTAAATCGAAGAGGAAATTGATATGAAAATCAAACTCAAAGTCGACTTTGAGTTTCATTTCATTTTATTCAATTTCCTCTTCGATTTATTGGTATTTGATTTTAAAACGCAAAAATACATTAAAATGCCGTCCTGATGTTAATTTGTGTTGATCATATTCATAGACAGTTGTTGATGACAAACTCATAGAAAGATTTTTGCACCCCGATATACAGGGCGTTCCAATGACGTATCACAAGTGGGGGGTTGCCATTTAAAATTTTAAAGTGGGGGTTGGTTTGGGTCAGGGAGTGCGTGGAAAATTTTACCAATCACAGATTTAAGTGTCCCCCTTCATATAAAAATCGGCCTGTCCGAACAAATTTTCATATTTCGGTTCACTTGCGAGATATTGCGGGTGGAAAGTTTTCATTGGAACACCTTGTATGCTAACATTGCGGTGCTGTGGGTGGGCCCAGATACAGCTCAAGCAATGAGTTTTGAATCTAATCATATATACAGGGTCTCCCAACGGTGCGACAAAGTCCATTTATGTCCACGTCATTAATAATATCGAAAATCTGTGTTTGCCAACCGTTCGTGACTGAAAATGTGCATAATCTAACATTACTATGAACTCATATTTTATGGCACATCCGAAAGAAAGGTCAGGGCTACCTGATGACACACTTTAATGTCGAATTTCATGCACAGAGTGTCCCCGGTAAAGTTTCAAATTAACAGAAGACAAAATCTCAAAAACGCATCTAATAGAGAATTAAATACTAGGTCAACTTTCTTAACAAATCCCTATACCTAAATGGCATCCTTTCCAAGTTACTTAAATTTTTTGGGTTTCTAGCTTAATCCGTCTGGAGTTAATAACCGCCTTTAATTCAAATATCGATTTTATTGTCACTATCGCGGTTAGAAATGATTTTGTTAATTGACTTTGGTATTGAAATCATTTTTGTTGACTTTAGAAAATATTGCCGAATTAATCACTGTTTATCCTTATTGCAAATTGCTTCACCCTGTTTTTTTTTTAAATATTTTGCAAACAGCCGTTAACTGTATTATCTTGAATTATACGTTGTTATACACCGTAGAGTTTATCGTTTTAAAGACATTCACTTGTTCTGTTACTCTTAAAACTGCTGATAATTTGAAAAACATGATATTTAAGTATAGGAATTTGTTAAGAAAGTCGACCTAGAATTTACTTCTCTATTAGCCGGAGAAAAAAATTCAAGGTCATCCATTTGAAACATTAGAAATTTTGTCTTTTTAATTTCTGTTAATTTGAAAATTTACACGCTATGCATGAAATTCGACATTAAAGTGTGTCATCAGGTAGCCCTGGCCTTTCTTTAGGATGTGCCTTAAATTCGGAAGAGAAGAATTTCAAAGTCTTGTTTTTGCCAAATTCTACACATTTTATTCAATAACTCAAAAACGATTGAATTTAAGTATGGGGCACACCTGACAAAAGTTGCACAGAATGACACGTAGAAACCAAGAATGCATTTGGCTGTTCAACATTTAACAGAATGCAATTTTGTGCTGCCCCCCCTACATGAGCCGCCCATGTGAGTTCATACACTGAGAAAAAATTTACGTAAATTCTAATAGCAGTTATTAGAAAGTTATATTAAAATACGGGACGGCAACGCCGTTTTGTTGGGGCGACTAAATTGGGAATCCTGGTGTTGAACAGTTCTCGTTATTAACAGCACATATAAAAATTTATTGTCCTAAATGACCAGTTACGTAGATCCTAATAAACGGTTCTATTACTGCCAACAACATTGGCTTAGTAACCTTTAGAATACGTATCTTTTGCAGTAGCAATAAGAAACTCTGGCCACAGCAGTTCTTTCGTATTAATAGCAAATAGAAGAATCTATTAGGAGCAATATGCCCATTTACCTAGGTACTAAAATTCAAACCATGATTTTCTAAAAATAATTTATTACACCCCTATGTAGGTAGGGATGTGATTATTAAAAATACATATTAGGCACATTCTTATATGGTTAAACAGGAAACATACAATATACCTAATACATTATTGGTAATTATGTAGATGATTAAACAGGAAAAATACGATAATACATTACTCGCAATATGTATATAGATGATTAAACAGAAAAAATACAATATTACACGAGGTAGTTTCAAAGTCTTGTTCCACAAAATTTACTTAGGTACTGTTTAGGACGCGTTTCGGAGTGTTACTCCATCTTCAGCTATAAAAGAAATTAACACAAAATACAAAACACTTGCCTGGAAAACGAAAAAACGTTTGGGTCAAAGAAAAATAACAGCTTTTGAGTCACACTGTAAATTCATCGAAAGACGCTCAAACAACAAACTACCTCGTGTAATCAAACATCAGTTCCTCTTTGAAAAAATGGACCAAACTTTCAACCAAAAATACAATAATACATATTATGTATGGTAATACACCAAATGCACCAAAAAAACCGAACAAAATATTTTTGGGTATAAGTCGATCGGCTATTTCTTAACCGTTTCTGATAAACGTGATCTTAAATTAAAGCTAAGGAATCAGGCTTTCTTCAAGACACACCGCACAATAACACGTGTACAACTACACACACAACTACACACACACACCCCCAGTGGTATTGAACTCTGACCGCTAGACCGCGTGTTCATTAGCACATTGCCAACAACTAACTACCCCAACCCAAACCGTTGTCGATGATATCCGATTCTGACATTTAGACCATTGTCTCAGGAGACAAAGCAAGCTCTGGAAACAATTTAGGCTGTGGCCGCAAATAAACGTTTAGTTGCCATAACAAAAATTTTCCAAAAAAACCTAGACAGGAACAGGAGCATTCACGAGCTCTGCCATCATTAAAAATTTACTCATAACAACATTACAATTCTAATAGTCTCCCAAAAAAATGTATTTTGCTGCGGTAGATATTTCGTTTAGTTACAGTCATACGCCATTTAATTATTAAAACTAAATTTCTTTTTGCCACAAACATACAAATCTTAGTATGACATTCTAATTGCTTGATTTTTCTCAGTGTAGTAATTTTAGATTATGCACATTTTCAGTCCCTAACGGTTGGCGTACACAGATTTTCGATATTATTAATGGCGTGGACATAAATGGACTTTGTCGCACCGTTGGGACACCCTGTATATGTGGACAGTCGTACGTATGCATTACTCATAATTATGTGCATACTATACTAAACAGGAAAAATTCCGCAACATTACGGCTTCCTCGAATTGCCGTACCGGATGTGGAATATCTCGGCCGTTACTAAGATTATAGACAACCCTATCGTGAAACCAAGTAGCGGCGACTGGGTTTTTTTTTTACTTTATTTACCAGAACAAATATACAATACGTGAGAAAAAAGAAAGAAAAATGATGGAATAAGTTGCTGGTAAATCTCAAGGGCTGTGTTCAGTTCTCCCATCCGAGACGGGGACTGTTCTTCCACACAGCCCTTGCCAAAACATAAATAACTAACTATAGCAAGACGGGAGAACACGTTTGGCAAAGTGGAACAAAAATTACAAGAATTTTGAAAAAATGAAGCGCTACTTTACAGAAATAAACAGCAAAACACTGTAATGACTTATGAGTATATTAATCTTAATTTTAATAGAAATATAGCTGAAGATTGTACTGAGAGTAAATAATCTGACTTTTTAAAGAGAGAGATGGACATGTTACGAAACGGAGCAGGAATTTTGTTCATTATATGAGCGATACTGTACGAAAATGAGCGTTTGAAAAATTGTGAATTGTGCAGTGGAATTTCTAAAGTATCTCTTCTTCTGATATTAATATTATGTATATCACTCCGGTCCGGTCCGGTACACTATTTTTCGAGATAAATACTTATAGGAATGCAGTTAACAATGATTTTATGATACAAACATGATGAATGCAATAATCTGCGGTTTGAGTGTTTTTACTTGAATATCTTAATACATAAAGAAAAATAACTTTACTGGCAGCTTCTGAATATGCGTATTTTTACTGGCAGCTTCTGAATATGCGTATTTCTTTGATTTTCTTCTCGGTATACGATTTAGGTAGGTACGTAAAAAAATCTTTTAGGTATTCGACGTAGACTTGCTTATACCCTCGACTACACCACTGCTGCTAGTGCCATCTCATGATTTATGCACCTAAGCTCCTCTAGAATGACCCTTTAGTGAGGTTACCATTGCGTAGGACTGTTGTTGAAAATAGGTACCTAACACTTATGAAAAAAAATTGGAAGTCTCGGAGACGGTAGAAACTTTTTCACAGAATTTGTAAATATAACATTTACCTTATACTGTAATCAAGTCAGAATCTGTGAGTCAGAGGTTGGGCGTGCCGGCCGGTTGTCGATCGCTGATGCCTCGGCTGATGCTGTCGTGCGCATTTACTAAAATGTGTTTCACCCCTAAAATGACTTTTTGAAAAAATGGCACTAAGGTTTTCGATCCGGTAATGTAACAGCCATCGAATCCAATAGTAACGATATGTTTTTTTGTAAAATAAATTCAAAAAATTGCCCCTTTGCCACTAAAATGGCACTGAGGTTTTCGACTTGAAAAAAAATCAGCTATAAAATCCGGTAATAAAAATATGTAGTTATACATAGGTTTTTCAGGGCACCACCGTTTTTTGGCCAAAAGGGCACCATGTATGAATACATTTTCAGAAGCAGAATTCGAAGAGCTTTCATATGGTAACGCGAAAAATCAGGGGTTGTGTTAAATTTTTTAAAGTTCATGACCAAAAAAGGCACTTTCCATGAACCGATGTGGCCCAAAATCTAATCGGCACCTACAAATTGCTCACTTAATATCATCTGGATACGTTCACTACTTTGAGCTGCAGCGTGATTACAGACAGACATTTTTCAAAAACCCTTTTCGTGTTCCCAGGACCCTAAAACGTAACGATTTGATGTTTTTTGACGAATCGATTTTTGGATTCGCGAAGCGTAGAAGTTAAAAAATTATAAATCGCCCAACGAAAATCATAAATATTGATTGTGTTGAGCAAGTCGCTTAGGCAGTGGCGCACCCAGAAAAACGTTTGGCAATAAAAAAAGTTGGGGCGGCTCCCACGGAAAACCAAAATTCGGGGGTGCGGAAAAAAATTAAGGAAGCCTGCCCCCTTTGGTTACAGGAATTGGAAGGTTCCACTCATTTCTGGACTTAACAATTTTACTATGAAATTCAAAAGTGAAATTTGTCATTGTAAAAAATTTATTTGTACTCTAAGTGTCCTATAACTTCTAATTAATAATAATATCCTCCTCCATATCCACCATAATAGCCACCATAACTTCTCCCGTACCCGTAACCTCCTCCATAGCCATAACCACCACCATATCCTCCATATCCTCTATATCCTCCATAATAAGGGCTAAAAGACCTAGCAGCTCCATAACTGAAATTTAAAAGAAAAATAAGTTAGGATTAAAAAAAAATATATTAAATTGGTATTTACCCAGCAGCAAAACCTAATCCCTTCGCCGCAAATCCTGCTCCAAGAAGACCAGCACCAGCAATTCCAGCACCAGCAAGTCCTGCAGCTCCCAATCCAACAGCTCCAAGTGCAGCACCTCCAAGTGCTAACTTGCCCAATATAAAGGGTGCCCTTTTCGTTCTCACCAGTGCAACATTTTGATTATTATCTTCAGAAGGGATGACGGCCGCACTAATGGCAAGCGCAAGACTTAACAGCACTGCAGGAACGACAAATTTCATCTTTACGTTAAAGAAAAGATTTAAACTGATTCTGAAATCTTTCGTTGGCTCTATATAAAGCCTCTAGAACTGAATTCCAGTTTGGAGACAGTATTGGCGGTTATTTAAAAAACATGATTGGAGACAAGAGGTCATCAGATTTTCATGGTCGGAGGTGTGTTTCAATTGATTAATTATTTTTATTTATTTTTACATACCTATCTTCGCAGCCGTAATTAATTTTACATTTTTATCAATTTCTTCAAGTGCGGTTAATGATAATAACAAATAGTTGTTTTACACGTTTATTTGTATTTGTTTTGGGTGGCGACGGTGTTTGATAATTTATTGCCAAATTTTACATAGTCTCGTATCCGGGATGGGTTGGAAGATACACATAAAAGTCATTATTCAACTTGCCAGGAATTTCCGAGGAAACTTTAAATTTTTGTCAAAAATTCTCTCAATCGAAGGTCGCTTTAATAATTGCTGAATGTTTTTATAAATAGCGACTTTCGTTCTTTTAGTGTATGACTTGCGTTTTTTATCTTAACATTGACACCTGGTTGTGCATTGAACTTGAGCTTCAAATTCTTCAATGAAAGGTTAAACGTCCCGCGGAACAGGTAATCGGTGGTCTTTTCCTTCATTTTCATTCCAATCTCAATGATTATTAATATTTAATATGCGTAAAGGACATGTGACCTAGTTATTTTAATATCAAGATCACCAAAATTGTATTGGCACTTAATTTAGATTAAAATTGACAATTGATGAATTCCTTTCCATTTTTAGTGCCGCGGCAGAATGCGAGGCACTCTTGTTGATTATTCGCACGCTCGCTCCTCAGCTGTTCGTCGCATAACTTGAGAACGGATTGAGATATCGAGCTGAAACTTGGTAGGCAGCTTCATCTCCCGAAAAGTAAGGCGGGGATTGCTTTTGGGACATATCGGACAAAGGGGGTGGGAATTAGGGGTGAAAAACCGAAACATTATTAATTGCAATAACTCGAGAACTAGTGGAGGTATCTTGTTGAAACTTGATATGCACGTTCGACCCTCAAGTCTGTTGAAGGTGAATGGGTGCTAATTTAGGGGGATGAAAACCACAAAAAATATGATAACTCTGCATGCAGCTGTTATGGAAACTCAATGTACACACACATATCGGTGAAATCTTGCGGGGGATGCGTTTTTTTCGTAAAATCGAATACAGATGGGATGGAAATTAAGGGTTGCAACTTGAAATTCCGCATAATAAGTATTGGTCGAAATTGACACGCCATTCGATAGCCTTCCACTAATGATTCATATTTTGAAAAAAAACACCCTTAAACACAAAAATACGAGAACTCAACTCAACGTATCAAGGCTGGATTTGGTGTGTTAATTTACAGCGACACTGTAGGCGTATGGGCAAAGTTTCATTATGATCTAACAAGGCCCAGCAAACACAGAAGGTCTGGCCGTGTTATGGCAACTGTCCGGCAAGTCCGGCACTGGCAATAGAATTACGGCCGTGTACTGGCCAGACGAGAATCGGCCATACGAAAGCAGCCTCAACGTGGCCGTACTATGGGCATACGAACAACGGCCAGACAAAGACAGCCATGGCACGGCCGGCCTCTGGCAGCCCTAACCCGGCCGACTCCTGACAGCCTTAGCCCGGCCGGCCTCTGGCTGCCTCATTCTGGCCGTATTGAAAATGTTTCTGTAGTTAAATAATATGATGATGGTGATTAATTTGATAATGTAACCCTTACTATCATACAATTCGCAAAATTAAAGAGTATTACATATTTTTTAAATAATTGCCAGTTAGTTTATGTACAAGATACGAACAAAGTAAAGTATGAAGTGAAGCGGCCTAGTAGCAAGAAACTCGACTATCGTCCAAAGAATCCGGGTTCGGTTCCCGGTGGTGAAGCGTTTTATCACGTTTTTTTTCGTCCCGAGGTAGTTCCGGCCTGAACGTGGCCATAAGAACGCCGTAATGTGGGCGCAAACAGAACCAGACCCGGCCCGTGCCTAGGCAACGTAGATCGGCCGTAACAAAACCAGAGGCACACATGCGGACGGCGCCAGATCAGGCACTCGCTTCTGGGCCGGTTCCGGCTTATCCGGGCAGCCTCATTCCGGCCGGCAACCGGCCATAAGATTGAGGTTTGCTGGGGGGGGATGAAATTTAAAGGTGAAAGTGGACATTTTTTTACGTAAGTGGTGGAATAAAATTATGGGGTTTGATAGATTTCTGTCGACAATTGAAAAAAAGTCTTACGAGTCTTCAACCTAAAACCAACCCCTACGCTACTAACAACCCCTAAGCCCTAGCAATCGAAGAGTAAATAAATACATTTGAAATTAAATTTAGCGAAGGAGAGGATCTAGGTGGTTGCAATAAAGAGCTACAGTGGTTCAGCCAACGTTTCGCCTATATTTTCAGGCTTCTTCAGGTACTTCCCACTTCGGCTCACATCACCTAGTGATGTTGCATTATCGAACTTGAAATTGTTTGTTTAAATGTTTAAAGTTGAAATGTTTAAATGTTCCAACTTTTTGCTAGATTATTCACCATTTCAACTTTAAACATTTAAACAAACAATTTCATGTTCGATAATGCAACATCACTAGGTGATGAGCCTGAAGAAGCCTGAAAATATAGGCGATCCTCTTATTCGCTAAATTTAATTTCAAATATTTTGCAATTTTATTTATCTTTTCAAGTTTTCTTGTGATTTTTCGATAATTCAAAGTCATTTTCTTTAATTTGTAACCCATCCACAATTTTTCAACCCCTTTCATGATATGTGTCCATCCGACCAGGTAAATACTCAGCTGCGGGTGGGCATATTCAGATTTCTAAGCTGTACGACATCTTCTGGTGGCTTTTAATGGAAGAATAACACAGGTAGGTACCTACTAAAATTTTTAAAAAATCTGTAGATAGTCAGGATCCCTTTATTATTGATCTGTAAAAATATGCACGACATTTTTTTATAAAGCTTTAAAAGGAGCAAATACGTAGCAACAGCGCAAATCGTCATGATAACTGCAGTGCTTACCCGACGCAACCCAACTTGAAATTAGCTCCTAGGTGAATAGTGTGTTGTATAACTCCTGACCACAAACCCTTTTTTATTAGTACGGAAGCATATCCAAACGCACTGTAGTGTTAGTGAAATCGCTCGCTCGTCCGTCTACTCTGTCCGTCGCATAACTTGAGAACGAAAGCAGATATCGAGCTGAAATTTTGTACACGGGTGTATACCCCGAAAATGTCGGCTGGGATCGTTTTTGGGCCATATCGGACCATAGAAGCCGGAGTTACGGGTGAAAAACCGAAAGAAATTGTAATTTTCGACATTTGATCGTGAACGCTGCCTCAACGCTTGAAGATAGATGAAGAAGTATGAATGGAGGAATTGTCGGCAATGAAAAGATCTACAAAAAATCCTGAACGGCATCTAGCTAATATGTGTTTGATCGTTTTTGTGTTTTAATTTTTGACGACCAAATTAATCTTTTGTTTTTAAATTAGTGCTAACAAGATCCCCTGTTTAGGTGAAACCAACAGTGTGGCATTTTTTCAAAAGGACAAAACGAAAAGTGAAAATTTGGTTTAAAGGCTCCTCTTGTTTTGTTAGCTGAAAGGCGCAAACTACGTCCTTTCCAAAAGATTGACAAGGGATCCACCCGAAACTTAAAATACAACAATTAACCTGATCCGTTGAAGCCTTTATCGAAGTCTTCGATAGGTACTTTCTTTCCATTTTTTTTACACAGGTAAACTGTACTTAATTGTAAAATTGATAAATGTACAATAAATTTTTCTGTTACACAGTAACTTCTCTCGAATACTTCCAGTAGAATGCAGACCTTTTGTCGGGGTATTATATTATTATATTATATTATTATATTATTATATGGTTGTACCATCCAGTCTACTCTTTTTCGCATTGAATATATAATAATAATAATAATAATAATAAGTTTATTTGCCCAACAGAATTATACATTCCAATTATAGGACAAACTAAAAGACAAAAGATGAGAAAATAATACATAATTGAACAGAAATAGAAAAAGTGAATACAAGTACTCAATGACTGATTAGTTAACCGAGGCTTCGATATAACATTTTCTAATAGAGTGAAGACTGGAGAAGTTAATGTCACATTTCAGCGCTACTGAATTGAAACAACTACACATAAAATTGAGAGGTGATTTAATTAGCAGATTAGTGCGAGGAGTTGGAACATAAAATAAAGGTTGATGACGTGACGGATAAGAAGGCACATAGAAAGGCAGTAATGCAGTAATTCAAGTAACGGAGGAGAATCTATTTGCCCTCTCACCAGTTTGACGACAAAAATCAACGCAAATACTTCCCTTTTCAACTCAAGGGACTCAACATTAAACTAAACTCCTTGAGCAATAATGAGTGGTCACAATTTCTCGGAGGGTAATACCCTTTGCACTTAAATGATAGAAATTTTAAAAATTTTCTTTGTATGGTTTCAATACTATTAATGTGAACAGCGTAAATAGGAGACCAAACAATGCAACAGTACTCCAATCTGGATCTGACAAACGAGAAATACAACGTTTTAAATGCTGTCATATTAGAAAATTCGTTACAACTGCGGATGAGAAAACCTAGAGTCTTATAACAATAGCTGATTAAGTTTCCAATATGATTTGAAAAGGACAGACTAGAATCGAATATTATGCCGAGGTCTTTATGCTCATTACAGCGCTGCAACACAGTGCCTTCAAAATTGTAATGGAAAGTGATATTCATCAATTTGCGGCCGAACGTCATACACTTGCACTTTGAAACATTCAAGTCGAGTCGGTTCGTCCTACACCAACTCAGTAAGGCTTCCAAGTCGCCCTAAAGTCTTGAGCAGTCCCCCCATTCCCCCATATATAGGTAGGATTTGCTCATTATTACTATTTTGTAGTGTAACATTTCAAACCTAAATCAGTAATTTAATTAGGCAGATCAGTGTTGATGCGATTAGTCCTATAGACTGAAACTTGTGTTGCGCCATTGCAGGGAATTACATGTGGAATGGCAGGACAATACACGATATGCAGGGATTCGTTGATCCAAATGCGGTAGGTACTTTCTTTCCAAGAAACATGTAAGGCTACTTTTAGAGTGTCTACGAAGTTAATGTTTTATTTCTGAACTAGTACTAACAAGATCCCTTGCTCAGGAGTAAAAATCATCGGATGTGACACATTTTCAAAGGGCCAATGGGAAGAGTGAACATTTGGTTCAGAGGGTTCTCTTGTTTTGTTAGCTCAAAAGCGCAAACTACGTCCCTTCCAAAATATTGAGATGTAGGTCATAACATTAGGACGACCTATTCTCAAAAGATGGATTAGCAAAAACACTTTTGTATGCGTAAAAGAGGATCCCAGGGACGACGAGAAGTTGCGTAGAGTACTAGAACACGGCAGTATAGTACATAGTATCATTGACTTAATAATTCACATTTCACTTACCTACCTATTTGTTATGTGTTTTTGTTTTAACAGTTTGGATGCTGAGAATGCTAAGTCTATATAGACTGGAGGCGAGAGATTTCGGGTCCTATTTGATGTACATTTCAATGGCTATAGCTGTCGGTGTTGGACTATCACCATCGCTACTGTTTCAGGTGATCAAACATTCAGTCACGTTTTGATGTGTTCATTCACTAAATATTATTCAGGATTCAAGATGTGAGTTCATTCAGTAACTACAAAGCAACAACTTTCTCAGGAGCATGCAGTAACAGTCTGGCATTGGTGAGTAGGTAGTACCTTAGGCTTGCTTTTTATTTTTGGAGCTCTGCATAGGATTTTTGACCGGTTCGGTGTGTATTAGTGTAGTGTTAAAATTGCAAAGTGGTAGTTGACATCGAGTGAAGAATTCAGAAGATTTTTAGCAACCCAGGTGGGTCTGTATCTGAAATTTTTGATAATGACATAGATAATTACAACTTGTTTTTATAGGATAGAGAGGAGTGGTGAAGTATACTTGCCAAGGAAGACTAAAGTATGTAAAAATGAAGGAATCAGAGCATAGGTGTGGATTATTTACGCTACAAGAAGTATGCTAGAGTTTCTGCAGAATTGGATAAATATTTAAGGATACTTTCAGAATTTTTACCACGGCCAATCACTGATATTCGTTTTTGTTCAATTGTTGCATCATTAAGTCTTCAAAAGCCCGATATGCAGGAATTGGTTTACCCAAGTGCGGTATACTTTATTTCCAAGAAACAGGTAGGTAGGGCTGCTTTTATAGTGTCTACCAAGTTAATGCTTTCCCTTACTTAGGTGAAACCATCAGTTTCAAAGAAACAATGCGAAAAGTGAAAATTTGGTTCAAAGGGTTATCTTGTTTTGTTAGCTGAAAAGCGCGAACTACGTCCCTTCCAAGAGATTGAGCTGTAGCTCAGAACACTAGTACGACATATTCTCAAATGATGGATTAGCTGAAACACTTCTGTAGGTATCTGTAAAAGAGAATATAAATTGTACTGGTCTAAGTTAAGTTGAATCCGCCAATCCAACCCTGAAGGTGTCGCTTGCAACGGTGTACGAAACGTCGGTGAGCAGTACCAATTGACACGGAACCCATCCGGAATCCAAAATTCAACAATCAACCTGATCCGTTGAAGCCTCTATTCAAGTCTTCGATAGGTACTTTCTTTCCATTTTTTTACACAGGTAAACTGTACTTAATTGTAAAATTTATAAATGTACAGTAAATTCTTCTGTTACACAGCAAATTCTCCTGTATACTTTCAGCAGAATGCCACATTAGGAACTTCAAAGATGTGGTTGTACAATCCAGTCGGGCTAGGTCTACTCTTGTTCGCATTGCAAATAGGTACGCTTTGCTTATTATTATTATTATTTTGCCTGAGCGTAACATTTTAAATCTAAATCAGTAATTTAGTTAGTTTTATTAGTTAGTTGATGCGATTAGTGGTCCTTTGGGTCCTTTTCGGCAAATTTAGCTGAAAAGAAATTGTAGGTGCAGATATAATCTGCACCCAATTCCAATAGTAAATCTACCCGGCCCCTACAGACACATCAACCTGATAGGTACTGATACACATCGCTTTGATGTACCTTTTCCGTTGGCTTTTTTGTTTGTTTCTCGTGGAATCGCGGTCAAAATATTAAACTTTTTTGGGTAAATTCGGTTCGTTACGTTGTCGTTTTAGAACCATTTTGGATTGGTGAGGTGTAATTTTACAAATTGAGTTAAAAAATTTTAGAGGTTGAAAATATACTTAATCCAAATGAGTGAAATTACGTCTCTAAATACCAAAGGGATGCGAGTAAATTGTCCATTAACGCTATTCTTAGTCAAATAAATTCAAGTGCCAGCATGTAGATATAAAATTTCGATTTATCGGAATGATTATGGTCACCATATTATCAAAAGTCAAAATACTGGTGTTTTGGAAATTTTCCGATTTGCTCCTGGGTTGATAAAATAGAAATGGGAACGTGAAGGATTAACAAGGTGGAGACGTATAAAAATAACAATTTATTAGGCATTATTCTGTTTTAAGAACGCGTTTGACTTTGAGCTACAGCTTGGGCGTTTGAACCCCCGCCGCGTCCTTTTCCGCCATATCCTCCTGAGGAACTGTGACTAGAGGCACTGGCAGAAGATGCAGATCCGGTAAATCCGTTTCCGTTAAAGTTTTGAGTCTGAGAATTGGCAGTAGCGTCAGAATTGCTGCCACCAGAAGCTCCGGCTTTGGCTCCGGCGTTGCCGCCGCCAATTCCACCGCCGTTGTTGCCCCCAAATCCACCGCCGTTGCTGCCCCCGAATCCACCGCCTTTGCCACCACCAATTCCACCGCCTAATCCAGGATGACCGCCACCGCCTCCTCCAGGATGACCGCCATAGCCGCCACCGCCTACTCCAGGACGACCGCCATAGCCGCCCTTACCACCAAATCCTCCCCCGAACCCACCACTTTGGGTGTTGGCATTTGCGTTGGCGGCAGCTTCAGACTGGCTTCCTTGGGAGCCGCCGCCGTGTCTCGAATCTGCAGCTCGGATATTCCTGATTTGAGAAAGCGGCACGTATACTTCTCCGTCGTATTCAATCCCCGGAATTACTGAAAAAAAAGTACTTATATATTGTTAAACCTGTTAATATTGACAGTGCTGTCATTATAGCCTTGACTGTTGACATTTACAAGTCCAAAGGCCTTGACTCCTGTATGTCTTTATACCAACTCCCAACTAGGTATCTTGTGTTGTGATCAAAATATTTTTTTTATTTGCAATGGACAGTAGGTAGGTATTAGGTAATGCTCAGACTCTTAGGTAGCTAGATACTCACATTGATAACTGGCTGCATGTATGGCAACAACCAAAGAAAGTACGAGAATTAAGCACTTCATCTCCACTGTTTAGATAAACCTACTAAATTATGGTGACATCAATCAGGCAATAATATATAGTTTTGCCTCCCCACCCGTAGCATATAGCATTGTTTACTTAGCAAGAGACTGCGGGAACCACATTTTGTAAAATTCGTTAGAAGATCCGTTGAAAAACTTGTTTAAAATTTATGCAAACATTAAACTGTTTAATCAGAAATGGCGGTGAAGTAATAACTGGTGAGGTTATAAAAGATTTGCTCTTACTTGTTTGAATAATATTAACGTAAAAAATTTAATGGGCAGTTTACGCGATCATGGTAGGTACTTACAATTTTCCGAATCGAGATCTGCGAGACTGAAAAGCTGTAAATATATACCTAAAATATCTTTTTACTGTTCACATATTGAAATGAAGCATTTTTCTAACCCGCTCGCTTTTTGTTTAAAACGTTTTATTTTCTACTGTCAATATTGTTTTGACAGCCCATCCTGCTTTAGGTACACCTACTCATTCTGCTGTTATTTGTTGTAGGTAGGTACAACCTACTGTTCCGAGTGTTTTTTTACTTTTAATGACCCGGGCCCTAGTACCTAACTTGCATAGTTTAGTTATTAGTGACGCAACTTGTGATTGCAGATCCTCAACATTAGAAAAATGAACAACTAGGTACATAATTTGTACCTAGGTACTCAATTTGAAAGATTAGCACTTTTGTTGTTCGATAGTCTCGCTTAATTTTAAGCTGCTGCATTTAGGTTCTAATGATGTTCTATATTATGGTTGGGTTTTTACTAAATTACTCTAGTATGACAAATCTGTGGCGGTCGCCTTTTGTACGTGACAAAATATAAATTCCAACGGCATGACTCATTCTTGGTAGACGTAAACATCCGCTGCTTACAGGGTAAAACCAACCCTGTAAGCAACTACCTGCCAAGGGTGAGTCATGTCACAAACAATAGAGACGTGTGCGCATCTCGCCGCTCTCACTAATTTTAAGGGTAGATTTAAGCAGTTCCACTTCGATAGTTCCACTGTAGACTCTTGTACAGAAACACCTACGATTATTAAATATATTTTTACCTTGTTTTACGTTACTTCGAGTTTGAATGCACACTACCACCAAAAAGCCCTAAAACTGGTGACCCCGACAATCGTTAAAAAACGCGAACGCGCCGCGAATTAAGTGTACATAAGTGGTTTATGTTAAGTGCTTCCTCGAATACCGTCATTCCCATCTACAATGGCCATTTTGTTTTTTGGTTATTTTCATCTTGGAACATCTACTGGTCTATTTGGAGAAGCTGGATTCTTCGTTACCCACCAGCAATCCAGGGGCTCGAGAAAATTCAGCCAGCCACGGGCGAAGTCGGCATCATCCGTGTCCACGCGGCAGCATTCATCTATGATCAGCATCACCGCACCGCCTCTACGCCAGCAGCAGACTCCCATATGCAATAAATTGTGTATGGTAGATATTGTAAATATTCAGTGATAGTTGTGCATTCTTCCTCGCTGGCTACAACGCCAAACCGGCTGAAAAGGGGTATTTTCGTGAGTACCCTGATTTCATCAGGCTTCCATCCCCTTCGAAGCTTCAAGGCTCAGTCAGAAGTCATTACCGCAGCTCCATCAGTTCACGATGCAGACGTCCTCGTTCACCTACTTCTCTGATATGGGAGCACCCTAGGTTTTCTTCACCTCTACTGCCCCCGACCTGCAGAGATACACCTTTTCTCGCCCTATGCGTGACCTAGCTCTTCAAGGTGTTAAAAGCTCAACCCACAAACAATCAGACCGTATTCTGACCGGGTATTCGCTGTTACACCTCCACCTGGGTCCTGTCATGCATCTAGCGCCTAGAGGTACAATTTCGATAAACGCCTTGGGAGATCTCACCTCGGACAACCCTCCGAGCCGTCGCTATATTTTCTCAGGGCCACTCATATTTTTCGAACCAAGGGACTTCGGTGTACTGACCGGTGGCCAAGCAACGATTCCTCTATGCACGAGCTCCTAGGAATTCGAAGGCTTGTACGACGCTTTTACTTCCAGCTGAATCCAACTTTTGCCAAAATGTAATTTTTTTTTCCATTTTATTTTGTTGAATAATTACGGTGCGTAATAATTACTGTTTGCTGTTTTCTTTTGTAAAGATTCACTTTTACACGACTTAATATTCTTTTGTTTGTTAATATTGTGATTTAGATTATTGCTATCTATTTGTTTTTTTTGTATTTAATTAACACTTTTTGTTTTGTTTATCTCTATCCTGTGTTTGTCTAGCCTGTTTTGTAACAGTTCTTTTATTGTTTGGTTTGTGCACTCACTTATACATACTTTTTCATGTCCGTTTGTTACGTTCGTTTTGTGTCTACATTTTATGTTGTTTTTTTTTTGTTCTCAATTTTTGGTTCGTTCGGCCGTCCTCACTCGGGGGAGGCTCCTGTGGCGGTCGCCTTTTGTACGTGACAAAATATAAATTCCAACGGCATGACTCATTCTTGGTAGACGTAAACATCCGCTGCTTACAGGGTAAAACCAACCCTGTAAGCAACTACCTGCCAAGGGTGAGTCATGTCACAAACAATAGAGACGTGTGCGCATCTCGCCGCTCTCACTAATTTTAAGGGTAGATTTAAGCAGTTCCACTTCGATAGTTCCACTGTAGACTCTTGTACAGAAACACCTACGATTATTAAATATATTTTTACCTTGTTTTACGTTACTTCGAGTTTGAATGCACGCTACCACCAAAAAGCCCTAAAAATCAAAGTGATTAACTTTCCTTTAGTTTTTTATTTTTATCCATATTAAAGTTAGACTGAACATTTATGTTTATTCCACAAGGTCACAGTATTGTTTATAAATTGTAAATGAATTTTCTGTACGTGTGCCTTTGCAAATATTTCCACAGTGAATAATAATAATCATATTTGATCTTCCCACAAGTTCCTAGGTAAAAAGTCGAATCGCTCATCTTATTATGTATAATTTAAACCATTCATATTAAATTAATTCATCCGCCTCCTTTAGTTTTGTAAGTTTTGGAAATTAAAGCTTCTTATACTTACTTCATTCCCAAAGTCGTCCAATAATTACGATATTGTTTCACATTGTTTAGGTACTTAGGTTCTTAAGAATTATTTAATGTTTAGCCTCTTTTTTTAACAAATTTTTCATCGAGTTTTCTAAAACATTTCACCATTTTTAATTTACAATTAATTGAAATAAGTACATTACATTTTTGTCTCTTAACACGAAAACAACTTATTAACTTCCCAAACTGTTTTGATAAATAAATAGATGGACAGATAGGTGAGCTGCGCAAGTCTGCAGACAACTTCAATACCAAAGAACTTGTCTAACACCACAAATCGATATCTTATACCGTTCAAAAGTTATTACCGTATTCCCTCGTGTAAAAGCAACAAAGTAAGTAGGCTGCTACTTTTGACTGTTCTGTCACGTTTTTGACGTCAGCTTTGCAAAATTCCGCCATGGCCAAATGCAAAAGTTAATAGGTCGAATTTAAATTATGGACAGTGAGATGGCATTTTGATAAACTAACTTCTATCGCTAAAACGGCAAGAGAGTTTGGAGTGAACATTCTCCCAAATCCTTAGCTCTTTATTTATTTTTGCTTGTGTATGATTGCTTCTAGTGTTACCAAATATCAATTTGACCGTGGTGTATTTGCGAAAAACCCAACGTCAAAGCCCGATAAAAGTCAAAATTAGCCTACTTACTTTGTTGCTTTTACACGAGGGAATACGGTAATATTAATACTTAAATGCACCACCCGGTATACATTCTAACCCAAAACGCTCGCACTTCCTTTTGATGGAGTATTCAGTTTTAAATTTTGAGTCGATTATTCGTGCAGAATCCAATAGTTCTCCTTTTATAAGAAATTTAAGAGGATCAATCAGATTTCAGTTCTGAATTGCGTCATAAGATAATTTAATGTTAAATGCATTATTTTCTAGAGGTACCAAGATACAACCAATGAAAAATATTGTTGTATACTCGGTTGTATGAAGCAATTCAAAGTTGAAATCTGATTGGTCCTCTAACAACTGGAGAACTATTGGACTCTGGAAATTTTTACTTATTTTTACTTTACTGTAATCCTCTTCCTGTGGAGCAGAGGCCGTCAACTAGCAGCCTCCATAAAAATGGGAGCTGTAAGTTTCGAGGACCCAGGATCACGAAAAAGTGGTTTTTAAAAAATGTCTGTGCGTACGTACGTACTTGCGTATGTGAGCACGATTTCTCGGAAACTTCCGAACGGATTTTAATGAAATTTGGTATGGAGGTTAGCGTGGCCTTCTGGTAAGCCCAGCTAATTTTGTTGCAAATCCGCAGACGTCAAGTGTCTTTTTGGCATATCAACTATGAAATTTTACTAATGAACACCAATTTTTCTTATTAGCACATGAAAGGTTTTGAAATTCTTTGTCTAAAAATGTATCTATTATGGGTTTCCCTCGCTATTTTCTTCGCCTTAACGTTCTCTCAATCGACTCCTTACCCGTGCTCTTCCACAATTTTTGAAAGCGTTGAGATATCGACTTGACAGAATATCGGGTGACACCGGTAATTGTAATGAGATTCAAACTGGGAGTAACTTAAACGTTCAGAATAAACGCCGTGAAGGCATTGTTTTCAGTTAAGTCAATTAAAAATGGCTTGAGAGGCAGAATCAGTTTTCGTTTCAGTATGCGACAATTTGTCTCCGGTCAATTTCGAACCCATAGTGAAATTTTTGGGTTGCAATAAGGTACCTCCAACAAATTAAAAAAATTACAAAAGTTAAGACCGATATTAATGACGTACAGTATGCGTAGGTGAAAATGCCCACCCGGGAAGGTGGGAGACAAACACTGCATGTCTGGTCCACTTCAGTTGCAAGTCGGAGTGGGAAATATCGATCGGTTCTTCAGGTAAGTACGAGCTTCCTGTTTAAGTAATTTAACCCGACACAAGGCGCGTATTGAAATTTGCGTTCTTGATGGCCGCTTTTAGAAATCTGCCCTACGCGCATTTTTTTTTAAACTTTCCCGCATCAATGATTTGTTATTAACTTTTCGTTACAATTTAACACGAGGGACGTAGGTACTGAAATAAATCTCAACATAAAGATCATTAGGTAATCGAGTCATTAATGTCTAAATCATGATTGCGATTAGTGATTTAAATCTAATCAGGCTTCAATGAAAGTTTTCCAATCGATTTAAATCGAGGTTAAGGCGTTGAATGCGATTGGTTCGTATCGATTGCAATCGATCGCCGCGTTGAACGGCCCTATTAATCTTCACAAATTAAAGGGAGGTTTTTACGAATAATATGTTAAAACTAGGAACGAATTTTTCGCTAAAATTAGCACCTCCATTATTAACGTCTGTTTAATTTAATTTCTACCATTTTCTTTATATTGAAACCATTAATGTGTTATATGGGTCGAAATTGTTTACCATGCATGAAAGGATGGAAAAATGGTATCACTCGTGTGTCATAATTTATAAACAAATTACCTGGAGGTGTTAGGTTAACCTCTGAGAATCACACACGCTTAAATAATTCATAATGTCAGGAAGGTTTTATAAAATACCTAGTTATTCTCAAAATCAGAAATCTTCAAATTATTAATAATTGAAAACGTCCGTGTAAATTCCCTGTAACTGAGGTATACCTACACTTAGATCAGTATAAAACTTTAATAATAGATATTTATTTTATTAGGAGTTTAAGGGCCGCTTGCACCGCTGCTGCCTGATTAGCGCTAATCAGTGGCTAAACTGACATTAATGGATTGTTTCGACAATTGTAACCAGGATTTTAATCATGATTAGCATTAATCATCGGCGGTGCTATCGGGCATAATAGTAAGACATACGAGTCACATAATGTCACTTAAACTCTGAATAAAATAGAATACGTACCCTGATTTGCACGGACATTAATTAACTTTAATCAGTGACGGTCACATAGGTAAGTAGTTTCTTATTCACTACTGAATTGAATTGAATTAAAAGTTCTTAAGTCACTCTCAGCATTTTAAATCACTGTTTTTAAGAAATAAATGCGCATTTTGGGATTATAATAATTACTATTGTTGTGGGGGAGGGAAGAATTATGTCGCTCGTGGGTTAACAACACTCTTCTGGTGAACATACACATTAACTTAACTCACTTGGTGTAAATATAAAAAAATAAATAATATAATCATAGAGACGACAAGTGGCGAGATGGCTAACCCGCTTCCATGAGGGCGGTGAAGAGGATTTAGTGACCAACAGGCCCGGAAGAGTTCCTCTGTTGGACGTAAATCGACGACAGGAGATTCTGGAAACCGTGCGACAGACTCCCTTTATTTCTGCATCGAAAGTGCGAGAGCAATTAAATATTAATTGCAGCCTTTCCACAATTAGAAAAACATTGCATAGTATGGAGGCTTACACCATCGTAAACACGCAAAGAAAATTTATCTCACACCGGAACATCGAGCAGCACGTGTCCAATTTTGCCGCGAAAATTTACACCGTGACTGGTCCAACTGTATTTTCACAGATGAAAAGACATTTTCGACGGCACAGGATGGTCCCGTTGTATTGTGGAGGCCTAACGGAACCCGCTACAGCCCAGAAAATGTGCGATACACCCATCAAAGCGGTCGTATTAGTGCTGGTTTTTGGGGATGCATGTCAATAGCTGGACCGGGAGAAATAGTGCAAGTTACTCCTCCGAGATTTGATAGATATGCTTATCTTCAGATCTTGGAGGATGTTATGCTGCCAAGTGTTACAGCTATTTTCCCCCCTGACGAAATAGAAGGCGGCAGGATTCCATTTGTTCAGGACAACTGTCCCATTCACACCGCCCACGCTGTGAGAGAATGGTTCCAACAGCATGAAGAAATTGAACTGATCAACTGGCCCGCGAAATCACCGGACTTGAACCCCATCGAGAACTTGTGGGGCCAGATCGTCCGCGAATGGGATGATGTGGGTCATCATGGGGTTCGCGATAGGACGGTCCAGGAGTTGGCGGCCCATGTTTTTCGTGTGTGGGATAGTTTAAGGCTGAATATTAATTACTGTGTTAACTTAGTAAATAGCATGCCGAGAAGGATGCAAGAATGTATTGAAGCGGATGGCTATCCTATTAAGTATTAATTAAGTATGTTTCCTTTAGTATTAGATGTTATGATCTATTTTGTGTTGAATAAAGCTTTGTAAACACCAGTCTATATATATAAATATACCTATATATACTATAATATGCTTTATTTTCAAACGTTACATAACAATAATTATTTAAGACGGTCTTGACAAGGTATAACCGTCATTTATATGACACTATTTTGAGTGGAGTGTTATGCCTCCAGAGGAGCTTAAGTTCATCATTATTTGAAATTTTGCAAAATGCCAAAGTGACGCCCAACAAAAGCGAGCAGAAAATTTTCAATTTTTTCGTTTGAAAATAAAATATTGTATTTTATTCGGAGTTTAAGTGACATTATGTGACTCGTATGGATTTAGTTCGCCTCGCTCCGCTCGGCGCTTAAACTTCCATACTCCGTCACATAATGTCCTACTTAAACTCCTAATTAAATAAATATCTATTATTTTCAAACGTCATTTAACAATAAATTACTTAAATGACTGTGTTGGAAAGGTACGACCGTCACTTCTAGCGGCTAAATTTTGAGTGTTTCAAGATAATTTACAGTTTATTTGTAGCAACAATGACTGCATTGTTGCTGCCCTCAAGGAGCCCCCTTCGCGGTAAAAAAAAATTCAATGTGAAAAAAAAGAAAAAATAAATTAGGTAGGTGTAGTGTATAGCAGTTACACCCCCCCAGTTTTGCCAGTTGGCAAATTTCGGGTGTCGTCCAGTTACATTCGGCAAACTAAAACCGGGCACCATGCTTTTTCGAAATTAAATCGCAGAGTTTTATAAAATACCTACTCGATAGCCGGCCTGGCAGGCATAAAACTTACCTAATTGGCAAAAAAAATCTGCCTTACCAAAGTTAAATTTTTCATTTTCTTCATTACTTCATTTGTAAGTATTATTGTGAAGTGTTTGGAAAATTCGATTGTTTTAAATTGCCAAATTTTTATTTACCCCTCCCCCCCAAGTCATATAAAGAGATACGGTTCTGTGATGGGTAGGCCTTCAAGCAACTTTGCCCAGGGCCCCCAAAGTTAACTCTGCGTTTGAAAATTAAGTATTCTATTCTATTCAGAGTTTAAGTGACATTATGTGACTCGTATGTCTTACTAATGCCCGATAGCACCGCCGATGATTAATGCTAATCATGTTTAAAATCCTGGTTACAATTGTCGAAACAATCCATTAATGTCAGTTTAGCCACTGATTAGCACTAATCAGGCAGCAGCGGTGCAAGCGGCCCTTAAACTCCTAATAAAATAAATATCTATTATTAAAGTTTTATACTGATCTAAGTGTAGGTATATCTCAGTTACAGGGAATTTACACGGACGTTTTCAATTATTAATAATTTGAAGATTTCTGATTTTGAGAATAACTAGGTATTTTATAAAACCTTCCTGACATTATGAATTATTTAAACGTGTGTGATTCTCAGAGGTTAACCTAACACCTCCAGGTAATTTGTTTATGAATTATGACACACGAGTGATACCATTTTTCCATCCTTTCATGCATGGTAAACAATTTCGACCCATATAACACATTAATGGTTTCAATATAAAGAAAATGGTAGAAATTAAATTAAACAGACGTTAATAATGGAGGTGCTAATTTTAGCGAAAAATTCGTTCCTAGTTTTAACATATTATTCGTAAAAACCTCCCTTTAATTTGTGAAGATTAATAGGGCCGTTCAACGTGGCGATCGATTGCAATCGATACGAACCAATCGCATTCAACGCCTTAACCTCGATTTAAATCGATTGGAAAACTGTCATTGAAGCCTGATTAGATTTAAATCACTAATCGCAATCATGATTTAGACATTAATGACTCGATTACCTAATGATCTTTATGTTGAGATTTATTTCAGTACCTACGTCCCTCGTGTTAAATTGTAACGAAAAGTTAATAACAAATCATTGATGCGGGAAAGTTTAAAAAAAAAATGCGCGTAGGGCAGATTTCTAAAAGCGGCCATCAAGAACGCAAATTTCAATACGCGCCTTGTCTCGGGTTAAATTACTTAAACAGGAAGCTCGTACTTACCTGAAGAGCCGATCGATATTTCCCACTCCGACTTGCAACTGAAGTGGACCAGACATGCAGTGTTTGTCTCCCACCTTCCCGGGTGGGCATTTTCACCTACGCATACTGTACCTACGAAAAATTTGTTTTTTGGCACTTCACCCTAATTGCAGGGACCGAAGGGAAATTCAAAAAAACGTCTCGAGGAATGGACCTAATACGTTCTCTCAAGCAGTAAAATTTTTTTTCCCTGTAATTTGGTCTGAATTATATGTGATAGCCAATAAAATGTGCTGTTTGGTAAAAAAGGCGATTAAAATCTGTCGTTTTGACATCGACTCAAATTTCCGGGAGGAATGAGTAATTTGGCTATTTGTTTTGATAAATAAATGAGCTTTAAACATTTCTGAAGCAACAGTATTCCTATTTTTTTTTTTGAGAAAACTTCCAACCTTAGATAGTTAAAACGGGTTAATTAATTAATTAAAATATTTGACGTCAGATCTCTTTGATACAGTTTTTAAGAGACTTCTTTTACAAATAAGTTAGCGTTTCCTGGAGGTTTACAAAAGATTGCTTTGTTTTTAGGTAGGTTTCTATCAAATTGCGATAATTTGTGATGCAAGATGCAACATACCTGTATGTTTTGCGACAGAAGCCCTGAAGCAGGGCGTTGCTTTGGCTAAAGTTTTTTCACCGTGCATTTTCCAATTGAGTTTGACGACTAATATGCATATCAGTCTCATTTATCATCACCTCAATAGTAGTTGAATGAGTTCAGTGAACCTCTGATGTATATTATAAACAATTAATAATTTGGATCGCTTTCCACCTTGTTTTTAGATGTTAAACAAAGGTGGCAATGGCAAAGGCTAATTCCACTTCTACAGTAAGTTAACAATGCATTTACCCCTTTGATTCCGTAACTTTTAACATCGATGTTAAAGTGACAGATAGAAAATGTAATTTTTGTCAATCAACATTATAACACTGTTTTAACATCGATGGCACACACACATATAGGGATAGGGATGACTTGGTTGGAAAAATAATATTTTCTGTTCATCTCAATAAGTTTAATTTCGAGTTATTTTCCTAAATTACTACACATCTTAACATTTTATCATATACTGAGTGATTTGTATCCTATAGAACTGTGGTTTTATAGATACATTATTGCTTAGGTATGAGATTTAGAATTGCTTTAGATAACGAAGTTGGAACTACGTTAAATAATTTCCGAAATAAATCGTAATATCATGTGAAACTTTGGCTATTTACATAAGTTTAAAATTATTCCATAGTCAAAGTTTCCAGTAGGTAACGCAAAAAACAGCGAGAGCGACAGTTAATAAATTGAAATATGATTTACATTTAAAATACGAAAAAATTTGTAGAAAACGTCGATTATTACTATTTTATTATTCTACAGACAACGAATGGTCAAGTGAACCCAGTATTTTTTAGTTTATTGTGTTTTTAAGCATCTTATGGAGAAAGTTAAGTAGTGCTGGATTTAACGTATTTATATTATAAAAATACAAATCTAATAAAAAATTATATTAATTTTATAGTAAACAAAATATGTGCTAGTGCTTGGTCCTGAGAAATTTTGTATAATTAAACTATACCGAGACAATTTCAGGTATCTAAAGGAACGAAATGTCGCGTGCGATTAAGCCCTGTCGTTCGCGACACGTTTCTTGTGTTATAATGGGCAATGGACATTCTATCATAGAAGACTCTAAGCCATGAACATTATAGAACAATTATTGATTTTAATAGAAGCATTCAGTGAATGTTTTAGGGAGCGTGTAATTTGTGAACCTCGTTTTAAATTTTCTCGAATTTTTGTAAAACCAAATTTCAGTTTTCGTTGTTTGCTTCCATTTAGAAAAGATTGAGAATGTTCTCAAACCAGAGATGAGTGTAACAGACACATTTAGAATTCACGTTTAACAAAATTTTGCAATATGGAATGATTGCTCTTAGTATAACAAGAAACGATTGAAAGTTATAGCTCGTATTAATATAATAATGTATCTTCTTAACTCCTAATAAATAGTAATTATACAAAATAATATTTTAGAAAGTCTAAAAATCTGAAACAGTCATGAGGAAAGCACTTATGTCATAGATTATCATCTGCATTTTACTTTTATTCTAGATAGATATATGTTGTGGAGGTACTACATAACAACATCCATTGCGTGAAGGTTTCACCTAATACGACAATTAATTTCCATCGTTTAAGCTAAAATCGCAAACTTAATTATTGCAAGTAATTCAGTGAGATATTTACCATCATCCAAATGGCCATCCTCATCCGATGAATCCAAGTGTGACTCTGCTAAAGACGATTGTTTTGAAAGCGACTGAAACAAAGGAAAACAATTAGTTTTGTCTGCAACGTCGCTTCCGATCGCACCTGATGAAGTCGACGTCTTGGAGGCGAACGTTTATTCCACAATGCTTCCAATTGATCAAAATGCTGAGATTGCGCCAGAGATGCCTGTTTTGCCCCCAGTCCACCCTTTAATTTAAATCAAGTAAGATAAAGTTTTCCCTAGTCGCTAGTAACCTGTGATTCCTTCATTTGAGGAATCTTTGAGATTTCTTCCATACTTGCCGAGACCGAGAATCGTCTCTTGAATCGCTCGTCGACAGCAGGGATCACTAAATTCGACGTTAAATGGGCATATTTTTTCTGCCACGTGTAAGTGTCTAACGACACTTCTTTCTTCAACAGGCGCTTCATTTGTCTCTTTGGTGCTGTCTTCAGATCTGTAATTTAATTTTTAAGCTCTACGCTTTGGCGCAGCACTAAAATCGAATTGGCAAAAATATCAAATCTACGTTTCAGAAGTGGTTTTTGAAACATGTCTTACGCTGAACCCCTTAATTCGTGTGCTCAGAAGTACCGAAATTCGTCATTCAGTGGGTGCACTTTATTGCTCCACTTTTTCCACCTTTTGGTGAAATGCCATAAACCTTGCGACTCCGAGCTCGTGACCGAAAACTTACGTCATAAGGTACAAAAGGTTTGACTGTACCATTTGATGTGCATTTTAAAACTAATTTAAAGAAACCTTGTCTTACGCCTGGGACCGGGGGCGTTTGGCAGTAATAAACATTTTAAATTTCGAAAAAGGGCCAAAATTTACGTCATAAGGTACATGAAAATTTTTTTCAGCAACTTGTCGGCCAATATACCCGATTTATGAAACCGCTTCGTAAGACAAAAATCTTGTGGGCCAAATGCCGTTAAGATAATTTATTTTGAAAAAGGGCTAAAAATTACATCATTTGGTACCTACATAAGAAAGGTCAGCGATAAAATGTGTGCAAATATACCTCAAATTCAGGAATTCATTGTAAAACAAAATTTTTAGGGTCTTTTCGACGAACTTGAAATTTCGAAAAAGGACCAAACTTTACGTCATAAGATACTTGAAAAAAATTTTCTTTATTTTGCTGCTGCTCATAACATCCGATTTAAGAAATCGCTGCGTAAGACAAAAATCTTGTGGGCGAAGCTGCTTTAAGACAACAGTTTTCGAAAAAGGGTCCGAAATTTACGCCATCAGGTACATGAAAATTTAAAACGGCAATATGTATGTAAACTACCCTCTTGATCACAGACACCTCGCAAGACAAAATATTAGGGGGCTATTTGGCGTTAAGACAAATTGCTTCGTAAGACAAAAATTTTGTAGGTAAATCTCAATACCTTCCATCGAAAAAGGTGACCAGCTAAGAACTACATTATTTTATTGAAGAGTACAGGCGGTCTGTCAAAAATCGCTAGAATAGGAAAAATTAAACAAGTTTTTTTGCTGCGAGAAAACTTACTAAAATTTCGCCCTCCTCCCCTGCCTGAAATACCCCCAAAATATGCGAATTATGAGCAAGGATTATGATTTTGCTCTATCTATAACTTGTTTCCTCTTTATGGTATGAAAAATATAGAGGTATAAAAATTGAAGCCTAGTAAATTCTTTACAAAAAGCTCATGTGCTTATTTATTCTCCTGAGACCGAGCTTGAGACCAATAGTTTCGCAGCAGCAATCGTGAAAATTTCAACAACTCTTTCCAAACGCAATTATTAACCCGTAACGTCCATAGAAATAAGACTACTGGACCACTTATGTTGAGTTTGGGGTAGAAATGAGATTAAAATAACACAAAACATTAGAATAACGTCTTACCTTAAAATTATTTCTTAGGGAGATACACCCCCTGGCCAGGGTTGTCTGGAATTCAGTTTTTTTCAATTTATTCAAAAAGTACAATTGATAAGAATCTGAAATTTAGAACATAGATAGACTAATAATATACTATTTATTTAATTTCTCGTTATACAGGGTGTCCTCGAATTCGACCACGAAAATTTATGGGCATATTCTCTGGTCAAAAATAAAATTAAAAACACCCATAAAAATTTTTCGATTTCCGCTTCCCTAGGGAGCTGCAGTCCCATAAAAGGGTATGTTTGAGTTATTTGCGGATAACTTCTGAACCGTTTAAGCTACGACAACCAAATTTAGGTCACTTATTTAGCTTACTGGACTACATAATCCCCTGTAATTTTACCAAAATCGAATATCGGATATCCTTGCCTACAATGATGTTAAATGATTTAAAACTTTTTGCTAACGCATCAAAAAAATTATTTGATGCCATTTTCATAAATCTTGTTTCAAAAGCGAACTTTTCTGGGTCTTTCATTTTTTTGATACGGGACTTCGTTTTGAAGAAAAATAAAACTAAAGCCAAATCGACATAGGTTAAATTATTAAAACAAAGAGGGTCGTCGTGGTTTCAGTAATACACAATAACACAGCTTATTTTCAAGGGTTTTATTGATTGGAAATGGTTTTTAACCATAGTAACTACCTTCATGACATCGAAGCTATGAATTTTGCCAGAAATTTGGGGTACATGCTTGCACTAAGTGTCATTTTTCTCAAAAACTAAGCTCCGCATGAAAAAAATGAAAGAGCCAAGAAACTTCGCTTTTAAAACAAGCTTAGTGAAAATCGAATCAAGTAATTTTTCCAATGAACTAACAAAAAGTTTGAAAGAAATTACCAACATGGTAGGCAAGAAAATCCGGGTTCACGTAGCTCGATTTTGATAAAATTACAGGGAACAGGGAATTATGTAGCCCAATAAATGACTCAAATTAGGTTGTCGTAGCTTAAACCGTTCAAAACTTATCCACAAATAACTCAAACATAGCCCCTAGTTTAGGGGGCTGCAGCTCCCTTAGGATTTTTATTTTTGGCCAGAGAATATGCCCATAAATTTTCGTGGTCGAATTCAAGGACACTCTTTATACCGCCACTGCGTAGGATTTACTACTTGTACCATTGTACCATTCCTGTACCTTTCCCCCATATTTGTCCTTCATCCCACCGATTACAGATTCTGAAGGAATTATTCCATATTCGTTATCCGGGGGAAAATTACTTGTATCCTATCTTTCCGGATATTTTAACCTCCCCACTCCACTTCACCATTTAAAAAAAAGGGAGGTTACTGCAATCACTAAAATTTTCGAATTCGAGATAAGACCGGATCTATACGTTTTGAGGTCTCAGGAGCCCAAAAAAGTGGTTTTTAAAATGTGTCTGTATGTATGTACGTACGTACGTACGTTCGTACGTACGTTCGTACGTTCGTAAACACGCCACAGCCCAAACTACTCGACAGATTTAGCTGAAATTTGGTACGTGTGCATGTGATAACCCAACTTAGATCTGAAAAGCTTTTGGAGCCAATCGTGCAACTAGAAATGCCATTTTGGCACATCAACTTTTAAATTTTAAATGCAAACCCCCATTTTTCACCTCACCATAGAAAAGGCCTTCAAATTCTGCTTCTAAAAATGTATTCATTCTTAGTGCCCTTTTGATCAAAAATTAAAAAAAAAAATATTTTTATCCGACTTTAAAATCGCGGTACAGCCCAAGCCCCTGAACCGATTTGGCTGAAATTTTGCACACGGGGATTGTATTGCACGTCGAAGAGCTGAACAAATTTTGGATTCAATCGGCCGACGGAAACTGCCGTTTTGACACACCAATTTGTAACTTTAAAATTATTCACTCATTTAACCATCCAAAACAAGTTTTTGAAAGATTTATTGTCACCATCAAAAAGGTCTTTAAATTCTGGTTTTAAGTAAGACAAAATTCGTTCGCATTTAGTGCTCTTTGGGTCAAAAAATCGAAATTTCATAATAACACTAAAAATACATTATAGCCCAAATTAGCGAATCGATTTAGCTGAAATTTGGTACATGGAGATTGGGTGACCCGTTGAAGACCTGAAAGGCTTTTGGAAGCAATTGGTCCACGGGAAGTGCCATTTAGGCATATCAACTTTAAATTTTAAATACAAAGGTCTCCTTTTTTATGTCGCCATTAGAAAGACGATCAAATTCTCGTTCTAAAGATGTATTCACAGTTTCTGTCATTTCAGTGGAAAATAGAGAAAAAATTCTTTCTCATTAAAAGGGAGCGAGCTGACAGTGGATGACATACAGTGGCAGTTGTTGTCAAAAAGGTGGCAAAAGATTAACCTTAAAAGGAACATATTGTCAAATGTGATGGGTGATGTCCGAGGTGGTGTCGGTATTTGTCAGAAAATTGCAAAATTAGTCACAGTCGATAAGGGTAAAAAATTTCTGTTGAATTGACGACTATCTACACAGAATACAAAGATCCACGCGATGGGGAGGTTCCAGCCGCTTCTCTGCTGCATTTTTTAATGTCCAAATAGACATTTGGAGTGGTAATTAAAGCCACTATCCCCATGTAAGGGTTTTAAAAAATTATAGTAAAATGCATAAATAATAGCTTTAATTAGCTTTGAAGTGCACATCAAATGGGGGAGTCAAACTTTTTGTACCTTATGACGTAAGTTTTCGGTCACGAGCTCCCGGCCCACTAGGAAACGGGTGGAACAATAAAACGCACCGAGTGACAGCCAGCAAAAATAAGTTGCATTTATCAACTTTGACAGTCGATTGCTTTGATAATTTCCGCTAGTTTTATGCATAACATATTTTCACACATGACTCCTAAATGGCTTAACCTAGACGAAATAAGAGAGGCAAAACAGTTTCGGAAATGAGAACGGATTCATGTTTTTCTCATAGACAAAAAAATTTTAACGAATTATTTATCAAACTCGCCGTGTGTAATTAATATGTTCCGATATTTAAATTTTCACACAAATGGTAGAAAAGGTTGCCTTCCAATGATAAGGTTTGTAGGTACCCTTGCAAAAAATCAAAACTCTAACTTGAATCATTTTCAAAGCGAAGCCACGGCCTTGGTGTTAATTGATGCATTGAAATTCAACTATTGAAGCCACAAACATGAACATACATGCCTACGTGTGTAACTACGAATACGACGTCCACGTATACACAATCTCTGATATCTGATACAGTTGCATCCGACAATTCAACATACAAAAAAAAGGCTTAATCTGACGATGTATCGCGTTGTCGCGAAGTGGAACTGTGAAGTTTGGTGACGCCAGGCTAATAATCTATCGTATAAAGTTTGAATGAAATGCAGCTTGAAATGAGCTGAATATGTATTCCTTAAACGTTTGATGTGAAACTCCTCTGTTCCTTATTCCTAAGAGTTAGGCTTAGAGGTCGACTTTGAATGACTAATAGCGTCGCTATTACCATGGCGACGCCGCAAAATACTTTACTTCACTATGCCTTTAGGGCTCTTCTGCTTATTCTGCACCGGAGAAAAGGCAATTTTAAGTAGCGAAGAACTGAATAACTTAAAATGTTGACTTGTTATTCGCGATGTTTATCTTTGTGGCATTTTAGAAATAGTCATTAGCTTTGACCTGCAGATGGAGGAAACACTCACTTTCTATGATGTCCTTGTCAGGAGCGCAATACGTGGGAAGTTTAACATACTTGGCAGGAGTGTTGTGAAGACAAATGATGGGCATAAAGTGAGTATCTTTAAGTAGAACAGAAATTCGAGACAAATCCGACGTAGGTTCAACGCTTATAATAGGATAATGCAATTGCAGGGAAGTAAGTTGTAAGCCTCTTTTTGTGTCCCAAATGATTATACATTTATCGTCGGACCCTAAAATTTAATGGTTGGCGAAACACCCAGGGAAAAAATAAACTGACCTGATACCGCTATTGTTCCATCCCCGGATAATTTCACGCAAGTAACGTAGCTTAGGTGTGCTGATAACGTGTATAAATCTGCTCCGGTGTTTATATCCCAGACTATAAGGTTATTATCGCAGGATCCAGATATTACCTGACTTTTATCCGAGACGGAAACAGCCACACAAGTAACGGCATCCGCGTGCCCTATCAAAACCTGCAAAAGCAACAGAAACTTCAATGTTGATAGTTCCGTTTAATTTGATGTCCCACTTGAGATAGTTTTCCTCCGACGACTTGCCAAACTTTCAAAGACATATCCCTCGACCCCGTTATTATATGTTGAGAATCTATTGTGAGAACGAAACAAGTTATTTCTTCGGAATGGTTCACGGTATATTTCTCGTCATCTTTTGTCAACGACCAAATTTTCAGGGAAACATCTCCGTTCGTAGCTATCTAAAATCGATTGGGCTGGAATGACATTGTTGGTGCGTAATCGTCAATTAACTTACTGCATATTTCATGTTGTTGGTAACCCTAACGCATTTGCTAGGCCCAGGATATGTATGTAATAAATTTCCATTATCGGCCAACCAAATACATAGCGTGTCATTTCTGTCGCTTGAAATTACCCTTGACGAGTCCATCATTACAAATACAGTAGACACGGCAGCTTGATGACCCTTTGTGAAGAAATACCTAAATATGTTTCAAACCTTTTGGATATGAAAACAACTTACCGTAAAGGTTGATACCAGCGTACCAAGAGTTAAACCCCAAACTTTGATTGTTTTATCTTCCGACCCAGAGGCCACAAATAATCCATTTCCAGCGAAACTAAGAGCAGTGATGGGACCAGTATGCCCTTTCAAAGTTAGCACTAATTCCTGACTATTAAGTTGCCAGACATTCACAATATGGTCCAATGCACCGGTCACTGACAGCTGACCGTCCCTTGATATATCCAAACATGTTAAATCACCACTGTGCGCCTGAAGGTGATGAGAAGCTTTCTTTTTCATTTTAAGGAAGTTTCTGATCGTATCATCGCTTCTGAACGGATAAAATATTACTTTATTACCCCCTAAAACACTCCGGATAGATAAAAAAAATAGAGGCTCAACCCACCGGCAGTTAACAGAAAATCATCTTTATCCGTCACACGAACGGCAGTAACTTCACCGTTTTGTCCCGTTAAACATTTAATTAATTTGGCACTATGTATGTCGTAAATGTACACTTTACCATCAGCTGCTCCAATCACAGCTCGACAACTGTCTTGAGTAAGACAAATTGATCTGACCTGAAACGACTGGTTTTTAAATTTCAATCCGTGATGTTAATAATTTGTATGGAAATGGTGGATATGTACAAAGGAATCACGGCCGATCGATCGGAAACATGTGATCAAACGAACCTTAGTTTTGTGCTCCACCAAGCTGTGAAGTTCAGTTCCGGTTGCCAATGTGCGTAAATACAAGTTGTTGTCTTTACAACAAGCCAGGAGAAAAACTGAATCAGCAGAAACCTCAATTTTCAATATAGGAGATTGCAATGTGATGGTGTTAAGTAACGTGTAGTTTTCTAAGGACCACAAGCACACCCTCCCGTCTTGGCTACCAGTTACTAAGACATCTCCTGTAGTCGTAACTTTAACTGAAGTAACTGGACCTCGATGGTGGTCGATTTTCATAACGATATGACCATCAGATAATGATGTAATTATGATACTACTATCTTCTCCTCCGCTGATAATGACAGAATTGTTTAAAGCGCCGGTAATGCATGAAACAGGAGCGATGTGTTCGTGAATTTTCATCTTCATCGCGAATGATTTTAAATTCCATACAATAATGCTTAAATCATCGGAACCGGTAAAAAGGTATTGAGAATGTTTTGTCACAGCCATGCAGATTACTTTACCAGTATGACCTAAAAAGAAATTTAATTGTTTTAATTGAAGTTGCATTGACTTTAGGATTCTACCTTTAAAAGTGTGAATTAGTTGATTACTCATTATATGCCAGAGTTGCGGTTCAGAATCGACAACGCAAATAACATGTTGACCTGAAGGAGTAGACTCAATAAGTCTGACATTTGGAGTATTAATTACTCTGGACTGTTGTGGAAGAGGTGGTTGTAACCAGTCAGTTAAAGGGACTACTAAAGGTAAAGTGAAGCCATCACACCATGCCATAGCTGATGTCACTAAGGAACTCATTAAACCACCACCGCGCTCTATAACAGGTTTCAACCAAGATATCAACTGAGTGCCTAGTTGATAGGTATCTCTCGTTAGAACGTCTGTGGATTTCCTGATTGAATAATAAACCAGCTCGATCTCCCTATCTAACAAATAACATCGTACGTGTTCCAGTAAACACCTCAAATAGCTAACGGAGATCGTTTGAAGCTACAAAGCATCAACTAACACACAGTCCATACTAAAATCATCTAACTTACAGCAGCCAATAGAAAATCATAATTGCACATGCACAAATTTTTTAATTTAACCGTGTCACCGGAAAGCAGCAAATGCATCCAAGCTTCCTCTATGTGCCTTTGTGAGTAAGTCACATCTTTAAAAACAGTGGACTGAAATGGAGTTTCTCTAATTTCATCAGATAAGAGCGGCGCTAGAATTATCCCGACAACTAATTTCGTCGGTCCAATTTATTGATTCTCACCTGGCTCTCCTTCTTCATCCTCCTCGCAACTTTCGTCGCTGCAGAATTCGCTAAAAAATAAATTCGACAACTCCGTATGCGTACTTCTAACGTTCTCTTGACTGGAAAGATAACGTTTCCGGACCGCCTCTTTCACCATTTTATGACTCCATTCGATTAGCAATTTCCCACTCATAATCTTCTCTCTCAACAGCGGTTCTGTAATCCCTTAATTTAATTTCTAATCTATTTCGGATTAAAATTAGTTACCGAATTTACGACGGATCGAGCACAGGGACGAAAAATTGAAATTGGCATCTTCCACATGAATTATCTCTTCGCTATTATTAGTCGGCATTAAAATCTCCAGCAACTCGGTTTCCGTCAGGCCGTATTCGGCGCATGATATCAATGATGACAGTTTTGCCACCGCCGCTTTCGTGAAGTGTTCTTCCAAGCTTTCGAATTTTTTGCTAACGAAATCTAAAAATTTTGGGAACGTCTTCAACTAGGTAGGTCGAACACCCTCAATACAAGCGATACTAATTTACAAAAACTTATAAATAGTAACATTGTCAGTTAAATACTGCTTCAGCAAATTAAATTTTATGCTCCTAGGCTTGACAGTAGATGTCCAGTAACTTCTCCTATGATACACAGGATCATGGTTGAGTCTAGACATGGTTGGGCACTCCGCACATTTTGGTAGTCGCTGACGCCAATATGACGTCACGCTGTGCAAAATTACATGGGGCGAGATATCATTTTTTGACTCGTCAACAGTTTTAAATATGTTTCTGCACAGGGTTGATTCTGAGAGTGCCTAACCATATCTACACTGAACCAAGGTTGATACCGCAGAATCTACTTTTCAAATGATGAGGTTTGGTGCAAAAATTTTGATTCCTCTTCGTGTTGTAACAAGCCAAACATTTTAATTTTTTTTAAATATCTTCCTAATAGGGTATCGCAGGATCTCAATTTTTGCGCAGCATTGTTACTGACGAAGGGGCAACTGCTGGTGATAGTACTTTAGACAATATTGAAAAATCGGAACTTTGTTATACAGGGTGTCCCGAAATTAGTGGGCAAAACTTTACCAGTAGGTTGTTCTATGAAAAATATGAAAAAAAGTTTCTATCAACATATGTCGAAAAATAAGTTCTAAGGGAAAGTGAAAGTGTTTTTTTCTAAATATCTTCAAAACGTGAAATTTGGTATCTTTACTAAGTCTTTGATGCTGAATTTATTACTGTGCAGAAAATTTTAAAATTTTGATCATAAGCTTAAGACTAAATTTGCTCAAACATTTTTGTAAGGAGTTTCTTCTCAAATTTGATTCCAGAATCTGAAAGTCTGAGGTTTTCTAAGTAAAAATGGTACTCTTGTTTGACAGCGATTGTTGTTATTCCATCTTCAGCTAGAAAAGAAATTAATAGAAAAGAAATTAATTAATTTCTTTTCTAGCCGAAGATAGAGTAACACTGCGAAACGCGCCCTAAACAGTAAGTACAATTTGTAGAACAAGACTTTGATAATTCATTTTAGAGAAATTTACATGTAAATTTTGACCTTTTGAGTGGTTATACCTTTGTAATGGGGGCTCAAATAAAATAATCTCAAGCAGTTCATTTGTTCTCTTATGCTAATCAACAGCGCATAGGCCCCGAAGTGCGCGAGTTTTGAGACACCCTTTACATATAACAAGGTTGTGATTTTCGAATAATATCTAAAGTACTACTTAAATTGTCCACTAAACTACTGTTTTCGCTTTTACAATTTTATATAATGTAACAATCCTGAAAAAGACTGGCATATTCCATTACAAATTTGACAATCTATCTGCATTAATCTCGTATTTTAAACTAGAATGTTAAATCTTTATTTTTCTGAAACGTTCGTAAAATTCAACTTTTATAAATTATCCATTAGAGGCCACGTAATAATTTTAATGGGGTTGGCGGTTGGCACTTGATGAAACATTATAATCACTAAATGAAAATACACTCGTTTAAATGGAATTTACGAAAGAGTCTGAAAATTTTTAGTCACCGTCAATCGGAAACATTCAAGATCAAACGAACCTAAGTTTTGTGCTTCACCAAGCTGTGAAGTTTAGGTAGGACGTAGTTTCGGTTGTCAGTGCGCGAGTGAATACATACAAGTTGTTGTCTTTACTACAAGCCATAGGAAAGATACTGAATCGGCCGAGAGAATTTTTTTACTTTCAATAGGAATAAGTAACTACTTAATCCTTTTCCAAAATAATACTTAATAAGTTCATAGGGAAGTGGGAAGAAAATCTTGTAGGAAAATCGAAAAAACTTTAACCAGAAACGTAGATCATTAACCTGATATGGGATAATGACTGCTATTTCCAAACGTTTGGACGTAAAATTACAACTTCGGTCATATTTCACATTCAACACTTTTTGCTTCAGAATATCACTGAAACTTTTATTATAAAGGATTGCAACATATTGGCTTTGGCTAGCATATTCGTTTAGCGCGTGTACGCATCAAAGGATTGAAATAATCGGACACTGTGTATTGGAGTGTTTTCCTTACAAGCGGTAAGAAAAATGATTAATAGTTCATTAAGCTGGCCTAAGATTGAAAATATATCGGGTGTTCCAAAAAAAACCGGACAAAATATTTTTGGGAATAAGTCTGCCATTTCTTAACCGATTTGGATGAACGTTGTCTTAAATTAAAGCCAAAGAATCAGGCTTTCGACTGTATGAGAAACTACGGCAGATGGCGCTGCCGTAGTAGTCCTATTGATACTTGCTTTAAAGGTTTATTTTAGCTGCATGGGGATTGGTCAGTCAACGACCAATCGGTATGACATTCGAATAGCCTTGAAGATCTTTCTTTCTTGTTCAAAAATCCTTTTTCAGAAGTCGATTTGGCTTAAGCATTCATTTTCTGTATTTTTTTTAAAAAATGTGTTTTTGAGTATTTTTACGCATTAATGACCATGACCAAAGAACAGTAATGCAAATAAATCTTAATTTTCAGTTATAAATGAACGAATATGGTGAAAACAGTGGCGCAGATGCCAGTGGGGGGCAACTGAACAGTTATCATTGAAAATTAAGGCCTATATGCATCAATGTTACTTTAGTCATGTTTATGAAAGCATGAAAATACGCAAAAACACCTTTTTTAGAAAAATCACAGAAAATTAGTGCTTACGCCAAATGGACTTCTGAAAAAAGATTTTTGAAGAAAAAAGAAAGATCTTCAAGGCTATTTGGGTCTCATAACCATTGGTTGTTGCCCGACCAATCCCCACGCACCTAAAATAAGCCTTAAAGACAAGTATCAATAAGGCTACTACAGCAGGGCCATCTGTCGACGTTTCTTGCAAAGTTCGAAAGCCTGATTCTTTAGCTTTAATTTAAGACCAAGTCTATCCAAATCGGTTAAGAAACGGCTGACTTATTTCAAAGACTATTTTGTCCGGTTTTTTTTGGGACACCCGATAGTTTAAAATTACAAACATGCTTTATCTGACATGCCTAAACCTGAATGGTAATTGAAAAAACGAACAGAATTTGAGAAATATAACTAAATAAATCAAAAACAGACTTTCATCTTACTTTCACCGTTCGAAGAATTGTCTGTTTGAAGAATTTGTTTTAGAAGAATTGTTTTCGAAGAATCGTCAAGATCTAGCATAATCCAATGTCCAATTTTATTTATTCTCTATAAACAAAAACTCTTTCTCATCTTGACACATTGGTTACGCTCGATAATCAATATCAACCTGCTCAGTTCAAAAGTTGGCATTTTGTGGAATTATGCTTGTCTGGCTCGTTTTACATACGTCCATAAAATTTTATTATGGGGCTCAGTCAGGTAAGAATAGACTCCAATATGTGAACTACAGTCGAAAACCGTTCTATAAACCCTCCGAACGCTCAGCTGTGTAATATGGACTTTCATTTAGGTTAGAAATCCGTCAAATGTTTGACAAAAGTGTTGAGGCGTATTTTTTTGTTAAAGTCAAAAATGATAATTGAGTAATTTATATTACGCAGGTGTAAATTAGAGGCTTGTCAAATTTTATAAAACGGGTTCCGACTGTATAATTTGTCAATATTTAATAAGTACATTCTAATAAAATAAATATATTAACTATTATGCCCGACCTCACTTGCACCCTAATGCAAGAGACTTGTTTGAATGTCAGGTATCAACAAAGTGACCGAGAATTCGAGAACATTTCATCAACGTAAATATTACATTATGACCGACTACCCTATTTCGGAGGCAGATACAATCTCGAAATCGCAATTCGTTGTAGAATTGCTGTAGACAAAGGTAATAAGAGGATACAATAAAAAGGGAAAAATGTTTGTTATAATCGATAGAAAGAAGTGGGTAAATGCCAGTTTATAAAGTCAACTTACCGTCAAAAGCATCAACTTTGGGTAATTCAATATAGGAATCGGGGTTTCTAAATCGTTCTTTCTGAACAGCAGTCATACGAAGATGATCCAACTCGACGGAAGCGGTGAAAATCATGTGAACTTTCTTGGGTAAGGTGATCGGTATCCAGCTTAAGGTACTAACAGAATCGGAGTCTAATGGATTAAGCAGGTGTAAATCATCAATAAATATCACTAAAACTTGGTTCATATCCTCGAAATTTCTTAATAAAGTTTGAAACCAGTTGTTAACGTAGAGAGGATCGAAGGAGGCATCTTTAGGTAAGAAGCCTTCAGGAAGTTTGAGAGCTATGCAAATTTGCTGACAGATCACCCTTAGTAATTCTAGATTATATGATGATCGTGGAGTTGTCGAAATGAACCTTATTATTCTAAGAGTTCTGCATGTAAACCAACTTTCAAAGTTTCTGTATATAGTTTGTATGAGAGACGTTTTTCCGGAGCCAGGATTTCCATACAATAAGATAGGATTATGTCTAACATTCGTCGTGCTTTGTACTATTTGCTTAATTTTATCCAGTATATCCGAGTTAGAATAATCCACTTTAATATATTCGTAGCAAAGTGTGAGATGGGTTATGTTCTCTTGAAAATTTTCCTGAAAGGAACTCCGACGTAATCAATCGATCTCAATTTATTATTACTTACCTCGACGATCTTCTTTTTCGACTTCAATTCAGGCTCATCGTCCAAACTCTTCTTGATTAAGCATTTCAATTTATTTAAAATACGATTTTTAAATTCGTTTAGATATGCTTCGTGTTTGTCATATTTTGAATGAATTCCCCCAGGCTTCCAAGGCACTCTGCAAAGATCCCACTTTAAAAAACCACACAGACAATTCTGGAGGTTACTTGAAATAAAGACTATTTTCTTCCGGAATAAGAAGCTTTATGTTCGAGTGGAACAGTTTTATTTGTTCATTGCAATATTTATTTACGCGTTTATTTACGTGACAAGAGCTCTCCTGCAATTTTATTAATCAAGATTCTGCTAAGAATTTTTAATTTACCTGATGAAATATGTCAGTCTCTTCGGGCACGTCCCAATCTCTTATTACGCTTAAAGCGTGGTGAGCAGTTCCAGGTGCCAGCCCTACAATGTTCTTTTAATTTAGACGAATGCTCAACTTAATTTACCTAAAGCAAAATTAAATTGTTGCTCGACAACTGATTTTAGACAAGCACCTAATTTCTTCTTTGTTGCTGGTTGCTCCATTTTTGTCATACAATCGTGCACTATACCGACAATTTCTTCTGATATAGTTCTCCATTCTTCTAATGTTGAGAATCTGCCAATTACAATTTGCGTTAATCTTCTTCTCGTGGCGCTCGAATAAAACAAAAAATTGCAACATAGGTATGTATGAAATAACTCGCTCAATAGTTGGTCTAATGGGAAAATCGGAGGCCAGTGGCGGAAATACCGGCCGCGGCCCAGGTTCACCCTTAAAAGAAATATGACAGCAGAAAAACAGCATTAAAAGTAAAGATCAGCAAAAACGCAGCATTTTAAAGTGAGAGTGGCGAGCGTTAACAGTAATGAAACATTTCAAAGAACGAAAAAAATAAAATTAGAAGCATTTCAAAATAAAGAACAGCAGAAAACGTATAGTAGCTTAAAGGGAGAAACAGCATTTGAACTGCATTTTTACATACTGAATAGGACAGCGGGTGGGTGCTTATGGGCAGTATTGCAACAAAAATACATCTCTAAATGAAAAAGTGTAGGAAAAACGGCATTTTAAAATAAACAACATTAAAAATATAGCATTTTACAAAAGTGCAAGACTTTAAAAAATTAGAGACAGCAGATTCTACAACATCATTTCAAAATCAAGAACATTTTCAAATAAGGACGCGGGCGGAAAAAATCGAAATGATAAACAGTTGAAAGAATAGTGTTTTGAAGAACAGAATGGATGACATTTTCATCAATTCTGATCATTTTAAAGAGATAAGCATACGACGTGAAAAAGGACTGAAAATTGTTTAAAATTTCGCAAACCGTACTTCTTTAAGACGCTCCATTTGTCTTTTATGGCTAATTAAAGTTTTAGAAAATTTTCAATTTGAACGTTTTACGTTGAAACTTAAGAACGGAACGTCAGAAATGAGCTTTCAAGGTAGTTTTTGGAAAGAAAATTTAATTTTCTACAAAATGAGATCATTTCTAAAGGCATGATGGCCTAAATAAAGTCCTCAGCTTTATGGAATTAGAAAACATAAGAAGATGGGGGTACCTGGTAGAGTTGATAAAAATTTTGGATTTTAATTTAAAGAGATGAGCATACGACGTGAAAAACGACTGAAAATTGTTTGAAATGCAGCAAACCGTACTTCTTTAATTCTTTAAGACGCTCCATCGTCTTTTATGGCCAATTGAAGTTTTAAAAAATTTTAAATTTTAACGTTTTACGTTGTAATGAGCTTTTAAGGTACTTTTTGGAAAGAAAATTTAATTTTGTACAAAATTAGATCATTTCTAAAGGCCTGACGGATTAAATAAAGTGCTCAGCTTCATGGAATTAGAAAACATAAGAAGAGGGGGGTACCTGGTAGAATTGATGAAAGAACGACGCGACGGGCGGAAAAAATGCAACATTAGATGAGAAAGGGTAGAAAGAACAATGTTTTAAAATAGAGAACATCAGAACATCATTAGAACAGGAGAGGCAGTAGAAAAACAGATTTCAAAATATAGAACTGCATAGAACAGGCAGGATTTTAAACGGGCACGAGTGATCAACAAAAATGCAACATTTCAAAAAATAATAATAGGAACATAATTTTAAAATAAAAACAATAGAAAATGCAGCATATAAAAATGTAACATTTTAAAAAATGAGGACTTCTAGCGAAGAACAAAAGTACAGCATTTTAAAATGGGAGACCATGGTGGCTGAAAACAATGCAACATTAAATGAGAAACCGTAGAAAGAACTTTGTTTTAAAATGGAGAGAACATCAGAAACATCAGGAGGAGAAGTATAAAAACAGAATTCAAAATAAAGAACTGCAGAAAATGCAGCATTATAAAATAAGTGATCAAAAAGATGAAAGGGCACTTTAAGTTAAATAATAATAGAAGGTGAGCATTTTCAAATGAGTAAGTGTGTTTTCATTTGGGCCAGCCGAAGCTATTGTAGTTCCACCACTGGGAAAGGACTCTTAATATTTTTTTCAAAGTAAAATTAAGAGTCCGAGGTCCTCTACCACTATGGTATCTACAAAACTTGCCTAAAAAGGATACGTGCAGAGTTACTTATCGCATCTAAGCCTTAAGTATAAAGCGATAGTTCCAAAACGTTCGTATTTCGTCCATGCAAAGTACGAAAAAATTCTACCAACCTTTGGAACGATATTTTGTGAAATTTACTATAACCGGCGTGTAAAGATAACATAGATGATTTGGATGAGCAAATGAAGGCAGATCCTTGATTGGGATGGAAGCCAAGGGAAAAGAATACACCGGTAGACATAAAAAATATCTTTGGTAATTGTTGGCACTACTAGGTTCATGCTGTTACAGATTCGTAGAAGAAAATTATATTAACCTGCAGTCTTTCAAAACATACTCATCACCATCGTTGCAATACCAGTTTTCTAATATATTACAATTAAGTCCCAATTCTCGCACCTTATCGAGCAAGGCTAGAAAATGTTCAGTTTCTAGTCGAGGAGGGGCTATAAGAGGTTCGTATTTATTCCCGACTAAACTCTAAAAGAAAGTAGTTCACCCAAATCGTTATTATCAGTCATAAATTTACCAAAAAGAAACATCCTCTTGATAATTTATGGCACATTCTTATTTCGTTTAAGTGATCTTCGAATAGCTTGGCGTCGAATGTGTCCTTTTCCGAGGCTCCGAAGTGCATGTCAACCAATTCAACCTTAAGCGGAATGAAATTAGATAAAGTTGCCGATGATTACATTACCTCGATATTTTGTTCCTCAAATATCGTTTGAAGTTCCGGACCGACATATTCGAGTAAAAGGCGTCGCTCTTCAACAAAATCTGAAATAGACCGCGTTATTTTTATTAATTATCTGTTCCATTTTCAGAGGCTCCATTGTTCAGTTTCGGTAACTAGGGAGAGAAACTTCCCCAAGAGAACATGGCCAGAGACAAAAGGAGCGATTATATGGCTTTACACAACAATGTTGGTGGCAGTTGTTTATATGTACCTATTAAATCGTAATTTTAATTTCGTTCATTCAAGGTGGCGCTCTTGGGGATCTCCACAGTTAATTTGAAGGCATGTACAAACTTTTTTCCTACTACATATATTGACTCACCTGCTTTAGTACTGGCGATGAATATTTTAACAAGTTTAGCTGAGGGCCACTTAGACGTTTTGTGTCCCTGAAGAATTTCCAAAATAGTTTCATCGCTATTCTTCATGATTTTATTAAGAACAATTAAGCTTAATTAATACTAGACATGAATCGATTGTCAAAAGTTATTGTTAGAAAACTTCATTCTCTCTTCACCATAATCTGAAACAAACAAGTTTCAAGTTCATTCTTGGATCTTAACAAAAAGTTGAACTGCTTCATTGATAGTTCTTAAGAATTAAAATAGAGCAAAAGCAGAATCGTTGCTATTTATTATATTTGCAACACTAAAGTCAATTGCTTGAACTTTATTAAAATGCGACGCTGCAGGCTTTCAATTAAAACAAAATTCAATTCTGTTCGGACCCTACTTCCTGAATGCCTTCCAATGCAAACACTCACATTTGATTCTAAATTAATTTAGATTCTGATTCAATCTCGCGCTCCATATACCTACACATCCTACCCCCGGTTTTTTGCAATTCATATCCGATATTGCCATGAATTCATTTTTATCACCCCGTCATTCCAGAGTTATGCTAAAAATTAAATATTTCACTTCATTCACACAAATGCTAAGCACAGAAAATACACGCTGCTCAAAAGAAAACGAAACAAGCAGGTTATAGATCACATTTTTAAAGTATTTTGTCGAAATCAAAGGTTGATTTTTATTTCGAGGTAGATAAGATACAATTTCATAACGCATCCCTTAAACCCTGAAGTTTTATTTTTCCCATATCTTCTTGAACATTTGAGCAAGTAGAAGAAATCTTCATCAGCTTTTTGATGCCAAGTACCACAAACCACGGCGTGATGGGATCCTTATCAAGGGCATTTGTTATTTATTATTACGAGTGGACTGAGACAAGGTTACCCGCTGTCGACAATACTGTTTAACTGTGTTTTGGGAACGGTGGGAAGGAAAGGTGGCCTGGCCTGATCGTTGGAGGATGGAAGATAGATATTTAGCAATTCACGTCAAAATATTTTTACACAATCGGTTCTATATTTTAACTTACCATACATAGGTAGTTACTATAATGAGCGGAAAGTGGACCTTACTACAAACGGTTTAGTTTCCATGAACCATAACAGCATACATGCGCGGTAAGTAAAACAAATGAAAATTGTAAATAGCGCGTGAGATACCAAATAGGTATCAAAAACGTTTTAATTCAATAAAGCTTAGGTTTCGTCTGATTTCCGGCTGCCATTTTGCTTCAAATAGTTTGTCATTACCTAATGATAATATTCGATTGTGCGAAAAATTATCTACGATATACACGGTTGTTAAGTGCGTTTTAACACGCACTTACCAACCTAGTATCGTTAATAACTATTACGTAACTCACGATCTGGCGCTGATTGGAATAGATGGAAAAAGTGTTTTAAGGAAAGTTATGAGTTATGACGTACCAGAGCGTGTATGACAGCCAAAGTAGGTTTGGAAGTCAATGAAGAGAAGAACATTATTATTATTATGATCATAGATCCAGTAATAACTCGAAAATATGTGATAATTTTACAGTCTTAGGTCCAAGTGTCCCCAAGTGCATTTCGAGTTAAGCAGTATCAATACACAGTATTAACTCCCAAAATAAGGTTGAGTTATGCATGAAACAGGATAATGACCAACAGATGTCGCCGGGTAATTGACTTTATAAATAAATCTTGTTTCATTGTTCAACCTTGGATATCGACGCTGCATAACAAAATACACGCTAGTTGCTCAGGTTGCTTATACCTTGGGGTAATTTAAGGGGCGTGGTCTCAATATCGCTCATCAGGGACAATTTACTTTATTTAGTAGAATTTATGGTAACCGTGGCATTAATCCGAACATTTGTCCGTTGACGTAATTTCCTAAACGGGATAGATTGTTTTTTATAAAGAGTGTCAGTCATGTCGGGGATCTCATCTAGGACCTGGTGGACCTCATCTAGGACCTGGGGGACTTCATCTAGCACCTGGGGGACCTTATCGAGGGCTTGAGTTAACTCATGGAGGAACTCGGTTACCTGTTCGAGGAACCTCCTGCAAGACCTCCAGGGAAATCTTAGAGGACTCGGGTACCTCAGGCAGAGAGAGGACCTCCAGTGTACAAAAAGAAGAGCGGAATCTGTCCCCCAGTTCACACTCTTTTGTTGACAATCTTGTTCGGAATGTGCATAACCTTGAATCAGTCTAAAGACGTTTAGACCAGAGGCAGAGGAGGCTTATGTTGTGATGCGAAAGCGATTCAAAAGTGCAGCAATAAAAGTGACAATGGTGAAATCCGCCATTATAGTACATTTAAAAGTAAATTATTCTTTTCAGAGCTTACAAAAGTTTACAATAAAGTGTAATTTATAAATAATGTATTTTAAGGTTAGGATGCCATAATTGCGCGTTTGTGAAACTTGTTCATCTAAAAGAGCGGCACGTCAGCACTTTCAAATTTGCATTCGACAAAGACAGGGTCGTAGCCTTACGCGGTAGCGAGAAAATTAGGGCTCCAGTGTAGCCCGAATCCCTAATCAAGTCTAAAGGCGGCATTTCCGCACCCTGCTTCATAAAAGCGGCATTTCAGCACGCACAAATAAAGTCGATAAATTAGGCTGTCCTGAACAGGTACGTCTTATGCATCCTGCAACACAGCCCACTGGTTCTTAATATCGCATTCGAAAACAAACAAGCCCAAAAGCATAGAATTTGGTTCTTAAAACGGCAGTACAGTCCACCAATCTCGCGGCGAAACTTTCAAGGCCTGAGGCGGTCTTGATTACGCCATTCCGCGTTTACAAACCCTTTACTCGTTTGGGAGTCTTCCTAAAAGCATGGGGCGTAGCCCTACGCTGCAGTGAGGAAATCAGGGCTCCAGTATAGTCCGAATTCCTAATAAAGTCTGGGGTGCCAAAATGCCGCTTACCTGATTTGCGTGTCAGCTTTTCACTTATAAAGACGGCACTTCCGCACTCTCGCTTCATAAAAGCGGCATTTCACCACTCATGAATAAAGTCGAAAAATTGGGCTGTCCTGAATAGGCTGCAGCACAGACCATATTTTGTTAATATCGAACTCGAAAACACACGAGCCCAAAAGCATCGAATTTGGTTCTGAAAACGGCAGTCAGTCCACCAATCTCGCGGCAAAAACTTTCAAGGCCTGAGACCGTCTTGATTACGCCATTCCGCGTTTATAAACCCTTTACTCGTTTGGGCGTCTTCCTGAAAGCATGGGGCGTAGCCCCACGCTGTAGCGAGGAAATCAGCGCTCCAGTGCAGTCCGAATCCCTAAAAAGTCTGAGGTGCTAAAATGCCGCTTAGCTGAGTTGCGTGACACCTTTTCACTTATAAAGACGGCACTTCCGCACTCTGCTTAATAAAAGCGGCATTTCAGCACTCATGAATAAAGTCGAAAAATTGGGCTGTCCTGAACAGGCTGCAGCACAAACCACATTTTCTTAATATCGAACTCCAAAACACACGAACCCAAAAGCATCGAATTTGGTTCCTAATATGGCAGTACAGTCCACCGTTCCCGCATCAGAAACTTTCAAAGCCTGAGGCCGTCTTTTTTACGCCATTCCGCGTTTACAGACCTTTCACTCGCTGGGTCGTCTTCGTAAAAGCATTGGGCGTAGCCCTACGTTTTAGCGATGAAATGAGGGCTAATAAAGTCTGAGGTGCCAAAATGCCGCTTAGCTGAGCTAAGTGGAATCTGTTCACTCATAAAGGCGGCATTTCCGCACTCTGCTTCATAAAAGCGGCATTTCAGCACCCATAAATAAAATCGATAAATTGGGCTGTCCTGAACAGGTACGTCTTATGCATCCTGCAGCACAGCCCACTCGTTCTTAATATCGCATTCGAAAACAAACGAGCCCAAAAGCATCGAAATTGGTTCTTAAAATGGCAGTACAGTCCACCAATCTCGCGGCAGAATCTTTCAGGGACAGAGGCCGTCTTGATTACACCATTCCGCGTTTACAAACCTTTCACTCCTTTGGGCGTCTTCGTGAAAGCCTGGGGCGTAGCCCTACGCTGTAGTGAGGAAATAAGAACTCCATTATACAGGGTATCCCTCGACGAGCGTCAGTTAACCGTATCTGGAGAACTGTTTCTAGCATCATCCTGAAAATTTGTGCACAGGGGTCTCAATTAATTCTGAATCGACGTAAAATATTTTTGTCAATGGCGCACTTCCGGTTATACCGGAAATAGGTACTAACTTCCTTATTTTAAATGGAACACCCTGTATATTATGATATTTTTGGATTCTACGTTTCATTTTAGGTAAATTTTTACTAAGAATTGCTATGCCAAAAATTAACCATTTTTAAGAAAATTTTCTTAATATCGAACTCTAAAACACACGAGCCCAATATCATCGACTTTGGTTCCTGATATGGCAGTACAGTCCACCTTTCCCGCATCAGAACCTTTCAAGGCCTGAGGCCGTCTTTTTTACGCCATTCCGCGTTTACAGACCTTTCACTCTTTGGGTCGTCTTCGTAAAACATTGGGCGTAGCCCTACGCTTTAGCGATTAAATTAGGGCTAACAAAGTCTGGAGTGCCAAAATGCCGCTTAGCTGAGCTAAGTGGAATCTTTTCACTTATAAAGGCGGCATTTCCGCACTCTGCTTCATAAAGGCGGCATTTCCGCACCCATAAATAAAATCGATAAATTGGGCTGTCCCGAACAGGTAAGTCTTATGCATCCTGCAGCACAGCCCACTGGTTCTTAATATCGCATTCGAAAACACCCGAGCCCAAAAGCATAGAATTTCTTTCTTAAAACGCCAGTCCAGTCCACCAATCTCACGGCAGAATCTTTCAAGGCCTGAGGCCATCTTGATTGCGCCATTCCGCGTTTACAAACCCTTTACTCGATTGGGCGTCTTCCTGAAAGCATGTGGCGTAGCCCTACGCTGTAACGAGGAAATCAGGGCTCCAGTGCAGCCCGAATCCCTAAAAAGTCTGGGGTGCCAAAATGCCGCTTAGCTGAGTTGCGTGACACCTTTTCACTTATAAAGACGGCACTTCCGCACTCTGCTTCATAAAAGCGGCATTTCAGCACCCATAAATAAAGTTGATAAATTGGGCTGTCCTGAACAGGTACGTTTTATGCACCCTGCAGCACAGTCCACTGGTTCTTAATATCGAATTCGAAAACACTCGAGCCCAAAAGCATCGCATTTGGTTCTTAAAACGGCAGTACAGTCCACCAAACTGGCGGCAGAAACTTTCAAGGCCTGAGGCCGTTTTGATTACGCCATTCCGCGCTTACAAACCCTTTACTCCTTTGGGCGTCTTGCTAAAAGCATGGGGCGTAGCCCTACGCTGTGGTGAGGAAATCAGAGCTCCATTATAGTCCGAATCCCTAATATAGTCTGGGTTGCCAAAGTGCCGCTTAGCTGCTGAGTTGCATGGAATCTTTTCACTTATAAAGGCGGAATTTCCGCACTCTGCTTCATAAAAGCGGCATTTCAGCACTCACGAATAAAGACGAAAAATTGGGCTGTCCTGAATAGGCTGCAGCACAGACCACATTTTCTTAATATCGAACTCGAAAACACACGAACCCAAAAGCATCGAATTTGGTTCCTAATAAGGCAGTACAGTCCACCGGTTCCCGCATCAGAAACTTTCAAGGCCTGAGGCCGACTTTTTTACACCATTCCGCGTTTACAGACCCTTCACTCGCTTGGGCGTCTTCGTAAAAGCATTGGGCGTAACCCTACGCTTTAGCAATGAAATTAGGGCTAATAAAGTCTGGAGTGCCAAAATGCCGCTTAGCTGAGTTAAGTGGAATTTTCTCACTTATAAAGGCGGCATTTCCGCACTCTGCTTCATAAAAGCGGCATTTCAGCACAAATAAATTAAGTCGATAAATTGGGCTGTCCTGGACAGGTAAGTCTTATGCATCCTGCAGCACAGTCCACTGGTCCTTAATATCGCATTCGAAAGCACCCGAGCCCAAAAACATCGAATTTGGTTCTTAAAACGGCAGTACAGTCCACCAATCTCGCGGCAGAAACTTTCAAGTCCTGAGGCCGTCTTGATTACGCCGTTCCGCGTTTACAAACCCTTTACTCGTTTGGGCGTCTTCCTGAAAGCATGGGGCGTAGCCCTACGCTATAGCGAGGAAATAAGGGCTCCAGTGCAGTCCGAATCCCCAAAAAGTCTGGGGTGCCAAAATGCCGCTTAGCTGAGTTGCGTGACATCTTTTCACTTATAAAGACGGCACTTCCGCACCCTACCTCATAAAAGCGGCATTTCAGCACTCATGAATAAAGTCGAAAAATTGGGCTGTCCTGAATAGGCTGCAGCACAGACCACATTTTCTTAATAAATCGAACTCGAAAACACACGAACCCAAAAGCATCGAATTTGGTTCCTAATAAGGCAGTACAGTCCACCGGTTCCCGCATCAGAAACTTTCAAGGCCTGAGGCCGAATTTTTTACGCCATTCCGCGTTTACAGACCCTTCACTCGCTTGGGCGTCTTCGTAAAAGCATTGGGCGTAACCCTACGCTTTAGCAATGAAATTAGGGCTAATAAAGTCTGGAGTGCCAAAATGCCGCTTAGCTGAGTTAAGTGGAATCTTCTCACTTATAAAGGCGGCATTTCCGCACTCTGCTTCATAAAAGCGGCATTTCAGCACCCATAAATAAAGTCGATAAATTGGGCTGTCCTGAACAGGTAAGTCTTATGCATCCTGCGGCACAGTCCACTGGTCCTTAATATCGCATTCGAAAGCACCCGAGCCCAAAAGCATCGAATTTAGTTCTTAAAACGGTAGTACAGTCCACCAATCTCGCGGCAGAAACTTTCAAGGCCTGAGGCCGTCTTGATTACGCCGTTCCGCGTTTACAAACCCTTTACTCGTTTGGGCGTCTTCCTGAAAGCATGGGGCGTAGCCCTACGCTATAGCGAGGAAATAAGGGCTCCAGTGCAGTCCGAATCCCCAAAAAGTCTGGGGTGCCAAAATGCCGCTTAGCTGAGTTGCGTGACATCTTTTCACTTATAAAGACGGCACTTCCGCACCCTACCTCATAAAAGCGGCATTTCAGCACTCATGAATAAAGTCGAAAAATTGGGCTGTCCTGAATAGGCTGCAGCACAGACCACATTTTCTTAATATCGAACTCGAAAACACACGAACCCAAAAGCATCGAATTTAGTTCCTAATAAGGCAGTACAGTCCACCGGTTCCCGCATCAGAAACTTTCAAGGCCTGAGGCCGACTTTTTTACGCCATTCCGCGTTTACAGACCCTTCACTCGCTTGGGCGTCTTCGTAAAAGCATTGGGCGTAACCCTACGCTTTAGCAATGAAATTAGGGCTAATAAAGTCTGGAGTGCCAAAATGCCGCTTAGCTGAGTTAAGTGGAATCTTCTCACTTATAAAGGCGGCATTTCCGCACTCTGCTTCATAAAAGCGGCATTTCAGCACTCATGAATTAAGTCGAAAAATTGGGATGTCCTGAATAGGCTGCAGCACAGACTACATTTTCTTAATATCGAACTCGAAAACACACGAACCCAAAAGCATCGAATTTGGTTCCTAATATGGCAGTATAGTCCACCTTTCCCGCATCAGAACCTTTCAAGGACTGAGGCCGTCTTTTTTACGCCATTCCGCGTTTACAGACCCTTCACTCGCTTGGGCGTAGCCCTACGCTTTAGCAATGAAATCAGGGCTAATAAAGTCTGGAGTGTCAAAATGCCGCTTAGCTGAGCTGCGTGGAATCTTTTCACTTATAATGGCGGCATTTCCGCACTCTGCTTCCTAAAAGCGGCAATTCAGCACTCACGAATAAAGTCGAAAAATTGGGCAGTCCTAAATAGGCTGCAGCACAGACCACATTTTCTTAATATCGAACTCTAAAACACACGAGCCCAATATCATCGAATTTGGTTCCTGATATGGCAGTACAGTCCACCTTTCCCGCATCAGAACCTTTCAAGGCCTGAGGCCGTCTTTTTTACGCCATTCCGCGTTTACAGACCTTTCACTCTTTGGGTCGTCTTCGTAAAACATTGGGCGTAGCCCTACGCTTTAGCGATTAAATTAGGGCTAACAAAGTCTGGAGTGCCAAAATGCCGCTTAGCTGAGCTAAGTGGAATCTTTTCACTTATAAAGGCGGCATTTCCGCACTCTGCTTCATAAAGGCGGCATTTCCGCACCCATAAATAAAATCGATAAATTGGGCTGTCCCGAACAGGTAAGTCTTATGCATCCTGCAGCACAGCCCACTGGTTCTTAATATCGCATTCGAAAACACCCGAGCCCAAAAGCATAGAATTTCTTTCTTAAAACGACAGTCCAGTCCACCAATCTCAAGGCAGAATCTTTCAAGGCCTGAGGCCATCTTGATTGCGCCATTCCGCGTTTACAAACCCTTTACTCGATTGGGCGTCTTCCTGAAAGCATGTGGCGTAGCCCTACGCTGTAGCGAGGAAATCAGGGCTCCAGTGCAGCCCGAATCCCTAAAAAGTCTGGGGTGCCAAAATGCCGCTTAGCTGAGTTGCGTGACACCTTTTCACTTATAAAGACGGCACTTCCGCACTCCGCTTCATAAAAGCGGCATTTCAGCACCCATAAATAAAGTTGATAAATTGGGCTGTCCTGAACAGGTACGTTTTATGCACCCTGCAGCACAGTCCACTGGTTCTTAATATCGAATTCGAAAACACCCGAGCCCAAAAGCATCGCATTTGGTTCTTAAAACGGCAGTACAGTCCACCAAACTGGCGGCAGAAACTTTCAAGGCCTGAGGCCGTCTTGATTACGCCATTCCGCGTTTACAAACCCTTTACTCCTTTGGGCGTCTTGCTAAAAGCATGGGGCGTAGCCCTACGCTGTGGTGAGGAAATCAGAGCTCCATTATAGTCCGAATCCCTAATATAGTCTGGGTTGCCGAAGTGCCGCTTAGCTGCTGAGTTGCATGGAATCTTTTCACTTATAAAGGCGGCATTTCCGCACTCTGCTTCATAAAGGCGGCATTTCCGCACCCATAAATAAAATCGATAAATTGGGCTGTCCCGAACAGGTAAGTCTTATGCATCCTGCAGCACAGCCCACTGGTTCTTAATATCGCATTCGAAAACACCCGAGCCCAAAAGCATAGAATTTCTTTCTTAAAACGACAGTCCAGTCCACCAATCTCAAGGCAGAATCTTTCAAGGCCTGAGGCCATCTTGATTGCGCCATTCCGCGTTTACAAACCCTTTACTCGATTGGGCGTCTTCCTGAAAGCATGTGGCGTAGCCCTACGCTGTAGCGAGGAAATCAGGGCTCCAGTGCAGCCCGAATCCCTAAAAAGTCTGGGGTGCCAAAATGCCGCTTAGCTGAGTTGCGTGACACCTTTTCACTTATAAAGACGGCACTTCCGCACTCTGCTTCATAAAAGCGGCATTTCAGCACCCATAAATAAAGTTGATAAATTGGGCTGTCCTGAACAGGTACGTTTTATGCACCCTGCAGCACAGTCCACTGGTTCTTAATATCGAATTCGAAAACACCCGAGCCCAAAAGCATCGCATTTGGTTCTTAAAACGGCAGTACAGTCCACCAAACTGGCGGCAGAAACTTTCAAGGCCTGAGGCCGTCTTGATTACGCCATTCCGCGTTTACAAACCCTTTACTCCTTTGGGCGTCTTGCTAAAAGCATGGGGCGTAGCCCTACGCTGTGGTGAGGAAATCAGAGCTCCATTATAGTCCGAATCCCTAATATAGTCTGGGTTGCCGAAGTGCCGCTTAGCTGCTGAGTTGCATGGAATCTTTTCACTTATAAAACCGGCATTTCCGCACTCTGCTTCATAAAAGCGGCATTTCAGCACTCACGAATAAAGACGAAAAATTGGGCTGTCCTGAATAGGCTGCAGCACAGACCACATTTTCTTAATATCGAACTCGAAAACACACGAACCCAAAAGCATCGAATTTGGTTCCTAATAAGGCAGTACAGTCCACCGGTTCCCGTATCTTTTTTACACCATTCCGCGTTTACAGACCCTTCACTCGCTTGGGCGTCTTCGTAAAAGCATTGGGCGTAACCCTACGCTTTAGCAATGAAATTAGGGCTAATAAATTCTGGAGTGCCAAAATGCCCCTCAGCTGAGTTAAGTGGAATCTTCTCACTTATAAAGGCGGCATTTCCGCACTCTGCTTCATAAAAGCGGCATTTCAGCACCCGTAAATAAAGTCGATAAATTGGGCTGTCCTGAACAGGTAAGTCTTATGCATCCTGCAGCACAGTCCACTGGTCCTTAATATCGCATTCGAAAGCACCCGAGCCCAAAAGCATCGAATTTGGTTCTTAAAACGGCAGTACAGTCCACCAATCTCGCGGCAGAAACTTTCAAGGCCTGAGGCCGTCTTGATTACGCCGTTCCGCGTTTACAAACCCTTTACTCGTTTGGGCGTCTTCCTGAAAGCATGGGGCGTAGCCCTACGCTATAGCGAGGAAATAAGGGCTCCAGTGCAGTCCGAATCCCCAAAAAGTCTGGGGTGCCAAAATGCCGCTTAGCTGAGTTGCGTGACATCTTTTCACTTATAAAGACGGCACTTCCGCACCCTACCTCATAAAAGCGGCATTTCAGCACTCATGAATAAAGTCGAAAAATTGGGCTGTCCTGAATAGGCTGCAGCACAGACCACATTTTCTTAATAAATCGAACTCGAAAACACACGATCCCAAAAGCATCGAATTTGGTTCCTAATAAGGCAGTACAGTCCACCGGTTCCCGCATCAGAAACTTTACGCCATTCCGCGTTTACAGACCCTTCACTCGCTTGGGCGTCTTCGTAAAAGCATTGGGCGTAACCCTACGCTTTAGCAATGAAATTAGGGCTAATAAAGTCTGGAGTGCCAAAATGCCGCTTAGCTGAGTTAAGTGGAATCTTCTCCTTATAAAGGCGGCATTTCCGCACTCTGCTTCATACACTGAAAGAAATGTCTAGACTTTCCTAACAAAAAAAAAATTGCTGCTGAATATGTGTTGCAGATAGTAAAGTATTTGTCAGCATTAGAAACACGCACAAAAATTTCGCACTTACAGCAAATTTAAATGTGCCACTTATGTGAAGAATATTTTTCAGCCATTCCCTGCTCTAAAAGCCAAGTTTTTGCTCTGAAGACAAATATCACAGCCGCCTTAACACTAGTAGCAAATTTACATCTGTCAGCTGAACGAATAGTGTTTTGTATTTAGGATTTTGCTCTAAAAGCAAACTTCGGTGAACAATCAAGCACATGGTGGCATTATTATAACTTTTAAACTATTATTTTAACTATATAGATTATGTAGGTATATAGTGGTTAATCTTCGGGTTAAACATGATTGTTCAACAGAACAGCATTTTGGCGATTTGCATATTATGTAAAATAATAAGCGAATAGCTATATGTTCTTTGATGTCCATTTCAAAACTTAATTTCCTTTTCTGGGAATTGAAATCACTTTAGATATTGCATTGAAAATATAACGGCATGGTAAACAGAGAGCCTGGCATAAACCATTTTGGTTTATGACTTTATTAGGCCTCTGCAGATGTTTTATTAGTTTGTGTTAACGTATTTTTTCGACGTGGTGGATTCTGTTGCAATTGCAAATCAGTTGCATCTGTCAGGTAGACAGCCTCAGATAGGTAAGTACCTATTTATTATTTTTTCCTATTCTTTTCATGGTCGTGACATGTTTTTTGAATTGAGATTTGATAGGAAGTGTTTGTAGGTAGATCGAGAAATTCTAACCGCGTTTCACACCAAAACAGCACCATAAAACTATATGCCTCCAAAAACTTCCGAAACCCCATCGTAAATCACCCAAGCTCTAACATCTGGCTTTCTGGTTTCTGGGACTGTTTTCACTTTTGTACCTAACAAAATATTCTTCAGCGACTCAGTAATTTTAAGTTTTAGCATTTAGTTTATTCTTGATCGGCTATTGGATTGGTAGTGTGCTCTCTTCCATCATTGTTCGATTTCAATTTTCTGCCTAAAATGGAGATGGGGTTGGATGAAACTCTAGTCGACTGGGGATTTGGCGAATATTTGGATATTTTTAAACGTAAGTGTACGAAACTTTTTTTAAATGCGATCCGTGGCACAATATTGAATTTGTTATTGAAATCTCGTCTTTCTGTTTTTAACAAGCACGTAAACCAATATGATGCGAAGTTTGGGACAATAGAGTAGTGTTATTTATAAGATGCCTTTAACTTTTTACATAATTATGGTTAGAGCAATCTGAACTTCATACAATACATTCGCAATTGATATGATTACTGTTTTTTTTAGAAAATGACATTGTTGAAGTGGACGACTTAAAAATCTTAACTAAAGACATGGTCAAGGAACTAATACCCAAAGTTGGCCCGAGGGCGCGATTTATGCAGAAATTGGCGTTGTACAACGCCAACGTAATTTTTCTTCCTTCATCCCGCACGGTTCGTTCTAGAAATTGCCTAGTATCAATATATTTTAATATAAATACTTTTAGCCACCTCCTACTAATGACACATCTTCAGTAGCGTTATCTGATAGTGATGGCCATGTGTTATCTGATGCTGATTTAAAGGAGGATAAAGAGGAGTTACCAGCATTCCAATCAGAATCAAATTGTAAGCATACTACATATTTTGTCAATTATTGTTTGTTATTGACTATTGAAGTGTTCTTGTTTCCATTTGTTATAGCGTCTGATGCAATCTACGCTGCAGATGCAGATGCAGCTACAACTGGTGGTAACTCGTCGTTGGACAAGTTTACGGGAGAGAGTATTAATTTGGAAGCTATTTTAACTGAAACGAATAAAGGCAAAACCGTATTAAGTTATTACAGAGTCAATGAAAATTTTGATAAGGCGATGAGAGACAAGCTGGTAGAAGCTATTATTGATTATGAGACTAAAGACAATATTGACCAAAGGTAGTATAGGTACCTACATGGGCAGCGCTTTTAATTAATTATGTATTTACTTGTTTTAGAATTTCTGCGGACAAATTTTTAGAGTATAGCCGGGCCATTAAAAATTTGTTCCCGAGTGAGAGTGAAGATATATACTTCCATTGCAGTTATACGAACAAAGGTTATAAAGCCGGGGCAGGAAAACTGTTCCGGAAATTTTATAACTACCGAAGAACACTAAAAAAGTGTGGTATGCTGCAATCTTCTAGTAAAGAAAGTTTTAAAGCAAAACCAAATTTGAGTAGTTCTGAAATGAACTACTCCGACGAACTGCAATGGTTGAAAAACAGTACCGAACCTTGGCGACAAGTCGAGACATATTGGAAGCTAACTTTTCCTATCAGGTACGACAAACTGAAATCGTTAGAAGAGACACGCTCCATAGGGGACTATATAAGTGAATACCCTGCCCTGAAATCAAGTTTAGGTTACACATTGGTAGATGCAAATAATGTGAATAATATACAATAAATCTGATAAAATTGGTTTTAGCTTGAAAGTGATTTCGAGCAGTTGTATCCTTATGTGGGAATGAGGATGTACTCGGAATGGGCTGGCTTCTGTGAAAACATTATTACATATGCAAAGAAGAGGAAGGAAGCGAATATTTTGAATAAATTAACAGAGTTGCAGGATGAAAATATTACACAAGGTCTGTCTACATTGTATTAGTTCCGAACTTGTGGTTATAATGTTTTCTTATAGATGCAAGAACAAGCAAGGTACTGCTTCTTTTACCACACTTGGTGTCGACCCATACTTTAAAGCGTAAGCGCTCTCAATCCTGGCGACCTTCGAAAATTGAAGTTGAAGAAGGGTTCCTTATCCATATTAAGGTAGAGCATATTTTCTATTTTAGTTGCAACAAGAAGAGTAATGACCATTTTTGCAATTTTGTTGATAAGTATAATTTTCATTGAGACAATAACGAAGGATGAATCCTGTTAGACTTTGCATGTAAAGTCAGTTATACAAATAGCGAACTTTGTAGGAATTTTTTGTAGCGAAAACATTAATGAGTTAAAGATGGAAAGACGTTTTAGTGTCAAAAATAATAACTTGAAAGAATTACAATTTTAATACTTATTTGATGATGTATAATAGTTATTTATGATACATATAAGTGTTAATAGTGGTATTTTATTTTGTGAGAAAGGAAGTTTGGGACACGACGCGCAACGGAGTGACCCTCCCTTCGAACAAAATAAAATAACTTTTAACACGCATATATCGTACACTATTTTTTCTACAAACACGATTAAAAGCAACAATTTTCATATTATTAGTTGAAAACGTCCATGAAATTCGCTGTAACTAAGGTATAGTGACAATTTGTTGCCGGGGCTTGTTTAATTGTTGTTGCATTGTCACTTTTAACACTGAGTGTTAAGAGTAAATCACTTACATAAATGTTAAAAGTAAATGACTTTTAATACTGGTATCATAAAATGTAATTTTTAACAATCATCAACAGACGTCAAAACAACTATTTTTAATAGTGTTTGTAGAAAAAAAGCATTTTACCTAATTGCGTTTTGAAAAGTTGAATTTTACGCAGTTAGGTAAAATGTTGAACTTAATAAGTTACGAAAAGCCTAAATTGTTTGACTCGCATAATATTACGGCTCGTCAAGCAATATAGGAAACCATAACTACCTAATTACGTAAATAACTATATATTAACTAGTTTAATTTTTAATTTTTATCAGATTCCAGGTGAGCTGCACGACGTTTTGGAACGTAAAAAGCAGAAACTGACGAAATTTGGACTGTCCCTCCAACCAACCCCGGTTATTGTTGGTCCAAATTTAAACCAAATTGAAGCCTCTTATGTTTGTGTGGATGGAAATTTATTTCCCGTGTCTACGCCCTTGAAAGCCGTAGACGTTTGCTTTAAGATCATCCACGTTGTTCATGCTTGCTACCCATTCGAAGCAGAGGCCATTTGGATATTGCTACAAAAAGCAATTTACAAGTTGAGGACACCGTGGGACAAAAATCTTACGTCCGTAAATATTTTATTAAATGAATTAGGTTATTAACACGATTTAAAATATAAGTTGACAATTAAAAATATTTTGTCAAAATGCCAAAGTGCTTTAAATGTTATAACGTGTTTCCATCTGCATCTGATTTAATTTTCCACTTAAAATTTGTTCACAAGTTTGACAATTCTCATACTTTCAGATGTAGGGAAAAAGATTGTTTAAGAGATTTTAACGATATAAAGTCATTTAGGAAGCACCTTAATACACAACATTTGCATGAAAATGACCACGAAAATGTAGTCACCCAAAGCCGGAAAAATAGTGACATAGTAATAACAGCTTCTGAATTTTCTGACTCTAGTGAAAACAGTTGTGTTAATGATGATGTTGATCTAAATGCAAGTAATATATATACGTTTCAGTCATTTTTTAGAAGAAGCGTTTTGATGTTTATTGCAAATCTATACAGTTCTACAATATTACCAAGAAGTCATGTACAAATAATTATTAATCACGTGAAAGAATTATTTAGTGAAACCCTGACTACACATTTAAATACAAGTATTCAACAGTTATTGAACAAGAACAGCCAGCCTATTGATGGTAATATTTTTAGAGACCTTACTCTATTACTTCAGCTTCTAAAAAATCCATTTGAAGGACTTGAAACTGAGTTTTTATGTTTTAAAGAATTTGAAAAGTCTAAACATTTAATTAAACCTATAGCTCATGAAATCGATAGAAAGCAAGTTCCGAAGAAATTTGGTGAGGTTGTTTTATATAATACAGTGCCTGTAACAGTCCAATTTATTGAATTGCGAGCATTATTCCAAAAATATTTTGAGATGTCTAATGTTTTAAAGTCAACTATAGACTATGTCCAAGTACTAAGCAGAGAAACTAATGTTGTTACAAATTTTATACAAGGATCACTCTGGCAAGATATAAAAAAGAAATTTAGTGATGATTGTCTTCTCATTCCCGTTTTCATGTTTTTCGATGACTATGAAGCTGGCAACCCTCTTGGCTCGCATAGTGGTGTTAATAAAATTGGGGCAGTTTATACTTCGTTTCCTACGATTCCTCCAAGGTACCGATCATCTTTACAAAATATCTTTATGGCACTTCTTTTTTACTCGAGCGACAGAAATAAATATGGCAACCGCAAAGTGTTTCAGAAATTGATTGAAGAATTCTTATATTTGGAAACTAAAGGAATATCAGTTCAATTTAAGCATGAATCAAAACAAATATTCTTTGTTTTAAGTTTGGTATTAGGTGATAATTTGGGAATTCATGGCATAACGGGATTTACAGAAAGTTTCTCTGCGAATTACTGTTGTAGATTTTGCAAAATGTCTAAAATTGAAATGCGCACTGCCTGTCGTGTTGATCATAACCTTCGTAGGACTGAGCAGTCTTATACGCACGATGTCGCTGTAAATGATGTTTCTAAAACAGGATTAAAAGAGGAATGTATATTCAATCAACTTCCGAATTTTCATGTTGTTAAAAATATTTGTGCCGATATTATGCATGATGTCTATGAGGGGGTATGCCATTATGATATGATGCATATACTCAGATATTTCACCCATAAGTTAAGGCTGTTTTCTATCGAAACTCTAAACAACAGAATATCGTGTTTTAATTTCGGATTTGAAATCAGTAATAAACCACCTTTTCTACGTGCAGATTTCCATACTAAAAATAAACTTGCTATGTCTGCTTCAGAAACACTGTGCTTTGTTAGATATTTTGGCGTTCTAATTGGAGATTTGGTTCCGGAACAAAATGAAGTATGGAAATTCTATCTTCTCATTAGAGAAATGTTAGATTATATTACTGCCAAATATGTTACGATATCAACAATAAATAACTTAGAGCACTGTATTAGGGAACATCATAGTATGTACATTTCATTATTCCAAGACAATCTAAAACCTAAGCATCATTTTCTATTACATTATCCTGAAATAATGAAAGCCGTTGGACCTCTAGTAAACATATCATCTATGAGATATGAATCCAAACACAGAGAGTCAAAGCTCACTGCATATGTGACGTCTTCAAGAATAAATATATGCAAATCTTTGGCTCTAAAGCATCAGTTAAAATTGACATTGCGTTTTCTAGCGAACCAAGGTTATAATGATATTATTCTTGTAGGTCCCAGCGAAAATGTATCATTTTCTGACATATGTATAAATAGTGCAGTGAATATAACAAATCCTAGGTTCGTTAACTGTTTCGTGCCTAAATGGGTAAAGAGTTCGAGTAAGCAATATGCTGCAAAAACTGTAGTACTTGTTAGCGTAGAACATTTAGTACCTGTTTTCGGAATTATTGAACATGTCATTGTAAATCAAAGTAATAATGTGGGCTTTATTTGCCAGATAGTAGAAACGATTGGCTATAGTGAACATTTTCATGCATATGAAGTGAATAATAATACATCTACGAATACATTCAGATTTGTTGAATTGTGTAACTTAGCTGTAGAGGAACCGGTGATGTGTTGTGTGTGTGCAGATGGGAATACCTATGCCACACTACGACATATGCTGTAATCTATCTATAATTTCTTTACTCAGTAATTATACTGAAGGCTTCTGAATCTGGTGTTAATAGTCTTGAATCTATCTTGAGCTGTGTGCGTTCTCGGTTGCATGGAGGGTTTTCAATACATTGACCTCGCATTTTTCTAATTTTTCTAATTTCTAATTGGTTACCTCTTTCTCAAATTATTTATTTGTTGATATCTTGTTTTTTTTTGTTTAATAATATTTTTCGCCTTGGCTGCGCGCATGTCACTGCTCACATAATTTTTCGGGCATTTTTCTATAAATTCTTGGAATTGTTAAGTATGTATTATTTTACGTTTGTGGGGAGGGTTCTTTACTATGCAATAAATGTGTTATTATTATACCTATATATGTACCTATACGTAGTAATAAAAATTCTGTATACCAATTATATTAGTTTTATTTTAATGGAAAATTTTGCAAAACACATTTCATTGTTGGTTTTGACGACCAAAAATAATTGCTCCATTCATTAAATCATTTAGTTGTAGAAGAGAATAGTTTTGCCACGAATACAAATAACACAACCCAGAGATACCAATCGAATTTCATTCTTTAGGGCAAACTTATTTGCCCTACGAGCAAATAATAATTTGCTGTGAAGCAAAAATGTATTATTTTGAAGGACAAATATCGTTGTTTTTGTATGCAAAAAATATTTGTCCTCCTTGCAAAATGACTTGGTTGCCGGAGATAATAGTTTTGCCATGAGTACAAAATAGTATACTCAAATGCTACAAATAATTATTTTCTTTAGTACAAACATATTTGTTACACGAGCAAATAATAATTTGCTGTGAAGCAAAAATTTATTATTTTGAAGGACAAATGTCGTCGTTTATGTTTGCCAAAAATATTTGTCCTCCTTGCAAAATGGCTTGGTTGCCGGAGATAATAGTTTTGTCAAGAGTACAAATAGTATACTCAAATGCTACAAATAATCATTTCCTCTAGTACAAACATATTTGTTACACGAGCAAATAATAATTTGCTGTGGTAAAATAAATTTTGGTGCAAAAAAAATTTGCTGTTTTAACAACATTTTTCGCTGTCGCTATTTTAGGGTATATTATTTGTTGTCATTACCAATTTTTGGTTCACTCTAGCCATGTATTTCTTTCAGTGTAAAAGCGGCATTTCAGCACCCATAAATAAAGTCGATATATTGGGCTGTCCTGAACAGGTAAGTCTTATGCATCCTGCGGCACAGTCCACTGGTCCTTAATATCGCATTCGAAAGCACCCGAGCCCAAAAGCATCGAATTTGGTTCTTAAAACGGCAGTACAGTCCACCAATCTCGCGGCAGAAACTTTCAAGGCCTGAGGCCGTCTTGATTACGCCGTTCCGCGTTTACAAACCCTTTACTCGTTTGGGCCTCTTCCTGAAAGCATGGGGCGTAGCCCTACGCTATAGCGAGGAAATAAGGGCTCCAGTGCAGTCCGAATCCCCAAAAAGTCTGGGGTGCCAAAATGCCGCTTAGCTGAGTTGCGTGACATCTTTTCACTTATAAAGACGGCACTTCCGCACCCTACCTCATAAAAGCGGCATTTCAGCACTCATGAATAAAGTCGAAAAATTGGGCTGTCCTGAATAGGCTGCAGCACAGACCACATTTTCTTAATATCGAACTCGAAAACACACGAACCCAAAAGCATCGAATTTGGTTCCTAATAAGGCAGTACAGTCCACCGGTTCCCGCATCAGAAACTTTACGCCATTCCGCGTTTACAGACTATTCACTGGCTTGGGCGTCTTCGTAAAAGCATTGGGCGTAACCCTACGCTTTAGCAATGAAATTAGGGCTAATAAAGTCTGGAGTGCCAAAATGCCGCTTAGCTGAGTTAAGTGGAATCTTCTCACTTATAAAGGCGGCATTTCCGCACTCTGCTTCATAAAAGCGGCATTTCAGCACCCATAAATAAAGTCGATAAATTGGGCTGTCCTGAACAGGTAAGTCTTATGCATCCTGCGGCACAGTCCACTGGTCCTTAATATCGCATTCGAAAGCACCCGAGCCCAAAAGCATCGAATTTGGTTCTTAAAACGGCAGTACAGTCCACCAATTTCGCGGCAGAAACTTTCAAGGCCTGAGGCCGTCTTGATTACGCCGTTCCGCGTTTACAAACCCTTTACTCGTTTGGGCGTCTTCCTGAAAGCATGGGGCGTAGCCCTACGCTATAGCGAGGAAATAAGGGCTCCAGTGCAGTCCGAATCCCCAAACAGTCTGGGGTGCCAAAATGCCGCTTAGCTGAGTTGCGTGACATCTTTTCACTTATAAAGACGGCACTTCCGCACCCTACCTCATAAAAGCGGCATTTCAGCACTCATGAATAAAGTCGATAAATTGGGCTGTCCTGAATAGGCTGCAGCACAGACCACATTTTCTTAATAAATCGAACTCGAAAACACACGATCCCAAAAGCATCGAATTTGGTTCCTAATAAGGCAGTACAGTCCACCGGTTCCCGCATCAGAAACTTTACGCCATTCCGCGTTTACAGACCCTTCACTCGCTTGGGCGTCTTCGTAAAAGCATTGGGCGTAACCCTACGCTTTAGCAATGAAATTAGGGCTAATAAAGTCTGGAGTGCCAAAATGCCGCTTAGCTGAGTTAAGTGGAATCTTCTCACTTATAAAGGCGGCATTTCCGCACTCTGCTTCATAAAAGCGGCATTTCAGCACCCATAAATAAAGTCGATATATTGGGCTGTCCTGAACAGGTAAGTCTTATGCATCCTGCGGCACAGTCCACTGGTCCTTAATATCGCATTCGAAAGCACCCGAGCCCAAAAGCATCGAATTTGGTTCTTAAAACGGCAGTACAGTCCACCAATCTCGCGGCAGAAACTTTCAAGGCCTGAGGCCGTCTTGATTACGCCGTTCCGCGTTTACAAACCCTTTACTCGTTTGGGCGTCTTCCTGAAAGAATGGGGCGTAGCCCTACGCTATAGCGAGGAAATAAGGGCTCCAGTGCAGTCCGAATCCCCAAAAAGTCTGGGGTGCCAAAATGCCGCTTAGCTGAGTTGCGTGACATCTTTTCACTTATAAAGACGGCACTTCCGCACCCTACCTCATAAAAGCGGCATTTCAGCACTCATGAATAAAGTCGAAAAATTGGGCTGTCCTGAATAGGCTGCAGCACAGACCACATTTTCTTAATATCGAACTCGAAAACACACGAACCCAAAAGCATCGAATTTGGTTCCTAATAAGGCAGTACAGTCCACCGGTTCCCGCATCAGAAACTTTCAAGGCCTGAGGCCGACTTTTTTACGCCATTCCGCGTTTACAGACCCTTCACTCGCTTGGGCGTCTTCGTAAAAGCATTGGGCGTAACCCTACGCTTTAGCAATGAAATTAGGGCTAATAAAGTCTGGAGTGCCAAAATGCCGCTTAGCTGAGTTAAGTGGAATCTTCTCACTTATAAAGGCGGCATTTCCGCACTCTGCTTCATAAAAGCGGCATTTCAGCACCCATAAATAAAGTCGATAAATTGGGCTGTCCTGAACAGGTAAGTCTTATGCATCCTGCGGCACAGTCCACTGGTCCTTAATATCGCATTCGAAAGCACCCGAGCCCAAAAGCATCGAATTTAGTTCTTAAAACGGTAGTACAGTCCACCAATCTCGCGGCAGAAACTTTCAAGGCCTGAGGCCGTCTTGATTACGCCGTTCCGCGTTTACAAACCCTTTACTCGTTTGGGCGTCTTCCTGAAAGAATGGGGCGTAGCCCTACGCTATAGCGAGGAAATAAGGGCTCCAGTGCAGTCCGAATCCCCAAAAAGTCTGGGGTGCCAAAATGCCGCTTAGCTGAGTTGCGTGACATCTTTTCACTTATAAAGACGGCACTTCCGCACCCTACCTCATAAAAGCGGCATTTCAGCACTCATGAATAAAGTCGAAAAATTGGGTTGTCCTGAATAGGCTGCAGCACAGACCACATTTTCTTAATAAATCGAACTCGAAAACACACGATCCCAAAAGCATCGAATTTGGTTCCTAATAAGGCAGTACAGTCCACCGGTTCCCGCATCAGAAACTTTACGCCATTCCGCGTTTACAGACCCTTCACTCGCTTGGGCGTCTTCGTAAAAGCATTGGGCGTAACCCTACGCTTTAGCAATGAAATTAGGGCTAATAAAGTCTGGAGTGCCAAAATGCCGCTTAGCTGAGTTAAGTGGAATCTTCTCACTTATAAAGGCGGCATTTCCGCACTCTGCTTCATAAAAGCGGCATTTCAGCACCCATAAATAAAGTCGATAAATTGGGCTGTCCTGAACAGGTAAGTCTTATGCATCCTGCGGCACAGTCCACTGGTCCTTAATATCGCATTCGAAAGCACCCGAGCCCAAAAGCATCGAATTTGGTTCTTAAAACGGCAGTACAGTCCACCAATCTCGCGGCAGAAACTTTCAAGGCCTGAGGCCGTCTTGATTACGCCGTTCCGCGTTTACAAACCCTTTACTCGTTTGGGCGTCTTCCTGAAAGCATGGGGCGTAGCCCTACGCTATAGCGAGGAAATAAGGGCTCCAGTGCAGTCCGAATCCCCAAAAAGTCTGGGGTGCCAAAATGCCGCTTAGCTGAGTTGCGTGACATCTTTTCACTTATAAAGACGGCACTTCCGCACCCTACCTCATAAAAGCGGCATTTCAGCACTCATGAATAAAGTCGAAAAATTGGGCTGTCCTGAATAGGCTGCAGCACAGACCACATTTTCTTAATAAATCGAACTCGAAAACACACGATCCCAAAAGCATCGAATTTGGTTCCTAATAAGGCAGTACAGTCCACCGGTTCCCGCATCAGAAACTTTCAAGGCCTGAGGCCGACTTTTTTACGCCATTCCGCGTTTACAGACCCTTCACTCGCTTGGGCGTCTTCGTAAAAGCATTGGGCGTAACCCTACGCTTTAGCAATGAAATTAGGGCTAATAAAGTCTGGAGTGCCAAAATGCCGCTTAGCTGAGTTAAGTGGAATCTTCTCACTTATAAAGGCGGCATTTCCGCACTCTGCTTCATAAAAGCGGCATTTCAGCACCCATAAATAAAGTCGATAAATTGGGCTGTCCTGAACAGGTAAGTCTTATGCATCCTGCGGCACAGTCCACTGGTCCTTAATATCGCATTCGAAAGCACCCGAGCCCAAAAGCATCGAATTTAGTTCTTAAAACGGTAGTACAGTCCACCAATCTCGCGGCAGAAACTTTCAAGGCCTGAGGCCGTCTTGATTACGCCGTTCCGCGTTTACAAACCCTTTACTCGTTTGGGCGTCTTCCTGAAAGAATGGGGCGTAGCCCTACGCTATAGCGAGGAAATAAGGGCTCCAGTGCAGTCCGAATCCCCAAAAAGTCTGGGGTGCCAAAATGCCGCTTAGCTGAGTTGCGTGACATCTTTTCACTTATAAAGACGGCACTTCCGCACCCTACCTCATAAAAGCGGCATTTCAGCACTCATGAATAAAGTCGAAAAATTGGGCTGTCCTGAATAGGCTGCAGCACAGACCACATTTTCTTAATATCGAACTCGAAAACACACGAACCCAAAAGCATCGAATTTGGTTCCTAATAAGGCAGTACAGTCCACCGGTTCCCGCATCAGAAACTTTCAAGGCCTGAGGCCGACTTTTTTACGCCATTCCGCGTTTACAGACCCTTCACTCGCTTGGGCGTCTTCGTAAAAGCATTGGGCGTAACCCTACGCTTTAGCAATGAAATTAGGGCTAATAAAGTCTGGAGTGCCAAAATGCCGCTTAGCTGAGTTAAGTGGAATCTTCTCACTTATAAAGGCGGCATTTCCGCACTCTGCTTCATAAAAGCGGCATTTCAGCACCCATAAATAAAGTCGATAAATTGGGCTGTCCTGAACAGGTAAGTCTTATGCATCCTGCGGCACAGTCCACTGGTCCTTAATATCGCATTCGAAAGCACCCGAGCCCAAAAGCATCGAATTTAGTTCTTAAAACGGTAGTACAGTCCACCAATCTCGCGGCAGAAACTTTCAAGGCCTGAGGCCGTCTTGATTACGCCGTTCCGCGTTTACAAACCCTTTACTCGTTTGGGCGTCTTCCTGAATGAATGGGGCGTAGCCCTACGCTATAGCGAGGAAATAAGGGCTCCAGTGCAGTCCGAATCCCCAAAAAGTCTGGGGTGCCAAAATGCCGCTTAGCTGAGTTGCGTGACATCTTTTCACTTATAAAGACGGCACTTCCGCACCCTACCTCATAAAAGCGGCATTTCAGCACTCATGAATAAAGTCGAAAAATTGGGCTGTCCTGAATAGGCTGCAGCACAGACCACATTTTCTTAATAAATCGAACTCGAAAACACACGATCCCAAAAGCATCGAATTTGGTTCCTAATAAGGCAGTACAGTCCACCGGTTCCCGCATCAGAAACTTTACGCCATTCCGCGTTTACAGACCCTTCACTCGCTTGGGCGTCTTCGTAAAAGCATTGGGCGTAACCCTACGCTTTAGCAATGAAATTAGGGCTAATAAAGTCTGGAGTGCCAAAATGCCGCTTAGCTGAGTTAAGTGGAATCTTCTCACTTATAAAGGCGGCATTTCCGCACTCTGCTTCATAAAAGCGGCATTTCAGCACCCATAAATAAAGTCGATATATTGGGCTGTCCTGAACAGGTAAGTCTTATGCATCCTGCGGCACAGTCCACTGGTCCTTAATATCGCATTCGAAAGCACCCGAGCCCAAAAGCATCGAATTTGGTTCTTAAAACGGCAGTACAGTCCACCAATCTCGCGGCAGAAACTTTCAAGGCCTGAGGCCGTCTTGATTACGCCGTTCCGCGTTTACAAACCCTTTACTCGTTTGGGCGTCTTCCTGAAAGCATGGGGCGTAGCCCTACGCTATAGCGAGGAAATAAGGGCTCCAGTGCAGTCCGAATCCCCAAAAAGTCTGGGGTGCCAAAATGCCGCTTAGCTGAGTTGCGTGACATCTTTTCACTTATAAAGACGGCACTTCCGCACCCTACCTCATAAAAGCGGCATTTCAGCACTCATGAATAAAGTCGAAAAATTGGGCTGTCCTGAATAGGCTGCAGCACAGACCACATTTTCTTAATATCGAACTCGAAAACACACGAACCCAAAAGCATCGAATTTGGTTCCTAATAAGGCAGTACAGTCCACCGGTTCCCGCATCAGAAACTTTACGCCATTCCGCGTTTACAGACCCTTCACTCGCTTGGGCGTCTTCGTAAAAGCATTGGGCGTAACCCTACGCTTTAGCAATGAAATTAGGGCTAATAAAGTCTGGAGTGCCAAAATGCCGCTTAGCTGAGTTAAGTGGAATCTTCTCACTTATAAAGGCGGCAGTTCCGCACTCTGCTTCATAAAAGCGGCATTTCAGCACCCATAAATAAAGTCGATAAATTGGGCTGTCCTGAACAGGTAAGTCTTATGCATCCTGCGGCACAGTCCACTGGTCCTTAATATCGCATTCGAAAGCACCCGAGCCCAAAAGCATCGAATTTGGTTCTTAAAACGGCAGTACAGTCCACCAATCTCGCGGCAGAAACTTTCAAGGCCTGAGGCCGTCTTGATTACGCCGTTCCGCGTTTACAAACCCTTTACTCGTTTGGGCGTCTTCCTGAAAGCATGGGGCGTAGCCCTACGCTATAGCGAGGAAATAAGGGCTCCAGTGCAGTCCGAATCCCCAAAAAGTCTGGGGTGCCAAAATGCCGCTTAGCTGAGTTGCGTGACATCTTTTCACTTATAAAGACGGCACTTCCGCACCCTACCTCATAAAAGCGGCATTTCAGCACTCATGAATAAAGTCGAAAAATTGGGCTGTCCTGAATAGGCTGCAGCACAGACCACATTTTCTTAATAAATCGAACTCGAAAACACACGATCCCAAAAGCATCGAATTTGGTTCCTAATAAGGCAGTACAGTCCACCGGTTCCCGCATCAGAAACTTTACGCCATTCCGCGTTTACAGACCCTTCACTCGCTTGGGCGTCTTCGTAAAAGCATTGGGCGTAACCCTACGCTTTAGCAATGAAATTAGGGCTAATAAAGTCTGGAGTGCCAAAATGCCGCTTAGCTGAGTTAAGTGGAATCTTCTCACTTATAAAGGCGGCATTTCCGCACTCTGCTTCATAAAAGCGGCATTTCAGCACCCATAAATAAAGTCGATATATTGGGCTGTCCTCAACAGGTAAGTCTTATGCATCCTGCGGCACAGTCCACTGGTCCTTAATATCGCATTCGAAAGCACCCGAGCCCAAAAGCATCGAATTTGGTTCTTAAAACGGCAGTACAGTCCACCAATCTCGCGGCAGAAACTTTCAAGGCCTGAGGCCGTCTTGATTACGCCGTTCCGCGTTTACAAACCCTTTACTCGTTTGGTCGTCTTCCTGAAAGCATGGGGCGTAGCCCTACGCTATAGCGAGGAAATAAGGGCTCCAGTGCAGTCCGAATCCCCAAAAAGTCTGGGGTGTCAAAATGCCGCTTAGCTGAGTTGCGTGACATCTTTTCACTTATAAAGACGGCACTTCCGCACCCTACCTCATAAAAGCGGCATTTCAGCACTCATGAATAAAGTCGAAAAATTGGGCTGTCCTGAATAGGCTGCAGCACAGACCACATTTTCTTAATATCGAACTCGAAAACACACGAACCCAAAAGCATCGAATTTGGTTCCTAATAAGGCAGTACAGTCCACCGGTTCCCGCATCAGAAACTTTACGCCATTCCGCGTTTACAGACTATTCACTCGCTTGGGCGTCTTCGTAAAAGCATTGGGCGTAACCCTACGCTTTAGCAATGAAATTAGGGCTAATAAAGTCTGGAGTGCCAAAATGCCGCTTAGCTGAGTTAAGTGGAATCTTCTCACTTATAAAGGCGGCATTTCCGCACTCTGCTTCATAAAAGCGGCATTTCAGCACCCATAAATAAAGTCGATAAATTGGGCTGTCCTGAACAGGTAAGTCTTATGCATCCTGCGGCACAGTCCACTGGTCCTTAATATCGCATTCGAAAGCACCCGAGCCCGAAAGCATCGAATTTAGTTCTTAAAACGGTAGTACAGTCCACCAATCTCGCGGCAGAAACTTTCAAGGCCTGAGGCCGTCTTGATTACGCCGTTCCGCGTTTACAAACCCTTTACTCGTTTGGGCGTCTTCCTGAAAGCATGGGGCGTAGCCCTACGCTATAGCGAGGAAATAAGGGCTCCAGTGCAGTCCGAATCCCCAAAAAGTCTGGGGTGCCAAAATGCCGCTTAGCTGAGTTGCGTGACATCTTTTCACTTATAAAGACGGCACTTCCGCACCCTACCTCATAAAAGCGGCATTTCAGCACTCATGAATAAAGTCGAAAAATTGGGCTGTCCTGAATAGGCTGCAGCACAGACCACATTTTCTTAATAAATCGAACTCGAAAACACACGAACCCAAAAGCATCGAATTTGGTTCCTAATAAGGCAGTACAGTCCACCGGTTCCCGCATCAGAAACTTTCAAGGCCTGAGGCCGACTTTTTTACGCCATTCCGCGTTTACAGACCCTTCACTCGCTTGGGCGTCTTCGTAAAAGCATTGGGCGTAACCCTACGCTTTAGCAATGAAATTAGGGCTAATAAAGTCTGGAGTGCCAAAATGCCGCTTAGCTGAGTTAAGTGGAATCTTCTCACTTATAAAGGCGGCATTTCCGCACTCTGCTTCATAAAAGCGGCATTTCAGCACCCATAAATAAAGTCGATAAATTGGGCTGTCCTGAACAGGTAAGTCTTATGCATCCTGCGGCACAGTCCACTGGTCCTTAATATCGCATTCGAAAGCACCCGAGCCCAAAAGCATCGAATTTGGTTCTTAAAACGGCAGTACAGTCCACCAATCTCGCGGCAGAAACTTTCAAGGCCTGAGGCCGTCTTGATTACGCCGTTCCGCGTTTACAAACCCTTTACTCGTTTGGGCGTCTTCCTGAAAGCAGGGGGCGTAGCCCTACGCTATAGCGAGGAAATAAGGGCTCCAGTGCAGTCCGAATCCCCAAAAAGTCTGGGGTGCCAAAATGCCGCTTAGCTGAGTTGCGTGACATCTTTTCACTTATAAAGACGGCACTTCCGCACCCTACCTCATAAAAGCGGCATTTCAGCACTCATGAATAAAGTCGAAAAATTGGGCTGTCCTGAATAGGCTGCAGCACAGACCACATTTTCTTAATAAATCGAACTCGAAAACACACGAACCCAAAAGCATCGCATTTGGTTCTTAAAACGGCAGTACAGTCCACCAAACTGGCGGCAGAAACTTTCAAGGCCTGAGGCCGTCTTGATTACGCCATTCCGCGTTTACAAACCCTTTACTCCTTTGGGCGTCTTCCTGAAAGCATGGGGCGTCGCCCTACGCTATAGCGAGGAAATAAGGGCTCCAGTGCAGTCCGAATCCCCAAAAAGTCTGGGGTGCCAAAATGCCGCTTAGCTGAGTTGCGTGACATCTTTTCACTTATAAAGACGGCACTTCCGCACCCTACCTCATAAAAGCGGCATTTCAGCACTCATGAATAAAGTCGAAAAATTGGGCTGTACTGAATAGGCTGCAGCACAGACCACATTTTCTTAATAAATCGAACTCGAAAACACACGAACCCAAAAGCATCGCATTTGGTTCTTAAAACGGCAGTACAGTCCACCAAACTGGCGGCAGAAACTTTCAAGGCCTGAGGCCGTCTTGATTACGCCATTCCGCGTTTACAAACCCTTTACTCCTTTGGGCGTCTTGCTAAAAGCATGGGGCGTAGCCCTACGCTGTGGTGAGGAAATCAGAGCTCCATTATAGTCCGAATCCCTAATATAGTCTGGGTTGCCGAAGTGCCGCTTAGCTGCTGAGTTGCATGGAATCTTTTCACTTATAAAGGCGGCATTTCCGCACTCTGCTTCATAAAAGCGGCATTTCAGCACTCACGAATAAAGACGAAAAATTGGGCTGTCCTGAATAGGCTGCAGCACAGACCACATTTTCTTAATATCGAACTCGAAAACACACGAACCCAAAAGCATCGAATTTGGTTCCTAATAAGGCAGTACAGTCCACCGGTTCCCGCATCAGAAACTTTCAAGGCCTGAGGCCGACTTTTTTACACCATTCCGCGTTTACAGACCCTTCACTCGCTTGGGCGTCTTCGTAAAAGCATTGGGCGTAACCCTACGCTTTAGCAATGAAATTAGGGTTAATAAATTCTGGAGTGCCAAAATGCCGGTTAGCTGAGTTAAGTGGAATCTTCTCACTTATAAAGGCGGCATTTCCGCACTCTGCTTCATAAAAGCGGCATTTCAGCACCCATAAATAAAGTCGATATATTGGGCTGTCCTGAACAGGTAAGTCTTATGCATCCTGCGGCACAGTCCACTGGTCCTTAATATCGCATTCGAAAGCACCCGAGCCCAAAAGCATCGAATTTGGTTCTTAAAACGGCAGTACAGTCCACCAATCTCGCGGCAGAAACTTTCAAGGCCTGAGGCCGTCTTGATTACGCCGTTCCGCGTTTACAAACCCTTTACTCGTTTGGGCGTCTTCCTGAAAGCATGGGGCGTAGCCCTACGCTATAGCGAGGAAATAAGGGCTCCAGTGCAGTCCGAATCCCCAAAAAGTCTGGGGTGCCAAAATGCCGCTTAGCTGAGTTGCGTGACATCTTTTCACTTATAAAGACGGCACTTCCGCACCCTACCTCATAAAAGCGGCATTTCAGCACTCATGAATAAAGTCGAAAAATTGGGCTGTCCTGAATAGGCTGCAGCACAGACCACATTTTCTTAATATCGAACTCGAAAACACACGAACCCAAAAGCATCGAATTTGGTTCCTAATAAGGCAGTACAGTCCACCGGTTCCCGCATCAGAAACTTTCAAGGCCTGAGGCCGACTTTTTTACGCCATTCCGCGTTTACAGACCCTTCACTCGCTTGGGCGTCTTCGTAAAAGCATTGGGCGTAACCCTACGCTTTAGCAATGAAATTAGGGCTAATAAAGTCTGGAGTGCCAAAATGCCGCTTAGCTGAGTTAAGTGGAATCTTCTCACTTATAAAGGCGGCATTTCCGCACTCTGCTTCATAAAAGCGGCATTTCAGCACCCATAAATAAAGTCGATAAATTGGGCTGTCCTGAACAGGTAAGTCTTATGCATCCTGCGGCACAGTCCACTGGTCCTTAATATCGCATTCGAAAGCACCCGAGCCCGAAAGCATCGAATTTAGTTCTTAAAACGGTAGTACAGTCCACCAATCTCGCGGCAGAAACTTTCAAGGCCTGAGGCCGTCTTGATTACGCCGTTCCGCGTTTACAAACCCTTTACTCGTTTGGGCGTCTTCCTG